>JARJLE010000001.1:0-2400000 GCA_029289555.1 Mycena latifolia | reverse complement strand
GCACGGCCACCCGCCCAGATCAGAAGCGCACGTCTGCGCTCCCGACCCGGGCACGCGGAGGGGCGGGAGCGTCCTCCCGCCCCGCCGCGCTGGTGGTCGATGCATGCGCCCGAATCAGCGAGGCACGTCTGCCCCGCTGACCCAGGCGACGCGAAGTGCGGCGCGAGCATCAGGGGCACGTTACCCCCGCCGCTCGCGCCTCCCTCCGCGTTGTGCGCGATGGCTGGCTGGCGAGTTGATGGCGGCGATGTCGAGTCGCGTAGGAGTTGGAGTCGGGTGGCGGGGCGCGAGCGGTCGGGGCGTCTTGGCGGGGCGATGTGTTACTCGTGCTGCGATCTACCGCGCCCCCAGCGCCCGGCCGCCAAGGCAGGCGCGTGCGCGGTGGGTGGTCGCGGCCTGGGACTGAAGCTGGGTCCACTGGAAGGTGTTGTGTGCCGACAGCGCCGCGAGAGGTTGAGGGCCCGAGCGCCCGTGGAAGACGATACCGGATGTCCGCTGCACGGAACGGCGCGAGGGATCCGCGGCGGGATGCGTAGGAGCGACGGTGGTCGATCCCGAGGTCGAGTAGATCACGGACGTAGTGATCGGCGCCGGCGTCTCGTAGATGACTGCTGCGCCGCGGCGGGGTGCAGGGGCGGAGGTTTGGTACAGAATTGCGCCGGGTACGAGTGATGCGGGTGGCTGGCTGCGCTCAGAGACGAGCGGTGCGCGAGCAAGTGCCGCTGCGACCGGGGCGAGGGGTGGGTTCGTGGACGCTTTCGAAGGTACAGTGCGAACGACAGTGGGGAGTCGCAGCGGAGAGACTGGCACGATCCGACGGACAGCAGCGCCGGCGCGAGTTGGGGTTCCTGGAACGAGACGCAATTGGCCGGGCGCCGTCCGAGTTCGTGAGCGAGATTGCACGGAGTTTGCCGGCTTCGAAGGTTCGTGCACCTGAAATACGCCGTGAGTGGAAGGCGCGGAAGAGGTGGGAACTTGAGTACGAACCTTGGTGGGCGGTGCATTTTCATCAGTCAAGGCTCGGACATGGTTCGAACGAATGGCCGGTGCTTTGTTGCTCGCGGTGATGTCGCAGAGAGGGGGGTTCTGCTGTTGGAGAAGCATTAGGCGAGGTAACGAGCGAGCGAATATAAGTAACGCACCTCCTGCTTGCGCCTCTTGGCCTCTCGTTGATCCCGCGCCAATGACTCGAGGGCCTTGAGGAAACCGGCGGCGTCGAAAGTAAAGGCGGCCTAGGGTACGCAAATGAGCAAAAGAAAAGCAAGCAAAGAATGACACAAACCAAGGGCGACTCGCTGATGGAGGGGAGGGACGGGCGGAACTTCTTGTTGCGGCGAGGGACGGCCTAGAAATGGAGTAAGTAAGTACATAGAGCGCAGTAGAGAGCAGGGGGGACGAACCCAGAAACGGCGAGTCTCGCCGGAGGATCGGAAACGCGGTTTGGTGGCGGGCGAGACGCGGCGTGACTGGGGAAATGGTCAGTATGGGTCCGTATAATGGAGTGAAGAGCCGTACAATGCGGGCGGGACCTCGCGTTTTCGGCGCGAGGGCGCGGTTGATGAACAATGTTCCAGCGGCGACCGCGCATAAGATGATCACGCTGCAGCCGAGAAGTAGAGGTGCAGCCGAAGAAGGAACGTGCGACGGGCAGGGTGCTGCGCCAGGGAGAGGCACGGTGGGCACGGTGTTGAAAAGAGGAATGTTGTCATGAATGCCGGACGTGTCGCGGATGACAGACGCGTCGATGTGGGAGGGCACGTCGTCGCCGTGAAGAGTGCTGGACTTGTCATGGGTCACGTCGATGTAAATGGGGCCCTGTGGATCGCTGTCGTAGTCGGGGTAGCGCATGACGAGGCCCGAAGGCGCCAATAGCTCTTGAAGCTGCTCGAAGGCGCGCTCCGTGGCGAAGACTTCGTGAGCCATGCGGGCGAACTCCTCCTCGAGGGTGATGGGACCAAAGGGCACAGGAGACGGCGTGAAGAAGTAGAAGGCGACGGAGAGGAGGAGGAAGAGGGTGGTGGCGACGGAGACACGAACGACGGGGGAGGAGGAGAGCTTCATCATAACACAAGGAGATGATGAGGAGGGAGGGGTATGCTTTGTATGCTTGAAGGCGTATAAAGCAATGCGAGCGAGGCTCAAGCAAAAAATGACTGTTGCGGGAAAAGGCAAGAGTCAAACGACGAATTCAAACCCCGAATCTTGCTTATATACTCACTCTGTTTGGCCACAACAACGCGTCGACGCGTCAACAAAGTCAGCACAGGCCAGCTTCATGTGACCGAGGCGACGATGAGAGAGAGAGAGAGGAAATATCGCAGTCGAGGAGGAGGACATGAGGGAAAGAGCAAAGGGATCGAGCTTGCTGATCCGGTACGCGATTGTACGTCAATCGAGTCGTCGCTGATCCGAGCAGAAAGCTTAAACGTGTCTTGACCGCGTCTTGGTCGACGAGAACAATTTTATTTCCCGCTTCTCTGAGCTTCTCCCTATTTTCGAAGCGCGAGTGGACAAGGATCACCAAAATCGAGGTAAAAAAACCCGAAGAGCAGAATGATAAAGAATTTTACGCGACCTTGTCAATTCTCCTCAAAACCAGCGAAGCTGAAAGTGCTAGTTCCAAGCCCAGGTAGTTTTCCGAACACTCATTGTTGCCTGGCCAAAGAAGATCCCATGGAGCAGCCTCAGACTTCGATTGACGGACGGGTTCGCGAAAAGAGCCAATCACTCAAGCCCCCGAGGGTGTCCAAAGTCGCGGACACGACTTCAATAGGCTGCAATGTCGCATACTTCAAGTCCGAACGCGATTCGCCTCGGCCTCGAGTCGGTGATCGAGTCCAGAGCTGATCAGTGGGTCTCCGTAGCAAAAAATTCAGTAGCAGGGCTCAACCCTGGCGTGGAGCTGCCAGGTTCTAGACACAGAGAGGTTCAAGTCGAGGGGAAAGCATCCGCGTCTATCATCTTTTACCCCATCTGGACCCCATTGGCATGGCAACGGCACTTTGTACCACTCGCTTTGACCAAGATGACTGCCACAGCGATTCCTCTCTGCCAGAATTAAGGTACTCTGCGTTCAGATCCTCTTTCCTAATCTGTCTTGCCTTTTTTTTTTTTTTACGCGACAGCTCTTTACACGACGTCCGAGTCCTCCGCAGGACCACCCCCTTTGCCTCGCTTCCATCCCGTCTGAAACTATTGCACCCCGGGGGCAAAATTATCTCTTCCTGTTCATTGTGCCACATTCAGCGATAATGCCAAGTCTCTGGCCGCGGACCTGATGGAGCGGCATTTTTAGAAACAGCAAAAGGAATTCATGCAAATTTCGTCAGAAGAGGAGGCAAGCCTGAGCAAAGCCTGAGGTTCAGTATTTTATTTAATAAGTGTCCCACGTCGAAATGGCGTGAAGGCTCCCCGCCAAATTCGCGGGATTCAAGTCGGGGGCGCCTGACGATGGTACGCTGGATCGGGGAGTCCCATTCGGCAAAGTCGGTGGGGAGTGAGCCGGACTTGGAAACGAGCTCGACGACAAAGCGGGACAGAACGTTGGGAATGACTTGGCCGCCATAGCAGCCATACCATAAGTCGAGGAACACTGTTTCGCGCGTAGGCAATATTATCCAACAGTTTTAAGAGTTGGGGTGAGTCGGAGGATAAAAGCTTGAACTTGGTGAGACAAGAATAAAAGGATGCATACCTCCTGCAAACCATCCTTATAACGCCCCCAGCATGGTCCCAGTTCCTTGAAGCAGTCATTTAAGTTGTGGTACAAATCCAAGGAGGCTTCAAGGAACAAACACAGTAAAAAACGGGCAATTTATTACTTTACCGTGGAGCGATTTCGGTGCTCGAGTCGAGCTACGTATACCTTACGAGGCAAGCGAAAAATGCGATTTTTTCCGTGGTTGAACATGGTGGGAAAGGCCAAGGAAAAGCCGGCATGGACCGGATCAGCGCTGGGGTATGTTTTGTTCCTGATCGATGATCCCGGAGGCAGACCGCAACCGCCCAATAGCAGCCAGTAGTGGGATAGGGTTCACCTTGTGCCCGCCGCCAGCGCGCTCTCCTTCACTCCTTCCACGACACACGACCCCGACGACGAGGACGAACACCTCAACGACGTGAACGACGACGCCCGCCACACCATCCACGAGCAAGTCCGATCGCATTCACAGTATCGTGCTCGTCCATTGACCAGCGCTTGCAGATCTAGAGCCTATTTTATTTCGGCGATCAGCCTGCTCAACTGTGCGGGGCTCTTAACACAGGTCCGCAAGCGTTCCAGCCGTGTATCCTTCAGAAACTTGATCCTGTCCAGATTGACACGACGAACGGTATTTTAGTGGACGCTTGGGTTGTGGAGGCTTCTGTAAAGGGTGAGTGCTCCAGTATATAGCCTGCGCGCATCCTGACGCCATTTCTAGCTACCTCACGTACGTGATCCTATCTATTGGCTTCTTCGACGTCGTTATCGACCCACTCGATCGTGTGCTCAGTGCTAATGCAGTCTCTGCAGTTCTCAAAACAAAACTCGCGCTCGTTGACGGTGTCCTCGACATCCCTCTAACAAGGGAAGATGGCACCGAACTTTTTGTCAAAACTAGTCAACAAATCACCCTCGACTCAAACTCGCGATCGCTCCTTAAGCTCTCCTTCGCCCCCGTCCCCGGCTTCCCGAAGCCGGACTCCCTCGTCTGTGGACAACTCCATGTCGTCTCGGAACAATGGCTCCAACTCGAACACATTTTCTAGCGTGAACACTAAATCCATGTACAGTTCCGGTAACCCGAGTGTAACTGTGATTCCGCCGTCGCCCATCGTGAATAACAGCGACGTGCCGGATCTACCCACCTATAGACCTACGTCCCAGGCTAACGACCCCAAGATCGACGGCCTCCCGCACACCCGCAACTCGAGTATAATGGGCTCCGACGAGAGTGGGACGCCCCGCCCCCCAGTCCCTGTCAAGCCGGTGCCTCCTGCGCCGGCTGTTCCCCGCCCGCCGACTCCGAAGACTTCCGAGCGCACTCCAAAGTCGTCCCCCCAAATACCCACAACCAGTCTCCCGTCCGTCCGGCGCCAGGCGTCCGACAAGTCACTCAAGGGGCAGCAGCCGCAGGAGCAGCCCTCGCCTGTGCCGCCGGTTCCGCCTGTTACCGCGCACATGCGTGCCGCGACGTCCCCTGCTTTCCTTCCTCTGCATTCGGCAGAGGCGGAGGAGCCGCCGGTGCCCAATCCCCTCACAGAGTCGCCGCCCTCCATGCGGCCGACCGAATTCCCACCGCAGATAAGCCCGACGCCCTCGTGGTCGCCCGGGGGGCCGAGCCGCCGCGACACGGACGTACTGTCGATCACCTCACAGGGACAGAAGAAAAAGCCCGCGTCGCGCCCGTGGCGGCGGAGCGCGCCGAAGAAGCCGATGGGCCTCGCGGGCGCGATCGCGGCGTCGGGCCTTGCGATGGCGAACCCGGGCATGACGGCGCCGCACCAGTCGACGCTGAGCCCGCAGGTGATGAACACGAACGAGAACAAGAGCAGCCCGTCGCTCGTGACGTCGCCGATCGGGAACCCGAACCGCAAACTGACGGCGAGCCCGGACGCGGTGTCGGTGGGCCACCGGCGGCACCGCACGGCGACGAACGGGAAGCCGCACCGCGAGAATAGCGGCGGGCACCGGCGAAGGCGCACGACGGGGTCGGCGGTGAGCCACGGGGAGGAGGATGAGCAGGGCGAATATTATTCGGGGTTGGATGAGAGCTCGGATGACGGGAGTGGGAGCGAGTCAAGCGAGGGGAGCGGAAGCGACCTGGAAGATCTGGATCTCGGGGAGGACGATATCCCTGTGACGGGTTTCGCGGTCGCGAGCAACAAAAGAAACGCGGACTTCCACGAGCTATTCCCCGGGATTCCGGAAGGAGATTATCTTATCGAGGGTACGCGTTTTTTCACCTTGGTGAATTGGTGCCTCATATTCCCTTTTTTGCTTGCAGATTATGGATGCGCGCTACAAAGGGAAATTTTGATTCAGGGAAGGATCTACGTCTCGGAAAACCACATATGCTTCCACGCCAACATTTTTGGCTGGGTTACTGACGTGCGTCGCTACTTTTCCGTGCGGCTTTTGCACTGCTGATTAACTGCGCAGTTATTGATACCTATTTACGAAATAACGACGCTCGAAAAACGGATGACGGCCTTTGTTATTCCGAATGCCATCCGCGTAGGGACGGCACGCGCGGAGTACACGTTTGCGTCGTTCCTCTCGCGCGACACGACGTTCGACGTTATCCACAACATCTGGCGGCTCGCGCGCCCGGGCGACGCGGGGTCGATCGGGTCGGGCTCGATGGAGGGCAACGTCCCGCACATTGCCGAAGGCACGATCATCGGCGGGGCCGTGCCCGGCGCGGCGGCGAAGGCGCAGCGCAAGGCGACGACGTGCGCGTGCGGGAAGGAGGGCTCGCACTTTTCGGAGGTGGCGCTGGACACGGTCGTGCCCGGGTCGCCAGACCGGATATACAACCTGATGTTCGCGAGCGGGTTCATGAAGGACTTTATGGCGGTCAACCAGAAGCTGCTTGGTGCGTGCTTGCACCTCGGTTTCGTTTGTGTCTTGGGCGGACTGACTGACTTCTCTGCAGACATCCAGGTGTCGGACTGGACGCCGACGAAGCCGGGGTCGAAGCTGCTTGCAAGGAACATGTCGTACATCAAGCCGCTCAATGCGAGTTTAGGGCCGAAGCAGACCAAGTGCGAGATCCGGGACGAGACTGTGCATGTGGACTTTGACGACTATGTGTCGACCCTGACGACGACGCGGACGCCGGACGTGCCAAGCGGGGGCGTGTTCTCGGTAAAGACGCGGACCTGCATCATGTGGGCGTCGCCGCTGTCGACCAAGGTCGTCGTTTCCACGCAGGTGGAGTGGACGGGGCGCAGTTTTATCAAGGGTCTGTCCGTGTTAATTTCGGCAAGTCGTAATACTGAATGAATGGCAGGCATCATCGAACGTTCGGCGATTGATGGACAGAAGGTGTACCATGCAGACCTGGACAAGGCGATGCGGGCGTACATCCAGGAGCACCAGTCCGAGTTCATGCCCGAAGGTGTGGACCCAGCGCAGATCGCGCCCGAGCCCGCGGCGGACGCGGCGCCGCTGTCGCCCGTCGTGGGCGAGCCGCTCTCGGAGAAGAAGCGTGAACAGGAGCGCCACCAGCGCGGGCTGCAATGGGCGTGGGACACGTTCGAGGGCGCGTCGCAGGTCGCGCGGCAGAGCACGAAGGGCGCGCTCGAGCTCATCCGCGACGCGTGGGAGAACTCGACGTCGTCGACGATCCTGTACGCGCTGATCGTCGTGCTGCTCATAAGCAACGTGTGGACGTACATGCGCATGGGCTCCGTGGCGGACAACGGGCGGCGGAAGGAGACTGAGCTCGCGAAGGTGGAGGACAAGGAGCAGTGGGTTTCGGTTGTCGTCACGGCGCTGAGGGACGAGCTCGTGGCAAACAAGCTACCGGTCGCGCCTGGCGGCAGTCCGGCGGGGGCTACTCCTACTCCCATAATGCCGCCTCTGGCTACTGGGATGCCCATTAGTCCGGAAACCCTGAAGCTGGAGGTCAGTGCCCTGCAGACGGCGCTGGACACGATGGAGGAAAGGGTCCGGCTGCTCCGAGAAAGTCTCGGGGAGATTCAGAGTTTGAATAATATGGATTGAAATGTGGATTGAATCGGTTTTGCTTATTTATTGTTTCCACTCAGCTACATTTGTTTTGAATAGACGCTGTATTTCGACGGAATTTGGGTGTGGGGACGTTCGGGATGTTAGAGCCTCAGGAGGGATGGATGATTTTTCACAAAATTACTACTCTACCAAGTGGTAAGATATGCGAAGAGGTCTCGGACATAGGGAGCTCTATATACATGAGGTGAAAGTCCATCGGTGTGATTAATACATGTGTAAACTTCGGTTGTCAATTGGATGGAGGAGGAGGAGGAGGAGGAGTGTATTACTGCGCATAACTCCTTGTCCAGATGAGCGTCGCAAAGCTAACACACCCGAAATAAATCATACCCGATAGTCTCAATGTGATCATCTAAAATCTTTTGTCCGTACTCATCCATTACTTCTTGCTGCTCGGGAGTTGGCTCCAGGAGAGCTGCATGGACATCAAAATTAGGGAATTGGAATTGAGACTGTCAGCCATACACCACGTTCTGCTGGAGTCAGTGACTCATACCAGCTATCCATCTCAAGGAAAAACGGCTCCTGTGCTTCTGATTCTATTTCAAGGTTGATGCACATGGCCGTACTCTGTTTTTCGGGCTGCATCTTGTTGTAGGGCAAGGAGGAAAGTTCAGATAAGCCTCGTACTGTCATGTCCGAAGAAATGGGGACAAATTTGTGTTCAACGAGGACATGGGCATTATTTATCTTTTCCTTGCGTTGCGTTTAGAACTTAAGAAGAATGAAATGTATAGTACGGAGAACATACTTGTAGTTTGGACCGTTCTGCCTCTAATCTTGATATGACGGTCTTTTCTTCTGCGGTAAATATGCGGACGAGCTTGAGCCAAGGCCGCTCGTTCTCCTCAAACGTATGGTTTCGGCGGGCTTGATTCCGAAGGGTCCTTTGCCATTCAGGCCAACCAGACTGGCTCGGTGTTGGGGACCAAGAAGTAGAAGGTGGAGAGGTGACAGATGAGAAGGATGAGGAAGAGGACGAGGACGACACCGAGGATGAGGACGACGAGGACACAGAAGGCGATATGCTGTGCGTCATGACGGAAAGGGAAGGCAGGATCCCGCATACGGTTGCCAACAAGTCCCAGCTTTGATCTGTTTTGTCAGCTTTCATTTTCAGCTTTCTGCAATCCCATCCTCCGCTACTTGTGTGCTCTCTAAGGTGTTCCAGGGTCTACCCGCAAGCTCTATGTTTTCAGGTAGCGTCTAGGATGCTCGGGTTAAGCTTCCGGGACAAGCGGACACGCATTCAAGCCCCCAAGGGTCGGCGGCGCACCGCTTTCACGTCGGTTTCCAGTGCAAACACTCCCCGTAGCCTAATTTTGGGCTCGGGCGGGGTGGGTACATCGCGTCTCGGTCTTTGTGGGTGAGTGTAGCTGCAGACGGTGTAACAAGTGCGTGTGGTTTTCTCATCTACCTAACGCTGTCATTGATGCCCAAGGCATATGTAGACTATTATGCTCTGCCCTTCGAATATTACGCGTAACCAACGTGTACGGTCATGCACAGAACCCCCAAGTTGAAGAACCCGTCGACGTCGTGTATCACCGGATGCGAACTGATCCAGAAAACCGCCCGCACTTCAGCGACACCGTGCCGCTGCTCCATACCTGCCCAGGCCATGCCTCCCTCGGGACATGGTGTCGTTCTCGATGATCTCTTTGCTGCTCATCTCCCCGCCCTTGAACAGCTCGCGCACGTCGTACAACCGCTGCTTCGTCACCGGGTCCGCCTCAATCGCCTTCGCGAGCGCCGCGCCGTCGTTCGCGAGGCAGTCGATATCGGTCGACGGGAGCTTGCCGTCCCAGTTGGCCGTGAGCGGGTCCGACTTGGAGACCGTCGCGAGACGCGCGCGCCCTCGTACGGTTTCGTCATGTCTAGCTTGGGACGCCGGGGATCCGCGCGGACAGGACGGCATGGCGGGCTGCGCGCAGAGCTCGGCGAGCACCTAGGCGGAGATGGTCGCGTGGTGCATCTCCATCTCGCCGCACACCATGGCCTCCTGCCAGGAGATGAAGCTGGATTAGGAAGCAGAAGTGTGCAACGAGGAGAGCGCGCACCTGGCGAACTGGATCATGGGCTGCAGCTTGCCGGTCTCCTTGCAGAGGCACTTGTAGGTCTCGAGGACCTGTATCATGCGGCGCGAAATCGGGTGCTCGGTGGCGCCTCCGATTTGGGCCAGGGCTTTTCCTCGGCGTGCGCACGGACCTCTAGAGAGGCGGTTAAATCAATACTGGCGGGAGGAGGGGCTGATGTAGAGACAGCCGGCCTAGCCCGACGCGATGGCCTGCTCCACGGAGAACAGGGACGTGCCGAGGGGATCCCAGGAAAGGAATGCACCTTACATGTCGGTAGGCATAACAGTGTGCCCAGTACATAGCTATAGTAACATTGGGATCCAGTGCGCGTCAGAAAGACGCGCGCGACCTCCACAGGCATTTTTCTTGATGTGCCTGTGTTTCTCAATCACCCAACCGGTCGTTCGACTGGGGTGGTTTCACCCTACTTTAAAGGGTCCTTTATGGTAGGCCATAGACGGCCCAGAGCACAGAATTCAAGTTGAAATGTTTGGTGAGAAATTAAAACAAAGCTGAGACTTGTTGACAACTGTACACCTGTCTCCTCCGCTGCCTGCCCCGGGAAACACGACCCGTAGTAGCCTGAAAGTTATCCGTGTGCAGAGATGTCCAGAGAAGTACAGTAGGACACGCTCAGACGACTTTGAATGCACCGAGTCAAAGTTGATGGATTGCCAAAACAAATCAAAGCTGGGACTTGTTGGCAACCGTACCCGCAAGGATCCGGGTCCGAAATTCTGTGTGACAAGGAGCAATACTGCTTTCTCCACGTTCTGCTCTACAAATACGCTCATGGCTTTCCTCCAAGGTCTCCCCGAAGGCGACTTGCGAGCAAAATTCTTCACTTACAATGAGGAACGGCGCGCGGAGCTTGTAAACACTCTCCTTGACTCGCGCCGCCATCCTGATCATATTCTTGAGACATGCACATGCGAGGCGCTGGCGCTCGCTGTTACTGCACGTCTTCCGACGTGGCTCCAGTCCTTCATCTCTTTCCATCAGGCCCCTGGCCACATCCTTGCAAGCGTCGCAAGTTTCGCCATCGACTCTTCCTTCCCCTGCGCCGTCCCTCTATTCCCCAATTATTATACTACAAAAGACCGCGATAGCTTCACAGCTGTCCCAGGAACAGAAAACGTACCTTTTTATCTCGCTCAGAAAGGCCCAACAATTTTCTACAATCCTGAAAAAGTTCTTTTCTACTTTCGAAAATCCGAAGTCCCGTCGAGGCAAAATCTAGGACAGCGTGCGGCACCGGTGATTACCAAACAACTCGCTCAGGACCATCCTTACCTGGTTCTCGTGACAACACCGCTGGCGGAGTTTTTTGAACAGGTCCTACTCGTGCGGTCCCCAAGAGTCCCCAGATTTGTTGCCGCTGTCCGTACCTATCGAATTCCCGCCACTGATTCTCCCGCCAAGCCTTGGAAACGGCGGAAAATCAAGACACAGTCGGGATTGCAGCCGTCTCCCGGCCATCTCGTAATCCTAATGGAGGTCTTTGGATCCCCTCCACAATACTTCGATGCTATGGACAACGAAGATGTTAAACAAGCTATCCTATTTTTCAAAAGTGACATATACCGTCTCAATCGGAAAGCTCTGAAGGGCATATCAGCTGTGCTCAAAGACCTCTTTGGTCATCTGTCTACCATTGTCTCGCTTACAAGATAATCATCGATGCGCCTCCTGCTGCGCCTCCTTATCTATTCAAGCCTCCCATCAAGCTCAAAGATTTCCTGTCGTGTTACCCGCCTGTACCAGCTTGCTTGCCCGGGAGGTTCGCATCTTTCGTTTTCTTCGTTCCCCACATCTAACTTGCACAACAGCGGACCCGAGTAGACGATTTTTTGTTACTAGCATGCTAACCCCACGTCCGAGGATCCATTCGCACCTTCAATTGGATAATGCAACAGTGTCATGTGCGCGGACCTCAAGTTCAACGGCGACTTGCGAGGCGTGCAGTGCAGTGTTTGAGACGCGCGTGCACTTGCTTCTGCAGTGCCCCATCTCGGAGCCCCCTCCTCAGCCGCTGCACCCCGCGTCGAGGCTGCCGCCTTCTTAGGTCCACATCACCCCCCTCCTCTCCCACCCCCGCGTCCTCAAGGAGCTCACAAAATTTGTCGAGCCGGTCGTTTCGCGTAATCGAGCGGCAACTCTATCCTTTCTACTTCTCCTTTCTCCCTCTGTTCCCCTTACGTACGTAAGAATTAGTACAGTTAATACATCTCCCAACGCCCATGGCCTACCTTCTCCCTCCTCCCATCCACATACCCCGCGACCCCACCAACAAATACGGATAAATCTATTTGGAAACCCCCCGTACGCTGTATCGCAATGGAAATTGGGTTGTAGGTTATTATAACACATGCGCACTTGTGGGGTTGGAGGACTTTCGAAAGGACTTTCGAAAGATTGAAAATGGAGGACGAGTACAAAGAAAGAATCGCGATAAATTACACTATACATACAGATACACGCGTCAAGGTGCTGCTCGCGCCATGGCGAGTACAGCGGCGATGAGACCACGACCGTCACCGCTACGGATGTGCGATTCAACAGTCTCTGCAACGTCCAGCCCGAACTCATCAAGCCCAGAAACGCTTGCCGCAGCAAGGTGTTTCGTATTCGGCACGAAAATGAGGGTTATCGATATTTGCCGCCGTCGGACGATGTAGGTCAGTCGCACTTCGTTTTCGGAGACCGACTGGGAGTCGTGAATGCTGAAAACGGATCGGTGCAATGCGAGCGACGCCATGTGGCTGAGTTGAGAATATCAGCAAGGAAAGAAGGGACGGGAGCGCGGGGCACGTACTGGTCATACAGTGGCACCAGCCGCCCATCGTCTTCGTCGAGTCGCAGGGCCTTGACGGCCTTCTCCGCCTCTGCTCGCTGCGCCCGCAACGACTCGAGCTCCTGGGTGCCGTTTTTGACGCTGCCCTTTATGTTCTGCACCTTCTTCGCCCCCTGCTCGATATCATCGGTGAGGACCTGCATCTCCTGCACTTGTTCTTCGAGGCGATCTTCTGCGCCACGGATAGTCAGCCGCGGCTGCGGGTGGGCATGGCGGAGGCGCGTTAGGGCCAAGCGCGCGTCGATTATTTTCTGCGTGAGTAGGGCTGCTTTCGCCGCCGATTCTTTCAGTTTTGCGTAGTCTGCGTGGGGTCCATTAAAAAAGAGAAATGACTGCAGGGAGCCAGTAGCGCACCTTGCTCCACCATCGGCGCCAGCGTGCGGATGTTCGTGCGCACCTCAGCCAGCCCGGCCTTTGCGACGCGTAGCCGCTCCTTCTTCTCATCGCAAACGAGCGCTAGCGCCTTATTGTCCTCCGCGGTGACGATCGCTGCGTCGTCGATGTCGCTGACGATGGCGGTGATGTACTTGGCCTTGGCGTTCTGCTCCAAGTACCGGAACTTGAGCTTGCGCAGAAATGACTGTGGCAGATTGGTGAGGGTAAAGGCAGGGTGGGGGTGTATCGCACCGTCTGGGCGGCCAAGTCTTGTGCGACAACCGCCGGGTCTTTGACGTCGAAGCCGTCACTCTCGGAACCGTCTTCTGGGGGTGCGTTGAAGCTGGAAACGTTTTTCACGATCTCGAGGCTCGCCTTGTCAAAGGCAGTCTGGAAGGCGCGGGCGCCCTGGAGAATCGTGTCGTCCTCCATGACGGGAGGAGGAGGAAGGCGTGGTTGTTTGGTTTTGTCACATGACCGTGTTTGTGCGACGCGTCTGTTGTCGCGTGCCACAACCGTGGACTCAAGACCATGGCGCAGGCACACCGTTTCTGAATTCTTTGAACGCCGCCCAGCTCCAATGTAGGTATCTTCACTTTCGGCGCGTTTTCGCTGATTGCAAATCCAATCCAGCTGTTCTGCATGAGCCAACCGTTCCCCTTCAGATTCCTGGCTGGGCCCGGGTCTGGCAAGACGAAGGCGAGTTATGTATCCTATATTGAACAACACAACGCTGCTAACCTTTACTTGCTAGGTGTTGACTTCGCGTATAGCCTACCTCATTCTCCATCACTCGCTGCCGCCGTCTGCAATTTGTGCTGTCACATTCACCAACAAGGCCGCCAATGAAATGCGCGAACGCCTCAGCAAACTGATTGGCAAGCAGAGAACTGCGGAGGTCCGGATGGGAACGTTCCACGCTCTTTGCGCACTCTTTCTCCGGAAGTTCTCGAAAGTCGTGGGGATCGAAGGGAATTTCACCGTGTGTGATGCGGAGGAAAGGTATGTTCTATATTCTCCCTTCCCAGGCAAACGTTCACCTGCGTCTACGATCAGCAAAAAGATCATCTCAGGCCTCTTGAAGCCATACAAGGACTTTCTTTCGTCAAATGATCTTTCTCTGAAGGATGGGACTGTCCTCTCTTATATTTCGAAAGCCAAATCGAAGGGACTGACTGCCAAAGACTTCATAGCCCAACACAGCAAAGCCAATAAAGAACGCAAATCTTCCGATTTTGACCCTCAAGACGACATCCAGCGGCTCGTCGGAAATATATATCAAGAGTACGAGAAGTCTTTGAGGCGGAGCAACAGTCTTGACTTCGACGATTTGTTGCTCTTTGGAGTCAAACTATTTACTGAACACCCGCCCGCAACCAGTTGGTGCAGACATGTTCTCGTTGATGAATTGTACGTCGACTCTGATATTTTGGCTTTTTTGTTTTTGTTTTTTTGAATCATTATTTAGCCAGGATACGAACGTGACGCAGTATGAACTCATGCGAGCAATTGGCGGCCCAACCGGTGGCTGCGTTACGGTCGTCGGCGATCCTGACCAATCTATCTACGGGTATGCTCAGTCCACTGTATACTGCTGCGAGGACTGATAGGATATGCGTCAAGTTGGCGGTCGGCGGAGGTCGGGAATCTGGCACGGATGCGAAAGGGTCGGTGCACTTACAACCCGAAAGTTGACGACTAATCTGACAGACTTCCAGATTTCGTTGGGACCGAGCAAATATTTTTGGAAGAAAATTATCGTTCTACGGCCTCTATTCTTAAAGCCAGCCTAGCCATCGTGTCTCAGGGTACGTCCCAAACTCCTTATATGCTCTCGTTTCCCTACGCCTTCATAGATAAATCCCGGATTCCCAAAACGCTGCTGACATCCCACCCGTCGGGCACGACTCCGGTATTACGCTCGTTCCCCTCCGAACAGGCCGAAGCCAACTTCATTGCCGTCGAGATCAAGCGCGTCGTGCTTCCATGGGCGGTCTTCTGCGGTGGGGCGACTTTGCGATTCTCCGTGAGTCCGAACGCCGCGCGCAGACCGTCAAACCTGACCTTCCTCGATGCATAGTTCGATTTAGTGCGCTGTCGCGCGCTATCGAGAGCGCCCTGCAAAAGGAGGCCATCCCGAGCGCGGTCCTCGGCGGGCACAAGTTTTTTGAGCGGTTAGAGGTATGAAGCCTATCGTCTTTGCTCCACTCTTGCTGACCATCTTGAAGATCAAAGATTTACTGGCGTATCTGCAGCTCGTTGATAATCCGAATTTTGTGCCGGCCCTGACGCGCGCGATAAACGTTCCCGCCCGGGGCATCGGCGAAAAGGTCAGGTACGCTATGGCTCCTGCGTGTCGGGTGTTTATATGTTCTGCAGTCGATTACAGCGCTCATCGCGCGTGCGGACAAGACCAAAATGTCGCCCCTGGACGTAATTGAGCTCATCTACGACTCGAAGCAGCCCGACATCAAGCCGGCGGTGAAGCACAAGATGGGCCCCTTCGTCAAGGCCGTGCGCATTCTACGAAAGCTCGCCACCGATGTACGTTGACCGCGTTCTGGCTAGTGAGGAGTGGCTGATTTTCCTGCAGGGCGCGTCGCCGGCGGACCTCATCCGGCGGTTGCTCGAGCTGGTCGAGTACGAGGATCACCTGAAGAAGACGCAGCCGGACTGGGAGAGCCGGTGGGAGAACGTGCAGGAGCTCATCACGTTTGCGAGCGAGGTGGAACACGATGTGAACCTGTCCAGCCCGGACCCGTCGACGAGGTAACACGCCTTGCCGTTCACGCAGAACCGGTGTTAACAGACGGCCAGCGATACGCCGCTTCGGCTGTTTTTGCATGCCTCAATGCTGTCTTCGGAAGGCGACACACAGAGTGAGGAGGATAGCAAAGAGGTGGGTGTCCTCCTAGGCGGGTCGTCCGTAGCTAAAGTGTACGGCCTTCCAGAAAGTCACCATCTCTACGTGCCATGCTGCTAAAGGGCTGGAGTGGCCTGTGGTCATTATTCCCGCCGGTACGCGCCGTTCGGTTTACCGAGTGCATTTTGTGACATCTCGAGCCAGTGGAACAAGGGACGTTTCCCTTCTACCGTACGGACGATGTCCAGGAGGAGCGGTGTGTCGTATTTCCCTGTGCCTTGCCTCATGACTGAACAGGCGGGCACAGGCGGCTCCTGTATGTCGCATGCACGCGGGCGCAGAGCCTTCTGTACCTCTCGCACGTAGCGAAGCGCAAGGTCGGCGGCGAGACCAAGACGAAGGAGATCTCCGAGTTTGTGGCGGCGGCCGCGAAGGAGCACGCCGTGCGCTCCTCGCTGATTTTTCGTGCGACGCGCTAACGGGCATAATAACTACAGACCATATTCACGGCGCGCACGGCGCAGTTCGTACCCGCGGAGCGCGCGGTGGTCGCGCGGGTGCTGGGGAGGCCGGAAGCGCCCGAGGCGGAGGTGGCGCGGCGCGTCACGGAATTGTGCGTCTTCCATGCAGATTGCATTTGGGTGCTGAATACGGCTACTGCAGCCGCAAGACGACGCGGTATCTCGCGGTGGGGGCGGAGGGGGAGGACGCGGGTCAGGCGGAGGTGTCGTGGCACCCGGCGCTCGCGCTCACTGGTGCGTCTTTTCGTTGTGTGCGCGCCGCGCGTCTGACGTTGACGGATTGGGTAGGGATCACACGCGCGACGGTGATGGTCGCGCCTGGTCCCGGCCCCGCATTCTTCGCGCCTCCGACAATCGGGGTACCGATGACGGGGCCGTCAAGTTCGACTTTGACTTCGGCGCGGGTGGGCGCGCGGATGGTGCCGGGACCTCCGCGTCCCCCGTCACAAGTCCTGAGGCAGAACATTGACGTCCCGGCGCCCCCGCTGCCCAAATCGTCCAGCTCCGCTCCCGTCCCAGTCCCCGTTGCTGTTCCTGCTGGAGGTGGAGGCGTAAAGCGTCGGCTGGGCATGGGGCGCGGGACGATGGGCTTCCCCAACAAGAAGTTCAAACCCCCGACGCAATGATACTCTTTCCGAGTCTTGTTTGCGTGTTGCTGTCCACTCTGCTGTCCTCACTCTGTATTATAATATACTTGTATTGCTAGTTTAGACCCGTTCCACTAATTATACTCACATGAAGTAGACCGGTAACCTAGACATCGACAGTTTGCTCCATAGACAGATCGGTTACCGGTCTACACATGAAGGCGTTTCCGGGAACTCCGGCTTGTAAGCGTCTTGACTAGCACCGACGAGGTCTCAGGCACCGCGAAGACGTAACGTTTGAAAATTCGTTTAGGGACGAGGCAAGTAATATATAGATGGGGCAAGAAAATACATAGACGCGTAGACTACTCGTCCCCGATTTTTGGTGCGAGGTAATACCTAACGTATCCCTGCCCAAAGTCGTAGGCCACCTAAGGCGACGCGCATCAGGCCTGGCAACAAACAGCAAGACAGAGGCGCAGCTCACCAGTAGTGGCACCTCGTTGCTCATGAGTAACGAGACCGTGTTTGTCAAGCTTGCCGATTTTGAAAAGTTGACGAGGTATTTGAGGGAGAAGGTGAGGGAGACATGCGAGTTCATCGAAAAGTCGAATACTGGAGATGTATGAGTAGGCAGAACGACACGACGAGGAAGAAAGTCACAGACCGGGCTTGTCCTCCTCGTCCTTCTTACCCTTGCCTTTGCCCTTGGCTGTTTTGGCCTTCTTCGCCGGCTTGGACGAACCGTTGGCCTGAATAATCCATCAGGGTCTGAACGATGCCGCCTAGGGAAAACTCGCCTTTTTCTTTCTCTTCTTTCCGCTCTCCTCCTCATCGTCGTCACTGGGCTCAGCCTCGCTTTTCTCGTCCTCCTCGTTGTCCGAATTGGGCTTGAACTCCTCCCCGTCCTTCTCCTCCTCGTCCATCTCGACATCCTCGTCGCCGTCCTTCTCCTTCTTGATCTTCTCCTTCTTAATCTTCTTCTCCTCCTTCTTTGGCTTGTCCTCGTCATCTTCGCCCCCCTCCTCATCGTCGTCCTCCGGCTCCTCCCCCCGTTCACGCGCCTTGTCCGCCTTCTTCTCCTTGTCCGTCTTGACGCGTCCGATCTCGCCGTCCTTCTTCAACAGCACGCTCCCGTTGGCCGCCTCGCCGTCGCTCGCGAACCGCACGCCCTCCTTGCTCACCTCGATACGCACGCTCTCGCCGAGCGCACCGAGGTCGCGCACGATGCGCGAGAACTCAGCCGCAGGCATTATGACCTCGGCGTCGTAGTCCGTGTCGGGGATCCCCAGCGTGTCCGAATCGATCTCCATCAGCTTCATGTCGTACTCTGCTATCCTGTCGGAGCCTGCCGCTCGCGTCAACACGACGCGACGCGAAAAAATGAAACAAAAGACGCCACCCACTTTTCGCCTCATACACAAGGTTCAGCACGTCCGCGTCGTCCGCAGCCTTGAGTGTGCACTCGTCGTCGTCCTTGGCGCACTTGAGGACCTTGGTCAGGCTGGCGAGGTTGACGCCGAGCGGCATCGGCCGGTCGCAGCGGAAGCGCTTGAAGCCGGCGGCTTCGAGGTGCACGGAGACGAGCGCGACGTGCGAGTTATCCATCGCCTGGAGGTTTAGGCCCTCCTCATTGCACTCGAAGTTGGCGTCGGTGACGAGCTCTTTGATCGCTATCAGGGTGAAAAGACGCGTCGCAATGAGCGCAGGGACCAATATTTGGGAGAGGGGGACGAACCGTCAAGGAGTTTCTTGAGGGTGCCGGCTTCTTCGAGTTTGGCTTCGAGCATGGTGGGGAGTCGAGGTGGTGGTAAGAAAGACGCGAGGTGTGACGTGACGGCACGCGTCGTGTCACTCCATATATGCTGCCACGCACGGACCACGGTCTAGGAGTTTTCGAATATATGTGGAACGGAATCTCTCTGTATTCCCATGCATCACAACATTTACTGCAGCCATATGGATCCAATCCTACTTGCTCATATGATAAATTTAAATTGCCACAATCATCCTTGCAGGACCTGCATATGCGTCTTGCAGTCCTGCACTGGCACATCGTCAGGCCTTCAGGTTCCTCGTCCGCCTGTGTCCGCTGCACATTCAGTCGTCAATGTTGCCGTCAGTTCCCATACAAAACGTGTAACCCCCCGCATGCCAGGCCGTCGGGTTAATGTAACAGAGGACGCGGCTGCACCTCATACTAGTGCGATCTCTTTCCCACGGTTAACAGCTACGCCGAACCACGGAGAACGATGAATGTATGGAGGATTTGACCGTCGGTTCCGGCGGATCCGCCGGTCAACGATCCTGCACGACCTCCTCATACCTGAACGACATGGACATATGTGAAGGCTTCAGGCATCGTTCAGGACATGAACCCCCCTTCAAGGAAAATGTGATCGTTCAAGACTACGAGGAGTCCAACCCTTCAGGAACTTAGGCCCCCTTCAGGATCATCCACAGCCTTCTCGAGCTCCTTGTCCTTCATGAAGTACGGTACCCTTCAAGATGTCTCAAAACCTTCACGATATGGTGTTCACGTTGAAGATCGTGTTGATCGTGCCGTGCTCGGCCAGTTCGGCCGTTTGTGCCACAACAGGCCACAATATTGAACACTTTCCTCCTCCTTTGCTTTCTCCAACCGTCGGTACATATGCAGGGTGGTTCGCACACTCTAGCGCTCAGTACTTCCCGTAGTTGCGCCACTCCGACTGCCAACTCGTTTCCAGAGGCGGCCGGTGTATACTACCTGCGCGCATTAAAAGCACGGTATCCAGCTGGGAGGACGGGTTTAACACAGGGCACTCAAATAGTGCGTCTATTCCCTCTCCTTCCGTGCGCACCACTGACTCGATCGAGCGACCAGTCCTACGTCCCCGCTCTGGAATAGACCAGGGCTCGTCAACAGCGCCCTGAACAGCATCCACAGCGACATCGAGCCGCTACACGGCCTCTACAGCGTGCTGCACTCGCAGAAACGCTCGCGACTCCGCGGTCGTTTTGCATGCGCGGCTCGCGGAGGGCGCCCTTCTTAGTTTCAGGTCGGCGGGCGGGGTTGTCCTCAGTCTGAATGCCATGTACGCCCACAGCACTTCCGCGCGCGATAGCGGCTGTGATGCCCGACGTGCCGCGGCCACCCACTTAGATGCCCGTGTCCTTTCGTTAGTTCTCTGCGCGCTCTCCGACTGCGGCCTCCGTCGGTCGCGCCGATGTGTAGTTCGAAACGGTGTGCTCATTCCAGTCTACTACGTAGAAGGAAAGCCACGCGGAAGGCCCTGTGTGCCTCTGTGCGCTCGGGACGCCCGCCTCCCTCCGGCACGTCCCGGATCGCCCGTGCTCCGTTCGCACCTGGAACGTCGATTCAGGATCGTTTATTTTTTGACAACCCTCGTGAATGTCATATCTATTCAACAATTAACTTGCCACGTCGAATGAACCACCTGCGAAGCTAAGCAGTTCCGCAATTCGTGGGGAATTATTCCCTTCGCTTATTTCCGCTCTTTTTCTTGGTTTTTCCTGTTGGACTCTGACAAGTGGGAACAGTGGAATCCAAGGTCATATAAGCGAAAACATTACAAAAAAACGGAACAAAACTTAAGCGAGATGTATCAACTCGCTCATAAACTTGAAAATCACAAAATTCAAGTTAGACCGCTTCCGCGCCGGTCCCATGCGTGTCAGAATTTCCACCTGGGATTTTCACCATATGCTCAAAAGTTGTGTTGGCCTCCTGGTTATCCTATTGCCGTGTTCAACGGAACGAAACCATACACTGTGCATGAATTCTACCTTTTGGGTCCAAATGTCGGCCGGAGTTACCTCCACATCTACAGTTCTTCTAAAGTGAATGCCGCCTGTAACACGACCACGTGTGTCGTCCATTCTGTAAGGATCATCGGGTGCTTGAATTTTGTTGCGGGGAGCTGTGGGACGGCGCAGATTTAGTGTCAGCATAAGACTGTTTGTGTAGCTGATAACATATGTTGAGCATCGAAAGTCAAGCCAACATAGGTCTACGAACACTTTGCCCAAGATGTAGGCACTACCAGGCATATATCAGTTGTAGCAGACAGTAAGTACCCTGATTTGCTCACGGTACAAGATAGAAATTCGTAGATAGAATGCCCACGAACAACGCCAAATCAAGGGAGGCACAAATCGCGCTCGCAGCCCCTGTTTGAATGACGCGATGCATTAATTTTATGAGCAGTGTTTCTGTGGGGATCCATGTCGTCTGCTGTTTAGCTTGAGATAACTGTGTGGATTGAGAGTGAGGGCTAAGAATACGGAATAATCTGAGCGGATTTACAATGTAGGTCATGCACACGGTGACAAGGACATCGACCACAAAACTGCCCACAAGCCAAACCTACTCAAATCGGATGAGTTTTCTCCCTTCCAGATTAATATTCAGAATTTATTACCGTGAATCCGGGGTGTAAGCGTAGAAGGTTTTCTTGGGTTGGAGGATGAAGAGACTGGTTGACAATGAACACAATTCATGGTGCAGTGAACCTAATGACTTACGAGAAAACCAGTGATCATCCCAGCAAAGCCTTGAACGAGTGCAATCTAATACAACAAGTGTCAAGTCTCGATAAAGAGGTTGAAGTCTCGGACGAACCAAAACAATTAGGATGGCCACAGCACGTAGTAGGAATCGGTTGGGCGAGAGAACCCATATTCGCCTACAAGGCCATCAGTATCTCATAAGAAGTCGTCTGCTCACGCGCACCATGAATAAAATATCTGAACTGTGGCCGAAACTCGATGAAGTTTAATTAGCACTAGTACTGGGGCCACACAAGTGTTCTTACCGAAACCACAGAGGACTGGAAGCATTGAAGCAGTCCATGGAAGAACGTCGAAATTGGCCGGATTCCCCCATGTCGTGATGGTAAAAAACCAGCCGTGATGGGTCAAGATGGCGGTTTGGGCCACATCTACAAGGAATAGGCCATAAACTTGGAATCGAGCTGGTCAACAACCCCTCACTCAAGAAAAAATGCACGCATACCGAGTATACGCAGGATGACCCTGTCGGTTGGAAAAGTTTGATAATACGTGTCTGGAGTATCGAAGGGGTCAGAGACGGTAGTTTGGAGTGAGCGGATATGCACTGACGGAGCTGCATGACAAGGGTCCCCATAAACATCCAATTAAGAATGTTTGCTATGAACTAGAACTTCCCGTCAACCGTGATATTTGTGTGGTTTTCAAGCTAAGTTACTTACTATAGGTCCAACACTGAAGATAACTATTAGACGGACCCTGTAATAGAATAGAGCACACTGTACACAGCTGGAACGTCGAAAGTGAGAACCTCGGATACTTGCACCATGTTGATGGCCTGGGGACGTGACATGGGGCCAGAAAGACGCTGGTGCCTTGGTCAACGGGGGACCTATTGGTATAACGCTCGTCCCTTCAGGTTATATCCTCGTATCATTTTTTCGACAGGTCCGTTTGCTTCCTGGACGGCGAGAAACTGGTCATTCGTCATTTGGCGTGGGTTCGAATTCCACTCCAATCAGTCGCACTTTTGATATCCGCGACTTTTGAGGTCAACATGGCAGGCACTGCCCGGCCAAACTTCGCGACGACCAAAGTTCTTCCGTGGACACATCTTGCACTGAGTGAAGTGACGTGTCATAAATAGATAACTGCAGCGAACACGCGGCCGTTGGCGCAAGGTCTTTCTGACAGACCAGCAAGATTGGAGTCATTGGAGAACGTCGGTGATCTATGCGCCACGCAGGAAGGCAATTCGGCGCCAGGAAGTTGACTTCCTGAGAAATAGAACCCAGCAGTGGGAAGGAGAGATTTCACTTGCCATATTGCGAGGTCTTATCAAGGGGACACGGAAATTCGGTTCACCGTCCACCTATTTCCGCCCATCAGGTTCCATGAAACCGGGATCTGTCACGAGAGGGTCGAGGGGCAGGAGTTGTGTGGACCCAATTCTCCGCTCTTCGCGCATGCATGGATGAACGAATGAAATTCATCGCTATATTTGTCCAGGAGACCCCCATCTGCGCCATCAGCTAGTTGGACAGGATACTTGAGGCACGAAAGTTGTTCATCCGTGTCGACGTCTGCCTTTGGGAGACTACCATCAGCTCAGTTGCCTGAAATGATGAGCGCTTGAGGAGATTGTTCCTACAACGTTGCTACAACCCCAGATTTGGAGACCAATCATCGCTGACCTCCGACTCGGAGACCGAGATATGCGAAATGCGGAGTCGGAGTAGGCGTCGGAAGATCACCGTGACGTTGTTTAGGTTTCTTTGTTCAACCCCAGCACCTGGCCATTGAAAAAAACCTGAAAATGACAACCAATCGCTATCCCGTCGGTGTTCCGCGTCACCTTGGCAGCCCAAACCTTGGGCGCTGGTTCTCTTTTTGCATTTTCTGATATGTTCTGGTTCGCAACTCGTGTGTATGCCGACGACGACTCGGAGATTCAATTCTGACAATTCGAGTAAAATCGGATCCTCCCAAAGATGGTCTCTGCAAGCCACGCTTATAGCTTATCGGTAGAGGAAGCCGCATGTGGTCAACGCTCCGAGGCAATTCATTTTTTATTTTCGCACATTGGCATTGCTTACAGCTCACATCAACGAAAATATTCTTCCTCAACTCTTCCGTCATGTGGACACAAAAATCGTGAGCTTAAGATTCCGAGTCTGACTGGCGACCACCGACTTCATCGACTCTGGCCCTGAATTGGACAATGTCTTTCTTCAGGGGGATTTCTGCGGCTATTTCTATTGGTCCTAAGCTTCTTGTCTTGGGTTTGGGCCACAAGTATTATGTTTTGCGCCTTTTAGCGCTAGGGACAAGACCCTATATCCGGCCCGTTATTGGCCCGATGAACTCACCTTTGGCTTGCCTACCACACATGGCAAGGGCGTCGATACGCGGCCTTCCACAGCGCTCACAAGGTACTCCGAGTCTACATCAACTATTTTTTAAACTTCACTCATACTGCTCTTTCCAAGCGGTATGGGACGGTGGTTCACATAGCTCCTAACCACGTTTCGATTGCCTCTCCGGATGCCCTGCCGGTGATTTATAGCCAAGGCCCGAACGCCCCCGTAAAGTCTCCCTTCTACGACGCGTTTGTGTGCAACGGCAGACCGTCGATCTTCTCCACAGGAATCGCCAGGATCACTCCGCGAAGAGGCGGGTGGTGTCACACGCGTTCTCTACTTCGGCCTTGCGGACTTCGTCCCTATGATCCATTCAACAATCGATCTATTCACACAGCGTATGGATGAGCTCTGCGCGAAGGTCGAGTACTTTGACGCCTTGCTCTGGTTCAATTACGTTGCTTGTCAAGGTCTCTCCACCCTCATCATTGGCACACTTTTCATCGCACCCGGTGATCCTACAATCCCCGAGAGGCCCAGACTAGGTTGAGACTCAATATGTTTGTCGACTGTGACTACATCCTGACTCAAACTTACGTCTTACTGAGTTATTGTCAAAGCCGCCAGCAAAACGCAGCGCGCAACAAGAGCCGGCGGTTGGCAACGAGCCGGAGGCACGGGCGGCATCGAAATGATTGGTCGGACTTTGAATGCCATTTGCGGCCATTGAAATACATTCACACTGCTTCAGCTAGAACTAGCATCAAGCTCTCGAGATACAACAAGTAATATCCCGTGAGTGCATAAAGCCGCCTGTTCAGCAGTGTCGTTCACCGCAACGCACCGAACTTTCGGCTCGCGCCTTCGGCCGATCGCCGATAGCGTTGCCGCAGGGGAGTTGCATGAGATCGCCTCGACGCCACTCAGGCCTTGACGGTGCGGCGGTGCCATTCTTGACGCTCTCGCCACCCATCAATTCTTATAGCCGCGACTGGAAGTATTGTGAAAGTTGAACCTTGATTGAACCTCTCAATTTTGTCCTGCAAGCAAGGTATTTGCCGACGCAGTCGGTGCTCCCTAGTTATCTCGCCTTTGATATCTTGTCTGACTTGGCATTCGGTGAACGCATTGCGATGGTAGAACGTATAAGTACAATTCACAACTTACCCACTGAGCGATATAAAACATTTTCGAAGGGATCTGACCTTGTGGCTAGATGATACGGTGGTCAATGCTAATGCTCTTTCACTCGTAGATGAGGTATGTATGGATTTCATCCAAACTTCCTTAAACTCTTTATAATACCTGATCGGCGAGAACGCTTCGCAGCTATCGTTGGAATACATCCCCTATTCCACGCAATTGCCTTAGCGGAAACAAAGCGAGATCTCAAGCTCTCTGCAAGTCCTTGAATAAATCTGAATTTCAACTCGTAAAGTTTGAACCACGAATGATCCGAGTCCGCAATTTTATTCCAGGACGCCCAGCACCGTACGCAATACATACTCCCCTTTGCGCCCGCCCCCGCCTCGACTCGTGTGCTTGATAAAGCCCAGATAATCGAGCTCATACAGCGCGCGCATGAATCGCGCCTGCACCCCGAGCTTCCACTTTTCGTCGTCCTCCGCCTCGACTTTCTTGCCCTTCCCTTTCCCCTTGCCCTTCGCGTTCGCGTTCCCTTTGGCCGTCTCATCGAGCGCGCTCTGCCGCTGGCCCTCGAGGACGATGCGAAAGTGGTCGAACCAGTCGTACACGTTGACCATCTTCCCCGCCTTCGTGTACCCCTTGAACAGGATGCTCGTGTCCGGCAGCTCCTGCATATTTTCCTCGTCCTCGGCTTCCTCTGCATCGTGGCCGGTGTACGAGTGCGGGAAGGAGAGGCCGGAGATGATGGAAGGCCGCAGGGCCGGGTTGATCAGCTAGATAATACAACTGTTCAACTTTGGTTCGAAAAATGAAATAATAAAAAGGTCGGACCTCGGACGGGAAGGGTGTAAGGCCCGTATACCACACGCTCCAAAGCGGGGTTGATTCCTCCAGCGGCTGCAGCAAGTCCCTGCCCCGGTGTAAATAAATTGGGCGACAATTGAAATCCGAATCAAACTCACGTGAGGTAATTTTCCAGCCAGTCTGTCATTTCGTTTCTTTGGTTTCCGGATAAGTTTCTAAATTTCACGATTTGTTGACGTGGTTCAGCCTCCGCAACGCGGATACTATGCGGCATGCCATGGAGATAAACATGCAGCTCCCCGAGCACCGCGTCGAGGGCCGTCACGGGGAGTTTTCTTCGCAGTCATCAGCGGGGACGAGTAAAATGAAAAAGCGAATGAAATGAAATGCACCTCAACAAATTAGCTAAGCCGTTGACGCCATCTCCGTCCAGCGTCCTGCTCACAGCAGCGGGGCCCCTCCACCGCTCAAGCAGCTTCTCGTGCGTGCTCCCACTCGCGCACAGGGCCGCGACGACGATGCTCAGGAGGTTGAACCCGAGCTTCGTGCGGCGCGCGTACCGCGCGAACGCCTCGCGTGCGGCGTCGACGGCCTGCAGCAGGATGTCGGCCGAGCGTGACTGCACGCGCCATGCGTCCGCGGCTTTCTTGGACATGGATACTCCGGGGGTGGGGGCGTGCAGGCGCGCGAGGAGCCCCTCGAGGAAGAGGATTTCGCGCGCCGTTGGGTTGGGCGAAATGCGCGGCGTGGCGCTCGAGAGCAGCGAGAACATGTCGGTGGTGTAGTGCTTCAAGTGCGCGACCTGGGCTCGCTGAATGAGGGGAAATGGTTGAAAATTGTGAAAGAACGCACTTGGAGGACTGTAAGCAGCGCGTCCAAGGACGGGTTGTGCGCGGTGTAGTAATTTTCGATGAACTCGAGCAGAGTGGGGCCGGGGAGGAGGAGCGGCTCGAAGGTTGGGTCGAAGAATGTCTGGAGGTCGTCAATTTTAGTTGGAAGACGAGTAGGCAGGAGGTACTTTGAGCAGGACAGTATCTAGAACCTCGGGCCCGGAAGGCACCGCATAATGGTACACTCTCAGTTGAACGGGCGAGCGAGGCCTGTAGGTAAGAGGATGGAGAGGGAGTCGAGAGCGACAGGATGAATGCAAGAAGAAGGCGCGAGACGTGCAAACTAGTCGGAATTTTCTTCAGCGGCGCGTATAAAAAATTATGATCTATCCGCTCAGGTTACCTGCAGATGTAGAACATGTCCTGCACAACGCTCGCGTCGAACTGTTCGAACTCGTGGAGGAGAACGACAAGGGTGGGGCGGGGATCTATACCTCGGTTGGCTGATGTCCAGCATTCGAAGAAAGTGGAATGACCCACCCTCGACGGCATCATACCACGCCTTCAGCAGCCCAAGGTCGTACGGCGCGAGCGAGGCTGCCGGCCTTCGTTTGGGCGCGTCTACAGGAGGTCAGCTCCGCGCCGCGCAAGTGTATGATTCGGAGACCTTTGTCCCTGTCCACGAAACCCGCGATTAGATTTTTCATGGCAGAGGTGATGTTGGGACAGTCGGTAGGATAGAGGTGGTGCACAAGAGTCGACGCCTTATCGTCCTCGCCGGGCTCGGGCTCGAGCCGGGTGCTCAGATGGTCCAGGAATAGCGAGCCACTTGAGAGATCTATGCGTCCGTGAATACAGAGATTATATCCTCAACAACACCTAGCCGCACCGGTGATCGTAACAATAGGAAGCTCGGGGAACGGCAGCCCAGGCAGAACGTCCGAGTGGATACTCCCCAGCCGAGTCATAACATCCGCCACGACGGGTCGATACAGCTCCGCGACGATATCCTAGCGTCGCATGAATAACCCAGTCGCGCTCGGAGACGGTGGCAGCGCACCTTGACCCGCGCAAGACAGCGCGCCCACGCGGCCCTGTACGCGTCAAAGCGCAGCTGTGGCCCGTTCTCGAGGTCGTTCTCGAAGGGCGCGGAGGGGAGGCTGGGTTCCGGGGCTGCATCCGAGTCCGAGTCTGGGAAGAGGTGAGCGGGTGTCAAAGGGAGGAACGGGGGAGATACCATCTCCATCGTAGGGGATGCAGATTACGGTCTACGCGAATGAGATGGGATTCACGAGAGGCGGAGCGGTGTACCTGCTGTATGTCGTCGAGGTCCGTCGACATGGCGGGCGCGTGTAAAAGAATTTCGCCCACATGTGACTCGGGGGCACGACGCGTCGTGGAACGCGGTGGTGGGCTTGCACACGCGACTTGGCACACTCATAACGGGCCGCTCAATAGAGTTGTCTTGTCACTAATCAGAATACAGGACGCTCGTTCACCGAATTCAATTTTGGCTGTAATACAAGTTGCGTTGGATGTCTAGAATACATAATAATGCAAGAAATAAAGCTAAATTGACCCTAGAAAGCGCTCTCGAATAACAACTTGCGCGGTTTGCTGATGTATGGTGGAACGGAAAACAAGGCAGGCCTGCAATTACGGATGAGATCGGATGGACGGGGAGAAGACGCAGACGCTCACATCGACGTCCCGCAGCCTGCGGCAGGATTTCCCATGATGATACTCTCCGATACGCCGGCAATACTGTCGTTCTTGCCGTATGCGGCAGCATCGAACAAATGGTCAGTGGTTTTTTCAAACGATGCGAGCATCAGCACGCTGTCCTTCATCTTCGCAACACCGAAGCGGGTAATACCCAGAACCTCGCCCTGGAAATTGTCATTAGCAAGTGAGCAGAGCACTGTGTGGACAGGGAGGACCTTGTAGGTCATAACATCGCCCAGCAGCATGACATGCCGCGGGTCGATGATCATGTCGTGTGATTTCATGGTGTACTGAATCTCGTTGATGATTGTTCGCCGGGCAGCCTCGATCCCGAGCACTTTAGACACTTCGATAACGTGGTTCGATGTGGTATGCTCTCCGATAACACCTTCGCAATTGACAGGATGAGCGAGGCAAGGCAAGGAGTTGTAAGAACGCCATACCTTCGGTCACCATGCACTGCTGCAATCCGTAGCCCTCGACAAGAAGCTCTTTGTCGCCTTTCTTACCCTTGGAGTCGTCCTTGTCCTTGATATTAATGACGGCACGCTGGATGCTCCCGACACCCTTGACTACGACGTCCGGCAGACCGCGCTTCAACTCTCGCAGCCTGTAGTACTTGTCTTGGGTATCGACGTAGATTCGCAGACGGTTTCGCCGAGGAATGACGGTGATGGCCTGCGAAATGCATTGGTCTCAGAACACCTGATGAATGACTTGCTCACCTCCTGCTTGACCTTGAGCTTTTTGGCTGCGACGATCGCCCACTTGATGTCGTCTAACGTCAGTTCAAGCTACGAGTAGTCCAATGTCAGCTGAATCTTGAGACGAATGATGGATGCTCACCTGAAGCTTCTGTATCGCATCGGTGTCGATAATGATTCCAATGTAAGTGTATTCAGGCGCCCACGCTTCCTCAAGGACGCTCGCAACCTGTATCAGACGCGTCAAGGCCAATTCGTCTCAAGTTTCACAAGAAAGCGCACATCACCCAGAAGAGTCTTCTCCAGTCGAGCCTTCACAATACGAGCGGAGGCTTCACTATCGCTGGTAACCAGCTTGCAGCTGATAATCGGAGTGCTGATAGTCTTGGAAGCATTGATGATCTCCTTGATACGCGGCACACCGAGGGTGACGTTCATTGACGCGACACCAGCGAAATGGAAAGTCTTCAGCGTCATCTGCGTTCCTGGCTCTCCGATAGACTGTGCCCCAACGGCACCGACGGTAGATCCTGTCAACGTGCTGAGCCGCAATCCAAAAGGAAGAGCACGAATAGTCTCACCTGGCTCAATCCGTGCTTTGACGTATTTCACCCAACAAAGCTCAAGGAAGATCTTGAGCTGAGCCTCGGTGACCTTGCTCTTGTTATCCACGATCGCCCTTTCCGCCGCTAGTTCGAAATGCGTAAGAGCCAAGACCACTGAAAGAAATACGACTGACCAGAAGCCCCCAGAGTCAAGTCAGTGTCAGCGTCCCAGCTGTCCTCCTTCTCCAGAGCTTCGTACATCCCCCAGCTGCTCCGCACTTCGGCCTGGCGGTACGCAATACGATCGGTTGTATAACCTCGGATGGTGGCAAGGTAAGCTGCCGTACACTCGGTCGTGAACTTCTTAGTCGCCAGTTCGCGATCAACGATGTCCAAAACTTCGTATGGCAGCAGCCCTCTACCAGCGCGCGACCCCAGAGCCTAGTGAACGTCAGTATCAAGTACGGGGAGCGTTGAACGGCTCACAGAAGCGTGGCTCCAAGCGCGATCAAAGTCGATTGGCTGCGCATCGCCCTCAAGGCATGCTGGGTCAAGCCCATCGTCGCCGTATCGGAACTGCACAACACCGCCGGTGGAGTTTCGCACAGACAAATCGTATTGCGTAGTCAAATCCTCGAGCGCCTTCATAAGCCGGCGCTGCATGTACCCCGTCTCGGCCGTCTTGACAGCAGTGTCGACGAGACCCTCACGGCCCGAGATGGCGTGGAACAAGAATTCGGTGGCGCGCAGTCCGGAAAAGAAACTGTTTCGGACGAAGCCTTTCGACGGCGGCTCCTTTGACTTCTTGGGGAAGTGCGGCAAGGAACGATCTTGGAACCCATCGGGGACACGATGCCCCGCAATGATTTGCTGCCCGACACAAGCCACCATCTGCGACACGTTGATAACGGAGCCTGGATGAATACGAGGTCAACACTCATCCGGTACACAACTCGTAGCGCATCACCTTTCGACCCGCACGTGGCCATGATAAGCGGGGCATTTTGTCGACTGAGCTCCTTCATGCAGATCTGCCCGACTTTCTCTCGCACGTCCGACAACAGCCTCGAGATGTGCGCCTCGAGCGTCTGCTCCTGGTCACACCCGGGCTTGTTCTCAAGTTTCCCCTTCTTCGCCAACGCGATAGCATCTAAACAGTCCGCATAGGCCTTCTCGACGAGCGTGTCCTTCTTCTGCGACAGCTCCGGCCCCGGGATAACGTCGTTGATCCCCAACGAAAACCCGTAGTTTGCTGACACCTTGTCAGTCGTGTCGGGAAGCGCGCGAAGAGGGTACATACCGAGCCATCGCGCACACAGCTTAGCAAGCCGGTTCATCGCCGCCGCCGCCTCGTGCGGCCCATAATCCCGCATGATGACCCCGAATATTGACTTCTTCTTCCCGCTCCCTACCGTGGCCTTGTCCATCACCCCGCACATGATCTCGCTGTTCACGATGACCAGCCACCCATCGTTGGGCGACAGGTCGTTCGCAGGGTTGGCGATGGCGGGATAATTAGCCTGCTTCGCCTCTTCCCACTTGTGGCACTTCGATTCCACGTTCACTTTGATATTCGAATGCCGATTCGGGCGCATGAGGACGTTGAAGACCTGCTTCCCGGTCCAGAGACGGACAGGCTTCCAGATTGTCGGCGGGGGGATGTCGATCTGCATGTTGGCGTCCGCGAAGTAGCAGCAGATCTGGGTGAATTGGCGGCGGTCCAGGAACAGATCTTTCCGCGAGAGAAGGAAGGAGGCGGTGATGAAGTCCTGGATGGCGGCAATGACGGGTTCGCCGTTACGGGGGGTTACAAGGTTGTGCTTTACGCTCATGAGTTCAAGAGCCTCAGTTCGAGCCTCTTCTGTCTGAGGAACATCTAAACGCGGAACTCAGCGAATAATTGTGGAAAAAAGTATGAAATACGCACGAAGATTCATCTCGTCTCCGTCAAAATCGGCGTTGTACGGGCCACACACACACTCGTTCAACCTGAAGGATCGCCATGGTCTGACCTTGGCGCGATGGCACATGATGGAGAGCTGCTCGTCTGTTAGTATGGAATTACGCTAGAAACCCGACACAACGAACCTTGTGCAAACTGGGTTGTCGATTGAACAGAACGATGTCCCCGTCAATAACGTGACGCTCGACTACATCGCCCACCGCCAGGCCATCCGCAATCATTCCCCTGTTCCCGAATTTGAGGAACTTCTTGTTTTCACCTCTCGCAACAAAGTTTGCGCCTGGATGCACGTCTGGGCCATTCCGGACAGCGCGTCGCAGCCCTTCAATATTGTGCGACGTGACACGCTCAGGATACGTCAGCACCTTGGCGACTCGTTCGGGCACCGCGACTTCGTCGATACGGAGGTTGGGGTCGGGTGAGATGACGGTACGTCCAGAAAAATCGACACGTTTTCCAGACAGATTCCCGCGAAAACGTCCTTGCTTGCCTTTCAGCCGTTGGACAAAGCCGCGGATCGGTTTTTGACCCGGCTGGGTCTGGACACCAGGAACCTCCGAGTTGATGTACACGGCGACGCAAAGTTGAAGAAACTCCCACTGTTCCTGCGGAGGGTATTAGTCGTGAACTGGATAAAATCGTGTTCTAAATACCATAAATTGGGGTGTCGGGGAGCCCTTTGCAATCCCCTGCTTTATGATCGCATTCGTGAAGACGATTTCGGTCAGTTTGACCGTCAGGTCGTCTTCCGTGGAAGCTCCATCTTGCGCAACGGATGGACGAATGCAAACAGGCGGCACGGAGATATACTGCCAGATAAATTCTTCCGGCCGTCCGTACTTTGGATGGAGGCCAAGGAGTTCACAATCCTGAAGAGAAAAATTAGTTGTAAAACACGAGAGTTGACGACTGGCACACCTCATCGGAAATCCGGCGGAATAAGTCGAGGACCTTGAGTGGATGCAAATCCTCGTACACGGGCTTGCTGACGTACATCGCCAACTCCTTCTGGAATTCGATGGCGGATTCGAACGTCTTCCTGAACGACTCTAGCTCCGGTGCAGTCTTTTTGGCTCGGAATTTATCATGGATGATTTTGAGCGGACCGGCCTTCTTGACGGCCCCGTTGGTGGCAGAGCAGTACGGACAGTGGACGACTTTGCGGGCCATCGTGTTGACTTGTTTCGTTATGACCTGGCGCTGCATGTTCTCGAGGTTCGGCCGTCGAAATCGCTTGATGTAAACGCGTCGGTCTGGCTCCTCTAACAGTACGCGGGCACAGGTCTATAAAACGTATGAGCAGAGAAGAGGTGGAGGCTGGTTAACACGGTACCTTGCAGATACACTGAAGTATCGCGATTGTGTGCTTGAAATATCCAACGTGGAAGACGGGCATGCTCAGTTTTATGTACGCATAATGGCCGACGCAGTTCACTGATGACTGCCCGCAGGTTTCGCAGTACGCGTTTTTGTCCGATGTTCCCTAGGGTGGTGTTGGTTCATCGAGAGCAAAATTAGCGGCTGGACGACGCACTAATCGTCGATCCAAGACCCCATCTTTGACAGGCAAGCGGTCGGTCGCGGTATACAGCTCCCTGTGAGTGACCTCGAACTCCGATATCTTCACGGTGTCTTGCGCATTGAGCAAACTGAACTGAAGTTGCTTGCTACAGAAAATTCCATGAGAAGCGGGGCCATCGATAGAGCGAGAGCAAGTACATGACTTTCGGGGCTTGGTGAGATACCGGCTCCTTCATCGTCCGGGAGCTCGAGGGAGGCCAGCAGGCGGCGCACGCGAAATTTCTTCGGAGTCAAGCGCGATGAGGTTGTGCGTGTTTGGTTGCCCGATCCCGATGTTTCCCATCTTCCGACGCGCTCTCCAGCCTCGTCGCGTTCCTCTACGCGCTCTACGCGCTCCAGAGACATGCCGCCGCTCATGTCTCACCTACCTTGAGACGCGCCGACCATATTCAACCCCTCGGGAAAACAATCCCGCCACCGTCAGCACTTGCTTTCCATCCACCCGTTCAACCGCCTTGACCTGCGCCATTCACAGGCATTCACCCCAACATCTGCAGCTCTCTTTATACTGTCCGGTATCGGACTGCTGTACTATTTCCGCCACGAAAAGGCCAAAATAATTGAGCAACAGGGTGGGCACATGCATTCCCCTGCTCGGGCAACTCTTGACGCGTGGACTAGCGAAGGAGAGGGCGAGCAAGGCCTACGGTCGCCCTCTCGTCGGCGGCCCCTTCTCTCTCACTACGCATCTGGGCGCCCCGTATACTGAGCAGGACCTCCTCGGCAAGTGGTCGCTGGTCTACTTTGGCTTTACCAACTGCCCGGACATATGCCCGGCGGAACTGGACAAGATGGGTCTCGCGCTGGAAGCCGCCGGTGCGCATCATACTCTTCCATGTTGTAACACCGCCTTCTCATTTCACGTTCGTTCAGAAAAAGAGCACGGACCAATTTTTAACCCCGTCTTTGTTTCGGTTGACCCTGCGCGAGATTCGCCGTCCCGCATCGCTGTCTACCTCAAGGACTTCCACCCCGCGTTTACCGGCATAGTCGGATCCTTCGATGCCGTCAAGGCGATGTGCAAAGCCTACCGGGTGTATTTCTCAACTCCGCCAGACGCGAAACCGGAGGACGACTACCTTGTCGACCATTCGATATTCGTCTATTTCATGGACCCCAAGGGGCAGTTTGTAGAAGCCTTCGGTCAGACTGTAACGATTGAAGAGATGCTTCAAAAGGTGCGGGACGAAATTACGACGTGGAAGTCGGAGACGGGGAAAAATGTATAGTAATGCATTTTCTCTCTCTTTTGCCAAAGCTTTGTGTGAAAAGGCGAGCAAGTTACTGCCGTTTCATAAGTCTGTGAACATGTTCGAAAACTTGCGTCACATGCCGCGATGCCGAATGTTGCCGAACTCCGTCGGACAACCTAGGGAGGTAGAACTGGAGTGTGGAATGGAGATTGAGGCCGTCTGAAGACGCAAAAACCATGTCAAGATGTACAGTCGCACAAAATGAATCAAAATATGCAAGGTTTCGAACGTGTTTAAGTTAGCGGTTCGGCAACATTCGGCATCACGACACGTGACGCGCGAAAGTTTTCGAACATCATCATGTTCCGACTTATGCAAACGGCAGTAGCATTCGAAGCAACGGTGGACTGGACGTCCTGGACTCTGCGCGGGACGGGAGCGCAGTTAAACGCGATATCTCAAATGAGGCGCACATAAACTCAAACAAAATTCGGATTCTACGTGTGGTACAACAATTCTTTCGTTTTTTTCTTCTTCAAAAAATTACAAGCGCCCTGGGATGATCGGGTAAGCGAAAAGCCCATCGCATATGCAAAGGAAAAACAACACACCGACGTTGCCAAGATCCGTGCAAGCCTCCTTGACGCGAGTGGTCAGCGTCTTCTCACCTTCGCGCACCCACACACGCGGGTCGTAGAACTGCAAAAATTGTCAACGGGCATACAAGCCAGCTACCGCTGAGACTGACCTTCTTGTTCGGCTTGTCGGGGCCCTCAGGGTTCCCGACCTGGGTCTGAAGGTAGTCCTTCTTGTTGATGACGAAGTCCTAAAAAAGGTCAGAGCTGTGCGTGAGAGTGCGTGGAAACGCGCATACCCGGATGCCAATGAGGTACGCAAACTGTGTGTCGGTGTCGACGTTCATCTTGACCACACCGTGCCCGACGGCAGTCTTGATCTCCTCCTTCGTCGATCCGGAGCCGCCGTGGAACACAAGATACCTACAGAATTAATTAATTTTTCGAATTTGACAATGCGATTCCCGGCTTACAGTGGTTTCTCAACCTTTCCGCCGAGCTTGCTATTGGCGAGCATCTGATGTTTTCCTAGCAAATCCGGCTGGAGCTTGACGTTGCCGGGTTTATAGACGCCGTGCACGTTCCCGAACGCTGCCGCGATACTGAAGTTCGGCCCGACTTTGCTCAGCGCAGCGTACACATCGTAGATGTCCTCGGGCTGCGTGTACAGGCTCGCGTTGTCGACGCCCGTGTTGTCAACACCGTCCTCTTCGCCACCGGTAATGCCAATCTCCATCTCGAGCCACAGCCCGATGGGGGCCATGCGTTTGAAGTACTTGACACAAGTCGCGATGTTCTCCTCCTTCGGCTCCTCGGAAAGATCGAGCATGTGGGAGGAGAAGAGCGGCACTTGGTGCTCTTTGAAGTACGCCTCGTCGGCCTCGAGCATTCCATCGAACCATGGAAGGAGCTTGTGGGCGCAGTGATCGCTGTGCAGGACGACCGGGCTGCAAAGCAGGAGATAAGCGTTATCCGCAAGGGCGGATGGCTACCACCTACACGCCGTAAGCTTTAGCGACGGTTCGGACATGGTGGGCTGCGGCGATGGCGCCCGCAATCGATGCTTGCTGCTTGTCGTTGGCAAGGCCCTTGCCAGCGAAGTAGGCACTCCCGCCTTGAGAAACTTGGATGATGATGGGGGACTTAATGTCCCTATGAACGACCCGCGTTAACACCGCGCACGGATCAAGTAGGCGTAGATGGTTTACCTCGCAGCCTCAAGGACGGCGTTGGCCGTGGAAGAGGAGGTTACGTTCTACCAATGCCACGTCAATGAAGGATTTGGGTCGCGCGAATAGGCGACTTACGATGGCCTAAAATGTCATCGGTACGCGATCCAGCAGGCACAAGCAAAGTAATCGAGTAGTTGGAAACTTACGGGGATCGCAAACTAAGTTGTGGAGGTCAGCGCTGAACGACAATGAGGAAAAGTTGACGAACTTGGTGTTCCTTCGCGTAATCGAATAGTTTGCGAACCTCGTCGCCGGTGAGTACGCCAGGCTAGGGAAGACCATTAGCAGGTACGGTTAGCACCAGAAATAGCGACCTACCTGTACGATGTCGAGGACGCCCATGGTGGTAAGAGCAAAGGAAGAATTCCGGTCACGATCGATGGGTATCGTGACTATGTGGAGCCCCTATCGGAATCCCGCCACCATCCCGCTCAGGTGAAAACTCCCATCAACTCTCCGGCTCTTGAGAGGCCGGCTTCAAATCTGGATAGAGCACATATTATGGGAACCAATAGGAACGGAGAGAGGCATGATTGTTTTATTTACTGGAGTACAGAGTATTAGACAGAATTACCGCCATCCTAGCTGTTGGCGCTTTAAAAAATAGCAAGGCGGTCCCCGCCGTCACTGAATCGCGTTTCTCGGCATTTCTCGTTCAAGTAAATGCTCAGGAAGATTAATGTTAACGGTACTTACACAGATTTGAGAAGTTGAAACACGCGTCGCGGTGGGTACCAGCGAGGGCTAGAAAGCAACTACTCGCGCAAATGATGCATATATATACTACAATTTGAGAGTTTCTCCGTTTTTCATCACGGCTAATCAAGCAAAAGATTAGGCGGATGAAGAAGAGCCATTAAAATCGACTCACTGGAATGGGGACCACCTCGCCCAGAACCTGCTTGGCCGCCTGTACAATAATCTCCCACTCGACCGCATGCAGACGCTTCGCAAAATCCTCCAGGGATTCGCCCTTCGTCAAAGGAACCTCCCGAACAACCAGTGGCTCCCCGCGGTCCACATCCTTCACCACACGGTGCACCATCGCCCCCGAGTGCGCGATCTCGCCGTTTTGAAAGGCCTCGTACGCTCGCTCGATAGCGTTCGTCCCGTCAAAGGCCCCAGGCAGCGCAGGGTGTAGGTTGATCACAGGGACGCCGGCCGCATTCGCGAGGTCCAGGAAGCCCTCGCCGAACACATGCATCCATCCCGCCAAAACGATCAGATCGGGGCGCGTCTCGAGGACGCGTCGGGCGACTTCTGCGTCATAGTCGTCCCGCGTGTTGCCTGGATGAGATTTCAGGTACGGCTGCAGCGCTAGATACCCGGTGGGGATGGGCGGCTGGGCTTGCGCTGCACGCGTCAGTCCAAACGCCGCTTTTCGGTTGGAGAACACCAAGACGATCTCAGCATGCGGCAGCAAGGGGGTGTTTTGCGCATCGATGAGAGCCTGGAGGTTGGTCCCTAGATGACACAGTCATTCCCGTGTCTCGCGCGATGCCTCCGTTTCTACCTGAGCCAGATATCAGGACAACGATTCGGCGGGGAGTAGTGGACATCAAAAATAAATCTTGCACAGCCCTCAATCAATAAGCAGCGACAAACAACCGCCGGTCAAAGCGATATTTAGCCGAATTCCCCCAAATACGCGGAGCTGGAATGTAAACACGCTGAATCGCTTCTATTGCAGGTGAAATGTGGATTAGCACTGCGGACCTCGAAATATACGCAAATGAAAGTACGACCAGAACCTCAAGCTAATAGAAGTTTTGGTTCTAAACAGGAACATGGAGGCGGTTGACCAAAGCATCCTGCTCAATGATCTTGGCTTTCCAATGTAATTCTACCTCATCGAGCTCCCAGTTCGCAGACACATACCTGGAGATACGCGTCAGCCTTCACTATTGGTGACAAAAATTGAACCAAGTCACCTCCCGCTCAACCAATCCTCCCTTCCGCTGGTGAGCCGCAAGCACGTTGCTGCAGGGAGCTGTAGGCTATCTATGAGCCAGGGTTCCGCCTCGGGGTTGTTGTCTGCCATCGACGTCTTGATGGCACCGGGGTTCAGAGAGAAAGTCTTCACGTCTGGGTGTTCAACGTGGATATACTCGTTGAGGCGGTTCACGGCATGCTTGGAGGTGACGTAAGAGGACGCAAAAGGCATGCGCATCTGCGCGCCAATGGACCCGATGATCACGCTGTAGCCTTTAGTTTTAGCGAGTTCGGGGAGTGCAAAGCTGACGATTGACATCCTAAAATGAGAAGCGTCGGATAAGCTGGGATCCACTCACTGGGCAACGTTGTAGACGCCTCGAATGTTGACTTCCATCGTCTTCCACCAGTTGTCGGGGTCGTACTCAGTAAATGCTGAGGAAAGGATGAGCAACAAATTTAACATCGCGAGACTGTACTTACGCTTCTTCCAAGGATCGGCCTTTCCCGCGTTCGCGACTACAATATCGAGTCTGCCAAAGGCTCTGACTGTCCCCTCCACTGCCGCATTCACAGCCTGCGTATCCACCACATCGGCGACAAATATCTCGATGGGCGCGGTGGGTGCCTGAGCGAGGATCCTGGTCTTGACCTCCGCCAGGTCCGCCTGTTTTCGCCCCACAAGCGAAACAGACGCGCCCGCGCGCGCGTAAAAGAGCGCAATCTCTTCGCCAATGCCGCGAGAGGCGCCCGTAACGAGGACCACTTTTCCTTTGTACGTCTGCCCGTCGAAATGAGGCCGAGGGTCGATGCCCGGGTAGACGCTGCATGCAAAACAGTCAGTCAAACTTCAAGTTCAACAATTCGAACGACAGGGCTCACTCGCTCATGCGCGTCACCGGGAGGTCTTCCGTAGGAGCCATTTATATTTTGAATGTGAGTTTGAAGTTGAAGGGATAATTTGATACCGTCGCGCTGCACTCCCTATATACTCAACGCGTCCATGCTACATCCAAATTTGTTCCGGTCAAATACTCACATATCCGGCAAGATTGTTCGGAGCCAGAGTCGCATCACCGCTATTCGAGCGGATCTATCAGCGTTGTTACAAAGCGCTGAGAGCTTCTTGGTAATCCTGTAGTTGGCTGACGGACGGATTGAAAAGGCCGCTGGTAGCGGGATATCCATTAGACAAATACCGTGGCACCAAGATCCCTTCCGGCTTCACGGACTGAGACGGGGAAAGGACGAGAAACTCAAGAGAGGAGTCGGACGTTCTCGGATCATTCCGGAAAAACAACCACAGTGGCGATTAAACGCTTGAGAAGTGAAAGTCAGCAAAAAGTCAGGATATGAATTATTTTTTACGATTCAGCCCGCCGGTTAAGCTAAAAATGTGGATCGAGTCGCTGGGGTGGAGTTGAGTCGCGTCCCACTGATATGTAATGCGGAAGCTCAAAATTCAACCACAGTTGAAAAGCTATCATAACGTACAGCTACAACAATGAGAATTCGCCGTACACGTATTGATATCTCAGTGATAGTAATTGCTGGCATACGACTTGACGTTGAACCACGCCTCGTCCAATGCCTTGAGCACTTCGTCCGCTAAACGACCAAATTTGAAATCAGCAAAGAGAACATGTATGCTGCAGCAATTTCCTTACGCAGCGGGCCTTTCTCAAGGTCGATGAGGTTCTGGGGATGTTAAGTTTAGCACTATGGATTGAATCTCGACAAGAAAGTTGTGCACCTGTTCGATGTGGTTCAAGCTGGACGCTCCAATGAGCACTGCATCCCCGTGTTCACGACGCATTAAACTGTGGTGCGAGATCCAGCGCAACGCAACCTCGACCATGGTCAAATTGTGCTGTTCGACAACGGGACGAATAGACTTCAGCGCGTCGAAATACGGCTCTTTCCAATATCTTGTAGTTGCGCTCAGAGTAACAATTGGGATGGTTTCTTGGGGCTCACCTGTTTCGATAATTCTGCGTACAGCTCTCAGATCGGGTATCAATGATCTTTGGGGCGGTCAACATACCTTGCCTTGAACACGTTCGGGGTCGAACCGCGAACCGCTTTCAGGTGCGTCATCCGCAGAATTGTATCGGCCGGTAAAAAATCCTCCCGCCACTGCACGTTGTTCGAGGCAATTTTAAAGAGAGAAGATGTAACATACAAGGATTAAACTCGTAGAAGCTGATTCCGAACTTGCGGAGACAAGGGAATAGCTCGGGTTCGACTCCGCGATGAATAGCATTGTAAACGCCTTGGTATGCGGTGGGCTGTATGTAACCAAAGCGTTTGCATATCCCGACCATCTCAGCAACTTCCCAGCTAAGGCCTAGATGTTTAGGAGATATCTCGAGGCAATGAAAGGATGATGCTCACGCCATATAATTGCTGATACCAAATCGCTTGAAATAACCTTCTTTGTAAAGGTCGTCCACGGCCTTCAGTGTCACTTCGTACGGAACGGAGCGATCGGGGCCGTGGAGGTACCACATTTCGAGTGTGCTGGCATAGTTTTTTTTAGGGCTGCGGACGGTTACTATATGTGAAGTTCTTACTCGGTATTGAGTGCTTTGAGCGATATCATCAAGAATTTGCGGAGGTCCTGAGAGAGGTTCAACTTTGGAGCCTAAACAAAATCCAAGGGTGCTCTATACCTCTGGAGAATGTGTTCTAGCCTGTTGCGTTAATTATGAGCAAATGACTTGTAATTCACTAGAGAGGACGCACAGCGGCAGCACTTGGATATAGTTTCGTCTCCATCAATATGCCTTTTTCCTGCCAGTTTATCTTCCCGAGATACTCCTCGCTTGTGCCGCCACAGTATACGCGAGCGGTATCAATCTATTAATTGACTTAGCCTGCATATCGTCCAGGGTGAAATGTATGACAGTCACCTCACGATGACCATGTTTCAGAAATACGTCGAGAATTGCCTCGACATCTTTCAATTCTGTAACTCTGGCACCTTCTTTTCCAGAGGCACCGAACGTCATGGCACCCTGTACGTGAAGTTGGATTCTGCCTGCCAGCGAGATCGAAAGAGAGAGACTCACCATCACAATATTAAGGGCGCTTTTCTGGGTGGGCAGATCGTTGTTGGCCATGGTGGAAGAAGAGATGTGCAGTCATGGGACAACTACGATCTTCTTTATAGTACCCAGCTACGGAACAACGCGAGACCGCTGCCAGGCGGAATGGCATCATGCCGACGCTCGCCGACGAAGATATCAGATAAGGTTGAACCGGGGGTCTCTAACCATCTTTGTAGATAGAGTCAGGCAAGAACGTTGAATCGGGTCCGCTCTTTGCACAGCCACAATATTCGCCTTGTTGATATCCTCATCGCATGCCAGCAACCAATTGTGAATGAATCGCTGCAAAAAATCATTTCCGTGTTCGCATCGAAAGAGACTGTCTCTGAGGTCTGAGGACGTGCCCGTTGTGCTCATCGACCAAGATCCGAGATAATTTCGAGTATACCCCAAAAATTGAGCCGTGAACAATGAATAAAGCAAGCACCGACTTGCCTTGTCCGTACATTCTTGCCCTTCTTGCCCTTCTGCCCCAGGACGGTTGCGGTATCCTTCAGTAAATTAGATTCAATGTATTTGACGCTGCTCATATTGTCGCCTGTGAGCCTCCGAGACCGAGCACATGGAGAAAGAAGGCTACCATAACGGTTTATGGGTCGTCCAATCTTGTGTTTGGCTGGGGCATAAACTAGCATACAGAAGTCGGGTCAGTAGGAGCAAATACCATTGATGCGAGCATTATGGGGCCGTGCGGCATCTGGAACAGCGTTTGAGATCTCCTTCCTTTTTACAAACGGTGCAGAGGTTTCGAGGCGGCGTTTCGATGCTGTCGAATCCGAAATCCACAGGTCCGGAAGTAACTGTGATTTTCTTCCTAGAATCTCTCTAGTCGGGCATGGCAAAGGGTGCAGAATCTGCAATAACATGATGGCGGCGAGAAGGAAGTCGAAAGTGGCGTTGCACAAGTGTACGTAAATCCGGCTCCTACGTTGGTCCTGCGAATTTCGAGGTCAACGTGCCACGCTCGGATGTGAAAGACAGAAATGGTTTAATGATAAAACGGATTTGCAACGTCTTGATTGGTCTCTTTGAATACAAGCTCGTTCGTCGTTCGAATTTTATTGTTCGGAAGTTGCCGGCTTTCCGAGCAGCCGTTTGATGCCGGCCGGAGTATGCCGAAATGGTTGAATTTTGTCCAATGTTCCACATGTACTTACAGCCATGCTTTTTTGTTTGTCTATTAACATTCAAATTGAATGTGCTTGATTGCGGTAAATGCCGGCCTAGACACAGAGCACCCAGCTGGGCAGAAAAAAAAACTCGTACCGATATCTTCGGGTTCCGTGGAGAACGCGGGAGACTCGGAAGCATTCATTATATGCTCCGTTGAACATGGGCAGTCGTCCACGAGGGTATGACCCACCGACCGTGCCGGCTGCCGCAGACAAGAACACTTCAGCCGTCCCCGCCACGTCGGTGTCAAGTTCCCTGTCAACGAATATCATACGGGTAGAAAGACCTAGCACATGTGTAGGCGATTCATCCAATTTTGAGCTTGAGAAAATAGTAGACATAGAGTGCGCAAAGAAACGGCGCCAAGTTGACCGTCGGGAGTGGTGAAGAGAGCAAGTGTCAGAAGGATACCGAGCAGGAAGAATGGGCGGCGAGCTATGATCTCAAGACTGTGTCGGTTATCCGCATCCCCAAATGGTTGCATTTGTAAGGGGTTATCGATTCTCAGACGAGACAGGAAGAATGGGACGATCCTGCATGGAGAGTGTCAGCACGAGGTTCCAATCCAACAAACTCAAACTCAGTGTCCCTGGCTAGAGCACGATTACCCGCCGACGGGGAGCACACACACTCTTTCCTATCATTCTCCGATGACAAACCGTGTCCTTGAAATAAAGGAAGACCACCTGCAGCCTTTCTGTAGCCTCTGCGATGTTCGACGGTCAGCGATGTTCATATGCCAAATACGTGGCCAACCTGAACCTCTCCAGATAGCACAAGACCAATCGAGCACACAGCCAGAACGTACCAGGCGTATCCTGGATCTCAATATGCTCTCCCAACGGACAATGTAGAGCAAGAACGGTAACATAATCTTCGTAGCCCGCAGGAGTATCATTGACGACAGATTTCAACATAGACAGATCCTCCAGCAAAAGACCTTAAAAAAGCTGTTCGGAGACAGAATCTTGTTGGCGCCGGTCGCGTTGGAAGAAGACGACAAGGTCTTGGAGATCGGAACGGGGGCTGGTGGGTTGTTTTCTTGCCGCGAACCGAGAAACTAGGTTGACTCGGGGTTGTACTGTAGGTCTCTGGCTCTTGGATCTTGCAGGCTCTGTCGATCCCTCGGTGTCGATGGTAGGGGTCGACATTGAACCACGGTTGTTTCCAACTTCCCACCCCGAAAACATCGAATTTCGCGTCGAATCCGTCACGAACCTCCCCTCCAACTGGACCGACACATTCTCACTGGTCCACTAGCGGCTCCTCAGAATCGCACTCGAGGTGCCGCAGTGGCCAGTAGCTTTGCGCGAGATCTTCCGCGTCCTCCGCCCCGGCGGCTGGGTGCAGCTGGGCGAAAGCAGCGGGTGGTTCGCGGGTAAATATCCGAACCAGCCGTGCCTGGAAAAGCTCGTCGCCATGTTCCGCTGCCTGGTCACTTCGCGGAATATACACATCGACTGTGCGCTGGATATCCCGCAAATGCTCGAGGACGCCGGGTTCGTCGATATTCGAAGTGAGTTGCGAATGCAGCAGATGGGGAAATGGGCCGGCGACCTGGGGGTGGCGAATCGAATTAATCATGTCGGTGTGCTCCGGGGAATCAAGACGCCGGTCCTCAAAGCGGGAGGTTACGGATATGTTACCTCCGAGGCAGAGTATGACGCCCTTCTGGAAGGGCTGGAGCGCGAGTGGGACGAGACTCCCACTGCCGAGAATATCGGCTCTGAGAAGCCGTTCATTATCTTTTGGGCAAGGAAACCGACAGCGTAGATGTTGTAAATTTCTGCATCCTACAACATTTTGAAGGAGCAGCAGACAAGTGTACCGTTCTTTGAGTCCGACCAAGATACAAAGGCAGTTCCGAGTGTACAGGGTAAGAGATGGGGTATTGGGAGGGTCGACCAGCCGACAGCTACCGATAATAGTGGGGAAAGGATCCGAAGGGCACAGCCACTGTTGAACTTTAGATGCAGCTGCCGCAGGAGATGGAGTCAAAATCGTTGCAAAAAAAATGTACATTGTAGAGTTAGTAACAAGAAAGAAAATCATTAATAAATCCCTCAAACACCTGTCGGATTTTATTCCGGGTCCCCGGGGTGAGGCCTAAATATTGGACTGTACACCCCGCCGTTCAACGCATTCCTGAGACAAAGCTTCCAGTTTGGCCCAAAGAGGAAGCCCTGCGCGGGCCGCTGAACAAGGGTCGCAGGTGACAGCATGAAAGGGAACTCACCATTCGATTCATGGCGTCGCGGTGGACGTTGAAGAGCCCCAAGGGCTGGAACGTCGGCGCTGCGGTCTAGGGACGTGGTAAGGCAAGACACGGATTCAATGCAGCGCGAGAGGGATGACTGACATCGGCCATGTACTGCTGGACGGACTTGGGTGGGGCTTTCTCGTCGAACTCGGTGGAAATTACCTTGGAGAAGATGCAACATCCTTTTTTTTTTGAGGTAACCTAGAATACGTACCATGACAGACCCGAGACCCCCGACTTGCTTCCTACTCTCCGCGTCCTGCTGGAGCATATTCAAGGGCGTGAATCCAGGCAATTCTTGACCAGATGGAGTCAACTGAGCCGCGTATTTGAATTTATCCTCCATAATTTGGAATGGGAGTATTTCTGCATCGACGAGCGTATAAAGGGTTCTAGCCTCTGTGAATGAGGACAATTTGATTGCCCCACAGGACGCCAGAGCCTCACCGATCGCTCGTCGCGTCCAACTGCCGGCGAAGGACGACACCCAGGAAATGTGTTTTCGCCTTGTTGATATCACGGAGGAGGTTCATCGCATGCCAACAAGCAAACGTGAACGAATCGCTGTAAAATGCCGGTTCAATCTCCCTCCGCATCGCCGAGAGACGCTGAGGACGTGCCCGTTGTGCTTTGCCGCATATCGAGAAAGATCCCCAATAATTTCGCCCCTGCTCCTCATTTTGAGCAACGTGCCATGAATGAAACATGGCTCGACTTGCCTTGTCCGCACTTTCTTCCCCTTCCTACCCTTTTCCCCAAGGACAGTCGTCGTAGACCTCGCTATATTGGATTGGATGTATTTGAAGCTGTGCGTAGTTTCGCCGGTGAGCCACCGCCGCCAGCGCAGATAGAGCCTGAGAGACAAAGCGCACCAGACCGGTTTATGGATCAGCCAATCGTGCGCTTGGCTGAGGGTTTTAATGAGGCCGCAACCATACAACACGCATGGATCAGGTTGATAAGAGTAAGTACCATTCACGCGAGCAGTATGGGACCGTGCGGCATTTGGAGCAGCATTTGAGATCTGCGCTTTCCTTTTCGCACACGGCGCAGACGTTCTTCGGCGGCTTCTCGAGTTCCTGGATTCTCACAGGGGATTCAATATAAACGGGGTATCCTGGCATAGCCGCTCTCCGGTCGACCGTCCGGTGCGAACGATGGTGGTGAGAAGGAAGAAATCGCGTCGATCAATGTACAAGTATACGCAAATCCAAACGTAAATCTCCCGTGAGAGCTTCGGCTATCCAAGCGTCCCACGCTCGGCGACAAACCCGTTTTGCGACCTACTGCTTCGTTTTCGCGATACTTCAACGAGCTCGTTGGCGAATCTTATACGCGGCCTAATTCCGCGTCGGGCTTTCGGAGGAAAGCATGATGCCGGCCGTATGCCGAAATTGGTTGAATTTTTGCACGGCGACTTGCACGGCGACTCGCTCACATTCATATCGTTTCTATATTCCTCTTCCGGCGGAATTAAAATTTGTCCTTACCTTCCAAGATCCTCCGCCCCCCTCGCACCAAGAAAGTCAACCAAGTTAAAGTTAAACACAAAGTTCAACTTAGGAAATATCCCACGGTTACGGCAGATCCGATTAGATATCAATCTATCTGATTTGATCCCCGACGGAAGCTAAGCCGCTAGTAGTAAGCGCTAAGCGATAATTAGGATGACGTGATTCATATTTCTGCTTACAGCCGGTGTGGGGTGGACGCTGCGGACGGCGAATAGTGCGAGTTGTGACTGGAAGTCCAGAGATGGATAGATATCTATCAGGGCAAAGGAAAGACAACACAAGATATATTCACAGGACGAGATTTAGAGGAAAGAGAAAGAGAAGTGGAGAAAATACGCGGCAGGAGAAAAAGTTATGTACACTCGGCTTTGCGTGCGTTCAACCAACGGCAGCCAGGGAAACGGGTGAGATCTACCAGTCGCCTCCACCGTCTGGGTATGCAACATGAGCAGCCAACCAAGATGAAGAGGGAGCGACTCACCGTCACCACCTCCACCGTCGTCACCACCGCCACCGTCGTCGCCGCCCCATCCACCGCCTGCGATTCATGAATGTGGAAATACGTAGAATCAGGGATCTACCAACCGTCGTCTCCACCTCCGCCATCTACGTAAGAGCCAGTGAGTAAGGTATATAGGCACAACCGGATAGTTCTTACCGTCCCCACCCCAGTGACCGCCGTCGCCTCCGCCGTCACCGCCATCGTGTCCATCAAATGCGTTCGCGAGGAGCGCGCCCCCGAGGAGGCCCGCACCACCTGCATGGCAAGTCAGCAATCACGGAGATCAACGTGGAATGGGAAACGCCGCACCTGCCAGGACGGCTGTGCCCATGCCCATGCCGCTCTTCTGCGGCGGCGCCGCCTGCTGCACGTAGACGGGCTGCGGCGACTGCTGGTGGTGTCCGAACATTCCACTGAGAAGGCCTGTTGCGCCACATATACATCAGTCCAGAGTGCGCAACAGCAATGGAGAGAAACACGCACCCTTCCCACCTTCCTGGGGCGGGGGACCCTGATACTGCTGCGGCGGGGGCTGGTTGTAAGGCGAGTACTGGCCCGGGGGCGGCTGTTGGTAGCCAGGGCTGTAGCCGGGCTGCTGTCCCGGGTATGGACTGCCTCCCGGGTAGGGACTGCCTCCAGGATACGGGCTACCCTGCTGCGGCGGGAAGCCGTACCCGCGGTTGTCGGGCGGAGGGCCACCTGGCGGGGGGCTATACGCCGGTTGTGCAGCAGGCGAAGGCGGCGCGCCGAGCGGGTGGACCCACGTCGTGACGGGCGGCTGCACGAGGGTGTTCACGTAGAACCTGTAGCGAGTTGGTTAGTTGCCCGCATTTTTTCTGCGGGATGGGTATCATTGCTGTCAGCGCTGGCACGGACCAGGCATTGTAGCTGCGGCTACGTCAGAATCATGGGGATCGATAAGAGGACCTGGGCGCACTTTGCATCGAACTGTGTTATCCAGCCCGGGGGGAGCTGGCGGGTGTCCGGATTGGTGCGCGGAGCACCGTAGGGTGGCTGGGACATGAAGGAGCAGAGCAAGAGCAGGAACCGAGTTCGGTCTTATAAATGCCGCTTGTACAGCTTTCGCGATGAGATCACACAGCCCAATAGGGGTAACTGCGCTTCTGACTCTTGTCCTTTCCCACTCTCTCCGGCTGCCTCTGGAGGACTCTCTGCTTTTAGAATTGCCCTTCAACATCACGACCGTATCCTTCAAGTGGCTCGTTCAAGACGTCGACAGTGACAAGTTGCAACCAGTCGCGGAATTTTCTCGGAAAGATGGCTACCTCCAGATCGGCAGCGCATGCTCTGTGCAGTGGATGTCCTTAATGTCTCTCTCTATCTTGCCCTATGAATCAAATCCTCCAACAAGTCATAGAAATCCGCCCCTGGGATCGAATAATCGCAATATATTTTGACTGGGCCGTCGAGCCCTGATCAAGGGCGCTGACAGTGGGGGGCCTTCCCTGTCCCCCAGACAAGCTCGAACAGCGTAAATCCCTCCATCCACTCGAGACTCAGTCAAGAAACCCTTGAGGGAACCTATGGTGGGATGAGATATGATACAACAAGTGGACCCCGCCTACATGCCTGTTCTCTGCTGCCATTGTACCGGTATCGGGCCCGAGACGCACCAGCATTTACTGCGGAATGTTGAATGTAATTGCACGGCCGATGGGGACGCACCCCCAAGACAAACTTGCAGCGGCGCCTCCGTTTCGACAATTGACGAGATATCCCAGTTACACGTCGCTGACTGACTGGCCGACTCAAAGATGGCCGACGCACGAGCGTCCTCCTCTGATCAACCGACATTCGTCACTGCCAGTGATCAAGATAAAATAAGTCAAAGACGGTTGAAATTTCTCCGAGTCCAGTTCAAGACAATCAAGAAAGACATTTGGTGACTTGTGGTTACAGCCAGAATTAATTGGAAATCGAAAGATTAGAACGAGGTCCATGGTTACATAAATGTCTCTCCGATTGCACCCTTACCCCGCTCAGTTACAAGTCCGACGTGGAACTCTGAATCTGTCCTTTTTCAACTGGCTTTCTCAGTCGCTGGCTCAACACAACCAGTTTTCCAAGAAATAAGTACTATTACCAGAAAATATCGATTACCCTACCAACCCATCCTCCGCCGCACTCCAGTTCAAATCATGCTCTTTGCAAACAGGCAGCTTCCTCCACTCTTCTTCTTCACAAAATGCATCCTTGAAATCTCCCTCCTCCCAATCGCACTTAGCTCCGCGGACCAATGCCTCCAGCGCGTGCTCGCAGTTCGCGCCGTTCTTCGCATACGCTTTCCAGAGCTTGGCACGTTTCTTGTCCCGGTCTAGCGTCTGCTCCAGCTTGTCGGCAGTGGGGACCTTCCCGGCTTTGAGCATGCCGGCGATAACCTCGAACATCATAACAAATCCGTCAACCCAGAGCGCGGCCGCCTTTTTGCCCCTAGGAGTGGCGTGCGGCGGAAGGTATTGCACCAAGTAGACGGTGTCGCTGACGTGCCCATATTCTCCGGCGAACTCACCGGTGTCGCGGATGAGATCCTGAGCGACCTCCGCAGTGGCTGATAACCGCACGTTAGCAGAATGAATACTCGAGCGCCCGGGGATGAACACACTTTCTAGAATGAACTTCTGTCGGGGCGAGAGCCAACCGTCCTTGCATCCGCACGTAGGTTCGACGTCGCCGCCTTAACGAGACATTATCAGCATTACGCGAACTAGATCATCACGCAGAGCACGCACCGAGCATTGTTTCGACATCCCCAGAACTATTCGAGTCCGCGTCCGCGTCCACGTCCATATTATTAACGGGGTCATTGCGGGGCACCTTGCCTGTGGCGACACTCTTCCCTGACGTGGCGCTTGCGGCCGAGGCTTTCTTGGGGCTGGCCATACTTCCCTTCTTGCTCAAACTCGCTGGCAGTACGATGAGCTACTGCGCGTCAGTTCACAGCATGACCCACCGCCCTGGTTTGCGGCATCGCTAAGGAACACAACCATGGCGTCCCGTTTCCCGTGCGAAACCTGCACAGCGCCGAGGTCCTTGCACACGCTCTGCAGCGTCTTCGCCCTCATGCTCTTCCACGGATTTGCGCTATCCAATGCGTCAAGAAACTCGATCATGCCCTCGCGCGCCCGGGGCGCGCCATGGAGGTCCTTGCACACGCTGCGCAGCGTTTCTGCCTTGAGGGTCGCCCAGGTGAATGAGGCGGGAGGCATTGTACGGGATGAAGTTGAGAAGACAAAGAGAATGTCGTTCAACACTTTTATTTGTCATTGTTTGATCTCTCACGTGCACGGTTGAATTTTCTCCTGCGAACTTGACCGTGAAGTACGACTCCGAGTCTTAGTCCAATTTATCTCATTGACCCCTCACACCAATTCATGACCAGAAACAGAACAAACAAAAAAGCGCCGTTTTTTTGCAGAGGACCAGAAAAGGAAATTGATGGATGAAATCCTGCCAGTGGGCGCTTATGTCAGTCACTAAGCGCCAGGTAGCTCGATGAAATTGGGGTCAACGGCAAAAAAAAAAAACTGGTGCTCGATGGGTGATTGCGGCCTTGAGCAGCCACCATGCGACCCACCGAATAACATCGAGCTGAAAGGGTCATCCGACTGAGTTGATTCCTTATGGTTGTAGTGATCGCTGCCAGACAGAGTGCTAGGAGCGACACCCTTCGGTGGCTCAACGCTTGCAGCTGGAGCGTCCTCGGGGCAGAAGGCACCTCCTTCCTCAGCACTCTGCTCCTGCTCAGCATTGTCAACCGGCGGCCCCCCGAAACCACTTGCACTGCTTTCTGGGGGCAAATCGGCGCGCGCTACGCAAGCAAAGATTTAGGAGCTTCAGCTAGACTCGTCAAAGAGCTCGCCTCATTTTTTGCTGTTCGTAGGCAGACTGGTTACGCTTCTAGGCTTCAACGACCTTCATCGAAAGCAATATTGATACTCACTGCCTTGCTTCGCGACATCGTTGAGAAACACAACCATGGCGTTGCGGGACCGCCGGGCCTCCGAACCGGGGTGGAGATCCTTACACGCACAGTGCATCGTCTCCCTTTTCATCCTCTTCCACGGGTCCGGGTCTGTCATCCAATTTATTGAGGAAGGCGACCATGGCGTCGCGGGTCCGGGGCGTCTCCGGGCCGACGGCGAGATCCTTGCATATGCTCCGTAGGCTTTGAGTTTTTTCCAATGAGGTGTGAGCCATTGCTCATGTAGATAGGATAAACAGGAAGAGATTTTCGTTTCAACATTTAGCCTTGCGTTCATCACGTGACGGTTGAATATTTGGCGTTGAACCTCGGTCTCTGCCACCCTTTTCATCTGACAGACCACCAATCGGGTAGCTGAGGAAATTCTTAATGGATCCGCAAGCTCTCGGGTTAATTTCAGAAATCAGAGATAAATCAAGCAAAAATTGCTCATCGATTATTTATACACTTCAAGCCAATCCACTCGCCGTCCCGACTCCGGGCACCTTCCTAGTTCCTAAGTGCGGCCTCCGCCATGTCCCAGTCCAATTCATGCTCCGAGCAAGGAGAAAACGATTCCCAATCTGACTTATCTAGTTCCTGTTTAACCGTCTCCCATCCCCCCTTCGCTCCAAGAACTAACGCTTCGAGCACATGCGTGCAATCAGCGCCCTGCATCGCATATATTTCATAGAATTTGAGCTTGGATTCGTCGGCGCGTAGCGTTTCCTCGAGTCTCGTAGCATTGGGAATCTCCCCCGCCTCGAAAATGTCCGAAATGGTCTCGAACATCATTGAAAAGGCCCGAACCCATTCGCGGATGGCGGTCTTCCCTCGAGGAAGAACCTCCGAAGGTATGGCTTGCGCCAGATAAACCTGACCCGCATCCCCGGTTTGTACGGCCAAGTCACCCTTATCGAGCACGGCGTGGTGGGCGTGTGCAGCGAAGGCTAATAACTCGTACGTCAATTGATCTAGTTCAAAAGCCCATGTTGAACGTACACTGCAGGATGTACCTAAGGCGAGGCGAAAGCCATCCAGCTTGACATCCGTTCACACAGGCATCCCCCTCATCCTCATCTTCGATGTTCTTTCAGTTACGGTGTTTAACATGATGACTGGGGGAAACGTACCAGAGCTCATATCGACGTCGCCGGTAGCATCGGCATGGATATGATCACTCTTCTGCAAACTCGCGAGAATCTGTGCAGCTTGTCGAACGTCGGGTGTCTCGGGGACGGCCGTGTTTTCCTCTGGAAAAGCTGCTGCGGCAAGGTATTTCTCAGTCTTACTGACGGGAAAGCTGAGGTTTTGCGGACGTACCTGAGCTGCGCTGCTCGATATCCTTCAGAAATGTAATCATGTTTTCTCGATTTCGTTTGGTGTCCGTTCCTGCGCCGAGGTCTTTGCAGATACTACGGAGTGTCTCTGCCTTTAGGTCATCCCAAGGGAATGAAGTAGTAGCCATTATTAGAGGAGGGGAGAAACTGAGAGGGCGGTGTTCGAATGACGTTGAAATTTTCTTGATCATGTGCTACGAGGTTGAACTTCTCCCGCGATCTAATACCAGCTTCAGAAACATATACTCTCGCGGTATGAAGCTTCCAGAGCAGCAGGAGAGGATCCCACGAAGCTTACGCCCACCCTATATGAAGAAACAAATTCAGATAAAAGGTCGAAATGAAGTACACTGGATGCAAGCATCGATTTACAAGCTTCTGGATGCGACCTCGATCCATCAGTCGAGAATTACTTCCACATAAGCTCTTGTTAGGGAGTATAATCGTCTTTCTTCAAGGCTTGTGTGCAACTTGTAGAGACGGTTAAATTCTCGGATCAATACTTGTGCCGATGACGTAGTTTGATTCACGTCACCTTCTCGGATCCTTTCATCCTTTCCTGTAGGCTCGTCCCCATCCGGCTACGCACAAATATATGTATACACATCACTCGCATCAGGCGTAGCCGGCTGGGCCCTCTCGGCGGCCTGTTGACGGGGGATCTTTCCCCCCGCCATTTGAGAGGTGCGGACTTAGCCAAAAAAAAAAACTCGAAAACTTGAAAATATCGACCCCGAACATAGTACATGAAAGTAGAGTAGTTTTCAATTCTCTATCGAATGAGCCCTACTTGTTTCTTGAGTGAAAAATTAAGGTTGTCATCGTCGTCGCCGTCTGGTGACCCCGAGCCCGCGTGGACGAGGCCCTTCCAATTCCTCTTCACAATCATGGGGGCTGGCTCTACCCAGCTCAAATCCACCACAGCAGGATGCACCACCTTCTGGCTAATCAGCCCCGCACCGTTATTATACTCAAAATTTCTATTTTTCGTCGTCGTCGCCGTCGACGACGACGACCTTAATTTTTCACTCAAAAAACATGTAGGGCTCATTTAATAGAGAATTCAAAACTATTCATGTTGAATATATAATGTTCGAGGTTGATATTTTGAGGTTTTCGAGTTTTTTCGACGAAGTCCGCACCTCTGATTTGGCGGGGGAAACGATCCCCCGCCAAAACCCCCCCGAGCCGGCCCAGTCCGCTGGCGATTGATCTCCGGGTGCTTGTCTGTATTTGTCTGATTGTTGGCCTTGTTGTCTGATGTTCCCGATTCAGCCTGATATCCGGGATTCTGTGTGAGATCAACTCGCCAGCGTCGACTGGTTCACGAGTCTACCTTTCCTGGACCATTTCGCATCATGCTGAGCGCTCGGCTGGCTCGCTGGGTCTCTGCAGCAGAGCTTTTACCCTCCGGAAAAGTCGATGGAACTGGATTTATCAGACTACTCCCCGCGCTCAATGGGCCACAAATTATCAGGACCTCGCTGTCCATTGGTTCAAGATCCTCTATAAAAATGCTAGTGCATGGCTTCTTGGTTTCGCGCGCCGAATCGGATCCGGCGTCAAGAGGATTGCACACTTGCGGACAGTATCAGGCGACTACGAAGTTATTTGAAGGCAAAAGATGGTATAACCGTTTGTTGGACATTTTGATTTGGCACTCGTTCAGGTTGGGTGTCGCGTAGTTCCAAGAGGCGCGTTCAACGTTCAAAATCAGTGGGTCTTTGTCTTCTCGCACGATTTCATTTCACGCAGCATGATGCGATTTTTTTTAAATCGTGACGAGATGGAGAAAGCGCCTAGAATCAACGGCTGAAGCCCATTCCCATAGACACGCTCTCACCACCTTAGGAGTCTTTTCTGGCCGCTTGGGTTGTTAACTTGCAATCGACTGTATTGATCATCTCATTCCAAATCACTGATTCTATCGAAAGACGCACAATAAAGACAAGCAACACATCTTCCGCCAATCCCCATGAATCGTGTTCTTGGCAAGCAGGGAGCATGTCCCACTCTCCGAGCCTTTGCAGAGCTCTTTGAGAGCACCATCACTCCAGTGGCACTTGGCCCCGCGGACCAACGTGCTCAGAGCTACCTCGCAATCCGCCCCCGCCTTCGCATAAGCCTCATACTGCGCGCGCTTTTTCCCGGTGCCATCTTCGGAAAATTGGCGGTAGGGGGTCTTCTCCAACTCGGCGGCGGTGGGGAATCCGCCCCTCATCAAATATGTTGGCGATGGTTTCTATCACCATAGCGAACCCGTCGACCATTCGGCGGCAGCCGTTTCGCCTTGGGGCATGCGATCCATTGTGCCCAGTACACGGCGCCGACATGCCCGTCTTCGGCGGCGAGACCGTCGGAGCGGATTTGATCTGGCGCGCCTCTGGCACAGGTTGGGAGCTCGCGCGTTGGTTGGCACCCGGTGGAGTAAGTTCGGTGTTGAACGCACTATGAAGGGTAAACTTGAGGCGGGAGGAGAGACCGCCGTCGGCAGGTCGGCATACACAGGTTGCTGCACGAATCGAATGATGCTCAGGCCCATCCCTGTTCAGCATGGGCAGGACGCACCGGAAGCCATGCTCAGTTTCTTGGTGGGTGGGTCGAATAAGTCGTTGGTACCAAAAAAATTGGGGTGGACTCCTTTTAACCGAATAGCTTGCCTGCCCTTCGAGGATATCGTTGACCTTCCGCCTGGCGCTGTTATGCTACACAGAGCTGACTTCAGCTAGATAGACTACTTTGCCAGCCATGTTCCGACCTCGAGCTCGGCTTCTCCGATGGGACCGCGCCGCGCTTTTGTCGCGTTGCATTTCGAATCTCCTGGTTTCTGTGGGCCTGCCAGTGGCTTGCTGCCGGTCTTCATATCTTCAAGTTACAAAACTGGCCCAATCCAAGTTCTGGGAGCACGACTCTTGAACGCGTCCCATCGACTCGATGTCGGCGACACTCCGTCCTTCGTGCCCGCGAAACGCGTCCTGCATATTTGCAGTAGTGCAAGGTTCAAATCTTCGAGTGTCTGCACAGACGCGCCTCGCGCGCGGTCAAGCTGGCTCGATTAAATTCAGACGACTATCGTTCACTATCGATTGTCAATGAGGACGGGCGCCACTGGCACATCACAACAAAATTTCTCGCTTGAGTTCGGTTGTATTACTTGCTGGCTTCTAATGCTTCGCAGGTTTCGTAAGTACATATCGTAAGTGTTTTTTTTTCCATGTCCTATTCGGTTCTGAGTCCCTCCTCGTGTTTCTCATCGCGGACTTTTTCCGTTTGCGATTGAAATAGCTCTGAAACGCGGCGACTTACGGATATCGTCTGGACTCTGAATCGCATGCTCGCACGCATTGACACACATCGCGCATGCGCTTCCTTTACCACTATCATATGCCTTTCATTACAAGTTAGATGACACTTGAAGGAATACATTTGGTTAAATTCTGAGAGACGCCAGGTGACGCCGCACGATTGATCATGGATCCAAGTGATTGATGCGAACAAGCAAGTAAAACGCGCGTTACACACGGCGCCGCCTGGGCTAATTCAAAATTTCAAACAGTCGGTCTAGGTACAGTCTAGTCGTTCGTATGCGTCAATATTTCAATGTCGAATACAGTGCCACCACATGCAAGTACTAAAAGTAATGTGATACGAACGACAACAGGAAGCCTTCACTGACGAACAACAGAGTGCCTTCAAGATCGTATGGAGGTGCGGATTGAGGACGGTAGGTAGGTAGGTAGGTAATAGTCAGTAGCGGGGGCGTAACGTACACTATGGGCAGGCGGGGCGCGAGTATGTAGGTATATACGAATAATTTCAGCGTCGGTGGGCGGGCGGACGTTCAAGGGTTCACGGGGGGTAGCGCAATTGAAAGACAGTTCATGGGGTTACGCGGGCGGACAGACGTTCACGAGCGGCGGCTCACGCCTTGTTCTTTTTCTTCTTCTCCTTCACGGGGGGTGCAGGCGCGGGGGCGGGCTTGGGCGCGACCTTTGCCTTTTTCGGTGCGGGTTCCTCCTCCTCGTCCTCGTCCTCGTCTTCGTCTTCCTCGTCCTCGGAGGACTCGGACGAGGAGGAGGTGCGCGCGGTGGCGGGTGCGCGAGTGGGGGCGGTCACGGGCTCGGGCTCGTCCTCCTCCTCGTCCTCTTCCTCGCTGGTCGCGACGGCGACGGGCGTAGCTGCCGCGACGACCTTCTCAGCCTTGGGCTTGCGCGCACGCGGGGTGGACTTCTTGGCCTGTGGCACGGGGAAGGGTCAGCTAATGTACATCACAAGAGAGACGCGCAGGCACGAACCGCAAGGGCGGCAGCTGTCTCCGCATCGGCGCGCGCGACCTCCTCCGGCGAGCGCGCGTCGTACTCCTTCTTCTCCGCGGTGTAGCGCTCCTTCTCCTTGGCCATCTTGTCGTTGTACACCTATCACGCGTCTGTGTCAGCCCGCACGCGACGCGCCGCTGCTGGAGACGCGACGTACCGCCTTCTGCTCGTCGGACATCTTGCCCCACTGGTCCTTGATGTAGTTGAGGAGCTCGGTGTTGTTGAGCTCGGGGAAGCGCTCCTTTATGTCCTTGCGGACCTCGTTCTGGAAGAGGAGGTAGGAGGACGCGGGGCGCTTTGGCGCGTTGGGGTCCTTTTTCTTGGCGACGCGCTTGCGCTTGCCGTTAGCGGCGGGCTCGTCGTCGTCGTCTGCCGCAGCCTTGCGCTTTCCACTGGAGGGTGTGGAGTCTGTCCTAAGGCTCTGAGCCCAGTTGTCGGCGAGCTTAGCGCAGTGGCGCATGACCTCGAGGGTTGCGGTGAGATTCGCGGTGGTATTGCGGATGGCCTCGGCGGTGGCTGCGAGCCCTGCGGCGAGCTGGGGGGCGTCAGCAGGGTATCGACGAGCAGGAATATTTGCACCAACCTCGAGTTGCTGCTGGTCTGGGGCGACCATTTGGTGGAGGGAGGAAAGAAAGGCTGAAACACAAGCTGGTTTCAATAACATCTGACTTTGAAAATCTGACTTTAAAAAATTGTGACCGTGGGAATCTCGGCCCTGTTCATCTCTTTCAGGGTCACACTAATGACATAGCTTTAGCCACTAGGACTCGACAAACCATTTCAAGAATATATCATGCTGTAAGTTGAAGCCACTAGTATGTCAATAACGTTGGTCAGTTCATCCCCTCATGCCCTGACGCCGGCCTGTCGACCAGCCTCCGCCGGTTCGTGGCGACTCGGAATCAGTTAATGGCCGCCAAACCCCGACCTACGTATTGGCTTGGGTCTGCCCTTATCGTAAATTCTTCGAAAACCTGGGAGGCGGAACTCTTGGGCCAGTGAACGACCGTAACTCGTCACCAAGAAGTGGCGCGCCTGGCCGGCCGGGGGATTTTCGTGTGTACATACTTATCCTCAACTTTCATCGTTCCCCCCGCTGACAGCACATCACCCAGTTCTAACCTTGCACCCACGCCCATGTTAGCGGGGGATGGGAACTACTCCCTCGTCGCCTTGTTCAACAGACGGGACTGTCACCACCTCAAACGTGTCCGCGATATGGCCACGGATCCGCCCATTCAATCGGCGAAGGTCGTGTGACCGGGTTACCCATTGAATTGGGTTGAAGCGGAGGCGCGCCAGAGGGAGTTGGAAAGGATAGCGGTGATCTTACCGGTACCGCGAGACCCGCAGAACTCGACACCCTTTAACCCGCGATGCTGGGGAATTTCTCGGGGTGGTATTGCACAGTCTCCGGCTTGAACTTCTGCGATGCGCACATCCCTTCCTCCCCGCTCTATTTGCAGACGGACCCAAAACACCGGCCTGGTATCATCGTCCACATACGCACCAATACCTCCGCGCGTCGGCATCTTGTGCATCATGCCACCCCCAAGTGGGACGCAAATCGGTTACAGAAATGCTGCAACCGTCTCGCTTCCCGCTGGGCAAGAGCAAACCGGAAACCATCTATTCTTGGTATACTTAGTACCTTCCCTTCGGCTCTTTCCTTCCCTCCCTCACCGACCTCCTTCCACGTGGACGTGAAACCCCCGCCTAGCAGCGTTCACTGCACATGCCACGGCCCAACAGCGCCGAGCGTCGGTATCGTATCGTGTGGCGCCCACTGCGACGCGACGCGACTCGACCACGTGTCTCTCCAAACGCGTGTGACATGTCACGCTACTCCTTCAGCTCAAGCCACCATGTCCACAACGTCGGTTCTGCATCCGTCTCGGCCAGCACACCCCCTCATTCCTCATTACCTGTAGATTTCCTTGTCACAGACCTTTTGACCAACCTCCACCCGTGCGTGGAACGGCCGCCCCACCCCAACATACGTGCTCGCGTGGGTCTGCCCTCCTCGCCAATTTTTCATGAACCTCGGAGGCGGGAAGCTCGGCGTAGTCGACGACTGCGACTTCAGAGACGTAGTCTCCCAGAAATGGAGCGCCTGGCCAGAATTTCCGTACGTACTTGCATCTTTCGTCGTTTCCCCACGTTGACATATCAATCAGCTACGGCCTTGAACCTACACCTATGCTGGCAGGGGATGGGAACTACTACCTCATCGCCATGTTCAACAGACGAGACCCGGAATGTGACCACCTCCAACAGATCCTCGATGTGGCTGGGGATCGGCTGATTCAGTCGGCGAGGGTCTCTATGGGCGTCGACCAAGACCCTTTGCTCGAGGAAACGCTGCAGTGGTTTAGATTCCCGTTGAATTGGGTTGAAGCGGAGGCGCACCAGAAGGAGGAGTGCCCTAGGCCTGCAGACCACGACACTCTTTGACGCGCGTTGCTTGAGGAATCATTGGGAAGTGCTTCGACAGAGGACGACTTACAGTCAGCACTGAGATGCAGCAGCACGAGCCGGGGTAGCTGGTGACGCTCGTATCTAACTGGACGGCGCCGGACAAGGAGGCTACGGCCCGGTCGTCCGACGCGGTGGATCTGAGACTCGACATCGACGCGTTGTGACTCTTATGAGACCTCGACGCGGAAACGGTCGATGCTTTCTCGATACACATATCCCCTCTATTCATCATTCGTCTCTTTGCAAATTCACCTCGACTGCTGGCCTACAGCCGCCTATTCCCATCTCACTGCAGGCGCATAAGTATGATACACGCATCGGCGACGCGACGCGACTCGGTCACATGACTTTCACCAACGCGACGTGACATGTCACACCACTCCTAAACTCGAGCCACAATGTCCAGGAAGAAAGAAAGGTCGGTTGTTTATTCGCCTCGGCTAGAATACCTCTGATGACCTGCAGATTTCCTCGTCGCCGGCCTGTCGACCAGCCTCCACCGTTGCGCGGCCCGCTCATCAACGGCCGCCGAAGCCCCCCAACTTACGTGCTCGCGTGGGTCTGCCCTCCTCGTAAATTGTTCGAGAATCTTGGAGGCGGGAAGCTCGGCGTAGTCGACGACCGCAACCTGAGCGATGTAGTCTTCGAGAAGTGGGGTAGGCCGGAATTTTCGTGCGTATTTGCCATCTTGCATCTTTCCTCCCGTTGACACCACATCAACCAGCTTTGGCCTTGTGCCCATACCCGTACTGGCGGTGGATGGAAACTACTATCTGGTCGCCATGTTCAACAGACCGGACTGTGACCACCTCAATCGTGTCCTTGATGTGGCCGGCGATCCGCTCATCCAGTCGGCGAGAGTCTCCATGGGCGTGGACCAGGACCCCTCGCTCGAGGAAACGCTGCAGTGGTTCCAGTTCCCCTTGAACTGGCTTGGTGAGGAGGAGCATCACAGGGAGATGGAAAGGTTGACGAAGCTGGAGCACGATTTTACTAGGTCCGCAGAACCCGACACTCTTTAACACGCGTTACTTGAGGAATTTTTGCGAAGTGATACAACTGAGGAAGGTGTACGGTCAGCACTGAAGCGCAACGCGGGATGGCGGGTGGGGGCGCTTATCCGTGTCGGATGTGATATCGACGCGCGATGAAGCCGAAGCCGCTCTGGCCCGGACCAGTCTATCGAGACGCGGGGCGTCGTGCATCCCTCAAGTTGTCGCCGACATCCCTTCTAATCGTTCTATTACTACACGGACCTGAAACGCCCACCTATCACCTACGCACCCACCCACACCCAGGAGCGCCGAGCCCCGGTATCCTCGCGTTGTGCAGCCCCCCCGCGCCACGGCTCAAAGGCCATCGCAGAGCCGGAATTCGCACGCGAATAAGGTCCTAAGCCTTCGCAAGGCGTGTGTGTACAAAGAGGGAGGCTCGGGACTAGCGTGGAAGCGTTGCTGACCCAATAAAAGAGCAGAGCGAGGGGGGAACGCGAGAGCAGTAGGTAGCGGCGAGGGTGCTGTTTCCGCTCGGCGGCGCGCATCGAACCGGAGAAGAGAGCGAGCGGATTGAGGTATCATTTTAAACGAGGTACAACTTGTTGAAATTGCCGGTACTACTTACAAGCTCAAGTATGAACTGGAGATTCCTCAAAGTAAACATGCTCTCTCCGCGTCTCTTCTTGTATCTCACACTTCCGTATCACCTCTTGGATTTCCTTCATAAATCGGTTCGACTGGTCAGAGCCAAGTTGGAGGACAGCAGACCACGTCCCGCTGGGTTTGGCGAAAAAGATTTCAGGAGTATTGGACTCGAAGAGATCGACCCCTGTCTCGCTACGATGCACAGTGTTAAGCGCCTCGTTTGTGAACAGAGGAGATGCACGGTCTTGGTCGTTGGGAGATGTGTTAAGGGCAGTCTGGTACTTTTCGCGCACCTTGTCGCGTCGGATGCGCCGCTCAGCGCGTTCATCAACCTGCTTTTGCCTGGCAAGTGCATCCAGCGGACTTCCGTACATGAGGTTCTCTAGATCTCCATCCTCTGTCCAATCCCCATCTTCAGCCAATGGATCGGACATACTGGCATCGAACCGCTCCGTCCCCGCCGCTTTCAGCCGCTTCAGAAGATCAGATGAGTATGGCCTTCGGGCCCGGGCCAATGCGTCCACTGCCCACTGCCTGTTGAGCCGGCAAATCTTATAGTAATCGCCAGCACCAGCGAGCAGGAGGACCTCATTCTGGGAGGCAAATCGCCACGAGCAAAAGAGGCAAAGGGCTTGCTCCTCCGCCTGGGCCATGCCTTGCCCGAGAAGCTGTGTCAAGTTGGTGTGGAATATTCCGATGGTATTTGGGTGGCGTGTAGGGCCTGGCTTGAGTTCTCCAAGAAGGGGGGCCTCAAATCCAGAGACCCTAATGCAGCGCGGTGACAGATGGGGGAATTGATGGAGAAAGGTGGTGATAAAATATTTCAGACTTTTGCCGTCGAGCTGCGTGCCAAATGTTCCCAACTGCTCGATGTGCCTTGGTTGGATGATCGGAATGACGATCGCGATGTCGACATAAACACCTTGAGCCTCGCTATCGGCCTCTGTCCGGCCAGAGTCCAACGAGAGGTTGGGAAAGATATCGGACTCGGGGCTCGGAGGGGAGTTTGGCGGACCCCCCTTTGGACTAACGTAGATGGGGAATTGCGGCGCGAGGAGGGAGCACTTGAGCTTATCCCCAATGAGCGCGCCAATATCGCCGGTCCAATACGTGTAATTGTTGTGCTCTAAATGGCGAGGGTCGATAGTGGTTGAGTGGCAAACGGCTAGTCCAAGAAAACGATGGACAATTAGTTGTTTAGCATTTATGTTCATACTGGTGGATCTAGATACACAGAGTGAGTATCAGCGAACTGAAAGACTGCTCGCACGGACCAGGTAATGGCAGTGGCAATTGAGTTCGTTGTATGTAATCGATGGCGCCGGTGACAATAGACGCGACTCGGTCACGTGCTGCTTCATCGCGATGTGACATGTCACGTTGCGCACACCGCTCAGCCACCAACCATGTCCACAAAGAAAGAAACGTCGGTTCTGCATTCTTCTAGTTGTATAATCTCTGATGACCTGTAGATTCCCTCTTCGCAGGCCTATTGACCAGCCTCCACCAGTGTGCGGCGAGTTAGTCAACGGTCGCCGAACCCCAACATACGTACTCGCCTGGGTCTGCCCTCCTCGTAAATTCTTCGAAAACCTAGGAGGCGGAACTCTCGGGAAAGTAGACGACTCCAACTACAGATTGGAAGTCTCAAAGAAATGGGCCGCCTGGCCGGAATTTCCGTCCGTACCCACTTACCCTCGTCTTCCTCGTTGCCCCCCGTTGACAAATCGCGCAGCTCGGGCCTCGCACCCACGCCGATGTATGAGGGGGATGGGAACTACTACCTCGTCGCCATGTTCAACACCCGGAATTGTGACCACCTCAGACGTATCCGCGATATGGCCACGGATCAGCTCATTCAGTCCGCGAGAGTCTCTATGGGCGTGGACCAGGACCCTGCGCTCGAAGAAACACTGCAGTGGTTTCGGTTTCCATTGAATTGGCTCCAAGCAGAGGCGAACCAGAGGGAAGTGGAAAGGTTAAAGAAGCTGGAGAGCGAGCTAGATGACAAGTCCGCTTCCGACAGCGCGCCGACATCGCCGCCGATGGTCAGCGTCCATTAAATTCCCTATGCCTGTATACCTCGATGCGCGTTGTTGGAAGAGATGGATTATATATTACAAGCTGTACAATAGTGCCAATCCGAACATCCTCCGTCATATTCAGAATTCGACAATTTGGTGATTCTCCGACATGTCCTATTTGTTTCGATGAGCTGCTCCTTAATTTATCCCAAGTCTTATCCTGTGTTTCGTAAATACGACTTGCGCCTTATAGCAACGGAGCGTGGGAATGTGTGATTGCAAAAGCGGGGGTCAACAAACCCGACCCAACGCAGTGCTTTTACGGAGGACGGCGACGGCGAGTCGGAGCCACTGCCCGCCTCTCTCGATAAGCACACCGTACACACCGTACACCGTGCACCGTGCCCACCAGCGTGCTCAGCACACTGCGCAGTGTCCCGTATAAGACAAAAAAAATCACAGACAGAGCACAAATGGAGTCCAGTCTCTACACCTGGCTCCAACCCCACCAGCCAGACTCCCCCCACCACTCCGTGCACCACTCTCCCCCGCCCCCGCAAGAGTGGCCGAAGCAGCAGCAGCAGCCGTCTGCGTCCGCAGCATCTCCCCAACCCCATCAGCAGCCAACACTCGATCTGTCCGACTTCACCACCCTCGCAGACCTCCCAGGTGTGTCCACCAGCGATATCCATCGAAATCCACGTTCAGAACACTCCCCAGCTGCCTCCACGTCTTCCACGTCTGCCGCGTCACCCCCGCCCGCCCAGTCCCCTTTCTACCCCTTTACCCACCCCGGATTTTATGGCGGGGCGCCCTACTATGCCTCAGCATGGCCCCCAGCCCAGCCGTCGCAGTCCCCGGACCCGATTCCGCTTTCCAACTATTCCACGCTCAACGGCGCAACGAGCACAAACACCGCTTCCTCCTCCCAGCAGCAGCAAAGCTCCCAGATGATGATAGAGTGAGTCTGGTTTGCGGCCGTGGTTGGGGCGCCTTTGCCCGACCTGAAATCATTATCTCATCAATTTTTACAGCCCGGCCTTGACGACTATGAACGGCGCAACGTCTAACGGCGCACACCACCAGTACTCCCCACCACCAAACTACACGTCCCAACTCACGCAAGCGCAGCAGCAGCAACGGCAGCAACAGCTCGCTACCCAATATCCGTACCTCGGAGGCCTTCCCTCCTTCAGCATGGCATACTTCCTCCCCCAGCAGCAACAACAACAGCAGCAACAACAGCAGCAACAGCAGCAGCAGCAGCAGGGGACTCTATCACCGCACGCCCTTCATGCCCCCGCCACGACCTCCCTCATGAATTCCCTGCAGTCGTATTACCAGGCCCAGCCCCAGCCCCAGGCCTCGAGCTCGAAGCTCCAGCAGTCCCCACCACAACAACAGCAGCAACCTGCGCCCGCCCCCACGCCGCCCGGGCCCACGCCGCAGGAGCGCAAGGCTGCGCTGCTCACCGCGCTCCAGCCCCTCCTGCAGCCGACCCAGTTCACGGGTGCGGGCGCGGTCGCGACGCTCGCAACGCGTCTATACGACTACGGCTCTGCGGACGTCGACGCGCAGACGCGGCTCGAGATCCTAACAAAGATCCGCGACGGTGCGGGGAACCACTACTTCCGCGCGTGGGCGGAGAACCCGACCGCAGTCGATATCTCGCGCGAATGGCTCAAGGCCGCGTTTACCGCGAGCCGGGAGGGTGGCGACACGCTGCTCGTCGAGACGATCATGCCGCTCCTGCATGTAAGTGCCCCTCCGTTCACATTGTTAACACGCTCGAATGCGCTCTCCAGATCATCGACCGGCTCCCGATGACGGTCGAGTCGCTCAAGACGTCCAAGTTGGGGAAGATCGTCGTCAAGCTCGTCAAGGACCCGCCATCACCTGGTGAGTGCCCCTCCTTTCTCCGCCCCATACGTGGTTTTCAGTCGCCGTCCGCGCGCGCACGCATGCTCACGCGCGCTGTCGCCGCTGTTAGAGAGACACTATTATTTTACGTGACTTTGAGACCCGTATTAAAAATCGAGCGAGAAATGCATGTATCTAACGACCTCCTTTTATGTTCTCTCCCGCGCCGCCGTCCTCTCCTCGTGAAATGGAAATGGAAATCGAATCGAATCGGAATCGAATCGCGCAGCGATCAAGGATATGGCATCCAACGTCGAACGCCGGTGGCGGCAGATAGTCACGGCCACCGACAAGCAGCCAGAGGCCGCTGCGGACGGTATGTCCTTTGCATTCCACCGACGAGCACATCTAACGAACGCTTTGCATAGACCCGAAATCGCGAAAACGCAAGCCCGCCGACCCGCCCGCGCGCTCGCTCCCGCCGCTGAAGAAGGCCGCCACTGGCACCGTGCGCCCCGTCGTCGTCAAGAAGGAGCCCGGAAAGCCTCCTGCGCCCGCCGTCAAGGACGCCAAGGCCGACTCGTCCTTCTTCTCCGCGCCCAAACCGAAGCCAAAGCTCCCGAGCTTCAAGAAGGCGCCCCCCGCGCCCGCGGCGGTGACGGTCAAGAAGGAGGAGAACGTTGCGCAGCCGAGCGCGATCGACCCGTTCCAGGAGGCGCTCAAATCGATGAAGACGCGCCGGGGCTCGCCGCTCGCAGGCGTGGCGTCCACGTCCACGTCCACATCAACGCCGCCGCCCGAGCCGGGCGTAAACGCGAGCATGAGTGGGACGCCTGGGTACACGCGCCTCGGCAAGCGGAAAAAGACGGTTACCTGGGCGCCGGACGGGAAGCTCGAGTCCATCAAGCTCATCGAACGCGCCGTGTACGGCGACGAGAACTCTGATGTCAGCCGCGCTTCTCGTATCGCATTATGTTCTTTGTTGATGTGCTGTTTTTGGATATAGGGTACGGGATACAACGCGCACAGCCTCCGCGATCTCGATCGGAGCGAGGGTGCGGCGCTACATATGCACCTGTTCGAGGAGACGGTGGACTGGTCGGAGCCGCTGCGTAAGTGGACTGTTTATGGACCGAAACGGCCGCTAAAACGTGCGGGGTTGTAGCGATTGAGATACCCGCGGACGTGCCCGATCTGGGGCCGAGGGGGGCGGAGAGCCAGGAGAAGACGACACAGGAGCAGCGGGAGCAGACGGCGCTGGTATCGCTCTATATGTCGCCCTCGATGGTGCCCGACTCGCCTGCGGAGCCAGCGCACGTGATACCGGACGAGGAGGTCGACAAGGACGTGCGCGAGATGACGGCGGGCCCAGACGTCGACCTCGTGTTCTGGAGTGGGCCGCCCATTCCGCAGCAGCCGCCAGAGCAGCCGCTTGCGATGGGGATCCCGCCGCTGTCGTCGGTCGCGGACCTGGTGGGTCAGCTCGCGGCTGGTGGAGGCGCAAATCCGAATGCGAGCGCTGCGCCGGGAGAACCTGTGATGCCGCCCGAGCAACTCCAGGCGCTCCTTGCACAGCTCACGCAGCTTCCCCAGCCCGCACAGCAGTTGCTCCAACAACAGCAGCAGCAACAAATGCAGATGCAAATGCAGCAGCAGCCGTACGCTGAGTGGCCTGGGCTCAATCAGTTTAGTGCAGATTACAGCCAGCCTGCGTTCCCAGACGACGGCGCAGAGCGCAATGGCAGCGGCAACGGCTGGCCTGGGGGCCGCGGAGGGCGAGGACGCGGCCGTGGCCGGGGGCGGGGCGGAGGAGGCGACGACTATAGAAATAATAAAAGAAAACTATGCAATTTCTTTGCAGCAGGAAGGCGAGCACCGCATCAAATGTTTAAATTGAGGCCAAAGACTGATTTATGCCTCCGTAATTCTAGATGCAAATACGGAGATCAGTGCGACTTTGGGCATGACATGTCCCTGGGATATTGAGGGACGTCTGCATAGCTATTTAGGCGTCCATGTCGCTTCGCGAATGCGATTGGCCATGCATATGCATATGGGTGCTCGGGCAACTTCAAGCATGTATTAATAGTGCAGAACATTAAATAGTAAAGCAAAGAATGGGAGTGGTAATGCATTTTGTCTGCGAATGGGACCTTAGAGTTAACGAGCTGGCCGTCCAAGACGGTCGGTGTTTGATGTGGGTCTTTTCTAGTCCCGCTCCGATTGCATTGGCTGTCAGTGGGATAGCCCCAGCGGCTATTCTATTGGACTCTTATTCATACATAGTCCGGAGCTTACATTGATGGGCATGCAGCCTCTTTTACCGCCTCAATGCCGCCTTTCTCAGAAACTTTCTGCGTCCATTGGTTGCTGTGCCGGGAAGAGCCGACGCATGCTTCACACGTGACAGGCTTCTTCCGACGCCACTTCCATAAACAGAGCACAATAAACGCCGTTTTGGATTCTGGTACGTATATAGCCAATCTTGGCGCGAGCAGACACGGTCAATAGCCACTGGTAATATAGTCGAAGAAACTGGAGGGCGATAGTTCGCCAGCACTTGTAGCAACAAAACCCTCTGAATGATTCGAGGGGATTCGCACGGGGTTCGGGTTGGCAAAAAAGGCCTTCATGAAAACTCGCAAGATCTCGTAGAAGCTAAAATATTGAATGGTTAGAAGTGCATGGTGCGAAGGCAAGAAGCTCACTCTTTGCTTTCACCATCGACCTGTAATTATGGCCCGTAAGAAAGAAGCACTTAATGGACCACGAAGAATCCACATACCGTCTTTCCCCCAAACTCGAACGCAGCACTATTGAGCCATCCCATAAAGAATGTAATGTAACCTGACACATGATATCACTTGGTATTCTTACCAGCTGGAGAAGACTGCTCACTGCTCATTCCACCGTCACCCAAGTATGTCAGCTTCTTGCCATACCCCCCTCTGGCGGCTACACTCGCACGGTAGCTCTTCCACATCTCTGCCTGGTTTGGCAGCATCGCAGTGCCGGTCCAAATTTTGGCGAGGGCCACAGCAAAATAATCGCCGAAAGTCCAAGTGACCGTCCCGAGGTTCACTGAATAATGTGAACAGGAAGCGCAACGCATCGGATCGGGCCACGTACCGTTCATGAAAGCGAGAGTGGGCTCCTCAATGTAGATGAATTCCCGATACAGTGAACGGAAGTGGGAGCCGTCTGTCACTATGGGTTTGGGCTGGCCTTCGGGTCCTTCCTCATGAGGCCCAATGGAAGAATTGTGATATTGAGGCAAAAAGGGGAATGAGTATCGGTAACCGGTCGAGAAGATTATGTGGTCAATGTCGGTAAGGAGCTAAAGGCATAGAGATTAGTATTTCTCTATGGGCGTACGTGCATCCTCACCGTCCCGTCAGAAAGCTCGATTGTAGAATTTAGAGGGTGGAAACGTTCGATTCCAACAACCTCGACGCCTTGTGGTAGAAGCTGTAAAAACAGCGCAGGGGTCGTCGAATCTAGGAGGTCAAATCAGCCAGTTCATCAGTGAACAACGATTTGGTGCTCTACTTTTGCTAGGCTTGAAAAAAAAAGGGTAGGTCGGTTGAAGAACTTCATGAAAGAGAAGCGACCTACCCGAAAAGAAAGATAGTTCCGTGTGACAAAGGGATTGAGGTCCGCACTGATCCCCGTTGCACTGGTCTGCGAAAGTCCCGAGTAAGAAAATGGATCCACAGCATTCAAAACTCGAAGGCTTACGCCTCCACCAACCACAAGGAGTGATTGGTTCGCGAACTTCTCAGGATACCTATATTCACGGGAATGCAGAACGCTTCCAGGAAATCGCCGCGTCCATTCGGCCAAACCAGGGATGTCTGGAATATTTGGAGCGTTGAACGTCCCTGTGGCTACAACAACGGCGTCGAAATCCTACGTCTCAAGTCAGTACAGTGTGCTGATCGGATAGCTTTGCATACCTCTGTCCACCACCGCTCCTTGCTCGACGATGGGCCCAGCCGAATAAATTGTTTCAAGGTGAGCGTCCAGCCTTGCTCGACTCCGTCTGTGCCGACGCGTTTTTCGACCAGTTCGACGCGTGTGCTGTACGAGACGTTGCGGCTCTCATCGTTGCTGTTTATGCCATAGAAGGAATAAACTGAGCGTATGTAGCGAGTCAGCAGGGTCTGTGGAAGATCTAGACACCCTGTGAGCTAGTAAATGAGTGAGGGCAATTAAAGTCGTACGCCAAGGTGTTCCAGGAGGAAAGGGATGTCCATCAAGGGGTAGCCGAAACAAAACCTTCGGCATTAACCCCCCAAAACCTCCCATCAGGACCCCGGAACCAGCGACCACCACCACCACCTCAGATCATGATCTGTGGCCAGATGGGGACGGCATCAAGTGACATTGTGTGACCATCCATGTTAAAGTAGTCCTGCTCTCTCTGGAATGCAAAGTGTTGACAGATTTAAAAGTGTGAGATGAGTGCAAGAGGCATTCTAGTCTCATTGGTGACCTTGCTTAATTTTTATAGAGCTGTAGAACATGTTTGGACGCCGAAAATCAGCCTCAGGCCTAATTTTTATGACTTTCAGGTGAGGTATCTCAATTTTCTTCGTGCAATATTGAAGGGAAGTAGAATATCAGTCTTTCTATTTCGATTTAGCTGACTCCCGCATCCGACAAAGGAAACAGAGGAAAATTCGCTCATCACCCACCCGAAAAGGGCAATAATGGACCCCAGGAACCGATCACGTGCTGGAGGGTGTCAATATCCGGAATTAAGGTTTCGGCTACCCCTTGATGTCCATTGAACTAATAACTATTCCTTGCTATTCAGTGTATTCGGCTATCAGACGCTTGACTCTCTTACACGCATGTGCGGCTGTGTGAACTGATTCAGCTCGTTTACAGGACGGGTAAAATAATACTCACTGCGGGAACGTTCGATGTAAGGGACCTCCAGAGCGCATGAGGCGCCCGGTGCCTCCTCCACCGTTCTGCGGTGGTCATGCTGTCGTTATGGTCCGCATAAAATCTCTCGAAGGGTAGGGCGCTGTCCGGGAGCGAGGGTTCATAGTCCGCGATTTTAGGATCCTCATTCGGGACTGGTGCCGGCAGTGGTGTCTCCTCAGTGTAATGCCAATTTACCCCCGGCACAGAGTCCCGCTCGAAAATTCGAACTGTTTCGAAGCCTGCATCGACGAGCTCCCGATACGCTTGCAATCCGCTGGATTCCCGGCGCGTCAATAAGGGTAGGTATTCGCGCCACACACGCACCTAACACCTGCGCCAATTATAGCCACCTTGCGAATGGGCCATTTGAACTGGTAAAATTCGGAGTCGCGCGCGGGATCCACTGGTGAGTTGACAAAGTCGTTCCGCTCAGCGTCAGTGGTTGCGTGGAATGCAAACTGTGCCGCAGCAGAAACACAGTTAACTGCAATAAGAAAGACGAGCAGCGCCTTGGAAAGAGCGGCCAGAGACATAAGGGGGCGGTTTCCACTCCAGGTGAGTTTCAGAGACTTGCATCTTTTATTTTCAGGTGCTCAGCGTTCAGGATCCGGAACGACTGCGCTGCGTCACTGGTGGTGCTGCGAGATAAGCCGCGCCTGATCCGAATTGCTTTATCGCGTCGCGTACCTCGAGTAACTCGAGGTCGAGCACTGCGGTCAGCTGCGCATAGATATGTCGGGAAACAAATGCGCAAGGTGCTGAAGAACGGCCGCCACAGTCACCAGATGATACGTACAACTGACGAGACGCGCGAGCTCAGAAAGGTAACGCCGCCAACCTGCGGCATGTTAGCGGAGGAGAGCAATAAATTACATTCCGCGTAATTTTAACGAATAGGACGCCTCATTTCCTCCCCTTCCCTTTCGCCTTTTTATCCTTCTCGGGCGAACTCAGCTCTCCAGCGCTCAACTCGGAGAACTCGTCTCCGCTCGTAAGCGCGCCGCTCTTTTTGCGGGACGCCTTCGGCTTGCGGATGTGGTGCTCCGGGATCCATTCCTCCTGGTAGCCGCCTGCACCGGTGGCCGTTACGGCGCCGACGGGAGCGCTGACCGCAGACGGCGCGGGCTTCTTCTTCGAGCGGGTACGTTTGGGGGCGAAGGCCTGGTACGCGACGTAGACGAGCCCGCCCAGGAGGGCCGCCGTTACGATGTACGTCGAAATCCTGCACCAAAAAAGGTCACTGGAGGAAATAGACGGATATGGGCTACACTGACATCTTGAAATCGAAGATGGAGACCTCGGGCTCGACGACCGTCACGATCGAGTCGTATGCGCCGAGACGCAGCGATTCATTCTAGGGATCTCGTCAGTCACGGACAGAGATACATACAACGCAGGAGACGCACGTCGAGGGTGTGGTCGACCCAGACGTTAAGACGGATATCACCGGGCTGTAAATACACCGCTCAGAAGCCAGCCCAAAGACACGAAGTAGATCGGAAGTAACCTTGAACCTAAGAACGATGGGGTCAGTAAACCGGGACTATGGACACGATGTAAACCAAACTCACTCGCTGTAAAACATGTATGGAACCTGGATTTTAACCGACGGCACCAGTGGTACGGAGTAGGTCAAGGTAGTAAGCTGAACGCATGCATGATGAGCCAAAGGCCTCCGAACGAGCCTCAGTCGCAACGCACATTTTTAATGAGCGCGTCGTTTTGTACATTATACACAGCTCCGCCGACGCTAATCAGGGTAATGTTCTGGCCAGATTTGTTCTCGACCGTCAAGGTGATGGTGTTCTTCTCGCCGTTGACGATGTCTGCGGAAGCACGTTGGCATGAAAGTCTCGTCGTCAGAGATGCACCTCACGTCCGAAGGGGTTGCTTTCCGGGAAGGCAGCGGACACGACCACAGGCTCGACCGGTTCGGTGGAGGCTGGGGTTTCGGCGGGTGCTTCCTGCTCCAGGACCACTGCACATACATGGTTTAGCACTTTCACACGAACCTGGTCGGAAAGACTACGAACCCTGGGACGAGAAAACTAACGCGACTAGCGAAAGCGCAGTGCCAAGGAAGAGATTTAAGCGCATCCTGGGCCTTAACCGTGACGGAGGGAAACCAGAGGGTAAGAGTCTTAAGAGAAGGTCGATGTTCGGGAATTCAAGTTCGCGTGACGTGTCCTAGTCGCAACACCGCCACTGACGTGCCCCAACTGTAGTCCGAAAAAAAATGGAGGGTAAATCTATATAATTACATCTTGAAAGCGGGTGGTATGTACTTTTTTGCGAGTGTCCAATCATAGATTGACCAGCTCCAGGGCGCGCGCACACACCTCGTCGATGCTCCACCGCTCGCTCCGGCCCAGCCCGTGCTTCAAGTCGAGCACGTCGCCGACCTCGTCGCACGCGCGCAGCACCGTGTCGACGTCCTCCTTCGTGTGTGATGCGCTGACACAGAACCGCACGCGGCTCGTCACGAGCGGCGTCGCGGGGTACGCGACGACGACGACGATGATCGGTGTCTGCCGGTCCTTCATCATCCAGTGGAACATGTTCATCTTGCCCGGGTTGAACAGCAGGAGCGGGACGATGGGCGACGCGGGGTGCCCGTACGTGATGAAGCCGAGCTTGATCAGGCCCTGGTGGAGATAGCGCGAGTTGAAGGCGAGGCGGCGCAACCGTGAGAGGCCTTCGCTGCCGTCGGCGAGCGACGGTGGGAGAGCCATCCACGTTGGGAGGGCCGATGCGGGGGCTCGGGCGGGGTGGTGGTATGGTTCTACCTCGAGTTGCGGCTGCAAGGTCGAGGCGGAGCTGTTCGAGCTCGAGAGGCTGGGCGGCGAGACGCCCATGATGCTGGCCATGCTTGCGACGACCTGGGTCAAGACCGGCGGGGTCATAGCTTCAGCATAAGGCCCAGAATGCCCCCGAACGCGTAGTCGGTCTATGAGAGCTTTGCTTCCGGCAATATAACCGCCTGCGGCGCCGAATGATTTTGTGAACGTGCCCATGAGAATGTCTATTGATCGCGGAGGGATGTCGAAGTAGTCCGCTACACCTCGGCCGTGAGGACCCAGGGCGCCAACGCTGTGAGCTTCGTCGACGAATAAAAAGAACTGAACACGAATGGTCAGAAAAGAATTCCAGAGTGCAGCCGTCCACATACCTTGTACTTCTTTTTCAGTTCCATGATGGCAGGAAGATTGACGAGCGTCCCTTCCATGCTGTAAAGTCCCTCCACGACGAGTAAGATCTTTTTCCAAGGGCGATGCGTCTTCGGTTGGCCTTGGCTGATAACCTCACGCAACAACGCCTCCAGTTTGCCCATGTCGTTATGCTTGAACATCCGTACGTTGGCACCGCTCAGACGCACACCAAACCGAATGGACGCGTGATTGAGTTCGTCGGAAATGACCAGACAGCCCTTGCTTACGAGCGCAGGTAGATAAGCCGAATTAGTAGCGAATCCCATGGAACTGATCAGCGCGTCTTCCATGCCAACGAATCTGGCGACGAGGGCTTCGGCCAGGACATGCAGATCGCTCGATCCACCCTCCAAGCGGGATCCACAAGAAGATATGCCCTGTTCTCTGATTGACGCTTCGACAGCGTCGGCGCATCCGCCTCTGGCCTGGGCAAAGCCGAGGTAATTATAGGACGAGATATTGAGAGCGCGGGTGCGTGTTCCGGTGAAAATTTGGTGGTGGTTGTAGTCGGGGGATATACGGTCGAGGAGCTGGATCGTGCGCCCGGCAACGCCAGTCACGGGCTGAGAGAAACATTCGTCCATCCGTGTTTTCAGGCGACGCGTGTAAAACGAGTCGAAATCAGAGTTGAGGGGTGCGTAGCCCTCGAGAGGTGTCAGACGAGGAATAGAAACGCTGGGGGATCACTCACGTCATTGGGCATCAGATGGCGGTACGAGGCGGGGTGAAAGCGTTTGCCCAGGAAGTCGCGGACATGGCCGAGGCAGATTAAAATAAGATAACTTATATAGGTGGATAATAGGATATAGTAGGGCGGGTCCTGGTCGACGTGGGCGGGAACAGGAGTGCCAGGGACATGGCGAGAGATAGCGCGATAGTCACCGTTCGAGCAGTGGCCGAATTCAGTGTGGACAGTAGTGAACACCTCTGAAGAGTTTGGGGCGCGAGGGGGGAGGGCCAGACCATCTGAGTTGTCTATCTCCATGTCGTCCTCGTGGAGCACGGTGTCCTCTGAAGAGGAGGTGACACTGGAGGACAGAGACAAGGCGGGGGTGGCTGTGGGGGTGATCCCATTCACGGTGCGGGCCTCTGCCTTTGAGAGGGTGGAGAAGTAGGAGGTCACAGGCACCGCCGACCGCGAAGACGCCTTTTTCTTGAAGAGAGACATGGGGGAGGAGACTGCTCAAGGAGAGCCCGACAAAACCTGACAAACCCGGTATTCGTAATGCAGAGCCACGTGAGCTCCCGTTGTCGCCCCTCAGAGTCACTGGCAGCAGTTTCAGTCTGAGTCTGAGTCTGTGGCATTCAGAAGGGCAAAGCAAAATGCCCCACCTATTCTATGCGACTTGGAGGCTTCCTTCATCAGTGACCGAGTCGACCGGTCTTTCTTTTGCAGCTCAGCCATTCGCTATTCGATCGTCGACTTTCTTGGACTCGTTCTGCTCCAAAATCTTCGCTCTCTCACCTCCCCCACCTCCAGACACACAGGGCAATATGGCCGAGTGGTCTAAGGCGCCCCAAGTTGTTTGGGCACATTCTGGAGCGGCTTGTGTCCTCCGTATCAGCAATTTGTCAAATTTAAATTTTCTTTGCGCATTATTACTTGGCTACTCCCACCCCCTGCAAAATGAGGTCCTATGTGATACCAAGTCCTGACCTCGTGCACTGCTCTGTAATTCTGGGCTGCTTCCCTCCGATCTGAGGTCTTTTGTGATTTGTCCTCACACACGGGCTTCCACGGGCTTGCTGTTGTCGATGTGTGATTCTTCCCTATTCTTCTGGGCTGCTCTCCTGCTATCTGAGGTCTTGATCATATCTTTCTGTGTTCTGTAGAACATCATATTGCCTGGTACCTCCGGGTTCTTGTTTTATCCTTCTTTCAGTACTATTTCGATAATTCGTCGTTCAAGGCTGACCTTTCATCTCTGGTTGATGGCGGGGATTGATACTTGCGAGGAGAGAACTGAGGCCATGCCCCACTGGGTTTCATTCGTCTGTCCTGTCGATCTTGTACACGGTGTGTTTTCACTACTTGTATGGCACTGGCACACCACACGGGCGGGGTCTGGCTACATTCACATATTTGAGATCTGCCGCCCGTCGGGAGAGTGAGCCTGTCAACGACTGTGCCACTTGCAGCGTTGTGGTTGTACATTTAGGCCGATCTACTATACTTGTATGAAACCGCGCTGGGTTAATATCCTGTAATGAAATTTTGTTTTCTGGTGTCGGTGATATGTTCTACGGCTCTACGACCATCGAAATCCGTGCAACCGTTACCGTTGTTAACTGAATGTCAGTTGCTCAGCGCTCAACTTCCGAGTCCCATTTCAAGGCATGTTGTGCTCCCAAATCCATAATTCACTGGCAGGCTTTGCCCAGACGATGATTTGGTAAACGTTCCATTCAGCGTTTCTCTACCAAGTCGACCGTGATCTTACGGATCCCAACCTCTGAATATACAGCTCCAGAGACATGCCATCGTCATACCGCGGAAAACAGCGGGGATACATGTCTCTCCAGGCATACATCCGCTCAAATGGAACTCCGGTGGACGACGCGGGCTCCCTATACTCGGACAGCCACCCCGCGCACTCCCAGCCCGGTCGCGCGACATGCGACGTCCGCCATCTGTTGTGCGGCAGGAGATCGCCGTGCATAGGGTGGATGCGACACGGTCGCAGCCGGGCTCGCTGCGGTCACGAACTTGTGCGCTTGTCGCTGAGGAAATTGCAGGACATTCAAACACAGTCAGAGGTCCCCAGCTGTGACTATTGCTGCACCGATTTGACTCGGCAGCAATTTTGTCACGTCAACCCCGCCGGATTGGAGGCCGCGAAGCTGTATGCTGCGGAGATACTGGAACTGAAGTTCAGAGAGCGTTACGCTCATCTGCTGCCAGTCGCGGATGTCAGTCTCGGCTGGAAAACCGGGAGGTATGCGGGGAATGTTAATCCGCAGGGTCTCCAGATTTTTGAGCTGTGAGCCGACGAGTGTGTCGCAGACAATTCGGGGCATGGCGTGAATGTAGCACTCGAAGGATATCGTTCGAAGATGGACATTTTGTGTCAAGTCAAGAAGTAGAATCTCTAATGAGATCATCAGTCAAGGGGCAGGCGTTGGAAAACGTTTCCCGACCTTTTCGTGGGTAGACAAGTACTAAGGAATCTAGAGAAGCGCCCGTAGCCGCCAAATATCTGGAAATAGCTGGGGACTCTTCGCTCCAGATGTCTCGCAACACCAACGACGACGTTACGGGAACTACTGCTAGAGAGAGGAACCAGCCCAGCATGGTCTTCAGCGGACAATTGAGATCCAGATACGCCAGCTTTGGAACTGTCGCTAGCACCGGTAGGTCCTCCGTTTCGTCCCCATCCCAATCTCCCAAGAGTTTGAGAGACCGCAAGGACGGGAGGCCCGAAATCCAGGTCGCAACGATAGAGAAGGAGTCCGCCTCAAATCCTTCCAAGCACAGAGACTGCAGGTTCGGGAATACGTGTGGTAATGTCGAAGGAGCGGCCGACAGATCCAGCCCATCAATTCGCAGCGACGTTACATTCCTGAGACCGCTGGCGGCAAACGTGGGGAACGCCATGCCCTTGGGCATGGACTCACTGGTGTGCGTCCCAACAGCATCCAGTTCTTCAAAAAAGGTTTCTGCGTTGGTCGAGTCCAGTGCTAATTGGGACAGTAGATGGAATCTGGCGGAAGGGAGCCAGTCGCGGCAGACAAGCGTACAGGCCGAGAGCGTACTGCTGTCCGAATGCATGAAATCGAGGACTACGTCAACGAGTTCTGGTGGGAACATGATAGGGTGCGGAAGAATACACACACAACTGGAAGGGGATATGTCAGAGTTGAGAGAAAAGGAAGCAAAAAGCAAAAGCAAAGTTATGACAACAGAGGGATTCGAACCCTCGCCCCGGAGGACCAGATGTTTAGCTGAATGCCTGATTCTGGCGCCTTAGACCACTCGGCCATATTGCCCCTTCTCGTGGATAGAGGAGTTCAGGTATCTCAAGGTGTGAATCCGTCCTGTGGTTGCACAGGAAGAAATTGTGGCACTTCAACTTACCGTTGCTTGTTGTGCGCGTCTCCCAAGTCAACGTCGACATCGTTCAATAGCGATTGCAATTGCGGGACATGCTACCGGGCTACTGGAGGTGTTATGGCTTGCCAGGTGCTAGCGTTGCGCCGACCGTCTTCTTGCGTCTCTTGGCCTTCAAGTTCTCCTTCCCGTCGGTCCCATTGGGCGTGCGCCTTGGAAATATTCTGGTCTGGAACCAGAAGCGGCGGAGGTACTCGGGAGGGAGTTGGAGGAGGGAAGTAACAATGAATGCATTTTGGGTTTGGCAATCTCGGGGACCCAGCTCTGCGATTCTGGACATAGCGGTCGCCAAGAAGCTGTTTTTCTGCGTCTTCTCTTGCCTTCGTCTGGCCACAAAAGTGATCGCAGTGTTCGGCGACCGGCGGCTCCACTAACGCCAGCGTCCCATAGTCGCAACGCATGAGGTGTTCTGTGCTTGCATGTTCAGCTTTCTACGCACAACGAAAGAGAGCATAAAACGCACTACCGACCCAATGTTCTGGGGCTGCCCGGGTAGACCCCCACGGTGCTCCTCTTTGCTTGGCATCGGTGGGTAGGTGGCTGCTCGGGCACGTCGATAGCATGGGCAATATGGAGTCAATGGCGAGATTGAGCTCCAAGTCGCTGTCAGGCGGATCAGTGGCGCGGACATAAATGGACGGCCATTGAACGATGCGAGAGATCTGGGCGCCTGGGAAAGCCTTGAGGAGAACGTCGAGGCTTCCGGGTCGCTCCATCACTTCTTGAACAGCAATCTGCCGCAAGCCAACAGAGGAGAGCGACGGGATGAGGGTAGAAAGGAGCGGGTTATTGAATATATCGTGGAGGAATGAAAGACGGATGATCGAAGGGAATAGTTCTTCAGTGATCTTGAGCTTGGCGCTCTGCGGAGTACAGTTGTGGTAGGAATTTCGGTCCTTCCCAATGACCAGCTGGTGACAACTATTGCATACGCCGGCCCGCCAAGTATCGATCGTACTTAAATTACCGTTTGCCTTTTGTCGCTTCGGTGTCCTTAGCGGATCTGTAAGATCTTCGATAACTGAAAGTAGTAGCTTATCGGGATCTTCCCTGGCCTCCCTTTTGGCGCGCAGTGTTGCGGTCCCAGCAACACCGCCTCTGGCTTGTCAGCGGCGAAACGCTGCTGCCCTGCAATAGCCTTGTCGTAGGCGGCTTGTGAATTGCCGTACGCCTTGGCGGAGGCCGAGATGCGAATGTGGTCGTCGCGGGAAAAAAACCAGTCCTTGTATCCTTCCCCGAACATGTCGTTCCGGAATTGGAACGGGATTAGATGATACGGGTCCAGATTCATCCCACCACGAGCCAGCAGCCGCGCCAAAGACATGATCTCCTCGTACTGAGCGACACGCAAATGACCCTTGGGTTGACATTGGGTAATACCCGGGATCTCGTACGGGGCCGCCACCGTATCTGGCGCAGCAACCGTGTTTGAATAGTCAGCTTTGAGCGTCCGCAGGTGGCGGCTGACTTCAGCGGAGCGGCTGTATTGAAGTTTGACCGCTTCAAGGCGCGCACGGATGCCGGTGGTCGTGAGCTTGAGCTCGATGGCGTCACGAAGCGTTTCAAAATACTCCCAGCACGCTTCTGGGTCAGCGCGATCCGGAGTGAGGTCCATCAATCTCAACTCTTCCTGTGTGCGCAGGGCCACTTGCTCGATTATACCAACCAGATGGATGATCTCTTCCGCAAGGTAGGCGAGCCCTGGCTCATACTTTGAAACCCCACAGTCAAAGTTAGGGAGAAGAAGGGCGAGGGAGGTTGGTTCCGGAGGTGGGGGAGGTGAGAGAGCGAAGGTTTTGGAGCGGAACGAGTCCAAGAAAGTCGACGATCGAATAGCTAATGGCTGGGCTGCAAAAGAAAGACCGGTCGACTCGGTCACCGATGAAGAAAGCCTCCAAGTCGCATAGAATAGGTGGAGCATTTTGCTTTGCACTTCTGAATGCCACAGACTCAGACTCAGACTGAAACTGCTGAGGGGCGACAACGGAAGCTCACGTGGCTCTGCGAATTACGAATACCGGGTTTGTCAGGTTTTGTCGGGCTCTCCTTGAGCAGTCTCCTCCCCCATGTCTCTCTAAGAAAAAGGCGTCTTCGCGGTCGGCGGCGCCTGTGACCTCTTACTTCTCCATTCTCCCGAAGGCAGAGGCCCACACCGTGAATGGGATCGTCCCTTTAAATTGCAGCCTCTAGCTCCTGCCAGTGGGCTCCGCCTCCGACTCGGACACTGTCAGACCCCCAGAATTATAAGCTTTCTATCGGCGCGGATCCGACTCGCCTTAAAATGTGACTCAGCATATTTGAACCAACGGCTGTAAACCCGGTCAAACCTTAAATAAAACCCGAGCGAACCTTAAATCTCTATCGATGTCATCAGCGAGCGTCAGCATAATTCCGGGTATAGGAGAGCAAATCCTACGCACATCTCACACACATCTTTACCATGGCCTCCAACGAACTGCCCACTCAGAAAAGCGCTCTTAATGTTGTTATGGTGCGTTTTTTTTTTTGAACCTCGCGGGCCCCAGAATTCAACTTCGCGTGCAGGGTGCCATGACGTTTGGCGCCGCTGGAAAAGACGGTGCCAGAGTCACCGAATTGAACGATATCGAGGCAATTCTGGACGTGTTTCTGAAGCACGGACATCGTGAGGTGATTGTTTTACGGTTTCCTCTGTCAAGTTAAGTACGTCTCATTCAATCCACAGATTGATACCGCTCGCGTCTACTGCGGCGGCACAAGCGAGGAATATCTCGGAAAAATTGACTGGCAGAAGAAGGGCATATTGATGGAGACCAAACTATATCCTTATGTTGTACGTCCCCTCGACTGTATTCCAGACCATCCGTTCATGTATGCAACCAACAGCCCAAAGTGCTTACAGGCAATGAAATCACTGGATCACATTCTCCGGAGGTAAAGCGCTCTTCCGATTACCTGGCTGAAAAGGTTTGACACTCTCAAAGGACCTCCGCAAATTCTTGATGATGTCGCTCAAAGCCCTCAACACCGAGTAAGCCCTTGACATTATAGTATGCATTTGCAACCCTAAAACTCTGCCAGCAAACTCGAAATGTGGTACCTCCACGGCCCCGATCGCTCAGTTCCGTACGAAGTAACTCTGAAGGCCGTGGACGACCTTTACAAGGAAGGTTATTTCAAGCGATTTGGTATCAGCAATTATATGGCGTGAGCATCATCCGAGTCCTTCCATTCCCTCGAGATATCTCAATATCCAGGGCCATAGTTGGGAAGTTGCTGAAATCGTCGGGATATGCAAACGTTTTGGTTACATACAGCCCACCGCATATCAAGGCATCTACAATGCTATCCATCGCGGAGTCGAACCCGAGCTATTCCCTTGTCTCCGCAAGTTTGGAATGAGTTTCTACGAGTTTAATCCTTGTACGTTGCATCTTCTCTCTTGAAAATTGTCTCTTACGAGGTGCAGTGGGCGGAGGATTTTTCACCGGTCGATACAATTCCGCGGATGACCAACCTGAAAGCGGTTCGCGGTTCGACGCCGCCGGTCTTCAAGGCAGGGTATGCATGACGCTCTCCCAAAAGTTCTTGGAACCCGCCCTGATCCCTGCATTTAGAATTATCGAAACAGGTGAGCACCATGAAACCCTCGAATAATGTAACTTAAAGCGCAACCACAAGATATTGGAAAGAGCCATATTTTAATGCGCTGAAGTCCATTCGCCCTGTCGTGGAGCAGCACAATCTAACCATGGCGGAGGTTGCGTTGCGCTGGATCTCTCACCACAGTCTCATGCGTCGCGAACACGGCGATGCAGTGCTCATCGGAGCATCCAGTTTGAACCACATCGAACAGGTGCGTAAGTTGTCGGGACTCCATCCATGCTAAGCTCAACGCCCCCAGAACCTTATCGATCTCGAGAAGGGACCGCTGCGTAAGGAAATTGCTGCAATGTACCTGTACTTATTGCTGATTTCAATTTTGGGGTTTACTAGCGGACGATGTGCTCAAGGCGTTGGATGAGGCGTGGGCCAACGTCAAGCCGTATGCCAGCAATTACTATCATTAAATGAAGGGCGAATTTCAGTCGCTGTAGTTTTATGAGTGCTTGTGCTATCCAAGTTGTTTAGCTATGGTTGAATTCAAGTTGAATTTCCCAACCATTCCTCCGGCCGGACCCGGACGACATCGCATCAACTCGATCCGAACCCCTAATGTTCCGCGGAACAAAATTCTACGCCGCTTCGTCCCCAAGTTGTTCGGCCTCGAAGATATTTCTCTGTGACCTATACAAATCCAAGGGTTGACTCGCTAGTCGTATTGCAACAATGTCTGGTTTGCAGACAAATATTGAGTGGCGAGCATAAAGGTGGACTTGAAGTTGTGTATCTGGTCTAGCATTTTATTCTCCTGGAATGTTCCGCTTCGGCGGAGTAGGCAAGGACATATCGCAACGACGTGAATTGACACTGAAGTTGAACTAGACTCGGAGCAAAAGGCAGTGAAAGGCGGTCGGTCATTCTAGGCGAGAACACAATGAAATAGACAGTACCGACATACCAAGGCAGAATGGGATTCTCCAAGATTTACCCGACAACTAGCAAGATATACTAATAGGGTGTTTCAAATATCTGACTTCGAGTCCAACTTGAGGCCCGATTTCGATCCCAACTTGGCTCCAACTTGGGTCATAACTTGTCTTGTTTTGCTTCCGGGAAGCACATCGACTGGACCAAATCGGACGGGGGAAGTTGGAGGATGAAGTTGGAGTCCAAGTTGGATGTTAAATCGTGGTCCGGAGCACGATTTGACATCCAACTTCGAGTTGGGAGCTATTTCAAGTTCCAACTTCGCACGAAGTTGGCCTCGAAGTTGGGCGCGAAGTTGGGGTCCAAATCGGATATTTGAAACACCCGGATATTCGATCGAAGCGAACTTGTCTTGCATTTAATGAAGGTAATTTTTCTTAAACACCGTAGTCTCAAAGAACGAGTTCTGCGGCCGCGGGAGACTCAGACGGAGATTCAGACCGAGGGACATCGGCATCTCCCGGGCCGCCATCATTATCATTTTGTCATCATCCTGCCTCTTCCGGCCATGTTGACCATGTTTCTCCTCCGGAGAGCCCCATGCTGCCGCGCTAAATTACCAAGGATGAGGTGTAGATATGCGACTGAAGCCGCTCTGACAGAGGTCTCCAAACCGTCGGCCTTTGGCCAGCCGTTGTTTCAATCGCACCCGCACCTAGGTGCGCATACGACATTTTTCGGCGCGTGCCCCCCGATTTTAACGTGTTTTTCTGGGGCTCCGTAGTACAGAGTATGGAACTGACCCCCGGGTTCAGTGCCCAGGAGTACGAGACGCGACGGCGGAACCTAATGAACACTCTCCCCGAGTCCAGCCTGGTAGTAGCGATTTCGGGTGCCGTGAAATATATGAGTGGTCAAATATTGTATGTCGACTTAACACGGATTATATTCGTGGTTGAACGTTGACCGGCTTGCCAAGTGACAAATTCCGACAGGCGTCTGACTTTTGGTATCTGACCGGATTTGACGAGCCAAATTCTGCGGTGATCCTTGGTGCGTTAAAATCGGCAGAGTATGGCGGAGAATCGCTGTTTACATTCGCTTCTCTAGAAAAAACTTCTACGTCCCGCGGGTACCGGATGACATTGTTTTCCACTGGCAAGAACTCGGAGAAAGAGAAATGGGACGGTGCACGGTAGGCCCCTTTTTTTTCTTCTTGTCGATAGACAAAATTTAAACATCGTCTAGAACCGGTCTTAGTGAAGCCGGGACCATCTTTCAGGCGGACGAAGCGCGGTCCATTGACCACTTCGCTTCTCACCTCCGGTCTGTGCTCTCCATTTATTCCAACGTCTTTGTCGACGTCCCGCCGACCTACAACCGAACGCCGTCCAAATTCTCGACCAAGTCGATCCTGAACTATCTGTCCCCGCCTCTCAAACCCCGTTCGGAATACGACTCGATCGTAGAAGGGCTGTCTAGCTCAAGACGAAAACCATTGGCGCCGAAGATTGCACCGCTACGAGCGATCAAGAGCGAGGCGGAGCTCCGCGTCATGCGACAGGCTGCTGACATTAGCGGCCGCGCACACGCAAAGGTACGGCCTTCTGACTCTTGTATATTTATCCAATGTACCGCTCTAGACCATGCGCTTCGCGCGGCCGGGACTATCGGAAGCGGCACTTGCGGCCCACTTTGAATACTTGTGCTCGTTGGCAGGCTCCCAGCGGCCCGCATACGTACCCGTCGTCGCATCCGGGCAAGTAGCCGTTCCCTTCTTGTTAATTTCCGTGCCAATCTGACTCTGCCGCGCCAGGGCCAACGCGCTCATCATCCATTACACCTCGAACAACCACCTCATCCGAGAGGACGAAGTATTGTTAATGGATGCCGGGTGTGAATACAAGTGCGTAAAGCAACCTCCACTGATCACATTTTTTACGAACGTCTGCAGCGGCTACGCGTCCGATATCAGTGTGTCGTGTAGTGTGTCTGGAGGCCTGTACTGACGGGATGGAACTCCAGCCCGCTCATTCCCGGCTTCGGGGACGTTCACGCCCGCACAGCGCGACCTCTACGGCGCTGTGCTTTCTGCGCAAAAGGCGCTAATCGCGCTCTGCACCGAGGCGTCGGGCCTCACCATGCACCAGATCCACCTCCAGACCTGCCTTCTCCTCCGGCAGGAGTTAAAGCAGATCGGCATGGATGTGTCGGCGCGCGACCTCGAGCATGTGCTCTTCCCGCACTATGTCTCGCATCCCATTGGGTTGGGTCAGTAGGCGAGTTTTCTTCCAACCGCACCGTGGTGTTTATCGACAGTTCAGATCTCCACGAGTCGAGCCACTTTGACCGTTCCGGCAGGCAAGCACTTCCCCTCGACCGCTTTACACATACTTACGTTTAGCGGCTAGTTTGAAGACTGGGATGGTTATCACCATCGAGCCCGGTACGCCGTTTGCACTACTGCACTTCGGGAGACCTCTAATTCATTCCCTTAGGTATCTACGTCCCGCCCTCCCCATCCTTCCCCAAGCACTTCCACAACATTGGGATTCGAATAGAAGTACGAAACCCCAGTGATGCACAGTCCCCTCAGATTAACCATGCATCTTTCAGGACGAAGTGCTCGTCGGCAAAGAACACCCTGTTGTGCTGTCAGTTGCTGCCCCGAAGGAGGTAAGTGCCCGACAGCTGTATACACACACACCCCTGTCCGACATTGATCATAGATCGCGGATGTGGAGGGAGCGTGTCAGGGCCTTTTGGGCCTTGAACCGTTTTAGGCTCTTCTTACAGACATTAAGGAAAAGTAATGTACGCATCACTAACCCCACCTTTCGTCGGCCAAAGAGGTCGAGAGTCGTTCCGTGGAACCTTTACTATATGCGTGGTCACCAAGATCATCTCCAATGTTATACGTATGCATGCAGATAATACAATGGCCGGACAAGAAACAGCAGTAATCAATGTTCGACAGATAGAGATACAAAATTTCGGGCGTCCACTAATCACGGGATGTCGAATTTCTGGGAGGGATTGAATGACAGATTTCAAGCCAGGAAAAACGGACGTACAGGTTTCAATTTCTTGATGAGCATCCACTCTTCGGGCGTCACATCCGCCCTGAATGAGTTCTATCCAGCTATAGTCAGTATGAAATTCGGATATATGAACGAGGACCTGTACCTTCAGCACATCAACACTCTGTCTTGTTATGTGACTGAGTAGCTCGTCCTTGTCATCGAAATGTCTGCCGAACATCTTTGCGGACTGATAAACGGCGTGCTCAATCTTGACCGCCACACCAGCGCCGGCTTGGGATTTCTTAACCAACTAAAAGAAGCGGGTCTTATCAGCTCATTCACGGAAAGAAAGACTGAGAACAGCGCACGTCTTGAGTCTTGTGGTTAATTTCCAAGGATGTTCTGGAATAGACATAATCAGAATACTCCACTAGAGAACGCGGGATCACCTACATCTTTCCGAGGTCTATAATTTCTTTCTTCCCCGTTGCGTCAGCTTTAACGACAGCAATTGGTGTGCCAACGCGCAGGGTCCCCTCCAGGATATCCACCCCGAGGATGATAGGATCCCGCTTACAAAAGGCGGCGATGACCTTGAGTCTGCAAGGCCAGACCGCCTGGGGGGCAGCATCTTTCCGTTTCGCTTCCGTAATCTCCTGGTTGTACGCCGTGAATGCATCAAAGAGATGGTAGATGATGTCGGCTTTAAATCGATTAGTCAGACATTTACAAGCTGAATGCCAGGATTATTTTTACCTTTGAATAGGCGGATACCCATCTCTTCTGCAAGCCGCTCCGCATCCTTGTCGACTGTAACATCGAAGCAGAGGATACAAGACAGCTCTTTGGCCTTCTCCAACATGCTGCCAGCGCGCATTACATCCTTCTTATGTACAGGACCAATGTTGATGCCAGAGACAGGAATTTTGCTGGACTTCAAGAAGTCCAAAAGTGCCTCTAGAGATCCGAGAGTCGACGCCTGGACGCAAACCCCAATCTTCTCGAGGTTGTCGTACAGTGACGTGAGATCGGACATGACCTCCTCCCGAAGGTCGTCCTCGTCGTCGTCCGGCCCACACACAAGTAACCGGGATCCAGCAATCGCTTTCTCCAGATCAGGTGCAGAGATCTTAACACCCAAGGCAGCCTTGACCTCTTTATGATGGACATAGTTGGACTGAGAACAGGATCAACAACAATTCCATGATGGAAATCCAACGATTGTACCTTGACGCGTAGCTCACGCAGAGGTTGTGGCGTCAATAGAGCCCGAACCTGGGTTACAATGGCCCCATTGAGACCACAGACCACAATCTTGTCTCCTTCGTGCAGAATGCCATTCGAAAGCACGACATCGATCGTTGTCCCCAAGCCTTCAATGACCTTGACCTCGAGCACCGTGCACTCGAGCTCAGAGAGATACATGAGGCGCTCGCTCATGCGTTGCTGGGTCAGATTGACCAGCAGCATGATCATGTCTGGGACACCTTCGCCGGTGATAGCAGACGTCGGGACGATTGAGACGTTGCGCGCGAAGTTTTTGTTGTCGTAGTATAACACGGCGTTTAGGCCTTCCTCCGCGAATGCGACGACAATCTTGGCGACACGATCCTCGAATTCGCGCTGAACAGTCCGCGTTTGCTTGGCCAGCGATTCTCGGAAGGCGCCGTCCGGCGTAGGATCCCAGCTGTAAATACGATCAATCTAGAAGGAGTAGTTCAGATCTACGGAGGCCGACGGAAAAGAGACGGGATTCTGTACCTTGTTTAGAGCGACAATGAACGGGGTTTTCCGGTCCCTGAGCAATCGGAGAGATTCCAGGGTTTGCGGCTCCAAGCCGTGCTGAGAAATTGAATGGTCAATCAGCGGCTTGCGTGCGATATCGGGCTCCATACCATGATATCAACCACCAAAATAGCAATGTTGCAAAGAGAGCTTCCACGGGACCGTAAGTTTGTGAAGGACTCGTGGCCAGGTGTATCAATCACGAGAAGACCTGGGATCTTGTATTCTGCTGATCCATCCTATGCGATCGAATCAATAACCATGCCTAATTTTAAGAGGAAAGGGGAAAACCTTGTTCATGACAGCAGTCTTGGTCTTGATGGCGTCCACAGGGAAGTAAGTCGCACCAATTTGCTGTGTAATACCTCCAGCCTCGCCTTCCTGAACATTGGTTTGCCGAATCTAAACAAAAGTGACGACAATGAACATCTCTCGGATATTCCCTCGCATATGTGACGCACTTTGTCCAAAAGTTTGGTCTTTCCCGTATCGACATGCCCCAGAATACAACAAATCGGACTGCGCAGGTCATCTTTACTCCGCGCGGCCATCGCATCCTCGTGCGCTTTAGCCCGACGTGCGGCCGCCTCGGCCTTGCGCTGCGCCGCCATTTTCTGCGCCTGCGTGAGCTCTTCCTCAGACGACGAATCATCAGAGCCAGAATCGTCGTCCGAGTCAGACTCGGAGTCGTCGTCTGATCCGTCGTCTGAGTCGTCTTCGGACCCGGAGGACTCTTCTGCGGCGGGTGCAGCAGGTGGTTTGGCACCATTGGGTTTGGCGGTCGCGGTGGGCCCGGATTTGGAGGGTCCGGCGGCCGTTGCGTTCGGCTGCGCTGGCGCTGAACAGCAATCAGCACTTGTTCAACGAGAAGGGCACCCGACACACCTTTTTTGGTGGCGGGAGTGGTAGGTTTGGCAGAAGCCTTTGGTGCGGGTTTGGTCGCAGGTTTGGTCGCAGGAGTCGATGTGGACGGGGGCGGGGGTGCAGCATCCTCCTCATCACTGGAGGCATCCCAAGAATCTTTGACACCGGCGGATGCCTTGACGTCCTCTTCCGCACTGCTGGCCTCCCAGTCATCTTCCGGTTCTTCCTTTGGCTCCGCAACTGCGGTGACCACAGGCGCAGCGGGCTCGGGTGTTCGTGGTCGGGATTCCGGTGCGGGGGATGCCTCTTTGGCCGCGTTCGTAGGACCCGGACCCTTCTTCTTGCGGTTACCATAAACGACTTTCTTCACGGCCGGTGCACCGCTTCCCGATGCCTGCTGGAGCCCTTCAATCTGAACACCTGATGCAAGGAGCGCCTGCTTTCGTATCTCGGCCATGGCTTTCTCCTCCTTTTGCTTCTTAGTGAGCAGACGCCCTTCCTTCTTGGCCACTTCGCGTTTGGCCTGCAGGTTTCGTGAGACATTGCAATAATGCGCACGGAAAAGAAACTGACCTTCTCCTTTTCTTTCCGTCGCTGCTTTTCCTCTTCCTTCTTCCGTTCTTCCTCTGCAGCGAGGCGCTCCTCTTCCTCGACACGCTTCCTCTCCTCCTCCGCAAGACGTAGTGCCTCTTGCTCGAGCCGCTTCTTCTCCTCCATCATGGCCTTCAAGGCACTTATGCCTCCCTTCTTCTTCGTCGCAGCGGGTGGCGGGGGCGGGGCCGGTTCATCGTCCTTCTTCGCCTTTTTCTTTTTCTTCTTCTTCGCATCAGCCTTACCTCCCGCGCCCTCCTCTCCTTCGTCGTCATTCTCCTCGTTCTTCGGAGGCTCCGCTGCAGGGGCTGCGGGTGTCGGCGTCGGCGCTTCCTCGGCGGGGGCAGCATCTCCAGCGGCCGCTTTCTTAGCAGCGGCTTGCGCCTTCTTTTTAGCCTAGGTTGATGTACATTGTACGGTTGAGTCCACGCATAATTATAAAACACAAGCCATACCTTTTCGCGTTCCTTCTTGAGTTTCTCCTTCTCCTTCTTGGACAAGACTTTAGGGCCCGTGTCCTCGGCGGCGTCGTCATCGTCATCCTCCGCTTCTTTTGGGGCCGGGGCGTCTGGAGTGGACGGAGTTTGAGCTGGAGCTGGAGCAGGCGCTGGAGCCGCCTCGACTTCATCTGCGATGCATAGAACAGTCAATTTTGAACTAGAAACGATCGGTATGCGGTGCACACCAATTTTTGCCTCGTCCTCGCTCTCGTCTTGTGCTTTGCCCTTCTTCGCCTTGCCCTTCTTGCCTTTCTTGACTTTTTCTTTCACCGGGCCCCACTCTTCGTCCGCCAGATCTTCGGCGGTGACCTCGACCGGTTTCTTGGAGACCGCTGCAGCCTCGCCGTCAGAGGCTTCGCCGGCGGGTGGATCATCCACTCCGTTGACCGCGTCGCTCGCAGCGCCTTTCTTGGCCTTCTTCTTGTCCTTCTTCCCCTTAGTCGTAGCTTTAATGGCAGACTGGGAGCGCAACCTCAGATCGATCCCGCCGGGATTTCACGGAAATCGCGCACCATGAGCCCGCCGAAATCCTCGTCCTCGTCCTCCGGGGCGGCGTCATCGTTGGCGGCCATATCGAGGGCGGCGAATCCAGCGAAAGAGACCTTGGATGATTTGGATGCTGGCTCCGAGTCCTCTGCGACGGGTGAATTAGCGGGAATGGGTTCGCCAGCTTTTTCCCTGTACCACGAATAAGAAAGGCTGCAAAACGAGAGGCGACCTGAGACGCACCAGTATTCGTCGTCGTCTGCGCCCTTCTTGCCCTTCTTGCCCTTGTTTTTTGGCGGCATTTTTTCAGAGTCCAAGCAGCACTTGAAAGCTGTATAGCTTTGGCTTGTAATAAGCCGGAAGCGCGGACCGGTGCCGAGCACCCAATTGACCACGTCTGACTTGGATCCAACTCCCTTCCGCTGCTGTGGTAATCTGGGATATCCTGTGCACTCTCGGATTCGCACCGATGGGTCTCTTGACAATCATCCGAAAAAACCGTCAGAAAGAAAAGGAAATGCGGATCCTTTTCCTGTGAGCTCGCAAGACGCCATGTCCAACAACCTCTCATACGCGGTACAGTGGGCTGGACAACGCAGGCAAGACCACTATTCTTAAGAAGCTCAACGGAGAAGACATCCTCACCGTCAGCCCCACGTTGGGATTCAATATCAAGACGTTTGCACACGGCAAGTGCGCCTGTTCTCTCTATCGATATGTACTGCCTGGCGACCACTCACATCGATTCCCATCCACTTTAAGCTACACACTCAATATCTGTTCGTATCGCTTCATCTTTCGGCGATAGCCCGCGTACTGATATACCTCCGCATTCAATAGGGGACGTAGGCGGACAACGCACCCTACGCCCGTATTGGCGCAACTATTTCGAGCAGACAGACGCGCTCGTGTGGGTCGTTGATTCAGGAGATAGAATGCGAATGAAAGACTGCAAGGAGGAACTCGCTAGTCTCTTGCTCGAAGATGTCAGTGTGTTCGAAGCATTTACCACCGAAATAGGCCTCTTGACGGCATTCGGTATAACTTACAGCGCCTGGCAGGCGCATCCCTCCTTGTCTTTGCCAACAAGCAGGATCTCCAGGGTTCCATGACAGATGTCGAAATCCGAGATGTTAGTTCATCCATGCATGCTGCTTCAATCCATTTTTCATTCAACCCCTCAGGCGCTTGACCTCCGTTCCATCAAATCTCATCATTGGAAGATATGGTCTTGCAGTGCTGTAACCGGCGAAAATCTCGTAACAGGTAGGCTTATTCTCTTGAAAAAATTTCTTACTATTTCAAACCTGTTTCAATACGACAGGGTTAGACTGGGTAGTAGCAGACGTCGCAGGACGACTTTATTATTCTACTACGGCGTCGCCGGTACAAGCTCCTGTTCCTGTGGTGGTCTGATCATGCACAGTAGCCTTCCCTGTTCGCCAAGAGAAGCATCAAATCGAGCGCTTTGCACAACTCATCGTGTCCTTGCAAATCGCGCGTGAGCGTAAGCGCACTCCTCGCTATCGTCGATCGCCTGCCTGACCCTCAAAGTCTGTCTTCAATGAACAATGAATTAAAAGCCGCGATTTTCAATGCGATAACTCGGACAGCCGGCGTACCAAGCACAAAAACAAACTCGGCTTAGCTTCTTACACCGGCGTGTAATTTACGTTTAATCGGCCTTTCAATTTCGGAGACCTCCCGTGTCGCCACCCGCCTAGCAATCTGTTTGAGAAGATACCTTTGCTACTCACCAGCCCAGCCCAGCCCAGCCCATCTTAACCGAGATAAATCGCGATTTATCTCGGTCCGCGTATCAATCACAGTTGTTGGATTCAGACTTCGGCCAATGTGCCTTCGTGTACCCAGTCTGTGATACCCCGTAGCATACGATACTGCCAGGTTCTTGATTTCTTTTGCGACAGAGAGATGGAATATTTCCCCATCGCACATCCCGCATTACGTACCTGTGCTCCGCCCATCAAGCACAAATTCTAAAAGTCATTTTACTCCCGGTGCCCGACGCAATCTATACTTACTCCCACAGTACATCAATCATTCGGGAGAATCAACAGTGCAGAGTATGATGTCAACTAGAACGGCTACTGCAAAACCACACGCCCCTATGGAGCCTTCTGCTGTGAAACTCAACAGGGAAAAGGAGAGAGGTAGATTAAGCCTAGCAGATGAAGCCATTCCGAAGCGCGAGATTCGGACGGTACTCAGTTTACGCCTGATCAGCAGCCTGTATTTCGGGCACAGATCGACGAGGGGGTCGGACAGGCTCGGACGACCCGTTGCATCTCAATTGGTGGCAAAAAGTCAATACGCATAGATGGCACCTTTCCAGCGAATATTCACAAGGTTGCCAAGGTGCTTCCGGATTCGCGCAGCTAGCGCTGACACATTCTGTGGAATAAACTTTGTATTATAACTTGCGCGACTCCAGATCGACGAGCCTTTTGTGCCACTACTCGATTCGCCACCCCGAGCGCGCCGCCCGAGCTGAAGCGAGATCGAGAAAACTGCTCCAACGGGACTCGAGTTCGCGAAGCAGGAAGCGAGCATTAAAAGTTGGGGAGCCTTTTTGAGTTAGTGGGGCCGCCACTTGGAACTCAGTCTCGCGTCTGTTTCAAAAAAAAAAAATTGCCGGAAAAAACGCAGATAGGTTACCTAGGCAAACTGCCAACGGTCCTGACCCCTGGGCGGGCTCACCGGATGGAGCACTGAAACCAACCGATTCCTCGGCCATCCGCACGACCTATACTTTCCGTAGTAGTACCCGATGGGACCCTGCGGCGGGGATTGAGCAGCTCCTGCAGCGTGAGAGGGTAGGATTTATTCCAGAAAATCACCAAAGAGCAAAGACCGGGTTTTGAATCAATCAGTGGGAGACGTGAAAGAGCTCGACGGTATTTTTCTGATCCACGGCCATGGCGGGTTTCGGAGAGCATTGTGAGGGCGGCAGACCAAAATAATCGTTGCAACAGGATCGTCGGGTTGCCGTGTTTCGGCAAAGTCCTCCATGTGTTTCACCACGCCAAACCGACGTACCGAGTCGAATGGGACTCGAATTCTGACGCGCACCTGCGCAAGAAGTACGGCGAATCTCCTCCCAGCTAAAGCTCCCGCTTCTATCATTATTCACAGGTATCAAATGCGCCGACAGGTGACGGAATCCTGAGAACGATGGAAACTTTTTTGCTGTTTGTCGTGAAACTCAGAGCGCGTGTCTGCTCAGGTTTATCGCGGGGAGTATTGCCGTGGTGGCGTAGGAAAGTATCGACATCTATCGACATCTGCCGCCCTGAGCCGCGTGCCAACACGGCCCTGGAGGGTCTTGGGGACCAGGGCTGGAATGGCGACAACAAGGCCCAAAGGATACCGGGTTGCTGATGCTCGCCCGAACAGATGGGGGGTCCGTCCCGTAGGCAGGGTCGCAGGGCACTTGCGTCGGGTCGCACTGGGACGAACGCTGGAATTCGCTGGAATCCTATCGGAATCCTAGGATTCCAATGATCTGCGTGGGAACGGCAATCGCGTGGATGCCAACGACTTCCTGCCTTGAGGCGCGCGACCACTGATTGAATAAGTGGGGATTCATTTACCTTTTCGAAATGAAGCCAGGCGAAGTACCTGATTGGGATGACTATTGGGGTTCTCTTGGGAGGGGGATCTAGGAATTTCCGTGGTGATGCCGATCTCGATGCGTCAAGCCTCACTGCAAAAAAATCGGGCACACACTCGTCCAGAGACATAAAAGCCGCCGCCTTCCCTACCTTTTCGCCACTCCTCCCCTCCCCGACGACGATGCCTTCCACTGCCCCCCAGTCCTGTGTCCCCTCTCAGTTCGCCCCCTCGTCGAAGGCGCTCCAGTCTACCTCCTCCTCCCTGCTATCCCTCTCCTTCCGCCCCCACTCTTGGCTCTGTGCCTTTGGTGCGTTGCTGCGGTTTAACCTTCGTCATATCGTGATGTATTTATACCGGCACCCAGCGCGAACCTCGATCCTCGCCGTTCTCGACGACGCAATTACTGTCGGTCATCTAACCATCGCCGACTCGCATGGCACACATTATTACGGCCACTATCGAAAAGGATGCAACGAAGTCCACCTAAAGATTATCAACGACAACTTCTGGCTTCGTCTTATGCTGTACGCGGACCTTTCCGAGATTTGCCTATTCTCGTACTCACTTTCTTCTCTTTGCAGATCTGGCGATCTTGGATGTGAGAACCGCATGTCCGACTGTTAATCAGACAGCTAACATTAGCCCAGTCAGCGAAGCATACATGATTGGAGACGTCCAAGTATCGGATCTCAAGAGCGCCATGAATGTATGTTACTCCATTTTTTTTGGCCATCTCCTCAATGACGTCGTATCTAGTTGTGGCTTGAGAATCAGTCTGGCATGGAAGCCACTCTATCTTCCACTCTCGCCAAGATCTCGTCAACCGTGTCCGGCCTATACAACAGCTTCCTGGGTCAAACACGATCCCAAGCCCGGCTGAATGTCATTGCTAGCTATGACCAGTCGAACGAATTATTCAAGGCAGGTTTTTCTTCATTTTTTTTCGACGCATCTAATCTGATTCCTGGCACCATAGGCCTTCCTATCTACCGAAATGATGTATAGTTGTGCTCTCTGGTCGTCCGCTGAGGGTGGCGTGCGTGGTGATCTCGAGTCTGGACCGTTTCCTGGCGATCTGGAGGCTGCTCAGCGCCGAAAAATCCACCACGTCCTAAATAAAGCGCGTGTGAAGCCTGGCCATCGGATTCTCGAGTTCGGCAGCGGATGGGGCGGCCTCGCTATCGAGGTTAGTATTTTATATATGCTCCCTTACTCGTCCGCTGACCAAGTCTCAATGTGCAGGCTGCTCGTTCTTACGGCTGTGAAGTCGACACTCTGACGTTGTCCATCGAGCAAAAGAAACTCGCTGAGGAACGGATCAAGGAGGCTGGACTTGAGAATCAGATCCGAGTCCACCTACTTGATTACCGGGAAATCCCCGCCGAATTTGAGAAGGCCTTCGACGCATTTGTTAGCATCGAGATGCTTGAGGTTGGTTTCGATTCAGCTCTCGATTCCGGACTTTCTAACCAAGCTTGCAGCATGTCGGCTCTAAATATTATAACTTGTACTTCAAGCTCGTCGATTTCGCTCTGAAGTCCTCGCGAGCGACGGTCGTCGTCAGCTCGTCGACTTTCCCTGAATCCCGCTATTCCGGATATCAGTCAGTGTCTTTTTTCTCCCACTCGAATCAAGCTCATTCCGATTTCATCCAGAGCGGAGGATTTCATGCGACGCTACATGTGGCCCAACTCTTGCCTCCCCAGCGCTACTGCACTTATCACGGCAGCCCAAGCCTCATCACAAGGGCGGTTCACTCTCGAAGGCGTCGAGAACCACGCAGCCCGTGAGTCTCTCTCCTTCCACACACGCTTCTATCAGCTCATGGATATCCCAGACTATCCCCGAACATTACGCGAATGGGGCCGCCGTCTCGAGGCCAACCTTACGCAGAAGCTCGTGTCAAAAGACTATCAAGGGCTCCGCGACCGCGCCGACTACGACGCGTTCAAGCGCAAGTGGCAATATCTCTTCGCATATGCCGGCGCTGGGTTCGCAAAAGGGTACATAACGTGCCATATGCTCACCTTCATCCGCCAAGTCAGTGTTACCCCTTCCGCCCCATTATTCCGTTGTCCTTACCAGCCTTTTTTCCCCCGCAGAACGACACGCCCGAGATTTGCGATTGATATCCATATCTGATGTCTACTTATTGAGTTGCACTCTGCGATTATATATGTATAGTATCTTTATTCTTCCCTTCACCTCTCTGGAACCTCGGTACAAATTTAGAATGTTAGACTAGTTGCATGAATTTTATGACGATCGGCGTTGTACGCTAACATCATGACATGGAGAGCATCAAATACTTCTTTCAGTCTCACGGCAACACTCAAACTTTAAGCTTCACACTTCTTGACGGGGTCCTTAGAGATCAGAGTTATTTGTGAGCAAAGGTTCGCGAACGTCAGGAAGCCGTCTAAAGATACGACTTAGTGAGATCTTTGTTAAAAATTCAGACTGACTCCTGCGCGCATATTGTCTCCCGCTATGGTACTTAAAACTCGCCCGCTTTTCAAAGGCCAGCGTGAATTGAGGGAAAAAATCTTGAGCCGTTCATCGCAGCTTGCGTTCCCCCCCCCCCCCCCCCCAAAAAAAAAAAAAAAAAAAAAAAAAACACAGAAATACAATAGTCGCATCCTATATGAAATTCGGGGCTTATTGCTTTCGATTCCAGGTCAACGCCTCAAACCCTTCTGGCATCCGGATCGACTTATGGGTCTATTATCCGGCAATTCATGTAGTCCCCGAAATTAGTTGTCCAAGATACTTGGTTCGAAGCACAACCATTGTCCATTTATTTTTAAAAACCTCCCAGGGAAATACTAGTGATGCCGTCCATTCGCCCAAGACCCCTGAAGGTATCAATCGCTCTGAAGCTACGCCTAGACCCATATTAATATTGACGTTCTTCTAGTGGCAGCGATTCGGCACCGTCGATGGAATCTGGAAAGCCGTGTTCTGGGCATGATCAGATCCTCATTGTTCACCGTTAATTAATTCCACATCTGATTCAAATGGGGACTTCCGCTAGGTTACCGCCGAAGCTGTGGCAGTATGTAAGTAACCTGCCCTGTATAACGCGCTGCGCGCAGCTTAGCCTTGACGCCACTTCGGAAGGGTCGGATCGCTGCAAGAAGGACGAGATATTTCCGCGAGCTGTCTACTTCTTCATGCGGGTTCGGTGGTCCCACTCCGTGTACGGACGGACGGCAGCATTCCAGTGTAGTAATAGTATATTCATAATAACCCAGGGAGCGTGGCAGAGATGCGGAGTACATAGATGAAGATAGCATTCTAGACTGTAAACGAGGGTGAGAATGGTGTGCGCGAAAGCATTATATGCAGTAATTAGGATGTATATATACGTTATGCGAGGCATCATGAGGGAAGTCGTGTAGGGTCTAGTTTCGTTGACCACGATTGGAGTTCCTTGAGATTTGGAGCAGCCAAAGCGTGCGAGTTGGATGACGTAAACAAGGTGAAGGAAAATGGTTTCTGGGGGAAGATCAGAACGAATAATCAATTATTTCGGCGGAACTCACCCCAAGAAGCATCTCCTTGTGTGGGTCATTTTCCACGTTGACACCGTCAAGGCTGACGATACCGACTTCTTCCAGCTCGTTGGAGTGGGAGTAAATGTGAAGGTAAGGTCTTTGTGCACGTCATGAGAGTTGCTGGACATGGGGAAACACGGAGACGCTCACCTTTTCAAGACAAACCACCGCTTTCTCCCAGATATTTTGTCCCGCATCCGTGAGAATCATCAAATGACCTTTCTTCGTCGATCCATTGGCATCACTGGTGTATGACGACGTTATTTGCGTTCTTATGGAAACGGAGTGAGAAATTAAGCACACCTTCGCGGAACCAATTTGGTTTCGGAGATCAGCTTCAATCCCTCCTCAGGAACTATCCCTCCCTTCTTCTTCGACGGCTTGGGTTCGTCAGATTCTGTAGGATCTTGGCTCAGGATTATCTGGACACATGGTCTATTAGTGGTGTGGGAGAAAGAAATAATGCACGAGACTAGCCTCTCCACGGTGACCGAACTGTTTTTGCCAGAGTTCCACCGACTTGTTCAACAATTCATCAGCCTTCCAGGCAAGTGTTTCGGGATTAACCGGGCGGGGAGGAGACGTCGCGAGCACCACGCGAATAGCTTGAACATCCGCAGCACGTCTCTCGGTAGATACCAGCCGCGAATAGTCTTGGACAACAGAAAGACCACGGGGCTTCCAGGTCCCTAACGCTTCCTCGCCCCGGACGTACTTCTCCGACGTATCGAGCCGCCAAAGATCTCGCGGCGAGCGGGTAAGAGGCGGTGATAATCGCACCGAGAACAGGGTGCTCGACTTGGTCAGGATTTTTGTCGATCCTAGGAACGCCAACAGCTTGGAGGGCGGACGCGCATCGCGAGTTTGAATGGTGATTCCAACGTCCATATTAAACTGGACAGGGTCGATGCAAGTATCAACGGCGACAGCCCAATTGAGTTGCAGGATGATGCGCTGATTCGCGGTGGTAACTCTGTTGAGCAGCAGAGAATCGTGGATGCTGGTGTCCCACAGCGCTTCTGCCGCCAGCTGCCCAGTCCCGTCTGGCTTGAACTCCAAGACTTGATCCTTCATCAAAGGGAGCGTGACCATCGCTTTCGAGGTGGAATCGTGGACACGGCCGTTCGTATCGAGGAGCCGGACGTTACCGATCCGAATCTTCGTCAACTCGATCCAGGGAAGTTGCTGTCCAGAGTTGGAGGACAACGTCAAGTTGATACGCCGCTGGAGACCCTGGTGTAAGGAGAAGCAACCAGGATCCAAATTGCCCTGCGAAACAACTGGAACAGGAGCATACTGCCCATCCGGCGCGAGTTCGCACATTTGAAGCCAGGCGACGACATCGTGCGTCTGCTGTACTACAAAGTCCGTCTCTGAGCGGCGCATGGGCGGCAGAGTGGCCGGAGCAGTCTCTGGCACCGGAGAGGACCGAGACGGCGGAGGTCTGAGCTTTTGTTCCCGCATTTCATCCCAGCGCTCCAGACGCTCCAAATACGTCGGGCGGACGGTCGCGAAGAACTCGATGGGCGCGTAGCCTTCTTTCATGTGGGCCAACACTTTGGATGTCGCCACGACGGAGAAGATACGACGGAATCGAAGTTCAGAGAGGGTCGAGGCATCGATGTCCAGCGCGGGGGACGCGAACACCTCCTCGGAGGCCACAGCGGGGCCAACGAAAGAGGATAACCGAACCTGCAGATGCACAGCAGAAAAGTCATGGGATGACAGGCCCTTTACCGTATCGACGGTCAGGTAGAACCCGATCTTGCTCCCAGGGGGAACGGTGCCTGGGTTCGGAGAAGAAGCTCGGGTCGAAGTCGACGAACCGTTCGCGTGCTTCGGAGACAGCTGGACGTTGACTATTTTTATGTCAACGCGACACGAGCCAATGGCTTCAGCGGTGTAGCGGCAGAATATCGGGACAGTGGATGTGGAAGAGAGCCTGCGGGAAAGAGGAGCGAGTGATATCAAGGCATTGCCAACGAAAGAGTATTCCGATGGCGTGGTGTCGTAAAATGGTTCGTCAGAGGAGAAGTGCTGGGTATAAGAAGGTCGGTCGATGTAAGTAGTCAGATTCCGCATGCGGCCCAGCTGCTGCTGCATGCGGTCCAACGACCAGGTATAAATGGCATTATGCCGCTTGTCGAGAACTTTGACCGCTACGGAAGGTTGTGTCGAAGATGTGAGCACAGGGTCCGCAACGTCGCCGAACTCGTCTAACCCCGCGATGGTGTCAACAGCAGACACGGGCGCTGCGAGGGCGCCTCCAGCCGAAATAGTGAAATTATAAGAAACGTCCTTTCCAAGTTCCTTGCTGTAATTCTCGGTTAGCAAACGATTCGAGAGGGAGGACGGAAAGGACGTGCCTGATAATGTTGGCCTCCTTCACCATCACAGCATTCGAGAGGACAACCTCCGCCATGGAAAAAGCTCTATGCGCCCTCCACCGATCCAACACCTTCCGTATTAATCTGAGCTGCTTCGCGCTGTAAATGACAGGCTCGAACTCGACAGCATCCGCGTCTGTCTCTCCCCGAGCCCTCGCATCGATGAGGCGCCGCATCTGCGTCCTCACCATCCGCAACTGATGCTCCATATGATCCTTCTCGACCTTGAGATCCTCCGCCTCCGTCGACGACTCCGTGATCGCCTGCAGCCGATTCTCCAGCTGGTTCTGCACGTCCTTGAGCGACATGTCCATCTCCGGGCTCCCGAAGCTCGGGGCAGCATCTAAGCTCGTGTCGTCCGTCGTCGCGTCGCTCGAGAACGGACGGCCCGTCTCGCTCCAGACGTCGTCAGGCTGGCTCAGGCTCATGCTCATGCTGCTCTCCGGCCGCGATGGCTTCAGGTTGTGGTCGCGCATCGTCTTCACCTTGGTGATCTTCTCATACAACTTGTTCAGGTCGTCGTCCGGCAGGTTGTCGAGCGTGGGGTCCAACCCAAGGCGCGCGAATGCCGCCTCCCGCTTAGCGAACGTCCAATCGACATCCGCGCCGCCGGCGGACGACGTGGGCGAGTCTGGCCTCGTCGCGGGCGACGTCTCCCCGCCATCGAGGTCCGCCGCCGTGACACTGAGCTGCAGATTCGACTTGAGCGTCGCGCGGTCCCGCTGCTTGCGCACCGCCTCGGGGTCGTTGAATCGGAAGACATGGTTCTCGCCTGGGAATGGGAAGGAACAGGCGAAAACGTGAGCGACACGTAAATAGCTCGCGTGGGGGAAGGAAGAACATACCAAGAATAATCCGAAAGCCGGATCGCAGCTTGTAAGGCTATCAAACGAAGTTAGTCTATTAGACGAAGAAGAACGGTCCCGGAGGAGCTGCACGCGTACCTGACCGGGCGCGATTTGTTTGCCGTTCAAGAACTTTGAGAATTTGCCACGTTAAAGATTTTTTTCGACTGTTGCACGCGGAGCAGTGACGTACCGTGACACTCTCGGGCATGCAGTGGATCACAACCTTGCCCTCGACGTTCTCGAAGTAGCAGTGCTCTTCCAAAATGTTATCACCGCTCAGCCGTATCGCAGCTGGCTTCTCGCTGTCCAGCCGCCCGACCTGCGCGAGGAAAATTCAAGAAACGGTCATGTGGGTTCAAAATCCAAAGTCCGACGCACCATCGTCTTGCCCGGCTTGATCTGGTAAATTAAACATTCGCTCATCAACGGATCTGTGAGGGGACGAGATTCATTCCCAGCCGAAGCAGAAGAGGTGGGGCAGATCGCGAACCTTCATTCTATGAACACGATCGTCGGTCGTATCAGCGTTTCGGGGCCAAGGTTTGTGGGGAAAATGGAATGGCAACGCACCAGATTCACTAAATGCGGCATCTAATCGTCGGGTCCCGTCCCGCGTCAATCCCAGGATCGCATCCCGCAACGTGGAAAGCACTCACCCGCTTGGGCGTGTGCACGCCGACGAGATTCTTCTCCACGGTGATCCCGAGCTCCTCGAGCGCCTTCTCCCGCTCCTTCTGCACCTCCTGCGTCCGCTGCATCTTCTCCTCCCACGTCTCGTTTAGACTCTGCATCAGCTTCTCGCTCGACTCCATCTGGTCCTGCAGCTCCGCCTTGGTGACTGTCTTGATTTTCCCGTCGCGCGTCTTGTACGTGACCTTTTGCTTCTCCGGCGGCACCTTGGGGTCGTACACATCCTCGGCGTTTGATCCGGTCACGCGAGCTGCGCAGGCCGCGCGCGGGTTAGCGTCATCCGCACAAAAAGGCGACGCTCCGCACCTCTGAGCATCTCCAACTCCTCTTTGAGCTCGCGCACCAGCTTCGCGTTGGGATCCTCGTTCACCACCGCCTTGTTCTTGATCTTCTTGGCCTGATCAGCGTACCGCAGCGTACTAAGCGTCTCCTCGTAGTCGGCGGGGGAGATGGCAGCGATCATCGCGGTCTTGGAGTTGCCTCCAAGACTGTCCTTCAGCAGCCATGTCAGGACCTAGCGCCTGAAGGTGAGCATCGTTCGTTAATTCGTGCTTCATTGGCACGCACAGAGTCACGGTACGGCACGAACTCGTCGGCCTTGCCCTTCTTCCCCTTCTTGGTGTGATCGACTTGACTGGCGACGGCGAGCGCCGAGATGACCTTGCCGAGCGTCGTGAGCGACTTGTTGATGTTCGCGCCCTCCTTCAGCCGCTGGCCCGTCGCCCCAGTCGAGTTTGCGCGCTCGGACCCCGCGAGATCGACAAGACTGTCGGTGGCATCAATTACGGCGCGCGCGGCTAAAAACGCACGACGCACCTGATCCGCGACACCTTCTCCGTGTCCATGTTCGAGTCGACGTCGTGGCGCTTCATGGTCAGGAGAAGCGTGAACACCGCGTGCGAGCGCGACGAGGTCTCGTTCATGTTGGTCGCGGCCACCGTGCGCGCCTTGTTCCCCTCGTCCATCAGCGTCATCATCTCGTCGTAGCTGTTCACGACGAGCTTCGAGAGGTCCTCAACGTACGGCCCGAGGCTCGGGTGCTCGCGGACGCGCAGATTGCCGGTGTTCTTTGGGTTCAGCAGGTCGCGCACCTTCTCGTTGTAGATCTGCGGCGGGATAAGTGTGGACAGACAGACGGGGGCGCAGAGCACACGCCTCTATGTAGGAAACCTCGACAGTGAAGTTGAGGTTCGCGTCCGCCGCCTTCTTGTCCTCTACGCGGACGAAAAGCTCGGAACAGGTGAGGGGGATGATGCCCTTGTCGGGGCCATCTGTGGCGGTTTAGTTGGCGTTCCTAAGGAAAAGGCAGGAACTCACAGCCCATCATACTACATGGAAATTATTAGAAATGAAAAATTTGAGCAGCAAGCGATCCACACACCTGTACGACTTGCCGGACCCTGCCCCTCGTTAGCACACACAATCAAAACCACAAACGGCGCGCACCAGTCTGTCCATCTGGCACGCGGGTCAGCACCGCGAGCGAAACACAAAGACGGATATAACGCACAAGCCAAGATACACGCATTGAAGCCGTCAAAGCTGTGGTCGAGGAGCTCCTTGCCGAGGTCGTTGTAGAGCGTCTCCTGGGAGCAGTACTGCGGCTCGTCGCGCGGACCGGCGGACCAGTAGCTCTTGTCGAAGCTGAACGCGATAGTCTTGCGTTCCGTCGCGCGCTTCGAGTCCTGTGCGGAGCCGGTCTCGGGCGGGTCGATGAACGTCTGGTTGCCCTGCATGCGGATGAGGGGCTTGGCCCCGCGGGCGAGCTCTGTGGAGGCGAATGCGAATGCGAATTGAGCGGGCGGCGCGTGGGGGGTGCATGGGGCACTGGGGCACGGACGCACCGCGAGAGTTGAGGGGTCTGCATCGGACCACGACCTTGATGTTGCCGTCGCCGGACTCGGCCATGGTAGTTGAGTGTGGGCGCCGCTCTGCGCTGTACCGCGCGCGAAGAGGGCGAACAAGAAATTATAGGGTCGTGGTAAAAGTACAAAGTCAACAATTTGCTTGACGACCTCAGGCCCCCACTCCTTGTGGCTGTACCTCAAAATACGCGAGCCTCGCGGTCTCTCAAAATCCAACAAATTATCTGCCAAGATTTCTACCAAACGGGTCGAATATTTTATTCTTTGCGCCTCTCACGGCTCTCATGCTTTACCTTTGACTCTCGGGTTGTGCTCGGACCATTATGAGTCAAAAAGACACGTGAAAAAGCTTGACGGCAGCAGAGAAACAATTAGAATTATCGCTACACTAGGGCAGAGCGCGCCAGTTGGCTCAGAGGCCAGCGTGGGACGTTCATGGGAATGCCGGCGGCCGCAGCTGCGACCATTGGCTGCGCCGTAGTCGGGATTACACGACCTAAATTAGCTACAGGAGATCAAAGTCGTCCAGCTGGGAAGGTAATCAGTCTCTGCGCAGAATGAACGAAATAAAAAACCCACCTCATCGTTGTATTTCATGATCGTCCGTTTCAGTTTCGAGGTGTCGACCCAGGTCACAAAGTCCTCCATGTGTCTGCGTACAATGAACACAAAGTAGAAGAAGAAAAAAAGAGTGCACACCTCGTTACCAGATATGCAGGGTCGGTGACGGTGTCGGGCCCGACACGGACATGCCCCTGCTCAATGAATTTTACGGCCTGTTTGTTCAGACAGGGGACCTCGACACGGGTAATGCACTTACTGCGCTAACGGTCTCTGACATTTTGGACATGCACATAAAAACCGCGAGACGGCGGCGGCAGAACGCGGCGACGGTGAGCTTGTTGTCGACGTCGCTGAGCTTTGCCGAGGTGTTGAGGACACCCATGTCATACAGCTTGGAGAGCAGCTGGCCCTCCATCCGCGCACGGACCGGGTCCTGTGCCGGGAGTAGCGAGACCCGGTGTGCAAAGGAGCGCAAGGAGCCGCATAGCTTATTGTACCTGGAAAAAGATGAGGGGGGTACGGTGAGACAAGAAACTCGGGAGCCAACTTGTGGTAATCTTCGCGATCTTGGATGTGATATCTGCGCATTACCTTGATTTCGCGGAGATTGGCATCTTGTTTCCACTGCAAAGCGGTGGTGAACGACCGAGGCTGGGAGCAGGCAGTGTGGTCTTACATTGAGAAAGTCGACCTTCTTGAGGAGCTTTTGTTCGTGGTACTTTAGTTTTCTGACCATTGCGGGGTTTGTTGAGAGCTGCACGTGGGGAGGCAAACGACTGTTAGCGCCCCCACGCCTAGCGCCCCCACCGCACTGGTCGACTGCCCAGCGGCTGCCCCTGCCTGGCTGCTCCTGGTCGTCTCCTCGCTGCGCCCCCCCGAGCTCGTGCGCATTCGAGCTTTCCTCGCTTTTTGCGGCGTCTGTAGGCCAGTCCATGCATGTCAGCGCCCTCGTACCTGCACACAGAGGCCCCCGAGTTCTCTAGCTCAGATCTGGATTCCTTCATAAACCCGATGCTTCGCCAGCCTCCAAGCATGGCCCCCACTGGCAGCATGATCGGCCTCAACAACCCGGCCTTCATGCAGCAGCAGCCCGGCGGCCCCCAGCCGCACATGCCCAATCCAAACGGCCCAAATCCCCCCATGGGCATGCTCCAGGGCAGCCCAGAAATGCGCTTTCCTCCAGGACACAACCCAGCGATGGGCCCCCGCATGATGATGCGTCCCGGGGCCCGGCCACCAATGAACCCCGCAGGCGTCCCCGCCCATCTCGCTGGCCTCGGCCACAACCCCCAGATGCAGGGCGGCATGGGATTCCCCCCTAACATGATCCCTGCGCCCGGGGGAATGGCCGGGCGGCGTGTGGCGTCCAACCCCGCGTCCCTCAATCCCGGTCTCGGCGGCGGGCTCAACAGCCAGATGATGCAGCACCAACTAAACCAACAGCACCAAATGCATCAGCAGCAACAGATGTTGGTCGCTCGCCAGCAGCAGCAGGCCCACAGCGTCCAGCAACAGCGGCAGCAGCAGCAAATGGAAATGGCCATGATGGCGCGCCAGCCAGGAAATCCCCAGAACGCAGGCCTCGTCCGGACACCTTCTGCGGGGCAGCAGCAGCAGCAGCTCATGCACAGTCTCTCGCAACCCGCGTCGCTCAATCAACCTCCACATCCTGGCGGGATGCCGCACAACGGCTTTCAAAACCCTGTCGCTCCGCCCCCTCAATCCGCCTCCCCCCGCGCGCGCACTCCCGTAATGGCCATGCCCCAAGGGCCCTCTCACCCCCCGCTCAATCGTGCACAAATGTCTTCGGAAGACATGTTCGTCAACTTTCAGCAAAACCAGTACCCGCCACGAAACATGGGGGTTAATGGACAATTCGCTTTCGGCACTTCCCCCACGCCTCCGCTCAACATGCCCGACTCTTTTCCTCCTCCCGTTGGTACCCCGCGAACAGCCGGATTCCCGCCGACGCCTGCTCAGCAACTGATGCAACAGCACGGGGGGACCGCTGAGAACGGCTACCCCTTCGGTATGGCGCCGCCCCCACGGCCCCTCTCCAACAATCAACACCCTGCGCTTCAGCAGCAGCACTCGCCCCCGCAACAACCTCCGCAACACCATTCCCCGCACCACTCCGATCCCATGAATGCCCACCCCCCTCGGCCGCAGTCGCAGCCCCAGCCCCAGCCGCCCCCCGGCCGGCCGCTGTCTGGCGCGGGGCCCCCGCACACCCCGCGGCCCGCGCAGCCGCCTGGGCTTCCCACTAACCCGGGACTCCTTCCGCCCGGGCGCCTCCCTCCACAGCAGCAGCAGCAGCAGCAGCAGCACCCGAACCTCCGGCCCCAGAGTTCCGGCTCATCCTCCCACCAGCAGCCCATCGCGCCGCGGCCGCCCCCGCAGACGCAGGCGCCCCAGCCCGCCGGCTCCGACGGCACGCTCATGTCCGCGTCCGCCTCGCCGCCCGACGCCAACGCGATGTTGACGAGCATCCCACGGCCCCCGCCGACAAGCGCCCAGACATATTCGATCGGGTACGGCCAGGGCCTTATTCGCGTGATGCAGTTTAGCGGGCTGCTTAGTTCGGATACGCCTCAAATTCAGGTAAGTAGCAGCCCGAATGTTTCGGCATGTCGCGCTGTTCGGGAACTCACGGTGGTGCTGCAGGGCCAAAAATTAAACCTCTCGTACTGGGATAACCTGATACGAGAGTATTTTACTCCCAAGGCGATCATGAAGCTGACGCTTTGGAGGGATAGCATGAAAAATGAGGCAAAGCCCTTTGGTGCGTCGCACACCGTCGTCCCGCCTCCTCCCGAATCTGACGAGATGTAGAAATCGGTGTCCCGATTTTGCCGCGGTTTTTTCTCGTGACGACGCAGTCGGGCGTGCGCTCGATGTCGCTGACGCTCGACGGGCGCGCGCGAGCGGGTGTACGCGCCGGGGCACGCGATCGTCGAGTGCGTCACGGCGATCTGGACGTACCGGTACAACAACGGGCACATCGTCACGCTGCGCGGCCCGCTCACCGCGCACCTCGTCATCTGCTCGTCCGCGCCGCACCCGCAGCCGGGCGCGATGCAGAACAGCGGCGCGCCGCCGTACGTGCTCAAGTTTGACGACTTTGAGTTTGACGCGCACTCGCACGACAAATATATCGCGCTCGAGTCGATTTCGGGCCCGCGGAAGGCGGAGGAGCCGGCGCCGGCGGTGAATGGGGCGGGCGACGAGGAGAAGAAGTGGGAGGAGCCCCGGCTTTTGATTGAGAATGGATCCATACCGGGCGAGCCGGTCAATGCCTTTGGCATACCACAAGCGACGATGCGGTGTCTCGAGGTCAGTGTGTCGTAAATTCCGATCTCAGCACCTCGGCTAAATTGCTGTCGTTCTTCCAGTTGGCGGAGAGTGTAGGGCAGATGGCAGATCTAATATCGTTCGCCAAAGAGCAGGATGTCGGGCCGCTTTGTGCGTTTTAGCGCTTGTACTATTTAAATTTGATTCTCACATCCCACAAGCCGCATTAAAGTCGTTTGCCGACAAAATACGAGAGGAGCAGCCTCATTTGGCCATGATGAATGGCTTCGGCACGAACCCCTACTTCCAGGGCTCGAGCATCCCCTCGGCACAGGCTAACACGCTGTACTCCAGTGCCCCGCCCTCCGTGACGAACCCCGCCTCCGCGCAACCGTCCTCCTCCATGAGCTCCCCCCAAAACGCCCCGCCGTCCGCGCACAACTCGCCGCAGAAGCAGCACAAGACGATACCGGTGAAGGGCTCCGCTGCATCCGCGTCGACGCCGTCGACGAGCACGACCAACAACACGCCCGCGATGGCGAACTCGACGCTCAAGCGCAAGGGCGGGCCGACCGACGTGCCCTCTGCGCCCGAGCCACCGGCCAAGCGCACGACGCGGCGGCGGCGCCCCACGGGCGGAGGCGGGTAGCGTCTGCGTTTGCATCTGCATCTTGTACTGCGCTTGCGTCTGCGTCTCTGTGCTGTGCTTCTACTTGATTCCTTCTTGCCTGTCTTTGTGCTTGCTGCTGCTGCTGAAATACTACTTTAGATTGTATCTTACGCTATCTACTTACATGGATCTCTTACTGCGGAGACGTTGTTTATCAATGGTCTATTTATCTATCCCCTCTTGTACTTGTATTGCGGTCGAACATTTTTTTCTCCCGAGATCGAGCGCTGTATGTGAGGTGCGTTGGCAACTTCGGAGGTTGTCCCTCGATGGCTTGTTGGTGGACTTGGCGTTTGCCGCGTTTTGCTGCGCGTTGCCTGCGTGGAAAAATATTACCAGATTGGTGGAGCCACTGGCAAAGGGATTTCACATGGCAACACCAGGCAACGCCGCTTCAGCTTAATTCAGAACTGTGCCGCCTCATGCTTTACGACTGAAAGCTAAACTGCTACGACCATGGCATGGGATACCTACAGCAGACAAGGAATAGACCTGGCGTCCTACGCGAGTTCCCTCACCTTTTCTGCTGTCAAGACCGGCACACGACTGGGCTTTGCAGTCACTCGGGGCATCGCGTCCACAGCTGTAGGGATTACCGCCACAGTCGTCGACCATACACTCTTTGGTGGCCTCCCCGTAGCTCGGCCTATCGGTGGCGCCCTCTCGACTGTTCTTTCGCTGGCCGAGCAGATAGCCTTGGCCCCCATATTCCTCAGCGAATATATAACGAGCACGTCGCTCCTTGCCGCCCACTCGTCGATCAACGTGCTTTCCGCCATTATCCCGGGGAGCAGCGAGGCCTCGTTCTCCCTCTCATCTTTCATCACGCTCGTGAAACGAGAGCTGAAGCAGCCCGCGGCCGGAGAAAGTCTCCCAGAGAAGCAGTTTGGCATAACGCAGATCGCGCGTGCCATCGTCGCGTGGGTGGCACTCCAAGGCGTCACGCAAGAATGGGACGAGAAGCGGTGGCTCGAGCATATGCGGGAAATTCATGTCAAAGATGCTCCGAAGAGCTTTGAATCGATTATGCGCGCACGACGGTCGGTCTGGTTTGGCCTCAGCCGCGCGCCTCTACTGACTCCGAGTCTCAGTGGCTCTCGGATACGTGTTACCTCGGACATCATCTTTCCTGGAAATAGAGGCCAGCTCATTGTCGCGGATATCGGAGAGGCCTCTCCTCTGCGCGCGCAATCTTTCTTTACCCTCAATAAAGGAAAGACCACTGGCCGGGGCCCCACGTCAAAGCGGCCCACGGTTCTCCCAGAGCCCCGGACGATGTCTAATGCTCAGCTCAAAACGACGCTGCGAAGGCTCTCCAAGCTCGTGCTGGCCGGTTACGGGGGCGCGAGCTTGCTGTTTTTCGGCGTATCGCTGACAGCGGCCCATGGCACCACGTCAGCCAACTCAGCCTCGGAGAAAGCCTCAGAGGAGGCCCATCTCGCACAGGCCATTGACGCCTCTGAGGCCGAAGCTTCCGGCGACTTTCCTGAGTATAATGCACCAACTGGATTAGGCGACCCGCAGTATTCGTGGTGGGACGTGCTGCTGGGCAAGCATGACCACGAGATCTTCGAGCGGTATGCAAATACCTCAGAAGACAAGGCGGACGCCGAAATCAAGGAGAAGATGCGTGCGACCGCGAAGATCGGCGCGGAGCACCTCATGCCGCGGTACTGGGTACTTACAGATCATGGTCGTGGCCAAATCGTACTCGTACGAATTTATTTGGTTGTCCAGAGAGTTCGCTGATGTTTTGGAACTGTGGCAGGTCCTTCGAGGCACAATGTCGCTCAATGAGATTGCTGTTGATCTCACCTGCGAAGAGGAGGAATTCGTGCCAGCAACCACAACGACGTCAGAAGCGGACGAGACTCCTCTCCCCGGCCAATTCGTTTTCCCCAGTGCAAGTACCAGGCCGCAAATACACTTTCCTGAGCCATCCACCGCGTCGTCATCGCAGTCTTCACGGCACCATGCTCACGGAGGAATGCTTCGAATGGCTCGTGCGATGGGCGGTGTCGGCAAGCCTGTGCAGCTGGCCGTTCACGAAGCCCTCCTTCACAACCCAGACTACGGTTCGCTCGTCTCTTGCCCTTTTCTGATGGTCCTCATCCATATGCAGAGCTTGTTCTTTGTGGGCACAGTCTTGGCGCTGGCGTCGCTGGGCTCCTTGGCCTGGTAAGTGATGTTTCTTTTCCGACAATAAGTGCTAAATGTCGTACAGATGTGGGCCGATCCAAAGACGTGCCTCACTGTTCGATCCAGCGGGCTTCCAATCGATCGCCGCGTCTCTGTTTACTGCTTCGCGCCTCCGTAAGTGAGCGTTCGTTCATTTCCTTGCGCATGGTCTGATTTGTGTATTTAGCTCTCTCGTAGACCCTGCGCTCGGCAAGCTAGCAGAGAAACTAATCGTTTCATTTGTCTACTCGCACGACGTCGTATCGCGCCTCTCTCTCGGCGCTATCCGAGATCTAGGTGCAGCCGCTATGTGGTTGTGCGACGCTAACGAGGCGAAGGACGGAAAGAAGGCCAGCGAAGGCGCAGGGTATACCGCGGTCACTTCGCGTGCAAAGCAGTGGAAAGCGGGCTCAGGCACCGCGGACGATCCTCACTGGGTGCGCGACTGTATTCTTTCTGTTCCATCTCGTGGCCCTGATAGATTCTGTAGTTTATATCTGTCCGAAAGACGCTGGAGGCCAATATGCACATGGCGAATATGGTTCCTCCCGGCCGGGTGCTCTGGGCCATGCGGGACAACGACTTTTTCCCCGCCCACCGCCAGACTGCAAACTCGGACAGCGCGCCGGACAAGCTGAGACTGTTCGAGGTCTTGGACGCGGAGAAGGTCTTTTCCCAGATCGTGTTCGCACGAGATATGCTCAGGCGAGTAGCTTGCCACTGAAGAAAGAAAGAAAGCTCATACTATTTCGAAGTGCCCACCTCCCCCACCAGTACGACAAAGCTCTGCATGAACTGCTGTGATATAATATGCAACTTAGAAGTGCTTGTACCATAATGTTTTAGCGCACTGTACATCATCCACGCACTGTATATGACACATTAATATATTCTAGAATGATACAGGATTTACATGTACAAGGGTGCTGGAGAGAGCGAGCTCTACTCCTGGTCCATTTGATCTCGGGGTCGATACCTGATGCCGCGGTTGTCGAGTTCATGTTCGACGTCTTCTGGAATGCGGCCTCTGACGCGTATGGCATACATGCCCCGAACGTATTTTGCTAGAAGTGAAAGTCAAATATAAAAAAAGAAACGAATATGGGGCTTCTAACTGACATGTTCTCTGCCATTTTGCGACCCAGCTTTTCTCCGGGTCAATGACCGCGATGACGCCGTCGAAATAGGTCGTGGTACAGGCTGTTACGCGATCGCCGGAGTTTTTCATCTGCACGGAACAGGATAAATGGGTGGAGCACGGACAGCTGCGGTGGCATACTTACTTGCATTAGCTCTTCGCAGTTTGGGCAGCCGTATTTTCGGAAATCGAGCGGGTGCTGGATGAGAGAGCACAGAAGGCACGCGCGCAGCTGCTTCGAGCCCTTGGATCCTGACGGGATAATTGCCGTTTGGGTCGGCATTGCTGAGCCCTGGTCCATGGTGGTGGTAGGCAAAAGAGAACCGAGGAAGGCGTCGGTCACAGGTGACTGTGACTTCCAGCCTTTCTACTTTCCTGACACACTCGCGCGACTGACGTGTATCTCGCGGCTTCTTATGAGCAATGTTGGGCAGCAGCTGTTCTCTGGTCAGCAAATGCTTTCGTACATCCCGTGGACGCGCTAGATGAAGGGTTTCGCGTCATTCAGGCGCCTTGTCTGGTTTCGCATCAACTTTGTGCCTCCAGCCGTGTATGTGCTATGCCCTTTAAGCTCTGCTATTTTTCACGCATGTACAGTCGATCTACTTAAGACGCGGCTGCAGCAGGGAGATGGGACGGTGACCACGCGGTACTGACATCACTTATAAATTGCCGATAATCCTTGAAATGACTAAATTTCCCCAGCAATACCACCACCCTTCTGAGAACTACCCAGCAAATTGTCGCTTCCCAGGGCCTCATTGGCTTATGGCGTGGTACGAACGCGACTCTGGCCAGGCAGGCTCCATTCTTGTCATTGCCTGTCATTATTTCACACCCATTTTAGAAACGTTCCGGGAGTCGCGTTGTATATGACAAGCTTAACACAATTGCGGACAGTTATGGCCACTTCGCCGTATTTCGCTTCAGTTCGTTCATCGGACACCCGGAATGCATCTGTTCTACCAAAGCTAACAAGTCAAGGGAATCTTCTTGCGGGTGCTACCACCCGTGTGGCCGTCGGGTTCCTCCTAAATCCATTCTCGGTCCTAAAAGCCCGATACGAGGTCTACCACACGCAGCTATACCGCATTTGCTGTGCTAATGATCCCCTTCGTTCAGAGTAACATGTACGCGTATACGAGTCTGACTAGCGCATTTCTGTCCATAGCTCGACTCGGTCCATCCGAGCTGTTCCGTGGATTTTTCGCATCCTCGTTACGAGATGCCCCGTATGCAGGGATATTCGTAGTGTTATATGAGGGAATCAAGCGGCAGTCCGGTAAACTTTCTTCTTGCATCATACTGTTCCATTCTTACTGAGCCTCTAATTAATCAGCGTCTATCCTCCGTCCAACATCAGATTCACAGGCTACCCTGATGCATACAGCGTCAGCTGCATCTGCCGGCGCAATTGCTACGCTAGCAACTCATCCTTTCGATGTCATCAAGGTATTTGCCGTCTAATGTTGGTATTCCCTGCTCATGGAATAATCCAGACAAAAGTACAAGTCCGTACTGAGGACCGATACCATGGTTTTTATCGGACAGTGCGAACCGTTTGGATTGTAAGTGGGACAGTCATCGGACTGCCGCAGGTGTCACTCAAATTATTTCAGCAACGAGGGGCCCTTGGGTTTTTCGACGGAGCTTCCCTCCGAATGTCGCGCAAAATTCTAAGTTCAGCAATTGGCTGGGCGGTATACGAGGGTATTTTGATGTTCATACGGACGTCTCGCCTTGATACATGAGGACCCTGATACATGATCCTGGCCTGCTCTGCACTTCCCTTGCCGTCTTTGAACTAAATTCGGACAAGCACAGTGTCGTTTTGGGCCAGATTAGGAAATAATTACGAAAGCGACAAGCCCATTCGGACAATTGGGATGTTACGTGATTAATGTGCAGCGGTACATCGCACTGCGAGCATATTCCGCTCTGCAACTTGGTGCACTGATTCGAAACGTGAAATGAGTGCTCGAAGTCTACTCTACCAAATTTGCATCCCAGTACCGACCCGGTGTGCTTTCATGAGTGACAAACGCGAAGAACCCGTGTGGCATCCTACACCTTGGAACCTCGATGCGACTCGGATGCGAAGCTCGACGAAATTCTGAATTTCCTATCACGAGCGCTATGTGCATCTCACCCGATCTTTGAAGCTTATCCTGTACACCGAGTACTAGCAGAGTATCCGGTAGGCCAGCACTGGGTTTAAGCCTTTTGAGACGCGGTTTTAAGTTCTGTTCTGTATCAGGAGCGAATACACGGAACGTCCATCCTGAGGCGCAATTTAAAAAACATCAACGTCAAATAAGCACGAAGGAGTCCGACACTCTTGAGTTGAGTTCAAAGTCAGCGTCGATGAAACGTCGAAGAATGATAAATTGAAACTCACTGTCCAAGTCGAGGCCAATGAACTAAGAGTCCGTCCAGGAAGATAGGTTCTTCCACAGAAGTTCGAAGTGTGCTGGCAGCGAAGCTTACGAAGTGGGGGAAATCGGTTTACATGGCATATTTTGGTTCAACAGAAAAAAAAATAAGGATGATTCAGGAAACCACTCAGATTCCTATTAATCGACTTGTTGTCTGGTGGATTAAAGAATAGCATTTCACAATCACCTCCGGCATAATTTGGACTGGTCCAGCACCCGATGGTTAACAGCGCAGCAAGGGAATCGCAGCAACGCCGTAGATTCTTGGGCGTCCTTCTTTCACTAGGCTTGTATTTTTAATTCGTGGGCAGCCTAACGGGTTTTGTGCACAGGAATTCTTCACCTAGTCGGGACTAGCATATAATGTGCGACTAGATGTGGCTGCTCCTCAATGATGTCCCACGACAAGAACGTTGTCAGCTAGCGCCATGGAGTATTAAAAGCCGGGCGGGAGATCCTAGTATCTCGGCGCTGATTTCAGCTTTCCTGTGGCACTCACGGTCAACCAAGTGGACTGATCAGCATCATACTGTGGGGTATAGCTCCAAGCCATAACTTACGGCCATCGGGTTGAACAAAAATCATGCACTGCGGAGAGGCCCTAGATGGATCTGACGCGCAATGACTTTCTATCAACGCACATTTTCCCCGAGCAAAAATGGCATCGCGGGTCAACAGTGGGTTAGCAGTGTTCTGGCGACTGAACTTTTGGTCCACTTGCTATCGAGTTGGCAGCGACCACTCTAGATGGTTATCACTGTCAGAGTAGGTCGAGCTCGTGGGCTAAAAACAATTGTTTTGTTTAACCCAGCAGCCTCCGGCGGCTTCAAGTTACATCCGAGTTAAGGTTTGACTCCGATCGGGGAAAACGGCGTTGTCCAGTGGCAACCTGAGTGGGGCACTTGAAACTTGGGAAACACGAAAGGCTTCTGTGATTCCAAATTACGTCTTTGGTTGGAAGGGTACAGCCCAAGATGGGGCGTTTAATTTTGGCTTTTTTGTTGGCCTTCTCGGGGTGGAGCATGGTTGCCACTGGTTAGACCGGTGGCCGTTCTGTCTACGAAAAAACAAGTTTGTCGGTAGACATTTGTCTTCATACGAGGGATCGGTGACCGGTCTAGCCATTGGTTTGGTGGCAAGTGCCAAGTTGGTTGTACTTTACCCTTGTTTGTCCGTCGGATCAGCCTGCTCTGTTATTCGTCGCATTCATCTTTCCTCCGTCCTCTTCCGAATCTTCGTTCCACAAACTTCTCCGGCCCTTCTTGGGCCCTTCTGTGAAAACACAGGCCTCTCTTGATGAACAACAGCCGCCCAGTAACCAATCGGACTCTGCTTGGCACTTCCCTGCCTCGCGACTTCTTGCAGCGTGGTTACACCGGGCGTGGCATTTCTCAACTCTTCTTACTCCATAGGTCTACTCAAGGCTTGGCAATACATCCAACTAGGGCGACGTATTCATCCAAGATTTTTGAGTGGTCCTTTCTATTCACCTTACCGGAGCGAGGCGTCTTTCGATATACCCCATGCATTCCTTGAGATTGATCTGTCCGGTTGCTTCCGTTCTGAGTGCTTCAATTCGGTACGCCGTGATTCTTGATATACTTCCACACAGCCCGAGCCGCGTGGAACCCACCTATCGGCCTGTGAGCTAAATTCAGGGCTGTCAATTTAAATTGATACTGCAAGATTTGGCCTTTTTTCACCGTTTGAATTTGAACTGCAGGGTTAACGGATGCTCTCATCAAATCCGACGGCTAGAATTATGTTTGATCGCCTCTACATATTTCGGTTCTGCGTCGCAATTAACCTAAAAAAAGTCCCGAAGAACCTGGAGCGCCGTGGGTCCCGAACTGTGATATTAGGTTTGATATCTGGCCTTGTTTGTCCAGACCCTCGTTTTTCCGGCGTGGATGGGCCCCCGACTCGATGCGCAGGCGTGCCTCACCGGCGTCAAGGCTTGTGCAATGACCACCCCAGCTCGTGTCTGCTCAAGCTCCCTGCCAACGTTCCCGTGTTTGGATGATTCTCATTTCGTGAGTGTCGGGCCGGGTCGCGCCAGGACATGTCCTTGGACTAAAGAAAAGAGATAGGGACCTCAATCTCACTGTCGAACCTTCGACTTCACTGTCACCTTTGAGGCATCGTGTGTACTCAGAAACATGCACCGAGTCCCTTGGCTAACATTGCACTAGTATCCTGCTTATTCTTCCTTCCACCATATTTATCTGCGTTGCTGCGCCATCCATATGGATCGCAAAGCCTTGGAGGAAATTTGATACGAGGACCGCCAAACACCCCCGTTCTATCACCATTCTCCTGTCCTTTCTCTTGCTCATTTGTGGCGCCGTTTCGAGCCTTGTATTGTGGCTGACTTCGTCACCCAACCTTCCTGCCTCGACGATCCATCTTGTTACCAGCGCGTTGGCATTAATGTTGCTTTCATCCGTGAGCTACCAGTGATATTCTTTACGTCATATATTGGGTTTGACCACCATCATGCAGATTTTATTTGTGGTCCTTGGCTTGGCCGCTATCACTTCCAAAACGACGGCCTTTCTTCTGGCACTATACCAATTTATTAGTGTGATACTTCAAACGGCTCCACTTCGCACCTTCTTCATCCTCTATGGTGGCCGCTCTGAGCCCAAAGTTTTCCTGTTGTCATTCGTCGCGACCGCCATGGTTGTAGTCGCCCTCAGTATCCCCGGCCGAAAGGTCGACAATCGACTCTCTGAAGGCGACGGTCTTTTTCATCACTTGTTCGTGCTCTGGGCGCTGCCTTTGATGTGGAAGGGACGGAAAGAGGAAGCCACCATCGATTACGAGCTAAATCCCGAGATGGACTGCACCGAACTCTATCGGCGGTTCAAGATCGCATGGGATCGGGAAATGTAGGAATTTACTCATTGATTCACTCGACTGCTTACATATTATAAACCATGCAGGGAACGGCATCCATCCCATCCGCTTCTGGTCCGCGCCCTTTTCTATGCTTTCTATCCAACTTTCCTGAGCACAGTGCCAACTGCCATGATACGTGCTTTAGCTCAAGTTGTGCAACCCTTACTTTTGAATGCGGCAATCAAATTTGTATCGTCGTACGTGCGGGGATCGATGCCCCAACCAGACCAGTGGGGATGGGCACTCGCTGGGATGTTTGCTTTAGTGTTTTTAGCGCTCTCGGGCGCCACAAGCCTCTATTTTTACTCCCTTGCTAAGACTGGAGGATACATACGAGGCGCCCTTGTCGAAAGCATGTTTCGGAAAGCTCTGGTCCTGCGTGCAGGTAGTTTGACCGACGCAACAGGAGGGGATCCAATGAATTTGATGAGCTCGGACATTGAAAGGATTACTACTCATCTGGATCTTTGCCATCGTGAGTGTCAGTTGAATCTGCGTCCGCTGATTCTAACTCTATTTCGCAGAAATTTGGACTAGTTTCATAATCATCATCCTCGGCCTTTACATTTTATATTCCCAACTGGGGTTAGGCCCTTTCGTCGCTGCGCTCCCCATCATTTTCCTCGTTCTCATCCTTACTCCGATTCTATCCCGGAAAATCGGCCCTCTGGAAGGGAACATCACCATGCTTTGCGACAAGCGCGTACGCCTTATTACCAGCATCCTTCGGCAGATCAATGGCATAAAGCTAGCCGCCCTCGAATCCGAGGTGGAGGATCGGGTTCGTACAGCACGCACCGAGGAGCTGGGGGCACGCAAAAGATTCTGGGACCGCTTCGCTATAGTCGTGTCTCTGACAAACACGACCCTGAACCTCCTATCGCTTTTCACTCTAGGCACATATTCCATCATCTCTTTTCTTGGGCACGGTCCGCCACTGTCGACGGCGCGGCTTTTCACGGCCTATGCGACGCTCACAATTATCAGCGCGAGCCTTTTTGTCATTGGGCAGGGTTTGCCGGCCGTGACTCAAGCATATGTGAGCGTGCAGCGAATCGAAAGATTTCTCAGCAGCCCGGATTCTGAACATCATGCCGACCGGGACTCGAGTAACTTGGATTCGAAGGATACCCCCAAAGCTTTGGACACAGTTCTGCACGAGACGGAAAAACCACAGTCTGTTTTTGTTCGCCTCCCAATCAGCGCCAGCTCTTTATCGATTGGCGCCCTTGGCGAGACGGATGCCGCACTCGTCTTTGATGCAGCACGTATCGCATGGGGGAAGAAGGTTGTACTGGACCGGTTGGATGCTAAAATTTTTCTTGGAGAATTGACGATGATAATTGGTCGTGTTGCATCTGTGAGTGCCAATACTGTACAGTTTGCTATAGCCACATTTATTTTCCAGGGTAAATCGACGCTGCTCGCAACGCTTCTCGGAGAAACCGCCATCCTCTCTGGGCGAGCTACTTTCCCGTCCGGATTTCGCCAAGGGATCGCATACTGTTCACAAAAACCTTGGCTTCAAGGAAGTTTGTCGATTCGAGACAATATCATTTTCACTGCCACTATGGATCAGCCGTGGTATGAGCGTGTTATCTCAGCCTGTGCGCTCGAAACGGATTTCGCTCTGACTCCTGGGGGTGACCTGATGCTGGCCCGCGGACTTAGCGGAGGACAAAAAGCAAGAGTTGTACGTCATTTTGCAAGTTTTAACATGATATGTGCTTACGGGCTCTGGAGGCACTTGCTCGAGCAGTCTACTCGCGCCTAGAAGTGCTCGTTTTGGACGATCCCTTTTCTGCCCTCGACTCCCACACTTCGAATGCAGTATTCGGTGCCTTGTTTGGCACCCAGGGCCTTTTGCGCGATAAAACAGTGGTCCTTGCAACTAATCAATGTAAGCTGGTATGTTGTCTTTGATTCGAACAACGCTTATGTAATGTGGTTCAAATTCAGTTGCCCAACTGAGGCACTCGGATCGGATCATAGCACTCCACGCATCCGAAGGAGTCCAGCAAGGGACATATTCAGAATTCCTTGCTACCCACAACACAACTGGAGATCTCATTCGAGAAAATATTCATCGGCCCGAATCTGCCGATAACGAAGAAATCCTGGTCGAAACACCGAGAGATCCTCAGATAGTAGAAGAACCAGATGAACACAATCTGGACGAGGTGCCAGTGCAGCTCGATCGCCCAACGACGAGAAAAACATACCTGCATTATATGCGCTCAGTTGGGTGGACTCGGATGGCCCTGTATGCGTCTCTCCTGTTTCTAGCGATCGCCATCCAGGTTGTCACCCCCGTGTTCCTCCAGATATGGAGTACGTTCAACGACACGCACTCGGCTCGCGCGGCGAGAAACAAAGGAAGGCTTTTCCTAGGAGGTTATGCGATCTTCGAGGTGCTTTACAGCATCGCAGTCAGCGCGTTATTCTACTTCGTCATTATGAAGGTCTCTCTCCGGGCATCCGCCAACCTTCATGCTGGATTATTCTCTGGTTTGATGAAAACATCGATCGAGTTCTTCGCCACGACACCTCCAGGACAGATCATCAGTCGATTTAGCCAAGATACCTTCATGCTAGATGAACTCTTCCCTATCAGCTTCTACGATTTTGGATATCAACTGATGCGAATGGTGGGCAGTGCTATCCTCATGATTGTCTCCGTGCCGTACATGGCTCTTGTGGTCGCAATTGTGATTGGTATTGCATATTTCGTCCAGAAGTTTTACCTGGTGAGTAGAGGCCATAACTACGGCATTTGTCCGACTGACTTTTCGCATCGATTTAGGCCACTGCGAAAAGATTGCGTCGCTTGGACCTTTCAAACAAAGCTCCGCTGTATACCCTTTTCCAGGAAACAATCGACTTCAACGGACTCCTAACAATTCGCGCTGCTTCTGCCCAGAACCTCCTCATACAATCCAACACAATGTTCCTCACTCGTTCTCAGCAGCCTTTCTATCTGAATACCATAGCATCAATGTGGTTCGCATCCACAATCGGAGTTATGACTGCTGTGGTCAACACCGCCATAGTTATCCTGGCTGTCGCGACTCGAAGGAGCACCAACGCCGGCTTGCTCGCGGTCGGCTTAACGCAGGCGGTTTCGCTCCAAGACACCATCACGCTTATGCTCACCAGTTGGACGCAGCTGGAGGTATCTGCCGTTGCCCTGGAGCGAAATTTAGAGTACTCGAATCTTCCTCCAGAGCATGACACGCTTTCGAATACGATGGCATCTGACAAAGCGTGGCCATCCAACGGCGACGTGAAATTCACCGACGTCTTTGCCCGTTACACGCCGGAAGGACCGCCGATTCTCCGTGGAATAACATTCCATGTTCCTGCAGGATCAAAATTGGGGATCGTTGGACGAACCGGGTCCGGGAAGTCAACACTTCTTATGGTGCTTCTGCGGGCTCTCCGCACTGAAGGCGATATACTCAGTCAGTTAATAAAGCCTAAACATGTGATAGGCGGAGTACTGATTGTGTCCAGTCGATGATATTAACATCATGGATGTCTCCAGGCATCACCTCCGCAAAAGTCTCACGGTAATCTCTCAAGATTCCTTTGTATTAGCGGGAACTGTCCGTCAAAATGTCGATATCACTGGGGGGAAAACGGATGCAGAAATATGGGCTGCCCTTGAAGCGGTGCAGGTACATTTTACTTTATTTTCTCCGCAAAGAAAGACTAAAACAAGGGGTGCTTGGAAGTTGAAGCCCGCCATAACTGCTCTGGAAGGCACTCTCGATTACGAGCTAACACCTAATGGGCGGGCGTTATCTCAAGGCCAACTGCAGCTTCTTTCAATGGCTCGCGCCCTTCTTCGTGGAAGCAAACTCGCCATCTTTGACGAAGCGACGGCAAACATCGACCCAGAGACGGACACCATTATTCAAAATGTTATCAGGTCGTCCTTCCAAGATTGCACTATATTTGCCATCGTGCATCGCTTGCAAAATATCAGAGACTTCGACCAGGTCATCGTCTTGGATGCTGGGCAAATAGTGGAGAGCGGGAAACCAAGCACGCTTCTACAGGAAGACAGTATTTTTAGACAGCTGAGTCGTGCCGACCAATCTTTTCATTGAACATTCTTCGTCCAATATAGCTTCTCCGAGTAATTAGAGCATGTATTAATACTAATAGAGACTCGCTGCAATCACATATTTTTTTTCGACTCAGTCTGGGAAAAGAAGCATAAGAAACTCCCAAATATGCCAATTGGTTTAATCCTTGGATGCGGCCTTGCAGAATTCAAGAACTCTAAGGGGAAGAAAATGGACGAAGCTAACAGACTCTTCAAAATCCTGGTCACCGAGTCAGCACATATGATATGGAAAGTCCGCTGTGAGCGACGGATATCTGGCCGCACACATTCTGAGATTGAGATCCATAATAGATGGATTACTTGCATAAATACACACTTGAAATTGGACCAACTGCTCGCGGATGTCTCTCGATATGGGAACCGTGCCATGAATATTAAATGGGTCTTGCGCACGTGGGACGGAGTCCTAATGGACAATGAAAATCTGCCAGAAAACTGGATCTGGCAGTCTGGAGTTTCAGTGGGTATAGGTGCTCTCCGTCCCCCGGGACGGAACCGCTAGCTCGCTAGCGGGGAGCTACCGAGTCCCACGCTCCCTGTTAATGGGCGTGCGTAAGCACATTTCTCCATGGTGATTAAGTAGTTCTCAAGGGGACGGCCCCAAAAAATCTAGCGTGCAACGAAGGCTGATTAGATCAGACTGTTTGTTGCTTTGTCGCTCCACCAAAAAAAAAAAAAGGGGCCGCATGATTCAACCGTGGGAATAAATATGCTGCGCACCTGCACCGACTCGGTCTATGGTGCGGGCGCATCTCAAATCTTGTCCTAACTTTCTTATTCTCTGTCTTCTCAGCTCAAGATCTTGAAGATTTTCAATTTCAATTCTAGCGTCGCTCACTCATTCTATATACACTATTCGACGACTGCAAAATTAACATTTACCCTTGAGCATGTCGGCAGCCCACTCGGCAATCGAATAGACGATAGACTAAGTAGCAGAAATCAATGTGGAAACCTCGAGATCGTGTTGCTTACTTACCGAGGTATGGATCCCGGGAAGAATTGGAATGACGGATGCGTCAATGACGCGGACATTACTAGCAAGAGATAGTGAGTGGAAATTGAAGTGAACGTACGCAAGAGAACCGACCTCGTTCCGTACTGCAGGCAGGCAAGCTGTCAGCCAATGCCAAGATGGACATTTTTACAACGTACCACAATCAATGTCTCGGGATCCACAACGCCTCCGGCTTCTCGCGAGACTTTAAAAGTATGGAGTCAGGGACAGAACAGATGTGAAGACTTTTAAGGAACTTACGGGCAGCAGAGGTACCAACAAAATGCGACATCGTTTTGAAGTTGGGGAGAAGCCATTCTTGGAGGCTATCAGATGTATTGTAGCTCGCCCCAGGTGTGGTTTCCGCTGTACGACTGTCAGTCTTGACATTGAGAGGGTATTTTCATGTCACGTACATGCGATGATGCTAGCCAAGGGCTCTGAAGCCGTGATGTTTCGGGTGTACGCAACGGCACGAGACAAATACCACAAATCGTGCTGGGAGGACAAGCTAATACAAAGGTGTGAGTTGGCGGTTGAAGCCCGAGGAAAGGAGACTCACTACTGGGGATCTAGAGTCACTGGTGCCGTGGGATCAGTCGAATTGGCGTGCTAGACAGAGTCTGAAAAGGTGACATCCGCGTCGACACTGCTCAACGTACAGAATAGCCCCGAGAGAAGGTATGCAAATCCGTAGTGTAGAACTGGAGTGAGAGACTCCCATCTGTACCCTTTACGAGACTCTGTTTGTAATCCAGTTATTTTCTGTAGCGCTCAAGGTGGTAATGAATAACGCACCCAGTCCATCTCAGTCTGTGCGATGCCATGGGAAATATATTTCTTCAACGTGTCGAATTGAGCTTGTGAGATTCCGTCATTCTGTAAAGGCTGAGGAACATGACCAGTGGACGTAGGATCCCACAATACCTTGACTTGTAGAAGAGAGTCAGAGATAGCAAGGTCATCCTTAGATAAAACATTCTGGGCAGTCAAAAGAGCAATGAGGGGTGCCTGTGTCTCAGCACCAGCCGTGACATTGGTGTCGTTGCGGAGTGCGTAGATGACATTTACACCGAGCTCTGTTCGCGGCATCAGGTCTCTTTTTTTGAGCACAAAGCGACCAAAGAACGTACGGTTCTGCAGGTTCTTGCCGACTCCGGAGTTATTGACCTTGACACGAATCCCGAGGTTGGAAAGAAGGGACGGGTCACCAATACCGCTTAGCTCAAGAACCTTAGGTGTATTTAAGGTTCCAGCGCTGACGAGCACGTTCTTTCCGAGCTGAATGGATTGTTAGCGAACCCGTTCCACTTTGCGCTGAGAGCTACTTGCGACGGTGTTGTTGGTTCCGTCGGAGGAAAGATATTCCACGCCTGATGCAACAGAGAGGCCATGCGAATCATGGTCCCAGATGATCCTAGATACGAGGCTGTCGGTATGCACAACCAAGTTGGAGCGGCGCATGACGGGGAAGTCTGCACGCAAAATTATGGGTCGTACTTTAAGATACTTCGAGTCAACTCACAATAGGCATTGGCAGAGTAAGAGCGATTATACGTTCCGGGATATGCGGTCTGTCAAGCAAATGAGGATTTGAGAGAGCCATGAGAGGTACTCGACACTTGCAAGTTGTTGCGGCGTAGCGCCAACAGGCGTTCCGTCACTGTTGTCGGGGTTGAGGGTCCCATTCATCGCCCTGATCGAGGGAATTGCGTAGGAGGCGAAAAAGTCTGAGATGTTGCTGGCGAACGAAACTTGTACGGGGCCATCTGTGCCAGAATATGACGGGTCGAGACCATCGAGGAGTGGGTCAGAATCCACTGTGAACGCCTCGCCCTTCTTGTAGTAAGGCAGGAATTTGTCCCATGTCCTGTCGATACTGTGAGCATCGGATTCCCCCAGGCACGACGGGGAAAGCTCTCACCATCCCTTTGCTCCGAGAGCCTCCATGGCCGTATACTCTCTAACGTCCGGGCGCAAGTACACCGCGCCATTGATAGCGCTGCTTCCACCGAGAACCTTACCCTGGCGATGGGTGTAGACCCGTCCGCCGGCAGACTTTTGTGGTAGAGTATCGAGAGCCCTTAAAAAATACAACGGTATAAGAAACGTGTCTCACGAGACAATGGCGGCTATACCAATCTATCGGAGTCCCGAATGGGAGATACCGATTCCGTAAGTCGGTGATATTCGGGCTGGAAGGATGAAGTTAAGAATTTAGATGACATGTACAAGAAGTAAATGCTTATGTACTTTCCGACGCCGCTGAGAAGGAAGAATGGTTAGTCTGAACCTGATGTTTAATGTGTCGAAGAACTTACTCCCCACCAGCCTCGAGAACGCAGACAGTGACCTTTGAGTCTTCCGTCAACCGTGAAGCTAAGGTCAAGCCCGCTGTGCCGCCTCCAACTAAAGGACGTCAGTCTTTTACTTGGAATGGAGAACTCTATCATACCGATGATATAGTCATAGGCAGTGCTATGGTGTGCGAGAGCCGCCGGCAGCACCAGACAGAGTGTAGATATTATCGAACGATATACCATCGAATTAGACAAGCCCGGAGAGTGGGGCACGAACGAGTTGTGCAGGAGGACTAGAGAACCTTTCATTTTTCCGAACCCTCTTATATCAGTTCAAGAGGCTGGAATCGCGTCATCGATATTTTGTCGCGTCTTCGACATCGTGAGTCGTATGACTTGAAATCGTCGTGGCTTGGTAACACGAGAGTTGAAAAAGAAAAAGGAATGTCGCGCGGCGTGCTTCGCCATGACAAACGATGCTGTTCGCGCGGAGAAGGAAGATCGCCTGCACCGTCTATAATTGAAACAGCGTGATACCCTCGCGGTGCGGCGTAGATGGGGGCGACCGTGTAATCGTTGAGCCTCACTATTGAAGCCAAACTGAGGCTGTGAAACTAGGTCTTGGCGCGATATCCGGGAACTTTCAACTTCAGTTGTACCAAACCAAAGGTTTAAATGAGAGTCGTGAGCGTGTCAACAGAGTTTGAAAGCCTTCACTGTAGTTTTAAAGCTTAACAGACGGAATTACCTTTTATGGGATCCTTTTCAGCCGGTCCCCGGTGTTAAGAAAGGAAAAGAAAGGGGAAAATGGTGCTGATCCATTCTCCGCTCGTGTCCCATCATCCACACCTGCTGCTGGACGAGGCTGGACGCTGTCGCTGTGCCATAAGTCGTCTTTCTCTAGGCCGAGTCGCTCGCCGACGCATGCGGCAAAACAAGAGTGTGCATGTGTTCGACATTGTGCTGAGATAAGTGGTGGAGACACTGGAGAGCAGTTTTCCCGGAGGCGCTGATCGGCGCCTGACATCCCTAAATTTTCGTCCGGACCCGCGGCGGCGACGCCCAACATCGCTATCTTGCTCATCTTCTTCCTAAAGGTCGAGGTTTGAGAATTTCGTGAGCCGGATCCGAATGGGAGTTGCCCAGGTCGGGTTAGTCTCTCTTGATAAACCCGCTTGCTCCTCGTTCTGGCTCTGAGGTGAAAATTCGAATGCGTGTCTTGATGCTACTTGAAACATCACTAGACCCTCACTAGTCGTATGTCTCGTTCCGAGTCCTTTGGGGACGAGGTGAAGAAATAAAGTGGATGGTCGTCAAGATTGCCGCCCTGCGCGCAGATTATTCCAGAAAATGAACATAGACCTAGCAAAATTGGCCTAGTGTGAATTTGACTGGAAGAGCGAGGGCCTCGGTAGGCGACTTGATTCATTCAATTCGGACACTAAGTGGCAGTCATGTCCTTTAGGAGTCTTGAATTTAGCGCCCAACTCACAAATCGCGGTAGATTCATTGGCGGCTTTTGGGCTCGTTGATTTTTGTCAGAGTCGACGCCGTAAAGGGTTTTCCGTACTATTATTCGGGGCCGCGTTGGCCGGGTTTTCAGTCCAAGGCCTCACACTAACGGGTAAGGAACGGACGATTTATCGGCCCGAGGGTGTATGGAAGCGCGCGAGCGCTAAACAGCACCCGAGGGGAGCGGCGACGCTCTTGTTCCAAACCATTCAACGTTCCACAAAAAAAAAAAAAAAAAAAAAAAAAAAAAAATCGGGGCCGCGTGTCGAGTCAGAATCACGCCTGTCACACACACGTGATTTGTGCCATCCCGCGACGCTTAACTAATTAGCGGGCGGAGTTTGAAAACGCCTCTTGTTCTCTGCCATGGCGCGTCTCACTCGCCAGTCCGCAAAAAATGCTGTCCCGTCCCCATCCACCGCGACAAACTCCACAGCGAATCCCTCTCCCCGCTTTTAGCAGCGTTTCCTCCTCAGCTGGACATGACACGCCTCCCACGTCTGACGACGAGCTCCCCGTCGCCACGACTGGAGCGCAAAAACGTCAGCCTGCGGTCAAAAAGGAACAGTCTGACGCAGAAGAAGCCGCCAAACTGGCCCCGAAGCGCCGGGCTTTGGCAAAACAGGTCTACGTAGAAATTGAGACCACTCGTCGCGAAAAAGGGAAGGCACAGGTGAGTCTACTTTCCTTACACGTCTTTCCGGTGGTCTAAGCAGTTTACTCAGGCTCCTTTCCCTTCCACGAAAAGTAAGGGGAAGGGCAAGGCACCCCCTCGCGCTCCTGTCGAAGATGAATCGCGCATATTGGGCGGGCTTGATTTTGATGAGGTCGCCGAATTCGAAGAATCTGACGACAGTGGCTCCGAATTCGTCGATTCTGACTTGGACGACTCGATGCCACCTCGCGGCGTGCGCCGTCGAAGCGAGCTGCTCGACTCTGACTTAGACATCGAGGATATCGACGACGACGACATCATGGTCGACGCCGCCATTAACCTGTCCTTGCAGGGGCCGGGTGTCGCCAGCTCGTCCTCTTCTAGACTGGTTTCCACCAATCCCCATGCTCTTCTCCGTGCTAGGGCCGCTGAAGCGCGTCTTGCCGCCGCGCAGCGAGGCGTTGATGACGCAGTCGACGACTCGCAGATGGACGTGGATCCTAGCGATTTGTCATCGGTGCCGGACTCGGATGAAGATGGGCAACTCTCCCAGGCCAAACCAAGCGCAGGCAAAGGCAAAGGAAAGAAGAAGGTTACTGTGCGTTCTACGCCAAAGAAGATGACTTTGAGGGAGATGCGCGAACAAAGGCGAGAGGCCCGACTGCGCGCGAACCTGGCGAAGAGAGAGAACCATTTGGAAGAAATGGCTCTCAGGAAAGAGCTGGGACGAAAGCTGACCTATGTGAGCATTCAATGTCTCGAATTTGTTCGCTGTGCTTATCCACGGTCCAAGGCCGAAAAATCTACTATCGCCCTGCGCAAGCACCACCCAGAATTGAAGGATGTCTGGGGAGACCTAGCCGCCAACATTCCCATTGTCGTACCGACCAAGGCTGATCAGCCCGCGAATCTGAAGCTCGCTCTCCTCCCGTTCCAGCGAGAAAGTTTGTTTTGGATGAAGAAGCAAGAAGCCGGTATCTGGAACGGCGGCATGCTTGCGGTCAGTTCTACATGTGTGGCTGCCATGCTCTGACTCACGCCCCTTTCGCAGGATGAGATGGGGTACGCCGCACGCCCGCTGACAATAGCTCTGTACTCACCCTGCTTTTCAGAATGGGGAAGACGATCCAAATTTTATCTCTCTTTGTGACCGACCCACTCAAGCCCAATCTTGTCGTTGCGTAGGTGGCTGGTTTACGCGCTCGACACTTGCTCACTTTCCCTAGGCCGACTGTCGCGATCATGCAATGGAAGAACGAGAGCAAGTCCCGTGTGTGTTCCTGCCGGAATATTTCTGACGCCCTCTCTAGTCGCGGCTCACACCGATGGCCTCCAAGTCCTCGTCTGGCACGGATCAGGTCGCGAAACCAACCCTGGTGAACTCGAAAAATACGACGTCGTTCGTGCCTTGTACTCACTCCCTCCGCGACCTCGGGTTGTTCACATTGACCATATAGGTCTTGACTACCTATGCAGTCATGGAAAGCTCCTTCCGCAAGCAAGAGCTCGGTTTCAAACGCAAGGGTCACTTGGTAAAAGAAAAATCCCCCCTTCATAGGGTGCACTGGAACAGAATCATTGCAAGTATCGTTTACTCCTTGCGAGCTACTCGCTAACTCTCCTCCTGCAGTTGGATGAAGCGCACAACATCAAGGAGCGTTCGACGAACACTGCAAAAGCTGCATTCGAATTGCAAGCCAAGGCTCGCTGGTGCCTTTCGGGAACTCCTCTCCAAAATCGCGTAGGAGAGCTCTACAGTCTTGTCCGGTTCTTGGGAGGCGATCCCTTCTCCTACTACTTCTGTACGTTGTCTGTTTGGAAGGTGCTTCTCTTCTCCTTAACATAATCCACCCTTTAGGCAAAAAATGCGACTGCAAGTCCTTGCACTGGAAATTTTCAGACAAGCGGACTTGCGACGGTAGGCTTCACATACTCTCTACTGCCTATAAATCTAATTTTTGCAACGTAGACTGTGGACACAGTCCCATGCAGCATGTACGTGCTTAGTCTCGTGCCTATGCGGCGCTCTCACCACCTTCTTTACAGACCTGCTTCTGGAACAATGAAATCCTCACTCCAATTCAGAAAAATGGCATGGTTGGGCCAGGGCAGCTCGCCTTCAAGAAACTCAAGATCTTGTTGGATAGGATGATGCTTCGCCGTACCAAGGTCCATTTTTTGCAGATGACGCGACTTCGAGACTAACAATGCACTAGCTGCAACGGGCTGACGATCTCGATCTCCCTCCCCGCACCGTACTGGTCCGCAGAGACTATTTCAGTGCAGAGGAGAAGGAGCTTTATCTTTCTCTCTTCTCCGACGCCAAAAGGCAATTTACGACCTACTTGGATGAGGGGACGATCCTTAACAGTATGTTGGCGTCGCCCTTCCACGACGCCGAGCTAACACCTCGCCCCCTGCAGACTACTCTAATATCTTCAGTCTGTGAGTCCCTTGCCCAAGGTCGTTGGAGCTGAGCGCTGAAGCTGTCCAGGCTCACGCGCATGCGGCAAATGGCGTGCCACCCGGACCTCGTGCTGAGAAGCAAGACCAATGCGACCAAGTTCATCCAAGACTCAGACGAGACCTACTGTCTGCAGGATTTGCAGCGACGTCGCAGAAGACGCCATCGAGTCGAAGTGCCACCACATCTTCGACCGAGAGTGCATCAAGCAGTATCTCAACACCGCCATCGAGCAGCAGGTACGCCACTCCCAACCATTCCTCGCCATTTCAACTGACCCGTTCGCAGCCCGACTGCCCTGTGTGCCATTTGCCGCTCACGATAGACTTGGACGCACCGGCGCTGGAGCTGGAGCACAACCTGCCCAACGCGCGCCAGGGGATCCTCGGCCGCCTGAACTTGGACACATGGCGGTCGTCGTCCAAGATCGAGGCGCTCGTTGAGGAGCTGAGCAACCTGCGGTTGCAGGACTCGACGACGAAGAGCCTCGTGTTCAGCCAGTTTGTCAATTTCCTTGATTTAATTGCGTACAGACTGCAGCGCGCGGGATTCAAGGTAATATCCATCTTCTTCTCTGGTGGGCATCAGTTGATCCTGCTGTAGATCTGTCGTTTGGAAGGGACGATGTCCCCGCAGGCGCGCGACGCGACTATTAAGCACTTCAGTCAGTCTAGTCCTCTCCATTCCCCTGAACGTTTCCTAAGGAATTTCCAGTGGGAAATGTTGAGGTTACTGTATTCCTCGTCAGTCTCAAAGCGGGAGGTGTAGCGCTTAATTTGACGGAGGCGTCCCGCGTATACCTCATGGACAGCTGGTGGAATCCGGCGGTGCGTTGTTGCTCGTTAGTCTCCAACCGTATGGGCTGATTTACTTGGATGAGCAGGTTGAATACCGTACGTCTTTTGGATATTCTCTGTGCCCGTGATTTAATGCGAGATTCTTACGCAGAGGCGATGGATCGCATCCATCGGCTGGGACAGCACCGCCCTGTCAAAGCCATCAAGCTCGTCGTGGAAGATTCGATTGAGAGCCGGATTGTCCAGGTGCGCAGCGCAGCTCGACCCTCCGTGCAATGTCTCAGGCATGCCTGCTCTAGCTCCAGGAGAAGAAGTCCGCGATGGTCGATGCGACGTTGTCCACCGATGATTCCGTACGTCGTCCTCCCCTCGTTAAGCGCCCAGTGTGCCTAATGACGAATATCAGGCTATGGGACGGCTGACAACGCAAGATGTAAGTGGGGATGTTCCTCTTGAAGCATGGTGGCTTACACAGATCCCGATAGCTTGGTTTCTTGTTCAGGGTGAGTCCTCCCTGGTCCGCAACGCTGCTTTATCTGACAGCTCCCAGCTATGATCAACTTAAATAAATAAATTTCTCAGTCAATTCTCAGTCGGTCTTGGTGCAATGCACGAGCATGCGCCCATTGGCAGCGAAACACGGTACTGGGTAGCCATACACAAGTAATAAATCAAACATATCGATACAAAGGCGTACTGTGGTTCGAGGCGGACCAGCCCGCACGATTATGTATATCATTCTTCCTCGAAATCCGGTGGTGGTCCATAGATACCCTAGCTGTCTTTGTTTGAGCTCCCGCTCAGTGCCCGTTGAATAAGCCCTTCTTTTTCTTTTCTCCGTCCCCGGATGCGAGGCTCGAGGAGGAGGGGGACTTAATGACGGAGGAGACATGTGCCCGTCGTTTGTGGGCTCGGGTGTTGCGGCTCCCTTTCGGAATGACGACGCGTTCACGGCCTTTAAGAGGCCTCTGTCGGGCGGCGACCTGTATTAGAAAGAGGTCACAAGGGAGGCCGAGCGGACGCACCTCTGCGTAGCATCGACGTAGTCCTCGCGATCGAAGCGCTTCGAGGTCTTCACGGAGACACCTTTGTCGGTGATGTTCACACCTTTGTTTTCAGACTGGGCCGCAGGACGCGGGTCAGTACGCACATGCATGCCGGGCTTATGGGGCACGCACCCTTCCTTGGCCGATTCCACGCCTTGCGATACGGACTTCACCACGAGCAAGACTGCATAAATGATCCCCCCGAATACTGCGATTGTCTATAAGTCGACCAATTTAGCGCTCGGGCGATGCATCGAGCCAAGGAGTGTTGTACCGCGACCAAGGAAATCAGATCCAGCCTATAAGGAAAATGTCCGGTAACTTAGCACAGGCGCTGGCACTGGCACACGCCACGAAAATAAGAGACAAACCAATTTGCCATGTTTTGGGAGAGTGATGGGCGCCGAAGAGGTAGAGAGGAAATGTCAAAGGAACGAACGAGCGAATGTAGATCGGGTTCAAGTCTAGGGATGTTGGTGGCGTGCCAAGCTTAGCGTCGCTAAGTCATTTCACCGATCAAGGTATATGACATCTCCGCTATTCTCGCCAAAACCAACCAGCCATGGTGGTCGACTCGCGAGTGTAGTATCGGAAAATTTGCGTATTATTAGTATTACGTGCAGCACAGCGAGAACCGAGCAGAACCCGACGGCCGACGGTACCCTCGATCAGGATCAAACTTCGCCGAAAGTCCGCTCGAACTCCGACCCCGACTCCGACTCGGACTTTGAATTCGAATCCCTTTTTGCTTTACCTCCGACTTCAGCTATGTCAGGTAAATCTGTTCGTCGTGGTACGATTCACCGTGTATGAATCGGCGCTTCAAAAATCGCTATTTTCTTCACCATCAGACCTCAAGATATGTAAATAACTCCGGCAACAAACGGAAGTTCGAGTCATAGATAAACTCGATCGAGTCATAAAAAAGATACGACTGCAGTTTTGCTGCCCTTTGATGCTCGTTTACCAGCTACACATCTCTATCGCCCTTGTTCTCGCTGCCGCTGGTAGCCTTACTCTACTTGCTTTAAACCGTCCTGCCCAGGGCAAAATCCAACTCCCTCTACATGAACACCTTCACCATGATCCATTCGATGTCACAAAACCGACAGACCTCATCGACGGCCATCCGGTCGAGGGAGGCCAATTCTGGGCCCGGGTATGTTGCAACGTGCGGTGTTGAAAACTGAGCTGAGAATACATGTACACAGATGAAGCGAAGAAAAATGTTCTTGTGCATTTTGCTTGCTGGTCTCCTAGCAATCCATACAATTGGCTACGCCTGGCTCATCGCGCATGGCGAAAATGTTGACATCAGGGTGCTGTTTTTCGATGTCTCCTACTCGTTCTACCTGCTGTGCCTCGGAGTCCTATGCGTTCGACACATTGAACGCCATTCCGAATTAATATGGCACCTCACATCACTCACAACCCTGCCTACGGTCCTAATGATTTTCGCGACCATTCTGCCTGACCCTCGAACCTCCGCGAGTGCCTCCGTTTCATGGTTGTGGCGAATAGTGTTGTTGTTCTATGTCGCACTTACTCTGACCACAATGAACACCCCCTTGGGACCGCCATTGCATTATCCTCCTGCGGCGATCTACCCTGAGGACACTGCACGCTCCAATACAAACGCAGAAAAAGAAAATGTAACCGGCATTGTTGGTTAGTTTTAATCAGTCCCAGTTTCTCAACCAATGCTCATTGCGTTCAGGCTCTTCTCCCTGGAGCACCCTCTACTTCTCGTACGTCGGGAAGGTGGTACTGCTTGGCAACATTCTCGAAAGCCTGGAAATCGTCGACTTGCCCGTCATGCCAGCTGAAATGCGAGCCACTGTCAACTACGATGCTATGAAGAAGGCTGTTCGCGAACGAAAGCTATCCTTCTGGTCCTGGAGGCCGCGCCCGGGGTCCGGCGCGTCACTAGCGTATCAGGTCCTCCACGCCAATCTCTATGGGCTCTCTGCGGAAGCCGCTCTCTCCGTCCTTGCCGCCCTATTATATTACACCCCTCCTATCTGCCTGAACAGACTCATTTTGTACCTCGAGGGCGACCCAAACAGGGAGGACACGGCGTGGGGCTGGTTCTGGGTTGCCGCGCTCTTCACGACCAATGCAGTCTCATCATTGGGTGCGTTCTCGTCCCTATGCATGTTTTTTCATGTGTAGCTGCTAACCAGTATCTTAGTCCGCGGGCAGCTTTGGTCGCTTTGTTCAACAAGCGTAAAAATGCAGATTCGCATTCAACTTAACGCGTTGTTGTTCGCCAAGACTCTAGTGAGAAAAGATGTAGCCTCATTTGCGCCCTCTCCCGAGTCCGACCCAAGCGATGGCCCCACAGAGGGCACTGAAAATAAAAGCGTCTCGTCCAGCAAGGCGCAGATCATGACGTTGATGTGATTATTTTCCATCTCACTCCGTTATTCCGTTACATGAACTGAACGGGCCTCAGGACAGCGGATGTTTCTCGAGTCGGGGACTCGACCTGGTATGTATTCGACGTCATCGGTGCGTTTCGTCACTTGCATTCCGTGGACAAGGACATTTACAGAGTACTAGACTCCCCCATCGAGATCGCCATCGGAGCCTATCTGCTGTACCAGCTTCTCGGTAATTATCCTTCTTTCTCAGCCTGTGAACGAACCCTCACTTCTGGCGTGGAGGCGTCTCGAGTCTGATCGGTCTCGCCGTTACATGCTTGTTCAGCCCCGTTAACAATTTCGCAACCAAGGTTGTATATGGCAAGTTCATTCGGACCATCTCTCAGTTGATAATTTTCTTTAACTCGCGTTTCTATCAGGCGCGCAACAACAGCTCATGAAAGCCCGCGATGAAAGAATAGGACTCATGAACGAGGTACTGGGTGGGATACGCATGATCAAGGTAAACGCGTCCTTATTAGGCTAGTGTGATTCTCCATCTCATCGCCGCATAGTTCATGGCCTGGGAACGCAAATTTGAAGCCAGGGTCATGAAGATCCGCGACAAAGAGCTCGGATATCAGAAGCTTACCTACATCATTACCGTGGGTTCCAAATTAGAGTGATTACGTCCAGTCGCAGCTGACATGTACGCGAGGTTCTCTGGGGCGCTATCTGGTATCTACTGCCTCTCGATAGTAAAATTTGTCCTGCCCGCTGATCTCTTCCCAGGAATGGATCCCCGATGATTGTCACTCTAGTAGCTTTTTGGCGTTCGTCCTCATAATCTCGACATAACTCCGCGCTTATCCGCAGGCTAGATTTTGCGGTCGTGCGCCAACAGAGCCTGACCCCTTCCATCGCCTTCACCTCGGTACATAATTTCCATAGTATTAAACTCCGTTGCTCATATCCCAACAGGTCATCTGTACGTTGCAACAATTTTCGACTTCCGTAGTATTAATCGACTTCAGTGTTCAACGAGTTGAAGTTCGCACTAAGCGCACTGCCAAACTCGGTTATTAAGATATTACAAGTGATTTTCCTACACGTCCGCTCCACTCCAGAGATTAAACAGTGTCAGGTTGCGTTATCGCTGCGCCGCATCGAAAAATACCTCGGCTTGGCCGAAGTAGCGCCCGTCCCCTTGTTGAACCGCCAGTCGCAAGCGATCACTTTCAAGTCTTGCACGGTGACATGGCCGCAGGACACCTCTCTCTCTACTCCCGCTAGCACGCCCCACAAGTTCATTCTCGCCGATTTAGACCTTGATTTTCCCCTGGGGGAACTTTCCCTCGTCTGCGGGAAGCTGGGGTCGGGAAAGAGTCTCTTGTTGCTCGGTATGTCTCGAGTATACCTGAACCAGAATATATAGCTCACTCAAGATTCTAGCTCTCTTAGGTGAAGCGGATCTGGTCGCCGGCCAAATGACGTGCCCCCGGTCCCCTCCCGACTCTCTCGCTTCTTTCGCAGGCACTGATATCAGCCGGAAGGATTGGGTGGTCGGTGGAATGTGCGCTTATGTACCGCAGGTTAGCAGCGCTAGAACAATTACTTCATCCCCCATGTCTAATGGTTGGTCTAATAGGTCTCGTGGTTGCGCAATGCGACAATCAAGGAAAATATCCTGTTTCACCTTCCCTATGATCAAGAACGATACGAAAAAGCTCTGGAGGTTCGCCGGTGATTATCGCCCGGTCGCCTGCTTACTCCCGGTCCGTTGTCTTTAGGCCTGTGCGTTGGTCAGCGATCTCGATATTTTAGAAGATGGTGATGAATCAGAAATCGGAGAGCTTGGTGTCAGTCGCTAATTCCTTGTTTCTATTTCCTCTTCTGACGACACATCAAGGTGACTCTGTCCGGCGGCCAAAAAGCACGTGGTAAGTTGAACAGTCATCACGTGATTTGATGTTGAATTTCGGGGGTTTGAAGTTTCGCTTGCGAGGGCCGTCTGTGAGTGCACCTAAAACGCTTTAAAAGTCGTTCGCTCAGCTAAAAAACAGACTCTCGCGCATCTATTCTGCTCTTGGATGATGTGCTGTCGGCCGGTATGCATGCCGTTTGGATTTTTCTACCGAAGTTTAAATGTTTTATAGTCGACGCTCATACCGCTCGCCATCTCTACGAAGCGTGTCTCAAAGGCGAACTCATGAAAGGACGCACTGTGATCCTAGTTTCCCACCACGTGCAATTATGTGCCCCAGGCGCCACTTATGTTGTTGCCCTAGACAACGGACGGGTTCAATTCCAGGGCAATCGGGAACAATTCCTCGTCTCGGATGCTATCAAAGGTCTTGTGCAGTCCACCACTTTGGAGAGTGATCAGAAGGAGGAAGCTGCCATTGAACAAAACGCTCCCGAAACGAATCCGGATGCAGACTCCGGCACCGGTCCCTCCGTAAAAACGAAGGAAAGAAAAAAACCTCGCAAGCTCATCGAACAGGAAGCCCGCGCTGTGGGACGGGTCGCTCGACAAGTCTGGGTGACTTATCTAAAAGCATGCGGAGGTGCGCTTCCGGATATCAATACCATTTCCAGTTACTTACCGCTGGTCAGGCTCCTGGTATTGGGCCGCATTCTTCGCTATATTTGTCATCGCCGCCCTCTCCGTCGTGGTGGAAAATGGATGGCTGAGGTATCCAATTGGATCTAATTTTCTTATGGCCGACTAAACGCCTCCAGTTACTGGTCCGGCGGCAATGGCTCGGAAGACCCGATATACTATGTCATGATTTACACTTTGGTTCGTCGGAATGTTCCTCGGTTTTCTCGTTCTCACCACTTCACTAGCTCACAAGCGCAGGCGAGTTGGACATGTGCTAACCTGATCAAATACTGACCATCTGCAGGTTTGATACTGACGACTGGTCGATGGCTGGTACTTTGTGCGCAACATTTCTTTCTCCTCGCCTTTGTGATTGACGTCAAATAGATTCTGGCTCAATTCATGCATCGGCCGTCTTATACAAACGTCTGATATTCGACTTACATTTGATCCTTTACTAAAGTTGTTTTAGGACTTCTCGAAGCCGTTTTATTTGCCGATATACGTTTTCATGACACATCCTCGAGAGGACGATTATTGAACCGGTTTGGCAAAGACTTTGAAGGTTGGACCTTGCCTGAAAATATTCCTTGTTCCTGACGCTTCTGCAAAAATTTCAGGCATTGATAGCGCCCTTTCTGAAAACATGGGCTATTGTACTGTCTACGTCATGGCCACCATTGTACGTGCTTGTTTTTGCTCTACCATTCCGTTTAATAGGGTTGTACCAGACGTCGATAACAACTATGAGCTTGATCGGGGGAATTCCTTTCGCGGGGTCGGCCGTCCTGATTGGAATTCTGTTCTACAGTGCAACAAATGTTTGTAGCTTCCGATGCATGGCATTCTTTCTCTCAGTCCTTTCCCCAGATTTTTGTTCAAACGTCACGAGATGTTCAGAGACTCGGTTAGTCCATAAAAATTATATGACGCAGTCACTTATATCTTCATGTAGAGTCTGTTGTAAGTATACCTAGATCTCACCGGAAGTCCATCCTCAAACATGAGCAGACACAATCACCTCTATATTCAATGTACTCAGAAAACATTGCGGGCGTTGCGGTCCTCCGAGCTTTCGGTGCCTCGTCTAAGGTTTTGCGCGACATGCTGCGACGTCTGGACACCGTCGGTCTTCCTCGTCGGTCGCTCAGTCCATATGCTGACACGCGTGTTATGTCTAGAACTCGACTGCATTTTACTGGACGTGGGGATTGAATCGTTGGCTCTCGGTGAGTTCACTGACGCATTGTTGTGATTCTACTGAATATAATAATATACGGCTAGATACGCTTCGACTTCCTCGCCGGTGCTGTGATGTGCGCCATCGCAGCAGTTGCCATCTTCAACAAAAATGTTTCCGCGTCTATGGCGGGACTAGCGCTCGCGTTCAGCAGCACGGTAGCTCGCTTTCTTGGACCTGTTTTATGCGCTGTCTGATCAATACGACAGGTTGCAAGTGATCTTCTCCATTTGGTAAGTTCAATTGTATCGAAACAAACAGCTATTTTTTAAAGCGTTATGACAGGTTCGACGTTGGGTTCAAATGGAGCAATCCATGGTAAATCCTCACCATGTTCTTACATTCTAATGTTTAAAATTGCTTCAGGTTGCCCTCGAACGCGTAAAAGAATATTGCGAGGTTGAACAGGAGCCTCCTGAGTTTATTGAACCAAGGCCTCTAGCATCGTGGCCGTCGGAAGGAGCCATACACTGTCAAGATCTTGTTGTCCGATATGCTGTGAGTTTCTTGACGTGCTTTGATCAAGGGCGATACTTACTTCTCCAGCCTGAACTCCCTGCCGTCCTGCATAAGCTGACTTTCCATGTCAATCCTGGTGAAAAGGTAGCTCTTACTTTTCCAGTTGGACCTGCCCTGAGTTCGTTTTGACACTACAGGTCGGTATTCTTGGACGGTGCGTCATGTTACATATTTACTCGCATGTGAAACTTAAGCAACGGCAATAGGACCGGATCTGGCAAAAGCACACTCGCGCTTTCCTTCCTTCGCTTCGTTGCCCCCACGGAAGGCCGGATAATCATCGACGGGCTGGATATTTCCCAGGTCGGGCTTGCGGACCTTCGGAGCAAGCTTACGATCATCCCTCGTGTGTCTCGTCTCATTCTATGGCATTCCAATCAACTCATGTCGGTGCAGAAGACCCAACAATTCTGAGTGGGAGCCTGCGCTCCACTCTGGATGTATTTGGCGAATACAGCGATGCAGAAATAGTACACATTTTTTTTGACACTGTATCCCGGAGCTAATGTCCAAATTTTAGTTCGAGGCCCTTCGTCGCGTGCATTTGATCCCTTCCAGCGACACCGCCGACGAAGCCCTTGACACCGTGAACTCGAACATATTCCGCGATCTTGACTCGTCGGTTTCCGAAGGCGGACAGAATTTCTCGGCCGGGTAAGCAACTAGCTGTTGTAGCGCTCCTCGGTATCCTGCCTGACCTTTACGCAAGCGAAAAACAATTGCTCTGTATCGCACGCGCTATCTTGAAAAAATCCAAGATAATTCTGATGGACGAGGTGTGTTGTTCCTCCTCTTGCGTTGTCGCTTATGCTGATCGTCGCGATGTAGGCTACCGCCAGGTATGTAGCGTAGCGTGCTAAAAAATTATCGCTCAATACTCATAATGTGCAGCGTGGACTACGCCACAGATGAACTCATAGGAAAGACGATTAACCAGGAATTTGCGGAAAGCACGATCCTCACCATCGCCCACCGCATAAGGTCTGTGGTAACCTACGACAAGGTGCGTTCTTGCTTCCATACCACTAAGTAGAAACCAATTTAGGTTTAGATCCTGCTCCTGGATCAAGGCAGGATCGCCGAGTTCGATCGGTATGTGCGTGTTCCCAATACGCCGATCCATCCTCATGGTGTTGTGTAGCCCGGGAACTTTACTGGCTAATCCTGCATCCAAATTCTACGCGCTGTGCAAGGCAGCTGGCCCCGACGAATTTGCGATGCTCCGAAAATTGGCCGGGTCTCACGCCTAAATAGATTTACGCGGTAGTGCACATTCATCTTGACGTTCTGGTGCTCAGGCACCAAAAATAAAATGATCGAGTGCTCAGTCTGACTTGACCACAAGACAATCAATCATCTCGACTGCGGTTCATGAAAGACGTCACGAATAGCCACGAATACGCGAATACAAGGGCTAATTGTGGCCTGCTATTTTCGTCGTCTTTCCCCCAAAAAAAGACAAGGGAACAAGGATGCCTGTTTAGAAACAGCGCTCACCTTGGAGTCACCAAATCAGCGCCGACCAACAGCGACCAACCCGCCCTGACACACATTGACGCATTGGGACTCGCCACTATCGGCGCGCCCCGTGTTTTTACAAACTATAGCTACCCGTTTGTCCAATAATAAAGTAATACCGGTCCAGCGCACATAAGTAATAGGTCCTGAGCCCATAATCTACAGTGCAAGGATCGGGCGTAGGGTACATGCCGACTAAATGGGTGGATATCATTATTGCGCGTTAAACTAGGCCACCGGGGGGCATTCGCGGCAGGCGCGGGGTATAGAGCGAGGCCTAGGGCCTGCGCTGGTAGGGGTTGTTCCCGGTCGTGTACGAGTCGGCGAGGTTGACATTCGAGCGTGAGCGGCTGAGGATCTCGGTCGCCACCTCGGGCCCGTACTGCTCTGCAAGTTGGCTAGGAAACGGGATTAGCACGGAGAAGGCAGAGAGCGGGCGGCGACGCACTTGGCGTAGTTGTCCATAATCACGGCCATGCTGTTCATATTCAGCTGGTAGGCCTTGGGCATCATGCCCTTGCCGAAGCGGTAGGTGACGTGGTTAGAGCACAGTAGGCCGGAAACGATCACACCGATCTGCAATGGGACGAGGCCGAAGGATACGGTGTACCAGCGCTGCAGGACGACCTTCTCGAAGTCGAAATAGGGCTTTTTGCACCCGGGGAGGATACTCCGCGCGTAGCACGTGGAGCTGACCGTCGCCTCGACGAACGGGCTGAAGTAGCCGCAGCAGCCCAGCTGGTTTTGTATCCGGAGACGGTCGTCTGCGCCGAGGTCGCGGGACCACTGGTTATTTATCTTCGCCTCAAGGTTGAGGGTGCGGTGTTTGTAGGTAAGGTATCCGGGGATGACGAGCAGGGCGAAGCAGATCCAGAGAAGGAAGGTGTAGATTGCAAGGAAAGAGCGGTTGTTGAGGAGGATGCCGGCGAAACCAAGAAGGGATGTGAATATCCCCGCGGAAGGCGGCCAAGGTGGAGATAACGAGTTCGGGGTGATTCGCGACCCGGACGACGTCGGCGCGCTCCCAGACCTATCCAAGACATTAGAACAAGACTATGCAGACTGAAAATTAGTTTTACGTCGAACCACGTTAATAGACAGAAGATGAGCGCCAAAAGTGAATAGATAGCCAGGATGGTGTTTGCGATGAACAGTATCCACTTGAACTTGTTCCACCGCAGCTTCCGCCCAGTCTTCGCGGCGGGCCCGCCACCAAACCAGCCGCTGTTGACCCCGTCGTAGTCTTCGTCGTTCTGGCCTGGCATGCGGGCCTCCCCGCTTCGGAAGGCCTCGACACCGCCGCCGCGCTTGGGCATCATCGCATCGATGCCCTTGCCATTCCGGCGCTTCCGTGGGCCAGAGGATAACGTCGGGAACTTGGACGGGAGATAGTTGACTGTGAGGGAGACGGTGCTCCCGTCGAGACGGGGTGCGGGGGAGCTGCCTCTGCTGGAGCCGGCCAGGGAGGTACCGACGGTGGGCTCTGCGAAAGGAACGCGTGGAGGGTCGAACTGGTGGGGGAACATCTCGGCGTTGGGGACGAGGGCTGCCTGGGAGAGAGTGGAGGGGGTCAAGGAAGACTCGCTATGTGGACTGTGAGAGAAGGGTTGATCTGGCCGTAAAACTTGGCTCACGACGAATTCTAAACAGATATCAGCCGGGTCGTAAGTCCGCGTTTCGGCATGAGCTCACCAATTTGTGGGGACTGTCCGCACGGCCCCGCCGGGTGGCAGAGGATTCAAGATACGTCGACCAGACTCGCTGCATCGGTGGGGGAGAGAACAACCTGCAATCTGCGCTCGTGATCTTTCCATACAGTCGTTCCCATATGCTCGCTTTCCATTTTCTTGGAATCAATCCTCCGAATATCCGTTACTGATCAACACGTCAAGGAAGAACAAATATATCCATCCAGTATAGGCCACGCAAACACAACCGATACGACCAGCGGATCCACCCGAGGTCTACTACCATCAAACGAAATCACATTGAAGAAAAACATTCATGCCACTTCGAGTCTTACGAGGGGTAAACGCGTCAAAGTCGGGATATGACAGGAATAACATAGGACATAGCGACCCGTATCAGTTCGGACATAAAGTCTCGTAGATGGTCAATAGATGGTTAAACGAAAGACGATCATCGCTCAGCTCCCGAGCCGGGGTTTAAAGGGAGGTATGGGACGCGGTAGCCACCCTACGCAAGGACAGCTGCAAGGACGGTGGGGTGAGAGCGCGTATTCTGGATCCAGTATGTCCTATCAAGACGAATCTATACTTGTTCGTCCGAGTCGGCCACAGAGGGGAAGGAGAGAAACAGTGCGCAGGGTATGTACATCCGTTGCCTCAGGAGAGCGGGCACTAAGTGGGAGCCGGGTCGTCCAAATGTAGCTTGGTGCCCGACACGCCAAAAACGCGGTTGGCGATCACCGTCATGAGCGGCGGTCCGGCGGAGCAGGCCGACAGCCGCGCACAACTCGCCGTGTGTGAGTTTTGAGGTTATCTCAGGCCGTAGAACCTAATCAACGATGCCACAAACTAGAGACGATGGTTTGAATTTTTTTTGTGGTTCCTTTCAGTCGTCGTCGTTGGTCTCAGACCCCATAGGCACGAATATAGCTGCTTTATCCTGTGACATTCAGAGAGATTACCCAGCAGCTGAAGGGTTTCCCTGTCCAGCAACTCGTTAGAAGTTCGCCTTTTGATATCCCCCAGCAAACGCCGTGCCCCTGAAGCGTTAATATTTGAAACGCATGAGAAGAGAGACCTTAGAATCGTCGAGAAATGGACGCCGTCCAGGATACATACAAGCACAGTCGACGGGTGCTGGGAAGCCGTTGCTCGTACAAACCACAACAGAGCCACCGATTCGACAAAATGTAAGAACGTCGAGGTTGTATAGATGTATTTGGATGGCTACTCATTCTTGGTCACTGGGATTCCGAACCACTGTGATACAGACCAGTCCAAGTTGAACCAACTGCCAGGGAACTGTGGGAAGTGAGCCAGATAATTGAAGGAATGGTCGCTTGGAAGCGTGCAAAAAAGTTGGAGGATTGGCGCGAGCCAAGTTTGTCGTAAATCGATAAACACCAGACTGGTAACACAGAGAGATGGAAGACGTTGGAAAGAGGAGTTTTGTTTGGCTGTGTGAGCCTGCGCCATGCACGATGATGTCATGCACTTTACGTGTTGTCCCATGTGAAAAATGGTACCAGAGTTCGGCTTTCAGCGTTCTTGCCCGCCTCCACCACCATGGCCGCAAAACAGTACACAGAGGAAGAGGTCGCAAAGGTATATCTATCCTCTCCCCCGCCGAGCTCGTTTTTGACCTTCCGCAGCACAACAAGGAGGGCGATCTGGTGAGCTTCCCCGCATTCAATCGCGTAGCTTTCGGATTGAATTGACTTGTGCAGTGGGTTATAATAGACGCGAAGGTCTACGACCTCAGCAAGTTCGCAGGTCTCCATCCTGGCGGTGAGAACGTATTATTCGCGGAGAGTGTAGGTGAGCAGATCCTTCTATAGCTTTAGCAGCGGCGCGCTAATCACGTACCCAGCTGGACAGGATGCGACACAGGTGAGGCTTGCGCCCTGGGAATCCAACCCGTCACGGACTTCAGGCAGGCGTTCTTTGGACTACATCGTCTGGAGGTGCTTCAGCGGCCACAGTATGCGCGCCTTCAAATCGGCACCATTCATGGCCAGGAGTCTGTGATCAGACCGCTCGCACCAGGCGAAGTCTCGCGCGTGCCGTATGCAGAGCCGACGTGGCTTTCACCGGGCTTCCACAGCCCGTATTTCACCGACCGCCACAGGAAATTCCAAACGGCCGTGCGGTGGGTCCCACATGTTGTCTCGGATCTCGGCAGAACCTGACTTGGTTGAAGCAAATTCTTCATGGAGGTTGTGGAGCCCGAGGCTATCAAATGTGAAGAGAATGGCAAGCGGATACCTCAAGAGGTCGTTGACAAGATGAGGTGCGTTGCAATGCGTTCGACGCGTCGATTGGCCGCGTCTGACCACACCCAGCGAGGTGAACCTCATCGCGATGCGTCTCGGGCCTGGAAAACACCTCGAGGGACGCACCCTGATGAACGGCACTGTTACCCCCAGCGAATTCGATTATTTCCATGAAATGATCATTAATACGGAACTTGCTCGGTTCGGCGGACGAGGCTTTGTTGATGGGCTACTCGCTGGCGCAGTCATCGGTCTGCCTCCTGTGCTTAATTATGGCTCGCCCGAGCTCAAGGCGCGGGTTGTCCCGGAGGTACTGAGCGGCAAGAAATTCCTTGCTTTGGCCATCAGCGAGGCGTTCGCGGGCTCAGACGTCAGTGGGATCCAGGTCAGGCGATACTTATTCTTGTTGGCCATCGAGCCTCCTTTTCTCATCCTCTATAGACAACAGCAGTGCGGGATGGGGACTTCTGGGTCGTCACTGGAACCAAGAAGTATGTGTCTTTTTACCCACCTATTTCGTTTCTTGATGTGCAGCTAGGTGGATTACAAACGGGATGTTCGCACACTATTTCACCACGGGCTGCAAGACCGAGGTCTGTCCAGTCCTTCGATCCTTACTTCAACCCCTATCTAATCCCCCGTTCAGACGGGCTTCACCGTGATCTTAATTGAGCGCGACGAGAGTCTGTCGACAAAAGCGATCAAGACGTCCTACTCCGCGACCGCCGGCACCGCGTACGTTATATTCGACAAGGTGCGCGTGCCCATAGGGAACACACTTGGGAAGGTCGGCAACGGGATGTCCGTCATTGTGCGTGCTCTTACCCTCCAGCTGAACGCCCAGCCCGCCTAAAGCTACTTCACTCCCAGCTCAGCAACTTCAACCACGAGCGCTGGATGGTCACCTGCACCGCGCTTTCTGCGCAGCGGGTGGTCGTGGAGGAGTGCATGAAGTACGCGTGCCCGGTATTCATTCTTGGCGTAACGCGCTAACGCGAGCAGATGGGCGTCACAGCGGATGGTGTTCGGTAAACCGCTGACCTCACAGGCGGTCATTCGCTCCAAACTCGCTGCGATGATCTCGCGCGTCGAGGCAGGGCAGAACTGGCTCGAGCATATCACGCATCAGATGAATAACGTGCGTCGCTCTCCCTTGCACAAGCATTGACAAGACTGAGTTGACAAATAGATGAGCTACGCCGAGATGTCGAGTAAGCTCGCTGGGCCGATTGGGTTGCTCAAACAGTGCGCTTGTTCTCGCCCTTAACTTTGTGAATATGTAGCTGACGCGGAGCAGATACGTGTCGCGCTCTGGGCAGGAAATCGCCAACGGTGAGGGCCTCCAAAATCTTGCATTTGGATCAAGATTGACCAAGTGTTGTCCCAGACTCGACGCAAATATTCGGCGGGCGCGCGCTGACCGTTACTGGGATGGGGAAGGTCATCGAGAACGTGCGTTATCCGCCCACTTGATGTTGAGTTACCCAATTGCTGACCTCTCTTCTAGTTTCACAGAACGAGTGCTTTCGATGCAATTCTGGCAGGGGCGGAGGATGTGATGGCCGACTTAGGTGTACGGCAAGCAATGAAGAAGATGCCGAGCAACGCTCGGTTGTAGGACCGTGTACTTTTACCGTATCCAAACCTTTTTCTACCCCCAGACAAAGATGACGCAGCGGCCAAAGCGAGAGTTCGCTGATCGGCATGCTTGGCATTAATATTATGTAATTTGATTTTGCCCGTGCACAGTGGAGGTTGAGTGGACAACGTTCTTTTAAGAGCGACGTTCCTCAAGTCCATTCCAACTGACATACAGTTAGATACATCCATAAGTTGCGAGTCCGACGCTTCCCGTTAACCAAGGTACAAAAAAAAAAGGGTCACTGAATCACGCCAACAACGCCTGGAGCGCGATTAGCGCGAAGAGGCCTGCAACCACGTCAGATCCAGAGCGGGGCCGGAATGCTGCGTTGCTTGGGGCGCTGGTGGTCGGCCCGGGTGCGCTGGCAGATGACGAGGTGGGCGGAGACGTGACTGTGCTCTGCGGAGGGGCCGTTGTGGAGCTTTGGGAACCGGAGGCGGCGCCTGAGACGGTAGGGGAGCCCGAGATGGCAGCAGAGCCCGAGCCGGCGCTCTGGGAAAGGCCTGAGCCCAAGCCGGCGCTCTGGGAAGGGCCTGAGCCCGAACCGGAGATCTGCGAGGCCCCGGAATGAGAAACGGTCGTTGCGGAATGAGCAGCGGTCTTTGTGCCAGTGGGGGCGCTGCGCGAAGGCGCCGGGGGGGTAGAGACTACAGTAGAGTGACGTACAACAGAGCCAGACGGGGCGGCGGGCACGCCAGATGCGAATATGGGGATAGAGGAAGCGCCAGCGGGGAGTGCTGTCGCCAAGGTGCGGGCAGAGTTTTGGCCGGGCAGGGTGAGCTCCGGTAGTGCGATGCCCTCAGCGATACAGGACGTTGTTAGCACTGGGTTCGGGTCAGCCCAGGCTTGAGGGTAAGCACGGAACGGACTGACCGTCCACGTATTCCTGGGCGATCGAAAAGTCGGTCGCATTTATGGCAACTCCCACGCACTTGAAGCATTCGAAATATCCCGTTTGAAAGATCATCGAGCAGCATTCCGTGACCGGGCAGGACTGGTACCCATCGTGAGAAGAAAGCCAGAGGGGTTGGAATAAAAACTAGACACACAGCGCCTGCGAGGAACGGAGTAAATACCTCGCAGCCGGCTTGACACGACGCTGGGATATTAATATTATTACGCGGACGTAGGGCCTGGACTCGTCGTGCCGAGCCAGGGACTCCAGCGACAGTCTGCGCGAGGAACATCGTCCCAAAGACGACGGGTGCCCGGAGGAACATGCGGACGACCAAGGTGGTGTCGCGGTGTGAGACAGAGACGGCTTGCTGTCCTCGGCCACAGCATTCAGACGCCGTCGAATCATGATCGCGGAGGGTTCCATGACATTCGCGGCCACGAGCGGAGGAAAGGCGACTAGAACTTCCGGAATCGCCCATATGACACAGGATTAAGAGTGCCTGGGCGCGAATTGGATGATGTGCAACTGTACATGCCGCACGTTGAATTAGTTGGCGCTGAGTTATGCAATAAATGCTAGATAAGGCAGCCGACAGGACGAATAGAAATAGAAGCACAGCGTCAACCTGGACGACAGTTTCCGGGTAGGCCAATAGGATTTGACAGAAACAAGAAACAAGAGTTCAACGTTCAGTGGTGGACGGGGACACCAAGCCGCTCCCGTCTGCGTCGGCGCCGTTGGGGGTCCGCGTCACAGATGGTCACACCTGTCGCTTTCAAAACCACTCTTGCTTGTGCCCAACCTTTATTCCTCTATCTTGAGCTTGCAACCGTATCGACGGCTTTATCGCTTGTGTGGACGCAGAGCCTCACTAGCCTGCACAGTTTTCTAAATTTCTTGATTGACTTTTCTGGGCCCTTGATTTTTCTTGACATTCTCCAAATTACTTTTTTTAGTCTTGCCCAAGTCTTGCTAAGCCTCCGGGTTTGCGCGATGTGTGTCAAGCTGCCATCTGCGGGACTATACACACGAGACACGGCGGTTGATCCCCGATTCCGAACCGGCGGTGCTTGCCCCTCAAAACCGTTTCGTTCGCGCTCCTGTTTGCCATCCCCACCATGTTCTCAGCTCTTCTGGTTTCTCTGTCACTTGTTTTCTCTGTCAATGCTGCAACGTATAGTGCGACATACCTGCCGTCCAATGTCCCTCCCACTACAGAAGAAGGTGATCTGCATGTTGCACCCTAATTTGGTCGCAATTTTTTTAAAAGCTGGGCGTTCGTGTGTGCAGGGCAAACCGGAACGAATCAATGTGGGACCGGTCTGAATCAGACGTCCAACTGCCAAAACGCATACAGTGAGTGCTCTTCTGCCATCAAGAGTTTTTTTTTTTCGCTTATGTCGTGCCCACAGTGAACTCTCTGGAGGACTGGTACATGATATTATTTTCTCAAAGTGGATCCACGTCAACCCCGACTCTTAGGTGCCTGTGGGCGCCCCCGACGCCCGGTTCGCAATCTACTATCGGCGACACTGAGGTAACTTTCATTCGACTCCGGTTTCCACTTGTTCAGGCATCTTATCGACATGCACCAGGGTATCGAGGTGGCTTGGTGTCTCAAGGTACTAATGCATGCCGTGTTTTCTAATCTAAATAACACTAATAACTCATGTATAGAATGGCACGGGCGCGCGTCTTATTCCTGACGGCGCAATCACCGGTGCGCATTGGCTGATAACTCCCGACTACGTTCAAGTCACCGGTAAAACCCACCACTCTGTATCCCGTTTCTCATGCTTACTTAACGCTTAGGTATCGGGAATATGACCATGTTGAACATTCCCGATAGGGACGAGGGAGGCGGTAAGCATTGGAACTTTGTTTTATGCCACCTTCTCATTTCCACACTTCAGAATTGGATCCCCATGGTGAGCCACTTCCAGGCAGGCACGGGCTTTACTTATTGGCGGACAACTTATCCAGGTGCCGATGGAAACGGTGCGCAAAGAGTAATTGTGTATTAAGGCTCAGTCGCCTCATGTCCTGTAGGAAACCCTGTTGGCGGGATCGTCTTCTCCACAGCCTTTGGACAGATGGAACAAATTTTTGAATGGACCGTACGTCGCTTTCCTTGATCGTCCTTCCAATTTCACTCACCTTCGTGCAGAACTTCATGGCCTTTGATCAATTCTGCTTCCGAATCTGTAACCCTAAGGGCTCCAACGCGCCCGGATATTGCCAGCACATCTACGATCTCCAAGGGTGCGAGTGGAACATGCCCGGGAATTACGGGGCCGGATTCGATTCCTGCCACGCGGATAGTGGAGAGGTCTGTCACCGTTGTGGTTTCGGAATTCTGTGTATATTAATTCGTGGACAGCCCATGGGGGTTTATGGAACCTCCACCTTCCACCAGGGGGAGCCGGTGACACCCGACGCGCATCCGGCACCTTCCCCGACATCATGCACGACTGTGAGCACTATTGGTAACGGTTTCCTGATTAAGGGCACAAGTATCATTACCTCGAGCGTGAGCCTATCACCCCTACAACCTGCGTTCTGTTCAATAAATGCTCACCCACTACTTCAGGCAACGCCAACGTCCGCGTCCGGTACCACCACCCACTCCTCAGGCGCTGGTTCCTCAGGCGCTGGTTCCGGCACTGGTTCCGGCCCCGGTTCCGGCGGCGTGCCCTCTCCCACCGGCTCGAATAACAGTGCAGGCAGCTCCACCGCCGCGTCCATCCAGGGCTGGGACCGCCAGTTCATAAGCATTGGATCCGCAATTGTGTTTTCTCTGGTCGGAGCTGTTATCGTGCTTTAATGCGCGGCGTCTTCGGTCATCGTTGTTTCGAATTCACCGTCGCTCGCTTGTGCTCACCATCGGGATTTTTACTTACACGGACTTACTTTACGACCTGACGCTTTAAACCTACGCGCTATAGCTTACTATTGGGATTACGGACCTTCTTTTACGACTTGCATGTTTTCCGCAATGACAATGCATTGCTTGGGCATGAATTAAGAAATTCCTGTATTACTTCGGGTCGCCGCCTGTACGTAACGCAAATCCGGTTAAATTAGTACCTTTCGACACCGTGATGTTCTCGGTAAGGGCTTGCTCGGTGTTCCTGCAACTCGCTGACCTATCTAGTCGCTGCTGACCTATTTGCCAGTCGCTCAGGTTCAGCCCACGTGCAGTGGCTGCAGTGCCCATATATATTCCGCGAAGAATTAGCAAGCTTCCAAGATCAATCTCCCTGACGTCTTTCCGAACCATCATGGCCACAAGAGACACCTCGCACCAAAGCGACATTGCGAAGATGAAAGTCGAGGCGGATGGCAGTTTCAACCGTCTGGCGTCGGTCTTCCGCGATTTCATCGAGCCTGGGGGCAAGTTTGCACCCGAGAAGGGTATGTAGGCGCGCGCTCAATCGTCCATCTCTCGTGTTTAATTTCTGGCGACCTCAGACCGGTACCATCTCTACGTCTCGTATGCCTGTCGTAAGTTAGGCCAGGTACAATCGGAATGCAATTGACCTTGTTATCAGCCTGGGCGACCAGGACACTCATCGTCCGGAAGCTCAAGGGCTTAGAGGATATTATCCGTGAGCTTTTCTTCTGGTCTCCCAAACCTAGTTCTTCACCAATAATCTCGACCTTAGCGGTTACAATCGTGTCGCCGCGGATGGGCAACGACGGGTGGCCGTTTGCCCAGGTCGACGCGTTCCCCGGCGCAGAGGTTGACCCCCTCTTCAACGCGGAGCACGTCAAGGACCTCTACTTGCGAGCAAACCCCAACTACGACCGCCGATTCACCGTGCCCCTCATCTGGGACAAGGCGAATAATACTCTTGCCTGCGGCCTCGCATATCCGATTCTAACTCGCAGTCCTTGCAGGCGAACAACACGATCGTGAACAACGAGTCGTCCGAGATCATCCGCATGCTCAACACCGCCTTCAACGACATGATCCCTGCGGACAAGGCCGCGCTCGACCTCTACCCCGCGGAGCACCGCGCAGAGATCGACGCGCTCAATGAGTGGATATACCCCGAGATCAACAGTACGCCCTGTCTTGCTCTTGCTACGCGAAACCTGATCGCCGTGCAACAGACGGTGTGTATCGCGCGGGCTTCGCGACGCAGCAGGGCGCGTACGAGGCGGCCGTGAAGGTCGTTTTCGACGGCTTGGACAAAGTGGAGAAGATCCTCACAGGAAAGGACTATCTCGTCGGCGGCCGGCTCACTGAGGCGGACGTCCGTCTTTGGGTCACAATTGTACGCCGCTCGATTTCTGCACCGGTTAATGCTAAGTGACGCGCGCACAGATCCGCTTCGATCCCGTCTACGTCGGCCACTTCAAATGTAACTTCAATACCATCCGCGATGGATACCCCGCAATCAACGCGTTCGTTTTACTTTCCTCCATGCTTGTGCTCATCTTGACGTTGCGGCACAACACAGATGGATGAAAGCCCTGTACTGGAAAAACCCTGCGTTCAAGGACTCCACAAACTTTGACCACATCAAGACGCACTACTACTGGTCGCACCCCCAGGTACATACTTTTTTTGCTAACAGATTTAGCCGTTCTCATTCTTATTAGATCAACGCCACGCGCATCGTGCCTGCGGGACCCATCCCGCATATACAGCCTCTTTAGGAAACCAAACTTGTGTATATGTATCAGCTAGTCGAAGGAAATGAATGTACGAGAAGCATTGGTTCAAATTTGAAAACCCAAAGTACTTGAGGAAATAGCTCGAGGGGTACATACATACTCAGTCATCATTCCGCCTTATAACAGCATCATCCATCCGGCTACTATCAAGCACAGCAACCCCGTGCTAAATCTGACATTGTGCTGCACGGCTGCACCCGTGGTGGTCGTCGGAGCCGGTGCGGGCGTGGAAGATGGAACGGAGTCGGAAGTGGGTAGCGCCGTAACCGTCTTTTGAGAGATCGTTGGCGAAGGAGACACGCTGCTCGCAGTCGCCGACAAGGCGGTGATAGTTATTTGCGACTGCGTGGCCTTCATCGAAGTTTGGCTGCCGGAGAGCGTCGCCAATGTGCGGTTCGGATTTTGACCAGGTAATGTGAGCTCTGGGAGCGGGAAGCCTTCTATCGAGCAGGCTACCGTCAGGCCTGTCCATAGTTGAGTATGGAATACATGCGGCCATAATTCAAGTAGGCGCACCGTCAACGAGAGCTTGAGCCTGTGCGAAATCCGACGCCGTTGCATTCTCTGCGACACCGACACACTCCAAGCAGTTGAAGTAGTCTGACTGGAATAAGCCCATGCAGCATGTGGCTGGCGGGCACGACTAGCAGGCCATCAACGTTGAGCCAACGGTGCGCGACTTGCTCAGAGCCGCTTGCTTACTTTGGTTTCGAGGATAGTGGTGACGGGATCGCAGGTGCTCGTGCACTGCGGAGGCACATTCGGGATGTCGTTTTGACGGCTGCCGAGCGCTGCAGCTAGGCCTAAACGGAGGCTGCTCCTTCCAGCGGGCCAGGGGATACTGCTAGTAGCCACGGTGTGAACCGCCGACAGCGTCCCAAGAATAAGGCACAAGGATCGTAAAGGATTCATGACGAGAGACGGCCACAGTCTGTCTGTGCTTGCTCAAGGTTGTCCGAGCTGCCAGTCCGCCGAAGGGAAGGCCCCGAATCTGCCATGATGGCGGACCGCCGGTTCCTGAGTTCACCGCCGAGATCCAAATAGAGGAAAGAGGATCCGCGCTGGAATATGAGACATTGAAGCATAGCCCAGGTACGCCAAGTGGGCTTGAACTCTTGAATTCTGTTGTTGTAGACTCTATAGAGTGTCGGGGATTTCGTCCGGTTGAACGGGTAGCACCGCGCCGTTCGGCGGCAGTATAATGAAGGATTTTCCTTCAGAAATGGCATAGAAGAAAAGAAGACTTGGAATAGGACGCGTGGCATGAACGCTCGGAGGCTGTAGGCCAACTGAGGTAACCCACACGCTGACATCAGCTGAAGATCGCAAATCTGGGAAACACCTCCACGACCAAAATTCAACCGTGAGTTCGTGTCATTCATTGGCTGTCGTGGTCCCGACGAACCTTTCAGTTATTGGGTGTTTAATTCCCATGGAGTCCAGCACTGGAGAGCCTAATGTGTTTATGACTGAAGCAATGGCCATGGTACTTATGGACGCGGGCTTTCGGTGCATCCCTGACGCGTGCGTGCACAGGCGGAAGAGGCCTTGGCTGCGGGTGAGGTCCCCGTCGGCTGCGTCTTCGTCCGGGGACAAAAAATAATCGCAAAAGCTCGGAACCGGACGAACGAATTGCGGAATGTAGCTCTCTCTGCCCAAGCCTTCGTCAACTCGTCGGGTGCTAATGAGTGAAAACATTCAGGCAACGCGCCACGCGGAGCTCGAGGCCATCGACGAGATCCTCGCGGATCCTATTCTCACTCCCCCCGGGAGCGGCCGCTACCCGTTGGCGGACACCATCCTGTATGTGACCGTGGAGCCGTGCATAATGTGCGCGTCTGCGCTGCGTCAGATGGGCATTAAGGAAGTATTTTACGGGTGCACGAATGACCGGTTCGGTGGGTGCGGCGGCGTCATTGGCGTCAATAGTAGGCACGTATTCTATTCATATTTACGCCGCTGCGGCGGATTTAATATTTACGGTTTACGGTTCATAGCATCGGGCACCCTTCCCACCCGCCGTACAGCGCAATCGGCGGATATTCGCGGGACGATGCGATTCTCATCCTGCGACGATTTTATGTCACAGAAAATTCTAATGGTACCGTTTATATCGAGAAGCCCCCTTATTTTCTCACTTCGATCTGCAGCACCGGCTCCAAAGTCGAAGGCGAATAGAGTTTTGAAGACGGAAATACTCCCTCGATAAACTGACGTCTCCCGCCGACCCCTCAGTCCCCGTCCCAACTTTGTTCGATCGGGCGCCATGCAGAATCACGGCTTATGTCGTTGTCCCGTCAAGCGCGCAACGTCGATATCAACTTGGCTGCCGCGGCAAGACAATCAGTGTATTCAGTCGGTACGTCAATCCCCGCTTCTCCGGTATCGGTACATTACAATGTCAAGGAGTAGACAAGGAGCTGGCGTATATAATGTGGAGCTTACTCCGTTCTGGTAATAATACCACATCTTCCTTCGTATGTGGTTACTCCAGGAGCTAGCCGATGAGCTCATAGCAGCACTGTGGACTGTCGTGTCCGTCGAGCGCATGGCGCGCTACTGCGCTGGGGCATTTTCGAAGTCGGGTGACTGCGAAATTCCGTTTTGGAGCTCATAGCAACACTGGGAACTGTTGCGTATGTCGAGCGCATGGCGAATTACTGCGCTGGGGCATTTTCGAAGTCTGCGAAATTCTGTTTCTGATAGTCCGCTGCGTATCGTCAGAGGAATACATATCAGTCCTCCCACCAGAACGCGGAAAATAGGCCTCCCCATATTGTGGGCCGGCACAAGTACTTGTGCAAAAACGGGCTAACCATACTTGGAAAACTGCTAGCCACAAGGCATGTAGAAGTTCTGAACTAAAATGGATGGTTCGTGCCATCAGGTGAAGATCTAGAGGATCCCAACCCATGCGTGAGACGTGATGCGGATGGCGACAGAGATTAGAGACGCAATGGAATCCGGACGAGCTTTCGGCGCATCTGATTCTGGGATTTGGGAGTAGGAATCCGAGAAGGATCCTATGTTTTTTCTGATTTAGGAAGGATTCCGTTTCCGTTCAAGTAAGGGTGCGGGGCCCTGCAAAAATGTTGGCAACGTCACAAGGGAGGTGGGGCAGCTGGCATATCCCGGCGCGGTCCTAAGGACTCCCAAGAGACACCCGGAGCTCCTGGGCAAAACTTTTACGGCCGCCGCAAAAGAGTGGCTTAATTAGTGCAAAACATGAAATTTTTCGTTTGCGCGTCGATATGCATAAATTGAGGTCATAGCACAAAGCTGGCCAGCAACTGGGCAGTACCAGTTCTACATGTCCTCCGCGAGTAGTAGTTATGCGCTAGAATGACATAAAGCCCAGAACCAGCCAGAACTGTCCCGCAGCAGAGTAGCAGAGGTTCCAGATCGAAAATGGCTTCGAAGTCATGATCAAGAAGAGAGCAATCACAGTCTTGTTGCATTCCAGCCTTCCAAGCCTCACCCACAGCGAGCACAGAGGCGGCGACGAGCAACAAGTAGCGATGATGGAGGAGGGAGGAAAGGCGTCTGGTGGCGCGCGACTTGCCGATCGCGTCTTGCCGTCACGTTCACGCCGACTCAGTCCTCTGCGGACACGTCTAATACGCCAGCTGCAGCTGGAATGGCCCAGCAGCACCAGCAACCGAGCTTCTTCGCCTCCGCCGCCCTCGTGCGTCGCCTTCCTCTTTCCTTCTTTCTTTCTCTTTCGGAACTCAAGGATTGCAATTTCGCGGTTATGCTATGTAGGACCATGCCGTCGCGGGGATCGGCGCGGGCACCGTCGCGGTGCTGTGCATGAACCCGCTCGACCTGCTCAAGGTCAAGTTCCAGGTCGCGACGACGAACCCGCCCGGGGGCGCCGGGAAGCAGATCTGGTACTCGCTCAGGGACATCCAGCGGCAAGAGGGCTGGAAGGGCCTCTACCGCGGCCTCGGGCCCAACATCGCGGGCAATGCATCTAGCTGGGGGCTCTACTTCTTGTTGTGAGCCCAACGCGCTCTGCCTCCCTTGTCAACACTTGGCTCAAAGGTGGTCTGCTAGTTACAATATGCTGAAGAAACGAGCGTCGGACGGCGACACCTCCGCGCCGCTCTCCTCCGGCGCCATCCTCCTGTGTTCTGCCCAAGCGAGTTCGCATTTTACGGCGAAATCCACGCTGCGCAGGCGCTAACCACATATTATTTTTGTTTTAATTCATTGCAGGCGCGGTCACCGCGATCATGACGAATCCCATCTGGGTCGTCAAAGTGCGCATGTTCACGACGAGATCGGACTCGCCGACGGCGTACCGCGGCGTGTGGCGTACGTTCCCGTTCTGTCCATCTATTGTGTTGCTGTCGACTGAACGCGTCCAGATGGGTTCTCGTCGATCGTGCGCGAGGAGGGCGTGATGGGGCTGTTCCGCGGGACGTCGCTCGCGCTGTTCGGCGTGAGCAACGGCGCGCTGCAGTTCGTCGTGTACGAGCGCTTGAAACGCTGGGGCTTCGAGATGAAGAAGAAGCGGTTCGAGCTCGCGGGCCGGCCGTGGACGCCGGAGGTCGATAAGCTGGTACGCGCCCTTCTCTTTACTTAAATACGCCTGCGCTTCTGCTGAATGCTGACTGAACCAACGCAGTCGAACACCTCGTACACCGTGATGTCCGGCGGGAGCAAGATCGCCGCCCTCGCGCTGACCTACCCGTACCAGGTCGTGCGCTCGCGCATCCAGGTATTTACCTACTTTCCTCGTTGCTGTTGGACAGCCATGCTGACTTTCCGACGCGCACAGAACAACGCGACCGCGCACCTGTACCCGACGATCCGCGCGACGATCGCGCGGACGTGGGCGCACGAGGGCGCGCGCGGGTTCTACCGCGGGCTCGGCATAAACCTCGTGCGCGTGCTACCGGGGACGTGCGTGACGTTTGTGGTGTATGAGAACATCGCGTGGCTGCTGCGCTCGACGGCCGCGAAGCGCGAGATGGCGCGGAAGGCGAGGGAGGGGGAGGGGGCGTAGCGCGAGGCGCGTGCACTAGAGGTGGCGCGGGGTCCCACAGAGGCGTACCGCGCCCACTGAGGCGTAGCTCACGGAGGAGGCATAGGTTCCCGCTGATAGAGACGTCTGACAGTCTGGATACACGCACATAGTAGACAAAAGTACAGCATTACATATAGAAATTGTACATTGTACATTACTCCCAGTATAATTCTGCAAACTACGCATACCCCTCCCCTCCCCACTGCCCACAACGACGTAAAGCATGGAATTGCGTGCTTTGTGCATAGTTGCGCGCCTTGTACATTATCGTGTAAGACACAGGCCCGGCGTCTCAAAATTATTGTCAATGTCAGACGCGGGTTACACTTACACTTACACGCACATATGGTATGCTGCACCAGGACAGGGACATATAACTTAAACCGGTGCGTGCTAAATGCGATTTGTGACGACGAGCGGGGAATATGCGATTGCGACGACGAGGAGCCCGAATACAACGAATAAAAATATAAAAGATTTCCGGGAGCGAGACCGAGTCTTCCGGGGAATGGTAATGCGAGGTATTATGTGAGAGTGCAGGTGTGGTGTAGAGATAGAGGTGGTCGCCGGGATGCGGAGGGAGGGAAGTCGTCCTGAGTCCAACGTGAATGCCGACTCAGTCGTCGTCGCTATCCTCGCTCGACGAGTACTCGTCGTCGCTGTACCCCGCCAGCTGCCCCATCGACATGGGCCGCAGGGGCGTCGCCGCCGAGTCGGGCGCCTGCGGGAGCACGTCCGCGAGGAAGTCCTCCGGCTCCGAGCCGTCGCCGTCCCCGTCGCCGTCCCCGTACCCGTCGTCTACGTCGCCGTCGCCGTCGCCGTCCTCCTCGAACAAGCCCTCCTCCATCTCTCTCTCGAGCGCCTGCTCGAAATCGTTCATGTCGATCTCGACCGGCGCGTCCGCGTCCGCGCCGCCGATGGGCACGGGGTCCCAGCCCTCCTCGTCCTCGTCCTCCGAGTCCGCCGGCGCGGCGGGCGGGGGCGCGGGCGCGGGGGGCGGGACCCACGCAGAGGCGGAGCCGCCCGGGAGGGAGAGCGCCATGGGGGCGGGGGCGGGCGGGGGCGGCGTGCGCTTCGCGCGCTTGGTCGCGGGGCGCCCGAACTGGAGGTCCTCCTCCTCGGAGTCCGCGACCGCGTCTGCGTCCAAGTCGTCCACGGCCGGCGGCGGTGGCGGCGGCGGTGGCGGGGGGGCTTTCTTTGTCGGCTTGCGCTGCGGCGCGGCTTTCGTCGGGCGGGCCGCGGGCGCGGGCGCGGGCGGCTTGGGCGGTGGGGCGGCCTTCGCGGGGCGCGCGGGCGGGGGCGGGGGCGGCGCGACGGGCTCGAGCTCGCCTTCCTCTTCCTCCTCCTCGCGCGGCGGCGGCGGCGGCGGGAAGTAGCTCGGCATCTCGTCGTCGGACTCGCCGTCCGCGTCGATCAGCGAGAGCGTCCGCGGGTCCTCCATGTCCACGTCGGGCTTGGGCGGCGTCGGGGCAGCGGAGCTCGGCAGTGCTACAATACAAACAGAATTAACGTTAGCGTTAGCGCTGAAATGAAGCGAAATGAATGGGCCGCGGGGGTAACGTACTGGCGGTGGCCTTGCCGTCGTAGGTGAGGACGATGTAGGATTCTAGTTTCTCTAGTTTATAGGACTGCAATGCAATGCATGAGCTCCGGGAATAGCGGAAGAGACGGGGGTGCGCGTACCCCGGTCTCCGCGTCGTATATGAGGACGCAGTCAAACTCCTTCGCAGTCTCGACACCGGTGTACCGGTGGGTCTCGCCGGGCTGCAGGCGCGGTGAGATGTGGCATGGGTGCCAGTAGGCAACGGACCTGGGAGCACGGGTGCTCGACGACGACGTTGGTCGCATCCTTGCCGCGGGTGAGCTCGATGCTGCCGGGCTTGGTCGTGTCGATCGACGGGGGCTTGAAGTTATCTGCGACAAGCGTGAGCTGCGCGCGGGTGGCAGAGACGAGCAGGACGGACAGCGGAAGGAGTAAAAGTCCTTCTCCGGGGGACCCGTGCGCTTTGCCTGGGGTGGGGGCCCTCCCTTGCGGGCCTTGAGGGCCTTGTTGAGGGACGGGCCAATCTGGACGTCGTGGCGGCCGTGGGGGATCCAGGACGTCGACGAGGACATCGTGCACGGTGGCGGAGGGCAAGCTGCTACCCGACTCGGATCGACCAATATTTCCGTCCACGGTATCTCCTTTCAGACACAATGTTCGATTCAGCCACAAGGTACAGTCTGTGAATCCGAGGCTGAGACTCTGAAACTCTAGGCTATTTCTGAAGGGACAGCGATGTGATTCCATCTCTCCTCGAGGGCGCATGCTTCACTCTGACACAGGGCCTGGCGCCGCGGCCTAGGGGTGATTTTTATCTGGTCGCGACCCTCGTCAAGTAACGGCCACATCTCCGGTATTTCTCAGGGACTCTGCAAATCAAATAATAGTATTTTTTAAAAAAAGGCTAGTCTGTTCGACCTCGTTGTTGGTCTTCAAAGGCAGCTGGGACTCGTCTCTATTATAGGCTATCAACGGACGACCTCAGGCTAGGCGGAAGCGACGAGTACTAGACCGACTTCGGGGAACGCACGTTGGCCTCGACTATTTTCTGGCAGTCCTCGAGTTCTCGGAATTCGGAGAAATCATTTGGAACCTCGATTTAATACCATAGCTCAACGGCACACGACTCACTGGAGTAAAGCGACTAGTCCTGGACCACACACGCCCCCCGAGACTCGCCACCACAGCCCGCCTTGCGCCCGGCGCACAATCAACGCACTAATGAACAGATTCCGCCAGCAAGCCAAATTGACCTTCAGCCAATGAGAATGAGAGTCTCCGCATGACGTCACGCGCCGGTGTTCCGAATCCGGTGGAAATGGGATAAATACCTTATCCTCGCCCTCTGCTCAAGCCCACGATGTCGACAGGCTCTTACGGCTGGACAGACACGCTCAAGAGCATCCACTACGGCCCCGGCGTCCTCGCCACCGCGCTCCCCAAGCTCATCGCCGCGCTCGGCGTGAAGAAGGGATTGATCGTCACGGGGCGCAGCCTGCACACCAAGACCGACGTCGTGCGCAAGGTCACGGACGTCCTCACCGCTGCAGACGCGTTCGCGGGCGTGTTCACCGAGATCGGCGAGCACACGCCCGTCGCGGGCATCAATAAATGCATCGACGTCTTCAAGGCGAGCGGCGCGGACTTTATCGTCGCGGTCGGCGGCGGCTCGCCCATCGACGGCGCGAAGGCGATCCGGTATCGGATCATGGAGATGAGCGGCAAGGATGCGCCGCCGCCGCAGATTGCCATCCCGACGACGCTGAGCGCGGCGGAGTATTCGGTGCGTCGGTGCTTGGGATTAGTAAGACGGTAGGGGGCTGACAAGTGGAGCAGATTGGTGCGGGGTACACGGACGAGACGGGGGCGAAGGTCGCGGTGTCGCACCAGCTGCTCGCGCCCGCGGGGATCATCCTCGACGCGGAGCTCACGCTGCCGACGCCCAGCCGGCTTTGGTACGCCGTTTCCCTCGCCTAAGTTATCTCCCACTCACCACCCACCCACGCCAGGCTCTCCACGGGCATGCGCGCCGTCGACCACTGCGTCGGTTCGTCTCTCCCTCCACTCTCTGTATACGTACATATATAATACAACCACACAGAAACGCTCTACCGCCCGCTCGTCTCGCCCCCCGTCAAGATCCTCTGCTACGCCGCGCTCGCCGACTTCTTCGAGTTCCTCCCGATTTCGATGGCGGACCCCGCGGACGTCGGCGCGCGCCAGAAGCTGCTCATCGCCGCGTGGATGAGCCTCTGGCCGACCAAGTGGGAGGTGTACAGGTGCGCCGCGCTTCCCTCCCGCTACTTTGCCCTCCCCTTCATTTACTTACGCGTCCCCGTCCTCGCAGCCCGCTGGGCCTGTCGCACGCGCTGGGGCACCGGCTCGGCGCGACGTATGGGATCCCGCATGGGATAACGTCTGTGCGTCTCTCTCCCTCCACTCTCTCTCTCGTGACAGCCCCAATCTGAACGTTGATGCCTACGTGTAGTGCCTGACGCTCGCGCCGGTCGTCGCGCTGCAAGCGCGCACGGCGTCGGCGGAGGACAAGGACTGCCTCGCGCGCGCGCTGTTCTACCTCCGCGAGCCGAGCACGGGGTCCGTCGAGGGCGATATCGTGAAGCTGTCCGAGCTTATTGAGGGGTGCGTTTTCTGTCTTTCTTCCCTCTCCTCTCCTCCCCCCGTTGCTCGGCTTCCCGCGTGTCGTTTCGCTCCCCGCGCCAGCTTCATATTGTTCCTATTGTACTAACGCACTCGCATGCTTCGCAGACTCGTGGAGAAGCTGGGTCTGAAGAGCACGCTGAGCGAGTACAGCGTGCCGCGCGAGGACCTGCCCAAGATCGCGCAGGGGAAGGAGGACGTGGTGGCGTTGCTGGGGGGGATTTATTAGGGTGTGCATATACATGTAAGGATATGGATACGAGGCGGACGTGTATGATGAAGCGAAGTGTACGGTACGAAGTGTATTTTTTCAGAGACATACATAAACGTGTTGGTTCGAACTTGACACTTGAGGATGGTGGCGATGTGGGACTCCTGGCCCGGACGTAGGACTCCTTGGTGAAATTAAAACTTGTTGGTCTTCAGGAGGATGTATGTGCCAGGTTTGAGAATTTTTAAATATTATTATTTAGTAATAGCTCGACAGATGCCCGGGCCTGGGTATACAATCCGTAGCATGGGAACTACTTGAACTCCTCAGATTATCCCACACTCCCCTATCAATGTAGGGAGACGTTTCTCCACACGCGTGGACCAATAGGGGCTTGAACGCGTTTCTTGGTGTCACGTGGGCCCTGTCCTGGCTAGACATGAACCACGACGTCGAGCAAGCCCCCGCCGGCGCTGCCCTGCACAGCGAGCAGCAGCGCATGCGCATCGACGGCCATGATGACCAGCCCCAGCCCCGCCCCGCCAAAATATTCACACAGCTCCGCAGCTTCAGCACCCCACCGCCCCCACCGAGAAGGGCATGACCCCACCCCGACCCCTCGTCGCCCCAGCCCCGCTTCGCTGCCGTCAAGAGTATCTTCACCCAGCTCGGCACCCGTGGGGCGCGCACTCTGCCGCCTGCGCGCATCGCTGTGCCGCCGCAGAGCCAAGCTATGTACGAGGTCGAACTGGAAGGAGGAGAGCCGACTCCGCGCTACGAGCTACCTGCCTCGCCTCTCGGCTTTGTCAGGCTCATACGGCTCCTCTGCCTCCGAGCCCGACGACACGCCGCCCCTCACGCCCGAGTCCCTCGTCGCGGACATCGGCGCCCTTGCGCCCGCGGTACACTTCGACTACTTACGACGGTGTGCAAAGACAACTTCGGGGGCGCACAAGACAGCTACGCCGGTGCGCACGACGACGATGCGTACATGGACGACGCGTACTCCCGAGTCTGCGCCCGCACTCGGTGGAGATCAAGGGTCTTGAGGATGCTCTATCGTCTACACCTTTTGGCATATCAAAGGGAACTGGGACGTCACTAAGCTCCTGGAAAGCTCAACGAACGACCTCAGACTGAAGCGACGAGTACTGGACCAGCTTGGAGGAACGCGCGTTGGCCTCGACTCTTCCCAGCATATAGACTATTTTCTGGCTTTGAGCTCTCGGAATTCGGAGAAATCGTTTGGATTTGATACTACCGAGCTCAACGGCACACTGGACTCACTGGAGTAAAGCGACTAGTCCTGGACCACTTGGATAAACCCACGACCCCCCGAGACTATTAGACGGCGCATAATCAACGCAGATTCCGTCAGCAAGCCAAATTGACCAGTCTCCGCATGACGTTACGCGTTCGGTGTTCCGAATTCGGTGGAAATGGGATAAATACTAAATAGCTTACCCTCGCCTCTCCTCTTGTCCTCTCCCCCACGATGTCGACAGGCTCCTACGGCTGGACAGACACGCTCAAGACCATCCACTACGGCCCCGGGTGCCTCGCCACGGCGCTCCCCAAGCTCATCGCCGCCTTCGGCGTGAAGAAAGGGCTGATCGTCACCGGGCGTAGTCTGCACACCAAGACCGACGTCGTGCGCAAGGTCACGGACGTCCTCACCGCTGCAGACGCGTTCGCGGGCGTGTTCACCGAGATCGGCGAGCACACGCCCATCGCGGGCATCAGCAGGTGCGTCGAGGTCTTCCCCGCGAGTGGCGCGGACTTTATCGTCGCGGTCGGCGGTGGCTCGCCCATCGACGGCGCGAAGGCGATCCGGTATCGGTTTATGGAAATGAGCGGCAAGGACGTGCCGCCGCCGCAGATCGCCATCCCGACGACGCTGAGCGCGGCGGAGTATTCGGTGCGTCAGCAAGTGGGGTGCTGAGTAAGGATGGAGGAGGTGGCTGACAAGTGGGGCAGATTGGCGCGGGGTACACGAACGAGACGGGGACGAAGGTCGGGGTGTCGCACCAGCTGCTCGCGCCCGCGGGGATCATCCTCGACGCGGAGCTCACGCTGCGGACGCCCAGCCGGCTCTGGTGCGTCCTTCCTGTCTCTCTTTTATTTTATTTTTGGCTGGGTATCTCCCACTCACCGAGTCACACGCCAGGCTCTCCACCGGCATGCGCGCCGTCGACCACTGCGTCGGTGCGCCCTCCGTCCGTTTGTATGTGCACCGCTAACGAACCGCACAGAGACGCTCTACCGCCCGCTCGTCTCGCCCCCCGTCAAGATCCTCTGCTACGCCGCGCTCGCCGACTTCTTCGAGCTCCTCCCGATCGCGATGGCGGATCCCGCCGACGTCGGCGCGCGCCAGAAGCTGCTCATCGCCGCGTGGATGAGCCTCTGGCCGACAAAGTGGGAGGTGCACAGGTCCGCGCTTCCCTCCCTCTTCTTTGTCCCTCCCCTTCATTTACGCGTCCTCGTCCTCGCAGTGCGCTGGGCCTGTCGCACGCGCTGGGGCACCGGCTTGGCGCGACGTATGGGATCCCGCATGGGATCACGTCTATGCGTCTCTCTCCCTCCACTCTCTCTCTCGTGACAGCCCCAGTCTGAACGTTGATGCCTACGTGTAGTGCCTGACGCTCGCGCCGGTCGTCGCGCTGCAGGCGCGCACGGCGTCGGCGGAGGACAAGGACTGTCTCGCGCGCGCGCTGTTCTACCTCCGCGAGCCGGGCACGGGGTCCGTCGAGGGCGATATCGTGAAGCTGTCCGGCCTTATTGAGGGGTGCGTTCTTCTGTCTTTCCTCTCGGCTTTCCTCTCCTCTCCCCGTTGCTCTGCTTCCCGCGTCTCGTTTCGCTCTCCGAGTCAGCTTCATATTGTACTAACGTGCCCGCAGACTCGTGGAGAAGCTAGGCCTGAAGAGCACGCTGAGCGAGTACGGCGTGCCGCGCCAGGACCTGCCCAAGATCGCGCAGGGGAGGGAGGACGTGGTGATGTTGCTGGAGGGGATTTATTGAACGTAAGTATAAGGAAATGGATATGGATGCCTGCCGAAGTGTACTCGAGATGTATGTATTGGTAGTGTATTTTTTTTTTTTCGTTCAACTTCAAGTTTTGTGAGGCATCCATGTATACTCTTAGGATATGTTATACTGGCACGGTCCCACAGTTGGAACAACCAGTTTACTACGAAGAAACAAGTAGCTAGAATATGTGGTAAGTAAAGTTGAGGATCTCCTCCGCGTTGTTGATAAGGAAAAGACTCAGGCTAATAATATACACCTTTCGGAACATACCACATTTGTTTGATAATCATAATGACATTGACATATATGTTGAAATTTGAATGTTTCCGTGATCCATCACCCGATTGCACCCGACAGATCCTGCGCCATGAAGTCTTTCTTCATTGCTTCTCCCTCTTGAAATCCTCCGCCACGGCGCCACTCATCGAAGCGCGTAGGGGTGCAAATAAGGTGTTTGCGCTACGTCGTTCAAGCTCGGGTGGCCCTAAGTGTCAAACCTCTGAACATCGTTATTTTCGATCCCTCTCATTATCCTCAATAAAAGCCCAAAACTCCATGTTACCCAGGTTCTCTGGTGCGATATTCTCGGTAGCCTCATCTCCCATCTCCCAACCTGGCATCCCTGGCTTGCCGCAACGTCCCCCAGTACCGACATTTCAGCGACGATGATGCTTCTCAGCCCATCTTCGGCGCTCCAAACCAACCACCAATATCCCACTTGGATTCTGGCTGCCGATTTCCTTTGCCCTTCTTATCAAACTTCACCGTTCTGGTCAAGCGCCCCCATTTTATTTCCTCAAGGCTTGGTCAACTATATTTTTTCCGGCCAGCCTCTCGCCGAACACCCTACAGTTTTGGCAACACCTTTTTAGCGCGCCACTCTCAACCATCACCGCCCACACCTCATCGTCCGACCGGCACGCGCGCAGGTCCTCTATAAATGGCCTCTGTGTTCTCGGGTTCATCTTGGTGAGCTCACGAATGGTGAGCGACAGCGTCGATACCGGCAATGCTTGGGTCGCTATCGATCGGACTCGAAGTCTATCCGCCGGGTTAGATATGCCAACCATAATAAAGCACTGAAGTACTTGCCCAATCCAGCTGGCGTTCTCTGCACAGTGGGCGTGCAAGAGGCCGAGGTAGGCGAGCGGCTCTGGGAAGACCTTGAAGTCCGGTCACGCATTCCGGGAGTCAGCAAGCCGAAGCTGGCGGACCTCTTCTTTTAGAGGTTGGAACCCGCCGAGGCTGGCACCCATCGCGAGGTTCAGTCCGTGCGGGCGCTGGCTATAACTGACATTGACAGTCTTTGGTCCGCAATGGTCGTCCTTGTCTAGATCCGTCGGAACCGTGAAGGCGGTCAATGTGTGTATCAGCGTCCCTAATTCACTGAGGCTGCTTGCCAATCGCGAGCGCGCGCTCCATTTGCCTAACGTCGGGTGTTTCTCCCACCACCTCTGCTCCAGTCTACTGCAAAGGAAAGCTAAAGGGGTTTAATATCAAAATACGGTCGTAGTTCCAGCTGGGACCCACCCAAGGCTCCACCTTCGTCCGCCACGGTGTTGAGTGTCGAGTCTTCGTATAGACGCAGCTTTAGTGGTCGGTGAGGAGCATTCATCTGCTGGGATGAGCTGGAGCGGTACTTGTGAGCAAGGAAGAGCAGAATCACGCTTACTGGACTCACATGCAGACGCGCAGAAAGGCGACTAAGGCCCCATCGACTTCGTCAATGGCAACACGGCTCAGCTCCTCCTTAATCTGATATCCGTCAGCCAGAGCCCTGGAATAGGGATAAAACACATACTAGTTTTACCGTGGTCGTGCGCTTTCGAGTCGTTGCCGAGCACCACGCAATTCGGAGGTCGGAGAGTGTCACCCCTGGAAAGCTATTGTTCACGGTCGCCATAACTCTTTCGCAGAGTGTCCGAGATGGGGATTGCATACGGAAAACTACTGTGAGACTTGTGGATTCAGATATAGGTGTTGACACTATGAAGCGCTCTCTTTTCCTTCAGACCCCCGGTCACGTTCGATGACAGATACCATTCCAGGCCCTACGACGCAGCTGGAAGAGGATCAATGATAATCGGGGAAAAGGCCTAATTTCTGGATCGGCAAAATGTCAGGACTGGTGAAATTTGTCAGGATTTCAACAGGCCTAGATATGGCGGTCGTTCTGCACATTTATTATTTCGGCATATTTTCATGTATTTCCGGGTTTTTTTTGTCAGATTTCACCTCTGAGCAACTTTTTGCAGAGTGCATACAAAATTTGTCTTACAGAACAATATATTTTGTCATTGACCAAGAAAACTTTCTTTCCTGACCTCTGCAAACATTTTTTTCGCTGTCGGAGGTTGTCGGACCGCTCAGATCACGTGATATGTACATTACCGTTCCGATTCGGAATACTCTGAGTGTCAGTCTGTAAGGTGCTTAGACAATGTTGAAAGCTTGGTTCAAAGGCAGAATTGGCTTGAAGATAAACCAGAATCATTGGCTCTTGGGATAGCTGGATACCAGCAGCACTCAGTAGAATTTTCACCAAGGTTTAGGGGTATCAGCCTCTTTTCGAGCTGTGGGGACATATCATTGTGAAAGTCACTTGTTTATATGGATCCAGAGGGACAGATACCTCTTTGAAGAGTTCCCAGGCATGTTCTGGCTCCATCTGAGTTACAGGACACCAGGGAACACAGATAAATATTGTTGTTTGCTGGTGTATCTTGATCCCGATAGTCGTGTTTCATCACGTGATCTATTACAGTATCCACCAAACCAAACATTTTTTCTGAATAGCAGCTTTATGCTTGAGGAACATGTTTGCAGGCACCTGAAAAAAACCTAAGTTTTTTTGACATCTGAAAAAGATCCAGGGAAGGTCAAATAGATTGAAAATACACCGGAAATGCACAAATATATACCGAAATAATAAATGTGCAGAACGACCGCCATACCTAGAGCCCAAATCCTGGCAAAATTATCAGGACTTCGGAACAGACCCCATTTTTCGCTCCAGATAGGCCCTTTTCTGATTTTTTTCTCTCGCTTGAGCGGTTTTGTCAGGATTCAGAACACCTTGACCGCCGGTTTTGTCAGGATTTTGAGCAGGCCTAGCGGCCAACATCTTCAAATTTTTCAGGATCTGCCTTCCTGCCTATTATCATTGGTCCTGCTGGAAGGTGTGTTCAGTGTTGTCTCGGCATTGGCCGTCGTTCGGACCATCAATCCGCATCAATGGATCATGATGAAATTCGGACCCGTAACACTGTTTTTTTTTTTTTTTTTTTTTGTGGAACGTTGAATAGCAAGAGACAACAGGCTTCGGCTTTCGCACCTCAGCACTCTCCTCGGTGCTGTTTAGCGCTTGCGCGCTTCCATACACCTCGGACCGACATAGTCGTCCGTCTCTCACCCGTTAATTTGAGGCCTTGGACTTGGAACCCGGCCAGACAGAATTTCTACCACCCGAGGAAATGCGCGAGCGCACTTGTGTCCGATATACGCGACACGTCGTGTGGGGCTCTCGGCATCATCGTCAACTCAAGGGACCCGAGGGCCCCCATCATCGTCAACTCAGCCTACACCCACTAAAACCCCGGTCTCCCACGTCCAATCTTTGGGGAGGTTATTTTCGTCCTTCAGGACCTTTTTCCAAGTTGTCTGTACTATCGCTTTACTTATTGCCTTCTTGCCGTATTTTTTATTGTTGGTCAACGCGCAATCAATTCTTAATCTGTTGTTGATTGCACTAAGCCAGCGGTTGTGGATCTCGCGTTCCGAGGCCACATCCTTCGCCTGGATCACTCTTTCGCACCGTAGTCTCCAGATTAGGTGTGCGGACTCGGACACCACAATTCTGAAGAGACGCGTCGCGCCCCTATCGCGCCGTTTGATCGCCGCGCATGACATCACCTGTCCTAATGTAGGCGTCGGCAAGTCCTCGTTTGTCTTCATCTTCCAGAGCTCGCTCGCCAGTGCCCAGACCTCCTTCTGCCCGGGTGCATCACATTGTGTCAAAATGTGCTGCATTGATTCTGTTGACCCGCATTTAGCACAGGTTGCCTTTCCTTCGTGTCCTGCAATCTTGTCCCAATACGCTCCGACTTTGTACCCGCCGTGGATGAGCATCCATAGGAAGTAGCGGATGTTCCTCGACAGATCCTTGTGCTTTGTAGATTTCCATATTTTATTATCAGCTGGAGGTTCTCCCTCAATGTCGGCTACTGCCGCTTTGGCGTAGTCCATGTTCTTCTGGGTAGTCTTCCTCTCTAGCTTCGCTTGGTACGCTGGCTTCCTCATCTTCACCTGTCTTATTATCTTGTATGCTTTTGACTGTGTCATAGCTTTCAGCTTTGCACCCGGGAGGATGAGTGCGGGGGATGGTGCCATATCAATCTGGTCCGGTGCGGCCTTGGCGCTGCCTTCCCCGGCTAGGACATCTGCCGCTTCATTCCCTTTATTCCCTGTGTGACCTTTGACCCAGGTGAGAGTTGTCTTTGCCTTCCTTTTGCGTAGGTTCGCTGCAGTTTTACGTAGAAGCTCTCCGTTTGCAGTTGTGAAGAATCCCTCATCCTCATTCTTCTGGAGATTCCTAGTTAGCCCGTCAATGGAGACCTTAGAGTCGCTCAGTATTTCTAGAGGGACGTTAGGTGGGCACACTTCAGCTGTTTCTTTTATCGCCACTAATTCTCCGACATTGTTAGACCGGCCAATGTTCTCAGGCACTCGTATGGCTCTATTCCTCGGGTCCTCGTCTCCGAAATAGATTCCGGCACCAACCTGTGCTGTGTCAAGCCCGTTATTCAGGGCAGAGCCGTCCGTGTACACGGAGATTCCTTCTGTTTCAGGGTCGGGTTCGTGTTGTGTCCGCGGGGCCCGTCCGAGCAGGTTACGGGCACTGCCCTTCGTGAATATGCGGAAGGTGTCCGCGATGGTCCCGTGTGTTGTTATTCTTGAGTCGAATTCAACTGACTCCGTGCCGTCCCTCTCCTGTGGGCGCTGATCCTCTTCGTAGTCCTCCGGTTGGGGTTCCGTGGGGTTCCACTTTTTGTGCAGTACGTCTAGCATTTCCCTGGCTCGACAGTAGCATTCATTGGGTGTCTTACATTTCGTTATAGCTCTTGTTATCTGGCACGTCGGGCAGCGGCGCCAGTTGTTCTGCTTGTGTCGTGGTGCGTCTCTCTTCTGCCCTAGTTTTACCGCATCTCTAACTAGCCTCATCTTATGGTTATTCTTTAGGCAGTCGGTTATGTCTTCATCGTTGTTGTACACGGCCCGATCCGCGTACGATTTGCGGTGGTACCAGATGGGCATCGAGCCCTGAATTTCCCTTGACACGGCCATGGCGTCCATATCGAGGCCATAGGTGCGGCCGATCTTCATCATGTCTGCGATGTCCTTTCCTACTGATGCCGCGGACAGTTTTGGCGCCCATGATTGTAGGTAAGCGTTCATTCGTAGCTCATCTGGGACTGATTTAGCGTCTTTGCTATCCACCTTTTTAGCCAATATTTCATCAGCGACAAAACACCAAAGGGGACGGTTCGGTCCGAAGCTCAGGTACGTTTTTAGCCACGTTACAGTGATTGCCTCATTCCTTGCTACAATGTCTAGCAGGTCCTTCCCACCTTGCTCGACGGGCGCATATATTGTTTCTTTATTAATGGTGACACTGTTCTTCTCAGCCCACAGGAATTTCCTTACTCTTTTTTCCAGGCGTTTCTCAACGGATTTCGGCATCCCTTGCACTGTGGCGAGGTACTGGGTCATGCCCCCCACTACCATGAGGACGATCAAGCGTCGTCCTTCCATTGTGGGGTGCCCCAGTTCCCATCTGTCGAGCGCTTCATCAATCTTTTCAATTGTACGTGCCCATGTATCGACCTGTGTGATATGGTTCCCGACCCATGCTCCTAGGGTCCTAATGGGCTCGCCCTCTTTGGCGATCCTGATGTTCTCTGGTATCATCGTGCCGCCGATCCCGTTGATGAATCTATTGGCGAGCACTCGGTCTCGGTGGTCTATGGTTCCAATTGGGATCATTTCCGTTTTGCTAATATTAAACTTAGCCCCGGCGGCCATGCACCATTCGTCCAGGATATCGCAGAGGGCGCCAAAGTCATCTTCAGCATCAAGGTATACCACGGTGTCATCGGCGAATAAGGTCGCTATCAACTTTTCTTTTTTACCTCTAATCTTGAGTCCTTTTAGGTCGGATTGTCGCAGGGATTCTGCGAGCGGCTCAATCGCTAAGTCAAAGAGCAGGCACGATAGGGGGTCGCCCTGTCGTACTCCTCTTGTCACCTGGAAAGGGTGTTTGCTCTTCTCGCCGTTCACCATAACGTATGTGTACGCATCACTGTACAGTGCCTGGATCGTCCTGATGAACTCTTGTGGTATCCCATAGCTGGCTAGTGCACGCCAGAGATAGTCATGCTCTATCTTATCGTACGCCTTTTCCTGGTCGAGGGCGACAATTGCACCGTTCATTTCAACGGCTTCAGCCAGCTCGATAATGCGCTTTGTCAACCATATCTGGTCACGGATTTGGCGTCCGGGTACGAATCCCGCCTGGTTTGGATGGATCAGGTCCGGCGCTACCAGCGCTAACTTTATGGTAAGTGCTTTCGTGAATACCTTGTAGTCCGAGTTTAGTAACGAGATCGGCCTGTAGTTCGCTATGTCGGCCTTGTCATTCTTTTTGTAGAGAGGGCACATCCAGCTTTCCGAGAAGCCAGTGCCCGGCACCATTCCGTGGGTTTCTATATCATTATATACCATGAGCATTGCTTTGAGGATGTTAAAAGCAGGCTTCTCCAGTTTCATGGCGGTCTGGTAGCGGGCGTCTAGCGTCTTCCACACTTCATATATTATTCCATTCAGGCCGGGTGCCTTTCCGTTCGCAGATCTTTTAAGGGCTAGTTGTACATCTTCAATCGTCAACTTAGCCTTGAGCTTCGTGTTCTGTTCGGCGGTGGTTGTCCTCGTGGTACGTTCCAGAACTTTCTTTATTGTTTCTTCTCTGATATTCGGCGGAGTGTTCGTCCTCTCGGATTGCAGCTTCTTGTGGTAGTTCCGAGCAAGGTTCGCCATCTCCTGGGAGTCCTTAACATATTCGATGTTGTCTTCCGGCCTGGTCTCCTTCTTCAGCCTGTGAATCAAGTCTCGGGGCTTGCTGGGTTTGTTTATCTTGGTCCAGTATGGGCCTATCACCTCCCCTTCCAGTCTGTTACGTATCTGTGCAGTCGCCCTCGCATCCCTGTATCTCTTCCTCTCTAGAAGTGCTAGCTTTTCCATTAGGACAACACTAGATAGTTTCCGTTCCTCCATTGTAATATTGTCGTCTGAATTGATTAATTCCAGTTTCGATTCTAGCTCAGCAATATCTTTATTAATCTGAGGAATGACGATTTTGGCGCGTTCACGTGCGTGGTTGCCTATGTCGCTTTTGAACTTCATCCACAATGTCTGCACGTTGTAGTCCACACTGCGCTCGTTCCTCTCCTCCATATTTTCAAGATCATTCTGAAGGGTCATCCCCCGCTCGTGGATGTACTTGGTTAGCACTGTGTCTCGCATGAGATGCGCTGGCCATACCCATCGTCCTTTCCCGGTACTGGGCGCATCTTCGGATGTCAGCTTCATGGAGACCATGCGGTGGTCTGTCGCGATCCCGATAGTTTGGATTTCCCATTCAAAGGTGTGTTCCATGATTCCTCATTTCACGTATATCCTGTCAATTCGGGACTGGGCACCGCCTTGCGCTTCCGACTGGTGGTACGTATATGCACGCGCAGTTGGGAAAGTGTCTCGCCAGCCATCCACTAGCCCTAGGTACGTCTTGAGCTCGTCTAGTGCATCCACTGGTCCATTATTTTCCTGTCTAGGGGGGAGTCTGTCTATCGCATCCTCAACCATGTTGAAGTCACCCCCCATTACATCTGGCCGGCGTATATTCGGATGCTCCTCGAACCAGGTCTTAATCCTGGCCCAGAAGGTTGCATTCTCAGCTGGCGCATTCGGCGCATATATTCCGAGGATTGACAACGGTGAGCCATCAACATTCTCCATTTCTGTTAACATTGCTCGTCCAGGTATTATTTCTCGTGTTGTTACAGTCCCCGTTCTGACCATGTTCTTGTTTAGGACGATGGCGACCCCTTTCGCGTTTGAGGTCAGCGGGTGCTTCGAGAATTCCACTCGCAGTACCCTCCCGAATAGTTTATCTATGGCCGCCTTCCTTTCGTCATCCAGGTGAGCTTCCCCCACAATTAGTGCGCCAACCTTGTTCTCTCTCATAATTTGCCAGAGTTCGTACCACTTGTTGTCCGGGTGGTAGACGTTGGTATGACCTTGTCCCCGTATGTTCAATGCTGCCACCTTGATTGCTGATTTCATATTCTTCTTCTTTCCGCGTCCTCGGACTCTAGCTGCCGGTCCGGGGTATATTCGTGCTGGCGTTGGTGGGGGTTGCACACCTTGTGCTGCTTCTGGGTCCTGCGGTGTGTCGGCATTTTGTGTGGCGTCCGCACCTGGCGTCACAGCGTTCATCCTAGCCTCTGCGCCGTTCATCCTTGCCTCGGCCATCATGGCCTCCCATTCTCGGGCATATCGAGCATCACGCTCTGCCTCCGTCTCGTTCTCGGGAGCTGCAGTATCCGCTGCTTCACCATCATCTCTGGTGGTAGGCATTCCGCCTGGGCCAGAATGGCCCGCGCTTTCTGCGCTTTGTTCCGGTCTCAGGAACGGACTATCAGTCCGAGGTGTATTCAACCTCAGCGCATTCCGCGCTTGGGTGCTGTTCATTGCACCCGTCTGCATGCCGGAGGCAGCAGATTGTGCGCTCGGCGGCTCATCATTGACGAGTCGGGGGAGGGCACTCCCCAATGGGGGAGCGGCGCCAGTCCGACTCGTCTCCGAGCCGCCTTGCACACTTTCCCCTCCATCCCTGCGGTTATCCTCGGGTTCGCGGTGGCCGGTGGCGGAGCCCCCGCTCCCTCTAACCGTGGGCGACTGTGAACCTGTTATCCTGTTTGCTGCAACCGCTGGTGAGTTATCTCCATATAAAGTTAGATTTGGGGGCGCGGAGGGGTATAGGAACCGCCCCCGGGCCCGCGAGCCCGAGGACGGGCATTCCTACATTTGTTGGGGTTGGCGGCGTAGGCTCACATTGTTTCTTGGGAACAGTGTGTCCTTGCGGCGCCGCGCCAGGACTGCTGGCCAGCGGACCCCGGCCTGAATAGGCCCCGCTGTTGCGGCGCGACTCCTACCGGTTCGTCGTGAAACGTCCCAGCAGTTGTCGCGCGTAACCCTCACCCGTTTCCTGTCCCTCGCGCATAGCACGCGGTCAGTAAATGTGGCGGGTTAGGGGTGCGTGCGCTCGCGCACGTCTTCTTCCGGTCCCAGAACCGGGTATGCAGCTTCCATGTACGTTCAGGGTGTCCGGGTCCCTCCATAAGAATAATTGCTGCGGACGGGGGGCGCCGTGGATTTTCCTGAGGATCTCTAGGTGTGTTTGGGTTTGCTTCGCGGGTGTTTACGACTAAAGTCTTCAGAGTGAACATCCGCCGTTCTTGAACAATCAAGTTTCGAAGGATTCTGCGGGTGTTACCTCTTTGGGACACTACCGCTCGTGGCCCGATTCGGAATCGACTTGCGGACGCGGGACGATGGGCAGGGGGAGGAGGGGGAGTCTATTCAGGGGCCTAGCTTAGGTACACTGTCTATGTAGATCACCTCTTCGTATCTCTCGTGCGCATCCGGCAGTTTGGCCGAGAAGTGCTTACCCCCGTTTCGCTGTACGAGGAAGAGGAACCTGTCGGGTTCCGTGAGGATTCCCCTGGGGGTGTCGGGGGGTTGCGTCGGCTGTGATGACCTTGCTGATCACCGATGTGCACCAGTTCCATCGCAGGGCTGGACCGGGGCCGCCGGCTCCCTCTGTACCGCCGTGGGCTGCGCTGCTGCAGCCGCGACGGGGACGGTGAGCCCGGGAGGGGTGTCCAGGCGTGGTGCGTGTGGGCGTAGCGGCCGCGCGGTGGCTGCACGCACGGTCAGTGGGAATCGAGGGCGGATGTCGCCTGAGAGGAAACCTCCACGCACCTCTGGGCCGTCGTGAAGACGTCGTCCTCATCGGCGGCTGGTTGGTTGTGGTGGCCCTTGCGCTGGGCGGGGGGGGGCTCACGTTCCTGCGTCGTGCGATGGGGGGCAAGTGGTGAGAGGCGTCGTCTTCCGTTTGTGCGGGGCACCGTCTTCCTGGGGCTGTTCTCGGGTCCCCGCGGCAGCGGCGTCAGAGGTCGCGGCGTTGTCCATTGTGCAGTGGGGAGCAGCGCTGTGTTCTGAGCAGAGAGTTTCTTTGCAGTCGCCCAAAACTGTACAGGGGCACGTGAGCGCCAGCACTTTTTCGTGGTGGGGTGCGCGCTGGTGCGCGGCATCGCTGTCGTCGGGGGCGTCACTGGGTTTTGCCTTCCTTCATGCGTGCGAGAGGTAGTAGAAGTTGTCTTTTATTATCTGGTACTACTCCGGTGTGTTATCTCCACCTCCGCCGTACTGCGCGGCTCGACTTTTCAGTCCGTCTCGGCGTTCTTCGTCGCCGGCGCTCATCGGCGCCCTCCCTCACCGGGGAGACCCTCTCCGAGGGTGAGGTAGGCAGTTCCAGCCTCCTCTGCCACTTCCGTGGCAGGGAGGCCTCGCAACATCACCACCGCCAAAAAGATGGTGGTGGTAAGAGATCACGAGGCCCCCTCCCCGTAACACTGTTGCTGGACGGCACAATCATGTTGCGCCTCTCACAATCCAAATTCTGGCCGAGAGTCAGATACACGACACGGTGTATCTCAGCAGCTGGGATCAAGCCGCAGCGTCCTCAGGCGTCCACTGTAATCGTCCAGTTACCTCCCGAGATTGCCTAACTAAAGGAAAATTTGCAGCAGTTCACCCCAGCAAGTACCAGGAGCGCATTCAATCCCAGGGACCTGAAGACGTGGCACAGACCCCGCATCCCTCTCTGCAAACACTGGTCGTGCGACTGGCCTAACTGGGACAACGCCAGGGAGTTCCACGACGGATATATGTCCACAGCATCGATGCGCGATATTTACGGCATCGTCGGGGAGGTCGAACCCCTCGCGTTCGTCCCTGAGACGGTTAATCCCGAGTCGACATTCGTGTTCGTCGCGGGTGGAGTGTACTATTGGTACACGTACGCGTCGCTTAGGCGCTTTGAGGGCCCTTTCGCGGGCCACGACGACTTTTTGCGGCGCCTTGGGGACAAGGAGGTGTGGGGGGGTGGGATTCAGATGTTGCCCCTGTGTACGCTTTTCTAGGTGATTGTTGTCAAGTTGCGCAAGCGCAGTGTACTTAATAATTCCAAGTGCGATTCACAGCAGTTCGCGATTCCGAACCCCCGTGGCTACAGATCCCGAGAGCAGCCGACTTGAAGGGAACTAATGAGAAAGATCCTTCTTGGTGATAGCATTTATAAATGCCCATTGTATGACGATACCAAGGCCAATACGGCTAAAAGTGTAAATGAGGATACTTGCCTTCCAAACGAGTCCCGACATCCTATCTTCACGATCTGTAAAATAATGGGTCATAGTCGAGACCTGTATATACGTACTCGAACCGGTGACAGTTAGAACTGTACAAATTGGGCACAATCGATATCTGAATGTTTCAATGGCGCCACTCCGCTCTGTGTAAATTAAACCTAGGCACGGAAATTTAATTTCACGTTTCAGGAATATTACTCAAAATTTCCTGGGTCAAATAAATTACAGCGAGTCTGTTCCAAAAGGGACCTAGCGCTGAGTCTTATCCTGTCAATAATACATGCTCTAATTACTCGGAGAAGCTATATTCGACGAAGAATTCCGCTCAATGAAAAGATTGGTCCGCACGGCTCAACTCCCTAAAAACACTGTCTTCCTGTACAGTGTAGAAGCGTGCTTGGTTTCCCGCTCTCCACTATTTGCCCAGCATCCAAGACGATGACCTGGTCGAAGTCTCTGATATTTTGCAAGCGATGTACGATGGCAAATATAATTATACCCCATAACATTTTGAATAATGGTGACCGTCTCTGGGTCGATGTTTGCCGTCGCTTCGTCAAAGATGGCGAGTTTGCTTCCACGAAGAAGGGCACGAGCCATTGAAAGAAGCTGTAGTTGGCCTTGCGATAACGCCTGCCCATTAGGCGTTAGCTCGTAGTCGAGAGTGCCTTCCATAATTACGGCGGGCTTCAACTTCCAAGCACCCCTGATTTCAGTCTTTCTTTGCGGAGAAAATGTGCCTGCACCGCTTCAAGAGCAGCCCATATTTCTGCATCCGTTTTCTCCCCAGTGATATCGACATTTTGACGGACAGTATCCGCTAATACAAAGGAATCTTGAGAGGTTACCGTGAGACTTTTGCGGAGGTGATGTCTGGAGAAATGCATGATGTTAATATCATCGACTAAATGTAGAGAAAGTAAAGTAAGACCTCAGTCGCACGCACGGATGGCAAGACTCTTATGATATTACCTGTAGAGAAAGTAAAGTAAGACTACAGGAATGAATAAGTAAATGTAAGTCCGTAGAGAATAAGTAAAGAGACGTACCCTCAGTCGCACGCACGGATGGCAAGACTGAGGGACGCTCGAGAGGGGCCTCCACCTTATATACGGTGGAGACCGATTGATCGGTAGCTAGATGACAAACAAATGAAAGAAATAATGAAATAGGGAGGAACGGTACGCCAACGTCCATAATAGGAAGGCGCACTTCAATACTGAACACAATCAGTACTCCGCCTATCACATGTTTAGGCTTTATTAACTGACTGAGTATATCGCCTTCAGTGCGGAGAGCCCGCAGAAGCGCCATAACAAATGTTGACTTCCCGGACCCGGTTCGTCCAACGATCCCCAATGTTGGTCCTGCAGGGTTATTCCACGGAGAATCGGCAGTCCTTCCGGTGCGTGACGGGCAAAACATCGGTGAATTTCACCTCGCCGTTGGAAGGCCACGTACGCTCTCTCGTGTGCCGCCGAACTAGAAAGCGCGTAATGCTCTGGAGAAAGATTCAAATACTCCAAGTTTCGCTCCAGCGCAACGGCAGATACCTCTAGCTGCGTCCAACTGGTGAGCATGAGCGTCGTAATAGTTTCCTAGAGCGAAACCGCCTTAGTCTCTCTTGACAGACGCTTTATCGTACCTAGCTCGTTCCTCGCTCGATAAAAAACCGCCTGGGCTAAGCCGAGCGAGCAAGCCGGCGTTGGTGCTCCTTCGAGTCGCGACAGCCAGGAATCCCAGGATAACTATGGCGGTGTTGACCACAGCAGTCATCACCCCGATTGTGGATGTGAACCACATGGATGCTATGGTAGTGAGATAGAAAGGCTGTCGAGAACGAGTGAGGAGCATTGTGTTGGATTTTATGAGGCGGTTCTGCGCGAATTGTTAGGAGTCCGTTGAAGTCGATTGTTTCCTGGAGAAGGTTAGTTATACAGCGGAGCTTTGTTTGAAAGCGACGCAATCTTTTCGCAGTGTACTGGTAGTGCATTTTTATTTTATTTATTTTCTCCACGCGCGTGGCGTTGAATAGGGGCTTGAGCGCGTTTCTTCCGATCACGTGGGCCTGTCCTGGCTAGACATGAACCACGACGTCGAGCAAGCCCCCGCCGGCGCTGTCCTGCACAGCGAGCAGCAGCGCATGCCCACCGACGCCCACGACGGCCAGCCCCAGCCCCGCCCCACAAAAATATTCACACAGCTCCGCAGCTTCAGCACCCTCTTCGGCTCCACCGCCCCCACCGAGGAGGGCATGACCCCCACCCCGACCCCCACGCGCCCCTCGTCGCCCCAGCGCCGCTTCGCCGCCGTCAAGAGCATCTTCACCCAGCTCGGTGCTCGCGGGGCACGCAATCTGCCGCCTGCACGCATCGCTGTGCCGCCGCAGAGCCAAGCTATGTTCGAGGTCGAACTGGAAGGAGGAGAGCCGACTCCGCGCTACGAGCTGCCCGCATGGCCCCTCGGCTCCGAGTTCGCGGACGAGCACGACCACGACCACGAGCCGCCGTCCGCCACGCTCTCCGCGTCGGGCTCGTACGGCTCCTCTGCCTCCGAGCCCGACGACACGCCACCCCTCACGCCCGAATCCCTCGTCGCGGACATCGGCGCGCTCGCGCCCGCGGTGCACTTCGACTACGGCGGTGTGCAGGACGACGACTACGGCGGTGCGCACGACGGCGACGATGCGTACATGGACGACGCGTACGTCCCGAGTCTGCGCCCGCACTCGGTGGAGATCAAGGAGGGCAAGAAGCCCGCGCGCCCCATCGTACGTCCCGCGGCCCCGGGCACAGGTACTAGTACATGTAGCAGCGCAGCCTGACGGCGTGGCTTTGCTCTGCCAGGACTACGACGCGCTGCTCGCGGACATCTCGAGCGACGGCGACAGCCCTGCGCGCGTGCCCTGCGCGGGGCCCGCGGACGACGCCGACGAGTGGTATGGGCTCGAGTACACGCTCGAGCTGAGCACGCGTGAGCGCCGCGCGTCCGAGACGCACGCCTTTTCCGCCGGGGAGCACTCCAAGGTGCCCTCTCCTCGCTCCCCGCCGTCCTCATTTACGTGCTGCGGCGCTCATACTCTCGCACAGAGCCGCGAATCGTGGGCGGCGATCCACGCGGGGACGATCCACCCGTTCTTCGAGGACGAGGAGTACGGCCAGTGGAAGAACTGGCACCGCTACCTCGAGCGGCAGGACGAGAAGCGCCGCACGCGCCGCGGGCGCGCGTTCAAGGCGCGCGCGAAGGAGCTCGCGTGGGTGTATGCGGAGGAGGTGCACACGAGGGATCTCATTGCGTGGCAGATGGTACGTGTCCCTCCCCCTCCTCGCTTTTTTTTCGCGTCTCTTTCGGACGTGGATCTGACGAAGCGGCGCAGGAGGTGTACGGCGACGTCGACAAGGGGCTGTACGAGCGCCTCGGGATGCTCGAGGGGCACCGCCCGGCAAGTGCCCCTTCCCTGCTCTAACCGCGTCCCCGCCGTGCGCTCACGCTCTGTCCTTTTCTTCTTCTTTTCTTGTCTTTCCTTCTTTGGACGCAGGACCCGTACCACCCGCCGCAGAAGCACGGTCTAGGCTGGGAGCTGAAGCGCTCGCGCTCCGTCGCGGCGCTCCGCGAGCTGCGCGCGCTGCCTGAGCCGACGTTTCCTCAAAGACGCGTGCTCGGCAAGGCGTAGACGACGAGACGACATCGCTGCATAGACCTCGACGACGGACGGACGAATCACGCACGCACGCACGACGTATAGAAGGAAGAAGAGCGGAAGAGTGGAGTCAAAATCAAGAGAATGCAATGCAAGGAGAACGTGGCTGCAAGGGGAACTTTGGCAAAAGAAGAAGGAGGAAGAAGAACTTGAAACTTGAAACTGGAAGCTTGAAGATTGGACCCCTCTGACTGTAACGCTTCTGCTGCTCGGGAATACGGAGATGAGAGAGGGTGAGAGAGGGCTTGTACAGTACTGCCGTGTAGCTTTTTTTGACCATTTGTAACTGTAGCCGTGACTGAAGACCACCGAGACAATTTTGTAGCGCAATGCATATTTATTCGTTCGATAAAAAAAATGAGAGGAAAGGTTGGTGTTGACGCGTGTTACTTTTTGCCGCCGCCGGCCTCAATGATCGTGGGCACGTGAACAAGAAATTTCTTCGTCCCGCAAAAAAGTCCTGCGCAATCCAGGCACCCTTTCCTCCCCCTCCCCTCCGCACCTCCCCCCCACTCCCCACCCCCAAAATGCTCGTGTTATACGAGACCGCGATGGGCTACTGCCTCTTCAAAGTTGGCGACGCCTCGAAGTTGGAGAGCGACGACCTGTGGAAGGAGTTTGAAAGCCCCGAGAAGGCGAGCAAGTTGTGCGTTTTGGCTGCGCTATCGGTCTTTGCTGCGGCTGATTCTCGGTCTCTTTTTTTTCGTTTTCGTTTTGGTTTTGGGGCGCAGGCTGAAGCTCAAGGCGATCCACCGGTTCCACTCGACGGCGACGGCGGTGGAGGACATCACGGCGCTGCAGAAGGGCAAGCTCGGCAAGGGCCTCAAGGACTTCCTCACGGAGGAGGTCGTCGACAAGGGCAAGAGCAAGGAGTCGCTCCTCGTTATTGACCCGCATTTGTGTGCGTATCCCCCACTTTTTTTTTTTTCGTGTAACTTATGGCGCGCGAAAACAGCACATTCGATCGCGAAAAAGCTGAGCATCAATGTGAGCGCGCTGGAGGGGAAGAACGAGGACCTGTGGCGCGGCATTCGCTCGCAGCTCACGGCGCTCCTGAACGGCGTGGACCCCAAGGACCTCGCCACCATGAGCCTGGGGCTCAGCCATTCGCTCTCGCGGTGCGTTTCCCTCTCTCTTTCTCTCTTTTGCTTGTGTATGCGGCGCTGACGCTGCGCCAGATTTAAACTGAAGTTTTCGCCGGACAAGGTCGACACCATGGTCGTGCAGGCGATCGCGCTGCTCGATGACCTCGACAAGGAGATCAACATCTATGCTATGCGTGTCAAGGTGCGCTCCGTATGCTCTGTGTGGTGCCGGCGCGCGCGGGACTGACGAGACGCGACGCGCCCCAGGAATGGTATGGCTGGCATTTCCCGGAAATGGCGAAAATAATCGTCGACAATATCGCGTATGCGAAGGTCATCCGGTTAATGGGTGCGTCTCTTCTTTCCTTGTGCGCCCACGCCGCTCCTGACGTGCGCCGCATCGTAGGGTTCCGCACGAACGCGTCCTCAACGTCGTTCGCGGCGATCCTGCCCGAGGATCTCGAGGCGGTCGTAAAGGCCGCCGCCGAGATATCCATGGGCACGGAGATCTCCGACTCGGACATCGCGCACATCCACTCGCTGTGCGACCAGGTCATCTCGATCTCTGCGTACCGCACGCAGCTCGCCGACTACCTGCGCAACCGCATGAGCGCGATCGCGCCGAACCTCACCGCGCTCGTCGGGGAGCTCGTCGGCGCGCGGCTGATCAGCCACGCGGGCAGCCTGCTCAGCCTTGCGAAGCACCCCGCGAGCACCGTGCAGATCCTCGGCGCCGAGAAGGCGCTGTTCCGCGCACTAAAAACGAAGCACGATACACCGAAATACGGGCTCATCTATCATGTACGTGGGTTTTTGCATTTCGAGCGCGCAGTTCTAACCGCCCGCGTCGCTGCAGGCTTCGCTGATTGGCCAGGCCCCGCCCAAATTAAAGGGAAAAGTACGTACCGTCCCCCCCGCTTGTGTGCGCGCCGCTGGGCTGACGACGCGCTTGTGCAGATGGCTCGCATGGTAGCCACAAAAGCCGCGCTGTCCATCCGCGTCGACGCGCTGACGGACTCGGACGGCAAGTCGGACGCGCTCGCGCCCTCGATCGGGCTCGAGAACCGCGCGAAGCTCGAGTCGCGGCTGCGCGCGCTCGAGCACCAGGGCGACCAGGCGGGCGTGCGGCGCTTCGCGGACGGCGGGAAGAAGCAGGCCAAGTTCGAGATGGGCGGGGACGTGAAGATGTACAACACGCAGGCGGACGCGGTCGAGCTGGTGTCGACGCAGCGGGACCCGGTCGCGGCGGCGGTCAAGGTGGTGCTGGATGTGAAGGAGGAGAAGAAGCGCGCGAAGGAGGAGCGGCGCGCGAAGAAGCGGGCGGAGAAGGCGAAGGAGGAGGCGCCGGAGGTGTCTATGGACGTCGACGCCGAGGGCGACGGCGAGGAGAAGAAGGCGAAGAAGGACAAGAAGCGGAAACGGACAGAGAGCGAGGCTGCGAATGGGGACGTTATGGAGGAGGATACGGCGACAAAGGTTTGTCTCCTTTTTTGTTGGCAGAGCTGCTCAAGACTTACGATTCTCGCAGGAGGAAACGGAGGAGGAGCGGAAGGGACGGAAAAAGGCACGGAAAGCCGAGAAGGCAGCCGCAGAGGCAAACGGGGACGCAGATTCACCGAAAAAGAAGAAGAAGAAGAAGTCGGAGGCTTAGCCGTGTATTCTGTGTTGCTTTCGTTGTTATCTACACTCGTATATATTTTTTCGTCGAGGGATGGGGATGTGACCTTGGCTTCCTAATTCGGCCTCAGCTCGCGTAAAAGTTGCTCGACACTCGTACGATGGATCTGCATTTAATCTGTTGCTCTCCACTCTCATGTCCGCCTGGCCTGTGGTCGTCGTGACTGGTGCAAACGCGTAGGTCTGTGTCTCTTGAAAAATACCCGGGCTCATGGACCGCAGCGGTGTAGGTTATGGCATCTGCCGACGGCTGCTCTTCCAACTGTGCCTCTCGAATCCGCCGGACTCGTGGCCGCAACCTTGGGCCCACACCAGCGACGCCAACGGGTCTGAGCCCCCGCCCCGCTCCGATGGGCTTACGCTCATAATGGCGTGCCGGAGCACCCAGCGCGCAGAAGCAGCACGCAAGGAGCTATACAACGAACTCGACGCGCACATCGCGGGACTACGCGCGCACCCCGGCTATGACGGGCACGCCGAGGTGTTCCGGGACAACTTGAAGATCGAGGTCGAGTACCTGGACCTCGCGACGTTGAGCACCGTGTTCAGCTTTGCCGCCCACATGTCAAAGCAGTCAGTCTCCGGCAATTCACTCTTCAAAAAAAAATCGGCCGCTGAACTGCAGCTAGGTACACGTACATCTCGCATCTGATATTCAATGCGGGGGTCGCCAACTTTACGGGCATTGATTGGAACGTCTGCCTGCGCCAGCTCGCGCGGAATTTTTTGAACACGATCACGAAGCCGGAGTTCAACCTGCAGAGTGTCGGGGAAGTCAGTGTGGATGGCTTCGGCTGGGTCTGGCAGAGCAATCTTTTTGGCCACTATGCTCTCGTGCGCTTCCTATCTTCGCTGCGTCGACCGCCGCTGACGATCATTCAGTTCCGGGCCCTCGAGCCACTGCTCAACAGCACCTCCTACACCTCCGACGCGCGCGTTATATGGTCCACCTCGCTCGAGTCCACGCCAAAGTTCTTCGACAAGGCGGACTGGCAGCTGACGAAGACAGCGCACGCGTACGAGAGCGCGAAGTACCAAATCGACTTGATCGCGCCCCTCCTCGACCGCCGCGCGCTCCAGGACCCCGCGCCCTCCAAGCGGGTTCGGCACTTCATCTCGCACCCGGGCATCTGCCACACGAAAATCAGCACCAAGCTCGTCCAGTACGGGGGCGTCCTCGATACTCTGAAACTGCTCGCGTTTTATCTCGTGAGTCAAATAACGACTTCCCGTCGCGCGCCCGGTGCGCTAAGCAAGCTTTTTTCTTCTTAGGGCCGGATTCTATTGGGCTCGCGACACCACCCGATAACGCCCGCCAACGGCGCCGTCGCCGCCGTCCACCTCGTCCTTGTGTCCATATCTTACATCACCTTCTCCGCCTTCCTGCCCGCGAAATCGGATGCGGACGCCACACTATCCGAACCCAAACCCGCGCCCGTCCCGCTTCGATTCGGTGCGGAGACGGACAGGTGGGGCAATCCTGCGGTGGGGACCACGCCCAGTTGAAAAATGGGCGGAGAACGAAGTCGAGGGTAAGGTTCTTTTGGGACGATGCGAAGATATTTACCGAGGTCTGTTGGAAAAGCGGGGGACGCCCCTATCAGAATCATAGATAATATATTAGATGCTCTATTTCCTCACCTGTAACGAGGCATTGAATCGACGCAGACCGCTGGACCCATGCACGCACAAACAGCAAAACGCCTGCATCCCAAACTGGCAATTGGAGAGGAGTCTTTGGAACGTCGTTCAGCTTAGTTTCCGGTAATGAGACCCCACAAATTTATGAATTGTACACAATAGAATATTTTAGGCTATAATTACATCCCTCATGACTGCAGCCTTCGTTGTTTCTCTCTCCGCATCGCCTTGCGCCGCGCCCGGACTTCGGGGTGGTACCCCCTCGACACCGGCAGCCCTCGCTCCTTGGGAGTCGGAAGGCGATATCGCTGGAACGAGCGATGCTCATCTCTGCCATACGCATAAGGACCGTGGTCCGGACGCTCGACAGCGGGGGGGTTGACGCTCTCCAGGCGCCCGACAAACAGAGGCTGTAGCCCGAGCGGAAGGGGAAACCTGTTGTCGAGCATGTGTTCCACAACCTCGTGTAGGTGCCGATTCCACCCCTCGTTTGGGGGAACAGCGCCATAACGGTCCATGGTGTATTGCGCATGCCTCAGCTGGCCCTCGTACCATGACTTTTGCTGGGGAGGCATCGGGGGGCGGAAGACCTGCAGGGCGGCGTTGAAGAAGCGGGCATCGGGCCGCGGGAGGTCCTCCTGTGCCAACCACTTCCTCAGCTGCGGCACCCGTTCATACTCAAGTGGGAGGTTGATAAAGCGCCTGAAGACACTCAGCGCACCCCACCGCATGTACCGACGGAGCAGGAATTGCACTCGTTCGCGGGACAGCGGCTTCGGTTGCCGCTGGCATTTGTACATAAAGGCGGCCCAGATGGTGTTGCGCGATGTGCTACTCCAAACACGCTTGTTAGGGTCAAGTTTGAGGACCCATGGCTGGCGCCGGCGGACCAGGGCGCCGTAGCAATCGAGCATGACCGTGTACACGTGCGGCCCGAAGATCCACGGCTCACATTCCGGACATGAAGGCGGGCCCAGCTGCACCGTTCCGCCTTCTTCGCTAGCTGCCAGATGCGGTCCGCAAGCGCGGGCTGGCCGGACTTGGACAGCGCATTTAGCACAGCGGTAAAGAATACGGGCCCGAGAGCTATCGCGCGACAAAGGGCTCTGTACAGCGCCACAAGCCTTGCAGCGCTGATCCTGGTTTAGCTCGGACATTGTGTAATAGCGAGGCCTATGGAGTTCGGGGATGACGCGGAAAAGGAGGTCCTTAACTGCGCCGGCTTGGCCGGTTGATGTGAGGTACGAGATATACGACGTGAGGGTGTAGACGTCAGCCTCTGAGGGCAAATCCAGGGGGATCTTGAGCTTTTCCCTGCCGATGCGGCCCAATTCTTCACCCCATCTCGTATGGTCTGGCACAGTTTCTGGTTCGGTTCGGACGGGGCTCATAGGACCGGAGCGGATGAGGGTGGCTGACTGAGGGACCGTGTACTTGTTGGGACGCGGCGGCGCAGGGACGTAGGGAGGCAAAGTTACGGTTCCCATAGATTCCAAAACCTCCGCGGCAATATCGTATCTGCGCATCAAGGTCCACGAGCGAAGTAGGATGTTGGCCGTCGTGGTGTCTGGCGCAATAGGCACCCAACGCTGCTTCATCATGTGGGACAAAACCATCTCCCCGAGCGCGGGTGACAGCCGGTGACGCAAAGCATAGTGCAAGAGAGTATTGTAGTCGGCCAATTCCAGAGGAGGCAGCATATCATAGTAATGACTTTTGACGAGGGGATCGGGAGGTCGAAGGCGGGGGTGTTCGGTGGGGAGCGTGTAGATGAGATTGTAGATGATGCGGTGGAAGTATTCGTACGCTTTTATTCGTTCCGGACAACCCCCGGCGCCTACTATCCATATCTCGTCTTCTACTCGGGGACACTTGTACATGGTGCGAAGAAGCGGGGCAATTTGAGGGAACGGGATTTGTCGCCGATCCAGAAGGCCGGCGAGATTACCGAGTGCCTGTAAGGCTACCAGGCGATCATGGGTCGGTTCCCATGATTCACTGCGGCGTTCGAGGATTGTCGATATCATGGACAGGGCACTATCCATGGACTCTCTGTCCGGAATGATTGTCTCGCTGCGCAAATGGGCCCAGCGATGTCTAGCAGCTATCACCTGGCTCGAAGACTGTAGCTCGTCGTCATCGGGGATGCTCGCCAAATTGCTTTCCAAGGAGTATGCAGTCTGCCAGTCTCTGCACGTCCAGCCAAAGAGCAGCGAAAATATGATCAACTCCCCGTGTAACAGTGAGGCAGCCATGATCAACTTGAACATGGTATCCGTTCGTCGCTGGCGGTGCCGGCGTGCGAGAAACAGCAGCTTAAGCGCAAGTCGCGTCCTCTGGTCCGCCATTATCGATGGGCGAAGCCACAGAACGTCGGACGCGAGCTTCAACGGGATGGCTGGGCTGGGCGAGGTAAATGGGAATCTTGGTTTCGTTGCGGCTGGGGGCTCTGCTGGAGAGACGAGAGATTGGATGACTACCTCCAAGGTCGTGCTGCGAATTACGACTCCCTCGGCCATCATCATTTTTGCAAGTTCGAATGCGGGCTCTGCCAGTCCCAGCCGAACGAGGCTGTGTAGCAAAGCATGCGCGGGCAAGCGCTGCGAAACATTTGGCCCGAATTGCAACGCAGCCGCTTCGAATTCGATCTTGGATTGGAGCATCCCGGGCATTTTGAAAGGAAGGGTGGAAGGGCGGGCGCGGTAGGCAGCATAGCGGATGGAATTGAGGACAAAGAAGCCATCCGTGACTCCGCCGTTTCCGACACACAGTCGGATGGCCTGAGCGGCCGCGAATGATATCTTGGACGGTTTCACCAACAAGTTGGGGAGGGATGTCGACGACTCGGGAACCGCGTCGATAGCGTCTCCCAGAGATACGGCGTCGGCGGCGATGTTATGGGAATAGGATAGTGCCGCGGACGTCGCGGAGACGCGCATGGCCGTCGGAAACACGAGTTGACCAGTCGATCTCGGTGGCCGATACGCAGCCCGAGAGAACGCGACTCTGCCGTACGATAATGCGGGACTTCTACCGGCGAGTATGTGGAATGCATTTCTGGCTGTCGTTGACCAGATGCATCGCATGTAGGTTGCATTAAATTTCTGGCGCACGATTGAGCGATAAGTATAGAATCAAGGAAGGAAAATACATACATTTTACCGCAGCCAGGAGGTAGCAGGTGTGCTCAGGAGCCCGAGCCCCGAGCTGCGTAGAATAAAACGAGGATGGACGTCGTTCGAGAGCTGGAGTCGCTGCTGGACTGGCCCGACGCCACGTGACGTGGAATAATTTCTGGTGTGGACAACTTGTGGACAGAACAGCGAAGTGTTGCTCAGAGTGCTGCGTTCCTTCAGATAATGAGTTACGACCGACCCCATCGTGGTGGTGGCAACAGAAGACGGCATAGAGGTGAGACTGGCGGAGATTTCGTCTGCTCCTCCTTGTCGAACATTGTGCAGACGACTATGATGACCGTCGCCGCGACGTCTATGAATCTCCGGCGGACAAACTCAAAACTACCATAATAAAATTCGGCGAAGTGGTGAGCTCTGGACAGTACTTACCTCTACGTTTCCCCGCTCAATTTGTTACAAGGACGTCGTGGAGGAGCTTCCCCGCCTGGAGAGCTATATACGAGAAAGCACTCCCTATGTTATCCCAAACTTGTCCGAGGCATTTCGAATAGCGTACGTGTCCTGTGGCAATCGTGCAAATGTCTGCTCATTTTCCACAGTGTAACAGAACAGCCCTTCAAAATTCCGCATTATGTTGCTTTGCTCCGGCGGTTGCACGATTCCGCTGAAGAGACACCTACCACTGACGACACATCACTTGGAAAACAAATCCTGGAGGACTTTTGGAAAGGTTTCCAGGCATACCTTGACAAGTTGGCGTGGCGAGAAACGCGACTATGCGTAAGATCGAGTAGTCCCAAGCGAATATTCCCTGACCATCCGCGTCTAGATCCACTTTTTTGCCCACTTGACCATGGCCAAACTAATTTCAACGGACTCGATGTTTGGGCTACTCCAGTCCTTCACTGCAGTTCTTGAAGAATTCGGGGTTTCACATGGACGAGCTAAGAAAGCAGCTGTCTGCGCAGCTGAGGGCTTGATGATTGCCAGTCCTTCCACTTCTCGTTCCTCGACGTAACTAATACCCCCCACAGGGAGGGCCGATTTTGAAGCTGAGCTCTGCGGAACGCGTTCAAGAAATAATCAACGCGATTCAAGCGTACAACGACACTGTTACGAGCCCTAAGTGGCTCATTGGGCCAATCGTGAAAATGTATTCTGACGAAGGCTCCACTTCCAACGCGGACGAAGTGAGCATGCCAATCTCCTTTCATTCACTTAATAAACATATCGTTAGCTGCTCGATGTTGTGCTCCAGGCACTGAGAACTCTCGACGAATCCGATTTTGCCGAGACCGCATCCAGCTTCTCCCAGCCCTACGCCAGCCACGCAGATCCCGATCTGACAACATTTACTCCGTACAACCTCCCTTCAGTCCTGGTTCCTCCGGAAGTCATTGAGCTCGACGGCCTTTCTACTGACTCTGGCGAAGACGCCCAAGTCAAAAAAGAAGAGTGGCCGGAATACTTCCTTCGCCTCTTTGATAATGATGCAAGTTCACGTACCCTACCCTTTGAATCAAACTAATATCCCGTAGATCACTCCCGACCCCAAAACCCCAGCCGGCTATGCTGTCCATACCGCCCTTATCGACATCCTTGACATCTTTGAGGTCAACCGCAAAGAGTGTGCGCGTCTACTGCTTGAATACCCCAAATGGTCGATCCCGGGCACGTTCAAGCCCAAGCCCGGCGGTACAGTTGTCCCCGAACCTGTCCCGGGGAAAGATTGGCAGCTCGAGAGCACGGTCATCGAGGTAAGTCCTGATGTACTCGTTTAGATGCCAGCAATCCAACACAGCGCAGAACGTCCTCGGCGCGTACTTTGTTCTGCCCGAATCCTCCCACAAATCGATATACTACATCAGTCTGATCACGGAGCTATGCAAACTTTCGCCGTCTACCGTGGGACCTGCGGTGGGAAAATCTATACGCAAACTCTACAGCACGCTCGGAGACGGGCTTGACGTCGAGGTCGCGCGCCGGTTTGCGGAGTGGTTTGCAGTCCATATGAGCAATTTCGGCTTCCAGTGGGTGTGGAAAGAGTGGTAGGCTTGTTCTCTTCTTGATGTGGTGTGTACTTCAATAACCCGCGATCCAGGATACCAGACCTCTCGCTGACGGTCCAACATCCTAAGCGCGCGTTCATGCGGAGAGCACTCGAATTCGAGATTCGTCTTTCGTATCACGATCGAATCCTCAAAACGCTGCCGGAGGAGATGCAAGCGCCAGAGGGCAATACCATCAGCGAGCAAGCACCGGGACCCGACTTCGAGTACGACGATCCAGGCATGTATTTTGATTTGCAGTCCTTCTGCACACTTACCCCACATAGCAAAACCGCATCACGACGCTGCACTGGCCGTCCTGAACCTCTTCCGCGGGCGTTCCAAGGCCGAGGACGTCATCTCTCATCTCGACACGCTAAAGGTGTCTCTAGAGACGTCGGACGACGGCGGCATGGTCAACGCCGACGCGCTCATTCGCTCCATCGCGATACAGTCCCTTTTGCACATCGGGTCGCGGTCCTTCTCCCATCTCCTGAACGCGATCGAGCGGTACCTGCCGCTGCTGCGGAACATCGCCAGCGGAGGCTCCTCGACTGCTGGCGGTGGCGGGAACGCCGAGGCCAAGGCCGACATCCTCACTGCCTCGGCCGCGTTCTGGAAGCACAACCGCCACATGGTCGCGATCGTGTTCGACAAGCTGATGCAGTATCAGATCGTCGACCCGACGGACGTGGTTGGGTGGACGTTCATCAACCGGGCGGAGATTCGGGAACTGAGCGAAGCGACGGGGCCGTTGAGCCTCAGCGCGTTTGAGTGGGATTTACTGAAGGGAGCGCTGGATAAGGCGAATGGACGCGTGATGATCGCGCGCAGGAAGGTCATGGCCCTGCGGAAAGAGGAGGACGATACGCGCGCCAGGGTCAAGGCTAGCGGCGGAGCAGATGGAAACGCGATGGACGTGGATGCGGACGTCAAAGCTGGTGTGCAATCTCCCGTTCTATGTACCTCGATCCATCGCTTACATTGTCCTGAGCAGAAGCGGACGAAGCACCTGCCGTTGATAGCCCTGCCCTCGCTACGGCTCTCAAGGCGTTTGCAAGTCTCACACAACAACAGAAAGGTGCACTATCCAGGACTCTTGACGGATTCGTGTCTTGTCTCGCCCCTGGGGTCTCGGATTTGAATCCGAATCCCCACTCCCGCGTTATCATTTCCGAACAGGGGTGGAATGATCGCGCTGGATGGGAGAAGGACCAGTGGAACGCGTGGGAGACCTGGGGCTGGTACCGCCAGTTCTGTCGTTCGGTGAGTTTGCCAATTGGCCTGCCTATGATGCGTGCTTGACGATTGACCAGTATGCCCCGTATCTGCGGAACTACGCGACGACGCTCGGGACTGTGTCGTTTGCGAAATTCGAAGGCTCGACGGACCCTGCTGCCGAGCTGCTGAAAAAAACTTGGAACGTTGCGACGGGCCAGGAATGAACGAATCTGTACATCGTGAGCATGTATATCTCCTTGTGAAGCGCGGGTTCTCAGTTGCTGTCGTACAATGTTTTCATCGAATACTTATAAAGTGTGGTTACGGCTAAATAAGTTCGGTTGATTGTGGGCCTGGTCAGCCACTTCGCAGGGAACGGAATAAAGGCGGTTTGCTGGAGGCAAATGCTCTCTGCCTTTGCCTTCGTCTTTCGCCTTTTTTTCTTGCCTCTAATTTTTCCTTGAATTTACCCTTCGATCTCTTCGCCATCCCGTGACGAGTCCTCTTAAACGCGCGCTGTTTGTTTGTGCGAGTTCTCCCTCTCTTTCTTCCTGCCTCTGGTCAGGTTTCGCATCTCCCATACACTTTTCTATCACCCGTTCTCTTTAATATGTCCCAGCGCTCTCAGTCTCCTCGCCGGGGCTGCCGCAATTCCGCGTCTCTCCTCCCCGACTCTGCACACAATCCGAGTCTCCTCTACCTCATGGCCCAGCCTGTGACGCTCGAGATGGTCATCTACATCGCCCGCCTAACAGCAAGTGCCCTCAATATCACGCCCGAAGAGGCCTACAGAGCAGACGTCCTTTCCTCTTCCCGCTTCCAGCGGTATCCTATGATCTCCCTCGAGCATTTCATCTGTGGTATCGTCCAAGGCGGGAACCTCCCACCCTCCACCCTCCTCACCACCCTCGTCTACCTTGAGCGGCTTCGGTCAAAGGTGCCCAACATGGCGACAGGTATGCCCGCCAGTGCTCCTTGCCCACTCATCGTGTGACTCACTTTTACGTACGGTAGGACTGCCGTGCACGAGACACCGCGTCTTCCTCGCCACCCTCATCGTCGCTGCGAAATACCTGAACGACTCGTCCCCGAAGAACGTCCACTGGACTGCCCACGCCCGCGGCATGTTCAAGGTCAGCGAGGTGAACCTGATGGAACAACAGCTTCTCTTTCTCCTCGACTACGACCTCCGCTTTGACGAAGAAGAAGCCTGCGCAGTGTTTGCACCGTTCATGGCCTACCAGTACGCAAGCACGAGGGCACTCGCCGTGAACAAGGTCGTGCGAGCAGGCAGGGCGAGAGCTCACGCCCAGACGCAAAAGCAGAGAACGGTGCTGCCCCCGCCATGCGACCCGCCTTCGTATTCTCTATCTGCTTCTTCTTCTTCCTCGTCATCGTCTTCGTCGAACGCGTCTTCGACATTGGTATCGACAGTCCGAGGGATCGCGAAGCGCCTCTCCCAGACCCACCTGTCCTCTTCCTTCCGGCCGCAGAACAGCAACACCCTGAACGTACCCCACCGGAGCTGCGACTCTGCTTCCTCGTACACATCTTCAGAGATGGGATCGCTGGTGGACGATAATGGTTCTTCGTCGTCGTCATCTTCATCTGGCTGGCAAAGCGACTCTGACTCTGAATCCGATACGGAGGCGCACGTGTACTACGACCGCAACTCCGCCTATGTCCACTCTGGCTCGGGATTCCAGGGCTCAGAACAGCCCGAAGACTATGTGCCTGTGCCGACGTCCTCCAAAAGACCTTTCGTCCTTCGGCCTGTTCCTTCCTATGGGTACAAGAGTCAACACATGCAGAACCGCTCCCGCAAACCCTCTGATACCTCGTCTGTCAACACAGTAACAGCTGCCTCTCCCCGACCGAGCCTGCGGCGCACTACAGTCGCGCTGCCGCCACTGACAGCGGCTTCCTCAAAGCGCTCCTCTGTGGCGACCTCCGGCATCTCCGTAAGTGCGACGATGCCAACCATATCTCGCACCCCCGCCTCTGGTAGCTTCTTGAGTCGTATGTGGGGCGCTGCCAAGGGCGAGAAGTTTTCAGGACTTGTGGAGTCTCGGTCAGATGGGATGCCCTCTCACCAACCGCAGAGCGCATTTAGGAGGCTGGTGCTGGTGCATTCGCGATCCAATCTTCCCGGAGCGGGACGCGGAGGCTCGGCCGTTGTGGATGCGTCGCTACAGGTTTAAGAGGAGGGAGAGGAAACAGACATGCATTGATCCTTGCCGGACAGACTACTCCACCGCCATCCCCACCCACTTGCAACCACCCGCCCCCGCCATCCGTGCTTGATTTACCCTTTTCTTTCCCCGAACCGCCAGAATCATCGAACCCAAAACGCTCTTTCCATATGGACACTTACGGACCTCTCCTCCTTCTCTGATCTCTTTTCCGTTTTATTGATCCTGGATATTCTACTGCCAGTGCAACGGACACACGGACTCTATCCTATCCCCACATTACTATCCACCCCATACATACATAATGGACTCCTTTGCACGGACTTCTTTGTACGGACTCATACTCGGAACTTCATACCCCTGCCGCACACATACTTATTACCCACTTGTTTCTGCATCCACCCACATCCTAGTATGCCCCATGGAACCCCTTCATATATATCATGCTCATATGACATCCCTACTGTCCCCCTTTCCTTAAAATTTCCCGTCTTGTGTACTACTCTACGGAGTCGAATATGCGCAAAATAAAATTTGCTTTGCCTGCGCAAATCCTGTTCGACTCTCGGATGGCTTTGCGGACTGGATCTATTATTATAAGATTATATCGACTACTGCACGACTCGTGTCCGTTGGACTAAATTCATCGTGATGGACGCGGCGAACTTCCGTACCGCTGCGGCCTTTCCTGCTGTTGCTTCTTCACAACCTGTTGCGTTCCCACACGCGAGTTTTTGCGCACGGGCGGCTGGAAGCCATATGAAGAGAGATCGATGAAGTTCTTCGGTTTGGGGGGCTCTGTAGGTCGGGATTTGGGCTGAGGCGGCGGCAGTACTGGTTCCGGCGTGGGTTCCGGCGTGGGTTCCTTCTGAGTGGTTGGCTCGTCGCCCTCTGCTTTCCGTGCGACATGCTCGTCTCCCTCCGCCTCACGGTCTGCGCCCTCTTCTGCAGCCTTTTCCTCGGCCGCGAGCTGGATCTGTTCAGGCGTGAGCGTGCGTTTGGGGTCCACTATCCCCCGAAGATGTATGACAGCCATATTCTTTCGCCATTCCACAGGTTTAGCCTCGGTCGAGACGTCCGCCATCATCTCTATCGTGTCCTGCAATTTCTGATTCATGACGGCCGGCGATGGCGAATTGGTCTTGGCCTTGGTCGAAAACACGACGTCGACCTTGGCCCCGATTTCCAAATACGTCCGTACGCGCGCGAGCTTGTGCTCGAGGTCGCTCTGCTCCGAGCTCCACGTCAGCTGCACCTCCTTGACGATGTTCTTCCGCGTGCTCTCGCGCTGGCTCTTCTTCAACTCCTTCTGCTTCGCCAACCTCACTTTTTTGTTTATGATTCGGACAATCGGCATGGGATTTTCCGCGACGAGCTCGACCCACTGTTCCTTGAGGTCGATAGAACTGAGGAGGCGCCGGAGCGACATCTTGACAAGGACGTTGTCCTCGGCCAGGGAGACCTCCTCGTAGGGAATCTGGTCGTTTCGGGGGCGCTGGACGACGGCCTTTTTACTCTTGAAACGGAATTGGGTTCTCGGAGACAGCACGACTGGGTTGAGACACGGAAAGTGCGTCAAGCGCGGGTGCAGGAGTGTCCGCGCAGCAAAACGAAAGGCAGAAAAAGTGTTCATGTCTGGCTTTTGGGTTCATATGCGAGCGAAATACGGGTCGATCAGAACGTACCTTTACCTTTGCACGGTTTTTAGAAATTTTTGGTGGACGCGACGAACGCGCTTAGGGAAGGCTTTAGACAACTTGAACAAATAAAGAACTTTCAACCTTCAACTACCTCAACGAAGCGTTGCTTACTACGCCTCTGGCTGGTGCAAGGAACATCTCTCTCAACGCAAATCTAGCGAAGGCTTCTGGCGGGGCTGGACGGACCCGTCAGGCCCGCAGGGTTAACGGCAAGAATCAGAGACGTTCAAACGTTCAAGCTCAACTTGAGTCAAGGCATGCCTGGCGGCCTTAGCTCTCGGACTGGCACACTCGAGCTCGCACGCCATTGGATTTCTTCACCGATTAAATAAAGCCTCTAAACCACGTAGGAAAGCTTTCCGGAATGCAAGAGGCATCGACTCAGTTTCCTACGTATACTCCGATATTCTCAGTATATCCCGAACGAGGTGCTGGTAGAAATCTGCTACAGATGCCTCAATACAGACGACCCCGCCGCAACAATGACCGGTGACGATTTAAATCTTCGTTGGCATTCTGAAGGAGGAGCCGTGGACGACCCTCCCAGGCTTCAGTGCTGCTTGATCAAGATTCTTGCTCTACTTTGGATGCTCGACTGCCAGCACGAGTGGGCGACAACTAACAACGTTATCCCCGCCAGATGCTTTATACTGAGCTGCGCTGTTGCACGGGCTCGCGCGGGGCTTTTTTCTTGCTGGCATAACGAACGCTTTCTCTTACACCGGTGGACGATGAAGGTGAGGGCACTGAGCCGGAGGACCTCCTCGCGGAGGCCCTTACTCCCTGCACGCGCCCGACTCGAGTGCGACGCCCCTGCCCCACCAGCTCGCGGGCTACAGCGGCGACGACTATTGAAAGATCGACTCCGCGGCCTCCGAAGCACCGCCAATTTCCCGCATCCCGCTGGATCATTTTTCTGTCCGGCACATTTTCCGTCTGGATGGTTCTGCTTCTAAGTTCTCTGAACGCTTCACGACGCATCTCCATCCCCTCCGTCGGTCTATGTATACATTCCCTATTAATACCCTATTAATGCCTCGCACTACTCCCTCGAATTACCCTCGAATGCTGGTTACCAGAAATCTATTTTTATGCCCTTGTCGCACATAAACGCATTTATCCATCGCATCCCTGGCTGTCCATATGTATCATCACAACCTCCGTGATATGTTTGTGCGTCGATCTATCTGACGGGACCCTTCAATATCAGGGGTCGAATGTTGCGCGAGATCTCATCGAGCTAACCGTCGCGAGTTTGAAAGCACTTAAAATGCCTATCTATCTACACAATATATTACAACAAATCCGGGTGCCCAAAGTGCTCGCTCGATTCCTACGCGCCTAGCTAGAGGTACAACAAGTAGGCTTTAAGCAAGGAAGAGCAGACAACGGTACGTGTAATCCAAATCCTTCTCCGCCGACCGTGACGCAAACCCGCACACCAGTGCGAGCGTGGTGGGTAAACAGGAAAAAAGAAAAAAAAAAGTAGGGCAATTAAGGGTAGGTCGTCGACAATAATGCGTAGTGGCTGTATTGAATGCATCTATCACTCAAATTATGTTCATGAAAAGGGGAAGAAACGACGACTCTGGTGGGTGGTATCGTGCTGTCCGTGTGGAATGGCTGGCTGTCCGTCCGTGAAAGTATAAAAACCCTGGTACACCTGGCTGAACTGTCCGTGGCCGCGTGGCGACGCGATTATGCGCTGGTGGCACTGGCGCTGGCGCTGTCGGTTGCGCTGGCGCTGTCGGTCGCGGAGGCGCTTGCGCTGTCGCTGGCGGCGGGGCGGGGGACCATGGTGATCCCGTCAACGGTGACCTTCCCATCGGGGGACAGGCCGGTGAAGTCAGCGGGCAGCGGCGTCGACGCGGGGGGAGCGGACTGTCCGTTCTGGCCGTCGGTGCTACCAGTCTCCTCGCTCGCCGAGCCGCTGATGGTCGAGGACGCGCCGGAGATGATCGACGACGCCTCGTCGGGCGAGATCGTCGTCGTCTCGGTGGACGTCGCACCGCCGCTCGTGCCCGAGCCGCGAACGAGCTGACCGAGCATCTCGGGCTTCGTGTCGATGAAGGCGATCGCGGGGCCGGCGACCTGCTGCGTGGTTGCGCGGTCAATGACGTTGTTGATGAGCGGGTTGTCGTCGCTGGTGATCCAGAGCGCAACGGGGCCGTTGGCGCCGTCGGGAACGACACACTGGTCGAGCGGGAAGTTGAGCGAGAAGGCCATGCCGCCGAAGATCATGTTGCAGAACAGGCCATCGGTGCCGGTGATGTTGGTGCCAGAGAAGGTCAGGAGGGTGCCGGGCCCGACAGAGCCAGTGTTGGTGATCGTGAGGGCATTGGTCGCTGGTGCGCGGCTGGTTAGTTTCGCTCTGGGACGGAATACGTCTTTTGCAAAACTCACGGGTGATTCCAACGTCGCACGGGCCGGTAACGAAGGGAGCCGCAATCGAGAACACCTCCTGGGGTGTGAGGGGAATGTCGAACGCGGCGGGGATCGCAGACCCGGTGCCGGACAAGATGTTCAGGACGGTCTGGTGACGGGCCTCGACGGTCAGGATGGACGCAGCAGCGTCAAGTAGCACGGGGTCGTCGATGAGGGTTGCACCGCCGAGGTACGCAGCGACACCGACCATCTCGACAACACGGGCGGTCGCGGCCATGGTCGGAACATCCGTCAGCGCACTGTCGAAGTTGAAGCTACACTTCAGGGGCACCGCACCGTTGTCAACCAGCGCCTGCTGGATGACGGTCGTGTGCGTTGCCTCGTCTTGCTGGATCGTCGTCAGTGTCTGGGTCGCGATCATGCTTGACGAGAAGCCCGCAGCGGCAAAATCGGAGTCGGTGAATTTTGCAATTCCCTGAGCGTAAAACTCTGTCTCGAGCTGCTCCAGGACGTTGGCGAACTCTGTGCCCTTGTAAGCTCAGGACAGGGTCAAAAAATTGCTATCAACTCACGGAACACGAGTGCATCGGTGGCAGAGGCCGCGCGGCGGATGGGGCGGGCAGATACCAGAAGAGGGGTGGCCAGAGCGGCGAGGATAGATGATGTGGAATAACGCATTTTTGAGGAAGACTACCGAGGAAGAGCCTGCTTTAAGGAACGTGTGAAGATATCGCAAGCGATGACCAGAGGGCGCAACCGGGCAGCCAAGAACGCCTATCGGGGGGGTTAGAAAAGCTAGAAGAGCAGGGGACGGGGCTCACGAGGGCACGGCGGAAAAAAAAGAGGAAGGGAAGGGAAACGAAGGGGGTGAAGGGGCGGTGATGGCGACGAGGGTTTTGAGTGTCGACATGCGGGGGACCCGCTCCCCTGGGTTGATGATTGGTTCTGATTGCACCGGCCACACCGGTAGGATCACTCAACGCCGTCTCTATGGCAATATGTCAGATACTCATGATTGGGTCCGCCCTTATATCTCTCATTGGTCCTTTTCTGCTCCCAGTCTAGAGAGTACAGCGAAGGGAAATTATCAGACAAATGCACCGCGACCAAACCGGTGATACAGCCTTCGGTGCTTGAAACTTGCAAGACGTATCCCATTCAACGTCATGTTTGACCGCTGGTAGTGAATGCTATCGGCATCGGTGATGCCGTCGTGCTCTCCCGCCCAAACCTTGGAGATCCACATATGTCTGCCGTTAAACGCCGAATATAGAGAAAGTCTAGACTTTATGATGAGAACGTTACCGTCCAATCACGACCAGGGATCGGATCGCAGAGTCTTTCTTGTTTTTTTTAGAAGCCCATTTGGAGCTCATCCTGATGGAGGTCAATAAATGTCCAAGGGAGTGGTAGAAGATAGAAGATATAAGATGTATCATCCAGTTTGTTGGTCGAATTCCAACCTACTCCAACATATGCGCACTGCAGTTGAAGGAGACCGGAGGTCCCGGCCGCAACGCGTACCTCGGGCCGTCGTCGTGTGGTTTACTGGTTGGTACGGTCGTATTACACGCTTGGTCCCGCGCGGAAGTTTGATGGAGTCATCATCGTGATCGGCGAGTGCGGAGACACTAAATCGAGGACTTGCCATACTTACATATAGGCACCGACTCCCTCGAGCCTACAAAATACACCATGGTGTATTTACGGTTGGGAAAAGTCGGGCAGAAATGCAAGAGTTCAGGCCGAGCTCTTCTGGCCACAAAACTACCGCTGAATCTGAGAGTTGAAGGAGAATTTAAAAGAAGGAGCAAATGGGAGCTCCCCGCACTTAATTTAGCTTTCAAGTTGCCATTTGAACCTGAGAATTTCTCAAAGAGTTTAGCAACTGGCCTCAAGCCTCAGCTATCATTTCTTCTGCTGAAAAAATAAGACCCTAAGCACGCGTCGAGCGGTCTAAAAAAACAACCCACCGTCCGCCGGCGGCGTCTCAGACCACACACACTCCTGCTGGTCCCATACCACGTCCGCCGCAATCGCCTCAGGGAGATACATCATCCCCCGCGGCGCGCCCCCGATCCCATACCTTTCCTTCATCACGGCGAGCCCAATCGGCTCCTTCAAGCGCCACACGCTCCGCACACGGTACGCATAGTCGTACCCCGCCCACTCGCCGTCCCTTACGCTGTTGAACTCGGCGTTCCCGAGCATGCCGTCCTCGGGGAGCGGCGCGTCGCCCGGCGCGCGCGTGCGCGCGGGGTCGATCTCGCAGACGTACGCGAGGTGCGAGCGGGGCGCGGTGAGGTAGAACCAGACGCGCTGCACGGACGGCAAGAGGCGGTACTTGCGGAACTCGTAGCTCTTTTCGCGCCGCACAATGTCGTCCATGTAGTTGCCCTGCATCGCGAGGATCGCGTCCGTTCGCGGAGACAGGCTGCTGGCCATCGTGGGGAGAGCGAACCAAGTTGCCAAAGAAAGACGCGTGACTCAAGACGCATGCATGGGCCTGCATGGGTACATTGCGGTCTTGAGTCAATTGCAAGTTAGTTGAAAGAAATCCTCAGCGTAGAATTTTCGATTTCGTCTTCGTTATTGAGAACCTTGAGGTCAGCAGAGAATGTCCTGCCGTCGACTCGAAGCTGTGACGACATTGAAGCTGCCCACCAGTGTAGACTTTAAGACACTCTGCGATATGATAAACGAGATCGAAGCGCAATGGAAAGCCTGAGCGGATAAGCCGCAAGCGAGAACAATTAAATTTCCAGGTTCGACGACGATTATATACTTAATAACCTAGACACGCGGTAACTAAAAATAAAATAAAAACTCCCTCTTTCTTAGTCTACGTATTGGTTCCATTGAGTGGACACACCACCACCGACCTTCTCCAAAATTGTTTCCAAGACACTCCTGTCTTTTCCACTTTCAGTCCAACAGTTGAATATCCACTGGCCGGCTCTCTTGTACGGCTGCCGTAGTCGATCGACTAAATCGCGCGGCGCTAATTTGCCCCAGTGAACAAGGGTGAACTTAACACCATGACAATCAGGTAAGCCATCGACCTCCGTATAGTCTTCGCACCGGATCTGGAGGGCGATTCCGGCATCTTCTGCTAGTCGTTGAGCCAACTCGTCAGCACCGGCGCGACGTTGGAACTGGCGGAGGAGGCGTTGCCTCTCATCGAGGCTCGCGGTGCCGGCGCGACAACGGCGCACGCTAGCAAGTAACGCGCTTCGTGCGGCGATGTAAAGATTGGCGGGGCGGGTCTTCTCCCACCGATCCAGAAGACGCCCGAGTTCCTCGACATCGGGTTCTTCTGAGGTGCTGTGAGTAGATTGAGAGGAGCGAGACGACTCGGAGGAGCTAGACAGCTCGGACTCGGAGGAGTTGTTGTCGGCAGAGTCGGGTTCATCATCCTCGACAGTCTGTAGACGGGGGCGCGAACCGGTTGTCGATGAGCGAGGCTCTTCAGATTCCTCCAGCTCCGGAGGTTGAGGTGGGTTTAGTGGCTGGCGGGGAAGGTTGTTTGCTTTCAGGACCACGTTGATGCTTGCTTGGATGCCCAGCATCTCGTGCCACCCACCCCACTGCTCGTTCGTTGGGACGGATGGGGCAACGCTAAAGCCGTCGTGGGTGTCATGAGAGGTAACATTGTGTGAGGTCGTATTGTCTGCGGTCGTTCTCTCAAAGGCCTCTTGAACGTCGGAAAACTCCAAACGATGAACATGTTCGCAAGGCTCCGGTGGCGACCCAGATGGCGGCAGTGCGATGGAGTAGCTCGTCCCCGGGGCAGCAAAGAGGGCCCAGCGTGTGCTCGCCCAAGTACCCGCAAAACAGGCAGTGGAGACCACGCTCACGCTCACGCGCGCTCTTGTCGTCCCCAAAGCCTTCTCAACCTCGCTTCGTTCCAGCCAGAGGGTTTTCCCGTTGCCCTTTTCACCGCACTCGATCCGCCCGAATGTCGCTTTGTTGCCGGGACCATGGCCAAAGAGAAGAATGACGATGTGGTCGGTGGCCTTAGCGTAGCGGGCTTGCTTCGCGATGTTTTTGAGGAACGCCTGTCTGAGCGACTTCGCCTTTTCCCAGACGTCGTAGAATCGCTCTTTTGTGTCAAGCTCAAATCGCTGGGATCTAGATGGCCCGTGGAGAAGGGTGTGAGTGGAGGTGCTGCTCATGTTTCTGAGCTTCTCCAACTCGGCGAAAACATCTATTTGGGCGAGCCAGGATTGATTGAACTCGGAAGTCTCGTCTGTCAGTAAGCAGCGAGCAAAGACAAAATCTGACAGGAACCACAGTTCTGAACAGGTGTGGTCGGAATCGCTGGGTGGTGTCCCTAGCAAAGCCGAAATATAGAGAGTCATCGCTTTGACTTTGAAGTTGGGAACGGTTGAAAGGAATGGACCTCCTATTTTGTTTCACATGAGTGGGTCGGAGAGTCGAAGCCGTCGGACTTTGCCTTGACGGAGTTTGAAAACCTTGCGGCCTCCATCCACGCCCACCGCCTGTCTCCACTTGGTCCTGAACCCAAAGGGCCTCAGATCTATCCCGGAAGACATTCCCATCGGCCTGTCTCCTCTGATATTTGAGCCCTCGTCAAGCTCCCTATCAAGCGGTCAACCTCCGCTTTCTTAGCGTCCACGGAACTGTTGCTCAAACTTTGGCGGACCTCCAATCTCAAACACAGTGAAGACCAAAGGAAATCAGCCCTACGTCCGAATGGACAGTCACAGACAACTCACCCCCGGACTTCAAGTTGGTGCCACGAGATATTCTCGAGTTGGACTTGAAGCAATGAGCACCTGCTGGCGGCAACCCTTACGCGCATCGCTATATATGACCCTTTGAAACTAGACGCTCATTCCAAACAACCTGTGTCCCCTGCTTGATCAAGATTCAAAGAAAGCTGGTAGTTCCCGCCTCTGAGTCAAGTCCCGTAATTCTTTTCGCCACGTATTTCCCAAACACCAAACAGCGTCCTCCGTCATGCCGTTCCCTGTACACAAAATCGCCACGGCGGCGACGGGAAGGCCCTCGACTATTAATTACGTTTGCTCAATAATGCAACGGACTGCAACGGACCCTCAGGCTCTGATCGGTATCACCCTAATCGGACTCCAGTCTAGTCCAATGGCACCATCCGCACGGTGTGGGAACGAAGATCTGCATGCCGACGGGACGCATGTACCGAGGCTTTCTGGCCCAACACACCGGATCGCCCCAGGAGGGATCGAGCGGGCTGCTCGTACAACGCTTGGAAGTCGCCGGGTTTTTTCTTGTCAAAAAAAAATCATCATGGGATCGAACGGGACGTTGTTCATGTCGCCGTGGATTTATTGGCAAACCACCTCAAGATTGGATCGAGCGGGATCCTCGGTGATGTTCGTACCTCGCGAAGAAATAGCCGTGATTTTCTTGGCAAAGGTACTTCACCCACTATCCGAAAGACCTAGATTAGCGCCGACAGTCGACGGGCGCCCGCTCACGCTCATGCCTTGCGATTAGACGGTCAATTTCGGTCACCATTTTGTGTGGGTTTAGATCGTGATTTATTTATTGCTCTAGTACAATGTGCGTGTGAGCTTGAAAGGCCTCGACATGGGGGCTAGGTTCCTCAGCCTGAGTCCTTGCGCGCTTCTTGAGAAGTAAATATATGCGCGATCGCGAAGCGGACTGCTACTGGCGGCGTTGGTTAAAGTTCAGACTTCAGTTTCTACATCCGCTACATCTGCCATAAATCTACACAGTCCATACTAGTCAACAGAAATACATCCAAGTACACGCGAGCACACTAAAAATACAGCCATCTCAGACCTCATAGCCGGGGGGGTTGTCGATGGGGACAGTGTTGACCCCCGCGGACGACGTCGAGCTCCCCTCCGCCGGCGACGTGTACACCGCTGCGCAAGTGTTATCAATGAAGTAGCCAGATCAAGAAATAACGAGAAACGCACGCAGCCCCTCCTCGTTCTCCACCACCTGTCGCTTCATGTAGATCGCGCGCTCGCGCGTCTTCTCGAGGGTCGCGACGAACTCGAACATGGCGCGGTCTTTGAAGCGTACCTCCGCCGTCGTGCCCACCGTCAGCCCCCCTTCGGGCGCGGGCCTGATCTCGAACGTGAAGTAGTTCGACCCAAACGTCGGCTGCTCAAACTTCGTTGACAGGATCGACGGCAGCGGAACTAGACATGCACGGGTTGACGGATCAGTAGGATCGTCTTGCACGCAAGGCCAGGGCACGCCACACACCTGAGAGCGACTCTAGCGCCGGGTCCGAGGCGCTGGTGAATATGAACTGTGTTGGCGCTCAGTCAAACGCTCCGGGAACAAGGGCGGAACGGAGCGCACTCGTTGGTCCGTGATGGAGAGCTTCCCCGTCGCCTTGAGCGTCTTGGACCCCCCAGCCCCGCCCGCAGTCGCAGCTTGCGTGGGCGGGGCGTCGGGGACGCGCAGTATTAACTCGACGCCGCTGTCGATGGTAGTAATCGTCGCCTCGTTAGGCAGGGGCACCGGCGCCCGGTTGGGGCCGAGCATGGTCCAGTTCAAGGCCATCGCGATGAGTGTGTAGGTAGAAATACAAGTCAAGGATGGAATGGCACCGCCTTTGTGTCATTCGGAGGATGCAGCCAAACAATGCGGTCATCCCCGAATTTGCATCGCATTCGTCGACCATTGCAACGCGGTTTCTTAGCTGCAAGTAAAGTTCTGGTGGACGCACCGAAACATAATTAATCGCTCACTTCTTTTCACTAAATTCGACTTGTTTGATCTTGTTCAAACTTGGCCCAACGCTGACTTTGGATTTACATAACTCAGAGAATCTGTTTCTGAGGGCCTCGGAAACATAATTATATTTCTTCATTACATTTTTGGACGCGAGGACACTTGCATTGCTATTGCTGTTAAATTTTCAAGTCAAATAGTACTGAAAGCTTATTGCGGTCAAATTACCGTCCTCTTCTGAATCTCTGCTGGTCACCACAACTCATTGATCCAAATACAATGAGAGAGGGAGGGCTGATGATCCCAGAGGGCAAACACGAGATTATGGCGCTAGGAAAGAAATTGGACCTCGTCACGTGGCTGAAATATTCCGCTTTGACCGGTGCCTCGGCTATACGTTGCGTTTACAAGGACTCGGCGGAGGCAGAAGGAAGCAAAAAAAAAAATTGGTGTGTGTCGGTCGTAACTTCTGTGTATGGTGTGTTCCAGGCCTTGACTGCACGCCGGCGCGACCTTTGAAAGCCTACATGGCGCATAAAGATGTGCATGGGAGGTTACAGTGCATTACGGTGATAAAAAGAGGAAACCTAAAATACAAGCTATGTCCGGAGTCAAGAGATTAGATCCTACGGCCTCCGCCTACGTGCACCCTGACCATCCTCGTCCTCATCGTATATCGACGACGTTGACCGCTGCGCCGTCCGCTCGACAATCGACGTCCCGTCCCGGAAACGCGTCTTGAAAAGCACATTGGCGTTGGTAAATAATCCCTCCTTCAGGGAGACGACAATGAACTGCGAGCCCTTGAACCGCGTGCGGAACAGCTGCCCGATGTGCTGCGTGTGCGAAAGGTCGAGCGCCGCGTCGATCTCATCCAGGATGTACATTGGCGCGGGCTTGAATTGCAAGAGGGACATGATGAGAGACAGCGCAATCAAAGACCTGCTCGGGGGTTGGTGGGCTGATGGAAATAGATTGAGGAGGGCCACCGACCGTTGACCGCCGCTCAATTCCGTCAGACTTTCCTTCCACACACTCCCGAGCCGCACTTTGACTTCAAGGCCGTCCATCAGGTCTTGGTCCTCGGGCGGCTGCAGCTTGGCGAAGTTGCCAGGGAGGAGCTCAGCAAAGATACCGCCAAAGTCGCTATGAGAGGCCTGAGTTGCTAGTGAGTAGTCATTTGTAAAGCACGCACCCATCGACCTTCTTCCACGTTGACTCCAACGCCTCCCTCTTGTATCGGTCGAGCTCCGCAATGGTTTCTTCGATCTTTTCCTTGTCCTTCATGACGGTCTGCAGCATCTTATTCAGCGACGTTTCCCGCTTCTCGACGCTGTTTCACTTGTCAAGGAAAGCCCAAAGAATGACTAATCACTCACTTGTCAATCATAGCCAAGACCTTGGGATTGATAGACTTCTTCATGCCCTTGTTCTGAGCGGACAGTTCGTCGACCCTCGTCTTCAATGCCGGCATGTTGTTGGCTGCAAAGTCAAACTGGCCGCCTGGCTTTCCAAATTGTCTGCAAAATCATTGAGTATATGCAAAGGGGCAACAATTGAAGCGCTTACTCTTTATCCTCGTGGATCCACTCGTGCTCTTTCTCCAAGTGCACCACCAGGTTCGTCGCGGCGTTCATCTCCTTGGTCAAGGTCTGAATGTCAATCCCCAACTTCTGCAGCGCCAGCTCGGTCTTGGAAATGGCCTGCTTCTTTTCCTTGATTACGCGGTCGAGAGCCAGCAGCTCGTTGTCGAAGCGCTTGAGCGTGGCGCGCTCCTCTTGGAGTTGACCGTCCGCCTCGTCATACGACGCCTAGCAAGATCATCAGCTGCGGGTTTCAAGTGGTGGCGAGTGGTCATTTACCTTTTTCTTGACGAGCTGTTCCTCGAGTTTGGTGAGCTCGCTTTGCAGAGTTGCGACGTTGGCAGTCGCCTCCTCCACTGCTGCTTTGGCGGCCTCAATGTCGGCTTCCGATTGCTCTACAACCAGGAAGTCATTGGCTTTGTAATAAATGTGATGCATCAAACGAGGCGCACCAAGCTCCAGAGCAGCAGTCTGTTGCTCCTTCTGTTGCGTCTTCAAGATGACCGAGTGCTTTTGCAGCGCTACCTTCTGCTTCGAGATATCGGCCTGTAAAAGATCATCAGTCTCATGAAGTGCCGACACGGATGGAGAACCAACTTTAAGCTCGTCGATCTTCCCGTCTTTGTTGTTCTTGAACTCATCTATGTCCTGTTGGAGGCGGGTACAGTCCGCGTTCGCAGTAGCTTGCTTTTCTTGCGCAGTCTGTATCGCAGCTTCCAGGGCTGCGATTGTCTGCTTCAACTTCTCGACCTCAGGCACCGAGCTGTCAAGGGAGGGATATTAACGAAGGGTAAATTGAGAGCGCCGCCACACACCTGAGCGGCGTTACTGTTCTGCATCTCCTCCTCCATCAGCTTCAGCTCATGCTCCTTCATGTCCAACTCCTTCACGCGCGCTTTCCACTCGTCCCGGGCCTTTTGTGACTTGCCCTGAGCCTTCTCCAACTCGTCAAGCCCCGCCTTCGCTTTGGCGAGCTGCTCCTCCGCCTCCAGGAGCTTCTGCACCTTGATCAGCACGCCACTTGTGTTGGGCGCCGACCCGCCCGAAAGAGAGCCGGAGGGTTCGTACACGTCGCCAGCAAGCGTCACCGAGCGCACTTTCACGGCGTCTGCGAACGTGACGCGCTTCGCAACCTCGGGCGTGTCGCAAATGAGCGTAGTCGCTGAAGACAAATTCGACTGCTTTCGAGACGTTCGCGGGATAGCGCACAAGAGAGAGCGCGGTGCGCACTTTCTCCTTCGCCTAACTTCTCCGCAGCACGTAATTGCTATCGACAAACGCGTTAAATGAAACACAAAGATACTGGCGAGGGGTGCATACAGAGGCAGAGATGGTACGGGGTTGGATCTTGCTTAGAGGGATGAGGTGGACCTTCTTGCTCAGTTGGCTGCCGAGGAGCTGCTTTCCAACATTTTCGTCGTCTATGATAACGCTCTGCAGCTTGCCGCCGGCAGCGACCTCAAGAGCTTGTGCCGCGCGGTGATTTTCTTCGTCCAGCGAAAGCTGCAAAGCGACACGCCCCTTGACTTTGCGTTTGTCGAAGTTCGGACCAAGGTTGTAATCGAAGTCGAGGTAGCTCAAGTCACGATGTATTCTTTCGCGATTCTTCGGGGCAATGAGACAAATGTTCAAGGAGAAAAGACAATAACGTACATCTTGGAGGGATCGCACTTGAAGATTCAGTTCCTTGAAGCGGCCCTCAGTAGTGTTCTCCTTCTCTTCGCTCCAAGCACACTGAGCGACTTTGGCGCGACATCCCTCTACTGCCACCCTCATAGCCTCGAGTTTCTTCCTCCCGTCGCCGGCGTCGCGCTCTACGACCTTCCACCGAGCCTCGAGGGTCCTCAGCTCGCCCTCGCTCATCCCAAGCTTGACGCGGTTCTGTTTTTCCTCTGCAGCTGCTTGGGCCGCTTGCTGGCGCGCCGCTGCAAGCTGGCCCATGTAGCCACCACCGCCCGTAGTCTTGTTGTCTTTGTTATTGAGGCCGGTAAGCAGACTTTGCAAGAGCTCTTCGGCGGTCGCGAGCTTGTCGGTGAGACCGGTGTGCTTGTCCTTGACAGTCTTGTGCGAGGCATTGAGCACCTCGACTTGAGCTTTCTTCTCTGCTAGAGATGTCTCTAGCTGTGTACAGGGCATTAAAAGTGGCTGAAAAAAGAGACAGCTAGCTCTCACCTGTGTAAGCTCTGCTCCACACGTCGTAACCCGGCCTTGTTCGTCCTTAATGCTGTCCTTCTTCATTTCGACCTGCGTCCGGATCTTCACGAGCCCCTTGTCCAGCTCTGCTACGGCCTCCTCCAGCTTTGCGAGCTTGCCGCCCTTGCGCTGCTCCTGATTCCGCTTCTCCTCGACGTCCTTCTTCTCGCCCTCTGCGGCCTCGCACTCGCCCTGCAAGGTGTCCCTCTTCCCCTCGTGCGCTTCGATATCCGCCTGCTTCTTCTCGATGTCCCTGCGTTTCTGCTCTGAGCGCTGACGGGCCTCGGCCCACTCCCATGCACGCAGCACACGCTCAATGCGCTGCAGTTCCGTCTCCGCCTTCTGGAACTCGATGAATTTACGTTTCTCCTTGCGCAATTTATCGAGCTTGGGGGTGATCTCCTCGGCGAGGAGCGCGGTGATTTCTTGGACCTTCTTGTCCTTCTTCGACATGGTCTTGATCGCCTTGTCCTTGCGGTCCTCGAACATTCGTGTGCCGGCAGCCTCTTCGACCATGCCGAGGATCTCTTGCGGGCGCATGTTCAGTACCTGGATGTATTTAAGCGCGAGATGGGGCCGAAAGAGAATTTACGCACCTTGGTGATCTTGCCTTGCATAATAACGAAATTGGGATTATTGATATTGAGCTGAACGGACTGAAATAGCGATTGAATGGTCTGTTGGGGGACCTTGTGCCCATTGAGCAGGTACTTGGACACATTTGGAAGAGACAGCTGCAGTGGCATGTAAGCACATATTTGAATTTCGAGATATGCCACGCCAACCTGGCGCGTCACAGTGATCTACTTGGAGGATTCATGACCCGTAGGACTCTTGCTGATGTCGGAGTTGTCGAAAACGATGGTCACGCTGGCCTTGGTGACGCCAGCCTGACCGCGTTTGTAGATGAGGTCCGTCTGGTTGGACGCGCGCATCTGGGACGAAGTTAGTATGGAAGTGGGCCACGAATCATATCCCCCGTACAGTCGACATGTTGGTAAGGCCCAGCACGAAGCTGATCGCGTCGAGGATGTTGGATTTGCCAGTGCCATTGAGACCTGTGATAGCATTGAAAGATGGGTCCCAACCGGTGATTTGCGTTCGCACAGGATACGACTTGAAGCCTGGACAAGGTCAGAGGCTGGGCTCACGAAAAGACGCGGGAACATACCCTCCAAGACGAGTTCTTCGATCCTCATCGTTTCCGAAAAGCGCGTGACGGTTGAACGCGATCAGTCACGGTGTCGTCACGACACCCAAGCATGCGTATACAACTCGGTAAATAGTGTGACGTCAACAAGATATTCCGCTTTGACCGGGGTCCCGCAAAAGGCACCAGGAGACGAGGTGGAAGTCACCGTCTATTCTCGGTGGCCCATGTGACAGCGTGAATGGTACCTTACATTACATTGGTTATGTACAACAGTAGCAGGGCAATAAAGAAACCAAAAACCTAAAATACAATTTATGCCCGAGTCTCAAGACACTGCAAGCCTCTCCTGCCGACAGCAAGACAGCCACGCAAACCACATCATCGTGCGCAGCTGCAGGACATCTTCCTTCCACGCCTTCTTATGGTTCTGCTCCCTGAACTCCCGCGTGAGCTTCTCGCACCGCGAAATGTTCTCCGGCGACACAAAGTCAATCGCAACCTTGATACAATCGCTGAGATTGCGGACCTAGAAACAGTGAGCCAAGTCAGCGGGGTCCACAAACGCAGTTACGCGGGACAGGCGGACCTGATGGGCGCATCCCGCCGGGATAAACACAGCCTCCCCGGCCTTCTGATAAACGCGGTAGCTTTTCACCCCGTGCTGCTCCCACAGCTCGCGCCGCGCTTCGTCGTCCAGGTAAACCTGCTGGCTGTGAATAGGATCCAGCCCTGTTGTCGAGAACTTTGCGCGCATAAACTGTCGGATCTGGTTGCTGTCTTGTGCGCGGAAAAGATCCCAAGCAGCACATCCCTCCTTGCCGTCAGGATCGGGGGCGGCGTATGTCATGATGTTGAGGGCATCGGCCATGTCCATATGCAGCCGTGTCGACCCTTTACTACCGGCCTCCCGGTTGGCGTTGGCGTTGTACATCTTCGGCCCTGGGAAAAACTATAAATTGAACGGCAAAAAGGCGGACGGGACTGTTTGCTCACCGAGATCAGGACCGACGGTGTTGGATGGAAATGAGAAGCGAGATTCAGCGCGCCGTCTCTACGAACATAGTTGGGCATAGGCACAGCTTGGCTGAAGTCCTCGTATAACTCCGGGAATGCTGTTTGGAAATCGCTCGAAGGAGGCCAATCCTACCATACAGACAATAAGCAGGCGATCATACCGGTAATAATCGCACCAGACCTTGAGCTTCCAGCATCTATCCCGACCGTCGTACTTCCCGAAGCCACTAAAGAAGTCGGCGACTGTAATGCGCTTATTCTCGTCCGTCTGGCATTCGATGATTAAACAGCTTTGGGTGCCGTATTTCTTCACGAAATATTCGGGCGACCAGTCGATATTGAGCTTGCGCCCGACATCTGTGACTAACAGGGGATCGCCTTGAACCCAAAGGCTACGGAATACCTCCTCCGTGAGCTCCGAATCCTTAAATCGCCGGATTTCATGTGCTGGTATTTCTGTGCGAGACCCAGAAGCGACGGGAAGGGCAATATCACTATCGGATATCAACGTGGCCTCCGAATCATTTGACAATGGGGATGGCGCGGCGTCAGCAGGAGTCTGTGCTGCACTGCTATTGGACGTCGAGGCTTGATCGGACTGGGATGATGCCTGCGCCACCGATGGTTGAGCAAGAGTTATTCCTTCGTCTTGTAAAAGCTTCGCCATAGCATTGACGGTTTGAGTGAGCTCGGACTGGCTGAATCTCGACATTGGCGAAAAGTTCTTCGCACTGTGATCTTTCTTCCTCATGCACATCAAGAAGGTCGGGTTATCATGATTCTGTTTGTCTCGGAGCGCTTGCAACTCTTTCAGTTGGCTTTCTGACGCGCCATCAGGCTGAGTCGTGAGGTTCTTGACTTGCTGGAAACACTCCGCGCATGCCTCACGTCCACAGAGACGGCACATCCAGGAGGAACAGAAAATCGAGGTCAGGCATGTATCTTCGGCATCTTGTTAGGTTACAAGGAACGCAGAGAAAAGGTGTATTTACCGCAGGTAGCTCGAACATCGCTCTCTCGCGGTCTGTACACGACTCCCTCCTGGCCAATGTGCTTGAGTTCTTCGCGAAGAGTCGGCAGCAGCGCAGCGGCAATTGTTTTCTAGGTGGCAAAATTAGACCAGACGCCGTTCATTCAAGTGAATGCTTACTTTGGTTTCGTGGATGTGGTCATCGTGGAGCGGAATATTCCATTCATCAGGGAACTCCAGTCGGGGACTTTCGTCATCCTTGTACTCCTCTTGGAACCCGAATCCTCTAATGTTCCCGCTGCTATCCCGGAAGAATGCTCGAACGCCTTGAAAACGGCATGTATCCCCCGCCCAACGGCGAATGCAAGAAACACAGCGAGTTATCTCTGCGTCCCTGTAACGATTGGCCATGCAACGGGCATCCTGAATTTCCACTTTGAGATTGAGATCGGTAGGTAACTTGAGGGGAGTGGTCTGGTAATACGGTGCTGTAATGGTGCCAGTGAGAACATATCAAACATAGAAAGGAATTCAAACCTTCGTTTTCGTTTGGCTTGGGAGGTTTGATAGCCACGGTACTGGGGGCAGTTTCTGCGCAGATCAGCAGGACATTCTGGAATGTGATCGGGAAGTCATTACCGTTTAGAGCGGCCATTTGAGCTGCCTCGCTACGTTTCTTGGTCGTATATACACGCTTATTTGGGCCTATCCATGGTCAATCAGATCAGGGGCGCTGAGCTAAAGAAAGAGGTTGGTCCACAAACCAGGCTTTTCCCTCGGTTTTGCGCTCAGCTTGCGCTTCGACTTCGGTGGCTCCTCCGCGTCTTCGCCGTCAAACACATCAAACGCACCCCGTTTCTGAGACCTCTGGCTGGGGCGTGTTCGATCCGTTGAATGCGTTTGAAACGTGGGGGATAGCTGCCGTCCATTGCACCGTTGGGCTTCCGAATAGTATTGAGAATAAGAAATCGCCGGAGCGGCAGCAAGTCGAACAGAGGCCCGTTCGGTTGCTTGCCATTCTAACTCATGGGTTTAGACATCATATCGTGGATCGAGAACAAGATGTACCGGTGGCGTCTATTTCTGGAGAGCCTCGCTCATGGGAGGATTGGGAGGATGCAGATGACTGCTGGCGTTTGTCTGCGAAACGAGATTAGCTAGGGCTGGGACGCGAGTATGTATAACGGACGGGAGTAGTCGCGCGGCAAGGCTGGGATGGCGGCATCAGCGCGTCGGTCGCCTGTGGTATATATGCCTGTCCGCATGTCGGAGAAGATTGGCGAGATTGGCGCGATGCTCGGCGAGCCATAAGACAACGTGGGCGAAGTAGGGCTCATGGGCGAATGCACTTGACGCGGAGAGAGGCCGTTGAAGGGACTGACGCGCGGAGACGCCTGGTGCTGATAGGACGGCCCCGCGACGCTGTTGGGGTTGCGGCCAGAGGACCCATCTGAGGGCCACGCCGCTGGGGTGCGAAGACGATAATCCTCTTTTCCAAGACCGTAATCCTCCACCGACCGGCGCGAGGGCGGATATGTGTCCGGCCGCACAGCGTGATGCTTGAGTGCACGGTGGTGGTGGGCTGGGTAGGGGTCAACGTCTTTCGAATTGAGGATGAGTCTAAGGGAACTTGAAGGCGATGGCTCTGGGGAGTACATGGCGCCAGCGCGCAAAGGGAACGCGACGGGGAAAAGCAAGTCGTGAAAGACCCGATCGCGAACCTGTGGCCTCGGCCCTTCCCGGCAGATGCCGTACGCCGGCGTACGGCACTCAAGTTAATATCATGTTCTCCTACTTTTCCAGCCAAAGCCTATCAGAGCACGGCTGTACTTGGGAGATTCAGTCCCCCATCGAGCCTTGTACGAGTTAAATGGGTGCAATTCAATGGCCTACAGGCAAAATTCTCCACGTGTATCCGCCCCTGGGGAAAATAGAAACGAGACAAAGGGAACGTGTATGAACGGCTAAAGTGGGAGCGTCAAATAAAGCTAATGTACTTGCGCAACGACACGGCGACCCTCAAGGAAACGGGATATAGGAAGGGCAGAGCCATCCACCCGAGTATAATTCCTAGGGTCGCCCAGTACCGTCACCGCACCGGGATGTTGTCCACGGGGGGAGCCTCGTCAACTGTGTGTAAGACGGTTAGGATGTGTCTCGACAGGGGACAGGCACATACGTGGGATGTCCTGTGGCGTGTCAGTAGCGGCCTCAGACGATTTGGCCTCTTTTAGTGCGTCAGTCAGAGCGTTTCGCGAAAAGAACGCTGACTAACCTTCAGCTGAAATGGGAGAGTCCGGGTAGTTGTTAGTATTTCCGACTGGCGCTTCTGGCGCTGGCGCAGCCTTGCGGGCGGGCTCCGGGATGCCGAGTGTCCCCCAGAACGTCGGAGGAGACGGCATGCCGGGACTCCAGAAGGCGGATGACGTCGACGAAAGCACGGAGCTGTTCAAAGCAGCGGTCGAGGGCGCAGATGTAACTGCCGCCGCCCCGCTTCCACCAGCTTTCGCGGCTGCGACCTTATGGCCAGAGATGTGAAGCCGGTTTGCAATCTGTTGGGCATTGGCAGCTGCTCCATGATGGCCTGCCGCCGGCGGCATATCCGCCCACATCTGTAACGCCTTTATGGAGCCCCACTCAGTAACCTTGTTGTTCAGCCAATGATGATCGACAGGCTTAGTTAAAAAATCGTTACAGCCAGCGGCCAGTGCCTTCACACGATCGCTGTTCAACGACGACGCTGTCTGAGCCACAATGATGACGGACGATCGATAAGGCGAAGCGCCTGTCGAGGTGTACGGGGATACGCTCAAGGCAGAGTTAGGCTCGGGAACAGTCGGACTCGCCGGCGGATACCCCTCCGCCGCGTTCAATTTCTCCAAACGTCTGATTTCCTTGGTCGCCGCAATCCCATCCATGACGGGCATTTGAATGTCCATCTGTCCAGATGTCGTTAATAAACTGACGCGAATAGCTATCGTAACTCATCTACCAGAATAAGATCGAAGTTGCCGGTCTTCCACTTGTTGACAGCCTCGAGCCCATTGTTCGCAACCTCGTACTTGAGCTTTTTCTTGCGCATGAACCCAGCGAGCTGCATCTGATTGACGACATTGTCTGGTCGTGCTCGGTTAGCAAGTACGACCAAATCATTGTCTGGGCATACCTTCCACTATCAAAACACTAATAGGAGGGACGATATCGATGTCTGGCGCCGCCTTGGCTTTCTCCAACACCTTGGGGTCTGGAGTAGCCGTCCGCCTGCGCATGGGACGGCGAAACGTCGGACTGCCCATTTGGGGCGACGAGGAGGCAGAGGCTGGCTGTTGTGGAGCTATTTCGGAAAAGTCGGTTACTACTGAGGGAGCGGGGACGGGCTTGGGTGCTCCAGCCTCAGGTGGCGAGTCAGGGACTCCGATGGACAGGCCACGAGAAGCAGTGCGAGGAGAGCCCGATACCTCATGCAAAGAGGAGAAAGTAGGGTTGTCGGATGGAATTCGGGAGATGGACGTCCTCCTGCTTGAAGGCGGAATAATCAATTGACCCTTGTCCCTCTCCATTGGCGGCCCAAACGCCGACTTCCTCGGCGTCTTCGAGCGCGGGCTGAAGAAAATTCCAGCGGGTTGCCCAGGCGGGCTAGAAATTAACAGTCCAGAGGAAGGCGTTGAACCCAGCTGGACTGCATCTTCGGATCCGAAGTACTCAGTGCTATTCGACATGCCCAACGGCGAAGGCGGCGGCAGTCCTGGGCGCTCCAACATATCTTTGGTGCCCGACCTGCTTGATCGGTCCGAATTGCTCCTTGCACTGGGTGGCCGGTTACCGCCAAGCGGAGAACGATTAGCCGGGTGGTGGGAATAGCCCAAAAACGAGTTGGGCGCAGGGGTCGCTGGCGAAGTGGCTATGGGGGCGAAGAAGGGGTCCACAGGAGGTCGAGTAACCGCCATGTGTAGCTGGGTGAGAACGCGCTGCGGCCCTGCCGGTTTAGGTACTATCATGACTTCTGGTACGCGTGCGGAAGTTCCCAGATACAGAGGGAGCACGGTTTGCAGCACGTCTTTTACGACCTTGAAGTTAGCCAAACTCGTAAAATGGACGATCACGACAGGCGGGGCGGACACGAGGGAGGAGACGCGGGGAATTTGAGTAGTTGAACGGCGCGAATGGTGGGGGAGAGGGGGGCGTTTAGGATTCAGAGTCAGTGGGTAGGGTGGTTCTATGCGCAACGCATTCAACCTCTCCTTAAGAACGGCAACATTGTCGTCGATAAATACGAAAGATAACCGCTGTGGTCCTAGCGGTTTGGTCTCCACTTTTGGGGAAATACTTTGCGGAATGGGTGCTTCGCCGGTGGGGGGATATGGTTGTTCTGGGGGTAGTACAGGACTCGGAGGGCTCGTTGGAACGTCTCCATCTGCCTCGCCGTCCACCGACATATGGCTGACGTCCATCCCCCAGTCCGCCAGATATCTGGTTACATGTTGCGCAAAAGATCCCTTGGAGGACGCATATAACGCGACCTTGGCCCCTTTCAGGGTTTCGGCAAAGGCAGCGAGTTCCTCTAACGTTGGTTCCGCGGCAAGGTCCGGGGTTCCAGACTTCGAACCCGCTGGAGCGCGATCGAGAACTAGAGAGAGCTCGCAAGTTCGGCCCAAGGTGGACGACAGTAAGTTATTCGTCAAGGAGCCCCCAATTTGGCGAAGAAGACGGCGCAGAAGGAGACTGGAGAAGTGTGGCTCTTCTCTGGTCTCGGGATCCGTTGCGTACGGATGCGACGGCGCGAATTTATGCGCAATTTGGATAGTGCAGTGAATGGGACCGTCCTCAGCAGTCGGGGAAGGCGTCAGGGCGTCTGCGGTGACCAGCTCGTCTGATATCCTGATCTCCTGTCCCGGCGCTGGTGCGAAGCCGATGAAGAGACCAACCTCAATAGAGTCCCCCGGTCGAGCTACAGCCATGATTTGACGAAGCACCTGGTCGCGAAAGCTTAGATGTCTTCCACCAGAACAACGGCAGTCTACTCACATGAGACAGTGCGACCGTCAACCCGCTCTCCGAGCCGCTCACCCATGCGTACTTCAAGCTGAGGTCTCCGTGATACAGCACAAGATCCACGCCGGCCTCCGCGGCTGCGCCGCTCATCACATCACCCACACTCTGCAGTAGTTCGCCGAGATCGAAATCAGTGTGCGCAATGAGCCCCGAGGACTCGAGGGTCTCTCCGGGCGGAGGCTCCTGGCAGAACTCGGCCATGTTTGCAGAAAAGTAGTTGAGGTTGCGCATCGCGGTGAACATGGCGGACATGGATGGGGTGGGCACGGAGAGCGTGCACGCAGAGAACTGCTCCCTGGTCTGCTCGAGCACCTGCGGCGGGGAGATTTGTAGCAGCGTCTGAATCGCCATCTGCACCATGTCCGCGAGCTCGAGCGAGAGCTCATAGAACTGGTTCGAGCTCGGGGTGCCAGGGTCAGACTGGCCGTTTGGAGGACTACCCCGCGGCTTGGCAGTCTGGCTCCGGTGGGGGTTCTGCAGGCGGCCGAGCTGGGGAAGGGAGAATGCGCGGGAGAAGCGGGGATGCATGCGGGGCGGGACGTTGGCGTTGGTAGGGGTATCATTCCGCTCGTCTCCTTCGTCCTGGCCGCTCACGGACACGCTATCCGAGTCGTCCGGAGGGTCAGATGGGGTTGGAGGAGACGATGCATGTCCAGAGTCCGCACGGCGCACGAAAGTGAAGGTCGTCTGCACCGACATGGGGTCGTCCTTTTCCCCTGCCCATTCTCCGAGTCCGTCGCCGTTGACAGCGTCAAGGCGCGCTGGGCGTGGGAGGGATTCCGCATCCTCTGCCATTCCTGAGGGCGCAGGTAGAGGGCGCAGGTAGAGGGGACTAGCGAGAACTCTATGTACGCTGGTCCAAGGGTATGTACTGCAGGAACGTGGCCGGCCGCGGTAACGCGCCAGGATTACAGAGGGCAATCGTCAAATTCAGACACAGTGGTTACGGCACGTTCTGTTTTCAATACACTGCAACATTGCTGCAACATCGTTCATTGTGTTTTCAGTTTCTCAGCTTAGACTCCCCATTCGCGACTGCTGCGACTGCCGCGATAATGTGCGTTACATGATGCCGTAGGACCAGAGTTGTGGATTCAGATATTTATTTACTTACAAGATACGACCCACAAAGCATGACACTAGTAAAATAATTCGACATCCCCCTGCGAGGCACGTCAGCAATCAAGCACTCCGAAGAAAAAAAAATGAGCCACAAACCTCCGCAACCAGGTCCATGTCGTGGTAGCTCACCCGCTTCCCAGCAGCAGCCCGCGGGTCCTCCTTCGCGTCCGGCGGCGGGGGCGGCAACGGCCCACCCGGGCCCCCGCGTCCGCCGCCCCGGCGCTGCTGCGCATTCGCATTCCCGCTCACTAGCGCAGAGTCCAGCGCCGCTGCCGTGGGCTTCGGCGGCAGCCCCGCCCCCGCGGGCAGCGACGACTCCGCAAAGCCGCCGAGGCGGTCGCTGAGCCGGCGCCCGTTCGACGAGTCGTCGCGCCGTGGCGGCTGGTGCGGCGGATAGCCTGAGTAGCCGTAGCCTGAGTGGTCCCACTGGCCACCGCCGTTGTTGTACTGCGGTGCATGCGAATAGGAGCTGCCCCCTCCACCGCCCCCGCCGTACTGGCGCCCATAGTCGCCTCCGCCGTGGTGCGAGGGCGGCCCTTGGATGCCATACGCCTGGGGCGGCGGCGCCTGCCCGTTGCCGAGGCTCACCGGCGGGTGCGCAAATGGTTGGATGCGATGTGGATCGAGCGCAAAGTTGTTGAAGTACGGTATCTGGAAGGCCATCAGTATCCTGGCGTTCACAGTTTAATTTTACAATAATCACTTCGTCGAGTACTTTCACAAGCTCTGGATGCTTATTGGCAATATGCTTCTCGACAAAGGACGTAGCCTTGAAGAGCTTTTGACACGTCTTACACCGGAACTTGCCCTCATCCTCTTGCTTTAGGAACGGTTCCACGGCTTTAGTTAGTTCCCTGGAAGGAAATGTCAAGGTGGCTTGCAGTACGACAGGATCGTGTACATACTCGTCGTAGCTTTTCCCGCCGTACTCGCGCGGGTCTACGCCCTCTCGGTTGACCAAGAGAGCCATCTTAGAATCGAGCCACTCAACCCATCGCTCATCTTCCAAATATTAAATATGACGGATGCGAAGGAAAAGACGGGGTGACATACCAGTACGCCTCCAGTCCCTGTCGTTCGAGCGGTCCTTACCTGAACCTTTGGTCTCTTTTCCCTTCTCCCTGTCCTCCGCAGGCGCCTCGTCCGCCTCCTCGTCTGTCTTTGATTTCTTTTCTTTCTCCGCCTTCTCAGCGGCCTCGGCAGCCTTCAACTCCTCAAGCAGCATTTTCGACAACGGCTTCCGCTCGTGCTTTAGACACTTGCGCTGCAATTCCTCAAGATGGTCCGTTACAATGGAACAATAGTAGCACGTGTGGAACGCCGCCCGCAGGTAGGCAATGTACAGGTCGAGCGACACCGTCGTCTGTTCTGAATCAGCTTGATCGTCTAGAACTGGATTTTTGTGGGTGCGCACCTTCTTGATTTCATACGCCTTGTCATCATTCACGTCCACCAGCCCCTGCTGCCGCAGATCCGTCATGACCTTCTCGATCCGCCGCTCGACCGCATCGCACCCCCGCTCCCGCGGCTCAGACTCCTCCTCCTGGCCTTCCATCGCCACATCCGCTTCCGAATCGGTGGCCCCATCGACCGGCTTGCCTGCGATTTTTAGCTTGCGCAGCTCCGCCGCCTCGGTCTCGAGCTTCGCGGCAAGCGCCTTCGCGTTAGCCAGGTCCTTCTCCATGCGGTCAGGCCTGCTCGCCACCTCTGGCGCGTACCGGATCCGGTTGGTGAAAGGCTTGACATTGTGCGTGATGTGCAGCTTGAAACCCTCGATCTGCGGCATACGATTAGCGCGGGTGTATCAAGAAACGCTCTTCCCACCTTCTTCTCGGACAACTCCGCAAGGACAGCACCCATGTCTGCGTCGTCGCGGAAACGCAACCACCCGGCGCGGTAGTAGTTTCGCTTCTGTAACGGATCGCCCAGGGCAATGTAAATGAAACCAGGGACTTTGGAGCATGCCTGGTAAAGAAGATCAGCGATATACACAACACCTACACGTAAGAAACCCACCTCCTCGAGCTTCACTCGCCCAATATCAGGGGGAATCGTCCGTATCATGACTTGATTGCCCTCGGGCATCACAGATACTTCGTCCCCTCGATCGGCACGCTTGTTGTTGCTGTTGTTCGAGGTAGACTTGCCGTTGGCATCGGTCCTGTTCGTGTCGGCCTCAGCAGGGTCCTCCTCTACGTTCATGTTGAACTGCATGTCGTCGTCGTCGCCGCCAGCCTTGGGTTCCTCGGATATAGGCGCGGCGGTGCCGTTGGGATTGGCGACAGTCTCCGAACCCTCACCATTGGCAGCACCGTTTTCCTTCACGGGGGACTCGGGCTGGGGCTCATGCATATCTGGATCAAATTTGCCCGCCTCCAAATCAAACAAGAAGGTGTCGATGCGATCTTTCCACCCTTCTTTTCTCACCCTCTTACGCAGGGATTGAAATTCTGGCGCAGGGTCATACTTTTCACTGAACCATGGAGATTTTCTGTGGTGGTCAAACATCGTCTGCAGCTACAATACAACAATATTCAGAATCGCGTCGTGGAGTAAAAAAAGTAGAGTAGGAGTGCGACAACCCAATGGAAACGAAGACTAACCTGGGCTGCAGCAAAGTCCTTTTTGTACTTTTCCCACTTGCTTTTGATGCCGTTTCGGGGCTTGGAGCCGTCGCCCGCCTCTTGCTCAGCGGCCTTGTCGGCGTTGTCCTCTTCGATGGCCTGCTGAGAGTAGAAGTAGCGGAACCACTCGGCATATTGCTTGAGCGATGCGGGATAGTCAAAGGTATGGGGGTCTGGCGGCGCGCGGCGGGCAGGTGGGAACGAGCCGGAATGCCCACGCCGCGGTGGTGACGAATACCCATACTGCCGATGCCCATCTGTTGCGCACAAGTTAGCAGCCGACGCAAGCAGCGTTGCATGATCCAAACCGTAGTCGTCGTATCGCGGACGCGGATCATACCGCTCACGGTCGTATGGTGAGTTGGAGCGCTGGCGCTTGCGGTTTACTTTTTTTTTCGTGGAGAACTGATTAGCGCGGATGAGGTGCAAGGCGATGGGGACGTACGCTCAGGCCCGGGGCTGCGACTGCGGCCCCTGCGGTAGTCGTATGGCACGCGGTCCCGCTCATACGAAGCCCAGGCCCTGTCGCGGTCGTAGGCATCCCAGTCTGCACGGTACTGGTCGGGTGGATACGGGGGCTCTGCGCGGGGCGGATAGTTTCCACGCGGGGGAGAACGGGAGCGGGAGCGACGGGGGGGCGGGGGGTAGGAGGGATTCCAGGACATGCTAGTGCGTGGCTGAGAACGAGAACGAGGAATCGAGAGAACGGCTGATCAGAGCCTGCCGCTTTCTGAGGTCGAGCATAGTGAAGCACAGACCTCTTGGATCACGAGCACAAGGCGCGGGACGCTGGCTGCAGCGAGCTCAGCGTTGTTTTCCGTCGCTTGTTGTGGGTCGCGATGCCCCCAAACAACAACACACTTACCTTTTACCACGGGATCCTGGTCCGTGCGCTCATGGACAACGTCGCCAGCAGCTCCAAAGACGACTCCTGGAGGGAGGGGGACGATGAGGAAGAGCCTCTAGACACTGACCTACCCGCTGGAATGGACCCAGAAGGCTTCTCAGGTCCCACAGAAAAAATCGTCAAGCCGCTCACCCGCGAAGCCCTCGCCGCTTTCCAGGCCGCCCAGAACCGCGCTGGAGTCATCTACATCTCCCGAATACCCCCAGGCATGCGCCCGACCAAAGTGCGCCATCTCATGAGTGCATACGGCGACGTCGGCAGAGTCTACCTCCAGCAAGAAGGTAACAAACTCATCTCCCGGAGACTAAATTTTAACTGCCACGCAGACGCCAAGCGCGCGTATCTGCGTCGGAAATATACTGCAACCAAGAAGGCACACTTTACCGAGGGCTGGGTCGAGTTCAAAGACAAAAAGGTTGCACGCAGCGTCGCCGAGATGCTCAATGCCCAGCCCATCGGCGGAAAAAAGGGTACACGGTGGCGAGACGACGTGTGGACCATGAAGTACCTACCCAAGTTCAAGTGGAGCATGCTCACGGAGCAAGTTGGTGCGTAACTGCAAGTTCCGCGCCGAAGCCCCGGCTCTAACAAAAGATACAGCGCACGAAGCAGCAGTGCATGCCGCGAAACTACGAGTGGAGCTTTCGCAATCCAGAACAGAACAACGCGATTACCTGAAGAATGTCGAACTTGCGCGGGTGCTTGATAAACGGGCGGAAAAGAAAAAAGAGAAGGGCGAGGTCATGGAGCTCAAAGAGCGGCCCAAGAGAAAGCGGCCGACAGACGATGACGGGGATCGACCAGCGAAGAAGCCAGTCGAGAACTCTGCATTGCGGGAAGCGCAGCTGAGTAGTGTTTTGGGTAGCATATTTTGAGACGTCCTTTCATTTGTCGCCATTAATACTAGCCCTGATCGATTTCACTTCCTCCTCTGCAATACAAGGTTCGAAAATTGGCGGTCAAAGCGATAAATCGTGCTCACGTGGCTACTGAAATAGACCTCCTCATTGCTGGGAAACACTCTTAAAAATCAGAACGTCGGACGACAGCTTCAACATCCTGGATCGACCTGGTATCCGCATTTCACTAAAATTTCATTGAGACTGACCTCAGCGGTCAGTGATAGGAGGCATCGTGTAGGGGTATATAACGTTGCAACTCCGTCTCCTTCTGCGTATCCCCGCAAATGTGCTTCAGCATCCTCTGGTTGTTTGGCCACAATTGCTGGCAGTACTACCCTGATCTAAGGGCCATCTTCCCCCTCAACGAAACCCGCTACACCCTCGCCCATTACCTCCAACATTTCCTCGACTCAATCTATCGGGCGGCGACCATCACCGAGGCGGAGGTCTCGTCGGTCTTATACTGCCACACCCGTGGCCCATCTGCCTACCCGTTCCTCATCGTCCACCTAAAACATCCGGCCCTTCACGCCCGCCAGGTCGTGTTGAAACTCCAAGGGTTCGACGGCACACCGACCGCGCGGGAGCCATACGACACCTGGAGCCCATACGACACCCCCGAGGAGTGCTCCACCGTCACCGTAGCGTTCTTCCGCCAGAGCATCCGCAAGCTCGTCGGCACGCGGCGCTACGACGTGTGCCACACGATGAAGTGTCGTCGGGGCGGGATCGCCGACCTCCTGGTGCTCGCGGAGCTCTCGACCGAACAAAACCGCACGCGCGCCGTATACCCCGTGACGCTCTTCTTGGCGATGGAAGCCCTCTTCAAAGGGAATGTGACAAGCAGCACGAAGCGCCGCGCAAGAGCAGCGCCTCTGCCCAGCGACATCGCGAAAGAGACAAAAGGTGCTGTTATTGATGCGTTCCCGACTCGCCGGCAGCACATGGAGGAAGAGATCCGCCTCCGCAGGGGTCTCGCGTAATGTAGATTGAGGGTCTCTGAAGTTGGTTGCAACTGGAGACATCCGCACGGGATTTGGAGGTAGCTGTACAGGTGGTAGAAGACCGTTATCTAATCCCAGCCTCACGCATAAGCGCGGGGAGGCAGCAACTCCCGGCATCGATCCGGGAGCCCAAGAAGATATGTATACTAGGGAGCGACGACGACATGGTACATTATATTACGTATTTATACACCTGAAGAAATATTCCCGACAACCCATTCAACCAACTTCATCATCACCTCCCCCTTCGCCTTGCCGATTTCTAAAACTTCCTCGTGCGACACGACGTCCGCGACCGGCAACTCGACCCGTTTCCCATTAAGCTGTCAATATCATGAGACGCCGGAATAAGAGTTACGGAGAGAGCAAGCGCACCTCAGCGAGGACCTCCTCCTGAATGCTCCGATACCCGTCCGGGATGACGACGGCGTTGGTGACGAGGCTGAGCGCCATGACGTTCAGCCCTGCCTCCCGCGCGGCGAGCACCTCGGGGACGGTGCTCATGCCGACAACGTCCGCGCCCGCGAGGCGGAGGAAGCGGCCTTCTGCGGGCGTCTCGTACGTCGGGCCGCTAACCCACGCGTAGGTCCCCTCCGCGAGCGCCGACGGGTCAAGCTTGAGATGGTGCGCAGCGAGGAACATGAGTCTCCGAAGGGCGGGAGAGTACGCGTCCGAAAGCGGGATGAAGCGCTGATATTCTGAGGATGTTAGGGGGCCCAGCAGCGGATTCATTCCCGTCATGTTCGGCAGCGCGAGGTGGTCGTGGATAACGACAACTACGCGAGAAGAAAAATTAGGGCGACTCCGGGCGGGGTGGAGGGGAACAAGGTACTTGTGCCCACGGCTAATTTAGGATTAAGCCCGCCAGCGGCGTTTGTAACTGCCCACGGATAAATACGCGCTGCGGCCATGTAGCGCTGTGGTGCACGTACCGATAAGGTCCGTAATCCCAAGCTTCGCCATAACGCGGATGGGATACACGACGGTGCGCATGGGGTGACCCTCGTATGGGTGGAACTTTCCAAAGATTATTAGAGCGACTTCTTTAGACCATGGACGCGACGCACCCGACCGAGCATGGCGACCACAGGCACACCCTCGCCGGCGCCCATCAAGCCGAACGCGAGAGAGCTCTTGTGGCCGGGCACTGCGCGCACATCGTTCCTGAGCTCCGTCCGAGTCGGCGCGCGACCTGCTACTCACCAGTGCTCTCCGCAAACCCAGGCACCTTGTCATACGGTACAAGAACGAGCTCCCGGATGCAGTCGACGATCCCGCCCAGGCCAGAGCCACACACGATGCCTACGCGGGGTGTCTGAAGGCGCTCCGGGAGGAGGGACTTGATGGCCTCGACGGCGGCAGCAAAGGGCGGTTGGGCATGTTCTGACATGGGGAAGGCGAAGTAGCGGACCTAAGGAGCGTCTAGAAGGTGAATGGCGCGTCGGCCAAGAGAGATACAGCCGGTTTCAAAAGTTTGTACGGGTTTTCCAAATCGGTGCTGCTCCTGATGTGCTTACAATTGTTTGCCGCCGCATCCACCAGGCGTCCGTTAACTCAGACGTTCTGAATTCATTTTGCCCATCCATATACTTCCCTGTTTGTATGGCTTATGTATAACAAGTCTACAATACATTGCAAGCGCAGAGGACATTGAATTGAAGGATTTTGGGGTCATCGGCCGAAGGGCCTAAATACCGAAAGTCCGAAAACCGCGCAAAAGTTGACTTTTTTTGGTGGTACATTGCACTGGCGAGGGCTGCAACCAAGGTGGAGCCTCACTGGGTCCAATGGTGAGTCAGAACACCGTGTCGCCGTCCTCCAGAGGGTTGTCGGTGAGACCAAGGGGGACTCAAAATTAAAATTTTGACATCAGGTCGAATCTGGCCTAAAATGGGGGTCGGCAATCGAAATCTGAATTTTTTTTTGATTTTTTTGAATTTCTTTTTTCTTTTTTCCCACGGGGGAGGGGGGGGGGGGGGGGGGGGGGGGTCTGGCCGAAAATTTTCCCAAAAACGTCGCCAAAGATGCGTTCGATGCAGAAAAAATGTTTAAAAAATTGGAAGAAATATTCATATTTGTCATCAAAAGTTGCGAATCTTTTCAACCGGGACTCGGGTGGACCTGGGACCTTGAAATATCGATTTCCCACCCCCATATACGTCTTTAATCGACCTGATAGCCGAAATTTGAATCCCGAGTCCCCCTTGGGTGAGACGCGGCGGCAAACAGCTGTAAGCACATCAGGAGCAGCACCGATTTGGAAAACCCGTACAAACTTTTGAAACCGGCTGTAAGTACGTTAACCGCGATTGAGTTCATTGCAAACTCGGGCATACAAACCATCACTTGTCTCGAACCATATCGCACAAAATGCAAAGCCTCAAGATTCGAGCTCGTTGCTCAACATCCTATAACCTCGTTATCCGTCGTTACCTATCGACGATCTAGTCTGATTTAACTTGGATTTTACTCTCAAGCTATCTGCGTGCGGGTTATCTCCCTCGACCGTATGCGACCGCGGCGCGTCCTTATCGAGGAATGGTTTTTATGGCCGTTAGGCTCGAATTCTCGCGCCCTCGCTTCGCTACGCGTGATTTATATCGCTCGCCGCGGACTCATCGACAGCCTCAATTTCTATTGTCAACTTCTGAGCTATATTGTTTGTGTTCAGGGTGCGGAAACTCAACTCCGCCTGGGCATTATCCCACTTTCTCTCCCCACGCGAAGTTGCTCTTCAAGAGTCTTCAAGGTCGCACATCACATCACCCTCCCCCCACGTACCTCTCTTCTTGAGTATGACTCGACGCTTCTACCGGCGTGCGCTCAGGCTGTACCGAGAGATCCCCCTCTACCAACGCCTCAGCACTGGACCGCCCGCCGAATCTGTTGCGCCACGCGACGACAATTCTCAGTTGACGAAAACGCGACTATTTCGTTCACCAATAACGTCCGAACGTGCTGTGATTCGATGAAGGTTGGCCTATGCTGCCTGGATGCAGATAATAACCAGGGGAAACCGTGACGCGGCGGTTGAAGAAAGAGAAAAAAGCACGCAGGTACCAGGGACATTACTTACACCTTCCTATACTGTATGCTTTAGTAAATATGCTGTAGAAGGTTTTCGAGTCTTTTTCCTTTTTTTTATGGTGAGAAAGCGAGTACGCGACCAAACGAGGGCATACAATCGCCAACTTGTGCGTTTTAGTTTCCGTCTCGGACTCGCTCCGAGCATGCTCGACGCGCTTCCTTGAACAAGAGTGCTCGAGTGGTTTACAAGCTGCGTATGCTATCCAGATTTTTGACGCCTCTGGCTAGTAGGCAGCTCCTCCGTCACGATGGTGCTCGTTGGCGTCGTGCAATATCTTCCTATTCCCCAGATCAACCCGGGCGAAGGCGACTAACGCGAGCCAAGAACTCACAGCGTCCGCCGTCGCGAACCTACTATGACTCCCGGATTATGTGGGATGGCCCGGGTGGCGTCTCGCGATCCCCAGCAGCTTCGAACAGCCGCCCCGATCCTCTGATTTCCGGAGAAACCACTCCTACTGTCTGTATACACAATGTTCCCCCTCGAGCCCTCATCAGAGAAGTCCTCGACCTCGTTCTAGTTGGACCCATATATCACATAGACGATTCCGTCAAGAATGGCTCCAGGGTTGTCACTGTTACTTTTTACGACCATGACACCGCCCTTGCGTTTTATAGAGAAGCAACGCAGCACAAGATGGATCTATATGGACATTCTATCGGCGTCTCATGGGGCAGCGGACCAGAACTACTGCGGCATCCGACCTCGAAAGTCAGTCGTGCCATGGCAATGCCCCCCGAGGGGGCCGTCGACGAATATCTCCCTCTATTGGAGTATGGCCCAATTGACCGAATCCAAGTCGTAAATCTCCGCGGGAAGCCTTTCCGGACTTATATCAACTTTTTGAGCGTTGAATCATGTCGTCAGGTGCGAGATTTTGCCTGTCTTCTGCGCTTTCGTTCTCAATTAAATGTTTCAGGCGGTGCAGGATCTTTCCGCGAGTGGCCTGGACGTCACTCATTCCCCCGACCGCTGTTGGGAAGCGGGCAACGCCAGGGCTGAAGCACTGAAGAGTTGTTCAAGACATATTGTGCTGCGTGGGATGCCGCCGCAAACTTCAGTCGCCGACTTGTGTGACCAGATCAGAGGCGGGGCATTGGAGAAAATCAACCTCGTACCCCAGAGCGGTGTCGCCGTACGTCGCTCTGCTTGCGCTAGATGACCAAGCTGATAGACTGGATCTTCTAGTTCTTGTACTTCCTATACCACAGTGGTGCAGCGTCCTTTTTCAGTTATGCCGTGTATCGGGGACTCGTAGTCCATGACACGCGCCTCAGTGTTCAATTTGGAGTTCGCTGCCCGGACATGCCTAAATTTCTAGTCGACCGCGTTCAGCGAGGTGCTTCACGATGCCTGCGTCTCCCGGGCGTCTTGGATCCGGATGTGGTGCAGAACCTTTGCGACTCGCACAAACTCGTCCTCGAACGCATTTCTAAATCCGAGTCAAAGTTCGTCTCTGCGCCGGTCTCTCATCCATCTCGTTCTTAACCGTCCGCGACAGTACAATTGTGTCATTCACTCACGTCAGACATGCTCTGACCGCCTTGCCGTTCCTGGCCAAGGCAGGGGGCTACAAAGAACGCGACGTGGAGTTTGTACCAGATCCCTGCGCTGCACCTTTCCCTGCCCAAGTGGAAGAAGCGGTAGCTCTGCAAGCTGAAATTGCCTCACTGCTTATTCCACCAGAGGCAAAGCAGTCATCCGACGTTGCATCCGACGGCGTACCTACACCCCCCGCCACTGCATTGCGACGTTCGCGTTGGCGGACGCGATTCGCCGGGAGCCCGTCTGTTTCGAGAGCTCACCGTGACCCCGCCTCTAGCACATAACTAGACGCCAGCTCACTCATTCCGCCGCTTCCTGCTCCGAAATCTCGCGCTCCAGTCGCTCTCGCTCAGCCTGGCGCAGCCGGTTGAGCGTCAGCGCTTCGTAATCGACCTGGGGCGGCGTGGCCTTGGGCTCTGTAGAAAACGATGGTAAATCGGGCTGTGAAGAGCAGATAAGAGTGACGCGAGGAGAGATAAAAGTGGACGTACGACGGAAGAGAAGGGCGAGACTGCCGCTGGTGCAGTCTGGGGTAGTTGGGCGCTTCCAGGTATCCTGCGTGGCGAGGCAGGAGCGGGAGTAGGCAGCGGCGGCTCCGCAGACATGCCAGCCAAGGATCTTCGGCTTACCCACCGGACTTCGATTCCATCCATCCCTGTCAGCCCATCCACTCATGCAGACCGCCGCCAACGCATCCCCAATCTGCTTGAATGGCACCAGTGCCTTGGCGAATTTTGGGGGCTTTTCGGGTGATTTTCGGTGTGCTATGACGATGAATTCTGAGTCTACTCGCATTCACGTGCAGTTAAATTCGGGTGCGCGGACACTTTGTATTTGATGCGGATTGCGGTATCCAGCGGGTCTAATGGGCTCAATATGAGAAGGCTTGTAACGCACCAAGGGACGGCGCCTCCTCAACCGGCTGCCGAGCGTCCGCCCGTGTTTGCGAAGCTCATTCTCTCGCTCCTTGCGCAGTCGCCGGCCCTCATCCTTGATCTTCTCCGTCTCCTGCCACAGGGTAGCCTCGTCCAGCTGCTGGTCCATTTTCGCCTTCTTGGCCGCGCTCCTCGAGCTCAGTGACCATGTTATTGCGCTTGTTGTCATAGGTCTGGAACCACTCATCGTGGGCCGCCTTTAAACGTAGCTTCCCGTCGAGTTCAAGCCGCCGGAGCGGGTCGAGCAACAGCTCATACGACTGAGTCAGGACATGAAATTTCTGAGCCAACACAAATGTGAGCGAATTGAACGGATGAAATGGGTATGAAAGAGCGACTTCCTGCATCGGGGCCGTTCCGGTTCTAAAGTGGCTGTCAGAATATCAAAGAGGGCTGAAGGAGAGCAAGGCGATGAACTTCGATCTGGATGGACTTCGCATGAAGTCTGCCCGTATGCGGTGCGTATTCCCTGCTCGGTGCAGTCTTAGTTTCAGGCTTAGAAGCTCGTATGGCTTTACGTCGGCGTCGGGGACAGCCATTGAGATTCTAAAATACACAAGGTTGGAGAGTTTGGTGAATCTCTCACCGCACTGCTTTCGGGGGGAAACTAGCAATAATGCTGTCCATAGGGGACCTCCACCCAGAAGCTTCCTCAACCCTCCCGGAATCGCTGGTAGGAGACGATGAACGACTGCTAGCTAGATGCAAACCCTCGCTGATCATTTCCCCCACAATCAGGAGAAGTCGGCGCTCCAACTGTTTGAGTACCGCAGGTGGAAGCGAGGGGGGCGGGACCCAAGGGTGGAATCGACTATGCTGTCCTGGCGCCTCAAATGCGAGGTGGTGGAGCTCGTTCGCCACCTGGATCAACATATAGCAGACTGGACAGCACTTTTTTTGCGACCCCAATGGCGAGCTGGGATCCAGGAAAGAAACTCTAGACGGAGGACGTGAGCACGAGATGGTGCATTGCATGGAATACTGACATCTAGTCCGACTATTCCATCTGCACCAAGGGACTGCAACTGCGGATCTTTTGCCGCCGCACTATCGCCGTCGAGGGAAAGTTGCTCCAAGAAACCTGCAATGAGTCCCGCTTCGCAGTGGCAGGCACCGGCCTTCGTCCCGCTCCGCTTCTCGAGGGCTTGCTGAACCATATCCGAGGCGTTCTTCTTCCACCGGCCGAGGCTCCCCCAATGCTCAACCAAGCTTGAAACCTGGACCTTCTTGACTGCTTTACGCGGGAGATCGATTACGGAGAGTCGAATAGCAGCGGTCGATCGCGCAACAGGACTCTTCAGAAGGTAGCTCGGCCCGGTTGTCCAAGCGAGTGCTGCGTCAACAGCACGAAAAAAAACTTTGGTTCGTGCGGAGTTTTTGGGTCTGAGGCAGGGCCTGGGTCAAAACAATACGATTAGTAGGCGGTATATAAGATTAACAGGACCACTTCACCGGTAGGCTCCTCGTCCTCATCTTCACTATCTTCCGCCTCCTCCTCCTCTTCGACTCTTTCACCATCAGCATTGTGGTAGGATCCCGGATCCTCTGGCGCTAGTCACTAGCTAATCCCGCAGTGTCGCTGTGCAAGGATGAAAGCAAGGAGGAATCTGTCTAAACATGTACAAGCTGCTGACTAATCAACACGAACGCCGGCCAGACGCGTCCGCGCGCACTACCACAGCATCACCTTGAGAATCTGTCTCATCTGTCCGTGCAGTAGCAGCTGGAGCAACCTCTGGCGACGTTGACTTATCCTTTTCTGGAAGTAAGGGAAGACGACAGCTCGATAGATGCTGTGCAAGCCATAGAGAGTGCCAGAAGGTGGGCGGGATGAGATGTAGTATTAGATGGAGTGCACGAGAAGATGCTGTGATAGCGTCTAATGGAAGCGAGTCATCCGAGCAGTTCCGTGTGGATGTTGTAAGGAATTGCAGCAGAAAGACAATGACACTCCACCAGGAGTCAACTGTCTCCGCGTTGAATGCCATGAGATTATGATTTTTGACTTCCAGCTGCCGTCCAAGCAGATGCCGTAAGGTGATGTCGATAACACGAATATCGCGGGGAATCATGTCGCTGAACTTGCTGCAATCGAGCTCGCCAAGTTTTTCTAGATCGTATAGTTGTGTGACTTTGGTCAGACGCTGCTGTAGTTTTGAGAAACACGCCGTGACGAAATATTTACAAACTTCGAAGTCGATTTTAGATGATGTTTCTTCCGGTCCGGACCTCATACGAGCGGCCGCTAGACACAGAAGCTTAATGCTCGCCTCAGCGAATTCTGGGAATAGCCCAGGTATCTCTAAGTCGAGGGGGCGGTCGCTCTTGATTTCTTCTCTGGGATTTCATTGTGAGATAATTAGCAGTCGTCGCAGTATTAACACGCACTCAGTCGCAGCTGGGATCAACGCTTCAAATCTGTAACCATCCTCGTCGCGGAGATCCGGATTTCTGTTTTTCACAACGCGAGACGGAGCCGGTACCTTAAGGTCTTGGCCTATGGAGCACTGTGCCTCGATATCGGAGGGTTTGATGTCGACTGTTGCCTCTTCATTGACACCAGACGCAGAGGAGAAAGGGCCGGCCTGCGGGCTATTATTCGGGAAACTTTAACAGGGCCAACGAGGGAAAGATAGTATCAGAAGGACCTGGAGAAAACCGAGACCGCGATGTGGTTGGCCTCAAAAGCAGTGGACGTCACGGCGACTACCCCAGTCCCATGGCTCAGAGACGTTGATAGATGGTTTAAAAATCTTCCGTTGCTAGAGAGACTTTTCGGAGTTAAGTTCCCTATGTTCGGGGCACAGTGATAGCAATCGGGGTTTCTCGCTTGCAAGGCGTTGGCGACGACGGAGAGGTAAAATACGCTGCTCCGTAGGTCGCCATCAGAGTCGATGGCAGAACCCATAAGGGGCAAGAACTTGAAGATGATGATGACGTATCACGACCCTGGGTTCCAAAATGCCGGAAGGATGGGAATGATGCGGGACATATTGTCCCATGGACAGTCCAGCACAGCATCCAGGACAAATCCCTTCAGGGAATTTTCGGTCTCTCTTTGAATACAAGTGTTTCCAGGATTTTCACTCCGCAGTTCAAAAGTGACTGTTCCTCTGACCTCTGTACATCTGCCAATAGGGGAAGTCAAAGCGGGCTGAGCGCACCAATTTTGATGTGATTCTGGCAACGATTCTTGATCGATTCGCCAAGCAGAATCCATCAAGAATCGCTGTCAGGTTTGACCCCCCCGATTCTGAGCTCGCTTCTGGGCACAATTCTGGGTACGATTGCGAGCTGAAGTCCTTAGCATAGTATGTATACAAGTGTCCCAAATATGAAGCTTACTCGATGTCTAGCACGACCTTGGATGAAGTGCCAGCCTCATCCTCACTGTCTTCATTAGATTCGTCGTAGTCTTTTTGGACCTCGCGGCTGCTTTGACTTTCTCTGTCTGCTTCCTCTGGCAGGCGGGGGGGTTTGATTGGGTCTTTCTTTTGGCCAGCCATGTTTTGTCGAAAGAGGAGTTGTACGGTAGCAGAGATAAATCGAGTTTAGAACTTGTTTTATGGTAGTCTAATTCCGCACGGTATGAATGTATCCTCTTCCTCCGCTTTCCTGATGTTCAGCGCCGGGCGCTGTTCGCAAAACACGGGATTCGCGCGCGCCCTGTGTCACTCCTGGCCGGCGCACCTTTTCTCCTCGCAGCCGGGCTGTGCGGGAGCTCTCCATTTCTTGGATCGATCGATGCTAGGGCTATAAAGCGAGAGCGGAGCACTCAGGAGAGCCCAGCTCTCGACGCTCTGCTCGCCACTTGCTTTCCCGCTCAGCGTAGAACCTCTGGGTTATTTTCGTCTACCCACCCTCCCGCATCCTTGATTTTGGTTTTTGGTTTTTGTTACTCAGAGCCGTCTACTTACAAGATTTGTATATTACGCCGTACCGCTCCCACTATACATATCTTCTTGGGGTTCCCGGCTCGAAGCCGGGAATCGCTGGCTCGCTATTTCCTCGCTCTTCTTGAGTACGCCGGAATTAGATTTAAATTATGTAATTATCAAGTGTGACTAAGGGAGGAGGGGCGGGGTTTAGGGCGGGTCGGATTCTCGAGCGATTCTGAGGCGATTCTGAGGCAGTTGCTCCTCCGGAGGAGCAACAGCGATTCAGAGCGATTCTGGATCAATCGCGATTCTCGGGTCCAGAATCGACATCAGAATCGACATCAGAATCGCCTCAGAATCGTCGTGCTCAAACCGCTTTGACTTCCCCTAATAGTTGTCCCTTGGCGAAATTCAGAAACCTTTGCCTGCATGATATTTGATTCACACTTTTGCCTGCACCACTTCCTGTTGTAGACTTCCGAGGTTCCTCTGCAAGCTTGCTCTTCAAAGAAAAGGGGTCCACGGATTTCTTTCAAACTGCATCCCTTCAGCAATTTACCTTCAAGAGTCTATTTCTAGCCGACTGCACGGAACTTCCTCAGGAGGAATGTCTTCAGGAATATCCCTTCAGCAATTTATCTTCAAGAGTATATTTCTAGCCGACTGCACGGAACTTCCTCCAGAGGAATGTCTTCAGGAATATCCCATGGCTTTTTGTCGACGGTCAGCTTGCGAATCTCACAAGCTCGGGGAAAAAAGTACAGTGGAAGCCCGTTGGAAGCCCGACTCTATACTTTGCACCGTGGAATGCTACCTGTCTTTTCCACATCACTCTACTGCAGAAGTGTGTTCTTTTTACCCAAGCATCTGCAGCTCTTCTCAACTATGCCGTAGAATGTTCTACTCATTACTATCACACATATTCAGTCCAGGCTGCCTCTGAACCGTCAGCCCGACGAGTGTATTATAAGGAAGATCTCCCTGCTTTCATCCATGTTTTCCGACACCTGTTTTGTAGAGCAAAAGCTTTGCATCTATTTTGAAAACCAAATGGTGATTTCCCAGTACCTCATTTATGTCTGCTGGATAAAGTACTTATTCCAGACAGTGCAACATGTCAAGGAATTCCCGAATGTATAACGCTGCCCTGGGAAATCGTGACAAAATAAAGTTTGACGTAAAAGTAAGCAGGGAAGTGATGGAGAGATTTCCGTGAAAGAAAAAAATAAGTGTAAGACTGAAGAGTATTGCATGGACTGGGATACTTGAACAGAATGACATGAAGGCAAAATACTGGAGGGGAATCTGATCAGGTTTATATGTTGCAGGCAAACAACAGAAGAGAGGAGCCTGAAGGGAAATCACTTCAGGGGAATCACTTCAAGAGGCAGGTGTGATCGACTGAAGGAAGAGCGTTCAAGCACGGCTCGTGCAGTAGTTAATGTGGAGGAGTAACACTGAAGAATATTCTGGGAAAAGCCGTTAAGGAAGGCTACTGCAGGGAATTAGCTGAAGGATTCCTGCTGAAGCAGATCTGGTTCAGCAAAAGTGTCCGCCATCATCCACCATCATCCATCATTGTCCTAGATCATTCTAGTTCTTCCATCGTTCTCCCATAGCACCGGTGATATAGGACTGATGGGGGTGATGGGGGACGTGATGGCGAATTGATGGCGAAATCCCGTCCAGCTACTTTGCTTCAACATAATCCACAAATCCCTTGCACAGAAGTCCCTCCAGCTTACTTGCTGATTTTCATCTCCATGCATTTCCCTCCACTTGAAAACCCTCTTTTCTCGTTCAGCCAAATCCATCCAGCAGAATCCCTTCAGCGATTTTGTTGATTTAGTAGTCCAGCAATTCCGCTTTATGAAGATTCCAAATTCCTGCTCCAGGTATATCCATCCATGAATAATAGGATTTCTTGTCCAGCAGAATCCCTTCAGTGATTTCGTTGATTTAGTCCTCCAGCTATTCCCCTACACAAAGATCCTAGATTCTCTGCTTTAGATATATCCATCCATGACTAATAGGATTTTTTTGCTCCACCATATTTCCCTCCATGTAACTTATACATGACATCGGTTTGATTAGGCCTTGGAGGAGCACAATTATTGCATGGTCGGAACTGGTTAAGACATGTGGGCACACACATGTGATCGGTGTATGAAGGTATACCAAGGTGAAGACAGTCACTGGTGTATGTCTCAGTAGTATTTTCAACCTTCTCTTTACTCACTAGTATACGTATAAACCAGATCAATTGACAGCTGGTGTCCACGATGGGGTCACTGTCCGCCATCTGACTTGCTCCGTCCATGGCTGCATAGAGCCCCTTCCATCGCAGAAAGCTTGCTTTTGCGAGTCACATACTACACATCTCAATAACATCTGCTATATCCATGGCGGCAACTCTGCTACTCAGCCTGGAAGAATCCCACCGTGCTCATGAGCTCACCTCACTGGAGCAGCATGCTGCCATGTTTCAATTGCACCGCTGTCGTGTATCAAAATTGTTTATATAAAAATGAGGAAGACGGCTCAAGAACTTTATTCACCAATATCTGACTAATACAAGGCATGATCACGTGATCGGACCGAAGGGCCGGAATGGACCGACGGCCCGGGTGGCTCCAGGATATTCTGCTGAAAAATTACTCAGCAAAGTAGTCAACTGGAGTCAAGATGAGTCGATGCTGACTGAGAAGCTGAGTAACGCTCAGTAATGCACTGAATAATGCTCGGTAATGTGAAGAATAATGCTGACTGAGAATTAATCAGCGAAAGTAAGTTCAAATAGGAAAATAATTCCCACGGGCGAAAGGTATATAAGGAGGACTGTAGAACAGATATTTTCCCCACTACCTACTACCTAGAAAGTTGTATTTAGTCACCATAAATCTCAGAGCATTTCTTATACGCACACTTCAGTTCCTAAGCACCCTTAGGAGCATACAACAAACCGTTGGTCCTCTGAAACAATATTTCACGCATACCGTTCATACAGCCTTGAACGAAGCACCCCAGTACCTGAGAGAACTGAGAGACAGTTTTACGCCTTTCGTTGAACAAGCCCCGCCACTGTAGCGCGTAGCGGTTGTTAACGAGCCATTCCAAGTCAGTTAGTTTTCTGTAAAAACTACCACTCCAAACCTTCTCAAACTTAACGTAGGTTTACTCGAACAAAGTCGCTTCCAGTAGCCTCCGTTGGAAAACTAAATTTCCACTCGACATCTTTGGAGCCCACCGCGAGGGAGGTTTAATTGGTGTGATAAAAATTACAAGGAAAACCACTACACAGTCACATACAGCATGCACGGATTTCTTACAGAAGAACAGCAACGAGAATATGAGGCAGCATACGGTTCACTTCCATCAGGAAGTTTCACCAATAATCAGGCCTCTTCCAGCAAGAACAAACTACCGCCGACCAAGGAAGAGAAGGGTAAAGCAAAGGCCGAGCCCATTCGGACCAAAGAAATAATAACTGATACAGATGAGGATGCCGAAATGTCCGAACACACTTACATGCATACATGGCTACGAACTCCTCCCTCTTCACCCGAGCCACCCATACCACGAATGGCAGCACCTGCCATGTTTAGTGCACCCCTGAGAACTTCGTTGGACATGCCAATACGGGGAAGTAAAGAAGCACCTAAGACCTTCAAGGGTAAACATACGGAAGTTTTACATTTCATTCAGCATTATGACCGCCTCTTAAGCAAGTGCAGGGTTACGGACGATCAAGAGAAATGCGAATACATCTTGGAGTATTGCTCTGCGGATGTGCAGAACGTAATACAGACAATGGAGCCTTTCATGAAATTTAAATGGGTCAAACTCCGCAAAGAAATCCTAAAATTTTACGATGCCGAGCGAGCCACGCAGAAGTATAAGCCATCTGACGTAGTAGCTTACACTCTAAAATCTAAAAATCGGCCTTGCTATAACCTGACCCAATGGCGGAAGTATTATGTCAAGTACAATTCGATTGCCGGAGGACCGTATCGAAGGGGGCACCTTAGCAAGGAAAACTACTTGGGATATTTTTGGTTGGGAATCCATGGTAATTTGAGATTAATCCTGGAAAATAGGATTCTGCAACAAAGAAGTCAGTATGATAATTCTCAGTATTCCATGCAGGAAATAAATGGAGCAGCAGAGTGGTACTTCCGAAGGAATAAATTTGAATCATTACTTGTTAATGCTGCGGAGTATGGAATAAACATAGAAGATGAATACTCTGGGGAGGAATCAGACAGTGAAAGCTCTGGCAGCATGGACAGTGATTCAGACTACGAAGAATTTCGGAGGAAGAAGAAGCAACGGGAGAAGAAGAAACAAAAGAGACAAAACAAAAGCTGGCGGCCAAAGAGGCAGATCGAGCAAAGCTTAAGTTCGCGGGAAATGAGGACGAGGTTGCGAGTATGATCCGTAAACTAAATTCCATGAGTATCAACGACCCAGAATATGCTCCCGTATATTACAAAGTAATGGTACTAGACAAAACAGGTACGGCTGCAAGATGTGTCAAGACTCCGGGGCTTGCCGAAAGGGAAGAGCCATGAAATATCCAGTACAATAGGAAACAATCAGGGTATGCGGGAGGAAACTCTTCCGGAACGGAAAATATGACTCAAAAGTCACCGGCAACCTTCCCCAATAATATACCTATAGGTGAGCGAAGGTCTGGAGCCTTTTCTGACTCAGGGAATCAAGGATGTTTCGGATGCGGAGAAAGTGGTCATTGGATCTTCGAATGTGCTCATGTGAATGACTTAATTCAGAAAAACATAGTAGCATTTAACCAAGAAAGCAGAAGGCTCGAAATGAAAGGAGGAGGACAGATAAGACGTGGCCCAAATGAAACATTAGTTCAGGCGGCAAGAAGGATTGCTAGTGCTGCTGAATCCCCGCGAATCATGTTACAATACATTGACTCGGAAACACCCATTATGAAAGCGGTACATGGATTTTACCAAGAAGAATCAAGAAGGGCCCAAATAGTGGAAGTATACAGCGAGTCCTCTGATGAGAGCGGAAAACAGGAGGCCGATGACAGCAGTAGTGAGTCAGAAGGCGGGACGTCTTGTAATCAGCGAGTTTACTTGACGGTTCCGAAAACCCATCAAAGAGGAAAGACACCTAGCGTTCAAGCGGCTGACAGAACTGTTCCGAGCACCCGAACTGCGAGAAAAGAAATTCTTGATGGGGTTTATCCTCCATCGAGAGAAAAAGTCAGGCAGGCTCCAGTCAAAGACCTTCAGGCACCACAGAATGTCGTTAAGGTTAATCAGCCAGAATCAGCATCTAAGTCAGCCACGCCGAAGTCAAATATACCCGAAGTAGCCCCGGTAGACGCTCGAAAGATTAGGTTTGATTTGCTGGAGCCAGAGGACGAGGAGATGGAGGATGCACAAGGTGATCGGCAAATAACCAAGGTACCCCCGAAGGACACGGGACCTGCCAAGAAAGAAATTGGACATCGTATTAAGGAAGACACCGCCCGAGGCAATGGCCGACAGTCAGCAATTTCGGCATCAGTTAATAAGCACGAAATTGCTCAGCGAATACTAAGCCTGCCAGTGTCCATGACAGTCAGAGAAATAATGGAAACATCCAAGGAAGTATGTACCGAGTTTCAAGATTTAATTAGAGTAAAAAATGTCAAAGCCGTTATGCTAGGACATTCAGCAGAACATCCGCTTCTTGCAAATTTCGGGTGGCCCCGGACTGATGGAATTCTAATCAAGGTCGAAATGGAAACCGGAGGGATATCTATTTGTGCTATAATAGACACAGGTTCACAGCTAAATGTAGCTCGCTCGGATATAGCTGCACTAAAGATAAAACGTACTGTGGATATGTCATATATCACAAACATGAATGACGCCAATGGAGGGCGCGGCCAGCTGCAGGGATGGATAGAGAATGTAGAGTTTAATTGTGGAGGCGCCAAGACCAGTACGGATTTGTGGATCTCGCAGCAAGCTCCCTTTGAATTGCTCTTAGGGCGCCCCTGGCAACGGGGGAATTTAGTTAGCATAGACGAAAGGGATGAAGGAACATACTTGATTTTCAAAGACCAAGAAACGCGTCGTCCTCGCTACGAACTCCTTGCTATACCGTACGAAGGCACGTCAGCAGAAAATCATTCTCATTATCAATCATTTTCATACGAGGCCGAGACCGTAGAAAATAGAATGAGGATTAGCAACCGAGAATTGAGGGGTACGGAGTCGGAAGAACCCACAGCGATTAATAAACACAGGAGTTCGGCGCCGAGAAGCTGCAAGGATCAGCAGCAGGACTACCAAAAAGAGGAAACTCTGATTTTGGCCCGCGAACTACTTGCATTAATAATTGTTGGGCTGCGGCTTATCCGAATAACGTTTGGAGTTGTAATCGTGGCAGTAGCTTGGGGCATAGCTCGGGTGAATGGACAAGTCTTAGAGGAACTATTGGAGCGGGATAAAAGCCTGGACAGAAAAGAAGATTCGGTAAGAAACACCTCGCCCAGAAAAATGGGGTCCTTGCCTCCATCAGAAATCAATCCGCTCCATCCCACACCTCCCTCACACTCGCCGGATTCAATATTTGGCGCGGGATCACTCACATTTCCCTGGACTTCTGGATGCAGAACTAGGAACTGACTCACCGGACGCTGCTATTCAACGAGCAGTGACTCGCCAATGGGATAATTATATCCATCGCCGTCCATTGGACATTCGCCCATCCTTCTCTGCATCACCTCAGTCCGTCTACTTGGGCAGCAGGCAGCGGGATGACGGACAGGTTGTACACGATATCGTGAACCTAAATTCCGTGCAAATGTTATATAACCGCGCAGATAAACGACCCTGCGTCCTTGCCGGACACTTATTCTCGCACCTAGTTCAAGCTCCTTCCTCTGCTACCGATATTTGGCCTCTTGAGGTTCCATACCCGGCTGACGCGCGTATTCAAGAGGCCATGGAAGGCCCTGCGCCTCCTGGATCGACTAGCAACTTACCCGCTCATTATGACCCGGCGATACCAACATTACCAACGGCTGCAGCAGACTGCGCGACGGTGGCGGTTACGGAAAATGCTGTAAGTCGTAACGGTAAAACAGGACGTTATGCTCATCCAGTAATTCAGACGCATTTGGAAGTTCCAGTTATTTCCTCAGCATTTCTACCGACGACGATCCAGCACGCACCTCGACATGTGACGCAGACTGAGGAACCGGAAACAGTTTGCGCGGAGACAGACAGCGACGTTGGATCACAAAGAGCCTCCACCCCGAGTAGTCTTCCAGGATTAATGACTCCTTCGAGCTCGGAAGACAACACAGAATCTGACCAACACTACCCGGCTTCGGAACAGTGTCCTGGGTGTTCGGGCCCGCAACATTCGAACACGGACGAATGTCCAGTGTGGCGTTTGGCTCCTCGCTCTGCACAGGAGAGCGATTTTGGTGCGCTCACAGTCTGTCGTCGCGAGAATAAGCAGCTCACTTTTAAAATAGACACCACGGAAGTTGCGACAGCAGCCAATTCGACTTTCACCACGCCGAGAGTAGCACAGCTCCAGCTGGGATTTACACCCGTTCTCGACCCACCTGCTTCATCATTCGAGATGCTGCCGATGCACCGCTTCCAGTCCCCTCGCGACGACATTCTTGTGCACAATCTCCAGCAGATACTCGGCCTTGATCCGGAGCGACCTGAAAATCTCGCCAAACTGCGCGATCTTGCTCATGCTGCCGAAATGCAGGCACATGAGGCCTACGAGCAGTTTAGTCGCCGCCTCGCCGAGCGCTCGGAGCAGTTTGTGCATGGAATGCCGACAAGAGGATCCTCACCTCCGTATGTTGATCAGCCCGAGTTCATACGGAGAATGACGGACAGTCTTTTGACAAACAGGTCAGCGTTTAGCCTAAAGATGGGGACGCAGCGGGAAGAGGAGGAGCACCGCACGCAAGAGACGGCCGACATCGCCACAACGGATCACTTAACCACTCACACGCTTGTCTCCAAGGCTCCGATCAGACATATCGATTTGTCTATCCGCGACGACTCCGAGACGATACCTACACCTACGCTGTCGGAATTCGATACACCACTAAGCTCGCTTTCTTCGTCAAGCCCGGAGGGCCCAGTTACGGAACGATCAGCCAAGTATGATTTCGATTATTACGACCCTCAGGACATCATTGACGACGCGGTTTCCAGGGTGATAGCGCAAACCCCTGGAATCATTCTTTACCATTCGCCCACAACGACGTTCTCCAGCGCTCCTGCTACGCCTCCTCCTGCCTCCAACGATGATACGGATTCTGTTGATACAGCAGACTTCGATGCGCAAATCTCGGCGGCCACCGGCTATCTGCCTGATTTTCAACCGCGCGATGACTCGAACCAGACGCTGGGAGAAGATATCTATAGTTGGGTGGAGCACCAGATGGAGCGACAAGATCACACGCGTCGTTGGGATATGGATTTCGGTGGAGAGCCTTGGCACGACGCGCGTTCGACAGCGTATGGACCCCTGCATTCCTTCTTGGATCACCCCCGTATGGCTGCTGAAAACTTGCGAGAACTCTCACGAGACGTCGCGGCATACACCAGCAAGTTTGGAGCTTTTCCTATCAGTAGCTCGCGACCTATGACACCTGTCTCCGACACAGTACCGCATGGGAATCAGTCCCCCACATCGTTGGATTTTTCTCTGCCACGTGAAGACCAAGTTCCGTCCTCCCTTCCTCCGATGAGCAACTCAGTTGATGACGACGCCATCGCAGGAGCCAGAACCGCTGATGACCGGGGGGAGAAGCGAAAAGTGGCTACTAGCAGGTCGCCATCGCCGGCAAAGCCACGCAAGCGATTCCGTAAGTTAAACGGTGACTCCCTCCGTCGAAAAGCCATTCACATTGCTGCTATCAAAGCCACACGCCTCGTTAAACCCGGCATCATTGAGCAGCTTGCAGTTGTTCGCCGAGGCATGCTTGAAGGATCCCGACGCATCGAAGATATTCTGGTCCGAGAGAAATCCGATTTTCGTGAAGCTCACCATGAATTCTATCAAACAAACGAATGGTTCTACGATTCTAGCGCGGCTTCACAGCCTCCTACCGCATGCCGGCGCATCCACCATGCCCTCCTTCATGATCTTGAGGCCGCCAAGCTTCAGATCCTTCTCGTCATCCTTCGGCAACGTCAGTACACCGAACTTGCCTGGGTCCTCAACGACCTCTTGCGACTTAGGTTTCGGGACGAATATGCTATTACACATCTCCTGGGGGCCAACATTCTCGACGTTTTCGCCCCCACGAGCCCAGATTTTTGGGGTGATCTCGACAGTTCGCACTCCGGCGCCAGCGCCGATTCTCAAATGGAAGGTGTCGATGGAGGATCTTCTGTCTTTCATCCGGCGACAGGCACAGAGCGTCCGGAAGAAGCAGAAGAAGAAGCGTATGACGTCCCAATCATTGAAGGATCACCCCCTCCCTCTGACGCCTCCTCTGCGGACCATTCTCGGGACATCGATTTGGCCTCCGATTCCTTCTCGGCCGGTGCTCCCTCCTTCCCTTATGATGACACCGATAACACCGCCGCCTTTATTCCCAGCGCTGCCGAGAGCATGGACACCAACTCTTCCGCACCATCACGCTTCCTCTTCAATGTCCGCCCTGGATTTCTCGAAAGCTATCGGCGCCATGGGTCTAACGTGGCTTCGGCCAACTAAAGCCGCCGGTACGTGTCTTTTAATTCCGTCCGCCGCGGAAAACTTATCCAGGGACAGATGCTTAGAATTACGCGCAAGAAGTAAACACCCCCACTCAGTCTTTCATCTAATCCACCCCCACTCCGTTCACACTCCAACCCAGTTTTCAGCGAGAAATCCAACAGATGATTCGTGTGTTTGTATTGACGATAATAGAAGACCCATGCAAAACCCAACCCCAACTCAATCCTTCTCTACGTTCACCCCAACTCCGTCCATTTCATTGGAGGCTCGACATCTCTCAACGTATCTTAGCGGCAAAAATACACTTCTCTCATTCACGGACACGCGACCAATTGGCAAATTAACCCCCACTCCATTTTTCTCATTCCGTATTCCAATCCCAATAGCTATGATTACTCTGGCACCCGCCTTTCTACTCAGCGGGCAATTCCGAAACATGAGCGTAACCTCTGTACTAACTTGCGCCACTCAATGCGCAACAGCGTTTCAACACGTACTCCTTTTCTTACTCGTATCGGCTCGACTGTACTTAGAATTACTCGTACAATTCATCCTGGTACAGCTTGAATGCGTGATAGAGGGACTCAGGATACCAGAAGCGCCCTCGATTCAGTGTTACTCCTTTCGGGTTGAAGAAAATTTTGAACAAACGATTATTCACACAAAGCCGCCAAGTAATGCAATACCTTGCAACGATTGGGATATACTTGAGGAGGACGATGAATACATATTTTACCCAGTAGAAATGAAGGACGAGAACGAAAATGAATTCCAGGCATTTACTATGTACAAACGTGTAGACAAGAAAGTGCGACCCGTTTCAACAACCTTCTCGCCAGATTATGAAGTCAAGAGAAGTATCCCGGAGGACCCATTAAAGTCCTTACCATCGCTTCCAGTACAGCCGCCTGAATTCTCACCGACAGCCCGAATATCCAAGGAACATCTAGAGCTGTTAGAAATTAACAAAGATGGGTTTTTGAGTAATGAAGAAGAAAAATTATTCGTGCACATCATGCAGCTCAATGAGATGGCGCTAGCGTTTGAGGACTCCGAAAGGGGAACTTTCAAGGATGAATATTTTTCGCCATACAAAATTGCAACCGTGCCTCATGTTCCTTGGGAGTACAAAAATATTCCGATACCCCCAGGAATCCTACAAAAGGTCATCGAAGTATTAAAGCTAAAAATAGAAGCCGGCGTATACGAACTTTGCCAGTCTTCATACAGGTCACGATGGTTTTGCGTTCTTAAAAAGAACGGGAAACTGCGCATTGTCCATGATCTGCAGCCGTTAAACAAAGTGTCAATACGAGATGCCGGGATGCTGCCCATAGTAGATGATTTCGTGGAAAGTTTTGCGGGGCGACAGTGCTATACAGTTTTCGACTTATACTGGGGGTTTGATGCTAGAAAAATGGAGCCCGAAAGCCGGGATATGACGGCCTTCATGACCCCTTTGGGGCTTCTTCGCATAACGTCAATGCCCACGGGATATACAAACTCACCTGCTGAATTCCAAAAATGTATGGTGTTCATTTTGCATGACGAAATTCCATGTATAGCCAACGTTTTCATTGATGACCTACCCATAAAGGGGCCCAAAACACAGTACTTGGATGCTGAAGGGAATCCGGAGACTATCCCTGGGAATCCAGGAATTCGAAAATTTATTTGGGAACATGCACTAGACGTACACCGAATAATGCATAGGACCAAATGTGCAGGAGCGACTTTCTCAGCAACAAAAGTCCAAGCCTGCCGGTTACAAGCCCTCATTGTAGGGCAACTTTGCACTGCAGAAGGACGAATTCCTGACCGAAAGAAAGTATCCGCAATTCCCGACTGGCCGTCACTAACAACGCCACAGGAAGTAAGACGATTTTTGGGACTGTGCGGAACTGTCAGAATTTGGATACCCAACTATTCATTGGTGATACGACCACTGACAGAACTGTACCGAAAGAATATTGAGTTTGATTGGAATATACGAAGAATTGAGGCGTTTGAAAACATCAAACAATTTGTATCATCAGCCCCAGCATTAAGGCCAATTGACTACGAATCCATCCTGGCCGTAATATTATCGGTAGATTCCTGCAGAGAGGGAACAGGCATGATTCTGGCGCAGATAGACGAGCACAGGAAAAGGCGTCCGGCAAGATATGGGTCCTTACCGATGAGCGAAAGAGAGTCACGCTACTCACAGCCTAAATTAGAGTTATTCGGGCTGTATCGCGCCCTGCGTCACTGGCGACTATATATAATTGGTGTTAAAACCCTGCAGGTCGAAGTAGACGCAAAATTCATACAAGGATTATTGAATAATCCGGATTTGCAACCTGATGCAGCCGTGAATAGGTGGATTCAAGGAATCCTTATGTTTCATTTTGCGCTTGTTCACGTACCAGCTACCAAGTTCCAAGGACCTGATGCCTTATCACGACGAGGACGTACTGATAAAGAAGAGGCGGTGAGTGATGATGATTCATGGCTCGATGAAATTGCGCTCTACATAGATATCGGAAAAACCATACAATTGCCATATGATGCTGAAATGCTACCATCCTGCAATTTGTCACGACAGGCTCAAGAATCAGACTTGCGAAAAATTGAACATTTTCTCCGTACCTTGGAAAGCCCGGAGTTTTCTACATCACAGAAACATCGTCGATTTATTAGCCAGGCCACTAGATATATGATCCAGGATGGAAAACTGGTACGCAGGAATCCAAAAGGGCCACCATTGATTGTTGTGATGCAGCCAAAATCGCGGCTAGCCATTCTCACACAGGCCCATGACGAGCTGGGGCATAAGGGGATAAACGCTATGTGGGAAATGCTTAAAATACGATTCTTTTGGCCGAGACTGCGCAACGACATACAGCATCATGTTGCGTCCTGTCATACATGTCAAACAAGGAATACAAAGAAAGTCGAAATTCCACTTACAGTCTCTGCGCCGGTGGCACTCTTTCAGAAAGTATATATAGATATAATGCGAATGCCTAAAGCAGGGCATTACAGCATGATAGTTGCCGCAAGAGATGATTTATCGGGAGTATGCGAAGCCCGAGCACTTGAATCAGCGACCGCGAATAGCCTGGCAAAATTCTTCTGGACCCAAATTTATTGTCGCTATGGTTGCCCAAGGCGAGTCATTACTGACAATGGTTCCGAGGTACAAGCTGGCTTTGAAGAACTTATGAAGACACTGAACATACCGCATGTAAAAATATCAGCGTACAATAAGCATGCAAGTGGAGTAGTGGAAAGAGGGCATTACACACTGAGGGAAGCACTTGTGCGGTCTTGCGGCGGGCAAATGAGTAAGTGGCCGGAGAAACTTCCATTAGCAGTATTCGCCGATCGAATTACTGTCAGTCGCATCACGGGATTTTCGCCTTATCAATTGCTTCACGGCACAGATCCGATCTTGCCCTTTGATTTAGCGGAAGCTACCTTTTTAGTAAGTGGATTCCGTTCAGGAATAACCACTGAAGAATTATTAACACTGAGGATACGACAATTGGCTAGACATGACCGTGATATCCAGCGGGCCGCCGAAACCTTGAAACAATCCAGGTTCTATTCAAAAGAACAATTTGAGAAAAAGTTTGTGAAGAAATTGCAGAAGGAGGATTACAGAAAGGGAGAATTAGTGCTTGTCCGCAACGTGGCCCTTGAGACCGAAGTAAGCACTCGAAAGAAGACTGATGACCGATACCTTGGACCATATGAAGTAGTACGTAAAAATAAAGGTGGCGCTTACGTTTTGAAGGAGCTAGATGGATCCCCGAGTCGCCGGAATCCAGTAGCCGCTTTTCGACTGTTGCCCTACATAACCAGAGATCACTGGTTTATGCACACGGGGTGGATGGCCGAGGAAGAAGAAGCTGATAAAAACTCATCTGATGAATCAGACGAAGGGTCGAGGAGCTCAACTGACCAATATTAAAGAGGCGGAGACAAATATAGCTACAGAAGAAATGGAAATTGGTGAGGAGAATTTGGCACCATACAATTGACAAACTGGTCTCTCTCACGCACCAAGCTACTGCGGCGTTGATATATAATCACCATGCCCACGCCCTCCGTTCCTCGCCTTCTCTCAGGTCGCTATATTGTACACTTCCGCTCAAACTTCCAACCCGATTCCCAGCACATACGACTATCACTTATAATGGAAGAACCCCCTTCGTCGTCTGATTCCTCCAACGCCCCTCGCGAACGCAAAGAAGTTTCCTTCAGTCGTTCCTCAGAAACGTAGCATCCATGAACCAGTTACACAAGAAAAAGGTACGCTAATCGTGACAATAATAGAAATGCCACTCTCTTATGACCATCACGACCATGTAGTCCCTTCACTCGCCGCAGTCTCCGCAGCATTCTCAGACGCTACCATGTACCACGACCTCTAGAACCAACGACCTTTCAGCTTCACAATCCATATTCCGTGCCTTTCCTCGCCCACCTTCCCCATTATTGCGATCCCTTTTCACCTCTCGATCTCGCACAGAAATCACTCCTCGCCCTAACAACGAAATAACCAGCGACGATCTTGCTCACAGCATCCTGAGCCCAGAAGGAGCGAGCCTCGACGCTCTTGACAGATTCTTCGGGAATAGTAGCAGCACTACTCTCTCACTCGACACATCCCAAGTGGCTGCAGCCAATCCAGGGGAGACCGTTGAAAGCCCAGATGCGTATAGCAGCAGTATCCAAGACACCCTCCGCTACTCCAGTGCGAGCGGGGGCATATACGAATTCCCAAGCACTCCGGATGACCCAGAAGCGCCTGGCGACTGGTTTGAACACTTAATGGAGGTGGAAGACTGGACTCCGCGACAGTCGATGGAGAGTTCTACTATCACACCACACACTATCGCTGGCTACAGCGGGGGAGAAAGTTATCATAACCAACACGGCGATATCGAGATGCTCACCGAAAGCGGGGGACACCATTTCTATCAACCAACCCCTGCCCTAGTCAGCCCCCAGATGCCGTCGAATCCTCCCCCAATGCCTGCGCCACACGAGAACTTCCGCCACCCAAACCCAAACGCCTACTATAGCGAAGCCAGGAGTCAGTCGCGACAGGCCATTCTGGCGAATCTTGCGTACCCGACCACCGCCCCCGTGTTGATACCTAGCCCTCCGCGCAAAGAATGGGAGGAGCCGGTGCTGGTGGAGGTCGCGAAAGATAAGCAGGGAATCCGCCTTTTTGAGATCATCAGCATACCTGGGTATCTCTTGCGGCCGCAACGCTTGATCATTTGTTACGGTGCCTTGACCGGATCATGGACGATCTTGCGGGCTGTTCAGCTCCAGGAAGGATACGTCTATCTACGCTGCTACTACTCACCACTGGACGAATACGCATACATCCGTATCCCCTGTCACTTCTACTTGATACAGGAATCCGAGTGGGATCAGCTACACGTATCATACCTCGAAGGATCCCTCTAACGCAGCTACTAAAAACAACGGCTTACCTTACCACATGCTATCCTTGATCTTGTTGATACGCCAATAGTTGAACGTGAATAAAATTTTCACTCCCCGCTCTTCCTCATTTTTCTTCAACTGGGGACAGTTGATTATTCCGTTCGCCGCGGATGTCGTGTATCAAAATTGTTTATATAAAAATGAGGAAGACGGCTCAAGAACTTTATTCACCAATATCTGACTAATACAAGGCATGATCACGTGATCGGACCGAAGGGCCGGAATGGACCGACGGCCCGGGTGGCTCCAGGATATTCTGCTGAAAAATTACTCAGCAAAGTAGTCAACTGGAGTCAAGATGAGTCGATGCTGACTGAGAAGCTGAGTAACGCTCAGTAATGCACTGAATAATGCTCGGTAATGTGAAGAATAATGCTGACTGAGAATTAATCAGCGAAAGTAAGTTCAAATAGGAAAATAATTCCCACGGGCGAAAGGTATATAAGGAGGACTGTAGAACAGATATTTTCCCCACTACCTACTACCTAGAAAGTTGTATTTAGTCACCATAAATCTCAGAGCATTTCTTATACGCACACTTCAGTTCCTAAGCACCCTTAGGAGCATACAACAAACCGTTGGTCCTCTGAAACAATATTTCACGCATACCGTTCATACAGCCTTGAACGAAGCACCCCAGTACCTGAGAGAACTGAGAGACAGTTTTACGCCTTTCGTTGAACAAGCCCCGCCACTGTAGCGCGTAGCGGTTGTTAACGAGCCATTCCAAGTCAGTTAGTTTTCTGTAAAAACTACCACTCCAAACCTTCTCAAACTTAACGTAGGTTTACTCGAACAAAGTCGCTTCCAGTAGCCTCCGTTGGAAAACTAAATTTCCACTCGACACCGCCGCCTTCAGAATGCAAACCTTCCTCAAGTGCCTGTAGCTGGGTCCACCTCAATATCATCCTTGTCCATCCCTGCATCCTCCTCTTCAAAACCTTTGGACCCGACTGTTGATGGGGGACCATGATCAATTCTCTCATGTAGCAAGATTGCTGGAGGGAAATAGTAAAAAAAAAAGCCTACAGCAAAATTACTCCAGTGGATTACAATAAATCTATAGAGAGAAATAGCTCCAAAAGGAAAGTGAATATCACTTCAGAACAATCCCTGGAGGAGAAAAAATATCACTACAGTAAATGCTCCAAGAGAAACAGAAATAATAACTTCAGAAAGATCGCTCCAGCAGAACCCAAAAATATCATTTAAGGGAAATCCCTCCAGTGGAAATTTGTGGATGAGAATCACTCCAGGAAATATACGAAGAATTTCAGTGGAGTAGAACAGCTGCATGAGATTACATCCAAGGCCTTCACTCCAGGCAAATAGAGAAAAAACCAGTTCAGTGAGATTCCTGAATGGAATTTACTGGAGGGATGATCGCGTTTTTTTCCTGGACATGATTCCGTGGATGGGTTTCTAGCGTGGGAGTTTTGCATTCGCCATCATTCGCAGTCCGTTCGCCATCATTCGCCATCAGTACAGTACCACCGGTGCTCTCCGTTCTCCTGGGTTCGGTCCCGGTTTGATCTCACCCGACGGCAAAGTTGCAGGGCCCTGAGGGATGGTTGCGCTTCAATTGTAGTCAGAATATCCTAGTGTGTATAGTTCATTATATCCAATTATGTGCGTATGAATACAGTGCAGGTACACGATGAGAAATAATGCGGTCTCATGCAGTGTCCACCAGTCGAAAAGACACAATGAAGCGATGGGGAGAGATGCAGTAAAAAATACGGATGCAATGCAATGCGATACACGAGCGACCTACCGATGTGCCGATTAATAACAATAGGAGAACCCATACATATTTATGTGGAAAATATGCGAATAATGTAAAGCGGGATTTTGGGGGCCCGGATGGGTCGCAGGGGGGGTAAAACGAATGTGAGGGTGTGTCGACGGTGAGTGGGATGGATTCGGAGGATCCGAAGGAGAGAGAACTGTAAAGGCAGAAGAAAGATCAGCTCAACGAACCAGACTTGTAGAAACGACGCACATTAACTGGATTGTGAACCACTGGTGCCGTAGGACCGCAGCTTGTCCCGGCCGTGTTCCATTTTCGGGGACTGCGCGAGCACCTGCGCAATAGATGGCGGTCGCGAGCGTTTTAAATTAGCAGAATACGAGGCTGACGCCGAGGGTGCAGTCACAGAGGACGCCGACGTGCGATTGGAGGCACGGCTTGCACGCCGTTCTTCCTTTTCTCGCTGGTTCTCCGTCGCGAGGATGGCGGCAGCAACGACAGGATCCCGCGATCTGGCTGTTGGTGCTGGGGTTTCAGGAATAGCACTGAGGGAAATGACAGTTGTCGCGGGTGTGAGGGTTGTCAGAGAGAGCGAGGACGTCGAAGACGACGGCGTAGTGCCGAAGGATGATATCGAGGATCGTTTAGTGCTAGGACTCGGCGAGTATGGCAAGGTCATCGGGGCAGCGAACTCGGCTCCCGGTCGGGCGCTTTTAGCTGACGAACGATAAAAGCTAGACATCAAGGTGTGGTTACGCTTCACCTTTCTTACCCCACTCGACGACGAGGACTCGCCGCCAGAGGTGCCCGAACCCCATATTGACTCCGGGCCGGATTCTCTGTACGACTCCTCCGCACCTGACGTAGTCTGATGCGATTCAGCGCCGGAGTCCTCGGCGGAATTAGAATGGCTGAACGTCGATGATGGCTTCGCCCCTGACGACTGCTTGTCTGCGGTATGTTCCAGCCCCAACGCACTCGTCGACTTTGAAGCCGTGCTCGACGACATCCCCATCCCCATCCCCGGCCGACTGTTATTTGTCACGAGCCAAGTGAGACCTTTGATCTCGTTTTCCCTGCGCGTCGCCTCTTGCTCAAGTGAAGCGACCTTCTTCAGCAGGGCATGTTTTTCCGCAACGTGAGCCTCGGTGATTTTGAGGAGATAGCTTGCGAGCTCATCGAACTGCTGATTTCGCAGCGCAAGTGCCTGGCGCAATTGATCGGCTGACGCTGTCTCCATGTCGAAGTTCTCCTTGCCAGACGACTCCTCGGTGACTTTTTTGGCCAAGGCGGCAGCGGGGGAGCTCCCTTCGCCGATGGACTTGGCAATCTTCCTCGCTGGAGTACTGGATAATGAAGATGATGGAGGGGACAACGTAATCGGAGAACTAGGAACGCCGGACAAAGTCTGTGCTCTTTGGCGGCGCGAGGCTGACGATCCGAAGGGAGGACTGCCATTCGACTTCCGGGATGGGATGGTTTGGGAAGAAGAAGGTACAACGGGGAGGGCTGACGACGGAGGGTTGGTAGGCGGAGGCGGAGGCGGAAAAGCTGGCGGTCGGTGAGGTCGGTCTGAAGACTGTTTCATAATCGACTTCGGTTGAGACGCCTTCTCCAAGATGTTGTACGGCATCGTAGCCAGCGTTCTACGTTTCTCAGCGATGGGTGTGGGGCCCACATTCATGGGCGGCGACGCCTTCGGAGAGTCCGACATAACTGCCTCGGAATCCTCCGCATCGGTGGAATCGACCTCGAACTGCCTAGCAGGACTGCCGATATGTTTCCGGGAAATGCGGGAAGCCCGGCTAGACGATCTTTCGTCCATGGTAGATCGTGAACTTCGGCGTTTTACCGTGGTATCTGCGTCGTGGGCCTGCGAACCGGATGGCTGCGGGGTAGGGAAGTGCAGCGGGGGGATGTTTGAAGTAGAAGAGGTAGGCGTTATTTGTGGATCCTCGACGACATTTGGAGAGCTTGATGTCGGTAAGGTAAACATGCCTTCATAGCCCTCGAGGTTGTCGGGGGGCAAGGACACGGTAATGATGGGCTGACCAGGCCGGGGCGTGGTTGACCGGTTTTCCGACGAGGTGGAGTCCATAGAGGTCCCACGAGACGCGGATGGGGGAAGTGGTAACGTATCGGAGGGGATTTCATTAGTTGGAGGCCGCGGTGGTTTCCGCGGCGAAAGATTAAGTAACTTTTGTCGTGAAGGAGCGAAATGGGCGGCAAGTTTGGAGCCCAGGGATGGAGAAGGGGAATCGGGCGGAGGAATGGCGGGTAGTGGGCGCTGTGAGTCATCCAGCGGTGGAACTGCAGGGACGTCTGGTCTGAGTAGGCAGAGAAACCCGAGTGAGCAAAGGACACAAGACCAAGGCAAGCTGGTACCCAAAAAATCTGGCAACTCACCTCGATTCTGCTTTCCTCGAGACATTGCTCTGTCTGACGTCGCCATCTGACTGACGACTCGATGCCCCCGCCGAAGACGCAGACGTCGACGCGTCGGAATGCGTCGACTTTTTCCGTTGCCGACCCAGAAACGGAATCTTGCTGCTACGCTTTCTGACAGGCGATTCGGGCTCGGAAAGGAAGGTCGGAGACGATGGACCCGGTTCATCAGCGTCGGCTGCACGCGATCGACCCGTCCTGAAAAAATCGGTAATGTCTGAAGTCTTCGTGCGGAGACGGTGACCAGGAGACGGGGTGGCCATGGTGGGAGTAAGAAGAAGGTAATGAGGGAAGCAGCGTTCGTCAACGAAGGCGACGCGCTGAGCCGGGGAATGGCGGTGGCCTGTGGTGGCAGTCAGATAGGCCTCAAGTGCCGTAAAGGCCGTCTGTTTTGTGGACCGCCAGGATGAACGTTTAACTGGGGACCAAGGGAAAAAATACGGGAAAGGTGAATTATAAAAAACCCCGAAGGAATTGGTTGATGCCCCATGTGTCAGAGTTGTCACTTGAGTTTCGGCCAAATGCATCCCCATTGCTACCACGGCGATCTCACTGTCCTACCCGTCTTGCCGACGTCGTCCCATGCCCTCCAGAGCTGCAGACCTTGTGCAGACCTACTAGCACGCTCTTTCCTCTGCTCAGCCTCGTAGACTTTGCAAGTCGAACATGATATCAAGAACTCGGCACGAGATTCGAGATCTAAAGAACCGCGCAGCGTCTACACAGAACTCATAGAAGTCCACTCTTCATTCTCTTGAATGAAGTGCTTCCGGGTTGATATTCTTTCAGTTTCTCTTTCAACCTGCCTGAACGGGCTGTCAGGCCTCACCGACCCGGAAGTCTACCACGACCATTCTTTGCTGCTGGGCGGCTCCGAGACATGATTTTACACACTATGGGCACTTGTCGGTCACCATATTGCTGGCCAGCTAGACACCGGTTTCTCTTAAACGGCGGTTGACCTGCTTTCAAATGGTCCGTCTACTGTGGCAGTAGACCTTGGAACTTTCTTTCGTGGACCCTTCGGTTCCAGGCCCGCTTTCTGCGCCACTAGATGGCATGAGAGAATCCGTTAATTAAGGAAAGCGCGGTGTGGGACAAGCCAACCACCAGTGGAAGACGCGATTGCGTTACAGGGCATCTACATATCTGGTGGTCCATCTTGGGTCCATCTGTTCTAAATCGGTGTTCTTACGAACGTCTTGTTCCATATATGTATATTCTCTGCAGCATGCTTCTCGCGTGTCTGTGAGCGCGTCGGTCCTTCCAGCAATTGTCTGAACTCTTTGGTTGCGTTCCAGGCACCGTGTGGCGCTCGCGCATGGAAGCCAGGAGGACCGTGTTGGACTGTGGTAATCATCGTGTGGCGCTCCAGCGCTCTCCAGGCAGTTAGTGTCAAGAAAAAGTCATTCCCATGGTAAGTCGTTGAATTTATGGTCTTGTCCTCTACTAACTGATTTCCCAAGATTTCCCAATCATTCTGGACCTTTGTTTGACCCATTTCGAGGAATTACGGCAAGCTTCCGACAGGATTATCCCTGATTGTCCCTATGGGCGACGAGATTTGATCGCCGCAGCCGCAACCTATTAAGCTGATCAGAGCTGATCCCGAGTAAATGGACTTGATTTCAGGGTCCGTCATTCCTTTTCGAGCATCGAGTATCTGAAACTTGCCATGCATGACGAGGATTTTGATGGGGGAACAACCCCGAACTCAACCGAACTATTTCCCTACAATTAAATGGACCAAATGGACCTCTGTTTCATTCTTGTCTGGCGTCCGTGGGAAGTTCGGGTAACTTGACAGGGCTGCACATCTTTGGTCCCTTTCTGTAGCAACCACCGGCGCCCGCACTGACATACAGCATGCACAATTATGGGTTCTGAGGTGGTTCTGGATCTTTTTTGATTCATTTTTGCTTTGGCGCCCATAACGCTTAGCGGAAATGTAAGCCACGATCATATCGTCTTGATCCCTAGCCCGCTGCTCACATATGGTCCCAGTGATAAGTATACCGGACTTTTTAATATTTCAGGCACTTACCCGCCAAGATGGACCACAACGGACATACCCAAAACTCTCCATTCCCTTCGCACAGTGATAAACGCCAAGATAGCTAAATATTGCTCTTCGTAGGCCAGGTTCAGACGGACCGTGCGTTGCAGCAAGTTCAAGACCTGCCAGAAATTCAACGCTCCCGTTCTTTGGGTGCCAAATGACGCATCGACTCGAAGTACCATGGAGCACTCCGTGGCCAGGGAAATTTAGATTTGGATGCACATGGCGACGTTGCCGCATGCGGCTCAAGTTTGACTCCGGCGACAACTGGACCAAGCCGGGATGAAGCTTAGTTGATGCCTACGGCATCCCCGCCCTAAAAGCAGACTGGAGGCGCTTCCCCTGTTTCTTCATACACATTTTTACAGCCTGAGGGACCTGGACGTCGCATGCTGCTGCGCCCGACGAGCGCCTTCTTTCCGCTCTATTACCTGTTCATTCCTCTGGTCTTCATCTCGGACTCGTCCGTTCATAATGTATGGATTAATTCATTTCCGTCCGTTTCTCGGACTCGTTCTCCCTTTGTCCTCCCGCATCCTCGTCCTGGCTCATGAAAGACAACTCCCTGTGACAACTCTCCTCCGTGTTTTCTGGGTATTCTCTGCCATATCTCCCGCATAGCGCTGGGGAAGCCTGTTCTAATCGATGTCATCGAGAAATGTGCCGGCAGATCACCCATAGCCAATGGCAACTGAGGGTGCTGCGGGCATCCTTCTGATATAAATTCAGATCATTTGATGTTGGTGCTCGCTGTTAATTCGAAACTTACTTTCGTTTGTTTTTCCAACGCCCTCAAACACGATCGGTAGGTCTTTTCAGTCTAACGGCTCTGGAATCCCTTTAGGTCCTCTAGATCCTCGTCAAACTCTTGTTTGTTACCAACGCTGACATCCGGCGTGAAGCGCCCGGCGCAACGAACACGCTTACGGAGCATCGAGTTGGACTCGCCGCACGGAAGTCGCTGACGTCGAAAGTGGCACGGTGAAGGATACCGCGAGTCGCCAACCTATCTCCATCCAACAGAGCCGCAATAGACTTCTCCCGGCCGGGATTCAGTGACCCACATAGAACCATACCTCCAGGCCCCCGGTCACTACCTTTCGTTGCGGTCCGCTTTTTGTTCCCAAAATTTGCTGTTTTACTCTAGGAAATCCGTCTTTCAGTGGTTGTTTTACTCTATTTCGGACCAAGAGGTAGCGAAAAATCGCATTTTTTTCTCGGCCCAGGCCCAATTTTCGCCCCCCCGGCGCCATTCCCAATCTTCCCTGTGCGTTCAACATCTAATATTGGTGTTCAAGTTGCCGATCAGCCAAATATCATCGAGCAGCCACTTGCGATACACATTACTTCAAAAAAAAATCTCGCCCGGAGCGCGATTTACTCTATATCGCGGACCAGGATAGGGGTCATTTTTGGGGCTTGATTTACTCTATCCCGGACCGCTTTTGACCCAAGTGACCGGGGGCCTATACCTCCTCGACATCGACAGTTTTCGTCAAACCCGCCCGGCAGACGGTAGGGGCCGCATGTCATGCCCAATCGCCGGCGGTATTAGACAAGGTAATTGTAGCACATCAATTACGGTGCTTTCCCCGTGTAAGAGCCCGTTCCACACGCTGCGACGTACGCTGTCAGGTTGGCCCAGTCAGTGTCCAGATCCGTTCACGGGTGGATGTGTTCCGAAAATACTCGACGCGAAGTTTTAGACGGAACGCCGGCCAGCCTGAGAGGTTAGCCTACCTCGAGGCTCAAACTTAGCAAGCCAACCATCCACCGATAGGGAGATTGCGGCGCATGGGTTAGCTCAGCGGGCCGCTTAGTCCGCCTTGGATCTTGCTGCGTGTGCCCTGGTTCTCATGAACGATACGCGTGGCGGGCGCGTGTCGTGTGCACTGCGTGTACTCGTGTTATTCCCACGTGATCCTGCCGAGTCCAAAGATGATATCACTGCCAGGATTGTTTCGAGTCGTCAAGTCTCAACAAAAATCGAGGAAAAAGTTGTTGAAAATTCAATTGCGTACCTAACACCTGGCTACTATGCGAGATGTTTTTTCCCCCTCCATGATGGCAGATACATACATGTATACCTAGTGCGTACCAGTTGGTACAGTTCAGAAGATGTGGACATATCGATCTTCGCCTCTACGCGGAAATACCGGTCTACGTGAGATCGCAATTGAATAGCGCTCCAGAGTCTCTGTTGAACAACATATTCACTGCCAGTGCCAATGCCAGCCTCCAGGGCAATGCCAGTGCCAACCTGATCCTGAATTGGTCAGATGGCTAGCTGGCACAGCCACCGTGATCTTCCGTCGTCGACCTTGGCTTCGACCTCGTACCATGTCCAAAGCTACCCTCGACGACTTGTACGGAGGTAATCCATACACTACCTGTCTTTCGTCTCTGTTGCTAATAAATTGCCAGACATATATGGCGACGACGACACCGAGGCCGCTGTTCCTGCGGAAGGACCAACGTTGATAACGCCCAACCCAGATCCCCAGCCACCAGCAGCAGCGCCAACGCACCACAACCTCCCTCCAAAACCTGGTTCCGTCCCGGTGTCTGCTTCCTCGGCCCACCTGCAGCAGCAGCAGCAAAATGCCGCCGCCAATGCAGCGTCCTTATCTTACTCGGCTCAAATTGCCCAGCAATTTTCAGCGTACCAGCAGACGCCCAGTCAGGAGCGACAACAGCGCCCGGAGATGCCTCCCGCTCGCACTCAGTCGACTTCGGCCATCCCTACTCATGCCATTTCTTCTGAAGAGACCGTATTTGGGAAGAAGCCGTCTGAAATGCACGATGCCGGGTAAGCCCACTCTTCCCTCTCTCGCTGATTTTCTCTCCGCGGCATGGCTTGCTTGCTAGCTACCTCTACCACGTATACTGGAAGTCGTACCCGTTACGTTACCTCGTTATTCGCGGTCTTTCTTCGTCTCCTGCGCCTATCTCAGCCGATACTAATACTCGTATCACCGTTTGATTTTGGTCACCTCTCTCGCCTACCTCTTTTGTTATACCTTGCCTTCGACCTCTGCTGTCTCTGCTCTTCACCTACGGTCCACACATAGCAAAATGTTTATTGGCGGTCTTAACTGGGACACAACAGATGGTATTCGCGCTCTTATATCCACCTGGTTTTATGTAGCTAATCGCAACCGTCGTTTCCGCTCTTTCTTCGAACAGAAGGTCTAAGGAACTACTTCTCCGAATTTGGAAAGGTATCGTCTCTGTGGCCTCCTTGTCCGTATATTCCTCACCCGCAGGGAAGGTTGATGCATGCACGATCATGCGCGACCCAGCTGGGACTTCCCGGGGCTTCGCCTTCATGACCTTTGAAGACCCGGCCTCCGTAGCAGCTGTGCTCGGCCGCGAGCACATCTTGGACGGCAAAGCGGTAAGCGGAGGCCAGCGAAAGGAGCCGCGTGCTTAACACGATCCAGATTGACCCGAAGCGCGCAATTCCTCGAGAAGAACATTTGAGAAATACGCGCTACTTTGTCGGGGGGCTGTCGCCTGCGACGACATCCGAGTCGATGAAAGAGTTCTTCAGCGCATGCAAGTATTTGAATCAAGTCTATTCCTCATGCGACTGACATCTCGCTTCCAGATGGCAAAGTTGTGGATGCAACGGTGATGGTCGACAGGGAGTCTTCACGGTCTAAAGGCTTTGGCTTTGTTACGTTCGAGGACGCTACTAACGCCGACCAGCTGGTCGGCAAACTGGGTTTGACGATTGATGACAAGGAGGTCTGTATTCTAATGTCTGCGACGCGCTGTGCGCTCACAAGCGTGCCCCCTCAGATTGAAGTCAAAATGGCGCAGCCGCGGAGCCAGCGCGACCAGGGACGGATGGCAAACGGAACTGGTGGCCGCGACAACGCGATGTTCAACGACCGGGATTCGCGAACGCCGCCTCAGACGATGTCCTTTGTTAACCCCCAGCAGATGTCGATGATGTTCCAGCGCCAGATGGGGCAGGTCCCCATGATGGGCGCGGCCGGGATGGGCGCCGGGATGGGCGCTGGGATGGGCGCTGGAATGGGCGGGATGGCTGCGGGCGGAATGGGCGCAGGCGCGATGGGTGCAGGCACGATGGGCACCGGTGCAATGGCCGCCGGCGGGATGCCAATGATGGGCATGGGGATGAACCCGATGGGCATGATGGGAATGGGCATGGGCATGAACGGCTTCAACCCTATGGCTGGGATGGGCGGCATGAACATGAACATGATGGGCGGCGGGATGGGCAATATGGGGAACATGGGTATGGGCGCGATGCGCATGGGCATGGGCGGCACTGGAACCGGAATGGGGATGGGGGGCGCGATGGGGATGGCGGGTATGCGACCTGGGATGGCTGGGGGGATGAACCCGAATTTTGCTCGGATGGTCATGAATACCGGAGGGGCTGGCCCAGCGCGTACGAATACGCGTGGGCAGCACAACTTCCATCCATATTCCAGATAGCAGAAACCTTCATTTGTCTCTTTCGGTTTATGTGACGATCTACGGGGGCCATACTATCTCAGGTCCGAGTCTGCAAGCAAACCAAGAAGCAAACAGTTATGTCTGCCGCTTCCCTGGGTATATAACATTGTCTAGCGAGTCATCGTCCAGATAAATAAACCACAAATATTCCGGACTTCTAAATGAAAGTCCATAGGGCCTTAAAACCCATACCGGAACTTTAAATCCCCCATATGCTTCTGTATATCCTTCAGCTCCAGCTGCTTAACCATCCCCTCACTCTGGTCGATCTGGTCTAGTACCAGCTCATTGCTGTAAAACGCAGCGATCCACGAGTACAGCTCGAATCCCCGCCGGGGCACCGACATGGGCAGCTTGGGTACGAACAGACCTGCGAGTACGCCGAGCACCAGGACAACCGCGAAGACGATCACGGCGTCGAAGGTGTTTATCTTTGTCTCGGAGAGAACGCTGTCGGTGTAGCAGCGGGCGACAGTCTGTCCGGAACCTACAAAATAGGAGAGGACGTTCGATGCGTCGGCCATGGCCCGCGCTTGGGCAAAGTACGACTCTGATAATTCGAGGTATCCTTTAGGACCCTGGCCTCCGGTAAAGGACACCTGCAAAACCAAGGGTCAATGTTTAGGCTGGACGAGATGCAAACAACCAGTTTACAAGCGTGGGCGAGGGGACATAGAATGCATCCCGACCGTTGTCCTTGGAGGTTCGAGTCAGCTCAGCGCATCTATGGTCCGAGACATGGACAGACCTTAAGAATCTGATTGGCTGAATTTCCGTGCGCAACATCGTACACCGGGAGAAGATTTGTGGAGTCCAGCTGCCTTTTAAGCGCTAGATCTGTTAGGGGAGGACGAATGTTTTTCTCCTCAAACTGCGTTGGATTGGCATCCACGATGACGTTTCCTTTAGTTACGATCCGTGTCGTGGTGGGCACACCGATACTTTTATTATACGTTTCGATAACCCATGGTTCATACAATTCGAGGCAAACGGCCGCATCTAGCCCAATGAATGTGTTTTGACCTAGTCGATTCAGGTCGAGATGCGAAATGCGTCAAAGAAATCACTCACCATTTACGTCCGGCACAGGTTGATCACTATGTGTAAGGAATGTGCCGTTTGGTGTATAAGTCGTGTTCAGCCTCACAAGCAGAGTTTCGATGGACACGAATCCCTTGCCATCCTCGCCTGTGAATTTTCATTGAAGGCAGACATGAAACAAAGCGGCGATATCATACCTAAAGAAACAGGTACGCTCTTGAAACTGTGCGCCACACCGTTGTCATAGAATAGTGCTGCGATTTTGTCATGAGGATTAAGCACCGGCTGCCAATTTCTACCCACTCACCTGCCAAAGCAATGTCGTTCGCGATGAGGCCACTTGGCAGTGTGTCACCCGGTTGCATCACGGAGGTCGTGTTGATGGACTCTTCCAAAGCGGAAGGGAAATCCATGTCGAAAGATAAAAATAACGAGCGAAGCATATCGCGGGGGGTGAAAACGTATGTGAAGCCAGCTGCAGAGCGCGGCAAGCTAGCGGGCGGGTAAATATTAATTGCCCTGAATTTCCGGAACGTACATTGTATTGGGATCAGCAAATTTCGAGCAGTGAATTCTGATGCCCCATTTCGGGTACCTTGAACCAGCATCAGTAGGAAAATGTCATCAGCGGAGAGTAACTGACCGCAAAAGAACCCCAGTGTCCGCAGAATCGGGGTCATTGGAGATCTCTTGTGCAGGGTCCGTTTGTATGGATGCAGCAGTCGCGTTGACCTCGAATGTTCCGAACCCGCTTCCGTTGGGGAGAAGCTGGGAGCGAGTTGTTTCAGAGAAGTAGACAGTGTCGTTTTCCCATGAAAACGAGACAGCAGCGGGTAGGGCTCCGTGGCTAGAGAAGGGCGACAATGTCCAAGTCAAAGTGAAATCCTGAAAGGGAAGTCAGAATATGAGTTGACCTAAGCACTCGAACTTGCATTGAACGCAGGTTCAAGGAGGGTCGCTCGTTCAATGTCGGAATCGCTCGAGTCCGCGAAGATGGCGACTTCGTAGTATTTCTCTAGTTGATGCTGACTCGTTTTCGTTAACAAAGCTCACGGTTGTGGATACGAAACTGACCTGTACAGAAGCCTCAATATCTACAATGCGACCGAGGATGAACGGCAAAGATGCGGATATGATCACAACGACGAGAAAGAAAACCACGACCAAGGACCAAGGACGGGAGCTGTAAAACGACATTAGCGCAATGAGATAACAACTGCGATGGAAAGCCGCACTCGTAATTTTTGCGAACACGCCGAGCTGTGCCTCGATAAAAAATACGGTTCCACAAAAGACGCACGGCCGCCAGTATGCTGGTTGGATACTCGGAGCCCGCTGCAAGATCTCTCAACCTGATTCCAGGGTTATCAGAGATTCGAGACTGGTGTATTATCGTGGCCCAGGCTAATATTTGAGAACGACATGAACATACTGGATAATAATCATGATATAATGTAGAGCACGCACTTGCAGCCTCCAAGAACCTCTGGGCCAGCTGGCTCAAACTCAATCCCAGAGCAACACCCACGGCACCACATCCCACCCCTACAGCTAATCGACTCCAAAAAAGCGTCCGGCGATTTGCCAGTATCACAAATACCAACAAAACGGGGTAGGCAAGGACGCAGAGGGAGACATGTATAATGATAAAGAGCCACTCGGGAGCTTCAAAGCCGCTGGCGAATGGGTGCCGCCGAGGAGGCTTGGGCGGCCCTGCAGGGAATAGAGTAGAAAGCGGGGTTTTCAAGAAATCTGTTTCAGATCCCACAAAACTTGGAGTCAATCCGTCCCGCTTTCCGTCTGTGAAGTACAGGCGCTGCGGGTCAAAATCATGGTACGTCGACCCAGAAAGTGAAAGATGGTGCGGTTTCCCCGTAGATGTACGTGTAAAGCCCAACGGCGCGTGAGTGTCATTGCGAGGTGACCGGCGATTGGGCAAAAGGGGGATATCCGAGGAATATGGGTCGTATGAGCCATCAGACGGAGCGCCCCTGGTAAGATAGTCAAGTCCACTAGGCCGATCCCGGGCGGGGTACGGCGTTTGACCCCTCTTGACCGGGGATTGCGCCCCCAACATGATGGTTGACCGCAGAAGCCAGAAGGCGCTGTGGGCGCTTGGGCGTTTAAGGTACGCGTTTTAAGACACATTCTAGCGATCAAAGTCACCGTGATTGGCGGAATTACTTGAATAGGCAGAACATCTCTTGTGTTGCGGGCCGCAACTCAACTGGCAGGGCTTGGCGCAAAGTAAAATAAAACTGTAACGACGCGGGACACACACAGATATCGGAATCACGTCTCGGCGTCATCCTCCGACCTCTGCTTGTCTTTTTTCTTTTTCTTTTTCTTCATTTTTTCACTCCCATCCACGTCTCCTTCTGTGGCCATCTCAGCTTCCATAGCGGTGCGCTTGCGATTCCGCTTCTGTTCGATGGTGGGGGCAGCCTCTTCTGCAGGAGCAACAAAGGCCTCTGCACGCTCCGCTCGTCGTTTGGCAGTAGTCTCGGATTGCTAAGGATTCGCTGATAAGTATTTTTCACAGAATGAGGCAACAGGAGGGTACCTTTTGTTTGCGACGCTCAGCCTCTCGGGCTTCCTTCTCATGTGGCTTGAGGAAATACTCCCCAGATTCAAGTTGCAAATCAATCTGCGTACCGTCAGCAATCATATTCAATGGATCCAAGGGAAGGCAAGTACCTTGCGAGGAAGCTGCGACGGCGGGAAGGGTGTATACACCTTCTTCGCGGGTTTAGATGGACCAGCAGCGGGAAGCCCAGCTGCAGTTCGAGCTTCGTTCTTCGCCTCAATTTTCTCGTTTTTCTTTGCCGTCTTCTCTGATGTCTTCAGATGGCGTTTTCGGAACGTAGGCAAGAAACGATCCCATGATTCTGTCGCTAATTTCGGATCTTTAGCTAGTTCCCGCCGTATCATCAGTTCCTGTTCCAATTCATTATTTCGCAGGCACTTAGATAATCTGCTGTGTAACACACCTTGATGCGATATATGGGATGGATGTTTTTCATGCAGTCGAGCACTATCCGTCGGACCTCCTTCAGAGATTTATAGGGTCCCATGACACTAACAGTATTTCCTTGAACTAGGACGTAGCACTGGGTCAATAGCTCGATGGCCTGCACGAATTAGCCAAACATTATGAGACATGCGCTGCGGGGCATACCTTCAAAGTGCTGCCATCTGGGCCAATTATCCTCTGTCTCCGCTTCACGAATCGTTCTTTATTCCGCACTAGGGTGCCGATTTTTATTATGTCGCAAGCCACAGAATCATCGAGGATCTTGACGGCCTGTGTGACGGGAACCCCTCGAGCAAGCAGTTTTAGGAGGTCGCGTCCTTTAAGGATGATATACGGATCGAAAGTTTTACGGGTTGTACGGACGGACATTGAACCGCTAACCAGGTCGAGCGTGCAGCCAAGAAACTAATGAAGATGAGCAAGTCGGACGCTGACCGAACAACACTGAGACTCGCATGTGCATCCAGCGCTTGGGTTACGGCGCTCCATACTTCCCGCAGATATTTTTCGCGGTACTTTGGGAACAGGGTTGCGAAAGAAGATTCTTCGAGGAAAGGCTTCCCTGCCTGGTAATCCTCTCGCATAAAAGGGTCCACTTTCCACTGCTGGATGTCAGATTGTGCCATGGCTGCGAGGTCCCCCTTACACTGGTACGTGTCTTCAGCAAAATGTTCCAAAACGGATCGAACGGAGGCTTACTGGTCAATGTCGTCTGTGTCCCATGCTGCAACGCGTATGAGCCAAGCGGACGCAAAACAAGAGAGGAACTTGCGTTTGTCTTTCCTATGGATCTTGTTCTTGTGACGACGACCTCTTCTTCTGCAGCGCTCATTGTTCGCGGAAGAGTTATTTTGTAGCACGTGACGCTGGACTCAAATCTCGACTCTCGAACAAACCTCGACTCTCTCTAGATCTCTTCCTACACCGCCGCCTTCCCCGCCGTCCATCTTTCCCGTATATTCATGGACGAGGTCGCCCCCGACGCGTACCCCTCTCTTTCATACGACGACACTGCTTATGAGGAGCAGCTGCCAACGCCCGCAGAGCAAGCCTCTCTCGCCAACCGGATAGGTACCAGCAAAGTGTACCTGCTGTCAGAAAGCGTAGCTCGGGTGGGAAAGGTGCGCTGGTAGCATGTACTGGAGGGTGCGGCGACAGGACCTGATGTACGAATATCTGTGCTTTTTTCGACGGTAAGCGCAAACACGGGGAAGAGGATGCCTTGGACGCGGAGGACATCGAGATGGACGAAGGTATTTCGTCCTCAGACCCCAATTCCGCGCGTCTCATTGCAGTGACAGACATCGGCTACCGAGGCAATGCATTATTATTGCATGGATCGCCAATAGCGAATCTACCAACTGCTAGTCTATTCGCGTACGCCACACACTTCGACGCCCACCCGCTGGGCCTGGAATGGGTAACGTGCTTTCTTGCGCGCCATGGGTGCCTTGTTCACGAAGTACCCCAGGTCGACGACGAACGATGTGTTTTTGTCTTCGAATCGAAAGCGGACGCGCGCGCCGCGTACAAATTCCTCCAAAAGCACATAACGGAAGAACCCGACGTCGAAGGGTATATTACGGCGAAGCCCATCCCTGTGGCGATTTGGCCACCAGAGGAACGCATCAACAACAGCCTTGGTAAAGGGCAAGGGCTGAAAGGGACCATTCGCATGCGATGGGCCAAGAACGACGATGTAAAGAAGCGCGGGGCTAAGAAGGACAGCCAGTTCTACAAGAAGCACGGATGGACCGCTGGGAAGGAACAATTCGACGACGGTACGGCACCCACACCTCCCAAGCGCCAGCGAAGAGGAAGCAGTGGGCAAGATGAAATAGAAAAGGCGGCACTCGACGCGGAGCTGGACGAATTCATCCGGGCAGAGGATGATCCCGAACCAGAGCCAGAGCCCGCTGTTCCATCCTCGCCGCAGTCCAAGATGCGCTCCGACTATATTTCGACCGATGGTAGAACGCTCCTCGAGCGCACATCGGTCATGCGCGCCCGGCCGGACACGCTCGAAGCGCGACTTACCGCCCCACTTCCCCGACGCGCCAGGCCTCGAGGGACGATGTACGCTGACATTCTCGAGGATTCCAGGAAGGAGGACATGCCTGAGTGGGGACGGGACGAACGAGATGTGCAATGGGGTAGATCGCGGGAGCCGCGTAATAATGGAAGGAGTAACGGCACCCGGAGGGATACTGGTAGAAGAAACGGGAGAGGCGGTGAACGACGGGGTCGGAATGAACGTCCGGCATTGACACACGAGGATCTGGATGCGGAGCTGGACGCGTTTTTGGAGGCCAAGGATTGATTTATGTAATACTCTTCTCGTGTATTCTGTTTAAAGCTTGCATGTATTCCCCGTAATATCTCCCCTCATTCAAATCATGACCATATTCTGGATCGACTGTCCTTTATTGACTCGTCTCTTTAACTATGCATTAATGGATAAATATATAAGATGTATAAGATTTTGGCTGCGTTAACATTCAAATCTGGCTCCTACGTTTGCTTGGGGTTAGGCTCTGAGGAGGAAGATGAAGGAGTATCATCGGACGGGGGCTGGTGACTTTGCAGCGCCATATTCCACTTGATCACCGTTGGATGTGCCATTACCTGTCGAGAATGAGATGTGCGTGCCGACGACCCCGAGAAAATGTACCTTGCTACGATCGAATCGCAGTACCTGCAAGCCCGAGATAGATGCTGCCCGGGAAAGTGCGACGTAAGATTGCCCTGCGCAGGTCAGATTCGACATCGAGGAAGATCAAGCTGAAAGCTCACCTTTCTCAAAGACTTTGCCGAGGTCGATCTTGACGCGGTGGATGGTCTGGCCTTGGCTTTTGTGGATCGAGAGCGCCCATGCCAGGATGAGGGGAACTTGCATGCGACGGGCGAGGACTGTACCCTGCGAGTCCTCTACTCGGAATTCGTCGTGCACCAAGAGGACCACCTCCGAATTCGACCCATCCAAGGCTGGGAACTCGACCAAGGGATATCGTTCCTCGTCTCTCGATGATGATGACTTCGGCTTCTCTTTTCCCTTGTCCTTCTCAGCCTCTGGTTTGACCGCCGGCACGTTCTCCTTGTCCTCATTTCCCGAAATTTTGAGCACCGGCGTCTTCCCATCCTCCTGCAACCGGACATTCCGTATCGGCGCAGTGCCACTCTTGTTCCCCGGGACACCTTTTACCTCGCCGCGCCGCCAGAACCCGATGATTTTACCTACGCTTCCGTTCACCAGACGTTCGTCCATGTTCTTGATTAGCATCACTTGGGCTCCGACTTTGAGTATGAGCTTCTGAGGCGCCATCACATTCTCGAGCAGCTTTCCTCGTTTGTCCACTGGAGCAGTTCCAGAGTCACGCGAAGTGAAGGTATATTCATTTGTGGTCAAAGCAGAGAGACGGACGGAATTTGCATGGTCCACCTCTCTCCGTAAAGGGAAGAGTTCGGTTGGGAGGATCCCAGATGGATCAGGAGGAAGGGGGCGAGATAACGCTTTGAAGGTGGTGCAAGCGGTAGGCGTGATGGTTCCGAGGCGGAGTTGATTTAACAGACCGACGAATTCTGGAGAAGGATCGTAACGCGACAAGGGATCTGACGAAGAGGGTATACGTACCATCATCCTTCTGGCGAAACACATGCGAAAGGGTCAAAGTATGGTCGATACACCGACTCCACTCGGGGCATTCGAAAGCGAACTTGGGTGTACCGTTTTTTGAAACGGGAGGCAGCTGGAAGAAGTCGCCAGTGATTACCAGCTGGAGGGAGGTGAATGCCATTATATCAGACTTGGTGCAAGGAGCACATACCTGAATGCCACCGAATGGGCGGTCACTCTTCTTCCTCAAGTTTTCGGCGATCTGGCAAATTCTGGTGAAGAGAGGGCCATCGACCATGGACACTGAAGAAAAGATGTCAATTTTACTATGATAAATTGATAAACCTCTCAATCGAACCTTCGTCGACAATTAGAACTTTCGTTCGCGTCCATCGTTGAAGAGCGGGTTTGCACTTCTTGATACAACTGATTTGAAACTCAAACTCGGTAGGCGTAGGCGAAACGGCTCCCCATGCGTGAAGAGTCATTCCTTGGTTACATGATTGAGAAATAGAGAACTGAAGTCGAATTTAGCATACCTCCGATATTCGACGCCGCCATCCCAGTGCTTGCGGTTACGGAGACGGCATCGGGAGTTTTCCCATATTTCTTCCTAAGGGCGGTTATAATCGCGCGAAGCAAAAGGGACTTCCCGGTCCCTGACCGCGACGGAATGAAGTCAGGTGGCGGTCCACAAAAAAATGTCAAGTCACGGTGGCACGCTGCTCACCTGCACTTCCGGTGAAGAACACGTTTTGCTCCTCATCGACGACCCGTCTGAGTATTGCGGTTTGTTCCGCGTTAAGCGAGACCATCTTTCTATCATCATCGTTGGCTGAGCTCGCGGGCGCCAGAACGAGGGGGGAGAAGAAGGAATCAAGAGTTTGGCGCGGCTGCTTCACGGGACGCTTAGACGTCAGTCCCCCTTCAGATTTCCTCTTTTTGGTGACGGTAGGAGCCATCCGAGTCGGCGGGGGCGGAAGACGGGAGGTTGTTGCTTCGCGGGAGAAGACTGTCAAGTGTTCGCGTGATCGCGGTTGATGTCAACCAACAGTTGGTCTTGTTTGGCACTCTTCCGCTTCTTCCCACATCCTTGTTCGTTATCTTTCAGTTCATGCAGTGGAAAGGCTACGCTACTTCGCCAAGATCGGAGTACAAACCACAGCTTTTCGTCCTTCAAGATTTTTTCCCTTGTCAGGACTTGAGAGCAGGCCGATCCGAGTCAGTGTGCACTGCATTGTCGTCCTGCTAGTGTGGCGACGCCACCGATGAAGCCATGGACGAACATTTTCCGCAGCGGAGGCATTTCTTGGCGTTGGCCCGACGTATTGTTGAATAAATACATCACACTCGACCTGGCGCCAAAACTTGTCAACCGGTTGATACAAGTCTTTGAACAGCGCTCTGAAGTAAGAACGAACTGCCCCAGTTTACTTCAGATGCTTAACCAATTAATAAACGGGCACGCTCCAGTGCCGCCTCAACGTCCTGCGTCACTCAGAAAACATCCTAACCTAGATTGGCATTGATACTATTGGGGGATTTTCCGAGTCGAAGCACGGACCGTTGCATTCCTATGGACCCACAGCCGTTCCTTCGGAATTCCGGATAAACGTGGCCAGGCTCATGTTTGGTTTTTTTTTTGGCTTCAAGCGATGTCCTTTACAAGAGCAGGTAACGATCTTTTCAACGCAACTGTCCACTCGGAATAGCATACTGTTTCTCATAAGTGCATCTGATCGGCGACATTCTTTACCGTGATACAGCCCTCATAACGTTTGTCGCCCACATAGACATTGATATCCATACTTCCCTCAGCATGCAGCCCATTTCCACCAAGTTTACCCAGTTACTTAGTACGTGGCTTGTGTCTTGGATGTTCTGTCTGACCTCCTGGGTAGATCTGAAGAGCCCCGTGGTCTCGGCGCCCATGAACTTTGCATCTACGCCTAGCCTTGCTGTAGCTGTTTCGGCGGCCGGCGGACTGGGAATGATTGCTGGCGGTACTTTAAGCTTGCGTGTTTGTTCAATAACATTGTTGATCTTTCCATCACAGGGCCTAATTCTTCAACACAAATAAAAGAGCAGTTGCACGCTGTTCGTATGAGCCTAAACATTCCCAGCAACCATTCGATCCCGGTCGGCGTGGGTCTCGTTGGCTGGATCCTCGATAAGACTGAGATTTCTACCGAAGCTCGCATCCCATGTGTGCTTGAGGAAATGCCCGCTGCCATCTGGCTTGCTTTCGGCGTAGATCTTGGCAAGTATGTTGCTCAAGTTCGCGCCTATGACGCGAACCGTGCATACAAGACGCGTGTTTTCGTCATGGTAAATTCTGTCAGCGAAGCCATTCGCGCGGCAAATGTATGGAAGGTCGACGTGATCGTGGTTCAAGGTAATTTCTTCCTCCTTGCGTGCTGCATTATTTTCAAGGAATGTAGGAGTCGAGGCTGGGGGACATTGCCACTCCCAAGCCCCACCGCTGTTCACGCTACTGCAAGCAGTCAGAGACGTTATTCCCTGCACTGGTCCATGTATTCTGGCCACAGGCGGAGTTTCCAGTGGCGCACAGATCGCTGCGCTCCTTACCATGGGCGCCGACGGTGTTGTGCTCGGCACACGTTTCATGTACACGCACGAATGCATGTACCCCGACGCCGTGAAAGACGTCTTGGTCGAGTGTCCTCTAGGTTCGACTATTCGAGGACATATGTTCGATGAGGCACTTGCCTTGCCGTTCAAGGTTGAATGGCCGGAAGGTATCAACGGTCGTGGGATCGCCAACAAAGTCGTGGACGATGCTTCCGAGGGCCTAACCATCGAGGAGCGGATTAGGCGGGTCGAAGATGCACAGTCCAGGGGAGAAACGGATCGTCTCATCATATGGGCAGGTGTGGGTGTGGGTCTTGTCAAAACAATCGGAAGGACGGCGGTAAACCACTTATAGATTCACCGCTATACACTGACATTTTGCAGGATGTTTTCGCCCAGTTACATGAGGATGCCGTTACAGCTTTGAAGAACAGCCGTCGTTTACTTGGGTGATATAGCAGAGCAGCGGAAGCTTTATATACATCTCTCAAGCTGTGTACCTGATTGAAAATCCTACGGACTTCAGAGGCACCAGCAACTCTTGTGGATCATTTTGTGTTCATGTCGGAGCACAAACGTCGCGTTCGTAATACCTGAATTTATTGAGGAAAGAGGCGCTTTGAGTGAATCCGTGGAAAACAGAAATTCGGTGGTGTAGTAGCATGATCAGTTCGGTTTCATTGGAAGTTGAAATCGCGGTTCCGTTTGTAATTTCCATTGTAGCACCAGAATTGTGGCTTCGTTTGGAGTTGGGCCCACCCAAATTGTGGTTCAATTTCTGTGTTTAATTTACGTTCCGTTGGCACGTAAGAGTCTGGGTCCAGTCGGGACCTTTGGTGCGGGCCTCGTTTGGAGTTAAAAAAGGTCAGAACCTTGTTTGGTCATGGCCACGTTATCCCACAAAATTAAACAAGAAAATTAATAGCAGAAAGTATGGGCGAAGAACAGTCTCATTTCAGACCATCGCAGGCCCTGGTGAAGCGTACAATACTTCCGTGTCGGTAGGATATCCCAAGGGGCGAATCAACACGGTTGATCAAACTTCGGTTGACCCCCAGGCCCTGAATCCCATCTCAGTCAATTCGACTCTGCGATAGAAGTACGCAGGAAATCCAACATACCTTATCTGCGGCATCCGCGAACATCCCTTCACTCTCGACCTGGGTGCGCGTGACGACGTGGACGACGGCCGGCGCCTTGAGGTGCAGTTCGATTCCGCGGACCAGGATTAGCGCTCGAGTGCAACACAACCACGGTTTTGAACAGTGCACATGATCAGTCCTGGACTGTCTCGAGCCCATAATCGTCATGGGCATGCGCGCGCTCGACACGTCCTCCAGGCCCCGCCCACGCAGAGCCGCGCGGAAGTTGAGCCTGCGAATCGATTTAGCTTTATATGCGGAACCGACAGTATGATATCAGCGTACGTCGCCAGGAGCATGTTCACATAGACAGTCCGTCAAAATCAACAAGCAGTTGGCCAATCGGTTCAACACCCACCTCTCGTGAGTATCTGGTCCAGCGCGAGGTAAACCAAGGCGTCCGGCGCCCAGATAAACTAGTTGATTTTTCATTTCAGTTCTCTCGAGTTGGTTGAACCCCACGAAGTGTGCCCACCGCGCCCAGGAACGCGAGGCTGATCGCGCTGATGAAATAAATATGATATTAGCCAACAAGTGCGCGGAAGGGCCCTCATCTCACCTCGTCAACATCCCTGTACTGCTCGTCCAAAGGAGCAGCGTGTCAATGAGCTTTCGTGCTCGGCATCAATTCTCTGCACATTTTACACAAGTCCGGCCGGGAAAAGCATACCGACTCCGTTCTACTCCGCATTCAATGAACCATCCAACGAAGAAAAGAAAGAGACTCACTGCGTGTAGACCCCCGCTTCCCCTGCCGCAGGTAATAGATCGACGTCGCCGTGATGACTATATCGGCGGACGTCTGCCCGACAATGCTGGTCACGCCCCATGGCTATGCAACGAGCTCTTTTTTGAAAAGAAAGTAATACTGGGCCTGGGACGACGCACGAATATGGTCTGGTGGATTGCCGCGACTGTCGTTCGCTCGCTTACGTTCGGAAATTAATTAGAAGGGACCAGAGGGCGGTGGGAGTAGTTACAGTGTGACGCCAACGACTAGGTGCATGATGAGAAACCTTGTCGTTCCACGAGCTAGAACACAGACCTATTCCGAAACCTAAACACAAATGAGGGGTAAGCTTGCTTCAGACATTGTTCCGATATATATTACCTGCACCCACTGTGCCGAGGATCATCTTAACCACATCATTATCTGCGCCAGGACGAAAAGAAAGTCATACAATGATGACTGGAAATATTGGGGACCTTTTGGATACTTGTATGCAAAGATTTAGCTCGCAGTAGAACTAGGTAGGCTGGCTACCGGGCTTACATAAGTAGACACGGCGCGCATAGAAGCTAGAAAATAATATCATTGTGGTGGCGGATAACGCGCAGGCAAGAATACCATTGTCTGATAAATTCGATAATGTGCTACAACAACTGAAGTTGAGCCTCGGACATTGCACACAGTTGTCGACCGTACCGTGACAGTCACCAGGGCCTGCAAAGCGGGATGCGGTGCAATGAGAACGAGGAAAGCCAGGTGGAACTTCAATGACGCACAGAAAGAGACCTGGACGACGGGACATGAATGTAAGGTACATACCAACCGAGAAAAGGGAGCGAAATTTGACCCACCAAAGTGGGCGCTCCGCAAAGGTGCTGTCGCGCACGCTCGCGCGCCAAAGGCGGAAACCGGCATTTGCCGTCCCGGATCAACAGTGGCGGTGGCGGTTTAACCGACGCTCCTGTCCTTGGTGACTTTATAATCCACTCGCAACCTTGTCCTCATCTCTCAGCTCTTGTATTTCCCTCAGCTACCTTGTCCCCCTCCTCTTGTACTCTGTTTCCTTGACACCCCCTCTAAATTGTATAATTACTTGATAGTTGTACAGAATTAACTCAGAATACTTTTGCCCATTCTCCTTCGTCGCTCTCGCTCTCATCTCGCACTTTCGATCCCGCTCTCGTCTCTACCTCCCGCGCCTCTGCCTTATTTGGACCACTCGTTGCTGCTTCCAAGAACCAGGCATCGTTGATCCCGACTCGCACATTTTATCTCCTTCCACCCTCCTCGTGCAGACTCAGCTTATTTGTTTCAGCTCGCGCTTGGCCGGTCGGTAGGCGTGTCATTTTGGAGCCCACCGCGAGGGGATTTCAACCATAGCTTCCGGTTCCACTCGCAACTTGCGGCCGACCTCCGACACCAACGCTCGCCGCAATCTCCGTCTAGAATTCATCGCCGCATTTCAGAACTCAACCAATCTCTCCGACACCGCCCCATACTCAGCCTCTAGCGAGGAACTCTTTGGCGCGGTACCACAACACCTCGCTCATCACAATAATCTATCTCCCCACTCTTCACACTCTCCCAGTCTCGCGTGGCTATTTGATAACCCTCCTACTCCCAGAACTCGCTTGAATTCACCACCAGCTCCGATTATGGCCACCCCTATGCCCGCCCGCGGAGACCGCAATGCTCCCACATTTGACGCTGCTAAACCTCACGAACTCCGCCGCTATTTTACCGACCTCGAATATCTCTTCACCCGCGCCGCCATAACCGATAACGCTGAGAAGAAGGGACATGCCACCCAGTTCCTCGCAGTTGATGACCAGGAGACCTGGGAGGCGCTCCCGACGTTCACCGATGCTACCAAAACGTACGAAGAATTTAAAGTGGACGTACTTAAGCTTTATTCAGGCAACGACGAGGAGCACCGATTTGGCCTCAATGAGTTAGATGCCTTGATTGGCCACTACTCTCGCACCGGCATATATTCAAAAGAGGATCTCACCACCTTTTATCGACAATTCCTCCACATCACCACCTACCTTATCAGCAAGAGCCGACTCTCTGCATCGGAGCAGAGCCGCTCTTTCCTTCGTGCTATGCAGCCGGCTTCGCTTTTAGTCAAAATTCAAAACCGGCTTCAGATCAAACAACCCGACGTTCATCCGGAAGACCCCTATGCCATTGCGGATATTTACGAGGCCGCACAGTTCGCGTTAGCCGGTTCTCCTGGTACGCAATTTGCTATCAACACGCTTCCGCCTCCCGTCCCCGCTCCAGTTGAAATTAAAGCGGATCCTGGCATTGCTGCATTAGTCGGCTCTGTCACGGAGCTTATTAAAGTTCTCGCCACTCGCAGCGTTCCCTTATCCACCGATGCTGGGGCAAGCTCCAAGAAAAATCGCTCCGAAGGCTGTGGATACTGCAGCGACCTCGATCACTACATTAACCAGTGTCAGCGAGTGCTTGAAGATATCAAAGCCGGTATTTGCAAACGCAACTCTGAAGGACGTGTTGTCCTCCCCAGTGGCGCTTTTATTCCCCGTTCAATCCTTGGCAAGGATTTGCGCTCACGCTTCCAGGAATGGCACAAGCAGAACCCCGGGCAACTGGCCGCCGCACAATTAATGGTTGAAGCTGCCGTTCAGCACCTCACTTCTTCCCCGGCTCCAACGACCGCTCGCGCATACACCCTCACTGATGACGAGCGTTATGAATCCTTGCAACGCGAAATGTTTGCCATTCAGACACGGCGCCAGGCGAAACGCGCACTGGACGCTGCTCGCGAGGAACCAGACCGCACTATTCCGGTTTCCAACGCTCTGGCTGCTCCCGCCGCTCCCGCTACTTCCCCACCACCCGTCCAATCTCAGCCACCTCCCCATCCCTTTGCCAACGCTCGCGACGCCGCGTATGCTCCGCCGAAGGATCGGAATTTCGGTATCCCGGCACCAAAGGCGGCACCTGTGTATAGCACCACTGCTCCTATTTATAACGAGAAGGATGCGGCCGAAGTCTTCGATGCCTCGTTAAATGCGAGGTTCGTCTTACTCAACGCCAGCTTCTCTCGATCGCCCCCGAAGTCCATGCTCGCTACCGTGAAGAAACTACCTCTAGAAGAACTCCGCCCAAAGATAGCAAGGATTCAACCAATAACTCGACCAATACATTTATTCATCAATTGCCACACGACTCTCCCCTCCCTTTTGCCGATTCCTCCGTCGAGTTCGATACCATCGATCAGCAGCGCGCAAATGATGCTCACCACACTGCTTTATTGGATTCAATGCCAGCTTCGTTTACGCATACAGCCACGTCAAACTCAACCTTACCCCCAGGCGCATTTGTGGTACTGGATCCCTATGCGGTTTTCTACGAATCAGGTGCCATGCCCGACGACCTTGTTGTCTCCATGGAGTCTTGCGCAATCCGCTCCATTTTGCCTCTCATTGATAATCGGGAAATCATAGAGTGCATCGTGGATGGCGGCTCGCAGATTGTTGCCATGGCCGAATCGGTTTGCCACGATTTGGCACTCTCCTACGACCCGCGGATAGTGCTTCGCATGCAGTCAGCCAATGGCTCGATTACTCCTTCCCTCGGACTCACTCGTAACGTCCCCTTCCACATCGGTGATATTACAATTTACCTCCAGGTCCACATCGTTCGGAATCCCGCTTACGATGTTCTTCTTGGACATCCCTTCCACGTTTTAACCCAGAGCATTGTTCGAACCTTCGCAAACGAAGACCAGACTATCACCATCTGCGACCCGAACAGCGGTAAACTGGCTACAATTCCGACAGTACCCCGCGGCCCTCCTCGCTTGCGCACTCAGGGTTTTCAGTACCCGAAGTCTCAACACTCGAGAACTTGATTCCCGATAACGGGGAAATTGCTCTCATCATAACGGCTGATCCCCACAACCCTGGCAAATTTTTAATTCACTCTACATCGACTATCGAACCGGAAAACCTCGCACAACTCCAGCATACTTACCTTTCGGCATGTACGAATTTAGGCTCTGATGCGCACACAGTTACCTTCGCACACACCGTCGTTCAACTGGCATTTCCCATGACGCGTGACTCAACTCACGGTTCAAATTTTCAACCAATCTTTTCTGTTGCTGCGCCGGCTCCCACGATGCGTTCTCCTACATCTCCTCTTCCTCCCCTTGCAGAAGTCTATGCTAAAAAGAAATATAAACCAGTTGCACAGAAAATTCGGCCCGTCCTCGGTTCCATTCCTGACAAATTCCGAATCGAGCGGCACATTTACGGCGACCCACTCGTGGACATGCCAGCGCTTAATCCCAATCCCTCTCCCTTCGAACCTACTGGCTGTTATACCACAGAACGACGCGACGCACTCGATCTTGCACATCCGGGTGACTTTCTTTGGCCAGCAGAACGTGCACTAATGCACGATTTTATGCGCCTCCAGAATGGTGCTTTTGCATGGGAAGACTCTGAACGCGGCCGCTTTCGCACAGATTTCTTTCCCCCGGTCGATATACCTGTCCTACCGCACACACCTTGGGTTCAACGCAATATTCCTATACCTCCGGGCATTTACGACGAAGTTGGCAAAGTTATACACACCAAAATCGCTGCCGGGGTGTATGAACCTTCCAACTCTTCGTACCGCTCGCGCTGGTTCTGTGTTGTCAAGAAGGATGGCGCCAGTCTCCGCCTCGTTCACGCACTCGAACCTCTGAACGCCGTCACAATTCAACATTCCGGAGTTACACCATTCACCGACCAGCTCGCAGAACACTTCGCAGGTCGTGCTTGCGGCGCGATGTTCGATTTATATGTTGGCTACAATGAGCATCTCCTCGCTCCCTCCTCCCGCGATTTCACGACTTTCCAGATGCCATATGGCGCACTGCGACTTGTCACACTTCCCATGGGCTGGACAAACTCAGTCCCCATTTTCCATGACGACGTTACATTCATCCTTCAGCCCGAAATCCCCGAAATCACCATTCCCTACATCGACGACGTCCCCGGCCGAGGCCCCGCTTCAACTTATCAACGCGAAGATGGTTCATACGAGACCATTCCCGAGAATTCAGGCATCCGCTGCTTTGTTTGGGAACACTTCAACAATATGAACCGGATTGTCCAACGCATGAAATACTGCGGCGGAACTTTCTCAGGGTTGAAACTCGTCCTATGCGCCGAAATAATTACAGTTGTAGGCCACGTTTGCACTCCCGCCGGCCGCATTCCCGACCAGAAACACGTTTCGAAGATAATCAACTGGGGACTGTGCAGAGATCTCTCGGAACTGTGCGCCTTCCTCAGAACACTCGGTGTAGTCCGCATTTTTATTCGCAACTTTGCCCATCGAGCCCATGCCCTTATTCTTCTCACGCGCAAGGAGATACCGTTCAACTTTGGTCCTGCACAAATCACGGCACAGGAAGATTTAAAAGATGCACTCATCCGCTCCCCCGCACTTCGCCCACTCAGCTACATGAACGGTGCGCCCGCTATTCTGGGTGTTGATACTTCTCACCTCGCTGTTGGCTTCCTTCTTTCCCAATGCGATCCCGACAACCTTGCACGCCGATTTTACGCACGGTTCGGCTCTATCACCCTCAACGCCCGTGAATCCCGCTTTTCCCAACCAAAACTCGAGCTCTACGGCCTTTTCCGCGCTTTGTGAGCGTGGAAGCAATATCTCATCGGTCTCCGGAATCTAGTGGTTGAAGTTGATGCCCGATATATTAAAGGCATGCTTTCCAACCCAGATCTCGAACCCAGCGCCAGCATTAATCGCTGGATCCTCTCTATTCTCACCTTCCACTTCACACTCGTCCATGTCCCCGGTATTTCCCACGGCCCAGACGGACTCTCTCGCCACCCGCCCCAGCCTGGTGATGAACCAGAGCCAGAAGACAATTTTGACGATTGGATTGACCAAGTCCACGGATTTATGCACATGGTCAACGGCTCTCCGTACGTTTATCGCCACCAGTACACCATTGTGACACTTGCCGCGGAAATTGCGCCAGATAATCAAGATCCCCCGCCTTCGCTCTTCTACGACATTGTACCCCGCACCGACGCTGCGCACCTTGCCGATGCTCGCGTTGACGCTGTACGCCTCTGGCACAGCAACCTGGAGCGACCTTGCGACCTTTCCGACGAGCATTATCGCAGTTTCGTGCGATACTGCATGGAATTCTTTGTTTCTGATGGTCAGCTCTGGCGCAAGGACACACAAGGACGCCATAAACTCGTTGTCCCAACGCACCGACACCTATTCATCCTCCGCTCCACTCACGACGATGTCGGCCACAGAGGATTTTATGCGACACGCATGCTCATCGCAGAACATTTTTGGTGGCCTCACATGGCCAACGACACCACTTGGTTCATCAATACATGCCATCTCTGCCAGTCTCGCCAAACCCGCCAACTCCTCATTCCTCCGACCATTGCAGTCCCAGCTCCGATTTTTGCCAGGGTTTATATGGACACTATGCACATGCCAACGAGTGGCGGCTTCAAGTACATCGTCCACGGTCGTTGTTCGCTTACAGCTTACCCAGAATTCCGCATGCTACGCCGTGAACCTGGGGATTCAATCGCCGAATGGATTTTCCAAGACTTAATCTGCTGATGGGGCACACTCTTCGAAATTATCACGGACAACGGCCCGCCTTTTCTGAAAGCGCTCGCCTACCTCGAGAAGAAGTACCACATTAAGCACATTCGAATTTCTGGTTACAATTCTCGCGCTAACGGGCTCATTGAATGCCCGCACTTCGATATTCGCGAAGGGTTGTTCAAGGCTGTGGACAGTGACCAGAGCTGATGGCACACGGGAACATACTCTGTATTCTGGGCCGACCGAGTCACCACACGTCGACGCATGGGATGTTCGCCATATTTTGCAGTCACGGGAACCCATCCACTTCTGCCGCTCGACATTTCCGAGGCCACTTATTCGCTTCCTCCACCCGAGTCCGTCCTATCCACCACCGACCTCATCGTACGCCGCACCATAGCGCTCCAAAAACGCCGAGATCAACTATCCGAGCTCCATTCAACCGTTTACGAGGCACGGCTCCGTGCCGCTGCTCGGTTTGAACTCGAACATTCCTCCACCATCCGGGACTACAACTTTCAGCGCGGAGATCTCGTCCTTATGCGCAACACTGCCATCGAAAAATCCCTCAGCAAGAAAATGCGAAAACGCTACCTCGGCCCCCTTATCGTGATTTCACGTAACCGTGGCGGCGCATACATTCTTTGCGAACTCGACGGATCAGTTTTTCACCGACCCATCGCCGCATTCCGTGTTATACCCTATCTTGCTTGTACCGCCATCCCCCTTCCCCCACTGGACGATTTCCTCGATATCTCCACCGAGCAGTTACAAGAACTTGAGCAATCTACGCTCTCGGACCCTGAGGAACTCGAATCCGAGCCACGCTAAATCGATCGGCCCTTGCCCACCACATACCCCACGCGTTCGGATTTCAGTCGGGAGGACACAGCTCCTGTCCGCACATTTTTCAACCAACTTCGTCGCATCCCGCAGCTATTCACCGCCGCTTGCGCAGTTCAACCTCAATTGAACTTGGGCTATGATGATCTACTGAGCCCCTTCTTTCTTTCATCTCTGTTCTTGCACCAACCTCACCCAACCATCGCCCCAGTGACTAGGGACAGTCACATTTTCAGTCGGGAGGAGATGTCGCGCACGCTCGCGCGCCAAAGGCGGAAACCGGCATTTGCCGTCCCGGATCAACAGTGGCGGTGGCGGTTTAACCGACGCTCCTGTCCTTGGTGACTTTATAATCCACTCGCAACCTTGTCCTCATCTCTCAGCTCTTGTATTTCCCTCAGCTACCTTGTCCCCCTCCTCTTGTACTCTGTTTCCTTGACACCCCCTCTAAATTGTATAATTACTTGATAGTTGTACAGAATTAACTCAGAATACTTTTGCCCATTCTCCTTCGTCGCTCTCGCTCTCGTCTCGCACTTTCGATCCCGCTCTCGTCTCTACCTCCCGCGCCTCTGCCTTATTTGGACCACTCGTTGCTGCTTCCAAGAACCAGGCATCGTTGATCCCGACTCGCACATTTTATCTCCTTCCACCCTCCTCGCGCAGACTCAGCTTATTTGTTTCAGCTCGCGCTTGGCCGGTCGGTAGGCGTGTCAGTGCCAAGGTTGCCGAAGTTGAGTATGACATAGTAGTATATCATGTGCCAGCTGATTATCGCGTGGAATGTCTCGAGGAGGCTGATGTTCCTTCAGATGAATCCACTTGAAGTGGCACTTCAAAGACTCGTACAAAAGGACCCAGACCTAGATTAAAGTACTTATGTGAGTATCAATTTCAAGAGGAGGCAGGTCAGAGGAGGTCGATTCCCAGTAGTCCTGGAAGATATTTAGGACTCGGAAGCCCAATTCAACCAACAACGCTGAGCGAAGCGATTCTTGACGCGCTCCGACCGTCCTTGCAAAAGAAATAATTACCGTCATCTTGTTAACTGCCATGTCGTTCAGAAATCGGTCGAAGTAGATATACGTCTGAACAATGGTGACAGCATACGCGCTGTAATAATTCGGCATCACAGCCGAGAGGCAAAGGGGAGGAAAATCAGCCTGAGCGTGGGCCTCGAAGAAATGCAAGTGACAGACGTAGATGCGATAAGAACACCCAGAAGCAAGGCGCCGAGGGTCAGTCCGACGTCGGCGACCATAGTAAAAATTGAAGGAAATATGCAAGGTGACAAGTTGTTCAAGTCCGGGCACGAGGGGTTTATAATTTCACCGACAGCCCTTCATATTAGTGAAGTCCCACTTGCACTCAGGGCGTCTGTCAGCACAGCCTCTGACGAGTCCCGGTGGCAGACGTCGACAGATCTGAAAATCGACAGGTTGCGCCCCCGGCCTCCGCAGAGTCAAACCCAGTCTGAGCTCAGACCCCTGCATTTAGGCTCAAATTACAGAGCACCCTTGATTTTGCCCTGGCTTTTGTGCGGCACGAGTGCTCTTGAGTGACAGACCCGCCATCGGTTTTGATGCACTCCGATGTGGTGCAGTAGCTTCTGGCTGATGTCAACCGAGCGAATTACGCAGGCAAGGGGCATTCAGTTGAGTGGTGCCTGTTGGACGCAGGAACACAGCAAAGATGAAGCCTTGTAGCGAACAACTAGCGAACAGTGGCGCATGAGACCGCGCGACAGATGTGGTTTGGGACAAAGCACGTCTACTTTATGTAAGCAGGGGCTCGGCTAACACTCCCGAGCGCTGTTCTCTTCAACCAACGCTCAACTGGTTACTCAGGGTTGCTGTGGTATCTGCCCACTGCCTGCTCCGACGATTGCCATCGGCTGCACATGTCACTGGCGAATGCGAGACTCCGAGCCAGAGTCGGTCTAGAAATCTCTTCCGACAGCCTCAGCCTAAGCCTCGCTCGTTCGTATTCCAACTGTGTCCGAGTCGGCCTCTACCCACCACATTTCTTGCTTCAACATCCCCTTGGATTAAAATAGATTTTCTCTCAAGTACTAGTCCGTCTCGTCCGGAATGGCCCGAATTCCCTCCCACCAAAAATCAGCAAAAATCACATCTTCAATACTGCATCTCGGCCAAAAAAAAAATTCCGAGAGCTCTCTCCCCAGTAGCTGTTCGTTTTTAAATAGTTGGCTAGTCCGCAGGTGATTTCCACCCACATCGCATACCTCAAATCTCCTTTTGCCCGATTGATGCATACCGTGACTGGCGCCAATCTCTCATCCTAAGTAGTTGACGGCTTTCCCGAAGGGCCATCGGGAATCCAGTGCTGCCAACTCTATATCTGACTTGGAATGAGATGTCGCCGGTTGTCGTCAGTTCCCTTGGGGAGAAGTACTTCGACACCGAGTCTGCAACTGGAAAGTTTTAGATTCGGAATGCTATAAAACGATGCTCAAATTTAGACGATCCTGTGGTCTGCAATTAAATTGCCCCGCTGAGCTTTATTTTCTCGTATCCGAATATACTTACGCCGATTCTCTCTATCCTTCGTGACTCGTCGGTCGGGGTTCACATTCCCATTTAAGTAGGACATAATATTAAGATGCTAGTCTTTCAGACTTCGAGCTGAAACTCCGTCGAACCCTTTCTTCCGTCATTGTGGTGTAAAGCCTACCTCACGCAAAGAATTCCAAACGTGATGACTCGCGGGCAAAACTCACCCGTGGGAAATCGGCCACAGCCACCGAGATAGGGGGTTCAAATTCAGAAATCCTCAAGGCAGCTCGTTGCAGCGGAACCGAAAGATACGTTTGGTGACAACCAAGTAGACCTCAATTCTGAAAATCTTTCACCCATAACCTAGAATAACTGTTAACGATGTGAGTACTGTAACTGTGATATTCAAAATCTGATCTCTTCTATGCTTTCGACAGCACTATGGACGAGCTCATGTCTAGGTTCAAACATGACTCTGAAAGGCAACGGCGTGCGGCCCGATAGACCCTCATACTCCTCGAGAGAAATCGGCCCCGATGGGAGTGCCTGGACATTGAATGCCCAGAGGATGCGGGAGATTGCCAAGAACAGTTCGCGTTCCGCCACAACAAGGCCTGGGCATATTCGTCTCCCCGCTCCGAAGGTCCAATGGTCCCGCTCCATGACATTGCTCAGCTTCGCTGACTCGGCACAAGAGAGGTCATCGCCCATGTAGCGGTCGGGGTTGAACGTGTATCTGCCAATATTTTGTGTCCTTAGCCCATTATGGAAAGCAGGGATGTAACTTACGAATCTGGGTAGCGGTCCTCGTTGTGATGCATAGTGAAGCAGTTGAGGACCACCACCGTGTCCTTTGGGATGAACATGCCATTGTACTCGTAGTCCTCGGTCGAGCAGTGGGGAGTAGCCATCCAAAACGGTGCATGCACGTGTTGAACCTTCAAACAAGTCTTTGGGTTATAGAAATTGCAAAAATATATTCAAGGGAGTCTTACTTCCTTGATGATGGCACGGATATATGGCAGGCGAGCCTCGTCTTCAGCGCTCGGCCAATGATCTCGTCCAATGACGCGGTCGAGCTCTTGATGTGCGCGCGCCTGAATATCCGGGTGAGATGGAATGAGCGCGAGGAACCATTGAATGATTCCAGAAGTCTACAGTATTGAGTAGCGAGCATAAGTTTCAGCGTCGACTCTGGTTCCAGGACGGACCGAATGAACACCGCCGAGCGTGAAGACAGCTGCAAGCATGCAAGTGTCCTCCCAGTCGAGCTTCTCAATTTCTTGAGTTTCAATCAACGTCCTCACGAGACACTCTGGAACGGTCTCTCCCGCGTCCATGCGAGCCTTCACCGCCAGATACATCGCCCCGTAAACTTCAATGATGCCATTGTGCACTTTGCGCCCCCTGGACCGTGTCTTGGTTGGAATCCATTGTAACGGGGTAATAAAGTCGACAGCATTCGACCACGGACCTGAGAACCGATAAGACGACTGGATGGAAGAGTGGATTGAATGCGAACCCGTGAGATCCATAAACTCCATTGCCAGCTGAAGGGCCCGATCAACCAAGGGTGCTGTTGACGAATCCGTTCGGGTGCCAAAAGATATTGTCAACATATTGCTTCAAAGTCGATAAACTCAATTTGAGTCGGAAACATTGAAAGCTGCACGTACTTCAAAGCATAATGACCTGCATAACTCGCCAGATCCAGTGGAAAACTCCCTTTCTTTGACTCGTGGTAGAGCGAGCGGATCAGAATGGAGGCTTCATAGTCAAAGACATCAGCGTAGGATTGAATTGCCTTTGGGGTCAGAAGTTGCATCGCAATGCGTCGATGATGCTCCAGTACATCTCAGAGAGCATTCTCGAGATAAAAAAAACTGATCCTCACTCGCCTAGATTGTAATCACTGTAAATATTGTGCAGCAGTGGGATAGACGGATACCCACCAGGTATCATCGTAAGCTGCCGGGGAGCTGGGGAATTCCTTAGGACCGCTGGCCAAAGCTGGCTAAAGGCGCCGATTTTTTTTCGCCTGGTTCAATATCTTCGACTAGAAGTTGTCAAAAAAGTGAGAGCATAGAAGAGTGGAAGAAATGTAAGTTCCGCCGTCTACATACGGGAGACGCAAGACGTGAGAGACCAGGAGGGACCGCGTACTGTTGACTCAGGTCTCTTATATGATTCGCGTAGATTCGCGTAGTAGTAGATGTGCCGGCACAATAGACCAGAATAGACCGATATCACAATTAAACCGCGAGCGATCAGGACCCAACTAATAGAGCCAAATCGCTACCCAATCTCTACCACAAGCGACGTTGAGGAGATAGCAAGTTAAAAATACTTAGACAGAGATCTAGAGAGGAGCGCTGAGGAGCGACGATCGCGAGAGCCTACTTACGACAGCGTGCAATTCCGACGTGAAATAACATCAGCCTGAAATGTCAGCTCGGGAAACGATCTCTGGCAAAATAGATTTTGCGTGTAGGGAAAATGGGCGTCCCAGTTTCTTCCCGAATCTTCCCTGGATATTTAGAGCAGCTCAACCACGCCCCGGCCCCCCGGGACCAAGGTGAAATCGGGGAGGTTTGGATGTCTTTCGCAGGAAGCTGAATGATTAGTATATCCAGGGACGCTAGTGTCAGTGGCACCCTCTTCATCTTGGTTGAGGTTGTGGTTAAAGTTGAACAGCGCCGGTGATTGCCGGCCGGCGGGGCCTCAACTTCAACCATCACGCACGTGACCATCAGTTGGCTTTTTCTCCGTTGTTTTCATGATGGTGGTTGGCCGGCGAGCGGCAGGTCACAAACAGATGAGAGAGTTCAAGTAGATTCGTCGTACAATGTGAGGACACGAGACAGGATGGTAGTACAATTACAGACGTAAAATCAGCTATCAAACGTTGTTGCCATCATTTTCAGAGTTCTTTTCTTTCTCCTTGCCCTTGGGGGTTTCAACCGCGGGGTCTTCAGTGCTGCCTTTAGCATGCTGGGCATCGCTGCCTTGGGGCTCTTGGCTTGCTTTGCGTTTATTGGTTACGTCTGACAGTAACGTATGAGTTGAGGTAAGATGAAATAAGTTAAGTATCGTTACCGGCGGGAGTGACAGGTACATTTGAAGGGCCCGCGCTTGGGCCCGCCAAATAAATCGGTGTGGTGAAGGGTTTGACAGCCAGCTGCTCTTGGGCATGTACTGCAGGGGACATAGCGGGTGGGCGGTAAGGGCCGCTGGCATTCTTGTAGGGGCTGGGAGGTTGTTTAGGACGGGGACGTAAGATGACTACTTGTTCAATTTCGGCTGTATAAGCAATATTTCAATACTTATTCAGCATTCGTGGCATGGCTATGCGTACCATTAAAGGAGTCATCTGTCCCGAAGCTATAATGTTTGAGTTTAAAGGAGCACTCGCCAATTGAGCCTTTCAGTTTGCCCGCAATATCAAGGGGATCAATGCGGACAAACCCAAGAACTTGGAACGTGTCAAGTAGAGTATTGTGTGTGAATTCCGGGCTGAATAAGTGAATCCTAAACAGGTGCAGAAGATGCGGTTTGGAGCATTCAATGTAAGCTTTGAGTTTTTTTTAGAATAAAGCCGGTCCAAGTTCATGGAGGGCCAATGTCATGGGGCTCAGAAAAGGAGGCAAATTAAAGCTATTCATCAGAACGTAGCCAGACAAGCAATTGGTATACCAAAGCAGAAAAGTCTCCGAGAGTCTGGTGTCCGCAGTATTATCGCAGTAGAGATTGAATCGCTTTTGAAAGAGGTTTTTACTTGTTGTGTGAAGTAGATTTGAAAAACCAACTACAAGAGGTTTCTGGTTGATTCTAATAGTGGAGATTTCAAAAGAGGTAGAGTTAAAGTTGCGGTGTTGTCAGAGCGTAAGCATTGATGATTGCGGATCACTGATCACAGCATAGCCAAAGTTATCAGTGATCACCACTGCGCGTCAACAAGCCTACATTTGGTCAACGGGATCACATGAGCAGACACTCCAGCGGATTGTCGACTCCTTATGACTGACAAGTATATTCGACCCGTGCCTTCGTCACGGAGAAGCAACAACGCCCGGCGGACTCTCAGTTTCGCCAACGCCCGGCGGATTCCGAGTTCCCGGGTTCGCCACAGACACGGCTGATTCCGAGGCGAGGAGCACGTGACAAAATCACCTGACATTATCAAAAAAGCTGTGCTCCTCGTCTCTTAATGTATAAGAATTGACTCTGAGTGGATGACATCACGACACTGCTTTGGACAAAGATGTGCAAAGAAAGTCACATGTGCATTTTGGCGACATTTTCGGTACACTGAGCACAAACCGAAACTGACGTTTCTGTTTGTGAATTTCAAAGCCGTTCTAGTTCTCTGGAGAGGACAATCACCACACCCTTTCTGATCCACTGTCAAGGTTATCTGCACTCGATAAAGCGGCAGGATCCGAACCCGTCGCACCACGTACAATTGAAAATTCCATTCCGGGTCGGTCAGGGCCTGGGATCATCTATGCAGCAGTACATCCTGGAACGGCCGGGCGTCCCGCAACATCTTCCTTTTTCACTCATACTATATCCGCTATTCCTCGGACCCAGGTGGGTGGCGGGAACTGGTACACAACAGCGATACGGTCGCTCCTAATCACTAGTCGAGTTCGCCGCCTTGCACCGAACGAATAATAACGGACTCGGTCCTCGGTCCTCGGGCACTTCGGAATTCGAGCCCTCCTGGATCGAAGCGGTCCTTTTCCGTAGCCGTGCAGCATGGTAATATCCTGCGCATATGGCCCGCCACCGCCCTCCTACGCGGTGCTGCCACGCGCCCATTCATTTTTATTTAATTTTTCTCCTCGTTCTGTGCCCACAGACCTCCTCCACGTTCCAACCCTCCCCGCCACTGCCGCGCCCGGGCCTGCCGTCGCGTGAAGACGCCGGTAGGCGCGCAACGCCCAGCGTGCAAACGCCGGTGGGCGAACGACGCCTGCGTGAAAACGCCGGTGGGCGCAGACCTTGAAACCCTGCTCCCTCGATGATCCGTAATGCGTGTGTGCGCGCTCGGTATATATGCAGGCCCACCAGTGCCACCTGAGGACGGGCTGAACATCTTTCCTCAACTCCAATTCCCATTCATTCACGAACTCGACATTCGTCTTCGTCTCATCTGCAAGAAATACTTATTATGGGGAAGGGACTCGTGCTCGTCAGGTACTTGCTTCCCACCTCAACGTCACACCTCCCCTCGCACCTTCGTTCTCCGAATCTCTGTTAACTGTTCGACTGTTCATCTAACGCACGCGACGGATAGCGGCGCGACGGGCTTCGTCGGCACCGAGGTCGCGCGGCAGCTCGCGGACGCGGGGTACACCGTCCGCGGGACGGCGCGCTCCGCTGCCAAAATTCAAGACTGGAAGAACGCGAATCCGGAGTATGCGGAGAGCGTGCAGTGTGCGTGTCCTTTTTATTTTTGTTTTGAGGTTCAAATTCGAAAAATTGTGCCGCTCAACGGTTGAATTGTGTGTGCAGGGGTGATCGTGGAGGACGGGAGCGTGCCGGGGTCGTTCGCCGCCGCCGTCACGGGCGTGAAGCACGTCGTGCACTCCGGGGGGCCGTTCCACTGTTCGTGTCTCCCTTCCCCCTGCGCATTTGCGTGGATTTTATTGCTGATGGGGTGTACATGTCAGATAACTTCCAACCAGAGGCCAACGCGGCCGCTATGCTCCGCCCCGTCATCGACATGGCGAAAGCAATTACGGAGGCGGCCGTGGCGGAGCCGTGCGTGGAGCACCTCGTGCTCACGTCGTCGTTCGCGGCGGTGCTCACGTGGGGCGCCCTCCCGGCCGCGGGGCACACGTATACCGCGGAAGACTGGAATCCCGCTAGTGCGTGCGCTTTTTCTTGTGCAATTTAATTTGTGCGGGCTGACGAGGGTGGGGGGGTGTGTAGCGTATGAAGAGGCGGTAGCGTCGAAGACTCGAAGGACCCGGTGGAGGTGTATTGTGCGGCGAAGGTGCTCGGGGAGCGCGTTGTTTGGGAGAACAAGGAGCGCAGGTTTTTCGTCACGTCCATCTGCCCGCGTGAGTTCAAGTTGGATTTAGCGCTTTTTCTTGGATGTTCGCTAAAGGGATATTGATTGTGATTACAGCCGTCGCATACGGACCCGCGCGCCAGGCGCTCAAAAGCATGGCGGACCTCAACACCTCCAGCGCGGCGATCTGGGCGCTCGTCAGCGGGAACGCGACCGACGCGGTCCCGCCGTCGGGCGTCGTCTCGGGCACGGACGTCCGCGACGTCGCGGCGCTGCACGTGCGCGCGCTCGACACCGCGGGCGGCGCGCCGCGCGACCGGCGGCTCCTCGCGATCGCGTTCCACCGGTTCAACCGCGCGCACGTCGCGAGCCTCGCGGAGAGCTTCGCGGGGGCGCCCGAAAGGCTGGCGCGCATTAAGAATGGGGATCCCGGGGGCGATGTGGTGTATGAGCACTATGCGTCGGACTCGAGCGAGGCGGAGGCGTTGCTCGGGAGGCCGTTTATTGGGGCGGACGAGTGTATTCGGGACACTGCGCTGCGTTTGTGGGAGATTGAGGGGAGGCTGTGTTGTTAGGAGGTGAAATGACGAACGGTTTAGTTTTTCGTGTACGGAACTCCGTCGCTCCGTAGGTCGTTTTAACGGTCTATAAATGGTATGGGGGTAATTTCCCTGTACCTATCTGGATTCAATCGCCGTATATCTGAGACCTCGATGCGAGAGCTTGAAGTACTACAAGGCTTTGGTTCGGCCGAGATGCCCAGGCACTTTCAGGAGACCCCCTGGTGAGAGGACACTTGCTTGTGGTCTCTTCGAAGGTTTGACCGTCTCATTGGCTCTAAATGTAGTCAACGAAAAAAAGCAGTAGCCTCAGTTGTCCGTTCACCGTTCAGTCCGGTCCGTCAACAAATGGATATTAGGTTTAAAAACGGAAACGGTTGGCGCCTCATGGTATTATTCACGCGTCGCGACTTGGTAGGGCCGCCAAAACCCCGACGGAACATTTGATGGGACGGCGAAAGGCCAGTACTAGTCCAAAAGGACAGGGCTGCTTTAGGGCAGAGAGAGGAGAGAACGATCGACGCGTCGCGACTTTTGGTCACAGGATCGAGTGTGGGATGACATCACCCTTTCGGGTTGCCTCCTTCCCTCATCGTCGTGGATGGCCAAGCCGTCGCTGCTGCAGTCGCTCTTAGGCCGGCCCTCGCAAAAGTACAAAATCCCCGTACCCAAGCAGTACTATTCGGACAAGCCCACGCTGCTGCGCATCGCCGCGGCCTTGGATATTCCTGATGCCCCACGGGTCCCAGAACTTGAACGACAAGTACGTCATGTCGTGTGCAGCCGTTATCAGGCACTCTGTCTTATACCGACCAGGACGACTCGGACGACGACTCGGACGTATTCTATACCCCGCGCAGCTCCGTCGCCTCGGACGCATCAATGTCGATGACCATCACCACCCCGCCCACGTCGGATGCAGGCCACACTCAATACACCGACGAGGACTGGGCAAAAGACCTCCAGTGGCTTGCCAGCGCGATCCAGAAGCCAAAACGCGCACCCGTGCCGGTCCCAGTGGTCCCCGCACCCCGCTCGTCACGCTCTCCGACGCCCAGCATCATGATGAGCATGACTGCCCTGCTCGAGGAGGACGAGGACGCCCCCCCGGTCCCCCCAAAACTCACCGCACCCCCGAGCAGCGTCATTGTCTCGGCTCCGGTCCACCCTCGCTCTTCTTCTGCGGCCTCGCCCCATCGTCGTGCGCGCTCCCACGGCACAGCGAGCACCTCCTCCTCATATTATACTCCCCCGGCCCCTCCGCCCTCGGGCCCCCCCGAGCTGCCGTCCTACGGCACTCCCGCGTACACCTCCCTCACCATCCCCGCCGCGCCAGCACCCGCTTCGCAACCGCTCGCCCGCTCCGCCTCCATCTCCAAACGCATACGCGCATCCCTCCGCCGCGACACCGTCGACCTCAGCCGTTCCCGTCTGGCGCAGGCCACCATGGCCTCCGTCGAGGTTGTCGGCGGCCTCGCGGCCCCCTCCCACGGCCAGCCGCCGCGCCTCGGCTTCACACACTATCGCGCCCCGCCGCATTCCGTCCCCAAGGCCAGCGTCCTCGTCCAGGTCTGGGCGGTCGCCCTCGACGCCTTCGACCTCCACCTTCTCGGCGTCACTACGGGAAGCATGCCAGACGTGACCCGCAGCCGAACGCAGAGCTTCGGGCGATTCGTCGGACGCACGATGAGCCGCCGCACCGCGTCCGATGCCGGCTCCGCATCGGATAAGGACCCCCCGCAGGCTCCTCCCCAGGTCGGCTTCGTTCCTGGCCGCAGTTTTGTCGGCCGCGTGCTCGAGTGCGGCTGGGAGGTGCGCGACGAGGTCGCACGCCGCGGCGAGTGGGTCGTGGGGCTGCTGGATGTGCGGAAGGTGCGCACGTTTCTTGACTGTTTATTCATTTTCTCATTTGCGATAGAGCGGCGCTTTGGCGGAATTCATCACCGTCGACCGCCACCGCATCCACCGCGTACCACACCCGCACACCCCTATCTCAGAATCCCCGCCGTCTTCCCCTCCATCATCTTCGCCGCCATCCTCCGCTTCTTCACATTCGCACCGGAACCAAGACTCGCCGTACCCTTCCCGGCCGTCGTCCGTCTCCTTTCGCGACTCGCCGCCGCCCTCGCGCACGTCGCGACAAAAGCACAGACGCCTCAAGTCCGTGCCGCCGCCCCCGCCACCTCCGCCACCACCCGGGCTGACCCTCGCGGAGCTCGCGCTCCTCCCGCTCGGCCTCGCGGCGCACCGCGCCGTGCGCACGCTCGCGGGCATCGACGCGCTCGCCAACTACACGAACACGTGGGAGAGCGTCGACGCGGTCAAGCCGGACGGCGAGGTCGACGTCGAGGCGTCCGCGGTCGGCGAGAAGCAGGCGCCGAAGGGGGCGGGCGGGGGGCGGCGCGCGCTGGTGCTGCAGGGGCACGCGGGGACAGGCGGGCTCGTCGCGCGCATGCTCGCGCGCACGGGGTGGCGCGTGTGCGTGCACGCGCCCGGGTCGCTCGCGGACGGGGCGGGCGCGGCGGCGGAGGAGACGGAGGCGGACAAGGCGCACATGCGGCGCGTGCAGGCGCGCGTGCGCGCGTGGGGCGTGGAGGAGGTGGTGTTCGACGACGGAGGCGCGGCGGGCGAGCGCGGGGACGGGGGGCGCGGGGCCGCGGTGCGCGCGGTGGAGCGGCTCATCGCGGACGGGGACGCGTTCGACGCGGTCGTGGACACGGTCGGCGGGCGCGCGGTGTGGGAGGCGGGCGAGCGGCTGCTCGCCGCGGGGGGGCCGGGCGCGGGGCGGAAGCAGTTCACGACGACGGTGGGGGACGCGCCCGCGCGGCCCGTGCCGACGGCGAAAGACAACTTCCGCGCGGGGCTGCGCGCGCTGCGGGGGAGCAACCAACCCCAGGGCGCGAAGGGCGCGGGCGGGAAGCGCAGCGAGGTGGGGTACGCGTGGGTGAGCGCGGCGCAGGACGTGGACTGGGAGGGCGCGGACGTGCGGGATGCGCTGGGCGCGGTGCTGCGGCTCGCGCTCGCGGAGGGGGGCGTGCGGCCCGTCGTCGAGGCGGAGCGCCCGTTTGAGCGCGCGCCGGAGGTGTTTGAGCGCGGGGACGGGGCGGGGGCCGTCCTGCGCGGGGGGAGCGTCGTCGTTCGCGTCGTTGGGTAGCGCTGCGTCCCGGTCGTTGGGTTGCGCCCCGGTCGTGGGATGGTCGCGTCGCGTCGCCGCGCCGCATGGACATTTATTTCATTTTTATAGAGCACTTCACTAATTTACGAGTATATACACGGCACGACTATGGCCACGGAAGCACGATATGATTATTACGATGCAATGCAATGTACTGTATACCTTTTACCATTGTTGTACTGTCGTTTGCATAAGTCCGTGAAAACACGAAAAAAATTGTGCAGTCACGTGCAGGAAGAGGAACTCCCGAGGAGATTCCCAAAATAACTATTACAGATAAATAGCATTGTTTACAGGTCGCAAGGTTCTTCAAACATTGATCGATGTCCCAAATCAACAGGCTGGAACACGTGACATTGAACAATATAGCTGATGGACGGCCGGAAGGGATATATTGATGTCCTGATATGACAAAAAGCACTCACCCTCTACGTCTTAAGCATCCCCGAAGCATGGTGAGACTTGAGTAAATTTACACGTGACTGCGCATTTTTTTTTGTGTTTTCACGGACTTATGCAAATGACAGTAAGTAGTGGAATCTCCCGAGGGAGTAATGGGAGAGAATGGGAGGGAGTAATTGGAAAGAGTGAGAGGTGATTTTCTTGGGCGTCTGTCTGTTACATGATTTCCTTGGCCGAGAGAGGGAAGTTGGTTGCCGGATTGGGATGTATTATGGGAGGGGACGACGGACGTAATATTTCCGTGGCGCTGTTGCCAGGATACCGGGCGGCGGACTCGGCTATGGTGTTTGTGGTGGCCGAAAAGAGTTGCAAAAAAAAATTCACCGAAAAAGGAAAGAGAGAAAGGAGAGATTCCGAGATTCTGGCATCTAATTTGCTCCGATCTCTCTAAGAGTTGTTGACAATCTGGCCTTCACCAGGAGGCGGAATTGCTGCCGCTGCACGGCGCCGGTGTTCTGGTGTATCATATAACGAAATACAACAAGTTGAACAAATACCCTGAGCAATAGACAACGAGGTTCAGAGGGGCCCGAAATGCTCTTAAGCGTAAAATGAGTGTCTCGTGAGTCTCTCTAACTGGATTGAGCTCTGCATGGCGCCGTCCAACAATTATTCTCCTGTCGATTCATTATTCGACATCGAATTTAAATGCAGCAGTATTCCAGGATGACTATTGTTGAATAATAGCAGACGACATATTATTGAACCTAGATGATTTCGGCGTAGCAACTTGCGTAGCCTGATGAGCTGTCTCTCTTGGACAATTTGGCTTTGAACGTGAAAACAGCCGCCACAGTTTGTAAGGACCTAGAGATCCAGCCAGGTGTCCCAGAATTAACAGGAGTATTCGATCAGAAGGAGCGGGAACTCCATCCTCACTTTATCTGCTGCGGAGCACACACAACACATTTATTTCTGATACTTTTCTGGCTAGAGATGCAATTGCAACAAGGAGTACAATAATAATGCAGTGTGTATCCAATTTATTAGCGTGAAGCACACGTATGGTATATCGGGGGCTCTACAGACCTCTATAGCATTGAGGATACGAAAAATCGGAAAAATAAACCCATCACAACATTATGATGCATATACAGCCGGCAAAAATCCAAGGATATTCGATAATCATTAGGAGACATCATTGCGATTTTAGCACGTTCAAACATGTACTAGGATAATCCAGTGCTCGTGGAAAGAATACAATGAAGCGACTCTCACGCATTGCGTGTGAATTATTACGCGTGGGCTTCCTTATCTGGTTACATCTGGTTCGCCCAATGCCCGTTTTTGGGTTTCACTCTCTGAAGGAATTTTGATGCCACAAACAAAACACCGTAAGCGCGCCGTCTGATTCTCATTTCACCCGAGAGGGAGGGGATTACAGATTGTCCGAAAAATGTTCCCGGTTTACACAAAACTGCCTGAACAAATGTAACCACTGACCCGGGCACGCGTCTTGACACACTGCTCCAACTAAAATTGGAATCGGATCATTGCACAGATTCCATCGGAATCTCCCCGCGTTCCCTTGTTCTATATTTCCCATGGCCTTGCAGCGCCATACTCCTTGGGTTGATTGGCCAATCACCTAATGGCATCACGATAGTTTGACGGTAGTCCTGGATCACGGCTTTTGATCGGGCCACGCGAGCGAGTCCGGCAGTTTCCGAAAGTCTGCCCAGACATTGGTGAAGGCCCCAAAAAAATAAGGCGCATCTCTGAGATGCATTATAACGACGCCCATATGTCTATCCTGGGCACCAGCTGCGATAGAACGACCGTTATTCGTTGCCGGCATTTGGGCCGATATTGTGTTGACCAAACAATTTCCTTTTCTGGGGGGAATCCAAGGGAATTCCCAACTTGCGGATGCAGCAGATTCACATCAAGATCTTCCCGGGTCTCGACAACCTGCAGCGCCACCTGGGTTGATTAGCCAATCACCTAATGACATCACGATAAGTCCAGACATCGGCGGGTTCGTACAGCATAGCTATAAAAGACTGGACTCTATGCCAGGCCCGCCTCTCCGCACTCTCTCAGCACCTCTGGTTTTTGTGTGTCCGTGAAGCTCACTATATGCAGTCCTACCCTACATCATACTACAACACCGCAAGCCAACCGACTTGGGCCTCAATCTCTGGATTTCGTCTGCCTTTTGGAGCCCAGACGTTGTCGCTATATTCTTCAGGGATCTGGACCTGCAAAGTGAGCCCTTGTCTGCACCCTTCTCACTGTCAATGGAAATAATCACGCGGCCATTTGTCTGAAGTATTCCCCTCATTCCTCGGCGAATCCTCGCGGTATCCTGAGGGTGTCGCTGCCATCCCTCGCGCATCAAGAACACCTGCGCGCCGACAAGCACTGACGACCCTGGCCGACAAGCCGCCTTCTGCATCACCCGTCTGCCATCCACCCCGGTGCATCTACGGCCATCTGTCAAAGTTTCCCTTCCATCGCCGAGCTCCAGTCATGCCTCCGTTTCCTTTGATCTCTACAGCTTTGCGAAGCCATAGCCTCCATCTCATTCCCAACAGCAGCAGCGCCTCCTCGATTCATTTCACAGCTCGGTAGGACTTCTAACAGCTTTTTTGATCCATCCCATGTCCCGGCCGGCCGGGCCCACAAGTCACATCTCCGTTTCCTGAAGTCTACATTTGTGTCTCAAATATTGCTTTGGTGTCTCAAATATCGTAATGTACTTTTCTTTCGTCTCTACCAATTTGGACATCGCTCTCTGCGTATTCTGTAATTTTTTAGGCTGCTGGCGGTACACACGACCCTCAATTCACATTGAACAAATCCGTTTTTGAGTTACTGCCCGTAATTGATGAACCTCGCGTGCTCCGTGCTGACCTTGAACAAACTTTGCCAACTTTCCTTTGGTAATAAACCTCAAACAACTGTCTATCCTTGATCTCCACCCGCCATAGCATGCCCAGATCTGCTAACGAGTTATACCGTCGCTTGCGCTCCCAAAACCATGGAATCCCTCAGTTCACCCCCGAGCCCAACGAGAATCTCCCCCTCGAATACCGAAGAGTTGGCGTCAGTATTGGCGATGTTGGAATTTGGAGCGAGGACTCGTTCGACGTCCTTTTCAATGCTTGCTGGCCGGCAACACATTCGATCAATGCCATTCAGGGTGTACCCGAGGACTTCGTACCTTTCCCGCTTGAAGCCCGCGACATATCCAGGCGATTATACCACTCACCGGGATCCGTAATAGCGAATGCGAAAGTTCATAAAATAGCCTTGGATGTTGGAGCGTCATCTATATCTAATCCGTGAGCATCGTTGTATTGTCCAAATCTAACCCTCGCTCAACCTGTCTAGTTGCTTTCCCACAACCGTCGGCAGTAGCGTCACGTTTGAACTGGAGTCGAAGGAGTTCGCTATGCTCGTGCTCCCAGAGGGGGCGTCTCGTGAAAGACTTCTAGCAGTCGAGACGTTCCGGGAGCATGTCAAAAGATGTTCTCGCCAGTGGTACAAATTCGCTGGAGATCGTCTACCGTCTAAAAACTCCCTGTTCGTTGTCACAGGCTGCGATAAAACCGCATCTTGGGGCATCGCAACTGCTTCGACCACATCCGGGGCCATCAGTGTTTCTCTCAAATTCACGGTGGCTGGATTGGCCGAAGGATCTTTGCGGCCTCGATATGAGTGGCGAGATTTTGGGTCGGCCACGGTCCGCAATTTTCGTGACTATGGGTCGCCACCAACCGAGAATCAATGTATCTTTATTCGCGGCTATTTTGTGCCGAAGAGACTGCCCATTTTAAAGTGCATCTCCGACACGCTTGTTTTTCTCGGTTTTCACAGAGGCGGAGGGGGAAAATCTTGCTGCGAAAAGCACTTGGGGAGACAGTTGATTGGATCACGGGATTTTGAAAGCGGCGGCGGCACCGTCATGGTGGCCCCAACGGCCAGGAGGGGGGTCGACTGGGAGGCCACAGCGCGTCGAGAAGAGCGCGAATATTTGGAGAAGGTGAGATTACCGTCTGACAGGATGATACGCTGAGATTAAGTTTTACTTTTTTTAGCAGTCGATTGGTGGATCAGGGGCAGGCATTGAAGTTCTCCCGTGCGATTAGAGTAGCTATTTGACTCAGACCTTAGCTTTCCATTTTAACGCACCAACATCGATGAGCTTAAGCAAGGATGAATAAAGATGTTGAATGTCAGTGTTGAGTCGATTGGTGCAACTCCGATCAAATCTCGGAAGTTGGAATGGCGGATGCCGGCAGCTGCCGACCCTTTTGGGATTATTTCCCTCTGAGGTGAAAACTTGGAAACATCTTCTGGGACCTATATAGTCCTTCTGAACTTACAGTAAAGCCTTGACCACTGTGTTGAAATAAAAATGGCCGCAAGGAAAGACGGGGACACCCTGCTTCACTGAAAGAATTTCCTAGAGACTGGCTTTTATTGAATTTATGTGTCTTCTCCAAAAAATCAGCACAGAAAACAACGGAAAGGCAAGTTACGCGTGAGTCTGCAGCGCGAAGCGGGGTTTGAACTGTCACCTGCAGAGAACGACGCGCCGCGCCGCCGTTCCTCGTTATTGTTGCAATTTTTTTTTACCATTTATCTTAGAAGGCGGCCAGATGTTTAATCGCATCAGAGAAGAAGTTTCCCCTCAGAGGTAAGTCGTCGGCAGCTGTCGGCATCTGCCACTCAACCTATCCGAGATTGATCAGAGATGTACCCATCAGTACGCACTCATTGAATATGTACGCGGAGATTCCGACTGAGGAAATTATTGAACATTGCGAGCAGCCTTCAATGTGACAGTGAGCGAGTTGTGGGCCCGGCCGGGACATGGGATGGATCAAAAAAGCTGTTAGAAGTCCCACCGAGCTGTGAAATGAATCGAGGAGGCGCTGCTGCTGTTGGGAATGAGATGGAGGCTATGGCTTCGCAAAGCTGTAGAGATCAAAGGAAACGGAGGCATGACTGGAGCTCGGCGATGGAAGGGAAACTTTGACAGATGGCCGTAGATGCACCGGGGTGGATGGCAGACGGGTGATGCAGAAGGCGGCTTGTCGGCCAGGGTCGTCAGTGCTTGTCGGCGCGCAGGTGTTCTTGATGCGCGAGGGATGGCAGCGACACCCTCAGGATACCGCGAGGATTCGCCGAGGAATGAGGGGAATACTTCAGACAAATGGCCGCGTGATTATTTCCATTGACAGTGAGAAGGGTGCAGACAAGGGCTCACTTTGCAGGTCCAGATCCCTGAAGAATATAGCGACAACGTCTGGGCTCCAAAAGGCAGACGAAATCCAGAGATTGAGGCCCAAGTCGGTTGGCTTGCGGTGTTGTAGTATGATGTAGGGTAGGACTGCATATAGTGAGCTTCACGGACACACAAAACCAGAGGTGCTGAGAGAGTGCGGAGAGGCGGGCCTGGCATAGAGTCCAGTCTTTTATAGCTATGCTGTACGAACCCGCCGATGTCTGGACTTATCGTGATGTCATTAGGTGATTGGCTAATCAACCCAGGTGGCGCTGCAGGTTGTCGAGACCCGGGAAGATCTTGATGTGAATCTGCTGCATCCGCAAGTTGGGAATTCCCTTGGATTCCCCCCAGAAAAGGAAATTGTTTGGTCAACACAAATATCGGCCCAAATGCCGGCAACGAATAACGGTCGTTCTATCGCAGCTGGTGCCCAGGATAGACATATGGGCGTCGTTATAATGCATCTCAGAGATGCGCCTTATTTTTTTGGGGCCTTCACCAATGTCTGGGCAGACTTTCGGAAACTGCCGGACTCGCTCGCGTGGCCCGATCAAAAGCCGTGATCCAGGACTACCGTCAAACTATCGTGATGCCATTAGGTGATTGGCCAATCAACCCAAGGAGTATGGCGCTGCAAGGCCATGGGAAATATAGAACAAGGGAACGCGGGGAGATTCCGATGGAATCTGTGCAATGATCCGATTCCAATTTTAGTTGGAGCAGTGTGTCAAGACGCGTGCCCGGGTCAGTGGTTACATTTGTTCAGGCAGTTTTGTGTAAACCGGGAACATTTTTCGGACAATCTGTAATCCCCTCCCTCTCGGGTGAAATGAGAATCAGACGGCGCGCTTACGGTGTTTTGTTTGTGGCATCAAAATTCCTTCAGAGAGTGAAACCCAAAAACGGGCATTGGGCGAACCAGATGTAACCAGATAAGGAAGCCCACGCGTAATAATTCACACGCAATGCGTGAGAGTCGCTTCATTGTATTCTTTCCACGAGCACTGGATTATCCTAGTACATGTTTGAACGTGCTAAAATCGCAATGATGTCTCCTAATGATTATCGAATATCCTTGGATTTTTGCCGGCTGTATATGCATCATAATGTTGTGATGGGTTTATTTTTCCGATTTTTCGTATCCTCAATGCTATAGAGGTCTGTAGAGCCCCCGATATACCATACGTGTGCTTCACGCTAATAAATTGGATACACACTGCATTATTATTGTACTCCTTGTTGCAATTGCATCTCTAGCCAGAAAAGTATCAGAAATAAATGTGTTGTGTGTGCTCCGCAGCAGATAAAGTGAGGATGGAGTTCCCGCTCCTTCTGATCGAATACTCCTGTTAATTCTGGGACACCTGGCTGGATCTCTAGGTCCTTACAAACTGTGGCGGCTGTTTTCACGTTCAAAGCCAAATTGTCCAAGAGAGACAGCTCATCAGGCTACGCAAGTTGCTACGCCGAAATCATCTAGGTTCAATAATATGTCGTCTGCTATTATTCAACAATAGTCATCCTGGAATACTGCTGCATTTAAATTCGATGTCGAATAATGAATCGACAGGAGAATAATTGTTGGACGGCGCCATGCAGAGCTCAATTTAGTCAGAGAGACTCACGAGACACTCATTTTACGCTTAAGAGCTTTTCGGGTCCTCTGAACCTCGTTGTCTATTGCTCGGTGTATTTGTTCAACTTGTTGTATTGTGTCATATACGCAAGAACACCGGCGCCGAGCAGCGGCAGAAATTCCGGGACAAAATCCTCCTGGTGAAGGCCAGATTGTCAACAACTCTTAAAGAGATTGGGGCAAATTAGGTGCCGGAATCTCGGAATCTCTCCTCTCCCTCCCCTACTCTCTTTCCTTTTTCGGTGATTTTTTTGTAACTCATTTCGGCCACCACAAACACCGTAATTGAGCCTGTGGCCGAGGCGACGGGGTGAATACTTCAGCGATTAAAGCGCGCAAGTCGCAGAAAGAAATACAGCCTGGTGTGGAAACAAAACCGTCAATTAGCCCTCGGCGCAAAACGTGTATCATATTTGGCTCAAGTTTTGAGCCGCTCGCCTAATACGATAGTCAGTTGAATTGAGTCAATGTTAACTACGCTTAGGCCTCTCACAACAGTATTACCATGCCTGATGGATAATCTCAAAGCACAAAGCGCGACCGCGATTCCTATACTTTGCCGCATGCCCTCCTCAAGCACATGTCGACAGAATGGACATACACGCGCGGTTCCGAGCAGTACATCCTTACAAAGCAGCTATAGTTAAGATGATAAATATCTGTGTTTGGGCAGATGAGCAGACGTACTCGTAACAAATCCAGTGCGTGGTACCCTTTTGTAACACACTAATCTTTGGCACCGCTGTTTGGAAGTTCCCATCACCGCAATAAACCATTACAAAATACTACTTTTCTCATGAGTTTTCCTTTATCTTTTTCTCTTGATATTCCATTCAGGAGCTTGACTTACCACGTACTCGTTGCATACTGGACAATCCACCATAATTGGGGTCGTCAGAATAGTTTATTTTCTCTGGCTCGCGTTCTTGAAAGTGGAGTATGAGGAGGGAACGAGTTTCGTGTTCACAGGGTGCGGTGAGCTATAAGGCATCTCGTGCTGAAAGAGTTGCCGGTGTGGGGGGTGAACCAGGCGGGGCAAGCCACATGGCTCTGGTAGACCTTTCGATGTGCACCAAGGGACTTGGTGCTTATCGAATTAACTCCTCAGTCACCGCAGTAGGGTTTAGACTCGATATAACTACGGTACATTGAGTAAAATAAATGTAGGAATGAATATGGACATACCTCCTCAATTACAGCAGTAGGGTACAGACTGAGGAACGGGAAAAGATGGAGGCAGGTATAAGTGAGACGGTCAGCATCAGTAAGGCGATGAAAGATGAAAAGTCTTCTTCTCATCTTTCTTTAGAAAATTACGGGTCTCTGCAGCCGCCAAACTCCGCTTATTGAGTTTACAATCCAGAACTTCGGAGGCGCCCGTCAGCGAGTGCCTGCGGAAGCAGAAATATAATCCTGTGGCGAAATGGAAACCAGGGAACATTTACGGACTTGGCTCTCAGTCGTGTATCCCCTCGATGGCCTTGCGCGCGTTGACGCGCCACAGAACCTGCTTGGCCTCCTCGTCCTGCCCGGCGAGCGCTACGACCGCCTTGATGTGCATGATGGGCCCGTCGCGGGCGAGGAACGAGGGATAGACGCGTGCGGTAACGGCGGCATGCATCTTCGGCGTTGGCTCGTTACCATGTACTTAATACCAGTCTGCCTACGAATAGAAAAGTGAAAGCGAGGAGGAATTTCGGTCCGTCGTCGAGCGGCAAAGGGGGGCCAAAGGCTTAACGAGATGCGGGAAACGGAGAGTCGACGTCGCGCCATCGCAGTTTCAAGGTGCACGAGCCAAAGTGGAACCGAGGCGGCAGAAGTCCTGAATCGCGCATTAAATAGCGGTTATCGATTCCAACATATAGTTATCGGGGCCGCGGGTCTGGGACTGTTCAAGCTGTGCTGGGCTTGTGGGTTCAACGGACATCACGATGGATCCAGACGGAGAACGCGATCCAGTGGACTCGGATGCGAGTTGGCGGAGTTATGCAGTTGAACCATAGCTCGAAGGGTCGGGAATATTTGCGAGTTAAATGTGCCGTGTTTGCAGAAGGGACCCTGCAGCTGGTACTGTAAGGGAGCAAGCTAGAGCGTTTCTGACAGTTTTGGTTTGAAGAGCCAGAGTTCGGCCCGGTTGGCGCAAAAAGCATAGTCATCTGCTTAGTCATCTTTGGTGGTTTCTTCGCCTCATCGTCTGACGTCTATCACGGCTTCGTCCCTGGCCGCAGCTTCGTCGGCCGTGTTCTTGAGTGCGGCTGGCGCGACGAGGTCGCACGCCGCGGCGAGTGGGTCGTGGGGCTGTTGGATGTACGAAAGGTGCGTACGTTTCCAGACTGTTTATTCTTATATGCGATAGAGCGGCGAATTCATCACCGTCGACCGCCACCGCATCCACCGCGTACCGCACCCGCACACTCCTGCCTCCGAATCCCCGCCATCTTCCCCTCCATCATCTTCGCGGCTTCGCCGCCATCCTCCGCATCTTCACATTCGCACCGGAACCAAGACTCGCCGTATCCCTCTCGGCCGTCGTCCGTCTCCTTTCGCAACTCGCCGCCACCCTCGCGCTCGTCGTCGTCGCGACAAAAGCACAGACGTCTCAAGTCCGTGCCGCCGCCCCTCCTCCGCCGCCGCCCGGGCTGACCCTCGCGGAGCTCGCGGGCATCGACGCGCTCGCCAACTACACGAACACGTGGGAGAGCGTCGACGCGGTCAAGCCGGACGGCGAGGTCGACGTCGAGGCGTCCGCGGTCGGCGAGAAGCAGGCGCCGAAGGGAGGGGGCGGGGGGCGGCGCGCGCTGGTGCTGCAGGGGCACGCGGGCACGGGCGGGCTCGTCGCACGCATGCTCGCGCGCACGGGGTGGCGCGTGTGCGTGCACGCGCCGGGCTCGCTCTCGGACGGAGCGGGCGCGGCGGCGGAGGAGACGGAGGCGGACAAGGCGCACATGCGGCGCGTGCAGGCGCGCGTACGCGCGTGGGGCGTGGAGGAGGTGGTGTTCGACGACGGGGGCGCGGCGGGCGAGCGCGGGACGGGGGGCGCGGCGCGGCGGTGCGCGCGGTGTGGGAGGCGGGGGAGCGGCTGCTCGCCGCAGGGGGCCGGGCGCGGGCGGAAGCAGTTCACGACGGCCAAGGACAACTTCCGCGCGGAGCTGCGCGCGCTGCGGGGGAGCCAGGGCCCGGGCGGGAAGGGCGCGGGGAAGCGCAGCGAAGTGGGGTACGCGTGGGTGAGCGCGGCGCAGGACGTGGACTGGGAGGGACGTGCGGGATGCGCTGGGCGCGGTGCTGCGGCTCCCGCTGGCGGAGGGGCTCGTCGAGGCGGAGCGCCCGTTTGACCGCGCGCCGGAGGTGTTTGAGCGCGGGGACGGGGCGGGGGCGGTCCTGCGCGGGGGGAGCGTCGTGGTTCGCGTTGTCGGGTAGCCCCCCTGCGTTCCCGTTCCCGTTTGCGTCGGGTAGCGGTACCCGGGTATTAGCCCTGCATCTCGATCGCAGGATCGTCGCGTCGCAACTTCACTCATTTGCGAGTATATACACGGCACGACTATGGCCACGGAAGCACGATATGATTATTACGATGCAATGCAATGTACAGTATACCTTTTACCATTGTTGTAAGTAGTGGATTCTCTTGAGGTAATTGACGACGGAATGAGAGGGATTTTCTTAGGCGTCTGTCACCTTCCCGATTGACCGACCGAGAGAGGGAAGTTGGTTGCCGGATTGGGATGGGGGGACGTAATGCCGGAACGCCCGCCGGACGGGGAGATAAAATACATCCGACAGTACGTGAGTTATCTTTTGGTCCGGGTAATAGCGTCATTGTGTCGGAATTCAGCGTGATTTCGTTGAAACCAGTGACTCTCTTCGTAGTTTCTGTGAGCCCGGTTGAGATTTCTCACTTTCCTGTGGGGAGTAGATTCGGGAGTATATCCCGAGGTGCATTGGCACGCGAGACAGGTGCTGCCGGCATAGCGAAAATCAGAAAGGTAAAAAATATTGTTGTAAATCCCCCACTGAGCGAAGGAGAGATTTCGGTTCCTCGTCAGCCGGCAAAGGTTGAACGAGATGCGGGGGGTCGGGGGGTCGGGGATAGTACTAATGCAGTTTACAAGTCCCCGAGCCATGTTCCCGGGAAGTGGAACGGTGAACCGAGTCGTAGCTAGTACTGAGTCGGATACGGAGGCGGCATTCAGCATGGGGCTATCGATGGGCCTAAGGATCATCCGGCCACGGGTTTGGGCTGTTCAGGGTGTCTTAGTCTAACTTCGTGCTGATCTCGGAGGTCCCGACGGAGAGGCCGGACACGATCCATTTGGCGGAGTTAGACCGTATTAGTTTGGAGTAAAACCGGATTCCGGGGGTAGGGAGGTTTTTTATATAGATCATTGAGAACGACTGTCTTCTCGATCGACTCGGCATAAAGTCTGAGTAACGAGACTAGGGAGGTTTTTCTTATACTCGGGGCCCGTTTCGGCAGGCTCGCGTTACCGCTACCTTAGGCTGAGTGTCGGAACGCAGCAGAGGATAGCTGAACCATACCTCGAAGAATCGAGAACATTTGTGAGTTACATGTATACCGCATTTGCGGCGGAGATCCTGCAGTTGGTACTGTAAGGCAAGCAAGAGCGTTTCTGGCAGTTTTGGTTCGAAGAGAGTTCGGTCACTTGGTTCGGTCCGGGACGGCCGGTGAGGCGAAACACAGCCCTCACTTAGTCATCCTCAGTGGTCTCTTCGCCCTCTGACGTCTCCCTCTCCAGAGAGTCCATCGTCGTGGCCTTCGTCGCTTTTCGCCTTTTCTGTCTTTCCGTGCTTTGGAATCCATACTAAATTTCGCATATACTATGAGTCAGTCGTTTCACAAAGCTCAGAACTCCATCGAGCCTGCCAGTGGACCTCTTGTTGACTGTGCCGAGATTATTGTCATGGTACGCAACCTATGGCGCACCCCGCAGCCACTATACTAGACTATACTGAACATTTGAATGACTGACGCGTCGTACCGACGGCTCGAATAAGATAATGATCGCTGCGGCTACGCGGAAAGACGGATTCGGGACGCGTGGCGGCCGCTTTTCCGTGTTTCCGAGAGCTGCAGAGCACTTTTTCCCAGCCGCTTATAATGACCTGGGCCCTTGCACAACGTCTTCGTACTATCCAGCGCCCTTTCCCTCTCTCCAGACATGTCCACTCCCTCCGAGGATCCGCACCATACCGTTTTGGTGGATGATAACGACGTCAGAACGCTCAACAATGCCTCCCCCGCGGCCAAAGCGGCCCCGAAATCTCGCGCGTTCTACATGAGTTTCCTCGCGATCATGGTCGCCACATTTCTCAGCGCGTTGGACTTGACTGCCATTGGGACCGCCCTACCCACGATCGCTACCGCGCTGAACGACACGAAGGGCGATTATACATGGGTAATTTGGGTTTCTGACATTGCGGGAAGGTTATAGAATTAATTCGACGCGTCCAGGTGGGCTCTGCGTATGCGCTAAGCAGCACGGCTTTTATTCCGCTCAGTAGTAATCTCGCCGATGCGTTTGGACGGCACGTTTTCGCTTTTCTTCTGGTCGGCTGGTTTAAATCTCATCGCTCTGCCGTGATACAGGCGGCCTATCATGCTCATTTGCATCGCATTCTTCGCGGTTGGAAGCGCTTTAGCTGGCGCGTCGCAGAATATGGTGGGTAATCAGACAATGATCGTGTTTTCTTTGCTCATGATGTTCTTTTCTGCAGAAAATGATGATTGCCGCCCGAGGTATGTTGTCTTGGTTTAGCTGATCCTTCAAAAGCTGACCACCCTGTTATTCAGCCATCCAAGGTCTAATACTCTGCGCTGCGTACATGTGGCAATGGAACTGACAAAAGCTCAGGTATCGGAGGAGGTGGGATTATAAATCTCTCGGAGATCTTGACGGCCGACTTGGTTCCTCTTGCGGAACGTGGCTTGTACCAAGGCTTGCTTGGGCTCGTCTGGTCGTTCGCATCGGTGAGATTTTTCTGCTCTGCGTTCATTTCTGTATTTAACCCTGCTTTCTCTAGAGCATCGGACCCCCCATCGTATGTCCCGTATCTCGCGCCAACTTCTCAATTACTGATCAAGGTAATCAGGGTGGAGCTCTGGCGAACGAAGGCAACAAAGCTTGGCGGTGGCTGTTCTGTGCGTAAATCTTTAGCGCCTCTATCAGATTAAACTCACCTCACTCGTAGACCTCAACTTGCCCCTCACCGGGCTTGCATTCATCCTTGTCTGGGTGTTTCTTTCTGTCCGGCAGCCGGAGGGGTCTATCCGCAGCAAGCTTGCCCAGGTGGATTGGATGTAAGTCTTCACCTACTTTCTGTTCAGTAGGTCCTCAACTCTTCGTTTTTCCAGCGGCAATGTTATTGTGATCGTGGGCACGGGCCTTGCCATCATTGGTATGACCTGGGGAGGGATCCGATACTCATGGGCATCCGCCCAGGTCCTTGCGCCCTTGATCATCGGTTTCTCGCTTTTGGGCGTCTTCGCTATCTACGAAGCCAAGGTTCCCCGGCGACCTACCATCCCCCTCGACGTCATCGGCAACCGCACGTCACTCAGCGGGCACGTATCATTATTTGTGGAGACGAAACCAGCTAACAGCTAATTCTTCAGGCTTCTGACTACCGCCGCGCACGGGATAGTTAGTATTTGTGCGTTAATTTCTGCTCTCAAATGACTCTGAACTCAGTGTTATCATCGCAGCCATCATCTACTATCTGCCAGGTACGTATTTCTTGATTCAACACAAACGTTCCTACACTCATATCCTCCCCAGTGTTTTTCCAAGCTTGCTTCGGTGCATCTCCAATTCGCTCCGCGGTCGATTTCCTTCCTGGCGCCCTGATTACGGCTCCATTCGCCTTCGTTGCGGGCGCGGTCGTGACCATCGTCAAGAAATACCGCGCAGTGAACTGGATCGGATGGATGGTAGCCATCATTGGGGTTGGCCTGATGAGTCTTCTGAGACAGGACGCCAGCGTCGGACAGTGGGTTGGCTTCCAAGTGGTCACTGCTATCGGGACCGGAATGCTCGTACGCACCTCTTCTTCCGCGAACCCAGCCTATTTACTCACGCCTCTAACGTAGTTCTCGGCTCCTGTCTTCCCACTTTTAGCGCCCCTCCCCGTTAACCGCGCCGCATCTGCCCTCGCGCTCTTCTCGTTCACGCGTGCTTTCTTCCAGACATGGGGCATCACGATCTCAAGCACGATATTACAAGTACGTTGTACCGCCCCTGCGTTCGGCCAGCGCTGACCGATGACGTTCGCAGAATATGCTGGAGAAGAAACTCCCCGCCGATTTCGTCGCGCAATTCCCGCCCGGCTTCGAGATCGCGTATGCCGCCATCCCCGCGATCAAGCTGCTCGAGGAGCCGCTCCGCACGCAGGTGCAGGCGGCGTTTGCGGAGAGCATGGCTGTCATTTGGCAAGTCATGATTGGGATTGCCGGTCTTGGCCTTCTTTTCAGCTTCCTCATGGCGGAGGTTCCTATGGACACGACTGTGGACGAGAGCTACGCGCTCAAAGAGAAGGAGAAAGCTCCTGATGTCGAGAAGCGGTAGAAAGAGGAACGGAAAAACAATAGATTAATGTATTACCACCGTATGCTCACCTCAAATAATGACCTAGACGAAATATTACTCACTACTGTAGTTCCTGTATATCTGTGGCCTTCTAAATCGAACTTGCCCGAATTCAACGTTCAACTCAGCACTTAGAGCTTTCGCTCTAATTTTTTTTTTCGAATATGCGTCCTCTGTTCAGACTTTGGAAGAAGAATTCCTTGGATTGAACTGGAACACGGCTCGGAATGAGGGCGAGCAAGAAATGATAGCGAAAAATTCACCATTTGTGCACGCGGTTGGCACGCGGAGAGTTCTCATTCTCCTCGCCTTACATCCTCCGGCACCCTCGTCAACTCTGATATCCCAGCGTCTCCTGTATTCACCGTGCCCGCCTTCTCAATCATCATAATATGCGCGTTCTCTGCGACAGGCCGGTGCTTCATTCCCATCGGCACGGTGAACACGTCTCCGACCTGCATGACGACCTTCGTCATCTTCGCGTCCTCCAGCTCGAGCGTCAGCTTCCCGGCGAGGAGGTAGAACAACTCGTCGGAGTCTGGGTGGGAGTGCCAGATGAATGCACCGTCAATCTTCGCAATCTTCATATGCTGATCATTGACGGATGCTACGAGGCGAGGAGCCCAGAGGTCAGTGAATGAGGAAAGAGTCTCGGGGACGGAGAGTGCAGGCGACGACATAGTGTTAAGTGCAGAAGAGAAACAATGACTCGAACCTCCGAGTCGGACTCCGGGGCCGAGGGCCATGCCGGCATCAAGCCGGCATGATCAACTTAAGACTTTGACCGTAACGCCACTCCTCATGCAACCGCAATTGACCGATACTGTCGTTTCGCACCAGCGGAAGTCCCTTAGCTCTTGTCTTTCAGCTCACAGTCATTTATGACGATGTCGAAAGCTGACTGGTAGATAGCGAGGTGGAGTTTGCAGATACCGTAGGCTTAATTTTATAAAGAGAGTGATATCTACAACAATTTACGGTACTGTGCTTGTAGAATAATTATTTTTTAATTAATGCGTTTACTTCAATTTGTCTACAAAAGTACGGCGTCCCGGAATTTGGCAGTAACCTTCCCATTGATACTGCGCCCTGCAACCCCACGACTTTTCTTTAGACTCGAACCAGTCGCTATTGGGGAGCCCGTGAAGTTGATGACAGTCGATCAACACTACGGGTAAATAGCGACTGGAAGATAATCACGGGTTTTAGGAGAGTCGGGAGTTGCCGAGATTTTTAAATAACTTGGACAAAATTTCGCGAAACTTGAGAAACCGACTTGTACTTTCCGCACATCTAAAGAGACAGTTCTTTAGATAATTTTAATCTAAGACCCTCCACGTTCTCCGAATTTTGAGAGTCCAAGTACTGCTGTCCCAGTGACCGAATCTTGTTTGAGGCGTAAGCTACATGACGTACAGGGATTTGGCAGGACATTCACAGCCACCAGATGGCGACTAGTAATCACGCCGTAGAAAGCTCAATGTCGGTCTAATCGAAATTCTGAAAACGTGGAGGGTCTTAGAATTTAATTATCTAGAGCACAGTCTCTTCAGATTTGTGGAAAGAGCAAGTCGGTTTCTCAAGTTTCGCGAAATTTTGTCTAAGTTATTTAAAAATCTCGGCAACTCCCGACTCTCCTAAAACCCGTGATTATCTTCCAGTCCCTATCACGCACTGATCAAACGACTGTCTTTGATTTCTACGAGATAGGTACTGGCTCGAGTCTAACTTTTCTTGAAGAATTTGATCAAGCGCGTACAATCTTTTATTCACCTTAGCTACAGATTTGAGTCGCCTGGTCACATAACAGCTCAACAAATAGTATGTGTCTCGCAGCTAGTATAGGCATTTTCAATGAAAAAACGCACCCCGGCCCCACTTTGCATCCTTTTCCTATGCTAATATTGAACAGGACCACAAACGAACCGCATCACCAGACAGTAGAATGAGATCAGAATTGCAACCACAGTGGGAGATGTCGGAGTCGTGGGTTCTAACCTCAAGAGCTCGTCCGCTATCCGAGAATGTCAGGCCAGAGAACCCCAGATTGTGGTTTACATACCTAGATCCAACCCCAGTCTCTGTGCAACTTCGAGGAGTTCAGTGCACGACTTTCCCTGGCAGACGTGATCAAGACTAGCGTCATCGAAATCGATGATGACGGGGGCGGAGAATGGGGATAGCATAACGTTGCGGGGCTCGATATCGTTGTGTTGAATCCCTGTCCGGTGGAGACGCACTAGGTGTGAAAGGAGGGTGCGCCTAAAGCAAAGGTGAGATTGGTAATTGTTGGACATGAATAACCCTAACCGTTGAGTGAGGCTCAGGGCTTTGAACGTCCCTAATGGCGCACCAACATGACTTAGGATGAGCACTGAACTACCGTTGCTGTTATTGGTATAGAGGCCGACAAGAGTGGGGATGGCAGCACCCTGCAAAGCCCGCATGACGTTATAGGCCTTGAACTCGTGAAAAAGTCGTTTTGATGCACGGGGGCCGTTAGCCGTCTTGGCCACGACACGGGCGTCTAGGAACCAAAAGACGAGCCGGCCGAACGAGATCACGACGTCGGCATCAGGGCGATTCAAACCACTATCTCCATGAAAACGCAGTGACAGCGCCGGGAAAGAGGGGCTTGTGGAATTTTTGACCGGTGAGAGTTTTGCCCGGTGGGTAAGCCGGCCATTGCGAAAAAGAGCTTCGTATGGCTGGAAGAGATGGGGCGGGAATACCGGAATGCTCACCCGGAGGACTGGGCTTGAGGCCCAGGCAGGCCGTTGGGAGTAGGGTGCACCTGGATTCACGATCGCATCTGCATAGAACAGCACTAGCTCGGTTATATCCTGAAGTTGAGTGGTCGAGTCGTTGATCTTGTACAGCCGACTGATGAGGAATTGGTAGGTAGGCGAGAGGCTGAGCAGAACGTAATGGTGCTGGGTGGAGAGGACGATGTGGGTGACGTCGTAATGTACGAGTTCATCCATCGCCTGGCATACTGTTAGAAATGGGGCGCAAAGGCTCAAAGCCCACGCACCTGGAAGAGAAGGCGTCGAGCCTTCTCCTGCGACCGTCCAACCTCCTCACGAAACTTAAAGCCCTCGTTTCTGCGGGCCCAAGTAACCAGGTCCTGGAGCACATTGACCCCATCAACGGTAAGTACGGTGGCGCGATTGACCTCGTGGAGGGTGCATGCGGTTGGCACACGTTCTTCGTCTTCATCATCGTCATCATCTTGTTCTTCTCGTTCCAATTCATGGATGATATCTGTAACGCCCGTTGGACTGTTCGCAGTGACACACCGGATTGTACTGGTGCCTTGGCACGATACAGGAACCACTTGGCCCGCGCTCGCGTAAAGCCTGTCACGGACGGCCGTCGCAGCATGGGCAGCCGGTGCGTAGACGGCCCACTCAAGCCACGGATAGTATGCCGGCTCTCCATCGGCCGATTTGCTGACGCCCGCACGCCAATCTGCCCAGTCCCACACGGAACGCTGAGAACTCCTGTCGGTGTCCGGCCCAGTCGACGAGAGGACAGACCTGACGAAAGCCAAGTCCAATCTTACGCTGGGAGCAATCAAGTGGGACAAGTTGGATGTATCGTGAAACAATACTGTGGTTGTTCGGTAGCCCTCCTCCGCTTCGGTGTGGTTGGTGATACCTGTCCCCACAGATTTATCGAGCGGACATCTAGGGCGTGTTCGCGAGAAATAGTCGTCGTAGGTTGGATCTCCGTAGTGCCAAGACATAGACCGGTACCGCTCTGTCGACTAGAAAACAAGTTTGTCGGTAGACAATACAAGAGATCGGTTACCGGTCTAGCCAAGACATGGTGAGAGACAAACGACGCAAGGGAATGCATCGCCACTGATGCTGTGAGAAAGAGAACTTAGAGAAAGAATATTAATAATCGGCTCGAGCCTGCCGGTGACTCAGGGGATCATCGTGGGATCATCACTCACCTGCGACACACAAAAACTCTCGGCTAATTCCCTTAGAAGAGCAACACTGTGGAAGAATCAGCAACACTGTGCGGGGGTTTTAACCAAATGCGACACTGTCATTTTTCCACTTGTGCGAGTTACATGGTCTTGAAGTGGGCTAATCCGGTGAAGTTTCACATCCCTGAGGGTCCATAAGTTCATTTTAGACACCCGCAAGTATTCTCCATAGTTCGTCCAAAGTAGGCTCGTGTTTTGAAATGTAGTCTAGTACACTCAAGGTACACTATCTAATATCCACACTTCGGCGGCGCTTGTGGCGTGAGAATAGGACTGCGTGCATGGCACACATATCGAGCGCAGGCGGGGCAACGCTCGAACACGCGGTGCAATCCAAGGCGCCCGCGTGGAGGCGTAGGGTATGTAAGCGCTCTGGTCACGCGGGAGGATGCGTCGATGGGTGCTGCAGCAGGCTACGTACAGCGCGGGATGTAGAAAATCACGCGTTCACGGCGCAAGTACGATATGGTCCAGGGAAGCGCCGGGTCCCTGGCCCATAAAGTGCGCATAGCCGGTGCATGTAATAGATGGCCGCGCGCGGCGCTGATGTCTGCGTGCACACATAATGTTCCCACGGTTCAATTTCTTGAACCGAATGGTCGCTCAGAAAGGAGACGGTGCTTCAAGCTCGTGCGAATCCGTTTTTAAAAAAAACTGAGCTACCGTGGAGCGCTGCGGATCTATGCGGCCTGTTGGCTCGCAGTTGATACCCCTGGAGCCACTCGCTATAAAAAAAGAGCGCATTACGACTATGGCGGGGACAAGAGAGACGGTACTGTAATTAAGTACGTCTACAGCTTGGTCTCCAGTCCGAGTCATCCCTGTCTCACAGGCTCAGTCAGGGCCATGAATTAGAAATTGACATCTGAAATGTGGGACCAAGGTCTTCGGTTATTGCACATCTGAGCTATTATTTACTCGACGGAACCGGAGCTCCATTATTGTCGAGCGGGAGTCATTACGACCATTAATTCAGTACCGTCTCATCTGAACACCCTTCTCGGTGCTCTGATGACAGATTGAACTACTTGGCACCGGAGTCTTCGGTTAGTTGTGCCGGTAGATCCAGGATCAGACCCCAAATATCCGACGGTATATTTAAAAGCTTACGGGCAGAAAGCATGATCAACATCACCTCCCTTATCCATGTCTCTTCATGCATATTTTTCGTTCTCTCCTTTCTGTCTGGTGAGTGATTTTCTGGCCATATTGCAAAGTGATGTTAAACAGCATATCATACAGGATGCATACTGGTGCCCCTAGTGTTACTGGCATTCATACCCATCCTTCTTCGCAGAAATCTCGTCAGCTCCGCAGGGACCCCCCTACCTCCCGGGCCTCTTCTGCGTTACGCATTTCTTCGCAAATATCCTGAAAGAGCGCTTCACAGTTGGGCGAAGTCTTATGGACCGTTATTCTCTATCTGGATGGGAAACCAACTTTTTGTCGTCATCTCCGATCCCAAGATTGCCCGCGATCTTCTTGTCACCCAGGGCGCCATTTTCTCCGGCCGCCACAAATATTTCATGAAAAATCAAACTATTCTTCAAGGAAGAGGAATAACAGCGTCGGGTTACGATGAAACCTGGTAGTTTTTCACTCACCTAACACCAATGCTAATGGTTACTGATATAATTTTAGGAGGGTGCGCAAATTTGTTTCACCGCTGCAACAAAACCCTCAGTGTAACATCTAGCTTCACAGGCGTCTTTCCATGCAAACTCTCACTCCGAAAGCCATTGATTCATATGCCCATACTCTCGACTATGAAGCCTCTATCTTCGTTCGCTCCCTGTACTCTGAGTCGAGGGGACGAACCGTAGCCTTTGATCCAGCAAATCATGCAGGTCGCTATGCTCTCAAGTACGTTACGGTTAACATTGTCCTATGCAAGAAGCGCTGATCCCTGGTTGCTGTTGCAACATTTTGACCGTCTCTTTCGGAACTCGAACCGGGTCTTCATCTGATCCTTTGCTGGAACGAACACTTGAATTAGCCATGGAATTCATGGATTTAACTGGTTCCGTCTTCAGATTTATCTACTGCACAATACTCTTACTTCCTTTCTGACCGTCAGGTCCATGGTCCAATGCTATTGACTTTATCCTACCTCTGCAATGGATCCCTACCAGGAAGCGGTCTCGGGGACGCAGATTGCACGCAGACATCATTGAAGTCTATGGTGCTGTTTACACGAAGATCAAAGCTCGCATCGACAGTGAAGCTGTCCCCGAATGTCTCGTGAGGACGATGATTGAGACGGAGGAGATCGAAAACTCGACTGGAAAGACACCTGCCTGCTCGCCACCGCTTTTACCATGGGTGGTGTTCACTCGGCACGTTGCGCACTAAGAACAATATTACATATGCTAACCTCCGATCATTGCTTTATAGACGTCTGGGATAATCAAATGATTCCTCGCACTCTTGCCCTCTCATTTCGAAGTTCAATCTCGTGCTCATGAAGAGCTGGATCGGGTTATCGGCTGTGAACATTGGCCAAATGCAGAAGACGAGGTTCTATTGCCATATGTCCGGGCTATTATCAAGGAAGTAGGTCCACCTTCCCTATTCATTACGCCGTAGCTAATAGCTGACAGAAAACAAGGTACAGCGGGTACATTCACCGTTCTGGATGGCCACCCCACACTGCTCGACGGAAGATTATGAGGACAATGGAATGTTCATTCCAAAGAACACCGTGATGGTTCTCAACTGCTTCAACATGTACCATAACGAAGAACGTTATCCAGATTCGTAAGTAATATATATAATTCCGTGTGGCGGAGTAAAAGAAATATTGGCAGATACACATTCAACCCCGACCGCTACATGGACGACAACCTCTCTTGTGCCGAGTCCGCGAAATTGAGCAATGCAATGGACAGAGATCACTGGGCCTTCGGTGCGGGCCGTAGGATCTGCCCCGGCATTGTCGTCGCCGAACGGGAGCTATTCCTGGCAATCTCTCGAATTCTCTGGACGTTTACAGTCCATTCTCTCCCTTCAGAGCCCATCTCACTGGAAGAGTATGAGGGTATGTCTGGCCGCACCCCTCTTCCGTTCAGAGTCAGGTTCGAACCAAGACACGAGCGTGTTCATACAATATTTGACGGAATTGAAGGAGATCATTTGAGTTGTAACTTGTCGTATGTAAATCCCGATTCTTGCCATGCTTACCTACTCATCTAACCCCCCCCCCCCTCCCCCTTACCTTACAGAAACAACCTCTGCTTACCTACCTGCCTTTTTATAACCCGATGTTTACCTACAAATGCCAGCATCTCAGTTTCCGAACATCTCCGCACAAAGATCTCTTCCTTGTCCTACCCACGCTACGAATATGTACATTAAGTCGAGGTTAGAATCGTTTACTTAGATCTGTTAAAATGCTTGGAGGGAACTATGTTGCGTTTCCAAGATTCTAGCGAGGCGCAGTGGTCGAGATATTTACCCACTCATAATTTGCACGTGCCAATGTTCCCACGGTTCAAAATCAGAGTGAAGCGCAGCATATATACGTGTAGCTCCTTCCTCCGTCACTCTTTGGTTTCAGTCTCTCCAGAATGGCGCGAACTAAACAGACAGCGCGCAAGTCGGCGGGCAAGTCTACTTCCACCAAGGAATACTGCGATGCAAATATCACACCATTATAGGCGGAAAACCTTCCAAAACAGCCCTCGCTACTAAAACAGCCCCCGCCGCCCAGTCATGGCAGCCCCAGTCGGGTCGCAAGGTTGCCGGTCAGTTCGGTCGCAAGAGCGCGGGAAGCGGGAACCACAACTACCCCCACATGGTCAAAAAACCCTATCGGTTCCGCCCTGGCACCGTTGCCCTCCGCGAAATCAGACGTTACCAGAAGACGACCCATACGTTAATCAGGAGGTTACCGTTCCAACGACTCGTTCGCGAGATCGCCCAGGATTATAAGGTGCTTCGCATTCTGCCTGTTCGATACTACAACCAGTCTCAATTAGTGTAGAATGACTTGCGCTTTCAATCGACCGCGCTCGAGGCACTTCAACAGGCCGCAGAGAACTACCTCGTGGTGCTTTTTGAAGACACCCAAGCTTGTGCGATTCACGCGAAGAGAGTAACAATCATGAACAGAGACATGCAGTTGGCCATGAGGCTGAGGGAGCGTCGTGTCGTTGAGTAAAACTGAAGTATGTATTCCTATGATTGTTCTTGCACACCCGTTAACGTTGAAGTTGGTAGGAGTATGCCAATTGAGAAGAATATGAGAGATACTTGGGCAGTCAAAGAGACATAATCCGAATACATTTTTTGTGTACGCTACAAGCGATTGATATCACTATGATTTACTGAGAAGAGAGCTGTCTGGAGCCTCAATGATGGCATTGCATAACAGCTCATACGTTTGATCTGAGCGAGACGTGATATTGCAGTCGAACCGGGAAGGAAAGCTGCCGATGTACGCGTGAGTCGGGAAGCACCGCTGAACTCTCAGGCTAACCTGATGCTGCCGGACGAATATGAAACCTTTGGGATGATGTCGTTGCCGCTCGCATCGATGGCCGGGGAGACATTGCATGTGGCGAGGACGGTAGCTACGATCGCAAAGACATTGGCCTCTCCGAATGTTTTTCCAGGGCACAGTCTCCGACCGAAACCGAACACCAAATCCGTAACTTTTTCCATTTCAGAATCCAGATTCTGGTCGCGGTCTGGGTCGAATTCCATGGGGTTGGCGAAGACATCCGGATCATGCAACATGTGCCTGGAAGACTCTGGTCTATATTGACGTTCGCAAATGAGAATATTGGCCTCACCAGACGTTGGGTATCAGAATTGAACCCTTGGGTAAATGCATCCCCTCGTAGATATCGTCTTTGCTGAGTGCGTGAGGAATGCCTAACAATAAGCGAGTCAATGTATGCAGTCAATGGGAGTAGATAAGAAATATATACCGAGAGGGATAGCAGGATTTAGTCGAAGAACCTCCGTGACAACACTTCGGACATATGGAAGCGAGGCTTTATCCTGGATCGTCGGCAGACGGTCCCTCCCGATAACCGAGTCGATTTCTTTCTGCGCTTTCGCCTGGATCGCGGGATTCAGCATCATTTGGAGGAAAAAGCTCAAAGCGCTGGTCATGCTCTACGCCAAATTAGCAGGGGGTCGAGTTTTAAGAAAAACATCGGCACACCGTATCCGTCCCGCCTTCCAACATCATGCATGCAGCCCAAGCCAGTTGTTCCTCCAGGTCATTTGAAGGCTTTCCGTTCACGTCCTCGAGAGCTGTGGCACATGTGTTGGGCATTAGTACAGTCCCCGCTTCCTGGACATAAAAACAGTTGAATGATCATTTCACGGGATTCGAGGGTCCACCTACCCAGGAGCGTTTCGACCAGAGATAGGGTTCCCAAGCTGCCTTGTGTACGATTTCTCTCCAACTTTTAGCTGTGGTGAGGAATCCGGCGCCGGGGAACCATGTTGGTAAATATTTCACTGAATCACCGTGATTCGCCGATGGTATACAAGTTGAAAGGTGGGCAAACGATGCTCACGGAGGGGCACAGAGTCTACCAACCACACACCGGGCTCTGCAGACCTACTGAAAATATCCATAGCGGCCCTGCCGAGGGCCAAGAATGGGTCATCATCGGTGGAGATATAGTGTCCATATGTGATGCGGATGATAATAGTCCCAATTCTCCTGCAAATGAATGAATATAGATACATACGAAGGTGAAATCGAACCCACAGCTTGACAAAATGTTCGAGTCTATTCGGGTCTTCGAGGACATTTTTGACGAGCAGACGGGCCTCTGCTTCTTGAAAAGCGTGGTATCGTGGAACCATCCGGGGAGCCAAATCCTGCGTTACGATCTTTCGCTGCTGACGCCAGTCGTCATTGTACGGTTGCAGGACCATTCCCTTGTCGTATCCTGAGTTGCTCATAAATCAACACACAAAGTCCTCCTCGCAATACAACATGGTTCGCTCACAGACGAGCCATCTCCTACACATATAACTCCCAGTTAGAGTCGAGATCGGTGTCCTGTCATTTTGGGGCTTACAAGATGAGGTCTGTCTGAATAGATCGCAGAGCGCTGCTCCAAAAGGTCTTTCGCGGACTTCGACGAGTTCAAGATAATCAGAGGTTGGCCAAGCGCATCGAGGTAAACGAGGTTGCCTTCGAGATCCAGGGTTGATGGGTCTGTTTCAAACAGCAGGACGAGGTAAACTTGCCATATTCCTTTGCCCATCTCGAAAAGGTCAGCCATTGGTAAGTTTTGGGGATCTGAAGAGCGTTGCCAAAGATAGGGAAGCGACGTGGACCGGGGGGAAGTTGTTTCTTCCCCTTCGAAAACAAGAGACTAAAGACGACACAGGCTGCGAGCCCAAGAGCAATAGCAGTTTTTGCAGGAAGAGGACTGGCCATTGACATCATGCGAGGGGACGAACAGCCTCAATGCCATGTTAATGTGGCTTTAAAAGACGAATCACCACGAGTCCGTGGCGCCTGTCATCGGCTCATAGCTGGGAACTTGAACATGGGAAACGAGCTGAAACGAGGCGACCTGCCATGTCGGGGCTTGGTCGGTCGTGATTCATGAAGAACTCTACGCGACGGCGATCAATCACGTCCGAATCAGGAGGGAAGGCGCGGTGCCTGGTGGCAGTGCCTCCCAACCTTGCAGAGCACCTAATACATCCCAAACACTTGAAATCGCGCACAAGCGCAGTCCAAATTTGCCCGCAGATTTGAATAGAGGCGCCGAGCCGTTCATCAACGCGGTTTCGCTCGACAATCGCTCGAACCTTCTCTTCAAACGGAGCGACTACAAGTTTGAAGTCCAGGACCCCAGGTGGCCGAGAACGTAGAATCCTTGCATCTTCATCAACGGAGCAGTTCGAGTCTTAGTCTTCCAGCTTCCGGCCTCAGCCAGTTGTAAGAATCAAGCACTTCTATGTAGTCCTCAGGCCGACGCAAGCTTCGGTTCACCTTCGATCGTACTATCACCGTCCAAACGATGCGCTTTACAGTTTCCTTCACCCCCTCGTCGACACGAGGAGCTCCTCCGAGCTGTTCACGGCTCTCGTGCACGCATTGCTCGGTATGCGTGCCTCTGCACCAATGTCCCCAAAACTTATTATAATTATAAGACTTGCGTGACCGTCCTCAGGCTGGCTTTCGCTGTACCAAGCGGGCGTCCTGCACCGCGACATCAGCATCGCGACCGTCCTCCTCGCCGCGGGCGAATCCGCGCTCACGTCGATCATGAAGCCTGTCGACATCGGGGGCGACATGCCGACTGCAATTGGCCGCCTGCTGACTCTGAGGACTTGACTGGTGCCACGCTCGATGGCATGAATATTCGCGATTCTCTCGCAGAAGAGATCAAGACGCTCGCTGCAAAGCTTCAGCTCGGGCTGAAGTGTACTGCGTTCGTAAGATGCCGAGGCCGGCTGGAGGACGTATTTCGACGGCGCGCATACTAGGAATCTTGAGACTAGACCAGTCCGTGACTTCTTTTGGCCTCGTCCTCTACACACGGACTTGCTAATAGGACACTGAACCATTCATCATGATGTCTCTCAATCTGCCAAATGCCATGATTCGCGGCATGCCCTACATCCGCTCACCCCGAAGATCTCGAATCCTTCTTCTGGCTGGCGCTGTGGGCTGTCCTCTTCAACGCGCACAATCGCGAACGTTCCTCACGGGAGCTCGACTGGCGACGGCGCCTTTCGAGCAGGCGCTACGCCGAGAAGGGCGCGCTGGTCGCCGAGGTCGTCCAAAGTAGGAAAGCGGAGCCGGACAGCGCTGTTACGCAGCAGCTCCGGCCGCTGTTCAAGGTGTGGTGGCGCGCGCGCGCAGACGGCGCTGAGAGAGGAGTGGGAGGAGACGGTGGTTGAGGCCAGCGCGCGCGGTCCTATTTGCACCACTTCCATGCGTATGCGCTGTGTGGGGTCAGGGACGCGTTGGCTGTTGTGGAGGAGCATTTCGCCGAGTTGCGCGCGTGTGAGCCGTTCGTGTAGGTAGCGCTGTATTTGAAAGCGAATGTGTATCAGATATCTGGATGCTTCTCTCATGCGCGCTGGATCGCATCGGAGGCCAGTAGCTAACGGCGCACATCTGAAGCTGACCTCGGAGACGCGATTTCTGACGTGTCCACTCAAAATGATGACGCCGCATGGCATGGGCATACGCATAAATTTTTTGTGTGTGCGGAGACAAAGCGACAGGGAGAGTACCAAACGACAACCAGGCAACGCATGCGCTCAAACCTCCTTGACCTTGACGGTACCGCGCAGCAGACCGGTTCTCCGGGCGGCGATGAGACCGACTTTTTGACCGGGGACGGCGGAGCGTGCGATCGTCGACGCTTTTCCGATATGCTGGTGGTTTCCTCCTCCGTGGGGATGGTCGACGGGGTTCATAGCCACACCACGAGTGCGGGGCCAGCTGTGTGGGGGGTGAGTAAAGGGAAGAAGAGGAGGGGGTGACGCACTTGTATCTCTTTGCCTTGAACTTGTAGTATGCGCGGCCGGCCTTGAGGAGGGGCTTGTCGATACGTCCACCGCCGGCGACGATCCCGATCGTCGCGCGGGCACCGCCCGAGATGGTCTTCTTCGCACCGCTGGGGAGGCGGATGCGGGTCTTGTTGTCGTCGGGCGAGTGGCCGATGACGGTGGCGTAGTTGCCCGAGGTGCGGGCGAGGGCGCCGCGGTCGCCGATCTTCTCCTCGACGTTGCAGACGATGGTACCCTCGGGGCACTGGCCGACGGGGATGACGTTGCCGACGGCGAGGGCGGCCTTTTTGCCGCAGTAGACGAAGGCGCCGGTGTGGAGGCCCTCGGTGGCGATGAAGGTCTCCTTGCGGAGCTTGTAGCGGTACGGGTCGCGGAAGACGACGCGCGCGAGGGGCGCGCCGCGACCAGAGTCGTGGATGATCTCTTTTACGATGCCCCGGATGTAGCCGTTGCGCTCAGCAAAGTCGAGTGCGCGCAGCCGGGCGGGCGCCTTGTTGAGATGGGTGTGCGCCTTGAACTGTGGGTGGGCTGTATCAACAAGGGTCCCAGGGCAGAATCCAGGAGACGTACGATGGCGTGCGACCGCCTTTGTGCTCTGATGACCCGACCCATTTATCTGCGGGATTGGAGTGAGTACAGGGTGCAGAGACGAGAGTTGAGGACAGGGTCATCCAGAGTGCCGTGGCTGCATCCAGCTGAAACGGCGGGCCTGTCCGTTCTCGCAGGACGCCCGTCGTCCCAGTGCCTTCTGGCGACCCGTCCAAGCAGCAAGAGACGATACTTACGTTGTGGAGGGCGCTGTGGACGGCGTTGACGAGGGATGAAAAATGCTGCGAAAAATCGCGAGGTGTCGACTGATCGCCGAGATGCCGGACAGTCGCTGACTCAGCACCGCAATTGGATTCTCTCTTTCTCGCCTTGCGCTTTCATCGCGCAAGATCACTCATATAAGTCCAAGGTCGCAGATGTGCTTCCGCATACATAGAGCGCGGAGCCGCGTCAGAAATTGCCGCAAACGCAGGACCAGGACATCGAGCTACTGAGTGCTACCGAGAACGCAGCCGCCCATCAGCAGCGTGAACCCGTCTTCCAGCCCGCTCGATCCTTCCATCGCTGATGACCAACCTCGCGTGATTCTCGTTGTCTCGTCGTCTCAAAGGTACATGCACATACCTGCGCTCATCTGTTATAGATCAGCCGGGACGAGTTCCCCAGACTCACCGCGCTCCGGTCGTGCATAAGTCGCTCTGCACACTGCTTGTGCCGCTCAACCTCAGCATTATACATGATTATCTAACAGTCTTCACTAACTTTTCATCAGGTTAAATTCTTAGCTTGTCTCTCTCTCATTTACTGTGCATCTTTTTACTCTGTCTCACTTGAATCATATTGATATGCCCCTCTTCTAGTGACTTTTTTCTGTCTGCATTTGTCGAATGCGTGCCCAGAGAGGCGTACGCTACAGATGGCTCAAATAGTCCAACTCCGTCAATAAATGTTTGAATGATACGGAAGCAGTAAGGCTGAGTACTAGTCTCGCAAGCAGACTTTCTGGGTGCGTCTACTGTCCAACGCGACGGGAAGGGCACGTGGTAATGTGGTGCGTGCCTCACTCTCACTGTCTCAGAGTGAGACTCTGAGTGTCAGGAGTGTCAGGAGTGTTAGAGTGACCCTGACACTCCGACTCCACTACCACCACTACCTCGCTCTACCACACCATGTCCATCATCGGTTCCCGCGCAACCACCTTTCCGCCCCTCGAGAGCCCGGCTGCCCCGCCCGCCAAAAAGCGTAAGGGCAGTGGGTCGATGCCGCGACTGCGCCCCGCTTCATCGACGAGAACTTTGATTTGGAGGAGCTGGCGAGACGACTAGGAGTCCCTCAAGAGTTCCTTACCGAATCCTTGCTAGCATCGGTGAAGACCCCGTCGGTGTGTACCCCCCATCCTGTTCTCCTTTCGGTGTTTATCTTTGAACCACAGGTCCTGGGCTTTTCGTCGGTCGAGGACCGCCACCTCAAGCCGCTGCGAGAGCTCGGAGAACTGAGATACAAGGCGAGCTCCGAGACAATCTTGGTGAAGGAGGGGCGAAAGGCCCTTGCGAGCTTCGTTCGTTACCGAGAACAGGTTGCGGAGGCCGTCTGGCCTAGGGTTGGTCTTATTTCTGTGGGAATGAGAGCACTGACTAACAAGCAAAATCAGACCGGCTGCAGGATCTATATGGATAGCACTATAGTGCCGGCGGTCCGTGCGGCTCGAAAGTTGCAAGAGACAGACCCTCTGGTCATCGCCTCTGAGAAAGGTGCTCAGCGCACTTCCAACGACGACCACATTATGATCGTTCCGGACTGGAAAGTGTCACGGGTACCGGTAGGCGCAGAAGGGCAAGACTTGGACTTTCATGGGCCGCTAGATTATGCTTTGGTCGTCGTTGATGCCCGAACATATCGTACGTTTGGTCTTTCACCCAGGGAGGCAGCGCTCACATTTATTTTTATTTTTACAGAGGTAATCCGGATGAACGGTGCCGCAGTACCACCCCGCAACAATGCAAATCTGCTTACCATCGTCGAGGCAAAAGCACCCCTCACCATGGAGGATAGCCGCTCTCGGATCGAGGCCCAGTGCCTTGCGCTCCTCAAGGACACGTTCGTCTTCTCTCTAAATCCCGAAATATATGTAATTCCTGATAATTCCGAGCAGTGGGCGTGCGGTTTTCGCCGGTGTAACTAACGGGACGAGCTGGATCTTCTTTGTCGCCAGGGCGGGCGGGGAAACGATTACTATCTATGAAGCGCCCACCCTCTACACCGGTCATGACAACGACGATGCGCCGCTCGTCGTCGGGTCCCTCATCCATCTCATCCGTCATCCCGGAACGATGCCAGATTTTTTTGAATAGAGACTTGAATAACAGAGACGTTTGGCGAGAGGATGATCAGCCCGGGCGGTAGAGGGCGAGCAAGGATATGGAATGGCGAAGTTTGGGGAATGTGGTGCATAGAAGATCTGACGGCGCAAAGGGGAACGATAACAACGAGCCGGATTAATATTCTCTGTGTCAGGGGGCGCGTCTGGCACCAAGTACACGCGCCGCCATCAGGATATCAAGCCTCACGTCGAATATAGGCAGGGATGGGTATGATGCTTGGTCCTACCACGACCTGTTCCACTATGGTACTGCAATGTCCCGAGCGCGTTCAGTATCGTTCAAATGCTGCCGCAGAATGCTGATCTGGTTGCGAAGAGACTCGGAGGAAGTGTGCGCGTCGCGGAGCTGCCGCGAGAGGGCGAAGACTTGGGTGTTCTGCATAGCGCGATGCGATCGGTCTTCATGTGGGCCTCCGGATCAAAGACTCGAGAGAGCTTGTCGATGAGATCCGGCGCGCTCTTGCTGGAACGACGAAGGGGTAGTCGGGGCACGTTTCGCGACGGCGGTCTCGATGATCTCGAGGTCGTCATGGAATATCGGAATCACTCATGCCGGCGCGCTCATTCACAAGAGCTTGAAGCGTCCGGCGGACAGTTAGCAGGTTTCTCTGAGGTTTCTTGAGTTTAAATAAGATACTGAATGGAATGTGAACTTAATTGGTGTGCCTTGATGGGCCGTATTAATCTCAGGGCAGAATGCAGAGGACATATGATGGTGTGCACCGTCTTTGGCCCTGGCACCGTTCGAGCAGGACGAGCGTCTGCCCAGCGGCCTCTATGCGTCCGCTGACGATTTGGAGGCGTTGGCGAGGGGTGAGAAAAATGCCTTTCGAAAAGTCTTGATCGCCGAGATGCCGGACGGTCGCTGACTCAGCACCGCAATTGGATTCTTGGCGCGAATTTCGAACTTGGACCTGGACGTCCGTCGTGTGGCGGGCATCCGCGCACGTCCCGCCTGACACATGACCGCCATGCATTCATTCCCTGGAATGCTAGCTTGGACCGTTTAACACCGATTTAATTTTGATCCACTCGGACTTTGGCTCAGAATAAATAGCTAGCGGCGTGAGATCTCGATGAATCGCGACGACAACGGACACCAGGCGTTGTGGCTATATGTCTGGATGCACTCGGCACACCGAGACCATGCAGAGACGGGACGGGCGCCGGATCTGTGGGATCAGAAAGCTGGGGCATCATGATTAAACTAGGAAAAAAGCGGGGGAGTCCCAGGCGAATGGAAGGGAATTCAGGGCAGGCCTAGGATGGATGGTAGTGGGACAGGTGATGCTATTTGTAGCACGCCGAAGCCGCGCTCTGTCAGTGGAAAGGAAGTACCCGATCAAGATTTACATGCTATGTTTTTGAGGATAAGAGTAAATCAGAAATGTATAAGACGCGCCAGGACAGCGGGGGTCTAGCTGCCCGCCTTTTTGCTAGAGTCCACCCGCAGAATGCCCTCCCAGCCCTCCCTCCGCTGCTTACCGCATATAGGCTGTGTTTGTTTGCACTCCGACCACCACCTCCAAACTCTGCCCCCCCGCGATATTCGCCGCCGGTGCACCCTGCAGCCTGATACTCGACGGCCGGGACATACACGGGGCCCATCTGTCCGCCCTCCCAGCCATCTTTCCGGCGCATTCCACCCGGCAGCATGATTCATCTCGATCGAAATCATCACCCGTCCCCCCTCTCAGCAACAGCCCAGAACAAGGATCTTATCTTGCCGACAAATGCAATTTCCTGGTCTGCCCTCGACGACGACTATGCACCCGGCGACTACCCCCAGCCGCCCCATAAATCCGCCCCCGGAGCCATGACACAGGACGACCCCAAACCCCCGCGTCCCGCGTCTCGCCCCGGCTCGACACCCGGAGACCCAGCCTCCGCGTCCCCCAACCGGGACCGCTCCTCGTCCCTCTCCCCCGCTCCCTCCCCGCGCACCGCCCCAGACGCGCCCACCGCCGCCTCCCGCCAGTCCACCCCCCTCAGCGAGCTCTCGCCTCCCCCAGACGACACGGACGACGACACCTCAAAGCAGGAAGACACGTCCGAAAAGCTCAAGGACGCGCTCTCCTCTGCCTCGGCCTCTCCGTCTGTCAAGCATGATGATCATGATCCCCAACAATCTTCGAAACTTATGCCAGCCTCTTCACCATCCACCCGTCCATCGCCGCCACTCGACTCTATTGCCACCCCTTCGGCCCCGGGAACCGAGCCAACATCACCGGTCCCTGGCGACCCAAAGGTCGCTGTCATCATCGAGCTGAATGAGGAGCTCCTCAAGTGCGTCGTCCGCTCTCCTCTTGCTCCCTTCTCATCTTGGCACACACAGAGTCTGCATGGAACTGCAGAAGCGGGGGATGGCGATGAGTGAACCCCGGTTCCACGCGTACGTGCATCGTTCTTTGTGCAGTGCACCCCCGTTCTAATAATATTTGCCAGATATTCGATCCGATTGCAGTCAAACCTGACGTGGTCCGCGAGCGTCGTCGACCATAATAACCAACACCATGGGGTGCGTGCTCAGCCTGTCGTCGAATGTCCTGATATTGACCGTCGCGTAGCTCCACCCGCTCCCGATGATGGATCCGCCGCCACCCCTCGATTTATATCCCACCGAGCGTATCCAAGAGCTCTACTTGGAGCTACCCACCGTCTTTGCAAAAGATATCGCCCGCCGGTCGTCCACCTCCTCCTCTCCCCTCAGCCTGAAACGCGACCGCTCAGAGGATGGCATGCCCGGCGATGCGATGAACAAGCGGCGCGACACGGGCGAGAGCAAAATGCCCGGCGCGGCCATGATGGCGCCCCCACCGATCCCCAGCCCAGTGGCCAACGCGGCTACCAGCCCCTTCCCTGTCCCCGTCACCAACGGGACGGCGACGCCCCCAATTCCCGCCCAGCTAGGCGACCCCTTGCTGGCACCTCAAAATCCTGGCATGATCGGGGACCCACAACTGAATGCCGCATCACGAGATCGCGCGCGACAGGCACAGATGCGCGCCGTGCAGCAGCAGCAGCAAGCGAACAGGCAGATGTCGCCGCCGTCCAACCCAAATCCGGGCATGAGCAACGGGCAGCCGCCGAACAACGCCGTCGCGGGCCCGTCGGGCCTCGGGTCGCTCCCGCCGAACGTGCAGCACTTGTACGGCATGCTGCAGACTCCCAACCATCCGTTTGTGCAGCACATGATGCGGACGACGCCTGGGTTCCAGACGATGCCCGTACCAGCGCAGCTGCAGAAGATGCTGGCGATGCAGGTTTGTGTGTTCGTTTGCTGCGTGAAACTTGAGACTGATGTACTATCGATTCGCAGAATATCGTGCGGGAGCGCCAGGGGATGCAAAACAACGGCGGGGGAGGACCGTTCCCAGGGCAGACGAGTCCCGTGTCCCCCATTGCGCAGATGGGCGGCCCCGGCCAGTCGCCGCAAAATTCGATGTTCCCGATGAACGCTGGGATGGATCTGCGCGCCATGAACTCGACGCCGTTGTCTGGCGGCGGCGGCGGGGGCGGGGGCGGGATGAACCTGGGCATGATGACGCCTCAGCAGCGCCAGCTCCTCATGATGCAGCAACAGCAACGAAACGGTGGCGGCGGGGGCGGGATGGGGAACATGAACCCAGGGATTGGGATGAGCCCGCAGCAGCAGATGGCGTTCCAGCAGCAACAGCAGGAGCGCATGCGGATGGAGCAGCAACAGCGGATGGCGGCCGCGCAGCAGGGCGGCTCGCCGCCGCATCCCGGCTCGCCGATGTTGGGGAACGACTTCCCCGCGCTGCGCTCCAACGCATCGATCCCCGGCATCGCACGGATAGCGCGCTCGCCGTCGGACGGGTCGCCGATGACGCCGCGGATGCAGCCCGCGCGCGGGCCGTCGATGGGCGCGGAGGACTACCAGCGCGCGATGATGCAGCAGCGCGGCGGGATGCCCGGCCCCGGGCAAGGCGGGAACCCGGGGTTCAACCCGCAGCAGTTCGGTGGGCAGCAGCCCGGGCAGGGGTGGCAGCAGAACCAGTTGCAGCAGCAGATGGCGATGCACGCTGGAGGTGGGGGCGGCGGCGGGGGCGGCGGGCAGTACGGGATGGGCGGGCCGCGGCCTGGGAGCGGGTACGGCGGGGTGCCGTCGCCGCCTGGGAGTGGGGGTGGGGGTGGGATGCCGAACCAAAACTGGGGGCAGGGCCCCGCCGGCGGGTACCCGTTCGGGGCGTCGGGCGGGGACCTGGGGATGCAGCGGCAAATGTCTGGGACGCCTGCGCCGCAGATGCAGCAAAACGCGGGGCCCCCGACAGACGACTTTGATCCGTTTAGTTGGGCCCAGTGATTCGTTTCGTTTGCCTTGGCTTTTCCTTTCTTTCCTTTTTTCGTTCGCTCCGTTTGGTGCTTTTAAAGTATTGTGCGCCTCTACTTTATTTCCTTCTTCCTCTTCCTTTCCGCCTTGTCGTATCCATGTTTTCGGCCGCTGTGCGAATGCATTGTTGTAAATATGAGAATGTAGATTCCAATGCTTCCGGCTTGCGATGTGTGATTGCAGTGTCCCAATTGGGAATCCCGGAGGTTAGCATGGCCCGTCAATCGCCAACTTGAACTGGACCAAGTCGCCGGCAGACCACCGATACGAGACGAACTCGCTCTTCCTTGCATTCCCATCGTACCTCCTGGCCAAAAACGCGTTCAAACTCTCCCAAACTGAGCGGATTACGCGACTCGTCACGACTCGGATTGATCACCCTAACACGCCATGGTCGGGCCAGTCCAGCTCGAAAAGCGCCTCCTCTGGCATCCGCGGCAAGAAAACAAGTTTGTGGTCGGCGGGGGGTCTCAGATAACGCTGTATGAATGGGCCCCGGAACAGCAGGAAATCCGGCACATCACCTCGCAGCATGATCTGCAATTTATGAAGGTGTGTGCGCGTCTCCGCTCCATGGATGTCTGCAGAACAGAATACGCATCCAGACGTTCGCCTGGTCGCCGGATCCCGCGTTCGAGGATCTCGTCGCGGTGGGGCTGAGCACAGGGCGCATCGACCTGCTGCGCCTAGAAGCGACCAAGCACACGCGCCGGACAGCGGCGGGGCACGGTATCCTGTCCAGCGGGCCTATTGTCTCGCTCGCGGCACGCAGCTCGCGCGCGTGCAACGCGCTCGACTTTTGCCGCGTCGATCCGAACTTCATCGCCGTGGGGCTCGACAAGGTGCGCGGCGACTCGAGCCTCGTCATCTACGACATCAGCAGCACGCGCAGCGCGCTGTCGCTGTCGCTCGCATCCCCGGACGCGGACGCCGTCGCGCCGCTCCCGCGCCCGCCGCCGCACATCCCGCGGTACGACATCAGCCCGCGCGCGGACCAGCGCACCGTGCAGCACCACGCGCCGACGGAGATCGTGTCCTCCGTCGCGTACGTCGCCAACTCGAACCACCTCCTCCTCGCGGGCATGTCGTTCCGCTGGTTCCGCGTGCTCGACATCCGCACGCCGGTCCCCGCGGTGACGAGCGTCCCGGCGAAGGTGCAGAGCATCGTCACGGACCCGTACGACCCGCATCGCATCGCGACGTTCGGGGACGGGTACATCAGCGTGTGGGACGCGCGGAAGCTCGCGCCCGTGCCGCTACTGTCGTTCACGGAGAAGGACGCGTCCGCGGACGGTGCCCTCGCGCGCGCGTCGGCGTTGTATGCGGGGATCGAGTTCTCCAGCACCCGCCGGGGGATGCTCGCGGCCCTCCACCGCGACGCATCGTACGTGCGGTTCTGGGATATGCGCTCGCAGGGGAGTCGGCTCGACGGCGGCTCAGGCTCGTCAGACGGGGACGCTGCGGAGAGCTCGTCGATGTCAAGCCGGCTTACACGGAAATCGTGGACCGCGGGCCTCCCGTGGACGGCAGGCTCGTTGCCAAGCGTGTCTGGGGGCAAGGATGCCGATTTGGGATCTCTGCTGCTCTGCGACACCCGTCGAAGTGCGTTACATTTAATGCGTACCAATCCCGCTAACGTAATTGTGCAGCTAAATTGTTCCCCAAGACCCTCTCATCGTTCGCCCTCGTCCCATCTCCTCCGAGTGCCCGCCTACCCCTCGCATCTAATGTGATGGTGGTTAACAGGGAGGGCGATCTGGAGCTCTACGCGTTGCACGACACACCCAAGCAAGCGATCTGGAGCAGTCGCGGGGATCTCGCGATCAGCGCTGGCCAATCTTTCCGCGTCTTCCCAGGGATCATGCAGGACGACGAGGAGATAGAGGAAGACTTCCTCCAGCAGCGCGCGCGAGAATCGTCGCTGGAACGGTTTCGACATGCGCAGCAGCAAGTTGCTATACAGGCCGAAAGATCGAGGTCTGTCACCACCTTGGACTCGAAGAACGGGGACCCGCCACAGGTGATAGAACGCGGGAGACCGTCTTTTCCCTCCGGCGACTCCCCTCCTCCTTTGTTTGGCCGTGGGGACGAAGATGGGTTTCCCGCCCTAGGGAGTACGATCACGGGGCCTCCCGTCGTGCCAACGCCCGCACGTACGCGCGAACCTTCGCGCGCGTCTGCCATTCGCACCAGCGCGCCAACAGGGCTATCTGCGACGCGGCCAAACTCGCTCTCAAAATCAAGGACATGGAGTCCGGCCTCAATGCGGCGCTACCCGTACGACACCTCTGCACAATCACGGTCGCAGTCGAGGAGTGGCAAGCAGCACGATACTAACCCCTCGCGGACTGAGCAATCGTCCGAGGTCCTGCCTACTACGTCGACAGATAATGCGACGAAGAGCCGCGGGAGGACGAAGAAAGCGGATCGGGGTGTACACAGCCGCAGTTTGAGCAAGACGCGGGGCGTTGAGCACATCGTGGAGGATGATATCTCCATGGTCATGCACCGGAGGTGCTTGCGCGGATATAGCATCGGGAATGTACGTGCCTTTACCAGCTTCTTGTGCTTGACTAACACTACTCCTTTTAGCCGTATCATAACACTTCTGTAACTCGGGATGACGATGCGCCTGTACCCCAAATGTTGTCCGATTTGTGGCTGTGGATTAACAGTAAGTCCCAACCAATTCTCAGAATAAGTATGTGCTCACGTTGATTATTAGGCGCACAGGACTTTCTGTGTGTACCCACGCCTCGATTGCACGGATACGACTTTTCTCATCAGGGCATCATGGGGATATGGGAAGGTTTCGCGCCTCTGGATGCCACCCCTCAGGTGGAAACATCATTGTTATTGGATCCTGCAACCCCGCCCGCCCATCGGGATCTCCTGGATGTGCGCGATGGCACACGCAGCCGTTCCCGCTCACGGCGCAGTCACTCGCCAGCGGATGACCTCCATGGTAATTTCCACGCGGCGTTGTCAGTACTGGCTTTGCGGACCGGGGACAAATCCTCGTCGTCCGCGTGGAAATTCCCCGCGGTGTCTACGTCGAAGGCCTTGCAACGGCAAGTTGCGCTGCAGCTCTGCGGATGGAGCCTAAAAGAGGACGATCTCTGGACCAATATCAAGCGGTTCGTTGGATTAGGCTTGGCGTTTACTATAAACTAATGCTGTATTTGAAGATGGGAAAAGGAGGGGCACCATTCGCGGGCTGCTTGTTGGCTTGTCTTCACGCAACAGTACTCGAGAGCAGTAGATGTTCTCATGCGGAGTAATGGTATGTTTTTATTTTCAAAGTAGTGTTTATATTCTTATCTCGGCTAGACGAGTCTCATCATATGATGTCTGGGACGCTTGCTGCCTTGACGCCCGGTAGTTCGACGAGGAGCCCTGAACTCCGCGAACACTGCGAGCGCCTGATCATCCGACTGCAAGACCCATACTTCCGCGCGATGCTCACGCACCTGACCCTCGGCGACTGGTCTGAGGTGTTGGACGAAGAAATCATCCCGTTCCGTGAACGTCTCGCCATCGCATTTCAGTTCCTCGAAGACAAAGTTTTGACCTCGTATCTCCACCGATGCGTCGAGAACTCTTGCCATCGCGGGGACATTGACGGGCTTATCGTGACTGGGCTCACGAAGCGCGGCATGGACATTTTGCAGAGTCACGTCGACCGCACGGGCGACGTTCAGACGGCAGCCATCCTGGCATCTTATATCTGTCCATTAAAATTCATCGATGCGCGCGCAGAGCGTTGGGTCGAGGCATATCGTGACTTGCTCGACGGCTTCAAGCTTCACCACTATCGCGTCAGTTTCGACATTGAACGCGGAGGCCTCGTTCAGGACGCTGTTCAGAATGGCGACAGAGCCCCTATCGAATGGACACCCAAGCAGATAATAATCAGGTGTAACTACTGCAACAAACCAGTGACTAGCAATACCCCGGGTTCCAATGCGCCGCCGAAACACAGGGTGTGTAGTGCTAAACTTAGAAATTCTGCTTTAACGCGGCCATTTTTCAGCCGACAACGTGCGCGAATTGCGAGCGAGGATTGCCCCGGTGCTCAGTTTGTCTCATGACGCTGAGCATTACTCCGGATGTTGTTCGCGACACGGAATTGATGTACTCGCCATTGAAAGGTGTGTCGCGTGCACGGGGATGCTCGAGTCGACACTCGTATTAATGGAGCCGAATAGACACCATTGACGACGCCATTGTGATCTGCCAGACATGCCGGCACGGAGGACATGCATCTCACATTTTAGACTGGTTTTTCGGTGACGATGGGGTGCGCTCTCATGGAGTCTGTGCTGTAGCAAACTGCGAATGTCGCTGTACGGATGAATTTTGATTTAAACCGGGGATAAATCTGCAATCAGCAATACCTTAAACTGACGATTAATCTGTATAGAGCGCTACTCGCAGGCTTCGGTGTCGTCAGTCCGCTCACTTAGAGTCTGGGGAAAGAGCGGTTAAATCAAATGAAAATCACTGATTTGCACAACTAACCTGGAGCAGAGATCGCCTCTAACATAGCCTTAACCTGGCGCATATTCGGCCTTGCAGTGGGCTTGGCCGCTAAGCAGGCAACAACAATAGAACGGAAGGGCGCCGGAGGCAACCAATTGCCGTCCGGACGCGCCTGCCACCGAGTCTGGGGAGAGTTGAGAAGAATCAAGTCCGTGGTGAGCCGACCAAACATGTAGACATCTGATTTCTCAGAGTAGGGAACCGTCGATAACAGCGACACGTCAAGACGGGATGCGTCTGCGATCTCAGGGCAGTCCTCACTCCCCCAGCAGCCTTCAAGATCACAAAGATATGCAGTCTGGCAATCGGATGACGCAAGAATGTTGCGAAGAGCGAGGTCCCGATGGATAATGCCGGCGGAATGAAGGGAGATGACGGCTTCCGCTAGTTGGAGGAGGATTCGCCTGGCAGCGACGATACCAGGGTTCACCAACAACAAACGCATCCCATTATTCAGCTTTGGGAAGACGATTTCACCATCGTCGGTACGACCAATAAGTTCTACAATGTGTGGAAGTCCCTTGGCCTTTAAAAGATTGGGAATTTCTGAACGACATTTAGAACGTTTAGCGAAGTGAATTCGCTCATCAAACGCTATGAAAGGGAGCTGGGCGACGAGGTCTGAGGTATCTTCTTCCGAGTCGTCAATTTCGTCGAAATCTCGCAGTGGAATGGGGGAGATCTCGTCGCCGCGGATCGCGCTATGAGAGGAAAGTGATGACCATGGGAGGCTCGCCTGCAGGCGGAGGATGTTCCCAGAAAGAGTGCCAGGCACGTCGTCGACCTTGACATAGATGTCCCCAGACGGTCTTTGGTAGAGAAGATGGAGGGCTGAAGCGTCCTGGACGATGTCCTTAAGCCCTTCAAAGAGTTTAAACGCATCTTTCAGTTTGAAGTCTTCATCGCGGAGGCGTTGCGCCTCCGCCAGAAAATCTTCGCCAGAAACAATATCTTCTGAGACCGACATCGTTAGCGAAAAATCCAAATTCTCGAGTGGACTCACCCGAAAACATGGTAGCACGAAGCAAGGGTGGTGGTGATCCTTTATGGGGTTGTGTGTACGCCCACAACTCGTTAAGAAAAGATTGAGAAAAGATCTGGATACTTATGCAATGCGTCAGCGATTCAGCGTCAGTGAAAGGATGGGCTGTTTAGGATGGGGGATTAGGGCAGTATGAGCAAGATTGTTGAGCGAATCGCTGAGAGTGGAGACGTCTTTTCAAGCTGTCAATTGAAGGAACTAAAATGCCTTGACCGGCTAACGTTCAGCGCACTGAAGCACAAATGAAGAGTGTGCAGTCGAAATCTAGGATTGGGAGCCGGCACGACGCAGCGACGCTTGTAGGTCACAGTTGAAACTTGAGAGCACGTCCTCGATCGTTTCACAATCACAGTCACGTTCGGCTCGGCTTTCTCGATGGTGTTCACCAACCTTGGCGCAAACGAGAAGGACGCGTTTTTTTCGCTTCTAGATGAGTGAGCGCGTACATCCTTGATTCCCATTGCCTCCCATTTATCCCCCGGAAGATACTTTGCGTCTCGCCCAGAGATCTTTGGCAGCTCTGAAGCTGAATCAAGTTCCGGAACATCAGGAGCGGTAGCTGCGGCGCATCGTGCGTTAGCTGCTAACCCAGAGGCCACATCGCGGTTTATATCTGGTGGACTACGGAGCGCTGCTCAGAACGCACCAAAGTCGAGTCCTTACTCTGCTGCCGTACGCTGTGCTTTTGTGTGGCGTGTCAATTCATCACTGAATGTCGGTGTGTCTTAGGCTTCGAACCCGGATATCGCGAATGCGGTAGGTCGACTGGGTGCAGCATCGCTATCTAATACCGCGCCCCCTACTCTTCCGCGCCGGGGAACCGCCGAGTCTCCTCCGCCTCCTACAACTTCCTCTACTGCTAGCCTGAAATCTGTCCGCGTAAGTGGTTCGAGTTGGTGCACCCTCTCAATAGACGTCATTTCTTCTAGAAATTCGGATCCGATGTCGATACCACTTCCGCCAAAAACATGTTCTCCTCGATACGAAATTCAGGGAAACAGCCTCCGCCAGCCGTTCCGATAGCACCGCCTGCATTTGCCCCTCGTAAAAATGCGTATGGGCCACCTCCTGGCAGAGCTGGCGGCCCTGCTGCGACTCCGCCCGCACAGGAAGAGGAACCGGAGGAGGAGGAGGCCGAAGAAGAGGCCCAGGGAGAATGGGCGGAGGCCCTGTACGACTATGATTCGACGGTACTTGGTTTCATCGCGTTTGTCATTTCTTTCTCCTCACCTTTCTATTCACAGGATGCTGGGGATCTTCAGATCCGGGCAAATCAGAATGTATGGGTCACGGAACGTACCTCAGATGACTGGTATGTTTTGTTTTTATCCCCTGTTGGCATTGCGCTGAATTTTACACTCGCAGGTGGACGGGAGAATTTCAAGGAAAGACTGGGTTGTTCCCTGCGTCGTATGTCAAGATTTTGTAGACTGCTGCTTGTACAACCTTCTGTAATACATATATCCTTCTATCCCTTAGTTGCTCCGGCGATGCCTAATGCCCCTTTGAAATCCGAAAGAGACAAGCAGTTGTACAAAGAGTGCAACCATTTGTTTTCATGTCGAAAACCCATTCATGTGCTACGGATACAAACTTGCTGGAATAATACACCGATAATCATCAAGTCTAACTGTGATCTAGCTTCCACTATGAAGGCACCGTCTCTACAGCGATGGTCGCAGCGCCGGATGGGGGAGGTTGGTAGAAAGGAATAGTGCGGAGATTGTCTGGAGCAGGACCCTCGGCGTCGAGTTTCTTTCTACCTCGGTCTGTCTGGACACAAGTGTTAGCTTCACGAACTTGGGATGCACTATAGGAAACTCACAATGCCGGAGTTTGCCATCCCGCGCTCGAGGCCTTCGAGTAATGTACAAGCCTTGCAGAGATCGTTGCTGGACATGTACCCGCATCGCTTGCAGGTTTCTAAACATCGGTTGAGAGATGGACGCCCCAAAACGGATAAAAAAACGTACGCTGCACTTTCTGCGTAGCCTTGACTTCCTCTCGTATCTCGAAGGCTTCCCCAGAGTGTATTATGTCAATGATAGCACTGGGACGAGCAGCTTCGAGGTCCTTGAGAAAGACTCGGGCATGCCCCCGATACGCATCCGGAGAGTAGATGCACTCGGTCGAGAAATAGTCCAATTTCTTGAAGTAAGCGTACCTGGGTGTGGCTATTAGCTGCAACTCGACAGATAGAGTGAACATAGCGCACATCACAATTTCTTTCTCATAAGCATACTTGAAAGGCTTCGACCGCTTGATGGTGTCTTCTCCTTGAGTGCAGATGGACGTGCATCTACCCAATCGTGCGATGTCTCCGCGCATAACTACGGAGGGTCGACATTTAAAGGAGGGGAGGAGTCGAGGGCATACTGTTCATTAGGACCGTCTCCGCGATATCATCCGCGTTGTGCCCGGTTACAATATGGTCTACGCCCAGCATAGCGGCACCTCGATCGAGTGCTTGCCGTCGAAAGACCCCGCAAAAGGTGCAGTTGTTTTTCTTGCCCACTTGTGAGACAATAGCGTCCATTGTCCACCCATACAGTTCGTCATACGACAGAATTTTGAGGGGCATTGAATACTGTTGCTGATTACGTTTGACAGTCTGGAGAAGGATAAGTAGCAGAACAGGACCACAAGGGGAAAGGGGACCTCGAGCGAATCATCCCGGTAACCTGTAATCCCTTCATCTATGGAGAGAAGGAACAAATCGAGGCCATATTGGTAGCGTTCATTCAAGGTCTTCATAACGTAGGCTAAAACAGTGGAATCTGGGGCGTTCGGTTCAGCGATGAGAGCTGCCAAAACATGGCTCGGTGACAACCTTTCCCCCCAGATGCACCGATAGCTACCCGATCTCCTGGCTTGAACAGATTTGACTGAGTGATCGTGTTGTGCACCTCCGTCTCGAAAACATAGAAGAAGCAGTCTCGACAGATTTGCTGGCCCGTTTTTGGACGCTTCAACATAGCCCGGTTAGTCGCACAGAGTGCGCAGGTTCGTGGAGGCATCTCAACGACGAGCTGAGATGCAATAACTTCGGTCGAAGAGACGTCGAGTCACATGCCAGAAATCAGGCCAACACACGCAAACACTATGCGTCCAACCTCCCCAAAAAAGAAATAATTGAGTGGAAGACGACTTATGACCGGGTGTGTGCAATATGACGAGTTACATTCAATGAGATACATTAGAGTCAATCAAAGCGACCTGAATAACAGGGACCGATTCATATGGGATGTCAAGCGGAGTTCTGCAGGGCCTGGCGCACAAGGGATAAGGCAGCTGTAGGACGCGTGATGATTTGATACTTGAAAGGCTTCACGTGTCTTGAAACACTGAGTAGGTCGCGGTGAGAGAAGAAAAAAAGAGCTTACGATACGACGCCACTTGTAAACGCAACCTCGGGTTCAATAATCTTGCCATCCGTATCGACCGCCTTGGAGATAGTCATAGTCAACAAAGACAAAACCATTTGAATCCATATGGAATTCTCCGCAAGATGTTGGCTGAAGATATCCATTAGGTATGAGTTTCGAGAGGTTATCGATTCGTTTACCCGGGGCAAATCCGTCGTCCGAACCTTGAATATTCTCAGCATAAAGTATCAGGACAGCGTATGGAGCACGAACCCAAAACCGTAGTCTCGAGGATCTGGCTGGGGGTTCTCGCCGAGGAATCGCGTAGGGTCAAAAGAAAAGGGATCAGGATATACAGTTTCGTCGTGCATGATCGCCCAGATGTTCGCCATGATCCCTGTTTTCGCCGGTATGAAAAAGCCCTTGTATACATCGGGTTTGGCGGTAGAGTGGAACAACCCAAATGGTGACGCTGGCGCCCATCTCAAAACCTCTTTTAGTATGCATGCGATGTACGGAAAAGAAGCTTGGTCGTGTAGCGTCGGGAGCCGGTGTTCAGAGGCAAAGAAGCGGTCTACTTCGTCCTGAGCCTGACGCTGGACCGAAGGGTGCATCATCATCGCAAAAAAGAAGGTCTTCACCACGGATACTGACTGCCCCTCCAGATGAGTTGGGGGTAAAAGAAATCATAAAACTGGCGTACAGTGTCTGCACCTGCAAAATACCTAGAGTTACAGCGTCAGAAAGCACGGCATTCAGAAAATGGAGGAAACTAACAATGCTCCGGACGTCCAAACGATCTTGTCTTCCTCCTCCGCGTCAACCACATGACCATCCGACGGCTGGAGTAGCGACGATGTAAATGACGGAATTGCCATACCGGCGCGGATCTGTTCTTTAACCCAGGTGTGTGGCTCCAAGGACTGTTCATAAAGCGTCTGTCCCCATTCCCTGGCCTTGATCTTGAATCCTGCCCCTGGAAACCATTCAGGGAGGAACCGAACTGAAGACCGTCCATTAGGAGTCATGTTTCACGGGAAACTCGTCCACTGACGGAAAGGGAAGGAATCCACGAGCCATTTGCCCGGTCCGCTTGCCATCGAGGCAATCTTGATGCCTGTAATTACCCGTCACAAGGGGCGCGCCAGAAAGCCAAAGAGGATGCGCTGTACCTTCCTCGGCGAGTGCTACGAAATGGTCGTCATTGCGAATGACAGGGTACCCGTACGAGATTTTCATAATGACCGCAGCAGCATTTCTGTTTGATTTTAGCCACAGAAGACGAGGACGCGACCAAACATGCCTTCGAAGATGCTCTACTAGATTTTCAGGGGATGTTATAATACTGTCCACGAGGATTCGCGCTTCTTGCTCCTCCACCTCCCAGAACATCTGCGAGGCCGTCGGATTAAACGACTGGTGCATAAGTCTTCGATAGATTTTCAATCGGTCATTGTAAGAGCTGTCAGCTCCTTGAGAGACACCCGAATGATAAAAGGATCAAAAGTGCTTCACATGCAAAATATGCTCTTTTCGCGCCGCATAAGGCGGCCCGCCATAGTCGCGAAGGGCCGATCGGAATAATTCGCAGACCGCTTGCTGAGCAGATTAAAAGCATCAGTGGCTGAATTCAAGACGACCATTCGCCGTCCGAGAATATGGAACGAAATCAAGCCGTCGACGCCTAGAAAATGCCTTTGAGCGGCCAGTTAAGTCCCCGCAATTATTCTGTAACCATATTTGCGCCCCCAGTCTGCGTATGTCTTCCAGAATTCGGTTCTGGGGTGGTTCAAAGCTACGCCAAAGATAGGCCAGCCAGGTGGTCCAGGAGGGTACGGCTTGGAGCGCGCCGTCAGATTAAAGACGATGTATGCAAACACAGAGCCGCCGATGCAGACGAGAACGGCCGGGAAAGACATGACGGTGGTAAAAGACGATATTCAACTTCTGAACCTGGAGATGGAAGCACATTATTAGTAATATCGATGTCGCCGGTCATGACGGAAATTAGGAAATGGTCTGTATCTGGATGTCGCATGGAGATAGCATCAAGAGTCTACGCGAGGTCGTGAGAGTTCAACTCTGTCCAACTGGAAAACCAGGCTGAGATCCCATGCATGCCAACAATACGAGACACGTTCGGCGGGACTTGCTTTGGTAGACAAATCACAATATTTCATGTCGTCCTTGAAATTTTGGAAGGATACAACAACTCCAAAAGCCTGGTGTGGGACCTGAGAGAAATTTTCGAGTCGCGTATCTCGCTTAATGTTGCCTAAGGTGCTTGTTGATCGGAGGCTTATTGGCAGAGAGTGAGAGTATTTTGTTGAGTCCAGCCAAAAATTCCGTATTTTCTTCCCCGGCTGAGCGTCGTCGTTACGCCACAGTGTTTAAAATCATGGATGTAAAAGCAGGCTTGGCCAGACGCGAGTGATTAGCAAGCGTTAGTAATTGGGTCCGCCTGTAAAGGGAAATCGACCTTTGTGTGACGTAGTAAGTATGACAAGATAGAACTGCGGCGAGCCTTATATAAACCGGAAAATATGCCTATTGCATACCACCATGTCTAGTTAGTTCTACGCGAAAGAACCGTAAGACCTAAGCCGATCTTGATACCGCTCCATGAGAGCCAGAACATCCCTGACCCCGCGTAACGCAAAAAGGTGGAAGTGATGCAGGTAGAATTGAGCCTGCTGGGGCGGGGGGATTTGTACAACCTGCTCCATCGCCGTTTGCCATTGGTGTCGGAGTGCCAGCTGCAATTGCGACCAGTCGAAGAGGAGGGGAAGGAGCTGCCTGGAGATCGGACTATGTTCCGGGTTGGCTCTGCGGGGGTACAGCTCAGTGAAGACCATCGCACTCTTTTCAGCATAATTCCCGCTCGCGAGCCGTTTTCGCCAGTTGAGCTCATTTGACGACCGGTTCTGGTTGTGCGTATTGAAGAGGACAGCCCAGAACGCCAACCAGAAAAATGATTCGATGTCGTCTATTGGCGACTGGACGTACGGCGTCCCGTGGATTGTCGCATCCTGGAGAGCTAGCGACATAAATGGTGCTGCGCCCTGCTGCAAAGCCCAGTCAGCAGAGGATGACACTGAAAGGAGGCTCACTAACCGAGCTGGTCTTGCGGGCAGGTTCACCGTCGAAATAAGTTCTCCAGTTGACTGCGGCATCGCTGTTGTTCATGAATGCAGTACAGTTCGGCCCCAGCTGGAGCTTTGCAACGAGCGTCTTGATCTCATCTGAGAGGGACCGGCAAGTCGGCTGTTCGGACTCGCGAATCTTCATGCCGTCGAGTGCTGCGGTCGTCGAGTCGAAGGCTTCCTCAGGAGGGGGCCAACACGCTCTCAAAATGTCCGAAGGGTTCCGACGCCGATGCGAGGAAGACGGTATCAATATTGATGTCGTGGCGCAGGAACCCCGACTGGTACAGGGCAAGCCAGCCTGAGGAAGCAAGTTGCAAGTTGCTTCAAAAAACAGCCCGAACGATGCAAAGACATACTCACCGAGTAACGCGTGGACGAGAGCGATGCACAACTCGTAAGAGCTTTTCGCGTCAACAAGAGAGTGGCCGATAGGTGCGAAAGCAATCCTAGTATGCATCCGAGTCGTTCGAAGCGGGGGTGGTACAGTGTCCCTCGGAGACCCACAAACTAATCGAGAAACCCACGTAGCGCGCCCGCAAAGCCCGAAACGTTCGAATCGCTCATGCTGTAAGCTGCGAGAAAGCTCGAGTTGTTTCTTGACGGTACATTCGTGGTTGAACTTGCGTAGAATATTATGTAGCTCGGGGGCGATTTGTGCACAGTCGGCGAGCTCCGAAGGACACCAACTAATGTCATTCATGGCGCGGTCTTGACGATTGTTTACCTGGCCCAGCAACCGGCGTCCCGAGTAGCGTTGAACAGAGGCAACCTGAGACAATTGAGGAGCATCAGTGCACTGGCACGTGCCACGACGCGTCGCGTCGACGGACGCCCAAACAATGAAATACATGAAGTGGAGACTTCGGAATCGCGTCGGTGTAAAAGATTCGCAAGAACAGCGATCCATTCATTCATACGCCAAATACAGTAAAAAAAAAAGGAATTTGGCTCCATTTGGAAGCCGATTGCGCAATCCAACAACTCCTGACTAGGCGCATATCCCGTTCACGCACGAGGGGCTGGCCACGAAATTGAATGTGAGCAATCCAAAGACTCCATTGGTCCCAGTCGTGAATTCGGCGCTCCCACAAGAGGTACAGCCGTGAGCGATAATCTCGGCCGCGAGCGGTTTGATGTCTCCCGCACCTAGGCCACCCGAGTTCTGGAGGAACGCGCATATGGCGCCAGGGGAGTCGAAGGGTACAAAAACCTTATTCCCGCAGGCGATCAGCTTCCCGTTCGCGTAGAAATCGACGTCGGGGATTCTGTTGATCAAGCTGACAAGGAGGGGCGCCTGGTCACTTGTCGCCCGGGCGCAGAAGGTGCTCCCCTCGCAGTTGACGCCCTGTGCCCGGGAACTGGCAATGGTAGTGGCGACGACTGCCAACGAAAGGAGGGAAATTTTCATTCTAGGATGGTTGTTAGATGAAGCAACGAGAATATACAAAGGCCTCACATGGACAAAACCGTTCCGTTGCTGGGGGGTGATGCGAGTGCGCGAAACTATGTCTGGGAGATTGGCCTTCGGACGCAGAGGAGAAGTAGTAAGCGGACTAACCAGGCGACTGTCTGACGGGTTGGGATGTACATTGCAGTCCGCACTAGCTTTTATATCATTAGGCCCGTCCCGGGCTATAGCTCGGAACGATCTGATGTGCGCCGCGACCTTCACGTGGATTTAGCTGTTAACCGTAGGTGTAATTGTTCCTGGCGCATAAGCGTAAACTCCAGGTCCCGAGTGTTCTTGGGAAGTTCTTCGGAATTTCCTCAATCCCGTCGGCTCTTGAAACGGGAGCATCGTAGATCGACTAGACATGGAGGATAATTGTGCTGTCAACGGGAAGGGAAAGCGATAGCCCCAGCGCGAGGATGATCGGCAAGCGACGCGAGGGACTAGTAGGAATTGCTTGGCACATTGAATAAACATCCAAGTGTTGAGTTCAATCGGAATTTCCTCAATCCCTTCGACGGTCTAGCATATTCGGCTCGAATATTCAGGACAGGGCACCTGGACAAATGAAAGATTTCCTGGGCGATTTTTTTGCCGCCAATAAATGGGTGTTTGAAGACAAACCTCCTATCCTGGGGCCTGCGTAGCCACGCATACCAAGCACCTTTCAGGATTTTTGAGATTGCAGAGATTTTCAGGGAAGGGAAAATGCCGATGCCAGATATGTACATGTATCTTCAGGAGCAAAAAGGCCTCCCTGAGCCCGTCGCAACACACGCAATTACCTTGAGAACGCCCGCAGGGTTAAGTACGGTTCTCGCATTGAGCATGCACGGCACAGACAGGAGTAGACCCAAGAGTATAGTCGTGAAACCATGGGAAGGCTTTAGCGGCAATTTAGCAGACGGTGCGCAGCCTGAGGTCTTCAAATACGATCTCTGCGAGGTCAAGGCCTCTCTCAAAGGGCGCTATGGATCAATAAAGCTGTGCTACATCATCCCACGCTCCCACTCAGAGTCGGCGCAAACATAATCGGGATATCATAGTATTTCAAGTACTAGCTAGTAACAACTAGGCGCATATCGCGTTGATGCACGTGGGGTTAGTCACGAAATTGAATGTGAGCAACCCAAAGACTCCATTGGTCCCAGTCGTGAATTCGGCGCTCCCACAAGAGGTACAGCCGTGAGCGATAATCTCGGCCGCGAGCGGTTTGATGTCTCCCGCACCTAGGCCACCCGAGTTCTGGAGGAACGCGCATATGGCGCCAGGGGAGTCGAAGGGTACGGGAACCCTATTGCCGCAGGCGATCGCCTTCCCGTTCGCGTAGAAATCGACGTCGGGGATTCTGTTGATCAAGCTGACGAGGAGGGGCGCCTGGTCACTTGTCGCCCGGGCGCAGAAGGTGCTCCCCTCGCAGTTGACGCCCTGTGCCCGGGAACTGGCAATGGTAGTGGCGACGACTGCCAACGAAAGGAGGGAAATTTTCATTCTAGGATGGTTGTTAGATGAAGCGACGAGAATGTACAAAGGCCTCACATGGATAAAACCGTTCCGTTGCTGGGGGGTGATGCGAGTGCGAGAAACTATGTCTGGGAGATTGGCCTTCGGACGCAGAGGAGAGTAGTAAGCGCACTAACCAGGCAACTGTCTGACGTGTTGGGATGCTTGTTCATTGCAGACCGTCTGCACTCGGTTTTATACCCACAGCCCGGGACGACCTAATGTGCGTCGCGACCTTCACGTGCAGATAGCTGTTAACCCGAGGTGTAGTTGTTCCTGGCGCATAAGCGTAAAGTCAAGGTCGGGAGTGTTCTAAATTTTTCGGAATTTCCTGAATCCCGTCGGCGCTTGAAACGGGATCATCGTAGATCGCCATTCAGCAGACTAGATCTGGGGATAATTGCTGATAACTGTGCCTGTTAACGGGATGACCCATTGCGACCATGATCGGCAAGCGAGGCGAGGGTTAGGGATTACTTGGCACATAGAAGGAACCGCGTCCAAGTGTCGAGTCTCAGCGCAGACTCCGGTTCTTTTGCATTTATCGGAATTTCCTCAATCCCATCGAGAGTCTAGCATATTCGGCTCGAATAGTGGTGGTCTGGGCGAAGCCAGGCCCTGAAGCCCCCCAGTAATGCCTTTGGAATGGACGCCTCGGCTGATACACGACGAAACGACTCCTTGAAGAGTCTATCGCTTGAAAAGGCGTCGTTCGTTTGCGCACAGAGCGCTTGTAAGCCAGAGAAGGGTTTGTATGAGGCCATTCTTCCACCTAGCCGAGGTTTCTTCCCATTGTCGTACCAGCCGCCTAGTAGTCCGACGTCTTTGAAAGCTTGGGGACCGCGCTTAACAACGCAGGTCCGTTGAGCTTGAACAATTTTCAAGAGAGCCCCGGGTGTTCCTTGGCCCCACGCGAGTGCTTGCGTGCAGTTCGGTTCGTCAACAGCACATTCGTGGTTGCGTAGAATATTATCCAGCTCGGGAGTGATTCGTGCATGGTCCCCGAACTCCAAAGGACGCCAGCCAATCTCATCCATGGCGCGGCCTTGAGACGGCTGGCCTAACAACCGAGTCGAGCAGCCTCAGCTGAGGCAAGATTAGAGACAACTGAGAGGCAAGGCAAGCGACATCAATGCACGTGCCACGACGCGTCGCGTCGACCAAACACGACAAGCCAAAGCAGTTGATTGTTGAATGAAGCTCAAGGGCCGGGCGCAGAGTCGTTTCTCAAAGCTCGCGATATGGGAGATACAATGCCATAAATGTCATATGTGCAATAGTATGGTACAGTACTTAATGAACAAGATAATGCGTCGTACACTGGAATGATGATGCTGAGAAAGAGATATGCACGAGCGCGCCATAGAGAAAAGGGAGTCGATGCTGCGTCTACGAGCGCTCGCCACGGAGACGACGCGCGAGGGCGAGGTCCTTGGGTTGGATGGTGACACGCTTGGCGTGGATGGCGGCAAGATTGGTGTCCTAGGACGAGAGTGAGTAAGCGGCATGGCCAAGGAATGTAATGTGCGCACCTCGAAGAGCGACACGAGATACGCCTCGGCGGCCTCCTGGAGTGCCATCACGGCCGACGACTGGAAACGGAGGTCGGTCTGCAAGGAATGGTCAGGGTTGGGCGTTGGGCGAGGTATAAGACGCGGTGGCACGCACCTTGAAATCCTGGGCGATTTCACGGACGAGACGCTGGAAGGGGAGCTTGCGGATGAGGAGCTCGGTCGACTTCTGGTAGCGTCTGATTTCACGGAGCGCGACGGTTCCAGGCCGGAACCTGTGGGGCTTCTTGACACCGCCGGCAGCGGTCTGGGAGGTCTTGCGGGCGGCGCTCTTGGCGGCGAGCTAATGAGGGGGTGAGTGGCATGCGCATACAGAGACGACGAGAACGACGGACCTGCTTGCGAGGGGCTTTGCCTCCGGTGGACTAGAGGGAGAGGCGTTAGAAGAGAAGAGAGTAGGCGAGGGAGCGTACCTTGCGAGCGGTTTGCTTGGTGCGGGCCATTGGTGGTAGTGGTGGTGGTGGTGGTGAAGAGAGAGGCTTGTAAACAAACCAAGACGCGACTCGCGGTTTATAAACAGAAATGCACGTGACCGAGTCTGTGGCGGTGCTGGCTGTGGCGGTGCGTGGAGGAAAATCGAAATCGAGCCCCGTCTTTCTCTCTCTCAAGAACCGGTCGCGGCTGAGAAATGGTGAGCCTCTTTGTCTACACCACGGAATTGCTCAAGTGTTTGGACGAGATGAGACCAGTCATCAATCAACAGCAGTAGCCAACTGTTGACAAAACATCAGGCAATGTTGCCCTGACGTTCCGGAGCTAAATTACATGACCGCTTCCTGAGTTTGGTTGGAGCCACCGTCGGCCCATATTGGAGCCAGTGTTGCCACAGCATGTATTTGATGTTAGTCCAAGCCCAGAGGAACGTACCTCTGATATTCGGTTTAATGCTACAGCCAGATTTTCCTGAGGTTATACAAAGCTCGGGTGCACCCTGAGGGAATGCTTTCCTACTGCTCTTCGCACATGAAATATAATCAAATAAAAATGTTCATTGGCTTCTAAATACTACAATCCAGAACAATACACATAAGCGGGCGGGCTGGGGGACTTCCCCGGCCCTCGGGATGGTCTCCGCGAGAGCACCGATCCAGCGCGCGTGCACTGTGGCATACAAAGGTCGAATGAGGAATGTGATGAGGGGCGCGACGTCGATGCGCAGGCAACGGCAGCCGCAGCTCTTTGGTCGAGTTCCGTGTAAACGTTGCTGCGCTCCCCCCAAGGATTTGCCGGATTTGGACGCTGTAGACCCGTTAATACGAAGCATCGAGGGGAAGGCGCTACGCACTGTGCTCGGCGCCGTGACCCTTGAACGACAGCGTGAGCACCCTGGCCCCAGCGCCGCCCGCGTCAATGCTAGACGGCCAGTGGAGGGACCCTGGTCAGTCTAATAGCACGAGCGACCCGGGTTTAGTAATCGCACATTTTGGGAAGGAGAAGACGCACCATGCATCGTCCAGCGCACCATCCGCCCTCATCATCGTCAACGTGCCCGTGCCGGCCGCCGAGTCCTGCACCACAACGGTACACGCGGGCTTCATGCTCGTGCCGATGTACGCAGTGTGCAGGACTCGGGGCGAGCGCAGCGTGCAGCGCGGGGTGAGCGGGAAAGGGACGACGAACTACGGGGGGTTGGGCCAGAGCAAGTGGGGCCCTGTTTAGCCTGATACTAATAACCGTTGGTTCAGTGTACGAAAGGGGGGAGAGAGAAACATACCATACTGCTCACGTTCCAGCTTCCATGAGTCGTCAATGATGTGAAGCGTTCTGGGCCCGCAACTTGAAGGGTCGGATGTACCTGTAGCACAAATCCATGTCAGTTCGATCCATGGCAAAGGAAGACACGCACGCTGCGGCACGCCACATACGCGTGTGCCCCTCAACAAATGGTCTGTGCATACATGCGGGCTGGGAAGGAAAACAGTAAGTGTATAAAAATTAGATAGCAAAGCGCCCGAACTTTTTTTAAGACTCCCTCACCAGACCTTCAGTGTCGATCTGAGGCAATCCAACAGACTCGGGCTGAAATGCTTCATGATTTGTGTACTACACTAACATATAGCAAAACCAGGGGTTGGGTTAGACACGGGATGCAAGGGTCAAGAGAGGTGCTTACCGCTCAAATCTCAGCCCTGGAAAACTCGCCCAGAATTCAAGAGACCGAATTCACTCAGTGGAAAATAGACTCACCAGGCTAATACAGTGTGTGGTCAGTGTGGTCAGTAGTTTTCCCGCCCTCAGTGTTGCCCTCAGGGAGTCTGGACGGCTTGGTGAATGTCGATGCGGGAAAATGGTCCAGCTTGTATGTGCTGATTGTGCAGCTCCCAAGCATCTGGAAGCTCTGGGTAAGTCCTCTTATGAATATATGCTTCAAATTATCACCATTAAAGCCGACACATGTGAGCAGGAGGGTAAACGGAGCGGGGTGCGGTGAGGGTGAATGTGGTTCGAGATCAACCATTTTCGGCTGTTAGGCCATGTTTGGCTGCAATGAGCGCACAGACCAAGGAAATTGTTAACGCGACTGAACGCGACTGTAACATGGATATCTACGAGAATATATGGTAATTGAACGAAGTGTGAGGATAAACTAGAGGCTACTGCCATTTATTGTGTAGGTTGGAGGATCAGACCAGAATAAATAATTACATGGCTTCTTGGAGGGTGGCGAGCCAGTCCTCCATGTCATGCATCGTTGCGGTGGGGATCGCAGCGTCCGGGGGACCGTAAAGCTTCTTGTCGTCCTCATAGTTGGCATTGTAGAGGCTAGCGAGTTGTTAGTGATGGTAAATACTTGGAATGAGAAGTTATAACTGACATTTGCAAGGCCTCCTTGGTCACGGCGACTTTGCGGTACGTCGCGAGTTTGCTGTCAACTTCCTTCCAGAACTTCGCCTCACTGGTGCTCGTCGCTTTGCACTCCCGGGCACAAAGTCGCTGGAACCATCAAATCAGTGAAGTCCAATATCGAGGATGAAATAACAAACGATAAACGCGACGCGCTGGTACAAACGGGCGGTGGGCTTGGCTGGGGCATTACCAATGCAAGATCTGGTGAGGGTGGCGATGTCCACAACGCTCTTGTCATCGGTCGAGCCCCCTGGCGCGTGTTCCTTCAAAGCCTTGAAGACCTGACGAAAAGGGGAATAAGCCCAAAGCGACCATTCCGGGAAATAGATGCTTACACAGGCCTTGATATGGCAGCGAACTTGAGTGAGTCCACTAATGATGATGGCCTTGACAGCCTCGCAGCGCCCGGTTTCCTTGCTGGGGGGCAATTCGGCAATTTGGCAGGTACGCATGACGTTCTGTGCATCAATGAATGGGAGTAGCTCAGGCACACCCAGGGTACATACCATGATGTTGGTGGCGATCGAGGGCACTCCTTCCTGATCACGATAGCTTGTTATGGTCGCAGACAAGATTGCCGCGTACGACCAGTCGTGAAGGGTTCTCTGTGAATAGAATGGGTTTCCATCGCGGACTTGAGACCAAATGAAACTCACCCCCAAGGTATCAGACACTTGATACTTGGCGCTGTGGTCAGCCCAGATCAGTGCCAGCTTGTCACGGCATTCAAGAGTTGCGATGAGAGTCTGATATGCGTGCCGCATGGGGTGACCTTCCTGAAATATGTACGTTAACACATCGAAAGGGGATATGATCCAGATGGACCTACTTTCATGAAAGCTTCAGCGTCTGCGTCCGACTGAGCAGAGAGATTCTTGGTGCGTTTAAAAGCGCGGGCTTCCTCCACAGTGTATGGTCCTGTCATGAAGCCGGGCTGAACAGGGAAAGAAGTGTCGTCGAAACTCTGGAGCTCCATCTCGTCGCGCGTGCGAACGAGACCTTGAGAAGATGCTTCACCATCAGGTGATTGACGCGTCGAAGACGCGTTAGACGCGACTTCCGCGATTTCTTGCTGACGCCGCTCCAGAGTAGCTTGGAGGTGAGTCATAAGGGCTAGTTGTGCAGGGCTGGGAGCGAAGTTGGGGTCCGACATCTGAGTCATGGTGAGAGTCGAGATCAAGAGGGCTTTTGAAACTCCGCCATGCGACGCGACTTTTTTTAAAGGTCACAGAAAGGCCCAATGGGGACGTGGATTCAAGCACAGCTGTGACTCCTCGCGTCCCAGGCACGCAAACGGCGCGTTAATATGGCGGGCAAACGTGGGGCTAAGGCCATGGACTTTGGTCCAGGTAATGCTTGTTTTTTCTCTCCTGGATTATTGCAGTCCTGATGAATCTTTTCGTCAGACTGTATCCAGGACACCTCTACAGGAAAAGTTCGCTGTCGGGTGTGCAAAGAGGCCTCTGAAGGCGACACCACTCCCTGGATGCTCCGAAATTCCTGGAAGAAACATGTGGAGTCAAAATCACATTTACGAGTAACGGAAAGAGCATCAGACGCTGCGCGAGCTGCTGATGCTACGAACAAATATTATACAGACCTTTACAGCATGGGAAGTGCCCCTCTGCGAATGCCTGCCCGTCCTCACAGTCCAGTATCCCGGGCCCATTTCCACCCAATTCTGGATGAAGACACGAACGGAATCAGTGCAGAAGATTTCGATATGCTCGAGTACACTCACCCTGGGCCCACAGCTGATGAAGCGGAAACAAGAGCAAAGAATGTAGAGATCCTTCGAAGAGAAGTCGAGTTACTGATGCTCGAGCACCTTGACGAAGAGTTCGAAGGAGGAGATGACGAGACTCTTCCGCAATTATCCGAAGAACTTCTAAACAATGGCAAGTGCAAGTCTCAGTCGACGGGCAATCTCTGGTTCTGAATTTTCTTGCAGATCTGCTTGCACCGGATGCGGAGGAAGCCATGAATGAGCACTTCACAGGGGTTCCAGCAAGCCACGATTATGCGCCGTACGGAAACAAGACTGTACGGAGTCAAATTAGACCTCTTTCACCGTCACCGACAAAAATTCATGTGTACCCACAGATGTGTTACTTGGATATTCTGGACAACTTACCTCGTCTCCGCCTGTCCTCCAGCCAGTTCAAGATGATCTTATGGATGATGAAAGAATGTGGTGCAAAAGATGTGCCGTCCTTCAACGCTTTCCGCTCAATGCAGAAGCATATCCGGAAAACCGTGGGTGTGAGAAGTGAGCCACACAAATCGGATCTCGGCAACCTCTTTTATGTCAACGACATCCGTGACCTGGTTTCAAAGGTATGACTCACGATTTGGACTTTTTTTCTCCGCTGATTCAGTACATATTTAGGACTTCTCGAATCCAGAAGTAGCCCCGCATATTCAGAAATATCCCGAGGATGTAGACGGCGGTCCAATCTCCGAGATATGGCAAGTCAAAGATGGGCGCTGGCACAACATACCGCTTGATGAACTTACTCCGTCCATCCTCATTGGCCACAAGCGCTACTATATCCACGAGGTGGCGGAGCTCTCAGATGCTCGTTGGGTCATCCCTGCCTTGTGGATAATTTGTCGGGGCAAAGTATATGCAGACTGTCATCTGGTAAATAAAAATGTAGGCCCGTGTTGCTTGCATTTAACGATTACTAATTGTTCCTTAGGGCGTCGGAGTCCAGTCAGTACAGCCGGAGATTGTTCGAATCTCGCTAGATCTATTTAAATTTAACCACGAAGATCTTGTGAGACACCTCGGCGCTCCCGTGTCGTTCTCAGGTATAGTATGTCTTGCATAGATGCGGATTAATTGTTCTAACCATTCCATGCAGAATCAAGTAAGGAATATGGTGCAAAAATCCCGAATCAGCTTCGCGCAATTGATAACGGCGAAGACTTATTTACGGTGTGGGTTCCTGTCTGGGCGGATGATGTCTCAGGTGCCCGGAGCAAGCAGTATCAGAAACATATCAATGTTTATACCTCGAACGCCAACCTGCCTGGCCAGCTCCTGCAACAGGAATATTTTGTGCGGTTTGTGTCCACTTCGCCGCATGCTGGTGCACTCGAGCAGCTTAAGGTTGTTGTGAACCATGTTAAGTAAGTTTGAAGCATTTATGTCCTTCTCTACAAGCTAATTGTCACCCAGGGAAACACATATAAGCCCTGTCAGAACTTATGATGCAGAAACGGGCCGACCATGCAGCTTTCGGTTGGGCATCCCAGATGCACCAGCAGACAACCCTCAACAAGCTGAGGAAGCTTCTCACATCGGGCATCAAGGCAGTCATTTCTGTCGCCGTTGCAAGGTTGGGGGCACGAGTGAAGAAAAAGAGTGTCCAGATGGTTACCACTCATTCTATGAGGTGAGTTTCCATGTCCGTAATCTAGGCCAGCTTTCAGAATTTATTTGCTGCCATATTAGACGGGCCAGCCACGGAATGTGCAAGAGATCCGCGACTGTGTGCTCACCCAAATCGGCCTCGCCACATCTGGGGTTGCCGCTCGCGTTGAGGCCTTGCAAACCGCTTCGGGAACCAAAGACAAAATCGCGCAGCATTGGATTGATATCTTGATCCAGAAAGCCCGTGATATGCAGACAGAAACTCCGGGGCGATCACACGATGAGATATCAACGGAGCTGCTAATGTGGTTGAGTACGCAAACAGATCAGCCATACAATCCTTTACTTGATCTCCCTCGTACGTCGGTGATCTGTGTCCCATTTAATGGCCAGCTCTAATCTATTAATATTTCCCAAGATTTCGATCCCTCGCAAGACACGCTTGTCGAAATATTGCACACTATCCTCCTGGGGGATGCCAAGTATACATGGTACGAGCTGCATCACAACTGGACCCCTGCACAACAGAATATTTTCACGGTTCGGCTTCAAAGTACAAATCTGGATGGTCTTCGTGTTCCGCCAATCCGTGCGGCATATATGATGCAATACCGCAATGGACTCATTGGGAAGCACTTCAAGACACTCATGCAGACGATGATATTCCATGTCCACGATCTAGTTTCACCGGACCAATTCGTGCTTGTGCGTGCTCTGGGAGAGCTCGGGCCCATTCTCTGGATGCCGGTGATCGACAACATGGAGAACTATCTGGTATTTATATGGATTCCATTCAACTTGCATACACTAATAAAATCGCAGGCCGATTTACAGATACTCATCGACAATCTGCTCGATGCTTTTGCGACCTTGGACCCCACTAAAATCCTAATCAAGCTGAAACTACATGTTCTACTCCACATTATTGACGACATACGGCGTCGCGGGCCCGCCGTCCGCTTTTCCACAGAAGTATTTGAATGCTTCAACGCCATCTTTCGGCTGTGCTCGGTTCTCAGCAATCATCAAGCTCCGAGTCGCGATATAGCTGCCAAGCTTGCAGACTTGGACCGTGTCAAGCATATTTTAAGTGGCGGGTACTGGCTCGAGGATGAGGCCTGGATCCGCGCAGGAAAGGATGTCCACCGCATTCTCCGTGACACCCCAATTATCCAGAGACACCTCGGATGGGCGCCACCACCCGTTTGGACTCCTGGTAATGTTCGGGCAGTTGCACAGAAGAGGCAACAAAAGGAGGCGGCCCTTTCACCGGAGCAGACATTAATTGTCGGAGCCGCCAACCTCTGCGGAGTAACCATCGACCCCAGGGCATCGTGGACGAATGGCCAAAGTGTAACCGCTCGGTCGGGTGATTCTTGTAAGGCCGACTCATGGGCAATATTTCGCTTGAACAATGTAAGCCTCAAGTGACTCAAGCGGAGTGTTATTAACAGAGCTTAGGAACCCCTGGTCGGTCGTGTGCTTCGGATCCTTCTCCCAAAAGGCGGAAAGTCAGGCCAAGGGCTCCTCGTGGTAGCCAAATATAATGTCGGAGAAGCGCTGCATTCACAGCTGCATATGCCATTGCTACTTGCCGATACAGAGACCGCTCGAGTCGTAGTGCCTTCAGATGTGAGATTAATTCAGATTGTCGCACCCAAACTTGCTTTCTAAACTCACTTTACAGTCAATACAGTTCTCATTCAACGCCCAGCATGACTGTCGTGCTTGCGGGTGTGATGCGAGCGGTGTTACCCGGCAAATGCAGGAACGACAGGAATCAGACAAACTGATTCATTCCATTGTTCACAAGGACGAGGACCGCTTCATTATCAATACCCATGGGTTCCACAATGCAACCCTCCTACGAAAATACCTTCCGGTGGCTCTCACTAAGCCCCGCGTGTTGTTCCCAGATCGAAGAAAACGACACGATGATCTCTCCGGACCGCTGGCAGCTGCACAGAAGGAGAAGCGCGCGGCAACACAGGAAAAGGCCGCAGCCACAAGACAGAGGAACAAAGCGGCGAGAACAGGAGCATCCGAGGCTCAAGTGGCGGCTAACAACAATGGCTTAAGTGCGGGGGGTAACACGGACAGTGCAGAGCATAACACAGGCGCGAATAAGCGGCCGAGGCATTCCATTGAGTAGGTAGCACATATAGATTACTTGGCAATAGCATCCCCGTCTCCTGCTATTGCCGATGACCCACGCGCAAAGTCCCTTCGGAGTTTCCGAATCCATGCCGCCGTTCGGAGGATGCGCACGCGCGCCGCCGCCGCGACATCGGCCTGGACCTGCCGCTGTTCATAGGTCCGTAAGTGGGTTCCAGGGTAGTGCACAGGCCCAAAAACATCCTTTGAGCACGTTAGCGAAACGAAAAATGGGGCCAAAGGATTGACTAACAAAAGTAGTCATGCTGATATCTGTGCTGGTATTGCCGGCAGCTGAGACCAAGAGCAAAGGCTCCATTGGTTCGTCGTCCTCATCCAAGGAGTCCCCGGTGGATGATGAGGCGAGCCCGTAGTAGTGGTAAACAGGCTGAGACCGGGGGCTACTGGATTTATCGATCGAGTCGGATGGGCTGCCCGAAATGCTTTTGGCGGGGCCTGGAGCACGAGGAGGGCTGGGAGCCGGCTTCTGAAGAGCAGCCGCCAGTATCATTGATGCGTGAGAAGACGGGCACGGCGAGCTCATGACGGCGTGCTGGGCGTTGGTTGGTGAGAAGACAGTGTTGCTCGACGGCGGAGAACATCCGGACTGGTGAGGGGCTTGGAGAGAGGTGCAGGAGATGTGAGGGGCATGTTTGAGGCAATGTCAGTGGGTTGTAGTCCAGGATATTGGCCAGAGAGTGGGCCGACGTGAGGAGAAGAAATAAGTCAAGTCTGCCAGTGACGTGTGACGGAAACGTTGTGGCAACATTTGGCCAACGTCGCCGGCAGATCGAGCCTCCCGACATTCCTCCAAGCTCACACAAATATCGGGGAAACGGTTTGGTTGGATCTATTCTACACAGTCTGTGTCTATATCAAAACGACAAATCGGCTGGTTGGTGGTGTAGCTTGGCTGCCGCCAGTCCATCCGCCGTGCTCCCTGCATGTCCTGCTGTGCATTTGGTGCAGCCTGTGGTCGAATTGCGGTGGATGCAGGCGCCAGGTCGCGGATGTCGTTTCCCGGCCGTACTCACCGTTTCTTTTTCTAGGCCAAAGCTAAAGCACCCACCACGTCAAGTGGCGGCAAAGCCGCAAAGAAAAAGAAGTGGTCCAAGGGAAAGGTCAAGGACAAGGCCCAGCACGCCGTCGTCCTCGACAAGGCCACCTTCGACCGCATCATGAAGGAGGTCCCCACCTTCCGCTTCATCTCCCAGAGCATCCTCATCGAGCGCCTCAAAATCAACGGCAGCTTGGCTCGGGTAGCCATCCGCCACCTCGAGAAGGACGGCCAGATCAAGCCCATTGTCCACCACTCTGCGCAGCTAATTTACAGTGCGTCGCTTGCCCTGCCTTTGATTTCTACGTTCTGACCTCTGTCTCCCTCTCTCTTCAGCACGAGTAACAACAGCATCGGATTAGACGTTTATTCTCTCTCGTCGCTATGCTCGTTGATAGGCCTATGTATCTCACTGCACACTAAAATTCATGATTCCGCGCAACGACTACTGCATTCGTTTTAAGTCTCGTCTATGGTAGACACTGGCCTTCAGACGGAGTCGCTTCGCCTGATGGCGCTGGGAGTTTGCACGCACCCCATTTCCGGTCGGTCGACCCGGCCCGGAGCGGGTGGGGCTCCTAAACTCGATCCCTCTCAACGATGTCAGAGGAAAGCTACTACCTCGGCATCGACGTCGGTACCGGTTCTGCTCGCGCGTCTCTAATCTCTGCGAAAGGCAAGGTCGTCGCGTCCTCCACCGTTGAAACCATCACATGGCGCGATCCCGACGATCACCGCATCTTCGAGCAGTCGACAGACAACATCTGGGCAGGTATCTCCTCCGCAATCAAGACCTGTCTCTCAGAGTCGCAGACTCCGTCCTCGGCCGTCAAGGGGCTCGGCTTCGACGCGACCTGCTCGCTGGCCGTGTCCGATCTCGCGGGTGAGCCCGTGCAAGTTACGAAGGGCGACCAGTTGGGCAAGCACGGCGAGCGCAATGTCATTCTGTGGGCCGACCATCGCGCGGAGAAGGAGGCGGACCTGATCAACAGTAGCGGGTCCGTCGTCCTCGACTACGTCGGCGGGACGATGAGCGCAAGTCTCCCGCTTCCCCGCACACGACGCGCGTGCTGATGGATTCGCCCGGACAGCTCGAGATGGAGATCCCTAAGATCTTGTGGCTGAAGAACCACATGCTCCCCGCGCTCTTTTCCCGCTGCCAGTTCTTCGACCTGCCCGACTTCCTGACGTACCGCGCGACGTCGGACAGCACGCGTTCCTGCTGCTCCTTGACGTGCAAGTGCTCCTTCATCCCGCAGTCGGGGTGGCAGGACGATTTCTTCGAGAAGATAGGGCTCGGGGAGTTTGTGGTGGGCGAGTACAAGCAGATCGGCGCGGCGAAGCAGACCGTCCTCACCGCCGGGCTGCCCGTTGGGAGTGGCTTGTCGAAGAAGGCAGCGGAAGAGCTCGGGCTCGTCGAAGGCACGCCTGTCGGAAGTGGGGTGATCGACGCGTACGCCCGGTCGTCTTATTCTTCACATGTGGTTAACCTCTTCTACGATCTCTAGATATGCAGGCTGGCTAGGGACGGTCGGAGCGCGGTTCACCGAGAACGGAAAATTATCTGAAATTGTTCCCTCGCTCGAGGAATCCCGCCACCGGCTGGCCGCCGTCGCGGGGACCAGCACTTGCCATCTCGTGCAGGTTCGTCACCTGTTGCCCTTACTCGAACCCTCCGATTTACAGCTACATCCAGAGCCCCGAGGGCGTTTATGTCACTGGCGTCTGGGGACCGTATAAGGTGACCGACGCGCTCTCGCTCTCGCCCTCGCGACTCTGAGCTAGTACAGGACGCGCTGTTCCGCGGATGGTGGATGAACGAGGGCGGGCAGTCGTCTACGGGTCAAGTTCGTATTTTATTTACCCGACACGTCGACCTCGGAAGACTCAACCGCGTGTAGCTTATCGATTTTATGCTCACGACGCACCCGGCATACCCCAAACTCATCGAGCAGGGTAAAGCACAGGGGAAGAATATATTTGTCGGTGAGTTCACAAACTAATTCGCTCGACGTCTCCCTGACTCATGTTTTTCCAGTCCTGCAAGACCTCCTGGAGAAGCTCCGCGCCGAGGAAAAGGTCGCCAGCTTCACGGAGCTGATGAAGGACGTGCACATGTACCCCGATTTACACGGTAATTGCATTCCCTCTACCCCCTGCTGCTCGCACCTCCTAACACCCATCGGACCAGGCAACAGGTCCCCCATCGCCGACCCGCGCATGCGTGGCTCCATCGTCGGCCTCGCGCTCGACTCGACGCTCAACGACCTCGCGCGCAAATACTACCTCACGCTCGAAGCGATCGCGCTGCAGACGCGGCACATCGTCGACGCGCTCAACGCGCGCGGGCACGCGATCACGGCGATCTACATGAGCGGCGGGCAGGCGAAGAACCTTGTGCTCATGCAGCTGTTCGCGGACACGTGCGGCATGCCCGTCGTGCTCCCGTTCGAGCACTCGGGCGCGGTCGTCCTCGGCGCGGCGATGCTCGGGCGCTTCGCGGCGGAGACGCAGGGACGGCCAGCGCTCGGCGAGAAGGAGCAGGGTGAGCTGCTGTGGGGTATTATGGTCCGTTCTGTCTCGTGTATAAATTTTGCATCCGCTCAACGCCGTTTTTGCAGGTCGACATGACGCCTCAGGGGACGCTCGTCGCGCCTGGCGCGTCACCGAAGGAGAAGAAACTTTTGGCGGCAAAGTACAAGATATTCAGGGAAACTATTGACATTCAACAGCGATGGAGACAAGAAATGGAGGAGGCTGCAAAGTGAATGTACTTTAAACGTGTATAGTAGGATTTTGAAGGTAAAAACCTCGCCAAGGAAAAATACGAAAGTTCAAGTTGAACGCCACTTTTGAGGTCACGCGTTCGGCAACGCGTCGCGTCGCGCGGGCCAAACAACGATACATTGACACAGTTGAGTGTGTTGATTGTTGAAGGGTAAACGTTTGTGTGCGGGGGGAACTCTCAGACAGCTCTTGGACCACTCATGCGGAAGATACATGGAGAGGAAAATATGCATAGAAAGAACACATATGTAGACGTTACAAAGGCGAGATAAAGTTAGGAAGTGGACGTGTAATGCATACAGGGATGATGATGATAACGGGCCAGGACTCAGAGTAGAAAAGAGTACAGCTCACGAGCGCTCGCCACGGAGACGGCGAGCAAGAGCGAGATCCTTGGGCTGGATGGTGACACGCTTGGCGTGGATAGCGGCAAGATTGGTGTCCTGGGACGAGAGTGAGCAAGCGGCATCGCCAAGGAAGGTAATGTGCGCACCTCGAAGAGCGACACGAGATACGCCTCGGCGGCCTCCTGGAGCGCCATAACGGCCGACGACTGGAAACGGAGGTCGGTCTGCAAGGAATGGTCAGGGTTGGGCGTTGGGCGAGGTATAAGACGCGGTGGCACGCACCTTGAAATCCTGGGCGATTTCACGGACGAGACGCTGGAAGGGGAGCTTGCGGATGAGGAGCTCGGTCGACTTCTGGTAGCGTCTGATTTCACGGAGCGCGACGGTTCCAGGCCGGAACCTGTGGGGCTTCTTGACACCGCCGGCGGCTTGGCCAGAGGTCTTGCGGGCGGCGCTCTTGGCGGCGAGCTAGAAATGAGTCAGTACTCGGATGGTCCGTGCGCAAACAGACGACGACGACGACGGACCTGCTTACGAGGAGCCTTGCCTCCAGTGGACTACAGACAAAGTCAGAGAGGTTACAAGTGGAAGAGGAAGGGAGGAAGTACCTTGCGGGCGGTTTGCTTGGTGCGGGCCATTGGGCGGGAGTCTTGAGGTGTGGTGGTGGTGGTTTGAGGTCAAGGAACGAAAGAGTCAACAAACCAAACCTCCTTTTTAACGCGAAATTCCGGCCCACGTGACCCCGTCGCGCTATTCCTTACATAATCACTCTCCGAAGCCGACACGTCGATTAAACCTTTGCGATGATTCCATGGCTTCTGTTGCTGCCTCTGCCAGTACTTGCGCTTGACAAGACGCTGGGGGTCCCCCCTGCGTTGCTCTCGCGATATTCTCCGCCGAAATCCGGGTCCTGGAAGTGCTTGGACGGCTCGAAGGAAATCCCTTGGGATTTCGTGAACGATGACGCCTGTGACTGTCCCGACGGCAGCGACGAGCCAGGTTCGACTCATAAACATATGACTCGCTCGCTGGCTCTCTGACTCAGAACTCCAAAGGCACTAGTGCTTGCCCGAACAGTACCTTCTACTGCCAAAATATTGGGCACATTGGCGCGACCATTCCGAGTTCCAGAGTAAACGACGGCCTCTGTGGTATGTTCCCGATGAACCCTGCTCTGCGACTGGGCAGTCGCTGACCTTGGACCCAGAACCGCAATGCTGTGATGGGTCGGACGAGCGACCTGGCGTCTGCAAGAACGCGTGCAAGGAAATCGGAGAGGAGTATAGAAAGAAGAGGGACGCGGAGCGAAAAATCCAAAAGACTGTCAGCCTTTCCTTGCTTGCCCTTTCCCGCCTCACGTTGCTATCAGGGTGCCAAAATCCGTTCCTCGTACATAGTTTTCGCACATAAAGAGAAGAAGCGGTTAGAGGCCTTGGTTGAGTCGTCCGCCCAGGAAATTGTCGTTCGCGAGAAGGAGGTTGCGCGTCTACGAGGTCCGTGCGCGCTATGCCTTACTCGAATGGTATTTTGATTTGTCCGAATCCAGATATCGCCGACCGCACCGAGTCACTCTCTGCCGCTGCTCTCGAGCACAAACAGCAATCCCGTAAGTCAAATACCAGAAAATGCTGCGCTCTCACAAACTCCCATCTACTAGCCCTGTACACCACGCTACTGTCTCATGCCGCGGCTCTTAAGGCCCTGCAGCGCGAGCACAAAAAACACCTTGAAAGGGAAAAGTCGCTCGGCGAGATCCTGGACGCACTGCGCAAGGGATACAACCCCAATTACCAAGACATGGCCGTTCTCGAAGCCGTGCGCGGCTGGGAGTTCCACGCCGGCCTGCCACATATCGGCGTGGAGGAGGACGCACAGGCCGCAGTGGATACGTCGGTTTCCGACGAGGAGGCCGGAATTGAGCCAGAGGAGAAGAAGGAGGAAGAGGAGGAGGAGTGGACCGCCGAGGACCTGGAGACGGGCCTGGACGAGCTGCTCGACACGGACTACGTGTCCCTACTCATGGCTCACGACGAGCATGTACTGACTCCGCCGCCCAGCTCTTCGTGTAAGTATGTCTGTCTACCTTCTAGTTTCAAGCTGACAATCGGCACAAGTATTCAATGTACGGTCGTATCTCCCCGAGTCTTTCATCCCACAATACGAGGAAATGCGGGGAACCATCATCTCATGGCTGGAAGTAATCGGAATCAGTGGCTCGGACAGCGAAGCCTCCGCAGGTCAGCGTGCCGGTTCACTCATTGTCCTCTATGTGAATTTTAACATTTCCAGACTCGTCCAAAGCGCGCCAAGCATTCAACAACGCCGAAGCGGCGCTCAACCGCGTCAAGAACGATAAGAAGACCGCGGAGGAAGACCTGGATGAGATATTTAACATCCATGGCTTCGGTGCCGAGGGCGAGTGGAAGAAACTCGACGGGACGTGCTTGGAGCTAAATACCGGAGAGTAAGTGGCTGCCTTCCTTTCTTGTTCGCTTTTTCATTGGGCTCCGACTACAGATACACCTACGAAGTCTGTATGTTTGATAAGGCAAGGCAAAAGCCTAACAAAGGCGGCTCGACGTTCGACCTTGGGTACGCTTGCCTTTCCCTATAATCAATCTCATTTATTCATGCGCTCTCAGATCATTCTCGTCCTGGAACCCATCACCAGACGTGCAACCAGGCGACCCGGCGTACTACGAAAAGCAGGTGTACAACAAGGGCACGCGGTGCTGGAATGGGCCCGAGCGGAGCGTCGTCGTGCGTCCCTTCCCTTCCCTTTCTTTACCTCTCCCTCCCTGATTGACGCTGACGGATGACGGTCTGTAGCTTGTGTTGAAGTGCGGCACGGAGAACGCGATCCACACGGTTGCGGAGCTAGAGAAGTGTGAGTATCAGTTTACGGGCACGTCGCCGGCGCTGTGTTTGCCGCTGGACGAGAAGGACGGCCGGGAGGAGCTGTGATACATTTGTAGAAAATGCATACCCAGGTTATTGTCGGATCGCGCGTATTTATCGTCGAAAGTTTGGGAGGTTTTATGCGAGTTTCAAGTGAGACAAATTTCGAGCTAGAAAGTGAGGTCGACAACCATTCAGAGTCAAAACTCAAAAGTGGAATCAAAACTGTCCCATTTAGGAATCCTGGTACCGGACAACAAGCAATAATAACCCAGATTCTCCCAAAACGCGTTGCTGAACGCGTCAAAATGGACCGAGGGCTTATAGTCGCTGCACAGCTGTCCTCGCTTTTTCCTTCTATCCAGGCAACCTCCATTCCCATACAAACAACTCGCCACACCTCCTCCCTCCCCCCACTTCCTGACGCGTCCGATCCTCCACTCGAGCACGCCTCGTACTCTGCCGTGCTTCACACCCCCTCCACCGGCACCATCCTGCTTCGTGTGCTGCACGGTGGCCTCATTCTTGAGATCGTTTCGCTCTCCACCGGCGTCCCTCCAGTGCGCTTCGTCTTTCCAGCTCTAGTCCTACCCTCTCCAGCGATATTCCTATGGGAAACCGAACTGCACATCGTTGCAGTAACAAACACAGGCTCACTCTACCGCCTCGTGCTCCCCATAGACGGTGGCCTGGATTTATGGCTGCACCAGACCGCCAACACTTGGACTCGCGAATATCACATCAAGAATTTTTCCGGGATGATAGACGGGCTCGTGCATGTCCAAGGGACGCATTGCGTCGTCATTAGCCAATCGGGCGGATCCCTTTTGCGTTTGGAGACTGAGTATCTTGGGTCTAATGGCAGTGACGGTAAGCATTCTTGTTCGAATCTATCCTCACCGCGAGCTCAATGAGGTTTAGATGAATGGAATGAAACTATTTTCCAACACACCTCCTTCCTGTCATCTTTGACGTCTTTTCTGCCCAACCTTACATCCAACTACTCGAGTGGTTCAGAGATCATCTCAATCGCCACTCACCAATGGCCGACGGATGTTGGTCATATTTGGACACTTTCTCGAGACAGAAATTTGCGGTTCTGGAAAGCTAAAATCGGCTGTGTTGCAACGAAGATGCTTTCCTTGATACCGGGTAGAGAAGCGACACCAGTGCCGGGGAATCCTGGGGCGCCGCACATTTTACTTGACGCGGAACATCAGACGTTGTTACGTGTTTTCTCTACACCCGCCAATGAAGACCACATATATGTGCTTGCTTTCATCCCAACTCCCTCCTCGCCTGCTTCCGGTGGAAGTTTCCAACTCCTCGGCACAGTCTCAGATCAGTTTTACGAGATCGGGACAATAGAATGCTCAAAACACAGTGTCCATTGTCATCTCCAAGACTTCATGGTGATTTCGGATGTGCTGTATACGTTATGGGACCGCCAGGGGCAATCTATGGTTGAAAGGACGGTGCTTAACACTACCGAATTCAACGACGGCGATTTCCAAGCGCTCCCATGGCAGAGCTCGACCTACGCATCGGAACCAGAGCTCACACCAGCTTACCTGGAGGAGCTCCTCGTTTCTCCTGGTTCGTTGACAGACAAGTTCTTCGAGGCCATCATGCGCCCGGGAATGTTCTCGGCGCTGACGCTCCGGACAGCCATAGAGCAGTATTCAGAGACATGTGCCTCTCTTCCTGGCCCGCTTCCTCCTCAACTCACCACCACATACGCCACGGTTGGAGAAAACATTGCAGGCCGTTGTCGGGTGCACGGTCAACCTCAATCGCGATCCCCACACCGGCGCTCTACAGCACGCCAATTACTGGAGTGCGCTGAAGCGTGATTGGGAGGGTTTCATCGCCCGATGCCGCGAACTCGAGCGTAGCGCTCGGTGGCCGCTTGTCCTGGGTGCCAAGGGCCACGGCGACATAATCGTGGTCGAACGAGAACGCGTGGGATCCCTAGTGGCCGAAGACCTGCCCATTCGTCTTCGCAGAAACCTTGGCGATGATCGGCAGGTTGAACATGTCTACAATATCTTTGGGGTCTTATGGGGTCTGCAAAGTAAACTAGGCGCTCCGTTCATGTTGAGCCTGGAGAGTCGGCTACTTGATATCATCCATCAGGAGAATGCGTTCTCCTTTGCCGACATCATCCAGGATCAGGTGCTGCGCGTTAAATTTGGAGAAACGCTCGACCAGGGCGCAAAGAGCTGGATGACCGGACGTTTGCAAAGTATCCCCGACATCGATGCATCCACTCGAACGGCTCTCGACGTCATTGGCGGCTTTGATTCTGATGTGAAGAGGGAGGAGGATGAAGTCGAGTTGCTCCTTCCCCCTCCACACTCTGACTGGTCGAGGGCTTTAACGGCGACGTACGTCACTGCCACCGTCAGTGCCAGATATGAACTGTGTCTCTCGCTTGTGACACTTCTCTTCTTCTTCTCCGACCAACTGGACAACTGGGACCCCGCCTTACTGGCAGAGGTTTTTGCTGTGTTCCGAGGAATTGCAATCCTGCGGTTTTTATCCAGGCAGCCTGCTGGGGATCCTGGTGGTTCTAAACCCGCTGGCGAGGATGTTGCGGCAGACGATGTTATTGCGCGGCTGCGCAATATGCAGGTGTCTCGAAGCTTGCGCGGCACCCATTTTACGCCAACATACTCCCTTATCCATCGCCTTCTTGTTCAGCCTGCAGACACCCTTGGTTTGCCAGGTGCTTCCCACCGGTTCCTCGATTCCACAGGTTTGCTGCAATCAGTATCTCCCGCGAATGCCACCAAATACGAGGTCATCTTCTGCGAGCGTTTGAGGGCGCTGGGGTACTATGAGAGTACAAAGGAGATCATTTCCTGTCTTCCCCGGACGGCCGGTGTCACTTACGTTCATGCACGACTGTGGCTGAACATAGGTCGCGCCGATGACGCCGCGTATCTAATGGAAAAGCTAGCCGGCTCATTCGGTGAGTCCTTCGTGAGATATTGTCATCCTGGGCGAGTTTAATGATACCTTCAGGCCCCGATAATGCCCTCTCTTCCGAGGATCACGAAGCCTTGTCCTTTGTCCTTCCTGCGTCTGATCCATTCGACTCGGCGTTCTTTTTCTATCTACACGTTTCGAAGCTCTTCAAAATGGCATCACTCGTCCAGCATGAGGTTTCGTTTGCGCAGCTCGCCCTCTCTGTTGCTCCTCCCGAAGCCGACACTTCGTCCCTCTGGAGCACCATTATTAAAGGATACACCGATCTGAGCTTATACGATGATGCGTACTCTTCTTTAATTGCTACTCCATATGAGAAACAGTCAGTCTCAGTGCTAGCTGTCTTTGTGTTGCTTACCTTTCGTAGAAAGCGTGAATGCGTGGCACAGCTGGTCTATCGAATGTGCGAAGACAATGCTGTCGAAAAGCTCGTGTCGTTCAATTTCCCCGGCTTCGCTGATGAAGTGGAGGACGCGCTAGGATTCAAGGCGCGGAATGTTGACCCGCGCCTGCATCCGAGTTACTCCCGCATTCTGTATTCTTGGCACACGTTCAGAGGGGACCACCGCAGCGGTATTTACCTCCTTTCTTTGTACTGGTTCAGAACTCAAAAGCCGCTACAGCCGCCCTCGTAATGTACCAGCGAGCTCGGAAGCTGCAAGACCTCATTGCATCCGACATTTCGTTGTCGGCCACCTTGGCTGGGCAACAGCAAGAGGCCTACATGGTCGCGATCAATTCCTTGTCGTTGGTTGATCGAAGAAACGCCTGGTTTCTTCTGCCCGTGCTGGTCGCCGATCGCACCCGCGAGGTTGGTATGGTTCACTTGTTTACCTTAATCCCGTCTCATTCCCTCGCAGCAGCCACACAAACGACGAAAGCTGTCGAAGTATATACCGGAATCGCGATTCACCCCAGGAACGCACGATTCCGAGATTGTGACCCTATCTGAGATACAATACGAACACGCGCTGTTATCCGCTCAACTTGATATAATTCAGAGAGAGCCTGCGTTGTCCTCGTTCGGAGGTACGCCTTCAAAGTTGCCACGCTTTGAACATGATTTTGATTCGCGCAGACCTTCCGCCAGAATCAATAGTGCTGCGGCTCGCCCATGCCAACAGATTCAGCCTCGCGATGGCCACGGCGAGCAGCCTGAAGGTCGACATGACGGACTTGTTCGCCCATTTAACCACCCAGTGCTTGCGTCTGTCTCGGAACCCTGATACGGTTATGTACGTCCTTGATCCAGTTTGGATCGACCATTTCCGCTCACATTCATGATTTAGACAAGAGGATAATTCCGACTGGTTACTAACAGACAAAGTCTCATCCTGGCCCGGAAGTCCTGCTGACCGCGGCTGGAGATATCTGCGACAATCGCTAGAGAGGCACGATGGACCCGACACGGACTATAAATACGCCAAAATAACCTTGGAAACGATTTTGAGTCTGCAGAGAGCATCGCCTCCTCCTCCGTGGTTGATACATTCGTTGGAGGTTCGTCCAGTTCAATTTCCTGCACAACAAACACTGATATCTTTTAGGACCATCATCACGAATATTTGATTCGTGTAAATCTACGCTACGAAAACTTGGATCAATGTATATCTCACACCCTTTCGTTAATCCAAAAGGTACAACATTCTCTCGAGTGCGGTATCACGTCTAACTCATATGAATAGGCGGACGCGCACCTGTCCCGAGACCCAGCCAAGCACGCCGCTTCCACGTGGCTGCCTTATACCTTGATCGACCAGGTACTGGCTGCTGCTACTGCACAAGACTCGCCACCCCCCGGCCTGTCGCAGCTGCGATCTGAGATTGCTAACCGGCTGAAGCGAATGCAGAAGCTCAATAATTTTACGAAGTGACCGATGTATATATAATATATAGTACAGAGGCGAATCCCGCAAAAATTGTTTTTCGGGGGACTTGCGCACAGCAAATGCAAATTTATACAGCTACAGGGCCGCGCGAGCGAGAAACAAGACAGCAAAGGGAGAGCGGGGTATTAGCACAGCGCGAACGAAATAGTACAGTACAGCTAATCCTCAAAAGATACACCCAAGGATATACAGGGGAAGAGAAGAGGAAGAGATCAGCACGCTTACGGTTGCATATGCCGACTAGAGCTAGCGACTGCGGGGTCGGGGCGAAGCACATCCAAAAACTGTGTCCATTCTCCGTGCCCGAAGCCAATAGCCTGGCCCCACACCGTCTCCTCGTCGCTGGGGTGGGGGTATTGTGTGTACGGCGGCCCATCCCTGCCGTAGGGCGGCTGCGGCGGCGGCAGATGATACGGCCCGCCAGGGTTGTACCCTCCGGGCGACGACGACGAAGGTATGTTCCCGAGCGGGTGTGGGTGCGACATGACCGTCGGCGACATTTGCGCCTGCGACTGCGGCGAGCGCATGAGCCCGTCGGGCGACTGCGTGCTGTGTGTGTAAATCGGCGGCGGCGCCGTCCGCACCGATGACAGGTTGTGCATCCCCTCGTACTGCGGGAGTGCCTGCATCATGTTCATCGGCGGGCTGACCGAGTTGGAGTTGGACGGCGAGCTTGCGGCGCCGCGCGCGCTAGGGGACTCGCCCAAGCGCCGAGGGTCGTGCGAGTCGTGGTACGGGAACGCGAGCTTGCGCACGACCCCGAGGATTTTCGCCTTCTCCTTCTCGCGCACCTCTGGGCTTTCCCGCGGGAAGTCCGCAGAGTAGAGCGGCGCGAGCGACTGGAGGATGTCGTACCCCTTGTCCGCGACGGCAGTGCCGCGCGACTGCTCCAGCGTCGCCATCGCTTTGCGGATGCTGGCGCGAAAGAGGCCAGCGCCTGGCTGGTCTGGATTCGCGATGAGCTGGAACGAGAAGAACATGGCCGCCGAGAAACAGTGGAATGGGCCCCAATTCATGTGCCCCGGGACCGCGAGCGCCGAGTTGGCGAGAAAGTCGGGGCGGGATTGGCCCGTCATCGTGATCAGCTTGTCAGCCGCGTTCACGGCGATCTCGAGGCTCTGCGCGGACTTAGAGAGGTCTACGCCGGGCATTTTGGACGCGTTCGCGTGCGCGCTCGCGTACGGGCGGTGCAGCGTGAAACGGATGTGGTAGTATGACGTGCGCACGATGACGCTCTGCACACCCAAGCGGCGGGTAGCCAGATTCGAAGAAGCCAGGTTACGTGCAATCCGGTACTCATCGAGATCGAGTTCGGGAGGGAGGTTGTCCAGCCATTGCGTCAGCGCCCGATCGTTCGCCTGAACGCTGTCGTAAGGAACTGGGCGAACCGACACCGCGTCGTCCATTATGTCTCCCAGTATAAACGCTAATCGGAATAGGGCGATATTGGGCAAGTAGAGGCGGACCCGTTTTGTCGATAGAGGGGTCACAATACGACGGGAGCTGGGTGTCGAAGTGATGCGAGGATATTGTTATTGGGCGCCCAAACATGAAGGCTTGCCAGCTAAATAAAATGGAGATGAATTACGGCGATTCGAAGGTGAGAAGATCGACAGACCGTTCTAGAAGTACGATGTGCCACCAGGCCCATCTTCGGCGCTCAGCGACGTCCCGGTGCATTTTCCACTTGCCTGGATCACGATGGAGTCCCATTGCCGTCCCGATCGTGACTATCTCGCCCTTTGCATGCCATATCTCTTCACTGTCGCGCTTCGCCGTTGTGAGATAATGGCATCGAATCAGCAGGAGCTCGATGAGATCCAGGCTGTACGTTTTCGTCTCTGCCTGGCGGCGGTGCAGTGCCGTGGTCGAGACGTCAAAATATTTGAGGCCCAGCTCCTCGTGGGTTTCCGGGTAGCCCTCGAGCAGCCTGTGCTGCGCGGGGAGATAGTACGTGGCGGACGCCATTATTGCGCACGCGATGGCGAGTATAGTGCGGTCCGGGGAGGAGCCGTTTTTATACCGCTCCCAGTGGTGCATGAAACTCACTTGGTTGACGTGGCGGTAGATCCAGTTGCAGTACTCGAAGTAGTACGCAATGAGGCCGTCGATAATGTCGATCGACGGGAGCACCGCAAGCAGGTCCCGGTCGTATTCCTGGCTCATGGTGTTCAGGTCATCGCTGTTCCGGTCCTGGCTCTCCTGGCGGCTGTCGGAGTCCTCCGACCCCCGCGCGTCGGGATGCGACTGCGAAAACGCAAGTAAGGACACGGTAAGGCGAACAAGAAATACGAGACACACCAGCAAGAGATGCGTTGCAGCGCTTGTGGGCCCGGCATACAGCCCACCTTGACCCTGGCTGCCCAGCATCCCGGGGGCCGTTGGGGGGTGCAGTTTTTCTGATATGTCGGGGTCGATTGTCTCCTTCTTCGGGACGACGGGGGTTGCTTCGCTGCCCCTGCGGGCTGCTGCGGGGTAGGAGCGCTGGGAGGGGAAGACATAGGCTTCGAGGAGGGAGATCGAGTGACGTAGGCGGGCGATTTCTTGGGCGGGATCGATGCGCCTAGAAAACAGGTGGTGAAAATTCTAGTTTTGAAATTCATTATTTTCAGGTTGCCGACGCACTGATGATCATCTCCGCGGACCCCATATTCCCCTCCATCGTGTCCTCGGGAATCCTGGTAGCACATAGCAGAAGTTCCTAGCAACGAGAGTTTGGCGGGAGCGTTTCGCGAGAAGTAGGCTACGGCTTACCCCGCAACACACACGACGAACATGGCCGGTTCCTGGACACGTCGAGTGAGGGCCGTGTCGGAGAATGGGACGCACGCTCGTTACCTGTCGCACTTGAGCTTGCTGTTCCTGCATGGCTCGCAGTTGATGGCCTTGCGGGCGCGCTTGGTGGGGCGAGGCCCGTCGCCGTTGTGGTCGGCGGACGAACCTGGGGCCGGGGACGTTCTTCCTCGGACGGTTCCAGTGGATGATGTTTTTGGAGGCTTGGGCCGCGGACCTGCTGGAGAAGTGGTGGATGCTGACGGGGTAGGACTCTCGTCAGGCATGATGGAGGGGTCGCTGTTTTTAGGTGAGAACATGGAGAGAAGCGCTGAAGAGGGCGAGGGCAGCACAGACCAGGAAGAGGGAGGAGGAGGATGGGAGTTGGGCAGGCGGCGGGTCCTGGATCGGGCGAACGACCGCAAATCCAGAAAGAACTTTAGCTAGCAATATATTTGGACTTTGTACAGAATTCTGGGAGAAGCAGTAGGGCGAGCGGGCACAGCGTTGACTGCTCGCGGTCCCCGGGGTACGACACCCACACCCAAATCCGCCATATTTCCTGATCCGTCCATTCAGTCGTTCGGCATCTTCAGGAACACTGACAACTTTCTCAAGCACGTCGCGTACGATTATTCCAATGTCAGTTAGTCGCAGAAAACATCTTCCGGACGCTCGAGAAGCAGATTTTACCAAACGCCCATCCACCTTCAAAATTTCCTGTCAGAATAAACGCACATTAGCAACGCACCCCGGTGGGTCGGAGTCGGGCGAGCGTTCAGTCAACACAACGCCCGGCGCATCCCGCACTGACCCCATAACGATGCCGACAGAAACACTCACCATGAAGATACCACTGCGAAAGGCTCAAGCTTTGGTGTTATCTTAATAACCCAGAGTTTGTTCCCCGACCGTCCTCAGCCAGCTTACGCGTTCAGGGGCGAAGAGGAGCCAAGAGGGCGTTAGACCCGCGTGCGCAGGCGAAGAGGCCAGGCTTGAGCATGTTTGACGGCACGGCGTAACATATCTCAACGACCCTCGTGCGTGATGGGCACCTCGGCCGACCAAAGCATATCCTTGCGAGCGCACCAACGCCAACATCGTTCCAATAACAGACCCCCGCAACTCCGCCCGAACGGAAAACAGGCTCTCTTCGTGGCTTCACATCGAACAGCAAATTAACAGCAACACGGGGGAAAATAGATTCGGGGGCGAGCCTGTATTTAGATGGCACTCCTACCGTGACTGCTCTCCGACACGTTACCGAGCTGAACAAATAATCAGTACTTAGTATGTAAAATGCGATTAACTACCCGTGAACAGCGCGGAAGCACTGAAGAAGAGCACTATAACATTGCCGGCTAGCCTTCGTTGGACGAATCTCTGGGCTTCAACCGTCGGCAGGCCGCATTCCCTCGAATTAAATCGTGGGCCTTGGGGTCCTGCGAATCGTTGTCATACATAGAATTGCTGCCATCGGGAGTGACGCCGTAGCCATCGTAATGTGCATCTAAATGCACCAAAATGAATAAACACTGTTGGAAATGAACAGCGCATGGAAAAGGTTCCGCTTAGCGTGCACAAGCTGGATTGATGACGCCCACGAGCCAAGTGTATCCGTTCGCTTCTTCGAGTTCTTTTGCTCTCGTACCTTTCGCAGACGCAATGACGTTCGAAATCTGGCGAAACAGTGGGTGGCGTTGCGGCTGGCACTATCGATCGCCAGTTTGCGTCGAAACTGTGCCGAACGCGTTCGCCTCGCAGCTGTCCTGTGGGAATCGCCCAGATGGATTAAAAATGGCCATCAGCAACGTAGGGCGCTACATACGGATTTGGACCTGAAAGGAGCACGCTTCATCTCCGAAAAGTAGGGAGAGAGCATCCGTCGCGCAAATGGAAGGGTTACCCACTAAAACGACGGACGATGGGGCCCTCATTAGACCGGAAGGACCTTCAGACGCGACAGCAGCGGCATGGCGCGACCAGTGAGACGACGCTGAGGTGGGATTGCTGTGCCGAATAACTGCAGGGTGTGGCAGATGCACGGCGACCTAGGTGCCCATCGCGACCCCAGCAGCAGCAGAGCGTCGCGTCGGGGGTTTCGCTCGAGCAATTACTTCGAGGGGCGATCCGCGCGGCAGCGAGCGACCCATGCTGATTGCAGTGGAGACTAAATGGGTGCGCGCAATGATCTTCGCATCACTAGAACTGAGGAAGTGCAGGTGGTCGGAAGCGCTAGTCGTCGCGTCGTCGGTTCCCGGGCGAGCTTGGGTTCTAAAGGAAAGGGCTGCAAGGGCTCCCAAGAGACAGAACGCGTCTAAAAGCGCGACGCGTAGGATTGTGGGTAAGCCAAAGCTGCCAGTGGGTGGCACGTGCAGAGTGGAACTTTCTAGAATTTGCTGGAGGCTCATTTTATATTTTAATTGCACACTCACCGGTACTCCCTCCTCCTCACCGCCGGCACTCGACGATCTGACATGAGCGCATCCGAGCTGAAAGACCAGGGCAACAAGGCCTTTGCCGCAAAGGACTACGACAAGGCAATCGATCTCTTCACCCAGGCGATCGCCGTCGACCCACAAAACCACGTCCTCTACTCAAACCGGAGCGCGGCCCATGCTGGTCTGACCTCCTTGTATCCGCCTGTGCATGTTTCGCTGACGAGCGTTCCTTAGGTAAAAAGCAGTGGACGGAGGCGCTAACCGATGCGGAACAGGTACGATTTTTTGCTCGCATGCTCCAGACGTTCCATTTATCGGTCCCCAGTGCGTCGTCGTAAATTCCTCGTGGTCGAAAGGGTATGCGCGCAAGGGTGCTGCGCTGCACGGTGCCAGACGATACGACGAGGCGATCGCCGCGTACGAGGAGGGCCTCAAGTTGGAAGACAGCCCGGCCCTAAGAAAAGGGCTCAAAGAGGTCCAAGATGCCAAAGGTATGCCATAATGCCCCAGTAGCTCCCGTGGACCATGGCTCACGTTCACCCAGCTGTGGACGAAAAGGAGGAGCTTACCGGGTTCGCGAAGATGTTCTCCGACCCTGCTCTCTTTGGCAAGCTCGCTGCAAACCCACGGACGCAAAAGCACTTGGCCGACCCTGCCTTCGTCCAAAAGGCACGCGCCTTCACGCCCCCTCCTTTCCTTAACCTCTAATCCTATTTTTGCAGCTCAACATGATTCAGAAGAATCCTGTGTTGGCCGACTCGTTCGTTTCCAAATGTTTTTAGCCTTTCTTCCACTCAGCTCACAGGCCTGCAGGGCCATGCAGGATCCCCGTATGATCGACGTCATCGGGGCACTCATGGGTATAGATATGCAGGGCTTCAGCCGTCCAGAAGGTTCGGAGGAAATGCCCCCAGGCGTGTCCACTTCGCCCCCGCCATCCCAGAGCTCGCCCCCGCCTGCTGCCTCCTCGTCTAAACCCCCTCCAGAACCCACACCCCCGCCCCCGGCTGAGGACGTCGAGATGACCGAGGTCGATGACGAAGAGGCCCAGGCGAAGAAGGAGGCAGAGGCCGCGAAGAAAGCAGGCAACGAGGCCTACAAGAAACGCGAGTTTGACGAGGCTGGAAAACAATTCTCGAAAGCCTGGGACGTGTGGCCAAAAGATATCACATTCTTAACGAATCTTGGAGGTAAGCAATCTCTTACAGCCTCCGACTGTCGGTGGCGAACTAAATATGCCTTCTAGCCGTGTATTTCGAGCAGGGCGAGTACGACAAGGCCATCGAGACCTGCGAGAAGGCCGCCGAGGAGGGACGATCCCTCCGGGCGGACTACAAGCTCGTGGCGAAGGCCTTTGGCCGCGTCGGCTCGGCCTACCAAAAGAAGGGCGATCTTGCCTCCGCGATCAAGTACTTCCAAAAATCCCTCACCGAACACCGCACACCCGACATCCTGAACAAGCTGCGCGAGGTCGAGCGCACGAAGGTCGAGGCCGACAAGCAGGCGTACATTGACCCTGCGAAGAGCGCCGCCGCGCGTGAGGAGGGGAACGTTCAGTTCAAGAACGGCGACTTCGCGGGTGCGGTGAAGAACTACACGGAGAGCATCAAGCGCGACCCGAGCGATGCCCGGGGGTACAACAACCGCGCGGCGGCGTACGCGAAGCTCGTCGCGTTCCCGGAAGCTCTTAAAGACGTTAACGAGGCGATCAAGATCGACCCCGAGCTGAGTGAGTCAATTTTCGTACCGAGGATCTACGCTGTTAATCGCCGCTTCCGTTCCTTTTCCCAGCCAAGGCGTATATCCGCAAATCCACCATCCTCTTCGCCATGCGCGAATACACGAAGGCGATCGAGGCGGTGCAGGAGGCGACGGAGCACGACCCAGAACACAAGCATGCGAAGGAGATCGCGGACCAGGAGATGAAGTGTCAGCAGGCGCTGTTCAGCCAGCGAGGGTCGGAGACGCAGGAGCAGACGCTCGAGCGGGCGATGCGGGATCCGGAAGTCGCGGTATGTCCATTCAGACTTTCCTTCGCGCTCTTCTATTCATTAATCTCCGCGACAGGGCATCATGAACGATCCTGTAATGCAGCAAATCTTACAGCAAGCGCAGGGCAACCCCCGCGCTCTGCAGGACCATATGAAGAACCCTGTCGTCCGCTCAAAGATCCAGAAGCTGATAAACGCCGGAATCATCAGGACTGGATGAGCGTTCTATGTCATTTTACCATGTATCACTGCTTTGTCGTCACTCTTTTTACAATCTAAGCACAATTTTCCATCTCTGGGTAACCGCTCATCTTTCGCGAAAAGGCTTGGCTTACTCCGCATTTCGTTTTGGGTAATCCCGATGATCAAACGCGCTTTGACCGGCGGCAAATAAAGGTAAATATATACTACCACCTCCACTCAACATTTCCGGAAGCTTTTCCCCTTACGCCTTTGTACGGCTTATACGTCTCGCCCGTAACCTTGAGTTGATCGACCTTCAGCGCTGAAAATGTGTAGGATGACAACGTGAATCGGACTTGGAGCGCGTGTGCCGGTCGCGGTGCGGAGTTTCTGGAACAGCTAGATCAGGTGGTATGTCCTCGTGTCAAGTAGAAGTACCGACGAAGCGGACGTGAATGAGCCGCGCAGCGACCAGACGCTGGACGGCGGCACGACGGGGACTTCCCAGCGTACAACCTACGCAGAAGTGATGAGTGGGACAAAGGATCGCAAGAGAAGGGCAAGCACCATCTTCTTGGTATCGAACGTCCACGAACCGCTTGCGGAGGCGGAGGACCCCGTTTCGGGCAACCCTCTCCGTCCACCACTCAGCCCGCCGTCACCGCGACTGGCAACACATTTCACCCCACCCGCGCCTTCACCGATATACATCTCGGCTACGAGTGCCTCCATTGATTGGGACGGCATGCGCGACGTCAGCTTGAACTCGAAAGTCCCTGTTTCAAAATGACCGACTCAGATGTGCCTCCAGGGACCGACGGACGGGATGCATACCGCCGGATTCTGTAAGCTCGACGGTCGGCTTGAGGATGAAAGGAATGGGGACGTTCTCCTTTGCCGACAACGCCCCAGGCGGCGCACCAGCGGCCATGAATCGCGCCGTGGTTGCCGATGCGCTCGGGGTAAATCGATATTCGGCCAAAGTGAAATGGCCGTCCTGGCGGAACGAACGAAAGGGAGCTGTCACGCTTCCAACGCTGTAGCCTGGTGCATTGTGTAGAGACGGTCGCTGAAATGTATAATTGGTGCCTACCGAACACATGGGTGGAAAGCGCAGTCCGTGATGACGTGCGGGTTTGTGAACGTCAACAGACAATCTGGGGTGCCTTGTTCATATATGTGAGTGTCCGAACGGGCAATGCTGGGGAGAAGGGTACCTGAGAGTTTTGCGTTCGTCTCGATTTTGCCCCAGACACTACTTGAAAGGGTGGTTCCATGCCTGTGAAATAAGATGTGTAAGTCCCGGATTCAGGCATCAAAGACTTTATCTGACTTGTTCACTACGGCCTTCAGTTCCTCGGTCACGTCGAAGTAAATCTCATTGCTATTGTATCTCAAGCCCGCTTTCCTCCACGGAATCGGTGACGAGAAAGGTCCTCCAGCCGCCCCTAGACCGGACCCTGAGTTGATGGTGGAATTTATATTTGCGCCGGCGACGCTTAATAGTTTCGAGAGTAGGGATGGAGGAAGTACAATATCTCGGAGTGCGTTCGGGGAAGTAGTGAGCGGGTGGCCGCCAGAGTCCAGGGTCTCCTCAAGCAGCTGTACTGAAAAATAAGAGCTTGAAGTCGCTCCGAACGAGGCTCACGGACTTGATATACAACATCGAAATTATCCTTCAACGTGGCAGCTGAGAGCGCGCCAAAATATTCCCGAAGAATGTCGATGAATGTCTGAAGGAAAGCGAACGCAAAAAGTGGGTCCACTGCACTCCCTTAGTGGTGAGTAGAGGATAACGGATAGCTGCACTCACCGTCGCCACTCACAGGACACAGAATTCTCATATCTCCGCACTCAACGTGACAGCACGCGCTCGGGGAGTCTGCGACATTGTAGGGAGGGACATAGATGACGGGATCGATGTCTCCCGAGCGGTTGGACTTGGGGGTGGCGTTGTTGAACGCGTCGACGTGGAGAAGGGGATACGCGGGAGATGTTGAGCGGAATCCCGACTGAATAATTGGGCGTCTTCAGGGCGTCAAGGGGATGTGGCTTGAGAAGGAGCAGAACTGACCCAGTGCTGTCCAGAATAATTAGACCGTCAATAGCCATCGCGAGGTGGGGGAGAGTGTAGTCTCCGAGAGGCGATTCCTTTCAACTATCGTGCCAGTGTCTCAGCTATTCCCGCGCTTGGAAGTTCGCGCCGTATCTTACGTCTTCCTCCGGAGACTAGATGTACACGGTCAGAGTAGTGTCAGAGTTGTTGGGTTGCCGATCCCTAATGCGGCCAAGACTCGAGGTCACAACTCTTTGGTAACTCCGCTCATGGTATAAAAAGCTAGCTGCGATACACGTCCGGTCTCCCTCAAAAATGTCCGCCCACCACACTCCAGAGTCGTTCAAACCACTCCTTAATAGGCTTGTTCAAACCCCCGAATATTTTACTGCGGACGACTTGAAACTTGCCTTGAACCATCTCTTCACCCCAGATGCCGTTTCTCCCGTCCAAATCGGCGCCTTCTTGACTGCCCTCCATATCCACCGTGTCGAAAGACGCCCTGAGTCCCTTGCAGCAGCTGCAGCAGTTTTACGGGAGCGTTCTCTCAAGGCGACGGTCGAGGAACCGGAGAACGATTTCATCGTGGACATCGTGGGCACGGGGGGCGATGGATACAACCTATTCAACGTCAGTACGACCGCAGGGATAGTCGCCGCTGGCGCAGGTGCCCGAGTAATCAAAGTGAGCACATTGCGCTCTCCATGTCATGGCATGTTCAAACCACCATCAGCACGGAAGCAAGGCATCGACCTCAAGCTCTGGTTCTGCAGATCTGCTGCAAGCGCTGGGCTGCATATTCACCGCCCCGAGTCCAGGGACAACCACCCCAATCCCCCGCGTGCCCTTCACGTTCATCCTGGCACCTCATTATCATCCGGCATTAGCCTTCATCGCTCCGTACCGCAAGGTAGTCTCTCTGGCAGACGCATTATCGTTTCTAACTCGTTTTAACCCCAAGGCCCTCCCATTCCGCACCATGTTTAATATTCTTGGGCCCCTGATCAACCCGGCGAGACCACAAGGCATGGTGCTGGGCATCGCAGAGCGCGAAATTGGCTACACATTTGCGAGCTCACTTCGAGAGGGCGGTGTTGAGCGCGCATTAGTCGTATGCGGCTACGAGAAACTCGACGAGATCAGCTGTGCAGGGCCGACCTACGCCTGGGAGCTCCTTAACGGCGAAATCACAGAACAGACACTCAACCCGGAGTTGTTCGGGCTTGAGGCACATCCGTTAGCCACGGTCGTTGGGGGCAGCCCGGAGGAGAACGCCGAGACATTCAAATCTTTACTAACGTCTGGAAAAGACATCCCTGGGTCGCTGAAACCTGTCCTGGATTTCGTGCTGATGAATGCCTCGGCTTTGCTTGTGGTTGCTGGGCTTGCTGAGGACTATGCTCATGGGACGAAACTGGCATTGGAGAGTATTACGTCTGGGAAGGCGTGGTCTGCGCTGCAAGATTTCCGGAAAGCAGGAGAGATTATGGCGGCATCATAGAAGATGCCTACATTTTCCCTGAGCATGTACTGGGATATTGTTCGGATTTAAAAAAAATGAGAATACAGTACAACCCTCAAGATGAATGCACGCTCATAGATTTCAAACGGGAATGAAATGAAAGGTGTGCACATCTCGATACTAGTACGTCAATAATATTATAATACGCCAATGTTCCCAGTTTAAACAGCCGCTCCGACTCAAGCTGCGGCCAGCTTCACGACCTCGGCAATGTGCTCGTGCATCTTGTAGCCATTCATCTCGTTGACTGCAGATACAATTAATAACGGAGGACCGTTAAACGACAAAGGTTCAACGCACTTGTCAACTTCCCTTCGGCGGCTGCCAGCTCAGCGTCGGGCGCAGTCATGCTCGTGAATCCGATCCGCTCGTTCAGATTCTCCGTTGCTCTTGCGGACGCCGACTGAACTCTGGTTGCGCGAGGCTTCCGGATGGTCTGGTACAATTCCAATCCCGCCACGACGTCGCCGGTGAAGCTGTACTTGTCCGAGAAGATGATACCGAGGGCAGCGGCGTCTTCAATTGCCTGGCAAGCACCCTGCGACTGGTGCGGCATCATCGGATGTGCAGCGTCGCCCAAGATGCAGGCCTTTCCCTTGATCCAGTGCTGAAGCCGACATCAGTGTCGGAAAAATAGCAAAATATAGAAATGCTCACGTCATATGGCTGATGAACATATAGGCGCCACGGCATGCGGTCAATGGAATTCTTCAGGAGGGCCACGCAATCTGGGTCGAGTGTGTCGTAGCGGCCCTGGAGGATGTCGGCCACAGGCACTTCCTTGAAGGTGAAACCTAGGTCGCACTTAGCAACCTGATGGGCTGAGAACTTCTGGAATTTCTTACCCTCCTCGTGATGCGAGGTGAGTTCCGTAGGCATGAAACCTAACAGCAATTAGACGTGGTGAGGAGGAGGATTGTAATCTGCGTACAATAAAACGACACCACTTCTCCCCCAGAACACGGCGACATGACGATCTTGTAATATTTGGAGCGACCGTTTTTGCCCGGAACACCGCCCCAGTATTGACTGCAAGCAAATGAAAAGCAGGCGGATTAAGACGAAGTTATCGCTTACATTGCAGGCGCGTAGGAATAATCCACAAGCCCAAGCTTCTTAACGTCCTCCGTCAAGACATTGCAGCGGTAACAGGTCTGGGCGGCTGATTTCATGTCTGGGACGATTCCGAGTTGGCCTCGTACAGCAGACTGCACGAGCAAGTAAGCATCGTTAAGTTTAGGAAACTTGTTCATTGACGTACCCTAATACCGTCAGCGCCAATGATGAGATCTGCAGTAATTGTTACACCGTTCTTGAAGGTCACCGTGCCAGCTTCCGCATTAACAGTGTCGCAGCTGCGGACTAGATCAGTCGCATTCCATGATAGCAACCAAGTCGGACGAACATATGGTCGATGAAGACTTTGCAAGGCGTGCCTTTTCCTTCTGTTGAGGTAGCAGTTTCCAAAAGTCTGACGGGGTGGTGATGAGCGATGGATGCGGCAAGAGAACGCAGGGGGGAAACGGTACGTTTTATGCATATCTTGTCTGTAGAGATATGGTTAACGATTGTCTTCAGCCGGTTTTGCGAGACTACCTGTGGAACATGTTGTAGACGTTGCCCCACTCCTCTTCGTATTTGTCCAACTTGTAATCGTTCTGAACTTTCCCAGTCTCCCATTCGCGCATAACGAGATTCATCTGCAACACGATGTCAGTTCAGCGACCGACCCAAAGATGACCGCAAATGACTTACGAGTATAACGGGCTTCATATCGGGGATATCGACTTCCCATTCGCGGAGCCATTGCGTGCCATTGGCGGCGCACGAAATTGAGGCTCCCACCTCCACGTCGAAGTCGCGGCGCTCATAAATGTCGACTAGGAGCCAACGTCAAGCTCAAATAGCACAGCGATAAAATCCAAAGCTCACCCAGATGCCCGGCGCGTCTCAGAGCGACTGCAGCTGACAACCCGCCCAATCCTCCGCCTACAATCGCGACGTGGAGCTGCTTGAAGTTGGAGGACGACATTAGAATCTGTGTTCTGGAGATGCCTTGATTTTAAGTATCGGGAAGGGAGAGGAGCCGGGTTGCGCGCAGGGCAGGCAAGACTGGATGGAACCAGGGAATGCTGAAATGTCCTTCCATGCGTCCTTTATCGACTTGCAGAGGAGAGTCGATAAAGTTAGGTCCGTGCCTCGGCCGTGGGTTGCCGCGGCCGTGCACTGACCGCGTCCGATAACGCGGTCCAGGCATAGTTTCGAGAGCTATCTTGCAGCTATCAAGCCAGTATCAAGCTGCCCCAGTAGTGCGCGGCCGTGGGCCAGTGCTAGAAAGTCGTTGCGAGACTAGGCCATTGCGCACATTTAAATCCATGCTGAATTGCAAGTCACGTCTCTGCTTCAAGCTTGTGAACTAGCCACCATGTCGCGCCCTTTGGTTTACGATCCCACATCCGCCAACGAGCAACCCGTAGCGCTCCCTTCTGCTCCTCTCGTCCCTCTGGGCGAGGGCCTCGTCTTACAACCGCCCCTAACGCGTCGTGGTACGGGTCCCGGCCTGATCGCGTTCCTTCCCCCGGATAGCACCTTGAATCTCTCTTCCAAGTCTGGCAACGATGGGCCCTTAGATCCGATACCCGTCCAGAAGTGGGCCGAGGAGGGTTTCGCGGTGGTCGGAGTAAGTGATCCAGCCTTGTCTTCTGAAAGATTCTTACCGGCAGTGGGCAGATTATAACTGGACATGGATCTGTGCAGAATAATCTGCGGACGGCCGTGGATGCTTTACTCGATCTCAAGGAGCTCGATATCCGCGACAAGTTTGCTGTTGCCGGTGACTAGAGCCATCTAGTCTTCCAGAGTGGCGTTGATATTCTTCTGTGGCAGTCTACGACCCGAACCTGCTCGCGGAGGTGGTCTCTGCAATTCCGCAAGATCCTCGTTTGGTCTGTCTCGCTGTTTATGGTTACCCCCTGCCTGCTGCGGCTCCTGTGCCTACACTCGTTTTCTTGCCTTCTGGATCAGCGGACGTCGCCTCTGGCACGAACCTCACTGTTTGTAAACTTGACTGTGCTTCGCCATCGTTCGTCCTTCCCCAACAATCTGACTTCAACACTGGTGCCGCGTCCATCGCGCACAGCAAAGCCGCTGTGCATTTCAAGAAGTATCTCGGTGGCCCATGTAAGCTAGGCTACTATCCAAACCACACTGTCCCTTCACTTTCTGTATAGTTTTTGACCTTGAGGCTATATGGGAGGAACACACGTACTTTGAATTCGAGATTAGGAGTGTTGCCAAGACCATGGGGACGATGGTGGTATGTTATGTTCTTCTCTCTGTGTCACTCTAGCAACTGAGGCTTTCAACAGGCCGAGCCATATGTTAACCATGTCCCGACGGTTAGTTTTCGATTCGTCTTTATTTCTGTGCTTTCAATTTTTTTGGTCAGTTAGCCGGAGGTATCGGGCGCAAGCAGTTAACAGCATTCTACCGGTTCGTGTCTACATTTTCCATTCAACAACTATTATTTTATCGTGACCTTTGAATCAGCGACCATTTTATATTTAAGTGTGTATTCCCGGCTTCATCCTACTTTCGTTGTTCTGAGTAACCGATCGATAGCAACCCGAAAGACACTGCAATGCAGTCAATATCGCGAACAGTAGGTTCCGACCGTGTCGTGGGTGTGTACCTGCCTTTCCTTGGGAATTCCCGATCTTGACAACCCTAGATGAATTCATATTCCATGCAACTCATGACAAAGAGATCGACTGGCTCCTTCCAGGTGTTCCACCAACCGGGAAGAAGATTGCTATTCCCATGCTAGGGGTGATTAACATCCGGGGAGATAGGCTCTACCATGGTACGCGGCATCCTTGACGAACTCCAAGGGCTTATCGGTATTTTGAGCAGAGCACATCTGGTGGGACCAGGGCACGGCGTGCATGCAAGTTGGAATCATTCCGACTCACGTTCCGCTCAACGGCAAGACCCTGCGTCTACCCATCGCCGGTGTCGAGTCTGCAACGCTTCTGATCGATGAGCGGGCTGTTCCTCCTAATGAGATGCTGGGGCCGGCGTACGGATTTGTGAAAGACGTATGAACAGGCGTGTAGTATAATGTTTCTCCGGTAGCGCTTGTGTACTTATTTTGCGCCAAATATGGGTCCTAGATTTTGCGACTTTAGATGGACGTATAACTTTTTTTTGAGTTTCCGATTAACCCAAGGGCCAACGCTGCCCAACGGGTTTCTCAGCGGTGAACAGCGGATCAATGGTATCTGATCGGATTCGTTTCGCCATTTTTGCTCAACACTTACTATGCGGTGGTTAATGAGCGATAGCTTGGGGAGCTCTCTGATGTTCTGTGGTGTTGATTGGATGCACTTGCGAGGCCAACTCGGTCCAATTACAATGTGCTGTGGTACTACTAGAGTCTGATCTCGTGCTTCGCACCCACCGGAAACCTGGTTGAAAAGTACAGACTCCAAGGATGAAACTAGTAGGCCCCCGGTCACTACATTTCGTTGCGGTCCGCTTTCTGCTCCCAATTTTGCTGTTTTACTCTAGGAAATCCGCCTTTGGGCAGCTGTTTTACTCTATTTCGGACCAAGAGGGAGCGAAATTTCACTTTTTTTTTCTCGGCCTGCAGTACACATTGCTTCAAAAAAATTCTCGCGCTCCGCGCGAGTTACTCTATATCGGACGGACTTCGACCCATCCATGCTTGTTTTACTCTATATCGCGGACCAGGGTAGGGGTCATTTTTGGGACTTGATTTACTCTAACCCGGACCGCTTTTGACCCAAGTGACCGGGGGCCTAAACTAGCAGTCCGCTGGCCGGAAAACGTGTTGCTGCACTGGGTAATCCACTTGGTAATCACCCGGCAACAACGATGGCTCTGCGGAGGTCGGGAAACTGCTTTTTGGGTTTGTTCTTCGAGTTTCAAGCCCGTGTCGCCGTGTACTAGTGTGCGAAACGCGGAGGTTTTAAAGTACGGTGCCTACCACCTCTTACTGACCGAAAGTCTGTATACCCCAGTACACATGAAGTCCTCAGGCGCCAGCTCGACTGCGCCTCGCCGTGAGTCGGTAGAGATGCCACAGAAGAGCCGCGCCTTTTGGATGAGCTTCATCGCGATAATGGCCGGGCTTTTCTTGAGCGCAATGGACACAACTGCGATGGGAACCGCCCTGCCGACTATTGCGACCGCGTTGGACGACACCGAGGGCGACTTCACATGGGTATGTCTCGTTTAGTTCCTGTGAAACTGAGAGTCAACGCGTATTGTACTTAGATTGGCTCTGCGTACACGTTATCCAGCACGGCCTTTATTCCTCTAAGTGGTAGTCTGGCCAATGCGTTTGGAAGGCAAGTTTTCCACCAGCATTTCCCTGCCCTGTCTTTTAATATTGTCACCGCATAGGAGACCGATAATGTTGCTTGTGCATTGCGTTTTTCGCCGTTGGGAGTGCTTTGGCTGGTGCAGCCCAGAGTATGGTACGTCCAACATTATAAGCAACTCTGAGATGTCTGCTTCTCACTGGTTTAGCCAATGATGATCGCTGCGAGAGGTGTGTTCTGCTATCCGTACAGCTAAAAAATTAAACAAAAATCCTCAGCCGTCCAGTGTTCATCATTTATTTTTTCTGTGGCAACAACTAACCAGTGAAATGTCTAGGCATTGGAGGAGGCGGCATAATCAGTCTATCAGAAATAATAGCAGCAGACATCGTACCTCTTGCGGAGCGTGGAATATATAATGGCCTGATTGGGTTGGTCTGGTGTTTCGCATGTGTGAGCTCTTTGACTCGCGGTTAATTATGTGCACTGAAATCTTCACAGAGCATCGGACCACCCATCGTATGACATTTCCTTCCGGCGCGCTACCTGCATTGACGGCCCAGCTTCTAGGGCGGGGCCTTGTCGAACAAAGGCCGAAACACATGGCGATGGCTATTTTGTTAGTCGACTCGAAACGGGGCGCATCTCCCTTACTCACTCTTCCGATCTTTCAGTCCTGAATTTGCCTCTCACTGTAATCGCATTCTTGCTCATTTCTGTATATCTTTCCGTCCGCACCCCGGCAGGATCCGTCCGAAGCAAGTTGGCGCAAGTGGATTGGGGGTAAATAACATCTTGCAATTCTCCGTCCAGCCACTGATTAAGCGACCTTCGCTAGTGGCAATGTCATCCTCGTAATAGGTGCGGGCCTTGCTATCATCGGTATGACTTGGGGAGGAATCCGATATCCATGGAGATCCGCCGAGGTCTTGGCACCACTCCTCACCGGCCTATTCCTTCTCGCTGTTTTCGTCGTCTACGAAGCGAAGGTTCCCCGTCGACCGACTATTCCGTTCGATGTCCTAACCAATCGCACGTCTCTTAGTGGGCAAGTATACAGTTTTCCTGCTTACCAACTACAAGCCAAGCCAATCTGATTGGTTCGTTAGGCTCCTAAGCGCTGCAGTTCACGGAATAACCAGTGTTTGTGCGTTAATTTCATGCGTCCTGAGTTACGTTCCGCTCATCGGCCTTCAGCGATGATCTATTATGTCCCAGGTAATCGCGTTTCGGGCACAAAATCGAATGCATCTGATTATCTTGTTCCCCCAGTTTTCTTCCAAGCCTGCTTGGGTGCATCTGCCATGCGTTCCGGTGTCGATTTTCTTCCAGGCACCCTTGTGACTGCTCCGTTCGTCCTCGTCGCCGGCGCGATGATCACTGTGCTGCAGAAATACCGAGCTGTGAACTGGATCGGATGGGTACTAATGATCACTGGGTTCGGACTATTCAGTACCCTCCGAGAGGACAGCGCCGTCGGGAAGTGGGTCGGTTACCAAATTGTCGTGGCCATCGGCATTGGGATGCTCGTGCGTTCCAAATGGCCCCAAATACTTGTCTATCAACTTGACACCCTTTTAATTAGTTCGTTGCTCCAGTCTTCGCACTGTTAGCTCCACTACCGAATGACAGGGTCGCATCTGCGCTCGCGCTGTTGTCATTCACTCGGTCCTTCTGTCAGGTGTGCACCACAGTTACTTGTTTAAAATATCACACCAACCGCACCTTATAGACGTGGGGCATCACGATTTCTAGCACAGTACTACAGGTGCGCGCAGCCAAATTTCTTCAACGTGCTTCCGCCGACGGGTTCCGTGCGTTTAGAACATGCTGAAGAAACGTCTCCCGCTGCAGTTCGTCTCACAGTTCCCACCTGGTTTCGAGATCGCGTATGCCGCCATCCCCGCCATCAGACAGCTGGAAGACCCGCTCCGGAAAGAGGTAGAGAATGCGTTTGCACGAAGCATGGCCGTCGTTTGGCAAGTCATGATTGGGATCTCCGGCCTTGGCCTTGTGTTTAGTCTCTTTATGGCGGAGGTGCCGATGGGCACCACTGTAGACGAGCGCTACACTCTGAAGGAAGTAGCGGATGTAGAGAAATCCAGAGACGAATCCACCCAGGAAAGCGAAAAAATCAGTAATAGTGTATAATTTCGCAGATGCTCACTAGAAATTGCGCTTTGAAGGGGTGATAACATGAACTTGGCTACTGGAGGTTTCGATTTTAGAAGCGAGTAACGTAAAAATAAGAGAGAGATAAAAGAGAAGAGCTCAAGGAAAATAAAAAGAACAATAGTGACGATTTCGGCTACGCAAAGTGGCCAGTTGCGTCAACGAACTCTGCGAGGTCTTTGAGCACATCCACCCCCTTCCTTCCTGCCCTCAACATCCTCATCCTCATCCTCCTCATATACAGACAGACACGAAAACGAGCACACGACAACGCACGAAACCAAAACGAGACAGATGCAGAGCCGCCAAGTGTCGGTTCATGTGTTGGTGCGTGGTTCCACGTCTCTCGGATGCGGGGTATCGGTTCCGTGCCGCGCTCTATGTGGCGCGCGGCGGGTGCGAGTGCAAGTGCGGGTGCGAAGATGGGCGGATGCGAGGGATGGATGGACAGACGGATGCGGATGCGGGGTGTTGATACAGACTTGAGGATGGGCGGATAAATAGACAGCTTGGCTTGGAGCCGGGGGGGACGCTTATTAGACACGAGCACATGCCTACGGGCTCGCCACCCGCCGGTCGCGTGCGGGCGTCCGTGCGCCGTCCGCGGGTCGTGTGCGGCGGCGCTCGGGCGTGCGCTGGACCCCCTCTTCGACGACGCCCTCCATCTCCATGCTCTCGTCGTCCGCGCTAGCGCCCTCGCCGTCCTCGTCGTCGCCCTCGTTGCCCGTGTCGTCCGCGCTGCTCGACCCCGCGTTCGAGTGCGCGGGCCGGATCGTCGGCTCGTCGTCCATCGTCCACCCGCCGTCCGTCCCCTCCGTCTCGGTCTCCGTCTCGGTCTCCGTCTCGGTCTCCGTGTCGTCAGCGGGGAACCGCGGGCGCACGCTCGGCGTTTTGTTGGTAAAAGACGAGGCTGAGGCGCGCGGCGGCGGCGGGTAAGGCCCGCCATTGGGGACGAGTTGCGGGGGCTTCGGTGCGGGTCTTTCCGCCGTAGGCGTCGATGGCGCCCATGGCCTACATTGGGGCGGCGACGGGCGCAGGGGTCGGGGAGACGGTCTCGGGCGAGTTTGAGAAGAGGATGAACTGCTCCGCGTAGCGCTGCATCTCGGGGGATGACGAGGCGAAAGTCGTTGAGGAGCAGGAACTGGAGCTCGAGCTGGTTGAGCTCTGCCTGCGGCAGGCCTCCGACCTAAATAGGGCGAGGACGAGGTTAATTAAGCAATCGAATCAGCGCCACATCTCGTCACACCTTTGCGTAGCGGGAGTTTGTGCAGAAGACATCGTGCTCGCGACGGTGACGCCTGCGATGACGAGGCGGTGGATGTTGTACGAGTCGATGACAAAGGTGCGGCCGGTTGCCTCTGCGCCGAGCTTGGGACATGCGCAAAGTAGACGAGCAGCGAGAGGAAGACCTCGTTTGCGGTTACTTGAGCATGCGGAGGAGATAGGCCTCGAGGCTGATTGTGGGGTCGTTGCGTGCGTGGAAGGTGAGGATGGAGGAGGGGTGGAGACGGTGGTGCGGGATACGGTGGTGAGGGTGCGCCAGATGGGGGGGGGGGGGGGGGGTGACGGTGGCGGCGAGGGTGGTCGACGGGGGAGCTGCGGGCGGGATGGTGTCGAGCTTGTCATTTGCTACTATCTGTGCGAGCAGGGAAGCGAGGAGGCGGAGGAGGTCGGGGGAGGCACTAGCTGGCTGAGGAATAGTAGTTGAGCGATTAGAGAGTCTCGGGGATATCGACATGGTGGATGACTCGACGAAGAAAACAAAAAAAAACTAAAGGGTAATCGCATCACCCGCCCTTGTAGCCAAAAAATGTTAATGCACGGTTCGAATCAGCAACAACCCAACCCACTCTCAAATGCATCCGCTCTAGCGCGACACCACAGTGCGGCATTCTGGGTGCCATGTGTGGTGCCATCGCCATTCGACTCCTAAGAACTGGAGTACCGCGCAAAAGTAAGCGATCGTCGCCTACAACCTTCGAGTACGAGACCGGCGCCTCAAGGACTGAAAATTCCAAGATAGTATGCAAATCGAGCGTTCTTTGGAGGATCTTTGTATGTAGATAGTCCAGCCTCTCTTGCGCTGTGTGGCAGTGTTAGTAGCGGTACACTGAGAAGACTGGAAAGGCACATACGGATCCGACAGACGTCGGACGAGGTGTCTACGTATTGGGCCTGTTGGAGCCATACGTTCTTGATAAGCTCGAACCTTGGGTTTCTCGTTATCGTTGGATCGGGATCGGGATCAGGAAGGATGTCTGTCGAACACCATTCCGCTTGCACGATGCCACGCAGAACGGAAGCCTCAAATTCCCAGCCAGATTCTCCTGCTTTGCCAGGGTGGAGATCCGGAGTGACGAATTGGTGGCTGTCGATAATTTCGGACAACGCCCATCGTATGAGGGCATGATTGATCTCATGGAGAAACATAATTGCAATGAGCGATCCCAACTGCCCACGCCGGGTCGGATGGGCGTTTTTGCACTTTATAAACATCAGTGTCCATGTCAGGTGGGTGGCATGCAACTCACCGCAACCTCATAAGCAATGCAAAGCGCCCAATTGAGGACCGGGATGAGCAAACCTAATGTCTCCTCCCTTTCTTCCCTATGGTTTGTAAGACCCCAGATGACGACGCCGGAATTTGGTTGTTCTATTTCAGAGGAGATACATATGCGAACGCCACCAGACTGTTCCAAGAACCGCCGAACGGTGGGTTTCGCCTTCTCCATCACGGCTTCTATTGCCGCGTTTGGTCGTCGAAGCAGATCCCTACAAACGCGTATGAACACGTCTGCGAGACTGCCTACGATATACCCTTTAGGATCATTAAGTACAGCAGCAATGACACATTCGAGCAAGCGAGTTGTGTATTGGAACAGAGGGAGTGCGGTGGGGGAGGTGGAAGAGGATTCAGGCTCCACGCCACTGTCGGTACCAGGGTCGGGGGCAGGGAGGAGGGAGATGAAAGCCACTTTGGGCGGGAGTGGGGGCGGCTTCGATGCATCTATCGGATGTAACTCGACCTCTGGAGGAGGAGGTTTAGATGTGCCTGTGCCTACTTTCGCAAGCAGACTTTCTATACTCTTTTGGAGATAGCCCATGCGGGGTGATGCCAAGTTGTTATGAATTTGCGACCAAACAACTCAAACCTCCACCCTCGCTCTTCGATCCTCTGCAGGATGGCTTCCAAAGCAGCCGTCGCCGCGGTCGTCAGTCTCCTCATACACTCCGACGTGTCCCGCTGACAATTCCTGTCCCAGGACTTTACCCGCATCTACACCACATTAGGCCTCGGAAAAGGTCGGTTGCATCCGCCGGCGGTCCGATCGCATTCCTTGCTGAACGAACGGGCGTAATGGCGCCTTGCAGAAACCATCGCTGCTCTCCAGGCTTTCCGGAAGCGCCACTCCGAAGCGCAGCGTCTGCAGCAGCAGTATGCCAGCGAGCCTACGACCGTCGACATCGCGCACTACCGCTCCGTTCTGCGCAACCAGAGCATCGTCGACGAGGCGGAGAAGCTCCTCAACAGCTTCAAGCCTATCACGTATGACGTCGACGGCCACGTCAAGGCGATAGAGGCGTTCGAGGCCAAGGCGGTGTGTCGCCAGTGTTGGTGCTATCCGCTGACGCGCAGGCTGATTCGCGGGTATAGGTCGCTTCGGCGCAGGCAATGGAGGAGAAAATCGATGTCGAGGTCAAGGAGCTCCAGGCGACGCTCGCCAACATCGAGGAAGCCCGTCCTTTCGAGGAGTTAACCGTGCGCACCCCTCCCTTCGTTCCTTTTCAATTCTTGATTGCGTTTCCCTTATCAGAGCTTCGACGTCGGCGACGCACACCCACGTCTCGTCCAGGTCATGGAAACCATGATGAAGAAGGGCAAATTCACGGTTCCCGGTGCGTGCTTTCGCCAGATCCTTCAAAAGATTTTTTTGCTCACAAGCGAACTTTCAGGCTACTCCGAGAAATTCGGAGACCTCAACGTCCTGTAATTAATGCGCATATTGTCGCCTAGAAATAACAACGCGTTGCAATGGACCCCATGGCTTATCTGTCTGAAGAGACTAGGTTTACTGTCCAACATTTGATGTTTGGCGTCATCTCCGACCCGGTCTCCCATCTCTTCCTTACAGTGACCCAGTGGCGTCTCAAAAACACTGGCCTCCCGGAATTTGCGAGGATCGGTCTAAGTTGCAGAGCGTTTACTCGATATCAAAAACTCGTGAAGAATCTACTGACCCTCACGATCGACTGATTGGCGTTCACCGAGAAGCCCCTCAAGCCTCTCGGTGTACACGATGCGATTGTCACGCAAGCTGAATTGGACTTGGACAGAGAGCGTGCAAATTAGACCAGGCCAATGGTGCAAGAACGACTGGCTGCCACCAACTCCTCGGTCTAAGAATGAAATTAAACAAAGTGGTACTCGCTAGATATCCAAGCATGCCGCCCATTCGTTCATTTCCTACGCCGCGTTGCGTCTGCACCACTTGCCCCCCCCCCTCTTTAGCAGCGTTCTAAGGTATTAGCAGCTATTAGCAGCGTGCGTGCGAACAGGCGTCGACTTCGGAGCCCGCGGTACTTGTCCCAAGCTTGCCGAGGATCCGGACGATACTAGCAAACAGCCATGCATTGCGATTGCACCTCAAGGTCATGTCCGTGGCATTCTGAGAGCTCGCGAGCTCTAGATGAGGGCTGCTAATCCCAAGCCTGCCAAAGAATCGAATGACACCTGCAAACAGCCGGGCATTATGACCGCACCTCAAGGCCATGTCCGTGGCATTCTGGAGGCTTCAGATCTAAGGCTGGACTGGTGGATGCTGCGAATTTCTGAGGTAACAATTTCGTCTACCTGTCCCGCGAGCCAAGAAGCTGAATGTCAAGCAGAAAACCTGAAGCGGGTCTGAGGAAACAAGGGAAAGAAGCAAAGTTACATACATGAATTGAACAGCCCCTCCAGCGTCTCGTAGGTGCAAGTTCATCCCATGGATGGACCAAAGTGTCGGGCATGGCATAGCTGAATTTTTGATCCAAAAGATGAGAGATATTAATGGATTCATGCAGTCATGGTCGAAAATTGGTCGCGTGCGGGGATTAGAAGATGTGTAGACCACAAGCCCTAGGCAATTAGAAGAACGGAGGGAGGCGGGAAGCATCCATGAAGAGCGAGCCGCACCCGGAAGATGTTCGAAGGGGCTGAACGTGCTAGGATAGGTACGTCATAGCCGGATTAATCCACCACTGCGCATAAATAATCTGCGCGACCGCGATGAGCTTCGCTTCGCGATATGTCCAAGAGCATGGGTTAGGAAACTGTCAAAACGAATTACGAAGTCAACCAACTTCGCCGAAACGCCCATTCAAACGAAACACTCACTTCTCAAGTGGTTCCACCTCAAATTTTCACACCCGGGAATCGTGAAAGAGGGTTCGAGTGAAAAAACCCCTGGTGTAGCCACTCTGTGCGCGAATAAAGTAGGTCACAAACTCTGGATCCCAAGAGGGAGACTATCTTGAAACTAAATTTGGAGCAAGTTAGATTGAACGAACCATGCAGCGGCGACTTCTAGATGAGGATGTAAACGCGATCAAAGATCTCGGGGACCATTTGTGACTCTGGCTTCTGGGGTTCTCGGAAGAATTGAAAACAATAATGCTGCCCAGCACCGGTGCTTATCCGCGAGGTCGGACCCACAGATCGATTGCGAGCACGCGTACTGAAACCCAGGAGGGGACCGGAGCTATCTGTATTAACTGAGACTCTGTGGACCGCGGGAGCGATACCAGCTGCAAACAGATACAGCCTCCAGCACCATCAGAGCAAAGAAGAAGCCGTCCAGAAGCGTTCTAAAAGTTAATCGGGCGGCAAACGACCACGAGCCTTCCAATTTTGGTGCCGCAATCGCCCAGCAAATTCCGAGCAGCAATCGGATACCTTGATGATCATGCCAGCTAGCGAAGGAAGGGTCAAATGTCCAGAAATCGGCATTGGAAATAGCAGTCATATTGGAGTCGAGGGTGCGAAGGGAAAATGGGAGTTGATGCTTTTGTGACTGCCAATTGTCGCAGAACGATTTCCAGTGCAAAGGTGAATATGGAGCGTAGTTGAGGACGAGAGAGTTACCCAATGCGGTGATGATCGGATTCGGAAAGTTCGGCCTCGGCACGGGGCTTTGCTTCAGCTTCAGCTTTCACCACACTTCCAAACGCGAACCAGACAACTTTCAGAAGCGGTGTCTTGCCTGCACAGTCGTCTCTGGCACGGTGGATCTTGCGAGGAACATGTTTATCGACCATGTTCCGAGTCACCGACGGTCAACACTGCATTGAACGTGGCTCTTTTCCTACGCGTCTTGACCCGCAGCGCGACGCGACTCGACTCAATGATCTAGCTTTCATGCACACCTACATGCCGTTATGGAGAAACTGCATAAGATCTACATCGGCAATGCAGGCTTAAAGCTTGTTGAACAGATCACCCCACAGCGTCTGAAGCGTTGTTCGAACCCCGGAATTCCGACCTTCGACTCGTCCTGACTCGGCTTCCATCATCTTTTCATGAATTTATGTTGTCTACGGGCACCTCAGTGCCTTCTAAATATGCCCACCTCATGCAGGCGATCCAAAATCAATCATTTCGCGACCTTTTATGGGCAGCACTACAGGAACCAAGAAAGGCACGCCGACCTCGTTTTTATTCCGGCAGTCGCATAAAAGGCTCAACTGGCGACGGTGGATTTTCAGCCCCATCCGAGAACTCCCTCATTGGTATACCTCGCGCTCTCTTGCTCACCACCATTTGACCTAATGGACCAACTCATTCCTTACCAAGCTATCTTGTTCCCGACCGACGGTGGGTTGCGTATACTGTGTCTTTGCGCATCCTCTAATTATTGCTCAGGCCGTCCTCCGTCTGTTGTCCAACTGATGACTAGGTCTGTTCATGTCAAATGTGTTCATATTTCAATCTGAAATCATCGTTTCTCCCAAGCCCGACACATTATGGGCCCAACCCAGGTCCCCGCATGCCGCACCCAGAGGCGCATATGGACTACGTGAGTGCCGTCGTTCTCTGCACCACTTTCCGTTGTTTAACGCTAAGCTAGATCGCCGAGGCCAACGGCCTCGGCGGGGCGAAGCCATGGAGGTACCTCGTTAGTAACCTACTCCTTCTTCTCCCATTTTCCCTATTGATTTTTCCTTCCTCTTAGCTTGTGGAGGCCCTGGACGGGATGAATAAGAAATTTACCAACCCCTACATTGTCTACTACCCCACCTGTCTCTCGCGACGGCATTCCCTTCCCCATCAACAAAAGCATTCGGGACCTTCAGGGCCCTTTCTTCGACGAGCGGGTTGCGTGGCGAGGTATGTATACTTTGTTACTTGAGTCGTTCTAAACGCGTTCTCTAGGGAACGTTATCGTCGCAAAGTACCGAGACCATCCATTCATGTCAATGATGGACGCTTCCATGGCCGACTTCCCTATCCTGAAGAACTTCATCAGGGGCCGGGGGTCTCCGCAAGCCCAATGCTGACGGAATATCGCGCATATGCTCTTCTCGCGGCGATTCGCGCTCCACTCCAAAATTATATGCTCATCATCTTTGTGGGTTTACTACTCAGGGACTTTGACGGAGACTTCTAAAGATGTACCTAAATTCTTTTTCGGACAATGAATCGTTTCAAAGCTTGTTCTGTGGCTACTCGATTATCAGCGCTTATCGCCTTCCGATAGCCTTTGTGATTGGCGAGTGAGTTTTCGGGTTGCGCCGACCACCTTGTCTGATACGTCGCATTCGGGGGGACAACAGCAAGGAACTTCGTGGAGTTGGCAATGTACATAAATTCATCGAACAATAAATCTCTACAATTCATTCTCGGATTTCTCGTTGTGCACCGGTTCCTGCGCTGGCCGCTTCGTCCCCTGGCGCATGGCCTCCTCCATTTTGGCCTGCTTCTTAGCGTCACAGTGCTCCGGTATGGGACTCGCAGGGTCAATCGGCGGGTGCGAGACCCTTCCCACCTTCGGATAGTCTTTGTGATTTGCGAAGAACTTTTTCCAGTGTTGGACACCCTATACCCACGAACGGGTCAGTATCTGCAGGGTCGACAGCGGGTACACGCACCTCGTATTCCTGGTCGGACAACCCGCGTAAATCATGTGTCCTGTGCGTTTGGAAACACCCTGTCCCGAACGCCCGTGCCGCGTCGATGCCCGCCCTGATATGGCAGTATCAGCGAAGAGAGACGGTCGGCAGAGAATACGCGAACGGACATGAAGGCATAAGAGCCACCCGGCTGGTACGCTTTGCCCTTGCTGACGTCGTACACATCGCCGTCAATCTGCAAGCACAGGGTCATCAGCATCGAATGCAGCCAGGCCACCGCGTGTTGGCCTCACCGCGAGATAAGTCGGGCGCCCGGTCTCCCCATTGTACTCCCGAAGGACCTTTTCCGAGAAAAGCCGCTGATCTGTCTGTAAACCATAGTCAGTAGCCGTTCCAATGGCGAAAGCAGCAGCACCGACCGGCCAAAGCGTCTTGAGCTGCACCCACCGCGTCTCGTACTCCCACGTATAGCTCCCGGTGACAAACTTGCCCGACAGCGCAAGGAAGATCGTTAGGTAGACGAGGAACTTGAGGAATCCGACGAGTGTTACTTCCGTCGGCTGGGTGGGGTCAGGCTCGAGCGGCCCAACGGGCTCCCCCTTGGCGATCTTCGCGTCCCGGATTTTCTTCTTCTCCAGCCACGCGTTGTGCAGCGCCTCCTGTTGTTCCCTGTACTCCTTGTGTCTTGCGTCGGCGTCAGACGACATGCATTATCCAAGGCATGAAGCGGACGTACGCAAGGAACGGCTGGTTCGCCGCCTTCGCGGACACCATCCGGTCGGGGATGGACGGGTCCTGTACTTTGGGCTCTGCATACACACATGCCGGTCAGCTGCAGCAGCACTGAAGTATGGCAAGACGCGCCGTCTGGGGGAGCGACATAGCGCTCGGGCTCCTGCCCTGTTAACCCACCCATCCAAGACATGGTTCGAGAGATATACTAGATATAGCGTGTGCGAAACTTGAGTTCACCGGTGACACGTACGACGAGTTTGCCGCTGAGCGCGTCGGACGAGTTCACTGTCAGATCCGAGTCCCGAGTCTCACGTGGGGATCTTCAGGGCAATCATTCTGCTTCATTCTCAAGCATTCGGTGTACAGTATTGAACATAGGCATATATTCATATTCATTCGCATTGCAGACCCATATACGATAAAAAAGTATTTTAGGACGTTCTATTAGCTGGGAGCCAACCCCATTGTAAGTACCGCGAAAACGGTAGCGTAAGGTAGTAGTTATATTACAGTCTGGCTTGAGCGGAGAGACGAGGAGAGGGGGAAGGCGGGTAAGAGGAAGAGGAGGGGCAAGTGAGAATAGTGCTATATCGGTGTGAATGAATGAATACGAGAAGGTCAATGCAGCGGGAGATGAGATTATTGCGAAGGAATTCAAACGACCCCCGGGGTAGGACGTGCCTGGCGTGCCGATGCAGAAGTGAAATAAGAAGCAGAAAATAAAAAAGGCCGAAACAACCAGTGGATGGAGGAAAAGGAGAAGATGCGCATAAGTAATGAAATGTGCGGGGAGCCGAGAACCGAGAACCATGCAAAAGGAGGACGAGAAACAACCTATGGCGACGCAGCCGGGGTCGGGAGCAGCCCTCGGTGCTCACGCTCGCTCGCCTGCTGCGAAATGGTAATGTACGCGCCGCCCGTCTCTTCTGACAGCCCCGGAGGCGATGAAGGACTGGTCGGCAGCAGGCGGATGTTGTCCTCATTTGGGTCGAAGTCCTCCACCCAATTGCGGACAGCAAGGAATTTCGGGGTCTTGATGAACTGTCGCAGCGGCTGTGAGCACAACGATCGCCGATAAACAAAGCACTGAAACGCACCTTCGGTACAGAGTCCGTAGCCATCAAGCGGAAGACGTGCGTCTGGATACGCTCATACAACCGAATCATCGTTTGCAGCTGCGTCGCGTTGAACGCGTTCGCCTGCTCGGGGTCCACCTGCCCCTGGAAGACCTTCCCGCTCATGCTGGTCACGACATCCTCCAGATACTTTGACAGCTCGTTCCGGAGGCCGTGGTCGATATTGAGTTCGCACTGGCTGGAGGGGGCCAGATACTTGTTGTAGATCACGAACGCCGTGTTGATCAATGACTCGTGGTGCTTCTCCATGGCCGCCTGCCCAGGCGTACCTCTAGTGGGCTTCGCGCCGGCAGCAGGTGTGACGGCGATGGCGCTAGAAGTTATGTTAAACTTCCGCTTAAAGTCCTCGACCTCGAGCCAGAACGACAAGTTCTCCTCGCAGAAGTTGCCCTTCAGGAACTCGCGGAACAGGGAGCGGAGTGCTGGGTCGTCGAGAATGTACTTGAGACGATCGGTGTTGCTCTCCTTGCTGCCCTTGTGCGCCTCGTAGTTGAGCTTCTCCGCAATCGAGATGCGCCGATGTATCTTGGCGTCGGTGGGCTTCTTGTTCCCGTGGTCGGGCTCGTCGACAGAAGAGCGAGCGGTCGTGAGGTTGGCCGAGGAGCTATTGGGGGAGTCGTGGAGGCCCCGAGCCCCGTCCCAGTGGGCAACACGACGGCCTTCATCGGTGATCTTGTAGATGGCCTTAGCGGTGCAACGGAACTCGCCATGTTGCTAAAATAAGGGTTAGAAACGAGAGAGAAAGAGCTGGTACGAAACGTACGCTAACGGGCGAGTTGCCGCCTGGTGTAGAGCCACGAACCGTGAAGATGATGGCCGAGTCGTTGTTCTTCCGCTTGTCGCTGACGAGTGTGATGAGACCAAAGCGGACGAACTGAGCAGCCATCTCCGCCGCCTCCTCCCTGCCCACGACCGACGTGAAGTCGCATAGCCACTCGAGAGCGGTTACGGCAGCGAAACAGAACTTGTGAACTTGCTGGCTCTTGCCCTGGAGCGGCTGAGCGCGGTCGGTGACGTCCATGAGCGAAACACCCTTGGACCGCTCGTTGTACCGTTGGAAGGCATCGAGAGGCGCATTGGTCTGGGGAGGGTAGTTGGGCTGGCGGCCGACAAAGCGGCGGAACAAGGCTGTGATGACCGACTGGGTAACGATGATCTCGTCATCAGAGGAGCGCCGCTCGAGGTGGAGGAGCTTGATACAGATGGGCTGGGTCACAAAGACGTTCTGTAGGTGGTCGGAGTTGATGCCGTTCTTGCTGATGAACCGCTCGAGGACGTGAAGGCCCTTCGGCGTCAGAACGTAGACCCCCCGATCCTTGAAAAGGTTCGAGGAGGGGTCGGTGGCGTTTTCGATGAGACGGGCGTCCATGAAGTGCTGGCTCATCGCCTTTGCCATATCACGGGTCATGGAGAAGGTGGTGGTTGTGGTGGTGGTGACGACACGCGACGGCTCCCTGGGATCCGGTCCCCGATTGGATTGCGAGAATTTAAGGGAAGCGAGGTTCTGGGCTGCCTCGTCCCTGGAAAAGCGAGTGAGGGGTGGCTCGGGTGGCATGGCGGACGACATACGTAGAGAAGGAGTTCGGGAAAGTCTTGAAGAACTGCTTGTGGGGAGATAGTTGTAGGGATACTATTAGGGTTGCGTAGAGGTCGAGGGTGTCCTGAGGGGGATATGAGGGTGAGCAGAGCGGGGATTGGGAGTGGAGCGCACCTTGAGATACGGCCTGCCACGCTTGGTCGTCTTCATCATGTGCGACGAGGCACCGGGGTCTTCTGGGGACGGCATGGTGGGAGAGAAAGAAAAGAGAAGGAGGAGGAATTAGAAAAACGGCGGGGGGAAGGGAGGGAAGAGCGGCAGCCGTGACACCGATAAATCACACGGTCACCGTGTGACACGTGACTCTACCTCGACGACGCGATCAGCCTCGTGTAGACACTCCTGTAGACCTCCTAGTCTATTTCCCGTTTCATCCCTGCGCAGACGACCCTGTACCGCGTATAACTTGTTCCTCGCGTCTCTGACTCCTCCCGAGCCTCGAACCTCCGGACTCTTGGGGCACCCGCATCAGCTTCAAGGCTCGGATCAGTAGATCCTCTCTCTAATGTCGTTGCAACGCCCTCCGTAATACCCCCAATCAGCGTTGGATCGCTCCCGAAAAAGTTTTCTGTCACTGTGAACTTGTCGCCAATCCGGGCCCCGTTTCCAGCCAATACGGAGACACATCAAGACACATCCCACACCGTCCAACTCGGTTCCAGATATTTCTCCCACTGCCCAGCCACGGCGCACCTTAATTAACTCCCCTTTCTCATGACCAATTCCTGAATTTTTTGTTTTTGTTTTTGCAAATGATCGCGATACAATACTAGGCTAATTTCGGCAATAATATCTTTCAGGGAACGGGACCTGAATTTTTTCGAGGTCGAGGACAACATGCCCAAAGTTCAGGCGGTCGCGCAGTTCGAGGACTCCGATGCTTTTCTTCACCCCGGACGGCGTTGCCAATTTTGTTACCTGTCGCGACGGAGCCGAGTCTGGACCCCAGTTTATTCGACTTACTTGAAAACGAACGACAAACGAGAGTTGGAAACCTTTCTGAGTATACATTACGACAACCCGGGCTTCCGACAGTAGCGCCCGCCAGGGAGATTTTTGTTTTCACCTGGGAGACCGGTCCGTATCTAAAGAAAGCACAAGGCAACTGTCATTGAACACCGGCGATGAACGCGTAACTCAGTTTTGCCCCATTTTCTTGCATTGGAACGAGGCGGATGGAGATTTCGTACGTAGGACGCAGACTGTAAGTTCTATGTAGCCTGCCGTATGGCGCCGTTCCTTCCGTTTGTCAGTAGATATGACGTCACGTCATATGGTAATCACGTATGTGTCGCTTCGTCACTCTCAAGTAAACCACCATTACATGACGGCCAACGGTCCATAATCGGAATTTGAAGGACTGCAAATCGGATGAGCTTCACGAATATAAACGTATGCCCATACGCGCCGACGTTCATTCTGCTCACCGATTCAGGATCCCGCAGGCGTGAAGGCTTTGCTCGACCGCCTCCGCACGTCCCAGGCATGGCAAACCCTCGTGAGCGCCCAAGCCCAAGAGCAAGCGTCTGCGCCTCAGCCTGCGCCATCTGGAAGTGAAACAGCCACGGGCCCCCCCTCTGTCGCAGTGTTGCTGTCGCAGCTGAACTCGGTGCCCGCACGACCTGCGGAAGACCCGCGGAAAGTAGCGCCACCTCCGTCCCCGGCCAAGAAACCTGAAGCTCCGCTACCCACGGCGGCCCCGTACGAGTTCACCGAGGACGTCCGGTCTCTGACGTTCCAGCAGGCGCTGCCGCGGCTCGCGCAGCTCTCCGACAACCCCGCAGTTGTGTCGACCATCGAACGGGTGCGTATCAGCGCTGTGTATGGCATCCCCGAGCGTAACCCGCGTTTCGCGCAGCTGAAGCAGGAACAAGACAAGGTGGAGCGCGAGCTGTGGCAGGAACGCACCGCCATCCGCACCAGGTATGAGGAAAAGGTCAAGGTCGCGAAGATTCGGTGCGCCGCCTTCTCTTCATCGTGTATTCATGCTTCAACGGTGAGGTAACAGAGCTAACCTGATTGGCACGGTGCTGTCCAAACACGAAGCGGAGGTGCGTTGATCCATGTCTTGAATATTTTCGTTCGAATAATTGGCCGCCGATAGATGCTCTCGCAGGCGTACGAGAAGGAACTCAAACGGTTCGACGCGGAGCGCGTGCTCCCCGCCTGGGACGGATTGGTGACGAGCCAGCAAGCGGCGCTCGCGCAGCTCAAGATTCCCACCATGTTCCCGACCACCGTGAAAAGTGATAGAGAGGCAAGTGTTTTCTCTCCACGCGGGTCGGACAGCTTAATTATACCGTGTTACACAGCGGCAGCAGCGGGTGATTCAAGTGTTGGAGGGCATTGTGGGACCGGCCGGTGCTTAATCGCGTGATGGTGTAAAATTGAAGGGTGTAATTAAGTAGGAGGAACTGTCATCTGCGGGCGCTTGTCTTGACGGGTCTAAATGGGAAGTCTCAGTTATTGAATGTCTCTGATTTTTAGTTTGCCGAGTCTGACTTGCCGCCGGCTTCTTGTGCTTCTTCTTCTCATCAGGGGAGTTTTCTGTGGCGAATAACGTCCCTACGTCGTCGGTACCTACGTAGCTACTCCCATCGTACTCTTATGTGCGGACTCAAGAGCGGGGACTTGGAAAGACGGCTTGAACGTCTCCGCACTTTCGCGCCACATAAGTCTCTTTCTGATGATCTCGCGTAGTTTTGGTAACCGACCACACCCGATCGAAACCAGGGTCATTATGATAATATTCTCTCAAGACCGCTCTCTTACCCCGGGGAACTGCGATGCCTTGTCCTTGACTCTGCCACTGACCTGACCCATCGTACCCCCTGCTCGAACTGAGCTGAGATGCCGTTCGTCGACCTCCACAGCACCGACGACTTCGCCTCCATCCACTACACCACCAACTCCAAGTTCGGCAATGTGGGCAGCTTCGACCCAGAGAAACCGACGGTCTGCATTCTCCACCCGACGTTCCTCGACTCGTCGTGGGTGTACGCGCAGTTCAATGACCCGCGCCTCGACTCGGGCTACAACCTCATCGCGTTTGACATGCGCGTTGCCGGCCGCTCGGAGTGCCGCCATAGCGGGAAACACGACAGCTGGGTCGACGCTGCAGACCTCGCGTTGTGCCACCAGGTGCGTGTCGGCGCCGCCCCTCGCTTGTGCCGCTCATCCATCACTCCTTTTTTTCTCTACGCAGGCACTCTCGCTGCCCCCGGTCCACATCCTCGCGCTCGAGACCATGGCCATAAACTGTGCACTCAGATTTGCCGTGCTGTACGGTCTATTTTTCTTTTTGTGCTCTCAATCCCCGGCAGACTGACCGCCTTGCGTTACAGGTTTCCCGAGATGTGTTTGAGTCTGGCACTATGTAACGTCCCAGCGCCGACCGAGTACGTGTCTTCATGTTGTTACGGCAGCCGGCCGCTCACAAACGACGCAGGCTAAAATGGGTGTACACCGCGTACGACGAGCTGGTGCAGACCTGGTGCTTCGCGGAGGACTTGGAGTCCTACGAGCATGTGGCCATGGAGGCCGTCACGCTTACCCTTGGCTCTGTACGCTCCAACTTTTTTCTTCTTCGAAGCTACAATGGAGCTAATAGGCGAACCCAGGATGCTCCGCCAGACCTGCGGGATGATGTACGCTCCTCCGCCTGTCACTTATCCGAAAATTTAATGATGTCTAACACAGCTTATCGCGTACTGGGAAATGACGATGCACCCCCGAAGACGGCAGCGCGTGCTGGAGCAGGCGAATATTATCATGAACGTCAGTTTTTCCATTCACAAATCCTTGGCATTTATATTCACGTCGAGTTTTCTGGCAGCGAACACCTTTGCCGCCAGAAGCATACTCACACATCACTCAACCCGTACTAATCATCCACGGCGATGCAAGCGACGCAACCCCTCGTAAATACGCTGAACGGATGGCACTAGACCTCAAGGCCGTGCTTTACACGGTTAAAGGTCTTTATTTAACTGCATCGCTTGTCTACTGACGGGCGCTGATGTTTATAACTGACTAGGTGGCGGCGGATATCTGAGCATTCCCCCGGGCACGGCATCCATTGTGAACCAGGTCTACGTGAAATTCGTGTCGCGGCTCCCGCCCGTCAGATCCGACCGCGCGACGCGGACACTGACGACGGAGGAGCGGATGAAAGACGCGCTGGGCACGCTCGAGTCGATAACGGGCGACGCCAGCGTGCGGACGCGCGACCCGCTCTCGTCCCTCTCGTTCTGCTGCCTCCCGGAGGAGGTCATCCAGCAGCAGACGGAGGCGCTCGCAGCGTATCGCCAAGGGCAAACCTTGGCGTACCTGCCCCTGGGCCCGACGGGGCGCCCGATCAGGAGGTACTCGGAGCGACCGCGGGACGACTGGTTTGAAAGCAGGACAGAGGGAATCTCATATGCCGGTATGTCGACAGCTGCACCCCTTTCCACTCCGGCTCACGCGCGCCCTCAGGGGGCCGCTTCTTTCCTGAGCCGAACGATAAGCAGGGGCGGATACCGCAGTCCGAGCCCATCTCAGAGGACAACCGTCAGCTGCGGCGCGGGACGTTCAGTCCCACGTCCGTCGAAAAGCTGGTCATCAAGGGCTCGATGGCGAAGGTCGTCAGCTCACAGCCTACACTACACAAGCTATTCTTGTGACACCCATGCTTTCTCTTATTTTATTTTATTCTGTCGTATTGCACTGTACATTCCTGCATCTGCTCGTCCCATACAGTTATCTTAGACTGAATGTATTAGGGGATACTCATCGAATTATACACCATCGTTTCCGCAAGCTCAAAAGTACACCAAGTACAGTAATAACACTTTTTGTCTAATGGGAAGGCCGTGTTCAGAGGAAGGATCTATGTATGATTATCGTACGAATAAGAACTTGAGATTCAGAATCAGAGGCTGCCCTCGGCCATTTTTGCCTTGTAGTACCGGACCATCTCCTCGAGCCCCATTCTGACTGTCCACCTGGGCTGCCACTGCAGCGACTCCTTGGCGCGGGTTGTATCCGGGCGCCGCTTCTGCGGGTCGTCGGTGGGCATGGGCTCGTTGTAGACAATGTTGACGCGGCGCGTGCGTTTGACACCGTCCTCGTCCTGGACCTTCTCGACGATCTCGCGGACAAGCTCGGCAAAGTCACCGATGGTAAACTCGTCGCCGTTGCCAATGTTGACCGGTCGCGACTCGTCCGAGTTCATGAGCGCGATCAAGCCATCGACGAGATCGTGGATGTATTGGAAGGACCGCGTCTGCTTGCCGTCGCCGTAGACGGTCATGTCTTCACCTTTTAGGGCTTGAACGATGAAGTTGGATACCACACGGCCATCGTACGGGTTCACTATCAACAGATAAGCTGACTATCGAGACGGCGAAAGCAGACAACATACTGCGGGGGCCGTAGGTGTTGAAAATTCGTGCAACACGAACGTCGACGCCGTCCTGTCGCTGGAAACCGTAGGTCAAAGTCTCCGCGACACGCTTGCCTTCGTCGTAGCAAGCGCGAGGGCCGATAGGGTTGACGTGCCCCCAGCTAAAATGCGAATATTACTTCGGGTCAGGCTGACACGGAATCAAACTGACTATTCCTCCGTTTGCGGGTGGACTTCGGGGTCACCGTAGACCTCTGCACTAATGATCAGACCATCGACTATCTCGATGCGCTGGGATCGTACCGGACGTGCTGGTAATGAGGAAACGGGCCTTGGTGCGCTTGGCGAGGCCAAGCATGTTGAGAGTGCCCATAAAGGACGTCTTGATGGTCTTCACGGCGTTGAACTGGTAATGAGGGGGAGATGCAGGGCAGGCGAGATGGTAAATTTCTTGGGGCCGAGATTAAAACGCGTAAAAGAAATAGTAGTTCAGCTCACGGTCACATTCAATCATGAAGGGCTCGACAACGTCGTGGCGGACCATCTCAAAGTTGGGGTGGCCGAGCCAGTGACTGACGGTGGTTTTGGATCCAGTAAAGAAGTTGTCGAGCACTGTGACTTCGTGGCCGAGAAGCATCAGACGGTCGACCAGGTGGGAGCCGACGAAGCCTGCGCCACCGGTGACAAGGACACGTTTGCGGGCAGAGGGAGGGAGCAGTTTCACGGGGGGAAAGCGAGAAAGCGTCGTGTATGAGATGGCCTGTGTGTCGGGGTGGTAAATCGATTTGGACTGATAATCGGCACCCTGGGTGAACTGGGCGGTTTGAGCGAGCTGTTCAGGCTCGGATTTGATGTCATTGGCGGACAAGACATAGTGCGGACGAAGATAAAGGGAACGGAGGACATCGATGGGGACCTCCGAGTCGAAACCGAAGCGATTGAAGCCCACGGTGGTGATTTCGCGACCTTCTTTGTCGAGGGTTTTGATCTGGGCGCGTCAAAAAGTTAACTAAGCGAGATGAAAGCGAAAAACGTACGGGAGCGGCAGAGGGAGCCATGTCGGAGATGAGGGATGGGGGCAAGAGTTCAGGGAGGGCCAGGGACAGGTTTTATACGTGGCGGTTGGCGTTCAAGGGGCGCTTCCATGTTTGCCTTCGTTTCGTTACTTAGGCCAAATTCGGACCGTGTCAACTTTTATTCGGTCCAGCTCGATCCTCCATCAGTCCCAACGGAATTATAATGCCTCCCACCCGAAAAACATCTGGAAAGTCCAGACACGACCCGCTGCTCGTCCAGCTTGGCGGCGACGACCTCGAAGCAAAATATGGACGGGTTTCTCAGCCCGGCAAGAGAAAAAAGTCTAAAAATACAGAAGAAGAAGATGCCTCCGAGGTTTTTTTTTTCGGGGTATCCACAGCGATGCATAGCTCACGGTCGAGCAGGTTATACTGGATCCAAAAACCTCGAAGCGCATCTTTGAGCTTGCCAGAGACCAGCAAGATGAAATGGAAATGGCAGACGAGGAGGAGGAGGATTCCCAGCCTTCGGCCTTGGCTCAACCACGGCTCGACGGCGACGACGAGGACGAGGATTCGGACCTGGGAGATGTGGAAGACGAGGATGTGGAAGAGATATTTGTGAGCTGCCACTTTCGCCGCGAGGAAGCATCTCATTAATGAGGCGGTAGGAAATAGACGAGGGCGACCTAGAAACGCTCGACGCTCTGCATCCTCACAACGCCGGCGAACGAAGAACTCTCGCAGATATTATTTTCGCGAAACTGGAAAGCGGCGAAACAGAAAACGCCGCAGTAATAAAAAAGGTTCAACAAGGTACGCAGGCGCCTGGCGTACCCCAAGCATTATTAACTCATCTGCAGATCGAGAAAAGCCAGACCCAGCATTGGGACTCGACCCCAAGGTCGTCACAGCTTACACGAAGTGCGTCGTCCTCCCACAAGCTCGGCCGTTGATTTACGCCCCGCCCCCAGACTTGGATTGTTCCTCCATAAATACACCTCCGGACCGCTTCCAAAAATCTTCAAAGTCATACCATCTCTGCCGGCTTGGGCGCGCCTGCTTGCTCTCACCCAGCCTGAAAACTGGTCCCCGCACGCATGTCTGGCCGCGACTCGGATATTCATATCCAGCATGAAGCCACCACAAGCGCAGCTCTTCCTCAGTGTCGTGCTTCTCGATGCAATTCGAGAAGACATTCAGCAAAACAAGAAGTTGAATGTGCACTACTACGACGCCCTAAGGCGCTCCCTGTATAAACCTGGCGCGTTTTTCAAGGGAATTATATTCCCCGTGTTGGACGTATGCTCCCTTTCATTTCCCCGTTGTCGTTCTGATATTGATATAATCCACAGCAAGGATGCTCACTCAAAGAGGCCGCGATTGTCGCGTCTGTTGTCGCGCGCACTAAAATCCCTGTCCTTCACGCGTCCGCCGCCCTGATCCGTATCGCCGAAATGGACTACTCTGGTACGTCAGCGGTGCCTATACGTCCCCGATGTCAACTAACATGCCCAGGGCCAAACTCCCTCTTCATCCGCGTTCTCGTGGACAAAAAATTCGAGCTGCCATACAAGGTTGTCGACGCGCTCGTATTCCACTTTATCCGCCTGTCCAACTCGTACAAGGCGCGAACACGCGCCGACTCCGAGGCCCTTCCTGTGCTGTGGCACCAGAGTCTGCTGGTCTTCGCCCAACGGTGCGTAGCTACTTCTCACCGCCAGCTGATTCGATGGACTGATGAATCCACCGCGGCAGATACGCGTCGGATCTGACGCCAGACCAGAAGGACGCGCTGTTGGATGTCGTCCGCGCGACGCCCCACGCACAGATTGGGCCAGAAATCCGGCGGGAACTGGTCAATTCAGTGGTGCGGGGAGCACCGAGGACTGACGGCGATATTGAGATGATGTGATTCTGTGTTTCTATGAACCATAGCAACATTTGACAGGATCCCTTCCTGCTCGCTTTCCGGCTCACGTCAGAGAGAGGGCGGCGTGCGCGGTGACCGGCCGTATACGCGCAGGTGAGGACGCGAAGAGCAAACTGACACGCCTTTGCGTGTGTTTGCCTGCGCTCTGTGACGCGCGGGTACGTCCGGTCTCCTACCGGAAACTTTGCGTCCGTTGCTCGTGCCTCGCGGCGGACCCGTGCCATTACCTCTATCAAGCAAATATTCTCAACAAGATCAACATTCAGTCACTTCAGTGGGAACCAGGTGTGTCAAGACGGGCGAGGGGGAAAAAATCAATGCGTTATTTGAAGCGGCTTTATACGCGTATTTTCGAAATCCAAGGTATAATGACCTTGTCCGCAATCTCGAGGTTGTTCTTTTCCATGAAGAACATGTGTGCATTGCCTGGTTCGTCGTTAGATCTCTGAGGTTGCCGCAGATGAGTGCACCCACCATGGATGCCGACATCACCCAAGCCAATGTGCTCAACTGATACCCCCGCGGCACGCAGATACTCAACACTGCAATTGTCGTAAATTGCGTGGTAGCTGGCTTCGGAAGTCACCACCAGGACGGGAATGTTCACGAGATTGATCAGCTTCCTCGCTGGCTTTGCTTGCTGGAAGCAAGTGAACTCTGGGCTTTGACTATTGAGATGGTGCTCGTCAACTGGGGGAATCGACTATTAATTCCGCACGAACCTCACGACAACCCGCGCTATGTCGGAAGGTGCCGTAATGGGCGGGTCGTATGCGACTGAATACCTTGGAGTCAATATGGTCAGGCGCGTCATATCACGATCATACCTGGAATATCCGTCAAGCCGTATATGCGCGCAGGAGTGAATGGCGGAAATACAGCATTGATGAACGGGGGTCCAAAAGGTTCCAGTGCCACTATGGCCTTAACTTGGTTCGGCCGGGAGTCGCCTAGGATCCAGCCAAATTCGCCAGATTGCGAATGCGTCATCAATATAACAGGCTAGCGGTAGTGTTAGAACTGGATTTATTGAACAGGATTTTGTGCAACATACGCCGATCTGGTCAAGGAGCTGGGAGCCGGCGTTTTTGATTTTGCCAGCCTCTTCGGTGGACGATTTGAGACTAGGTACATTCGACGCGTAAAATTTGTCAAATACGGGGTCACCAACGGATCCGTTGCCTTTCGTTCCGTTAGCTCTCAAAGTAGTTGCGAAAGATGAGCAATACCTGGCCATTGGGTATGGAGGACAGACTGAGGCCAGAGTTTATATCGCTGGACCGCTGTGAAATGTGATTCCACGGTGAAGGTGTCGGAGGCAGAAAGAACACCGTCGACAGTGGGCTGCCAGGGGGAGCGGCCTCTCGATGGTTGGTCGACAATGTACAGCTGCGTGGAAAGAAATGCTCGATCAAAATGTAAGAAGCGGACATTATTTGCAATACCTCGTATCCTTTGCTGAGGAAATAATCTGCCCAGCCAAGTCTCCCATCAGGTGTGTTCAGGAAATTGGTTCCGGTCATTCCTGCACCATGAATGAAGAGTATCGGCAGAGGCTGGCTAACTTTTGCAGGGGCAAGATGCTCTACATACATCTGATCTGCAGCAATCATCGAGTTGCCCTGAGGAGTATAGGTCTGGCCGACATAGAGATAGCTTCTGCGGTGCAGGGTCCCTTGTTCTGCTAGTGGCCCAGTAATATAGGTAGAGCCTCCAAGAAGCAAGGCGAATATCGACCACAGCATGGTGTTGTTCTCGGAGTTACGTTAAATATACAGGTGTTGGAGCTAAGGGCTTCTCCCCGGCTCACTGAGCAAGAAGAAAGCGCGATCTCGTAAGGTCACCAGATCTTCGGAGGTCCTCCAGTATAAATGCGGAGATTTGCGGAAATAAGTTGGGTACCAAAGAAGGCATTGCGGCCTTGGGCCGAGTCCGGAGCGTTAACTAAGAGTCATGGTCTGCCAATTGCAGTCCGTACTTGGCATCTCCGTCACGGTAAATCTCTGCATTTATAGACCTCCGAAGATCTGTCTGACGTTCGTGGAGGTATTCCACTTCATCCGCCTGTCCAATGCGTTCAAGGTTCGGACACGAGCCGACTCCGAGGCCCTGCCTGTGCTGTGGCACTAGAGCCTGCTGGTATTCGCTCAGTGGTGCGTTGCTATTTCTCACCACCGGCTGATTCGACAGACTGATGAATCCGCCGCGGTAGATATGCGTCGGATCTGACGCCAGACTAGAAGGACGCTGTTGGACGTCGTCCGCGCGGCGCCTCATGCACAGATTGGGCCAGAAATCCCGCGGGCATTGGTCAATTCAGTGGTGCGGGGAGCACCGAGGAGTCGAGGACTGACGGCGATATTGAGATGATGTGATTCTGTGTTTCTATGAACACTGAACCATAGTAACATTTGACGGGATCCCTTCCTGCCCGCATTGCCTCCATCAACTAAATATTCTCAACAACATCAACATTCATTCACTTCAGTGGGAGCCAGACGGGCGAGGGGGAAAAAATCAATGCGTTATTTGAAGCGGCTTTATACGCGTATTTTCGAAATCCAAGGTATAATGACCTTGTCCGCAATCTCGAGGTTGTTCTTTTCCATGAAGAACATGTGTGCATTGCCTGGTTCGTCGTTAGATCTCTGAGGTTGCCGCAGATGAGTGCACCCACCATGGATGCCGACATCACCCAAGCCAATGTGCTCAACTGATACCCCCGCGGCACGCAGATACTCAACACTGCAATTGTCGTAAATTGCGTGGTAGCTGGCTTCGGAAGTCACCACCAGGACGGGAATGTTCACGAGATTGATCAGCTTCCTCGCTGGCTTTGCTTGCTGGAAGCAAGTGAACTCTGGGCTTTGACTATTGAGATGGTGCTCGTCAACTGGGGGAATCGACTATTAATTCCGCACGAACCTCACGACAACCCGCGCTATGTCGGAAGGTGCCGTAATGGGCGGGTCGTATGCGACTGAATACCTTGGAGTCAATATGGTCAGGCGCGTCATATCACGATCATACCTGGAATATCCGTCAAGCCGTATATGCGCGCAGGAGTGAATGGCGGAAATACAGCATTGATGAACGGGGGTCCAAAAGGTTCCAGTGCCACTATGGCCTTAACTTGGTTCGGCCGGGAGTCGCCTAGGATCCAGCCAAATTCACCAGCTTGCGAATGCGTCATCAGTATAACAGGCTAGTGGTAGTGTCATAACAGGATTTATTGAACAGGATTTTTGTGCAGCATACGCCGATCAGGTCAAGGAGTTGGGAGCCGGCGTTTTTGATTTTGCCAGCCTCTTCGGTGGACGAATTGAGACTAGGTACGGTCGACGCGTAAAATTTGTCAAATACGGGGTCACCAACGGATCCGTTGCCTTTTCGTTCTCTTGTTATCAGGAGCTCTTAAAGTAGTTGCCAAAAATGAGCAATACCTGGCCATTGGGTATGGAGGACAGACTGAGGCCAGAGTTTATATCGCTGGACCGCTGTGAAATGTGATTCCACAGTGAAGGTGTCGAAGGCAGAAAGAACGCCGTCGACAGCGGGCTGCCAGGGGGAGCGGCCTCTCGACGGTTGGTCGACAATGTACAGCTGCGTGGTAAGACTACTCGGTCAAAATGTAAGAGGCGGAAATTATTTGCAATACCTCATATCCTTTGCTGAGGAAATAATCTGCCCAGCCGAGTCTCCCGTCAGGCGTGTTCAGGAAATTGGTTCCAGTCATTCCTTGACCATGAATGAAGAGTATCGGCAGAGGCTGGCTAACTTTTGCAGGGGTAAGATGCTCTACATACATCTGATCTGCGGCAATCGTCGAGTTGCCCTGAGGAGTATAGGTCTGGCCAACATAAAGATAGGTTCGGCGGTGCAGGGTCCCTTGTTGCGCTAGTGCCCCAGCAACATAGGTAGTGCCTCCCAGGAGCAAGGCGAATATCGACCTCAGCATAGTCGTTCTGTTGTTCTCGGAGTCATCTGAGCATTAAATACACAGATGTTGGAGCTAAGTAAGGGCTTCTCCCCGGCTTACTGAGCAAGAAGAAAGCACGATCCCGTAAGGTCACCAGATCTTCGGAGGTCTTCTGGTATAAATGCGGAGATCTACGGAGATGCGAATTACGGAGACAAGGAGGGGGAACGGAACGTAGTTCAGCTGACGTTCGTGGAACCTAACAAAGAACATGATTATATAGCTAGTGGTCAAAGGCGAATAGATATTACTCGCAAATAGATTACTTTTGATTGTCAGGTGATCACAAGGAACGTCCACCTTTCCACTTCCCATGGCCTTTCCCTTCTGCTGGTGCGGCCCGAATGGCTCCCATAACATCGGAAAGACCGTCATCCAAAGTTATGCCTTTACCAAACGGTAAAGGTTTGGATTCCGGCTCCACTGCGTCAACCAGAGCAGCCTTTTTCACCTTTTTGCCTATCGCACTGCTAAAAAGCTCTTCAATCTCATCTCCGCCCGCATCACGTTTGCGCTTTTTGCGCTCTTTTCCGTGACTCGTATCAACTGGCTGATTGACTGGTGTTGCAACCTTTGGCTGTTCAGGCCGCTTTCGGTCAGTCTGCATCGTTCGCCATTCATCTGGACGCCGTTGAAGCAGATATAGGTTGAGATTCCGCGCAAAGAATTTGCCGTAGTATGAACCAGCAAGGAACTGTTCCTGGGGAATGAGAGAACGCGCAATCTTCTCCTGACAGCCGCACGCGGTAAGAACTCAGAGACTAAAAGATAAAACAAGGCTGTTCCTAACCTTCAAGTACGTGTCTGAGAACGCCCAACACCGATCTCCGACCCTGCTGCCAATGCGATCATCGACGAGGAGGTGATAACTGCCTATAAGCGACAGAACGAATTGGCGCTTGACTTTCGGAGGGACCGTTCCCGAATCCAGAAGAGCATCCAATACTCGCGAACTGGTAGCATGGTGTGCTATCAATAGTATCTCTTCAACTTGCATCGAGTTCAAACTGGACAAACATCAATGCAGCCCAACACTTCAAAAGGCGCGGCTCACCTCGCAATGACCAATTGGTTATGAGGCTCAGAGAGGCGAAGTAAAGATTGCAACAGGACCGCCCCTTGAACCTTCGGTTCATAATCGCTTGAATCTCGCCGGCCATGCGGTTTGACGGTCTCGGCTGGAACATTGTCAGCAGCTTTTGCAGTTGCTTTCAACTCCTGCAACGAGTCAACAAAGAGCTACTTGAGAGAGAGCATTTGTCCAACCTTGAATATTTGCAAACGCAAGATGCACGGAACCAGAAGATTGCGCTCCTCGGCGGTCTTCGTCTGAAAGGCAGCAAAAACAGCCTGAAGGAAATAACGTGGAATCAGCGATGAAGTAATTGATGAGAGGCCGGTCTTACCTCAGTGATTTCAGCACCACAGGCATTGAGAATTGCAGCACGATCTATTGCAGCACGCAACACGCCGGTCCGTGCAGTTTCTTTGAGAACATAAGTTCAACACTACATTACGGTGCTGAATAGAGCCTTACGGATCATCTTTCCCCACACGTTTTGCAGTTCTGTGCATGCTTCAGCTAGCTGGGTCATGCTGACTCGCTCCAGTGCTTTGGCCAAGACAAAATTTGCAACTGGATGGGAGGCTATCCTCGGCAGGTTGCCTTTGAAATATGTCGCCCATAAGATGCCAAAGGCAGGCTCAGGACACCTGGCGACTACAGTTTCCAGCAGATGAGAGGAAGTTGGATCTCGGAGAAGAGTGTTGAGGTAATCGGACACAGGAGGCGTCCCGGTAGGGTCGTCACCTATGGATAATCAAAATAAGAATAGGAATTTTGAAGGCGAGACATACGCGAGGATGATATGAGTCCAACCAACACTCTATCCATTAGTGAATCGGCGTCCCCGGTCATTTGCTGGTCTGCTTCGACTGCAAGTAGCATCTAAAACACTTCTTCAGCGAACTGCTGAGATCCAAGTCAGAGAAATGGCAGACTTGTAACGTTGGACTGGCAACCTTGTCAGCGGCCAGGGCCCTGGTTTCATTCCCGTCCAGTTCACTTCGAACAACCTCGACAAATTTGCGAGCAGCTCTAGTAAACATCTCCGGAGGAGCATCGATTGTCTGGCCCCCTGCGGCGTACCCTTCTTTGAATACCGACTTCAAAGGCCCTTGCTTTGCTTTCCAAGCCGCGCTCTTCTTCGAACGCATGGTATTCTGGGCAGTTTCGTCTGATGCCACCGAATTGGGCGATAAAAGCAAAAGTAGGGCGCGTATAACGTGAGAGGCAAAAGGATCCATAATCAGGGAAGGGAAAACGGGAAAAAGTTCCTTGACACACGCGATTAGCTTTGCGGTACGATATACTGACCACGCGCTTACCTCGCACACATCTACAATCAGCCGAGTGAATGTTCGAAGCTCGCCTTTGTCAGAGGAGACCGTTGGCAAAATCCCTCGTTTCTGGTTGAACGTTCAATACAACCGCCTGATGGTTTAAATGTTCTTACCTCTCTCGAAACCGTTTGTTTAGCGACAGTGAACAGGGTTTGGCACACATGCGAGGCAAAACGATGTTTTACCAAGACGTCGTAACTGTACACCACAAGGAGCATTAGGAAAGATGGAGGTGTTCGGAACAGCCGACTCACGACCCAATTAAGCTGTCCACAAAGACACGACGAACAAAATCGTCCATGGAATAAGACATGCGCTCCAAGATGAGTGAACAGTCCGGGTCGGTAGCAAGTTGCTTTTCTTTCCCCGCCATTTCTGTCAGAGCAGCGACAAAGAACATTCTTCTTTCTTCGATTTTATTTCAGCCGATGCCCAGGACGCGCAATATTCGAGTGTACCTTCATTCGGATCACTGTCCTCGCTCGCTTCCGACTCAACAGCGTTATCTTGCCAGTCCCGGATTTGAACATCAACGGTGCGGAAGTAGGCCTTAACATCGACATCCACGTATCCGAATGGCGCTTCTGGGTTGACGTCCTCCTCTACATGCTTTGCACCTGGAACGATCCAGGAAGGCCCAGCGTTCTCTTGTTGAGGCGGATGCTCTGGCTCAGGAACATGCAGTCCCTGGGGAGGCTGCCATTCTGGTTCTGGCTTTTTTTTCTTGCCTCGTTTGCGATGCTCTTTGGGCATTGAATTCAAGTCCTAAAAATTTAGATGGCGACTTTTCGCCCCCAACACGTGATTCCCAAACGGGCAATTCGCGTGTCATGTTTGTTTTATCGCTGAGAAAGGGAAAGCGCTCGTCACACTCATGCCACCGAGTCGGAAAAATACAGACACTGAGACAAAGTACGACAGAATAAAAAACAAGTGCCATTAGAAATGACTACACTACGAAACAGGGTAGGCTGGGTAGCTACGCAGAGAAATGGCCCCAGTGTACGAGCTTGAGCCTTGAGGAGCGAAGCGGGGGCGTCGGACGCGCCGACAGGCCGTCAACGCGCGATGGGGCGGAAGGCGCTACGTGGGGACGATAGTAACATGCTCGCTCACTGTCCATGGAGTCCTCCGGGCGACCCAATACAGGTGGCAACCGGTCGACGGCGATACGATCCCGCATGTCGCACAGTGGCGGCACGAGGGCCAAGGGAGGCCTAGAGGGAGATGGGGCGTTGGGGTTGGTGTCGTGGTCGACGGGGGGAGTGCTGGCGCGTAGGGAGGGGCAGCGGGTGGACGGGCGGTCGTGGTAGGAGGAGAGAGACGAGCGGTGACATTTGTCACAATGGTTCCGTTTACGGTCGTGGAACAAACATACCACGCGAATTGCCCTCTTTGGCGGCACGTGATGGGGGCGAAATCTCAAAAGCTAAGATATTTTTTAATGTGCTTGAGGTGTTTGCGGCAGTTTGCCACGGACGCCATCATGATCGGCTAGTCCATTCTCCGAACCTTCAACCAGTCCTATCCTCGAAGAATCTACGTGAACGCATGTATAACGCAGCGTCGGTCATTCAATGACATCCTACTTTTTCTGTTCGAGCTGCTATACATCTTGAATCATTGTGTCCCGCAATCTCAATTCAAAACTGGCAGAGTGACTCCTGTCTCAGACGCGAGAGATCGCGTCCGAGATCGATTGTTTTTGACTCGCCCCTCCTCCATGTGTACAAGAGCGAGTACTAGTCCGGTTTATACACCAACAACATGAGCACTTCTGGTCTGATTCGTGGTATGCAACCGTCCTCGAGGTCTCGGGGGGGGGCCGTGGCCGCGGCCGTGGTGGTTATAGAACTGGTAATAATGGCGGCGAGAGGTCTGTTCGTCCTTTTGCCGTCTCTATGCATATCGCTCATTCACTTCTAGAGGTCAAGCACCCTCTGCATCGTTCGGGAAGACTCTACATTTCATTACCTCGATCAAATTGGAGGAACTTGAAAAGCAGCGAATAGCATTCGAAGCGCATTCGGCCGTCATAGAAAAAGCCGCTGCTTTTGCGGATAATCTTCCTCGAAAAGTCGAGCTTCTCCTCGATGCCGTCCGGTCTTGGCGTGGCTCGGGTGCGACTGACTACGACACGGTCATTGCAGGCAAATTGGACTTGTCGAGCATTGATTTGTGGTTGCTCCAAGCACGAAAAGACCCCGGTTTCAGTCCTGATGTCATCAGAGACTGGGCAGACACTCTTGAAGCCCATATCCGCCATTCCATGACCAGATTCGAGTTCGCCAAGCTCTTCGGCAGCCTTTTCAACGAGTGGCTGTCAAGTGGCGACTCTGTCACGCCGGATGATTCTGCTGCTGCGCCGCGGACAAGTCCATCGAACGAGTTTGTTGAGGTTGGGCGCAAGGAGATGTACGAACAGCAGGAACGTCTCAAATCAATCATTTTCCAACCCAAAGCTATCGACACACCCAAAATCCTTGCCTATTTGGAGGATTTATTCTCCGAAGATAGCTCAATCGATGTGCTGGGCAACATGCGTCGAGGGATGAAGGACTTCGGAGAGGACTTGGAAAATCGCGTGATTTCTGCCGATGATATGCGATGGGTGATTAAGTCGCTCCTTGCTTCCGACCTCATGCTCGAGGAAAAACGCAACACTCTTCGGGAATTTACCCAGAACCCCACAGTCCTCGACGAACTCGCGACGGTGATGACCATGCGACTTGGCAGCCTTGACACGTGGTCTTGGCCCCAACATGGTATACAGGTAGACATGCGCAGGCACCTAAATGGAAAATATCGCGCCTTTACGGATCCAGACGTTCTGGATGCTCTGTTCCTCCAATACATCGGGGTTATGTGGCAGGTTAAATTCAAGCAGGATTGCCTGGATATCTTCTCGTCCAAGGTGTGGAAACAGGAGTTCCTGCCTTTTTCGCGAAAGCAACTCCACGATCGCCAAACCTACTTCGAGAACCTTCATCCAACGGCATCCACTCGCACCGTGAAACTTTGCGAAAATATCATTTCCTCGTCGGCCAACTCTCTAGTCAGGTCGACTCCTCGCCGTCATATGATGACTGGGGGAACCCTGACAAGACCCAACTTCCTGCGTCCCATGTCAAGCAGGAGCTACTCCACGCAGTGTCGACGGACTGCTACCTCAACACTACATTGCACAAAACGAACACTATCGTGTGCACAGATTTGGAATGGTTTGGTCCGTCTCTTGCCTTCGACACTATCCTCACATGTCTCACGTTCTTTGGGGTGCCACAAAAATGGCTGGACTTCTTCAAAACATTCCTCCAGGTTCCCCTCACCTTCAAAGATGATGAGCCTGGTGATAATCCCCGTATTCGTCACTGTGGGACGCCTATATCGTGCGCCCTGAGCACCTTTTTCGGCGAAGTTGTTCTATTCGGTCTTGATTTCGCTGTCAATCACCGCGCGAACGGTCTCTTCCTCCATCGCATCCACGATGACATCTGGTTTTGGGATTCGAATTCGGACAAGTGTGTAACAGCCTGGACGGAACTGAAGAAGGTAAGATTTTGTGAATTTTCGACTTTCGGCATCACTGAGGTTGGTGTCAGTATGCTGCAGTCACTGGCTTAACGCTCAACGAAAGCAAGACTGGTTCTGCATGCGTTGGAGCGGATGTTGCCCCCGAACTTCCCTCTGGCGAGATCCGATGGGGATTCCTCAAGTTCGACTCGAGCCAATCCCGATTCGTCATTGACCAGGCGGAAGTCGACAAACACATTGTCGAGCTTCGCCGACAGCTGTCTGCTACCAAGTCAGTATTTGGGTGGATCAATGCGTACAACAAGTACCTTGCCTTCTTTTCGCGCAACTTCGGGGCGCGTCCTACTGTCTCTTTTGGACCTGCTTTGTGCCTCGGACAGGCGCATCTTCATGACACGATCGACACACTGGCCAGAATCCAGCGTGAACTCTTCCCTTCCTCGTCTGGTGCTGTGGGTTATCTCCGGACCGTCATCAGGGATCGGTTTGGTGTGGACGATCTCCCAGACGGCTATTTCTACTTTCCTATCGCTAGGTGAGTTCCGCGAGCCATTCAATGCATGAAATAGCATTTCTAATACAATCCACAGCGGAGGTATGGAATTGCGGAATCCTTTAATCGAGCTGCTCGCCGTACGCAATGCGTTTTAGTCCGAGCCGGCATCGGAATTCTCCGCACAGATGGAGAAGGATGCAGACGCTTATCACGCCCTGCAAGAGTGGTGGAACACGACGAGCTCAGCGGTAGCCCGTCAATCCGACACATTCCCGCCTTTCGAAGATTACATTGCATATCGCGAAACTGGATTGAAGAACTGGAAAGATCTGTACTGCAAATTGATGAGCACCGCAAGGCCGAAGGAGCTGAAGGTACCCATCTCTTTGCCGGCCGACTCATCGCTCCGGTTGGATTTCTACGGACGGTGGGTGTTGTCTTTGTACGGGTATGTTTTGTTTTTGTCTCGTAGGCTGGGCATAACTAATTTGCTACTCGACAGAGACCAATTGGTCAAAAAGTTCGGAAGCCTAGAGGCGGTTGATCCGAACCTCATTCCAGTTGGGCTAGTCCATCTCTTCCAAGGAAGCAGACACCAGTGGGATCAATAAGAAAATGTAACAATATTGTATACTAGAATGTCAGTAGCGTAAGAAAGTCCGAGATTTTCTCAGGTTGTATACGTTTAACGCATTCTTGAGTCTCCATGTCTCTACGTACAACATGCCCAAACCTACACCTAGACCTACAACGTCCTATCGCTAACCGAATATGAGCAACGGGCGAATGTCCAAGGGAAAATCGCCATTCATGAAGCAGATTAACTCTCCGTACGAATCACTGTTCAGGAAACACGCAAGCACTTCCACCATCCTAAATTCGGATTTCAACCTGGCCGCGACGTCCAACCTCCCCTCCTTCAAGTCTTTGAATCGCCGGGGACGATATTCGGCACGTCGTTTGCGTGTAACGAGATCGACGCCTTCAAGACAGCCGGGGGACTCTTGATACCTCCAGCGCGATGCAATGAAGCGGAGCAAGGTTGGATTGGTGAACGATTCGCCGTGACTCTCCAATCTAATGCTCTGCAACAACGGCAGGAGCCCAGGGCACCCTTCTTCTTGTGTGAGAGCACCAAGAAGCTCATTGTTGATGAAATCGTGCGCCTTGTCTGCCTGGGATAGCGAAAAATCCACATGTCTCAGGTAAGGAACAACCCGAAGACATTCAAGGACTTGTCGAGCGTGGAAGGGAAGACATTCAAGATGCAGAGCCTTCAGATGGCTTCCCAACGCTTCCAGGAAATCGACAAATCTGGTATGACAATCGGACCAATAGTACGGCCGATCTGGTCCTCGATTGACGCTCCAGCCGATTTTCAAAGATTCCAGACTAGGGAGAGAAAGGGTGCCGAGAAACGCGAGGAATCGTTCTTCTGGCTGGCCCGGCAACACGGCTCCGTTATCACCCCCGTACACAGTGATCTGCAGGCGCTCTAGTTTGGGAAGGGCGATCCGCTCCGGTTCGTTCGAGCTGAACACGCAGATAGCATGCATGCTACACCGCTTGAGGCCCACACTTTCCTTCAAGATGTGAAGACACTCGTCAAGGGTCGGGAATGGGATAACGAATAGATCCAGCTCTGCGATTTGGGCCCAACGAAATCCTAAATCCGTGAGGGCGAAATGGCATGGCCCGACTGCTTCGATGCTGAAAGTTCGGAGAGAAGCGAAACTGTTCGGCGCAGCGTCCCACAAAGGAAACAGGCTGGTGCTGGGCGCGTACAGAGTAACATCGCGCCATCGGGAGGATGATGGAAGGATGCACTGAATCAGATTGGTGCATGTGGCGTCGAAGATTGGATAGTGCAATTTGAATGAAAGCGGAAGATTTCGAGACCGATCTATCCACCCCTTCAATGCGGATATGATGAACTCGCTCTCCTTGGGGCCAGGCAATGCCCTGAAATCGAGCGCGAACGATGTCCAGAGCTGTGGGGTCTGCAGGGCTAATTCTTTCCAAGCCTGACAGACTTGAAGGAGCATCAAGGGCCCTTCAGTGTCTTTGCCGATAGGGCAGTACATTCCGCAGAATTGGAGGAAGACCTCGACCCGTAATTCGACAGGGAAAGTGGTGGAAAGTGTGTCGCTCTTCGCGCCCATCACTTGCTGGACTTCAGTTCTATTCCGGCCAGAACTGATTTGAGAGACAGGGGAGTCCTGCGAGAGGAGGTATGAGAGGATGAAATAAAGGATCCGACGTGATGAAATTACCTTTCCATCTTCAGATTCGCGCCTACGGCAGGAAAGAGACTGGCGGCGGCGGACAAAAGAAATATCAATGGGAAAGTGAGAGATCGTCATGGGTCGTGAGTTGTGGGCAGATTAAAGGACGCTTTAAGTAGAGGACGAGAACAAGAGAATGGTATCCATGAATTGCAGATGAATAGCCAATCGGGGAGTCCAAAGGAGAAACAAGGGGCGTGGTTGGGTGGGTCCCTAGAACCAGGGGGGACACGCACAACTCTGAGCCCCAGACGGCTATATATGTTGTTCTCGCATGCCGACGTCATGTTGGAACCATGCTTCGATCCAGACCACGGCTATCTTAATGGCAGATGACCGTGTCCCCTGGTTCCCAGGATGATAACCCCGATGAGAAACCGAGCAGCATAGACCCGCACAAGCTCCACAGAGGAAACCTGAACAAAATTATGAATAGGGAAGGCTGCTATAAGAGAAGGCCCTAACCACCCGTAGTAACCTTGTTGAAGGAAAAATGGAGTCTCGAATTGACCGCGGAAATCGGTAGCATAAAAGACAGTAAGCAAGGTCCTAAGCAGAATGGAAGCCAGGAAGCTGGTACTAGTAGAAGACGGGGTGAAAAACCAACATCGCCCAGAATGTTGCCCAGGAAGGCTGCTGGCGTCTCGCAGGGATGTACTGCTGCGGTGATTGTGCACTAGTAACAGGCGATGGCGAACGGCGAAGGCGGACATAGTGCAGGCGGTCACTGGCACGACGACGAATTACAGCTTGAAGCTCGGAGTCTTTACTGTAGAGTTTCTGCACAGCACGGCGACCTTCAAAGTTTAGCGCCAAAACTGTAAATGACGTTACCGTCGTTACGCGCGCTCAAGTGAAAAGACCGATTCGCTGTTCCGACTCGTCACTGGAGAGTCCCGAATGGACTGGTGGAATGTTTTGCAGCCGTTACTAGTACTTACCGTCCTCGCTCACGTTAAAACATACGCGACGTCGGATGTCACAGTAAAAGCCTCACTACACGTGCAACACGAATGGGCGAGGAGCATGAAAGTCATTAATCTCCGACCACAGGAATGCAACGAAGTCTGATCAGAAAAACCGCCTAAAATCGTACTCCTCTCCAACAGTGCCGTCGGCGGAGGCAATCTTCTGTGAGGACTTCGCCTTGACCGCGGTGTTAGCCACCTTCCGATCTTTCTTGGGTGCTGCGGTCTTGAGAGGCTTCGCCTTCGCAGCTGCGGTCGTCGAGGCAGGGACAGTCCGTGCGAGAGAGCCTGCTGAACGAGCCTGCTTGGATGTTTTTGGGTCCGGTCCGAATGTGACCTTTTTGCGAGGCGGCGGAGGAGCCTTCTCAGTTGCGCGTTTTCTCTTCTGCTTCCCGGAGAGCGCTATTGGAGGCTCCTCCTCCTCCGCATCATCGTCCTCCTCGTCCTCTTCCTCGTCCTCATCTTCATCATCAACCTCATCCATCTGCTCATCCTCGTCTCCATCACCAGTTTCCTGCTCTTCGTTGTCGTCGTCAACTTCTTCAGGTGACGCCGGAGCCCAAGGTTCCTCCGCCGAGGCCTTGCGCGTCTCAATGGCACCGCATGTGAGCTTCACTAGACCGCGCGCTTTTCGCAGGTCCTTCCGGGTTTGAAGCGTCGTCAAGGCCGCTTCATCGGCAGGTGAAAGCGCGGATGTCGGCACTGGGGAGGCGGGCGGCACGGTATACCGGGGGAACTTGCCTACGCTCCAGTCGCGCAAGACGATGCGAGCCGCGCCAGTGAGATCCAAATCACCTTTCTGAAGACAGAGGGAATGTCAGCGCAGTCAGCGTATCTGTAGTATAGGAGCACACCTTTTTCACTAATTGATGCGCCCGAGCGACACATGACAGGAAAGAATCGGTATCGCCGGCGGAGAAGGCCGGCAGACTGTACAACAGCATGAGGTCCTCAGTATTGGAGCGGGACACGATATGTTTGACTAAAGGCGCGAACGTTAGATATGTATATATGGACGTCAAATAACACCGACTCACCAGCCCAGATTGGGTCCTTCAAGCGGTCTATGCGACCTTTGCTCCGCATAAGGACATCACGAGCACGAATGCGTTCAATATCCTCCGCATCATCAGCGTCTGCGTCCGCAGCGGGGGCGTTCGCTACCCATGAAAGCCCAGGTGTATCGATGAGACGAATTTGCTTGCCCTTTGCCTCGACCGTAACTTCCTGGGCATATGTAGTCGTCGTTGGTCCGCGCGAGGACGTCGCGAGTGTATAGATAGGGACCGCAGATTTCCCCAGAAGAGAGTTGACGAATGAGCTTTTCCCCACCTATTTCACCGTCAGAAGGGGAACTCAAACATCGCGGAGAGACGCACATTGGTGAACCCGACAACGGCGACACAGAGAGGCTTGTCTCCCTCTTTTTGTTCCGCCCATTCGCCTAGGCATTCCAGAACGGAGTCTGCACCCAGGGCGTTGTCGGACGACACCTTGGCCTTTCCTTTGCCCTTTTCCTTGATGACAAGTTCGGGCCCAGCGGGTAGGAACGATGACGCAGAGCGGAATGTGAGAGTTGGATACTGGGCCCGAAGATACGTTGTCCAAGAAGCAACGGATTCACGCGGACATGTATCTGTTTGCGGATGACGTTCAGGACGCACGAAGAAATAAACGACGGTGTGGCGCACCAATTTTGTTCAGCACAAGGAGGACCCGTTGACCAGGTCTCGCACTGGCCAGCTCTTCCAAGTGGGCGCTGCGGAACGGAAGTGGGTCGCGGGCGTCAAGAACCTCGAGAATGACGTCCGCCTCGTCCAAAACCGCCTTCAATGTAGGCAGGTCACGGTTGAGGAGCACGGGGACCTCCTCTTCCACCTCAACTTCCTCGACATCCATGGGGATTTCCCTCGGCTTCAGCTTCGTGTTGAGGCGTTTTGCACTGAGGCTCGCAATGCCGTCGAAGCCTTGGGCCAACCCCAATGCTTTGACCTCGGCAAAGACTTCATCATTGTCGTTCTCAGAGGTAACGTCGTCCACAGCCTCGTCATCGCTGTCTGTCGCGGCCTTCTTGGCCTTCTTTTCATCCTTTTTGCGCTGCTTTTCCTCGGCCACCTGGAAGAAATGCAGGGGTCAGTACGGCGCAATGACTCAGTAGTATGCGGCGCACCACCCGACGCTGGTCGGCGATCTCAGCTAGAATCTGATCCTTGTAGGGAAAGTTATTGGGGATGCCGGGATCTTTCTTGTGTTCTGTAATCTCGATGGTTAGCCATTGGGTTGCGGTGAGAGATCTTCACGCACTGGACTTCCATTGAGGGTTCTTTTTCGCGGCCTTGACCTTTTTCTTCCTGCTCTCGCGCACTTTGTGCAAAATCTTTTTGCGTTCATTTGTCGAGCCACGGTTGCTCGTCTCTGTTGCAGGCAGTGAGTAGAAAGCCACCAAGCAGCTGGCAGACCATACTCTTTCGTATGCGAGGCATATTGAAGTTTCAGGCGAAAGCTGCGAAAGCCGATAACTTTGGTCGAGCAAATGAAAAAGTTGAGCGCTTAACACGACTTCCAAACATGGCCTTCGATCATTCTTCGCATCAAAAACGGCAACTCATCGTTCAGCGTCCTGGGTGGATGAGCCTGGCTATCGCACCTCACGGCTCGCCAGCTGCGCTCGTTCATACAAGGAATGTATTGATTAATGTACGTAAATAATACAGCACCGTCCGCGAAGCATCACAGAAAGCAGACTTACCATCAAAGCATAGATGCTTCGATAAGCGCCCGATGCATGATGCAAGCGACGGATTACCGGGACAGGTAGACGCTGTGTGCCGTATAGCTGTCCAATTTCACCACTTTCGAAGGCTGCCTGGGCCGGCGCACGGGTGTAGACTCTTGCACTTGCAAAACATAGGGAGACAAGACAGCGGGTACTAGGAAAACAGTTGCGACGAAAACTTGAAAACTTGGGATCATTTTGCTATCGTATAGGGTCCAGTGCTTCACGGGATTTTGTAGAGAAGGAAAAATTCGGAACTTGAGGCGCCACGAAACCGGAAACCTCTTCATCACTTGGGTACTTGACCTCTTCCTTGCCCGACCAATTATTTTTAAATTGCCCCTTGACCGCTTGCAACGACCACGGGCGGCGTGGTGCGATTTACCAGCGAGCGTCCGCCGGCGACGCCGACACGGGAGCAGCAGCCGGCGGCGCATCGTAATCCCGTCTCGGGCTGCCGCCTCTTGGAGGGCTCCTCGAATAGCTCCTGCGCCGTCTGTCAGGTGAATACCTTCCACCCCTGGAAGGGGGCGGACTACGACGTTCGCGCCAATCCCTGCTGTCCCTGTTGTCTCGTCCATACGGGTCGCGCTCCCGACGGGTGTCACGATCACGGTACGAGTCGCGGTCGCGGTCGCGGTACGAATCCCTTGAGTCTCTGAAGTCTGCTCTTCCGTCTCTTCCTCCGTGGTAAGAGTCACGGGCACCAGCACGACGATGGCCCATGTATTCACCAGGCGTCGGGGCGTGAGGACGATCGGTGACGGAGTAGTCGACACGGATACGACGGCCATTGAGGTCCTAGGCAACCATCATGAGTGGGATGCCTTCAGATCAGGAACAGATCAACGTACCACGCCGTTGAGCTCCTGGATGCACCTGGTAGCGTCCTCGACGGTGGCCATTTTTATAAAACCGAACCCGCGGGATCGATCGGACTGCTTTTGTATCCGTGAGTACTGTCCAAGACGTGCGCAGCATGCAGAATGACCGACCCTTTGATCGTAGACGATGGTGACTTTTTCGACTCTTCCGAAGCGACTGAACTCCTCGTCGAGGTCGCGCTCCTGGGTGCGAATGCTCAGGCCAAACACACCGAGAACATTGGAAGGATTAGGTGCCTGCTGGGACTCGTAAGTATTGTTCGCAAAAAGGGCAGTGTGACTTTCAACGCACAATTGGGGCATGGGTCGGACGACGGGGGGCCGGGGGAGACCTGCGGCGGTAAGGGGGGCTGCGGTAGCCTCCGCCACCGACGCTACGAGCCGCGGGGCTGCGAGAGCGACTACGGCCTCGAGGGACATCCGCAGGCAAAGGCGCAGGAGCGGTGTTGTAGTCGTCAGCGTAAGGGTCAACTGGGCCGGAGTTTTCGTACTGAGGACGCATGTAAATCAGTCGAATGGACGAAACGAAGGGAGCGGGGACTTGCCATGGTGGTGGTTAAACAACAAGAGGTTAGTTTGTGCGTGTTTCCGTTCACACGCCTTTAAGATTGGAGCCTCGGCACCGCTGCCAGGGCTTCAGGGTGCTCTGAAAAAATGCCAGGCGACTTAAGAGAAGCTATTTGAGTGCCAAAGGATGCAGCCAGCCCTTTTTTCCGCCGCTGAAAACCGAGAAAATCGAGCAAGTCGTGCAAGCGGAGTTTGAATTATCTGTGACACAACTGCATAGTCACGCGTCGTCCATTCTCACGCAAAAACACCACTTCCGCAAGACCACGATGGTGAGCTCGCGGCCAGGTCTCGCGACCGCCAATTAATACGTTCGTTCATGTAGGGTATCGATATCACCCACCACCACGTCAAGAAGGGCAACAGGACCGCCCCCAAGAGCGAGGACCCGTATCTGCTTCTCCTCGTCAAGGTATTCGAACTTGCCGCGTTTGCAAAGTATCCCAACTAACCGCGCTCGACAGCTCTACCGGTTCTTGGCACGGCGCACAGATGCCAGCTTCAACAAGGTCATCCTCCACCGCCTTTTCCTCTCCAAGATGAACCGTGCACCCTTGTCGCTGTCGCGGATTGTTAAGGAGACTGCCAACACCGTCGACCTCCCCACCAAAATCATTGTGTCCGTCGGGACGATCACGGACGATATCCGCCTCCCTGAGGTCCCCAAGCTCACCATCGCTGCTCTGCGCTTCACCCGCGCAGCAAAAGAGCGCATCCTGAATGCCGGTGGAGAGGCACTGACCCTCGACCAGCTCGCTCTGCGGGTACCCACCGGTGCCAACACCGTCTTGCTGCGCGGCAAGAAGACTGCCCGGGAGGCAAACAAGCACTTTGGCATGGGTTCGTCTCCTGCAGTTCTCTTCATTTTTTTTTCTGTTCTAATTGACGCGACCACCTCAGGCCCCCACAAGAACAAGAAGCCCTACACCATCTCCAAGGGCCGCAAAGTTCGTCTCAATTTTTTTGGGTCGTCGACTTTGTTATTTATTTTATTTTACTCTCCCTAGTTCGAGCAAGGGCGTGGACGCAGAAAGTCCAAGGGCTTCAAGGTCTAATCCCTTGCTCAAAATCCTCCAGCATCGGTGGGACATGTCCGAGTTGGAGTTCGTGGTGGTACTTGCTATATGTGTTATGCCAGGCTACTTTACACTCTCTTTGTATGCACGTCCTTCCTCTCTTGCATGCCCTGACACAACCCATGCCCGTATCCCTAAGCACCTTGAGATTCGATTCTGCGATGCGTCCCCCGCCGCGCCGCGTCGCTGGCGGATACCCACTTTTTCTCAGGTTGCGGCGGCGCCGACGCTATTCGTGCGACCTCGGTTTTCGAATTTGCTCTTTGCCGTACGGCTAAATCATGCCGCCGAGCAGCGTCGCTCGCCTTCACCCAGCCGACATTCCCGTTCACCGCTGGCTCAGTGGGCAGTCGCGTTATTTTGATGGTTAACGCGCCTGCGTCCAGTTCCATGCCAATTTCGTCGCCCTTCTCCGCATCCGCCGCCTGCTCGTTCAGCTCCGAAGCAGCCTCTGAATCCGGCGTCCAATTCGCGCGGTCGTCGGAAGGTGATGATGATGGGTCAATGAGATTCCGGAAGGCGGCCTCGACGTTCGCCGCGTCGTTCTGCAGCACGCCGCCCTTGAGGGTCGCCGCTTTCAGCGTCGCGGCCTGCTCCTGCTCCAGGTCCAGGCGGAGGCTCTGGTGGTGGCTTATCGGCGAGGGCATCGGTGGTAGGTCTCTTCTTAATCGCCGTTGCAGCCGTTCGCGCGCCAACGCGTGCTCGAACTCCTCCTTCGCCAGCGCCTTAATGGCGGCGGCCTCGCTCTGGAACTCCTCCACCAAGCTCAAGCGCGCTCGCTCCGTCTCCTCCTCCGACTCGCCCATCCCCCGGATGCTCTGAATTTTACGTTCGAGCCGATCCTTGGCTTCTTGAATCATGGCCTTGAACCCGTCCTCAATGATCTGCTTCCGGTTCTTCTTCCACTCCTCGTCCGGCTCATCGTCATAATAATACTCCAGAGGCTGTGGAACGACGACGGGGGACTGCTCGCCCGCGTCGGGCGTAGATATCGTGGCCATCGGAGACAACGAAACGACAATGTGTACGGTGAGAATCGAAGGCACAATGGACTCTCTCGGTTCATGGTCCGCGCACCCGAGCATTTAAGACACCGTTCTCGTCCTCGTGTTCGGAATATTGATGTATCAATTATATCAAGCAACATCTAGATAGCTATAGGTGCATGACTTCATCTACGTGGTCTTTTACTTTTGGGGCGGAAGGATTTGGTCAAATGACGGCGGGACCATGAACTGCTTCTCGTTTACTGGGGTGCCAACCGGCGAGTTCACCGCTGCTTTTGCCGCCTGCTTGGCCTGCAACGCGCGGAAGAATTTCGTTCCTCCAGCGTAGAAAAAGGCCATGCTGCCGCCGATTATTATATGACCATAGAATCCCAATCGCGCCCATGTCATGAGTGAGCCTTTAGCGGTGAGCAGCATGAACGGAGACGCAGCATAGTTTAGTAGGAGGGTGGTAATAATTGTGCCCACGATGTCGTATGCACGTTTCGCCATTGAGGGCGGGGCTCCCGGAGCTTGAAGAACAAGGGGCCGAATATTGGCTCGGGCAAGGCGTCCGATGGTGGTGATGAAGCCACCTGTTAAGAAAGCTAGATAGTAGCCACTGGCGATGCCGTGCTAGTACGCGTGTCAACGGACAACGCGAGAAATGAAGGGCCAGATATACGTACCCAGAAGGCGCTGGTTGTAAAGGTGATCATGCTACTTCTGAATCCTGGTTTCTTGCCTTTTGGGGTGACGCGCTTGTAGACACACTCCCTCAACCACACGTTTGTCTTCATGTTCCACGCGTCAAGCAAAACCTTGAAGTTGGCCGGGAACTCTATGACAAGGACGTCGACGTTCGCCGCGCCCGTCCACAGTGTTTCCCCAGAGGGACTAACACCGGTGAAGCCGAGTCCCGTTAAAATGCTGGCACCCTAGCGCTGCCCGTCAACCAAACGCGACGTATGTAAACTGGCAGCACGCACCTCGGTGAGGGTCCAGATGGCGTAATATTTCATACGCTCGATTACGCCGCACACCTGATATATTGCGATCCTTGCCGGGGTGAGTACGGAGCAGCAATGGGCGCGCAGACGACGTTCGACTCACCGGTAGAATAGGCTTTTTCCGGCGAACCATGGCGTAAGGGAAATGCTGAAGTTCCAAGAACCAAAGACGACGAATATGCCGAGGTACACGAGACCGAAGACCATTTTGCGGTACGCGACGCGCTTCCTGCCGGACGGAACGTTGCGCCCGGATTTGCCTTTCACTGCGAGACTTTTGAACATGGTTTCGTTGATAAGATCCATGTAATCGGTATAATCAAGGTACGGCCCAACGAGGATCCCAGGGAAATAGAATCTGCCACGGGTTAGAGCCAAACGCTCGCCGATACAACGGCGCGTACTGACGAATATCCCAAAAACTCCAGCAAGGAAGGGAATTTGGTCACACGCTTGGCCGTTTGCCATTTATCAAGGTCCTTTACACGTCAATGAATTGCTGAGGAGAGCGAAAGTAAAATATACACACTGTGGCTGGTCGGCGACCATCGTAGACATTCCACGCGAAAGTTGTCAGCTTCATGGTAAGCACCATCTGGGGCCCGGTAACCTCCAGTGTCTCGTAGCTGAAGTTGTACACGGCACGAATAACATGGCTAGTAGAAGTCAGTACACCTGAAGCTCGGCCAAATCCCAGATACACACTTGACGGTGAGATGGCCCATTACGACACTGCAAAATCATCAGCTAACGTCGTAGGGGACAGTTCGCGCGCCAATGCCAACCAGAACACGACCCAAGGCATTTTTGAACCATGGTAGTACCGAGTAAGGTAGTAGGTCGCTAGTATGCTTGCCAGAAGCTGGAAGAACGCGGAATACAGCCTCAGCACTGGGAAAAAGAACAGCAAGCTAATGCCAATGTTGAAGAGGTGCTTGAGCGCCGGCTGGCTCGATGGGACGCGAATGAAGAGACTCCCGAGAGGGTATGCAATCAACAGGCATGTTATGAGCTAATCGGGACGCAGATCGTTTCAGTAGCGAGATTTTAGTTCACTGAGGCCACGGACGTACTTTGATTTGATCGACGGACGCGCCCACCACGCCCGCGAGCGGTATAAAGAGTGCGTCCATGGTGGAGGCTCTATGTGCGCGGAAGGAAGCTTTGGGGATGCTTCGCGAACTTTTCTGCTTTCAATTGGGGTTCTCCACGTGAGGTGCTGTCTATCGCTGTCGGCATCAACGTTTTATTGAATGTACTAGGTACTCGTATTACGGCAGTGTACAGGGTCGAAAAAAAAAGTCGTATTGAATGCATGACAAAGTTTAGACATGGTGCACGGTGCCAGCTTGCACAGACGCCGGACCTGTTGTCCCCCCCGTTGTGTGCTGTGTAATGCCAGCTTGCACAGACGCCGGACCTGTTGTTCCCCCCGTTGTGTGCTGCGTAATGGGTTGCGCGGTGTATGGCTCCACGGTATATCCGCCGGCGACTGATCCAGCGGGCACGGACGCGGGCTGAGATGTCACTGGAGGGATAGCAGGAGCAGCACCAGGGGTAAAGAAGGGCGCGTCGGCGACGGAGGACTTCCACACGCCGGTATGCTTGCGAGCGGAGGCGATAATCGTCAGGACGAGGATGAGGGTCGTGTAGGTCATGACTAGGTGGGATTTCAGAAAAGTTACAGCGAACTTCGATAACTGAAGCAGCTCACGGATAATCCAGTTAAGGAAAGAGAAGGCTTGAATGGCAGCCGTCTCTCTGCATGCGCCTTCGATACTGTTGTTGATGTAGCCGCAGCCCGAGATGAAAGTGAGTTGGCCAGCTTGGGCGCTGTCCGCAGCGGTGGCAAGCCACAACACCCAGAGAATGGCTATTTTAGGAAAACCATGAGAAACAGAAGTGGAATAGACTGGGACTGCCACTCACAAAGCCACGAGAGCTCGACGACAATCATCGAGGTAAACGCAGTACTGGGTCGCAGGAATTCTAGGGCAATCCTGAAAGGAAGGGTCAAAAATTGCGGCAACCAGTGGCGTCACGACGCACATTATTGGTAGCGTAATTAGCGTGAGGGCAGCCGTGGCGATGGCCAACGCGGCAAATTCAAAGTATCCGGCAAGGAACTCTTCGGTGGTGGAGGTCAAGGCAGCACTCAAGCCCAACACAATCACGGCGAAGCCAAGGACAACAGCTGCCTCCAAAGGTTAGAACATTGAAGATGGTAAAGGGGTCTTGGGGACTTACACAAGGCGATGATGCGAATGAGAGGGATGAGAGCCATGGCGAAAGAAGGGTTCGTGGGGTGATCGGAGGTTGCAACACGTTCACCCCGTTTTTATAGGTGCTCGGCCAGGTCAGGGGCGCTTAAGACACGGACGTTGATTGTAAATGAAAAGATTTTCACGGTTGTCAAAGTGAAACTCTAACAGCTTTTCTGGCCATGGCGACTTGGCCCGACTCAATGTCGATCCATGAAAGTGAATGGAGCCTCACAGGAGGTAGCCTTTAAATTGGAACCCCCCAGCGAGGAGGGTGTCTCATTGTTGAACCAGTCTAGTGCCAGGTGTATTTTGCGCAGGAGAGGCTAGGCACGATGCACGGTCCATTCGCTTGCAAATGCCTTGCACATTGATTAATTGACAGATACTCCGCAATCGGATACCGGAGCATACACCGCATGCAGAACAAAAGCACGATGCTGGCTGTCAGTGGCGCCCCGCCTCAAAGCTGACAATGACATGACATCCGAGTCATCGCAGGGCCGAGGGAACAAAGTCGATCCAGGAGGTGACTAGGGGGCGGGACTGTTTCCGATTATGTATCGTCCCCGCTCCTGTCTGGCTCTTTGCGTGTTTTAGACGAGATTTTGACTGCTTGCGAGGCTTGTCTTGGCGAGTTCAAGTTTGGTTCAAGTTGAATTTGCGGACATGGCGACTGCACCGCCACCTCAGGCACGTTCAAATTGATTTCAAATCACGGATCATCGGCGATGTACTCCTTCAAGAAATCTCTCGTACGAGTTCAAGTTTCCCAAAAATTATTGGAACGACTTCAAGCTTCGAGTTTAAGACATTTTGTGCTGCCATTTGAATCGGTGTAGTGCAGTGAAGTTTCTTGGTAACGCCAGAGAAATAACCTGGGTGACTCGGTCTGGCCGCTACCCCGGATCGTACGCAACAATATATCACTGTTCGGTAAGATTCTTATCACTTCTCTTTTTAAGCGTTCAAGCGCCCGAGCGCCTATTCAATTTTTACAACGCCGAACATTTTTAGGAGACCGTCGGCGCTAGCGGTGTTCTCGGGTCTAGAATTTCTTGGTCGGTCTTCTGGCGACGCCGCTGGGGTTGTGGTGGTTTGACGGTGATGGAGTACAGGTAATTGGTGTATGAGAGCTAGTGGAGAGAGAAGAAAAAGAAAGAGAAAGAAAAGAGAATGGAATGGACGACACCTCAAAAGAAGTGCCTCGACGAACTTCCCGACACCCTTTAATAATTTTTGGGGGTGAGTCGACGCGGCGTGCAAAGGCGGTCTGACGAGAGGTTCCCAGATGGGCGTGACTATTTCAGCAGGTGAGACGATGTCTCCAACGACGCGTCGGACGCGTCCCAGATGGGAGATTCGACGAAGCGCGACCTGAAGCGGTGGGCGTTTAAGAAGGAGAACCATATGCATAGTTGAGATATCCCGCAAGGAAGGGGGATTGTCGACGTCTCGTGTCGAAAAGTCGAAAAGTCAGAATGATAAGCGGACTGATGCTGTGTGTACTGTTCCGATGCCAGTATGCTCGCTTGTTCAAGTTGGCGTGGCTAGATGCATAATGCCGCTGACAAGAAATACATCAGTGCGCAGTCAGCACGATTTCTCAGCAGAGGCGTTGGGAGCTAAAACTGTGAACACACTGAAAGAATCAATGGATAGCGAGTCGACAGTTACAATATAGCAATAGATAATAGCAATCCACTCCAATCACCAAGAAACAGATGATCCTAGCGAACATTTGCGACAGCACGATTGCGGACCCATCCTATGGTAACAATTAGTCTAACTTAAAAGGCCGTCCTCACGACGGTGTATCGTTGACGATGAATTCGCGCTTGGCATCGAGGGTGGTGGCGTCCTCTCCCCAAATGGAGCGGATGACCCAGTTGCCGAAGGACGAGTCGACGAGGTGCGCGTCGCCGGTCTGCACAGAGAATTCTAGGTGGGGGCGGCGAGCGGCGAGGCGGTGGGTGACGACATGGCAGATTAAGACGAAGAAGATGACCGATAGAATTAGGAGGGTGCGGGCCTTGCGCTGGAAGGGGGGGACGAAGGGCACAAGCGAGCTGAGGCGTTCGCGCACAGAAGGTTTCGGGGGCGGGGCGAGGAATGCGATGGCAAAGTCGCGCGCGGACGAAGGTGAGGAGGGAGTGACGATGATTGCGGGTAGAGAGTCCTTCTCTGTCTTTAAAGGCAGGGAGAGGTCTTTGAGAGTATCAGCCGAGGGTGTGACCAAAAGTGCGGAGGGCCTACCGAGCGGAGCCGGAACAAGGGTGTAGTCCAATCTATGTGGGAGCTTGTGCAGTCTCGGGGCTGGTGCGACAACCGTCAGTGGACCGGGTTATTTCGAGGCTCAGCAACTCACAGGAACGGTGCATGATTGATGAATTTTAATATGTAGGGGTGTTCCTTGGTCACCAGAATCGCAGGCAAAAGAGTGTGGGGTGAAAAGAATGTGGACTGGCTGAACTAAAGGTCGGAGACGAGTAGACAGTCAGCTGAAGACCGCTGGCGATGGAGGGAAGAAGGAACAGGATTTGATCGTTGCTCTGCACGTGTATTAGTGATCGTCTGCGGGATCTCCTTTAGATCTCCTTACAGCCACCGAGTTCCGCCCTTGTTATTGTACCTTCTTGGACTTTCAGCTCTTGTTCATATTCAACTCTCCTTTTGTTTCGGAGCGAAAACTTGGAAATGCATTTTTTTGTGTGCAATTTCTTGAAGGTACAGTGTTTTTTCGGGCCTCGATGACATCGACTGTTTGGCGGCGACGTGACTTCCTAACCACCGCCTCGATCGACTTTTTGAAAAAGTTAACCACAGCGATGGCTGGTGTCTTGCTTCCCTCGCCCTCGTTTTCGACGACCTCTACGCCCGTAAAATCCGCCTCGCTGTCCTCGCAGGCCTACGTTCTCTCCATCGCCCTTCTGCCAACTTACTACGCCGCCTCCGCTTCCGCACCCTCTTGCACGATCGACCTATTTGACAAGAGCACGTTGCGAGGCACCCAGACGCTCCCCGGACATGAAATAGGCACCACCTCCCTGCGCGCCGTGGCGACCATCGCCAACGCCGCGCGGCCCTGTCTCGTCTCGTCCGGCATGGACGGGAGCATCAAAGTTTGGGACGAGCGCACGGACTCGTATAGCATCAAAAGTGAGACTGCGATGCCCCGCCGCCAAAATTTCTGCGGTCTTCTTGACGACTTAGAGCTGTTTTTTATTTGAATCAAGTGACGAATCTGGGGAAGACTGGCGGACTTTTGTGCTGTGACGTCTCTGAAGACGGCTCGACTGTTGTGGGGGGCACGCAGCTGCAGGGGGAGGATGCATACATTATTTACTGGTTAGCCTTTCTTCTCTCTTGCCACAATCTTTTAATTTTTTTTTACTTTTCAGGGACCCAAGACAACCCGCCGCCCCCCTGCGGACGCACGGCTCTACGCACTCGGACGACATCACCGTTCTACGCTTCTCCCCGGACGCTCCAAACCTCCTGCTCTCCGCTTCCACCGACGGCCTCATCAGCACGTCCACCGCCGACGAGGACGACGAGGACGAGGCTGTCGTACACGTCGGCGCGTGGAACACCAGCGTCTCCCAGGCGGGCTGGATCCACTCTGCCTCTGCCTCGGCTGCCGGCCCTAAAATATGGGGTTCAAGCGACATGGAGACGTTCAGCACGTGGTCCGATGAGGTTTCACTCTCGCGCGCCCGCCAATTCGCATACTAAGGACGTTATTTAATCCAGCTCGATTTGCTGCAAAGCCAGGACATTCGCGCGCCCTCGCTACACAACCACGCGCAGCACGAATGGCTTACCGATTATTTGATCACCTGCCACTCCACTGCATCGTCTCCTGCCCTTAGAGTATTCGCCGGCTCAAATCAGTGGGTTTTTATACCGCTTCCTTCATTGATCTCATCTATAACGAATCTGCAGGGGAGACATCGCGCTCCTGACGAACCCCAATCTGTCGGTGCCCGCCGCTCCATGGTCACTTTGCAACACCTGGACAAACGGGCACGCCGGCATCGTTCGCTCGCTGCTTTGGGATGAACAGGTCCGACTTATTTATTCGTCTATCAAAATTCCCCCCCTCCCCTGCTGACGCCTGCTTAGAATGAGCTCTTGATAACAGGCGGCGAGGACGCCAAGCTCAACGTCTGGGCATGTCCCGCGTCGCCACCGCAGGCAGACGATACGGCCATGGACGTAGACTCCTCTCCGTCGCGGAAACGCGACATGGACTGGGAGGTCGAGAATGTATGGAGCCTCATGACCAGCAGATAAAATGAACCTAACCGCATTACCTTCCTTCCCAGGCAGGAAAACGCGCGAGGAGATGACAGGATGGACGGATGCTCGGTGTACCTTACCAGCTTTATTTTATTTGCCTATACAAAAATCCCTGAACAGCGCATCGAGCACGTCCTCGACGTCGATGAGCCCAGAGACCTTGCCCACCGCCTTCGCAGCGTATCGCAGCTCCTCCGCGCCGAGGACGATGTCCTCCGCCGCTGCAGCCCGGCTCATGAGTCGATATCGCGTGAATTGAAGTTGGAATTTAGACGCACATGTTGCGAGGAACGCGTCGATAAATTGCGCCGCGGACTTGAGATGCACGCGATGTCGGGCATGCGTGATCAGTGGCGCATGGATCGACGCCGAGTCGTCGTTCAGCGCGTACCTGCGCTCAGGATATCAATCTGTGGAAAGAAGATGCTATCGTTTCAGCAAAAAAATCGTACTTTGTTTGCAGCGCTTTCGCGAATCCAGCGAGGAACTCGGCGGTGCCCTGACCGGTCTTCAGACTCGCTGCCCAGCGATGGGTACCCTCAAAGCGCGATTGGTCGCGGGGCTCAGCCAGATCGATCTTGTTGAATAGAATGAATGTCTCATCCGTGATGAGCGTCTTGACGGACGCGGGGAACTCCACCGCAGATTCGCCGTTAAGGGTATAGTCCTGATGCATGTCCGCACATGACACGACGCACAGCGCGACGTCCGCGGCTTGGATCCTACCTCAACCATCAGTGGAGGTCCGGAAGGACCACGGGACACGCGCTTACGCCGTGCGTGCGCGCTCCACGCCAATGAGCTCGACCGGGTCGTCTGTCTTCCGGAGACCCGCGGTATCTGAGACGATAACGGGGATTCCGCCAATGTCGAGGGAGAGCTCGAGGATGTCGCGTGTTGTGCCTGGGACCGCCGTGACTATCGCAGCTTCTCGTTGAGCTGCAGCGCGTAAAGGTTCAAAAATGGAATAAATGATACGAGATAAGGGTACCTAGGAAATTGAGGAGGCTGCTCTTGCCCGCGTTGGGCGGCCCAAATATCGTCAGGCGAACGCCAGTCCGCATAATTTCGCCCCGGCGATTATCCTGCAGATAGGATTGGATGGTGTCCCTTAGTTTGCTGGCGCGTGTCCTGGCTACATAAAATTCGCATTAGATTTCCAGCTTACGCTCAAAGTCAAGCACCGACCCTCCTCATAAACGCCCTCCTCGATGTCTTCGCCCTCGCCGAAATCGATGAGGGCTTCTACTTTCGCCAAGCAGCCGATTATTTCTGTTCTCAACTGTTCAAATCGGGCGCGCGTGGTTCCCTTAATATATATTGTGTCAGACTGCACCGGATGAGAACGAAAAACGAGAGCTCACCCACCCCGGCGGCTCGGAGAGCTATGCGCCGCTGGCCCTCCGTCTCGGCGTCGATGAGATCCTTGAGTCCCTCGACCTGCGTTAGGTCGAGTCGGCCCCCTTGGAATGCGCGCCGCGTAAATTCACCGGGCTCGGCAGGCCGACAGTACGGCAGGCGCGAGAGGGCGCCCAATACCGACGCAATTATCGCGCGCCCAGAATGGATGTGCAGCTCCAGCACGTCTTCGGTCGTGAAAGACCTGGGACCTATTATATGTGCGAGTCAAAAATAAACCTCGGGCGGGGTTCGTATATCTGTTTACCTTTGAAAAAGACGGCCAGCCCGTCGTCGAGTTGTTCGCGCGTCTCGGGGTGAAGAATGCGACACCGTTCCATTTTCCATGGCACAGGTGCGCGTTGTTTAACGAGCTCAGTCCAGACGTTGAGCGCGTTGGGGCCAGAGACGCGCACGACGGCGACGCCTGCCTTACCAGGGGGCGTCGAGAGCGCATAGATGGTGGACCGCTGAGCATCAGAAAGCACAAGACGGACGCGTCGAGGGACCGAGACGGTATGGGCAGATCTTAGCGGGATCGCGAGGCAGTGCTGATCGAGTCTGGAGGAATTTCCTGATGGAAGAGCGCAGGAAAACTGTGGGCGAATGCGGCGAACGGTCCTTGCCACCGTCCGCTGCATAGAAAAATCAGTGCCGACGATGGAGGCGCTGCAGTGCAAGTTGCGGAAACAACCAAGAACCAACTCGGCCTCTTCTGTTGCCCAATCGGGCGATCCTTCCCACACTCTGCTCTGCTCTTGTGCAAGACGACCACCGTAGTACCCCCGCCCCGCCCGCCCCCACGAACACCAATCAGCCATGGGGCAGACAAGTGCGTCGTGCCCGTCCTCTCCTTCACCCGCTCATCCCGTCCAACAGCATCCGCCGCGTTCATGGAGGACATGGAGAGACGGTCCAACTGTGTGTCCATCTCGCCGCGTCTCGCTTTCTCGTCTCACCAGGCCCCCAGTCACGCAACCAGAGCTCGAGCGCCTGAAGAAACGCTTCATGAAGCTCGATGTGTGCGTGATTTATGCTCCGAATAAGCCCGCCCATCCTAACCCGCCCTCGTTTTTCAAGCGACGGCTCCGGATCCATCGATCGCGAAGAGTTCCTCCAAATACCACAGATAGCCACGAACCCCCTCGCCTCGCGGATGATCGCCATATTTGACGAGGAGTACGCTGTTGCCCCCGCCCCATTTTGGCTTCGTATTGACGATGACCGTTCCCAGCGGCGGCGGCACCGTCGACTTCCAGGAGTTCGTCGGCGGGCTAAGCGCCTTTAGCAGCAGAGGCGGCCGAGAAGAAAAGCTCAAGTGTGAGTCCGTCCGCGCTCCGCACCTTTCTCGCGTGGGCGCCTCCTTACGCGGCCCGCCCTGCCAGTCGCGTTCAAAGTGTACGATGTCGACCGGGACGGCTTCATCTCGAACGGCGAGCTGTTCCTGGTCCTGAAGATGATGGTCGGCAACAACCTCAAGGTGCGCCGCCGCGTTTGCCCCACATGCGCGCTCCGATCTCACCTCCCCGCAGGACCAGCAGTTGCAGCAAATCGTCGACAAAACGATCATGGAGGCAGATCAGGACGGCGACGGCAAATTAAATTTCGACGAGTTTGCCCACATGGTGTCCAATACCGTGAGTCCCTCTGCCCATCTCGCTTCATACTACTGAGACTTGTTGGTTGGGACACAGGATATCGTGAAACAGATGACATTAGAAGACTTGTTTTAATGGACCTCTCTTCCTCTGCTACTCGCTTTGTTCATCCATACCCTCTCATCTCTATCACCGTCGCCGGTGCACTGCGCTCTTCCGGGTCCCTCCATTCATTCTCATCTTTTGATTACTGCGTATCGGCGACCGGCTTGTATCGAAAAGGAACTAATAATGCGAATTTTGTATATGAGTTACTTTCCCAATCCCAAATGCGTGTGTGATTCGATTCATTCAGATGGTGGATTCGATTTTTAAACTACTTGAGGATGCGTGCTAATGGCAAACGAACGGTACTCTATAACAAAATGGGGTCTTGTACAACAGAAGGGTCTGGAAAGTACACTAGTGGGGTGGGTTATCTATAGCGTGAGGTATAAAATGCGGCATACAAGTAACGGGACAACAGGGAGAAAACGACTGGCGGTGCGGGGGCGCCGTCCCATCCCACGCAGTAATCTGCCGGGCACAAGTCGGGGACGCGGGGCCCGGTCAATTATGGACGCAAATCGTCTGCGGCATCTGGGCCTTCCAGTGCCGTAAGTTAAGATGTTGAGAGAGTGTCAAAGGTGGGGGGGTTGCCGTTGTTTGCGGGACGGGCATTGGATGGGATGAGCGTTGTTCGAAGGGAGATCATGATGGGGAAGAACGCGGGGTACAGGGAATGATGAGATGCTGTGTGCCTGTCGCATCTATCGGTCGAACGAGGACGAGGCCGCGACCAACAGCGAGTGCGTGTGCGTGTCGAGGGAAAGAGGGTTCTGTGTCGGATTGTGGCGCTGGAAGTTCATGAAAGGGGATTGCTGCGAGGGGAAGGCTGCCTGCGAGAAGACAGATGGGGGCGCGACACCGTAGTTCTGCGCAGCTTGGAGCTGCGCCATGTAGAATGGGTCGGTGGTCGTGAACAGAGACGGGGATGTCTCGGTGGGCGGATACGCGGGCGCGCTCTGCGGCGGCCTGCCTGCGCCAGAGGAGTTCTGCTGCTGCCTCGGGGTCACGGGCGACGTGGGGATCAGTAGATCCTCAACCATCCGCTCGTCCTCCTCCATCTCGTCGCGAAAGTGGTCGTCGGTATTCCGGCGAGGCGAAGGCTCCGAGTGCCGTGACGGGTCGATCATTGGGCCCCAGCTGAAGCTCGCAGACGGGGTGCGCCCTGTGGGGGTGTTGCACGGCTGCGCATAGTCGTCCCGGCGCTGGGGAACGGACGAAGACGCCGACATGGACTGGCAGAACAGCGTCTGCGCCAGTTGGACCTGATAAAGAACAATTAGCGCGCTTCTTTGTGGGGGGGCCCATCGTGTGCTCACTTGCAAAGCTGCGAGGTCCATCGCCTCTTGGCCCACATGGCTGGAGGACAGAGACGCGCACAAGTCGTCCATGGAGAGGCTCATAACGCGAAGGAGATAAAGGATAAGTAACGGCTATTGGCTGAGGCGCGTTGTGGGTGCGCCGGGGGATGGCTGGTGATACAACAATCGAGAATTGGTCGTCTAAGGGCGCGCAGTGTATCGCGGGAGGGCCAATCAAGAGGAGGAAAAAGAGGAATGAGAGGAAGACTTAAAAGAGTTTAAGCAGATCTAGACGTCAAGCGGATTATCGTTCCGACTATTCCGGCCACTTCCGACCCTTCACGTGCGACGGCCCGGAGACAAGCTAGCCCTTTCCGGGCCTTGTTAGCCCCATCCCGGCTCGCCACCGTCCAATCCAATGCCAGTCGCGACCGTCGATCATTGCCCCGTCGCCATCTTCCATTTTCCTCCCACAACTTCCAAGATTCTCCTCGGGAAAGAGAGATAGCCGACCGCGAAATATGCAGGGCCCTTACGTCCTTCGAAGCCCGGTCTCGACCTGCTGATAACTGCTGGAAGTCTCCGAGTCTGAATGTACCCACAGATGGTCAGAAGACATCGGAGAGTGACTTGCACACCGCTTTCGTAGGAACTGCAACGGCAGCGGCGTAGATTACAATCGCGATTCCATACAAAAAAAGCACACACGTCGCTCAATTGCAATATGTCGCAAGAGGAGTCGGGTGATGCCAGGTACTTACGGCAAAATGCGAAGCAACGCGACGGATCATCCAAAACGTGTGGAAAAAGCGTGGTGGAAGTAAGGGTGGAAGCTGATCCGCCAGGACCGTGTGTACAAGTGCCCACTCCAGCTGCCATTCGAGTTTGAACGACGTCTTGAAGCTTGACCCAATCACCCGACCACCATCGCGAGCATACATGTGCGAGCAGCGAATAGATTCAGCCGGTTAATCACAAGTACTGCAGCGCCAAGCCTGGGTTGACTCGTGAATACTCCAGACTCGGAGCAAGCTGTGGAACCCCACATAATCTGCCTATGGCCGTTTTCCATATTGCGGGGTGGTGGCGGTTCGCGGGCGGTCTCGGACCGAGGAGATTTAACCGAGTAGCTCCTGTCTCTCGTGGAACAAACAGGTCCTCGAAAGTCCCCGCGTCAGCAGGGAGTAGTTCTCCTATTACATAGGGGAAATCGGAGTGTACAAGTCTGAGACACGTTTTTCCGGTTTCAAGGCTTCAGGAGCTTTGCGGGTTGTTATTGAGACATAGTACCTCCGCCTTGGAAGAAATTATTCCGCCGTCGTCAATCGGTATAATCGTTTAGCAGGCAACGATCATGGCAAAAAGCATGCGGAGGGAAGAAATTTTGTACGCCACGGCGGATGCAGTGAGTACCTAGGATATAAATTAAACGTCTTCGATAATTTCACCAAAGATAGCTTTACCTCGCACACACGACGCCCAGAATTTCGACGAGGAGATGAAGCACCTCAATAGGTAGCAGAGCCACCAGTCTATTGCTTGCGTACGGCAGAGACACCCGATGGTTCTGTCAACCAGAAGACCGCAGAATTCATCGAAGCGAAGTTTAAACGTTCGACCAGACAAGTCATCAACTTGATTGAAGAATAGTGAGGGAAGAATGGCAGCGGGAGAACGACACGGATATTCGGGGCTTTGGAAGCAAGCTGGTGGGAACAACGCGTCTGGAGACAAGAGAAGGCCAGGAAAAAGAAGCAAGCACAGCATTCGGAAGAGACTCAACGCCGGACCGCTTCAGAACAGCGCTCGGGATGCGTTTCATATAACAGACATGATTGTGGCACCTTGGAGTCATCGGGGAATAACCAGGCACAAGAGTTCTTCGCGCGGAGGCCTTTATTTTGCATCGGTTTGGCAGCGTTGACGTGGAACAAGAGTATAACCAAGACAGGCAGAACAGAGCACAGTATTAGACGCGCCAGGGTGGCCCTTCCACGTCCGTCGTTGCAGAGGTGCTTCGACGCGGACGCGGGGCCGACATAGGACCGCTGTCAGACGCCTAAGTTGGTCGAGTCTAGAGGCTTCATGACCGATTCTTGGATCAAAAGAGGGAAGGGATTGACGTTGTGTTCTAGCGTCTGCGACATAAGGGAATCCGGACCCCAGGTCTCGAAAATCCGCGCAGAGTTTTTGGCGTGATGCCGAAAATGAAATAAATGAGCTCACCAAGAGCGACGCGTCGGCGAAGTCATAAGCAGCCCTGACAAAACACAGACAACGCGGATGCGATATCCACTTCTTGCTTCCGCGTTGAATCGGCCTGCGCGGCACGACAGAGTTACGGCATCTGCAGCTCTCTGAGTGCAAAACGCCCCGTGATTCCACTGGTCGAGAACAAAAAAGCGCGTCGTTGCAGAATATTTCCGCGCCGATTCAAGTGAGGAGGAACCCAGCACAGAATTGAATGTCGAGGTGAGAGAAGCGGGCTTATATCTGCTTGTGCACATTTGGCAGAAGCAACGATCGCAAATTTCTACACTGCCACGATTTCCTTTTATATCCTTCACCTCCATTGGCCTAAAAAGTCGTTCCGCTGATCTTCGTCTCAGCTACTGTCTACAGGTTGCCAATGATGATATGATTGATAATTCAGAGAGACAGTAGCCAGGCTAACTACAATAATGATCAGTACTGGTGCAAGAAGCAATGAGCACGCTGTTTGGTATGCTGAATTTATTAGCAAACAGATTACTAGGAGGATGCAAGAATTGGTAAAGCTGGATGTAGCAAGGCATGTGAGGGAATACTATCAGTTCCGGTGATCTCGGACATTTCTGGAAAATCATTAAATATCTTTCTACACACCGACCTTCTCAAGGTTTTGATGTGGCAGTTTATCATTTGGCATCATTTCCTGTCCTCGTAGGTCTTTACTTTATGCAAAACGGTCCAGTATTGGGAAATGGTGGCATTTTTTCGGGTGTCCGGGTGGTAGGTAATCTTCCATCTAGTTTTATCTGGGCTCTCGCCACTCCATTTCATGTTGTACTGGGCCATAATATGGCATGATCTTTTGAATCAATATACTGAGCTTCCGTGTACAAGATCTTCCCTGGGAATGTGCTCCAGGCTCCGCTTTAAATCATGCAACTGGGACAGAAAGTGAATTTTCGGCATATTCAGAGCCAACATAGGCAGGGAGATCTGGCATCACTGAAGGTAGTTCAGGTGTTTATATCTTATTCATTCATTCATTCATTAATCATCTCCGACAATGTTTCCTGGTTGATAGACAAGCTATTTATATCGGTTCCGGAAAATGCAGAATTGCAATATTTCTGGATTTTTTTCATTGTGAGCCGCTGGAGACCCCGACAGCCATGAAATTTGGTATGCAACCTCGGAAGCACATTCTAAAATACTTGAACCAAGTTTAGGATGCTCCTCATTACCCCATTGTGTTATACTCACCGTGCAGGTCGAAAAAATCGAGAGTTGACAGATTGTCTCGAGTAAAGCTCAACAAACTTTTGGCTTTTGGCAAGATTTGACATGGTGAGATGAATCATGATAGACAACATGTAGCTGAGTATGGCATACAGAGAAGCTAGTGGATTGATGCAGAATTGACCGAGATATTCTTGTTTGTCCGAGTTGTAGGTATCTCCGTACCGGTGGGAACTGATAATACACAAGGGTGAAACAAGCAATTAGATTGAAAGAAATCAGAGACAAACTGATCAGTGGTTACTGGACAGAAAAGTACAATCAGGTATGTAGGTCAAACATATTAGAATTGAGGGGCAGTGAATAGATGACTGTACATCTAACATGGATTCAAGCCTGAGGCCATGGAAGGAGCAACTAAAATTGTCCATCTGGCTCCATTCTGTTCCCATTTTGTCTTTATACATATATGGTGTATCCATCCACTCTTGACTGTCATCACCATCATGATATGATCACCTCAGCCATTGAATTCAAAATAGCTACAGATTTATTGGTAACTGTAACTGCTTAAAGTTATTACGTACTGACTTTGTCTCTTAATTTCCATCTGATGGGATAGGATAGAACATCAGAAATATCATTCTGAAGGAAACTGCATCTTCAGAATTTTCTATGTTGAGCACAGGTTTGAAGTGCAGTATTTTACCAACTGGGCCAGTTGAACTGGCTCACATCAAATTTTAGTACTGCACTACTTGTATAAAGTCTTTAACGGTGAAGCAAAACACTCAGGCTGTGTGGCTAACTCTGAGTTCAATAGTGCTCCCATGACATCATCCTTTCTTATAGACTTGTTCAGTGTTGTCCCAGCTACCTGACCATGCAAAGAACTATGGGATTCTATGGTGCTTTTGTAAAGAACAAGGATCAAACTCTCTCTCGGAAAATCATGAGGAAGTGAAATGGTAGGAAACCCGAGAATGGAGCTTGTTCCAGGTTTGGGGTGTCTATATTCTTAATCACCTACCTCAAGAATCCCATTGTATGCCCTGAACCAACTCAAGGTGGTGCAAGGGCTATGCATTTATAAAGCAGATTCAATGGATAATAGGCAGAAGAAACATGGATCACACAGGAGCTACAAATCCTTCAGCGAATAGGAGTTTAAAAAGGAGGAGGTCAATGTCTCCAAATCTGGGTTCGCCCACAGTCCTGAATAATGGTGAATGACAGTGCTTTAAAGACTGTCAGGTTCATTATACTGCTATTTCACTTTGCTGATTATTATGTTTTTCCCATTTTCTTTCAATGTGTATGCTCACATGACCCATTATGTAATCATATATGACTGCACCTTGGGATTGGCTTTCATATCATCCAACAACCTAATATTCATTGTTTTGCTCTGTTAAGGGCAGTAGTTCTGAGGCAACAGTGTTCTTTGAGAATATTAGCTCTCCGTCTTCTTGAAGCTTATTCTGTAGACCTTGCAACTTGGGTGAAGGCTTACCCAAGTCCCAAACATCATTACTTGTAAAACTAGCGACAATGTGCATCTCATAAGAAGCATGCATTCTCAGAGGGTCGGTAATAGGGGAAGTCAAAGTTGGCAAGGAGGGCCGATTCATGGCCGATTCCGAGACCGATTCTAAAATCGATTCTGGGGTCGAGAATCGGTCGAGAATCGCTGAATCGGCGGAATCGGTGTTCCTGCTCGAGAGGAGGAACTCATCAGAATTGGTCCCGATTCTTGACACCCCGATTCTGATCACTGAATCCAAGAGCGAATCGATTTCCCGGATCGCTCTCTGAATCGAGCTCGGAATGGGTCGGTCAGAGTACCGACAATTCTCATCCGATTCTGGGCATTGATTCTGACGAGAATCGGCTCCAGAATTGAGCCATGAATCGGCCCTGCCTGACCGCTTTGACTTCCCCTAATTCCAATAGGGGAAGGCAAAGTGGTTGAGCAGAGTCAATTCATAACTCAATTCTGAGACTGATTCTTGTTAGAATCAAAAGACAGAATCAGGTGAGAATCAAGTCCACTCTGACTGACCCAATTCTGAACTTGATTCAGCCTGTGATTCAGGCAGCTCCGATTCAGGCATCAGATTTGAAGTGTCACCAGAATTGGTGTCAGAATATCAGTGTTCCTACTCCAGAGCAGGTGATTTTCACCCATTCTCGACCAATTCTTGACACCAGAATCGATTATAGAATCGGCCTCAGAATCATGTGTGAATCAGTCCTGCCCAACCGCTTTGACTTCCCCTAATGTCCAAGATTTCGAGATTGCCCTTTGTTTAAACAAAAGCGTGGGATTGCGACCAAATATTTGAAATTATTTATATCAAAGTCAACCTCCTCTTTCTGAACCCTCATCATCTCTGATTCAAGCCCACCTTCCTCACTCTCTAGCCTCAATTTCAGGTTAGAATTCTTTTCTACTGTTCTTCATTGAATCGACTGTCGACTGCTCACCATGCATCGACTGTGACAACAACATTTTTTCAACTTTGCTCTTTGTTCTGCCAGGAGTCTGTCTGCCACTTTGGTTGTCTTCTGTCTTTGTCTGCCTATGTTCTGTGGCCATCTCTGGAGGTGGTCACAGGGCATTAACATGTTAGGGATCTCAACTTTCACTTCATTGTTGGGATATAATAAAGCTCAATGTACTGCTCCAATCTCTGCCACTGCTAGAGATTTTGGGTCCCTCAGCATGGAGCTGGGCTTCTAATGGGCTTTCCGAGCAGACACTTGGAAAGTTATCCACATCCTCCCCCTCCCAAAAAAAAATAAACTCTCCTTGATTTTGATTGTCTAGGAGATGCCAAGCCTTGTTCTGATCCGATGGCAACGGGTCTATTTCTCATTCTGTCTTTGCTTGACAAGACTCCTTTTCTTCTCCTTGTTTCAACTTCTTTCCCATTCTTTCCCTATTCTTTTCTCCCTTCTTTTTCCCCAAGAAATTGGCTAACATTCTATGTTTTCTTTTAGAAACTTGTTGATATTGCACCTCTCAAACTTGTGGACAGCCCATAATGTGCAGTTCAGGTACACCTCTTTATTATAGTTTGCATGACCCAGGAATCAACTAATTCTTGTCCTGTTCAGAAAATGACCAGAACCTATTCATCCTCTCTCGAAAAATCCACAAATCATCTGCGGTAAGCCATACTCACTTTTCTTCATCTCCTTACCCTGGATTTAACACCTCATCTTTCCATTCACAGAATGACTACAATAGCACCCGAAGCATGCCGTTATCACCCTTCCAACCCCACACTCAGCGTGAAAATCTCTTGCTCGAGGACAGTACTTCCCCGTCCCTGAAGCGAAAACGTGCACCGTCCCCCCCGCTCGTGTCATCAATACTGCGGCAGACTCCCACCACTGGACTCTCGGATATCGGTGCCCTGCTCGCGAATTCCACACCCCCAACAAGAGCAATCGGCGTTACGGCACGCAATTATAGCGCTGCGGGCGCAGCGTCAATCAGCCTGTCGTCCACCTCTATCAGTGATCAGGATGGAAGCCGCGCAAAAATAAGAGCTGCTGCGATAGGCCAACACGCGCCAGGGGAGGGTCCGCACGACGTGCCGCCGATCGCGTTCCTGCGCGAGCAGAGCAGTAGCGTGTCCCCCGTGCTCTCTGCACGCGCGATATCTCCACGCATGGGAGGAGGAGGGGCGACGGACGCGACGAGGTCGGGCGCGGATAGTATGTTCGTCGCGCGCGCATCCCATGTCTCTTTGCCCTTGATCACCGACGCCCCACTCCGTATCGGCTCCTCCGATGCGCAAGGACCACCTACTCTGCCCACGACTTCATTTGCCCGCTCATTCCCCTTTTCCGCCGCGCCGTCGCTCTCGCAGTCGGGAGCCAAGTCCAGTGCCGCCCGGACACGCGCAGAGACAGGCGCGTCCGCACACGAGCCCGCGCCGCGCTACAAATACACATACGACTCGCTCATTCGGAAGCCCGTAGCATCTCGCGCACAAGGAGGGCACCATCGCAACACGCCCTATGAACAAGCGGGGCAGCGCGAGCTTGAGGTGGCGTGCGAGACGGCGGAGGCGCCAGTGGGAGTGCTGAGCGGGCCGCCGACACTGGGCCCAGAAGGTATCGCGGCGCTGGCTCAAGCCTTGCGGGAGCAGAATAAGGGTCGGGACCAACAGACACAGCCGGAGATTAGGTACCAGTCGCGCCCGAACACGGCGCCGACGGCGGCGTACCTTGTCCTGCTGGAGGAGACGTTCGGGGCAGGGAGCGTGCTACGTGGGGAGGGCACGAAGCCAGCGGCTCCCTCCCGGCGACGCAAGGCAGGCCCCAGAGCGAAGGAGAGCAGTTCGAGCACAGGGACGGGCAGTAGCGTGGCCGAAACAGACGTGGACATGGACGAGGTGGAGAGCGTCGATATAGGTGGGAGTCGTGCACAGGAGTGGATCGCAGAGATCGAGGTACTGGTGAAGGGGAAGAGGCAGCTTATGCGCGAGGTGCGTGTGCTATTCCCTTCTGAAAACGTAAACTTACTAGCCTCCTAGGACTTCAAATCGCTCGCGGGCACCTTACGGGACATCGCGAACATGGACGCGGCAGAAGGGCGCGCGCTTGGAGTGCGTTCTCCTGTCGCTTATTCGGTGGAGGATTTACCTTAGATTTATAGGACGATGCTCCTCGGTTGCGAAAGAGTCTCTGGCAGCTAGCGCAGCTCGAGGACATCCCCTTCCGCGACGAGCACAAGCTACGAGCATGGGCACGCAAGCTGCTGAAGCACTGGCCGGAGACATAATGGACAGCGTTTTGAAGGCGTTTATTATTGAGTATGGCGCATCGAGGTTCAGGTTGCATTTGGCAGCGGTACATACTTTGTAGATTTGCAAACATCTTGGAGATACTATAGTATAATCAATGTGGCAGTTGCCACTTAATTGTCGCGCGTGCCTAGCCACAGCAGTAAGACCTGACTTGGGTAGGAAGGAGAGGAGCGGTGTCGACCTGATAAGCGAGAGACTTGTGTTCCTTCCCACATCGCAATAGGCGCCAATAGCTGTCGAGATCAACTCACGATGGGCTTAAATTTCCTTGGATACAGAACGGCAACAACGAATGTCTGCAGAAACCACCACACCCCCCATTGCTTCCCCCACCAGTAAAGAGCCGAGTCCGTCCCCGGACGGCGACAAAGATGTTCTTGTTGCAGCTCCTAACGTGCCTCCCGACGACAGCCTGACAATAGAAAAGGAAGGCGTCCCCAGCCCCGCTCGCTCCGATAGCAGAGAAGTGAGCCCCAATCAGGACGAGGAGGAGGAAGACGAGGAGGAGGACGCCAACGACGATGACGACGGCGAAGAGAATGAGGACGAAGAAGAGGAGGTATGAATCTTGCAAGTTGTTCCCCCTGTCGACGTCTAACTTCGGAAGCGTAGGAAGAGGCATACTTCTGGCACGACCAAATTATTGCGGAACTGTGTCGCGCCTGCCGGGAGAGCGACCCCCGGAATGCATACACCATACTGGACACACTCAGCGCGGACCGGCTGGGGAACCAGAGCTACACCGCACGGGAAGCGCGCACGGGCCAGAAAGTCATCGTCAAGCTTACCGAACTCGCGCCGCCGGTCGAGCGCTACGCAGGCCAGCGGATAATCACCGAACTGTTCCTCATGCGGGATATGCTACCACATCCAAACGTCGGGAATTTCCTTGACCTATATGTACAACCCGCTGTGCTCCCCCATCCCTACGCTATCTGACCTCTGTCCCCCACAGCTTTATGACAAGTCCGAGCTGTGGATGATGACGGAATATATGGAGGGCGGCCGGACATTGGGTGAAATCATTGCCAACAACTCAAGCGCGTTCACAGAGGAACGGATCGCGAGGATTTGTCTCGACGTGCGTGCTACATTTTATAATTACAGGTTTTCTAATGTATTTTGTTTCAGGTGTGTAAAGGACTTGCGCATCTACATAGCCAGTTGATCATCCACCGCGATATCCGGTCCGACTCTATTGTCATAGACATGAAGGGGCGCGTCAAAATCAGTATGTTCCCTTAATGAACGCGTTGCGCGTACTAATTTATTTCGTTCAGCCGGCTTTGGGTTCTCCGTTCAACTTCCCGACAAGAAGGCCAAGCGACGAACGATGGTTAGCACCCTCAATCTGCCGACGCGGTCCCCTTACACGGTCGACAAAACGCATTGGACCTCTCCGGAGGTGATCAGGAGGAAAGAATATGGCCCCGAAGTCGACGTCTGGGCGTTCGGCATCACGGTCGTCGAGATGATCGACGGCGCGCCGCCGTACGTGGGCGAAGAGCCGCTCAAGGTGCTGTTCCTCATCCTCGTCAACGGCACGCCGGAGCTCAAGAACCCGGATGCGCTGAGCGACGAGATGAAGGATTTCTTGGGGAATTGTCTGGACGTGGACGTGGAGTGTCGCTCAACCATGAGTGAACTTGTCGAGGTGCGTTCCGTTTCCGAGATTAATTACTCTTGTTTGATGAGGATGCTGAATTATCTTGTTGTGCAGCATGACTTTTTGAAGAGGGCCTGCCCTCCAGTCGAGTTGGCGCCGTTGTTCGAGTGGGAGACCGACCCCCCTGCGGAAGCAGAGGCCTTGGTCGCGTCTGAGACGGAAGAAACGCCTGGCGATACGGCCGTACCTGAATCACTCGATTCTGCTGCTGCCGAAATTGTAGCTTCCGAGCCGCCCGCACCCGAAACGTCTGACCCCGCTCCGCCTAATACCGCGGATTCGCAGACCCTTTCTGAGCCGCTGGAGTCGATCGGGTCTGAGACTGCCGCACCGGAGACGTTGGAATCCGTTGCGCCTGAGTCATCCGCACCCTCGGCGATCGTGTCTGAGACTCTGGCCTCGCCTGCAGCTGTCTCGGCTGTACCTGAGACCACAACCTCGACCGCCCCCGACTCGGAGACGGCGGTGGATCCTTCCGCACCCTCTGCGGCTTCCGCTGCGTCTGAGACTGTCGCCTCGCCGGGACCTGAAGCTACAGTCTCGGCTGTACCTGACACCACAACCTCGACCGCCCCCGACTCGGAGGCAGCGGTGGATCCTTCCGCACCCTCTGCGCCTTCCGCTGCGTCTGATGAAGCTACAGTCTCGGCTGTACCTGAAACCACCGCCTCGTCTGCCCCCGACTCGGAGAAGGTGGATCCGCCCGCGCCTTCTGGCGTCTGAGACTCAGCCTGTGCATACTCCGCCCGGCCCTTCTGACCCCGCCGCACCTTCCGAGGCAAGCGCTTGAGTTGTGTACAGCATCTGCCACAACCATAGCTTTTACCATATAGAGGATACTGCTGTACAGTATGTAAGATACGGCAATCTATTTTTTCCAAGCGAGCGATGAATTTGGCGAGACTTCGCGATAGCCGAACGTTAATCGTAACTTTTTTTCAACAGCCTTCCGTTCCTTCGAAGGCTTTGAACGCAATGCAAAAGCCAGAGAGAGCAAAACAGTCCAACGTCCCCATTTCACTCGCAATTCCTTTTTTCTTGTCTTTTCAGCGTCACGCATGCGGCATAAAAATTCCAAGCCTCATTCTCCCATTATATACCTGCAAAAAAAGAGCATTATATACATTTTGCATATCAACAAACGCGTCCCCACTAATTGCAAAAATTCCACATCACATCCCCTTCTTTCCTTCCCAGCCCCATCATCAACATCCTCCTCATAAACAGACAGACACGAAAAACGAGCACATGAAACACAAAACACACGAAACCAGACACTAGACGAAACGATGCAACCATCCAACAAAAAATATCCAAGACCAAAAAAAAACTGGTACAGCGTAGTTTACTTCAATTGCGCGCGCGTTCGTTCGAATTCCTTTATAATGAAGTAGCCGTAGCCGTAGCGGGTTCCGTTGTTCGAAACGATACGTATACGTATAAGCACCAGCCTGAGCCATCCGACGCGGGGCGAGTATAAGCAGGCAGGCATGTGGGCGTCCCGAGGCGACTAAATAAGCAGCCGTAAGTAGGGTAATTACCGAGCACGGAGGGTCGGGTTTGGAGAGCAAGCAAGGAAGGAAGGAGGGTGGGTGTGTCGGGAGGCGGAATGCAAGGCAAGGAGGGTAATGCGTTTAAACAGAACGGGACACACCCGGAATCGCATTTACGCGGGTTCCGAGTCGCGGACGCGCAGACAGAGAGACAGAGAGACGCTGCGGGCCCGGCGCGCTGCCGCTGGTGGCGCGGCGGGCCGAGAGCGATGGGGAGGATACAGTGGGTGGATGCGGATGCGGGGTATCGGTTCCGTGCCGCGCTCTATGTGGCGCGCGGCGGGTGCGAGTGCGTGTGCGGGTGCGAAGATGGGCGGATGCGAGGGACGGATGGACAGACGGATGCGGATGCGGGGTGGTGATACAGGCTTGTTTGAGGATGGGCGGATAAATAGACAGCTGGGCTTGGAGCCGGGGGGACGGTTATTAGACACGAGCACGAGCCTACGGGCTCGCCATCCGCCGGTCGCGTGCGGGCGTCCGTGCGCCGTCGGGCCGTGCCCGGCGGCGTTCGGGCGTGCGGTCGCCCATCGCGCGCTCGGGCGTGCGCTCCCCCTCCTCGACGACGCCCTCCATCTCCATGCTCTCGTCGCCCTCGCCGTCCTCGTCGTCGCCCTCGTCGCCCGTGTCGTCCGCGCTGCTCAGGCTGCGCGTGTCGTCGCTGCTCGACCCCGCGCTCGAGTGCGCGGGCCGGATCGTCGGCTCGTCGTCCGTCGTCCACCCGCCGTCCGTCCCCTCCGTCTCCGTCTCCGTCTCGGTCTCCGTGTCCTCGTCGGCAGGGAACCGCGGGCGCACGCTCGGCGTCTTGTTGCTCGAGGACGACGAGGCATGGGGCGGCGGGTAGGGCCCGCCGTTGGGGACGAGCTGCGGGGGCTTCGGTGTAGGTCTTTCGGCCGGCAAGCGGCCACCGTAGGCGTCGATGGCGCCCATGGCCTGCATCGGGGCTGCGACAGGTGCGGGGATCGGGGAGACAGTCTCGGGCGAGTTTGAGAAGAGGATGAGCTGCTCTGCGTAGCGCTGCATCTCGTCACGGGGGATAACGAGGCGAAAGTCGTTGAGGAGCAGGAACTGGAGCTCGAGCTGGTTGAGCTCGGCCTGCGGCAGGCCTCCGACCTAAATAGGGCGAGGACGAGGTTAATTAAGCAATCGAATCAGCGCCACATCTCGTCACACCTTTGCGTAGCGGGAGTTTGTGTAGAAGACGTCGCTGAAGAACTTGCTCGCGACGGTGACGCCCGCGATGACGAGGCGGTGGATGTTGTACGAGTCGATGACAAAGGTGCGGCCGGTGGCCTCTGCGCTGAGCTTGGACATGCGGTCAAAGTAGACGAGCAGCGAGAGGAAGACCTCGTTTGTGGTGGGGCAGTACTTGAGAATGCGCAGGAGATAGGCCTCGAGGCTGATTGTGGGGACGTTGCGTGCGTGGAAGGTGAGGACGGAGGAGGGGGTGGAGATGGCGGTGCGGGATGCGGTGGTGAGGGTGCGCCATATGGGGGCGTCTGTGGGGGTTACGGTGGCGAGGGTGGTGCGGGTCGGGGTGGTCGACGGGGGTGCTGCAGGCGCGACGGCGTCGAGCTTGTCGTTTGTTGCTGCTATCTGTGCGAGCAGGGAGGCGAGGAGGCGAAGGAGGTCGGGGGAAGGGTAGGAGTGGACATCGAAGGGCGGGGGGGCCGGGGGGGTGGGGGTGGGTGGCTGGGGCGGGGGGTCCTGTCTGTGGACGCGGGGCAGCTCCTGGGGAGGCGGGTTGTGTGCCCGCGCACGGTGGACTGCTGGGGGGGCCACCGGGGGCCGCGACGAGGAGGCTTGGTGGGGCTTTCTCGGAGGGGGCCGCTGGGGGCGGGCTGCAGCCGACTGGGGAACTCTGTGGGGGATATCCTGCGCGGGGTGGACGAGAGCGAGCATAGAGCGAGCAGTCCACAGTATAGACGAGGAACAGTAAACAAAATATGTCCAACGTCACAACTTCTGAAAAGTCACACCCCGCGAAGACTCCCTCGGTTAGCCCCGTCCACCCACATGGCTCCCCCGCACTGCGGCTTTCTCCGCCTCTCCCACACGTTCTCTGGCGGCTATATTCCTACCACTCGTTCGTTCATATCTCTGCTATCTGCACTTCATATCTCCTGTGCTCTCCATCACCTCCCCAAGTGACAAGTCAGCCAAGTGTCTAGAGTCTAGACCCTCTTCTTGACTCAAAAGGTCGCACGAGACCGTGTGTTTGGACCAACAACCCCAAGCGAGCCTCGAAGCAACAACTCTTAGTCTCGACATCCATCCACCTCGGGAACCGACCCCGTCCCCATCTCGTCTCCCGCTCGCTTGCTCCCATTGACAAACACCTGGCACGCATCTCGTTCCCACCGCGGACCCCGCACACCAACGAACGTTCCTCCTGTATCACACTCCGAGCCCGATGGCTATGCCTCAACGTTCAACGTTCCCCGCGGCTATTTCTGTACGCTATCTCCCGCTGGCAACATGCCAACTCACGTCCTGCGGGCACTGCCGGTCGTGGCGCAAATGCGCTCTCATTATTACTCATTACTACTAGATGCCAAATGGCACTCTCAAGAGATACATGTGCTAGTATACGCTTTGCAATAAACGTCCTTGCCACGCGCCTACACGCGCCTACACCTCGGGCCAACACGCCAGCAGCCGCCGTGCCCGCGCGCGCACCCGATACTCGTCGCCGAACGGGATTTCCTTCCAGCTGCGCGACCTGCCAGATGCTCTCCCGCAGCCGAGATAGCTCGTCCTGCACCCAAAGAAAAAAGTGAGCTACACGGGAGCGAATTGGAACTTAAAAAGCCGCAACGCACCCCGATCGCGCGCCCCTCGTCTACATCGAGATTCGCGATCGTGCGCAGCGTGTCTGCGAGTGACTTGAGGGCCTATGAGCACGCGTGAGTTTCCGTTTTTGCTTTCAGTTGAGGGAGGGAGGGAAGGAGAACGTACCGCGCGCTCGAGCTGCCGCTTGCCCTTGACGAGGACCTGCATCTCCGCGATCCACGCCGCGGCGCGCGCGCGCATATCCGTGCCCACGTCCCCGTCCATGTCCATGTCGACGCTCGTGGACGCGCCCTCGTCCACCTCCATCCCGGCCTCCTCGAACTCCCCTTCGACTTCAGGCGTCCCTTCCGCGCTCCCTTCCGCGCTCATCGCACTACTCAACCTACCCAGCATCCCCCTTCCTCTTCCCCTCTTTCGCCCCCTTGCATTATGCGCATCACGAAGCAGCGAACTTGAACCTGCACCAGCGCCCCCCTTGCGCCGCCGCCCGGGCTTCGGCCCCTCGCCGCGCAGCGCGCTCCCCGGCCCGAACGTCTCCTCCAGCAGGGCGAGGTACGCCGCCGTCGGCGCCGTGTTTGGGGTAGCGTGCACCCACCACGCGCCTGGGTGCGTCGGTGGGGGCGCGGCGGTGATGGGTGAGGTCTGCCTCGGTGGGGGCGTAGAAGAGGTCTGCGGGGGCAGGAATGAAGAGGTCTGTGCGGCGGAGGTGGTGGAAGTGGGGGTGACGGCGCGCGGGGACGCGGATGCAGGCGGGGCGGACGCGCGTGTACGTGTGTTGGCGGGGGTGGGGGAAAAGGCGGCGAATATAGGGGCGGCGGGGGCGCGTGTGGGCGCGGTCGAGGCGGCGCGTACGGGCGCGATCGAGGAGGCGCGTAAGGGCGCAGCTGAGAATGCAGGCGGGGCGGATGCACGTGACTTGGCGGTTTTCGCGATGGAGTTGGCGGCGAATATGGCGCGTGGGGGCGCGCTCGAGGATGCAGGCGGGGCAGATGCGCGCGCTGGCGCCACGCGTCCCTCAAAAATCTTTGCACCGTCTCCGTCGTCGCACGGGGGCACGCACACTGACGGCGCTCCACCCGCTGCTAAATTCAAGTCCACGTCGGCGCGCGGTGGGCACGGGAGAGACGGCGGCGGCGACTGTGACTGCGCCTCCGAAGTGCGCGCGAGCTTGCGCTTGATCGACGGGGGCACGCTCCGGTCCGAGTCCGTCTCGAACAATACATTTTCGTGTTCATTTTTTAGTGGCCGCGGATGGGGCTTATCAGAGTAATCATGCTAATAAAAAATCAATCAAGTTGCTCAATGCTAGCTGTTGTTTTTTTGAGCAGCGAAGAACTTACTTTATTGTCGGAAGATATGCTGCCGCTTCGGGAAGCGGGAAATTGATCGAGCCCGGGCCGGCGGTCATGTTCTAGAAACAAAGAGAAGAAAGAAAGGCAAACAAAAAGGGAGGGTCAGCGGCTGGGTTCCGAAACACCTCAGAAACGAGAATACAAACCTTGAGCATTTGTGCTGTGTGTCATTAAAAGCCTGTTAGAGAAGAAATGGTCAGATTTTGCTGCTAAAAAAAGGGCTGCGAGAAAATAGAAAATGATGTGGCAGCATTCATGAGTCCAGATGAGCAGAATGTGCTGGACATTCATTGACCAGACAACAAGTGAAGTCTAGCAAGCTTTGCGAGCAGCAAGGGCACATCTGAGACAAAAGCAAAATTTGACAATGCACTACTGCCTTTCAGACAACAGCCCCACAGAAGGCCAGTGAAAACGCAATGCCACTCGCCGCATTCGAACATGCATGGCAAAGTGGATTGCAAGTTCCCCAGTCTCCTCCAACAACACATTTCAGTGCACGATCGGAGTTGGCTGAGGAGCACAATGAAAGTGAAAGTTGAGATCCCTGCAACATTGAATGACAACCGAGGGGCCACCTCTGGTTGCTGCAGGCACTGGTGCTGCCAGCGCACTGAACAGCAGAAAGCACCAAATCCAAGCTGAAGCAGAAGAGCAAAAACAGCAGGAGCACCAAGAAATGAAAAGAGATCAGGGATTCAACAGCACAAGATGTGTTAGGACTCGGAGAGCGACAATGCTCACCTTTGTATTGAATCTAGGACAGATTGCCAGAATGTCGAGCTAAGAAAGCAAGACAATGGTGGTTGAGAGGGAGATTATTGGTATAAATATTAGCAAGCAACTGTTTGGATTTAGCCGTGATGTTCCCACACTAATTTAGCAGTCCCACTTGGTTGCCCGAGTTTCTAATCCCCACTCAACTGCTGCGGAAGTGCCACCTGAGCAAACTGAGCAGACTGCTCTGATCCAAGATGTGCTTTGTACATCAGCCTTTCATAGCCAGATCGATCTCAAATTGATCTAGGGGCCAGATTTGATTTGTAATTGCCTCGACCTAGCTTTCTTTGTGTGTACTAGAAGCAAGACTAGAAGTATCACTTTCTGATCCCTGAGAGGCTATGCATACCCAAAGGAAAATGGCGAACAACTTGCCAGTGATTGAGGAACATGCCGGTTTATGCTAAACATAGCTCATTATAGATCTAGAGATTTAGAAATTTGTCTTGTGAGACATGACCCAATAGCAATACTGCTAGCCAGGTGTCAACTGAACTGGGGGTTCATGGGTTTGTAGATGCACAGCAACACCTCTGCAAAATTTTGATTTAGTGACCATAGTTCAAACCCAGTGACCTTGAAATAAATCTGGGAGATGGCCTCAGATGGTAGACTCGTCATCAGTCTGCCTACAATCGGCAACAATTGTGGCGAGCACGTTGCCTAGACTGGTACAACTTGGGACAAACAATTGAGGTGTTTGAAATTTTGAGTGGTGCCGATCACGGCCGATCACTGGATCACCGAGTCCCCATCATTTCTCATGTAATTTTGAGCATTCATACCACTCATTTCAGGCTGTTTGAAAATAATCTGAGGAGACAGAATTCAAGTACTAACCACTCAGACAACCACTCTGCTGTAGATTTTACTATCCAGCCTTATTTGAGGCAAGAGCAGGGGCCATCAAAAAATTTAAACTCCTCGCACGCCTCGTTTGTTTGGCGCGAGTTGTACCAGTCTGCCTGATGGCAATGTGCTCAATACAAATTGTTGCCAATCGTAGGCAGACTAGTTACGAGTCTACTCAGATGGGTCTAGGAGACACTGTGGTAGGATCCCGGATCCTCTGGCGCTAGTCACTAGCTAATCCCGCAGTGTCGCTGTGCAAGGATGAAAGCAAGAAGGAATCTGTCTAAACATGCACAAACTGCTGACTAATCAACACGAACACCGGCCAGACACGTCCGCGCACACTACCACATCTGCCACCCTCCACAAGGCAACGTCCTCGTTGCCTGCTGCTCTCCCTAACCCGAATCAACACACCCCTGCGGAGGTCCATGCACCATCATCCAAAACCCATGCCAGAAGCCCCAAAATTGAGAAGTACCCGTCGTTGGGATGCTTCGAGCGCCTCGTGAGCTCGAGTCGTGGCCGTATCGAGGACGGTCGAGTAGTAGTGGTGGATGGTGTGCACAATGAGATCGCTGCAGTCTTGGTTGTCTGCGCCGCGATGTATGAGACCCTTGGCTTCGTGCATGCCGTCGTTGCAATGTATCAAAGGGGTTTGTAGAGCCCGAGCGTAAGCCAGAAAAATCGCGCGGCCGTGTAGTTGTGTAGATGGTTTGAATGGGGAGGAAGTCTGCGTCGTCAGCCCAACTGAACACCTTGGTAGCTCCGGCGTCATCGAGGGATGGTCGCGTTGGAACGTCGGAGTCCGCAAGTGAAACAGTGGGAGTGCCGTCAAAAGTGCGACACGTACCATCCTCGGAATGACCACCCTCCTTCCATCGCTGTGCTTCCGCTTCTCGCCCCATCTCCATCCCCGTTGCGAGCCCCGCTGTCTTGCCCGCCGCGAACGACAGCGCAACCTTGTCTCCGCTCGTTGCCTCCTTCTCACCAAACTGCCGCCCTTCCTCGAACCCGCTCTGCCGTCCTTCCTCAAACCCCGCTTGCTTCGCCTGCTCAATCTGCTTGCTCTTCTTTTCCTTCACCGGCTCCACCATCGTTGCATTGGCCACCAATATCGCTGGTGTGGCCGCTTCAGCCGCTGATCTTCCCATCTCGTATGCGGCATTCCATAGCCGCCGCATCGCCGCCGTCTTGTTGCCCGCCTTGGTGTAAGTAACCAATGCGGCCTGGAACTCGTCTTCTGTGTCACCAATAGCTCGATTCTTCGTAGACATCTTTTTTCGCGTTTTTTCGTCGGGGCCAAATTCGGCCAGAAAGTCAAAGTGGTGAGCGCGCACAGTGGTCAAAAGCTGAGTCCTCGGGGTGTATTGTCAAAGCCCACTCTCATCACCATATGTGGTAGGATCCCGGATCCTCTGGCGCTAGTCACTAGCTAATCCTGCAGTGTCGCTGTGCAAGGATGAAAGCAAGAAGGAATCTGTCTAAACATGCACAAACTGCTGACTAATCGACACGAACACCGGCCAGACACGTCCGCGCACACTACCACAACACCGAGACAGCTTGGTCTATTCATGCCTCCACCTAAATCCTTGATTCAACTCGATCATATCTCAATGTACTGTACTATTTCGACCAAGTGTTCATTAACTTCAGGATTTTCACTCACCGAGAAGGCCAATAAATTTTCTTTTGAATTGTTGTGATTTTTAACAGCCCTCAGAAAATTGGCCATCACGCGTCACCTGAACACTCGGTCGAAATAGTACAGTATAACTTTGATACAGTTCTCCAAAAAGATTTTAATGCACTTTGATAGGTTCCTGTGTGCATGCATTTCTTGCAGGATGGTATTTTCATGGTATTTAACAGACATTGACATTGAATCAGAGATGTCTTAATTTCTGATACAACATTGAGGTACAGTGAAGTCGCTGAAACAGTGACCTACCTCTGCAAAAGTGGAAATCCAATGATCAGCTTGGCTCTGGACTCAAATGATCCACATAAGCTCCAAAGACTTATTCACTTGCTCCACAGTTAAGAGATTATCTAACATACATAATTACAAACAGTACAAGTGAATCATTCACTTTAACATCTGTGTAGCCATTTGCTATTGAGGAGGACAAGTCAGTGGCCTGTAGATAAATGGGACACAGGATCAAGATATTACAAGTCAAGAGGAGTAATACAATGGCAGCTATACGTGGTTGTATCAGGGGCTGGGTGAGGGTTATTTTATTTTTGTCCTGAACAGTACAAGATAATCAATGTTTTTGAGTCTACAGTCATTCAGGAAGGTTTCTGAGGTTGTTCTGATTTGAGGAGCAGCAGTTCATTTTGGGATGAAAGTGTTGAGTGTCCATAAAAGGGAACTCATAAAACTGTGTGGCTGTGCTATATCATTTGCAACATGCCCGGTTTGACAAGCCAGCGCAAACTACTGTCAACTGGCCTTTCTTGACCTGCGCGATTGCTGCGCGACGAACTATGCGGCGCAGTGTAGTCCCCACGAAGACCGGCATCTACTTGCGAAGGACTGCGTATGCGTAGTGACTGCAGGTTCTGTCAGAGATAGTCGCCGAGCTTAGCGCCCAGTTAAGCGCCCTCTCTCTCATCTTGCTTACGTGTTACCGCGCCGCCCATATATCTTTTTATTTGTTTGTCCTGTTCCTCAGTCGTTACACTCATCGCAGTACGGCTGAGGTATGTCATTTACTCTACTTACGTTACCTGTACTATTTTTGTTTAGACGCATCTCTGCGTATTTCTTAGGTACAGTTAATATCAGTCGTTACACTCATCGCAGTACGGCTGAGACGCATCTCTGCGTATTTCTTAGATCTCTGATAGGTTATGGGCACCCGCTAGCGCACACCTCAGATACAAGATCTAATCGGACGACTCTCGAGCTTGAATAGCCCGATCCTCTGCGTACAGCCTTCACAGCCTTCACAAGGCTTCTTTCCGTGGACATCACTTGCCACGTCACCATGTCTTCGCAGTCAGACACGGTCACTTGCCCTGTCCTCGACGGGCCCAAGACGTTCCAAATCTGGAACATTCGCATCGTCGGCAAGCTTCGTCGTGAGAAGGTCGCGGACACCCTTAAGGGGAAACCCACCGCTCTTCAGGTCCCTCTCCCTGGGGATGCGACCGGCACGCATCTCGACACCTGGGAGATTCGGGATGCCAAAGCGCACGGCATCATCATCGACCACATCTCCGACCGCCTCGCTCTCAAGGTCGGACACCTTGACTCCGCCCAGGAGCTCTACAATGAGCTCGTCCGGATCCATCAAGCATCCAACATGGGTGTTAACGCCTTCTACGTGTTCTCCAGTCTCATGAAGCTCACTTGGGACGGCACGAGCTCCATCGAGGATCACATCGGCCAGATCAATGCCGGCGCCAACAAGCTCACCGCCATGAAAAAAGGCCTCGACAAGGAGTTCCTTGCATTCCTCCTTCTTCACTCCCTTCCAACCGACCTCAAATGGGAAACATTTAAATCCTCCGTGCTCAACTCCCTTCCGCCGGGCACTCTGCTCGATTTCGACGATGTGTCGGAACGCCTCATTGCCGATGTCACGCGCGTTGACGGCGACACCACCGAGACACCCACCTCCGAGTCCGCACTAAAATCCAAGTCCGCGAAATCTTCGAATAAATCACAATCGAAGAAGTGGTGCTCTTTCCACCGCTCCGTAACTCATGACACGGACGAGTGCAAAACACTTGCGGCACAAAAGGCGGCTAAGAAAGACAAGGGAAAGAGCAAACGGAAGAAGGAAAAGGCACACCGGGCCGACGACGCATCAGACTCGGACTCGAGCGACACCTCCGAGTCTAGCTCCAGCTCCGAGGACGACCACGCTCAATTCTCGGCCAAAGTCGCCAAAGGCAAATCTCGTAGCCACCATGTAAAAGTCGATAAAGCCTTAATGACACGCATTCACGCTTATCTCGGGACGGCCGCATTCAAAGTCCTCGTTAACATGCTCATCGACTCGGGTGCATCGGGACACATGACGCCTCGACGCGAGTGGTTTTTACCAGACACGTACAAATCTCTAAACCCACCGCGCAAGGTCCGATTCGGCGACGACTCGTTTGTGGAAGCTGTGGGCATCGGCTCCATTTCTTTCAAGAGTCACGTAACCGGAGGAATGATCCAACTCGACAAAGTCCTCTTCGTCCCCAGTTTCTCTGTCACCCTTATATCCGTCTACCGCTTAAACAAGGCCGGCTATTACTCCGTTTTCAAAGGGGAAACCTGCCACGTCAAAGCTTCAAAGGGGCGCAAGCTTCTAATCGAGGGACATCACAAAGGCGGCCTTTACCACCTTGACGTTGAACCGGTCGTTCACGCTGAGCAAGCCCATCTCACAGTCGACATAAATGTCCTGCATAGACGTATGGGCCATGTCGCCCCAAAACGTCTCAAGAAGATGGTCGCCGACGGACAGCTCGAGGAGATCGACACCGTCACCGGCACTCCAGAATTCTGCGAACCCTGCGTGCTCGGGAAGATGAAGAAGCTGCCCTTCAAACACAAGGGCCAGCGTGCTACGCGACCATTACAGGTCATCCACTGCGACGTCGGCGGGCCAGTCACTCCCGCTGACAGGTACGGAAATCGTTATTGGATAAATTTCATTGATGATTACGGCCGTTTTCCATGGACATACTTCATGAAGAAGAAAAGTGACTCACTCACTATCTTCCGGCAGTGGAAGCGCGACGTCCAGGCATTCTTCAACGAGGAGGTGTCCGAAATCCATTTCTCCCCTAACTTCCTCGACTTCTTCCAATCGGACGGTGGCGGAGAATTTATGAGCGCCGCATTCCAAGCCGAACTCACAGCAGGTGGAACTATCCACCACACGACAGCAGCCGACACCCCAGAGCAGGACGGCCTTGCCGAGCGCATGAATCAGACCATCGCGACTATGGCAACAGCGATGCTCATCGAGTCCGGACTTCCGAAAGCCTATTGGAGCTTTGCATTCTCCACTGCCTCGTTCCTCGTCGGCCGCAGCCCTGCATCCGGTCTCCGAGGGAAAACTCCCTACGGAAAAATCTTCAAGCGCAAAGTCGACGCTTCGTGGTTCAGGCCGTTTGGCTGCGCCGCGTACGCGCTCATTCCCAAGTCTAAACGTTCTTGGAAGTTCGCGTCCAAGGGCCGCAAGGCGATCATGCTGGGATACACCACTGGAAAGAAGGCTTACCGCTTGCTCGACATTTCCACGCGCAAAATCTTCCACAGCCGCCACGTCAAGTTCGATGAAAGCGGCACGAAGCCTTCCATTGTCGATCTAGCCACTAAAGACACTCCATCCACGCCGGACCAGTGGGAGGACATTCTACGTACAAAGTCGCGACCCGGGAGGCCAGCCACTCCTGTGTCCGACTCAGACGACGAGCACGTCAGCGCAAAGCCGCAGTACGACAATCTCGGGTCAGTGGGAGCTACAGAGAACCCAGTGTTAGTGGGAGATGACTTCACAGACCCCACTGAACTCGACGCACCTGGAACACCTCCTATCTCCGTCACACCAAGGCAGTCCACACCTCGCGCTGCTCCCAGCGCACGCAATCCGCCACCTCCAACTCTCGCTCCAGCTCCACCTCGAAAACGGCCGCACGCGGCGTCTCCAAACCCGAATTCTGTTGCAGCCAGCAGGCCACGTCGTGCACCGAAGGCGGCTGATCGTAACAAAGACTACAACAGAGCTGTTAGAGACGAGGAGGCACGCAAGGCTATGAAGCGAGCTCGTACCGAGATGAACCAGGGTGCAGACGCCGCACATCCACACCACTCACTCCGCGACATCCAAGCGCGAGCACAAGAAGCGCCCATCGACGACGACGACGACGACGACGAGCCGCCTGCAGACCCCGAGGACATCTTCTTCGCGGGCATTGCTGGTACCGGCCCATCACATTGCCCAGTCCCCAACACGATCTGGGAGGCCTTCAACGGGCCCGACGGTCCACAATGGCAAGGAGCGCTGCAGGAAGAGCTTCAGAGCTTGATTGACAACAACGTCTACGAGGTCGTCCCAACACCAGTGGGAGTGAAGCTCATAACATCGAAGATTGTGATGCGGATTAAGCTCGACGCTAATGGCGACATCGAGCGCTTCAAAATCCGTATTGTCGCACGGGGCTTCACCCAGAAGGAGGGAATCGACTACAAAGAGGTTTTCGCTCCAGTGGCGAACCTTGAATCGATCCGAATCATCCTTGCGCTCGCAGCCAAATACGACCTGGAACTCGACCAAATGGATGTGGCAACGGCTTACCTCAATGGTGAGCTCGAGGAGGAACTCTATATGTCTCCCCCCGAAGGCGTCGCCATTCCTCCCGGGCATTGCTGGCGCTTGCGCCGTTCACTGTACGGATTGAAGCAAGCAGGTCGAACGTGGAATCTCACGCTTGATCGGAAGCTGAAGGACCTCGGCTTCTTTCGGCTAAACGCCGAAACCTGTCTCTACGTCTTCCGCAAAGACGGCCACCTCTGCTTCCTAGTCGTATACGTCGACGACTTTATCCTAGCGGCGAATTCCCGGAAATTCATGGATGAAATCAAAGCCAAGCTCTCTTCGACATTCAAAATGCGCGACCTGGGTCCGGCATCCTACATCCTCGGGATCCAAATCAAACGGGACCGCGACCGATGCACCATTTCCCTCTCGCAAGAGCAGTATATCAAAGCTGTCGTCGAACGCTGTGGAATGTCCAACGGCAAACCCGTTTGGACGCCGCTTGCATCAAACTGCAAACTCACCTCTGATGATCCACTCGACAATACCACTATTCTTGAAATGGACATCGACGGCCACCGGGTGTCTTACGCCACCGTCATCGGGTCCCTCATGTATGCCATGATGGGTACTCGACCCGACATTGCCTACACTGTCGGCCTCCTCGGCCGCTTCAGCGCTAACCCCAAAAACTGTCATTGGGAAGCCGCCAAGCGTGCTTTACGCTATCTTAAGGCCACTGCCGCAATGGAGCTTCGATTCGACGGCAGCGACGTGTCTATGGACATGTCATTCAACGGCTACTCTGACGCTGATTGGAGTGGGGATTCGGAGACTTCTCGATCCACCTCCGGTTTCGTTTTCATTTCGGTTCGCGGCGCGATCTGCTGGGGAAGCAAACGCCAAACCATGGTTGCGCTCTCTTCTACCGAGTCGGAGTACATTGGCCTATGCTACGCCGGCCAACATCTCGCGTGGTTGCGAACTTTCTTCGAGGACATCGGCCATCCTCAGCAAAAGCCTAGCGATTTGGCTTGCGATAACCAAGCGGCAATCATTCTGACAAAGGACGCCCAATTCCGCGCGCGTACCAAGCACATCCAGCGAAAATATCATTACCTCCGTGATGATCTGGTTGCCACGAAACAGGCCATTATTCGGTTCGTCCCCACGGACGATATGGTGGCCGACATTTTCACAAAATCTCTTCCTCATGACAAGCACTGGAAGTTTGTCAAAGCTATGGGACTCAGGCTGTACACGAGTGGGAGTGTCAGAGATAGTCGCCGAGCTTAGCGCCCAGTTAAGCGCCCTCTCTCTCATCTTGCTTACGTGTTACCGCGCCGCCCATATATCTTTTTATTTGTTTGTCCTGTTCCTCAGTCGTTACACTCATCGCAGTACGGCTGAGGTATGTCATTTACTCTACTTACGTTACCTGTATATTTTTGTTTAGACGCATCTCTGCGTATTTCTTAGGTACAGTTAATATCAGTCGTTACACTCATCGCAGTACGGCTGAGACGCATCTCTGCGTATTTCTTAGATCTCTGATAGGTTCTTCGAGTACACTGGCAGCATCTAGCCGCCTGCGGATGAGGTACATGCCTTCGATACGAGACTTCTCTTGAGGCTTGTAGGTCGGACCGCTTCAAGTCACCTTGCGGAGATGCAAGAGAGTTGAGCATCATCCAGATTCCAGATCAAGTTGGCCACTGTCGGTCTCCGAGACGCGACTCTGACTCCTCATTTGTTGCACTCTCGACGCTCGTAACAATTATACATACCCACACTACCTCTTGCGCTACATTTCCTTTGTATTTTTTATCTTGAATTTGCAGCGTTGTGGCCGCAGGGATCGCTGCTTATTCCCGTGCTGAGTCGCACGGGAATCAAGTCCAACTTGCTCCTTACAACCATGAACGAATCGCTGATCAGTGAGTCAGTCGCCGCCCCGCCGCGCCGCGCCCGCGCTGAGCTATCGCCTGCGACCACCAGGCCCGTTCAACATCACACACCCGACGACCGTGCAAACGTCACTCTTCGCGCTCGCGTCCTTCGCTCGTTTTGACCCCACGGGTCGTTATGTCGCTACTGCGCGCGTGGACGGCACCGCCGCTATCTGGGATCTCGAGACCCGCGCCGCCATTCGCGTCCTCGACGGCCACGTAAAAGCTGTTTCTAGCCTCGAGTGCGCGCGTTGTTGGAAGTTTCCAGGACGGTACATGCTGATGGCGTATTTGACGGCAGCTGGTCCAAACATTCGCGTTATGTTCTGACGGCGTCAAAGGACTGGAACGTCGTCGTGTGGGACCTCGCAAACTCGTGCGTTCCCGTACAGCGATGCGCGACGCTGCGTTTTGACGCGCCCGTGGTATCCGCGTCGTTCCACCCACGCAATAGGTACCCCCCATTTCGGTGTATGGCGTTGACGATTTAATTTCGTGAATTTCTCGCACAGCCATATCATTCTGGCACTGATGAGCACAGGCGAGGCGTACCTCGTCGACCAGCGCAAAACGCACCGCGCGCGCGTCGAATTGTGCGAAGTGCAGGAGGAGAGCGATGACGAGGGAGCGGGCACGTCGACCCGGACACGGTGCGTCTCGCTCTGTATTCGTTTTCTATGGGGGTCTCACGTTGTATCCGCTAGGTCTGCGATTACCGTCGCTCGCTTTGATCCATCAGGAAAGCACATCTTCATGGGTACCAGTGGTGGGTACATACTCGTCTTCAACACGCGTACTAAGACGGTATGTGCGTTGGCCTCGTATCGTGCCGTAGCGGCGTATATTGACGCGCGGTATAGATGGTCGCACGCCATAAAATAACGGGCGCCGGAGCAATAAAAGGACTCGAATTTACGAAGACCGGACGGTGCGCGGCCCCTCCCCTTATATCAATGAACAATTTATTGAATATTTCGGTAGACAGCTCGTGGCCAACTCTGCGGACCGCACGCTGCGCCAGTTCACGGCGCCGACGTACCCGCCGCCAAGCGCAGACGGAGCGTACATTGAGCAGGAGCTCGAGCCGACCCACCGATTCAACGACCCAATTAACAGGACGGCCTGGCATGCCATGTCGTACAGCCCAGATGGCGAGTGGCTGGCGGGAGGTATACAATTGTTTCCCTTTTTTGGATGGAAACTAATATAGATGTGAACGACTGAAGGCGCAGCGGACACGGCAACGCATAAAATCTACATATGGGATATTTCGAACGAGGGGCAGTTTGCGAACGCGCTGGACGGCGGCCGCGAGCCCCTTCTGCATCTTCACGTCTGTGTGCGCCTCGTTATAATGCTAATTTTGCTGATACATCCCAGTGGCACCCGTTCAAGTCATCCATCGCTTCGACGACGAACCAGGGTAATATATTGATATGGCACTGCCCGCATCCAGAGCGCTGGGGCGCATTCGCGGGCGGGTTTGAAGAATTGGACGAGAATGTCGAGTATGAAGAGCGCGAGGATGAGTTCGACATTGTATATCTTTTTCCCTTATTTGCATCCGTGTCTGATCCCTCCTTATCTAATAGGAAGACGAAGCGGACATGATTCGGAGGAAGATGAAAGAGGAAGAAGAGGAGGTCGACATCGACACGATCCCCGAGGCGGCAAAACCTCGCGAGGTTCAGCTCCACGGAGTCCAGCCCGGTGATGAGGATGTTGCATGGGCGGACGAGGAACCCGACGACGATGTGCAGGACTGGAAGATGCGGGTGATAATGGAGGAAGATTGGGATATGTAGATTTGGAGTTGCTAAAATGTTACATTACTTGTGTGTATATGCTACGGTGGATGCTGTGATAGTAATACAGAGAGAACCCGTGTGAAGGATAGTCGAAATCTCGTTCAAGATGATTCGAATTGGTTGATCAGACACTGCGAGCCTGTGATTTGAGCTGTTGAATCGCCGCTGTGAGATTCTGCATGCGGAGTTTGTTGAAGTTCACGTCGAGGACAGTACTCGAGTCAGATAGGCGGCCTGAGATGTATGCAGTGTTCGCAAGGACAAGGTTATTCGGAGTCGCCGAAAAACGGTAGCTGCACACGGTGCCTTGAGAGCCCACATGGCTCCAATCCGTTTCCAAAATGCGGGACGCAGAGACATTGGACATGACTAGCGTCTCATCGGCAACGGGATGAAGGGGCATGGTGAGCGAGTTGTTACTCATGACCTGGTGAGCGGAGACGACATGATCCAAACTCAGCTCGCGCCGGGCGATGGATAGGGTACGAGTGAACTCCGGTATGGTCATGGCGTTGAGCTGCTGGACAGTTAACGCCGGGTAGGGAAGTGGAACAAACGCGTTGTGCGGGTAATCCGCCAGAGATTCCTCACTAGCCTTGAAAATGATGTCGCGAAACGACCCAAAGTTGGAGCAATGCACGACTGTTTGGGGCGGTGTGCCCGTCGCATATATGACCTAAATCTTCAACTAAGGAACGAGCAAATAAATGAGAAAAAAATAGGTAACCTTCATAAGCCATGCAACGAGAACATCCCCGGTCGTGACCTCCACATTGGGATTTTCACGCCGTACTTCGGACTTGACGCCGTCGACAAGTAAGGAAAGGGATTCTTTGGGGATAATAAATATCCGGTGGGTAGACCCGCGCCAGTAGCGCTCGCGGAGGTGCCAACCGACCACCCAAAGCATCCCCTTGACCCCGAGGGCGGAGTACCCAGCTCGGGGGTATTCGTATTTCCTTTCGGCTAATTTCTTATGTACCGCTTTATCGATGGGGTTGGCATGCATTCCCTCCGGAGGGGGCGGAGGCACATCCCACTCCTTGCCTTGCATCTCCGCGACGAGGGCGCGCATTACGGAAGCAGCTCCGACTCCGTCGAATACACCATGCGACCTCGCGAAACCAATGCAGGAGTATGGCAATTCCCCAGGTGTACTTGGAGGGAAGTGTGTGACATGCCAGCAGGTGAGAGGGTGGCTCTTCGACACCCATACCGAGTTGCTTCGAGGGGTGGATGGGTGGAGAAAGAGGTATTGAGGGAGCGATGGAGAGCTGGCTTCGAGGGGGATGTTTACGAAGGTGGACAGGGGGACCTCGGACGTGCATTCAGTTAGCACATATGTGGCGTAGCCCTCTGGTAGAGGACCCAAAGGAACGGTAATCTGCCAGATTTTTGTCTAACCAAGAGCAGGTAAACTTCAAGGCTTTTCAAGTGGAAGGGTTGAACTCACATCTGGGATAGCTTCAAGTCTGCCTGCTAGTACGCGCCATTTTTCGGTCACACGGGCAAGGGCAGCCGCCAAAGCGTTAGTATCGATTGTGCCCTGTACTAGCCATCCAGTGAGAAATGCCGAGAGTTCAAAAGAGTTGTCGAAGACTGTGAGAGGGTACTTGGATGTACGAGCAGGAGAGACTGGAGACAAAGGTCCTGTTTCGAACGGGCCGGATGGTGGCATTGAAGACCATGAGACCCCACACGCCACTGATACTTATATGTCGGGAACCGGGGAAAGGCGTTACTTTACGAAGCAAGCGAGGTACGTAATAGATCGGTGATTGGCAGGATTCGTTTCAACCGTGCGGCACCGTTTTGGGAACTCTCCTTGGGAAGTTCCGAACAATTCGGGTTGTTGGGTTGGTAACTACCCTCGCAACGCAGGTAAATTCCTGGCTTTGTCGTGTTGCGTAAGGTTGTGTGCCTGGCGAGCGATCGAAATTAGACGGAGGATCTACGAAATAAAACGCCGTCCGAGTCGGTGACAGTTTTACGCCAGATTCGGAACGCGCATATTATAAAATAATTCTCACACAGTGCTGATGCTCAACCTTGCGATGAACTATCTAATATCAAGAAGGGTTTTTCTAGCTGCCCTACAGGACAGTTGTGAAGACTAAACGATGTAAAACTTTACCACAAATATTGGTGGTACGTACTGCGTACGTAGGAGAATATTGTGTCCTTGCCGAATTTTGAGATAAATGCCCAGAGGTTCCCAGACGCTCCCAGACGAGTCTGAGCCGAGCCTTGAGCCGATGCCAGAATCAGACCTGACCCGACTATACGGGCTACGGACCGAACTCGAGAGGGACATCAGCTTTACGGAGGAATAACGGCAGACGGCTCCGAGTCGTTCATCCAATCGGCGTTTCGTACCTATATTTCGGGCACTTGCTAATGGCCAGAAATAATGGCTAGAAAGATGCGCACAGACGAAATGCTTTTTGTTCTTGTTTTCTGGTGACTGGCTTCCGAGTAGGATTCAACGAGGTGTTCAACCCAAATGGGGAGCTCTTGCGGTATAGATCGTGAATGTTAGTGTGACAGCGCTTGCGTCTGCGTCGGAAACGCCCCTGTAGTACTAGTAAGAAATTGTGAAGAAAAAGGCAATGGGATCCAATCTGGTTCAATGAAGTGTAGATTTAATGTAATGAATTACCGTCCAGGTTGGACAGCTGAGCGGATTAGGGCATAAACTCCACGACCTGGAACGTTTGGGGCTTCTCCTGACCGCAAGGTACAGGACCCACAACGGTAGTCAAAGCAGCGTAATTCAATGGCCCTGAAATTCAGCTGTTGAACTGAGGATTGTTGGGCTCGCGACCCGTCCGGGTTGTGAGCCGGTAGAAAGGCACATCAGAGGTGCGAGCCGATGAGAATATCCCACAGTGGCGGCCATTCAACGGCGGCCGGGGACAAGTTACAACTAGCGGACAGTCTGATGGATTCGGGAGAGAGGAAGTGGCCGGGATGTTTGGTGTAATTAGAGGGCCATGCAAATAAGCGCGGTTTGCCTCCTAGGAAGGGCTGGAGATAGTCAACAGTCATAGTCTGGTAAAAGTGGATGGGAGTTCAACTGTTGAAGTTCGGAAGAAGGACCGATCTGATGCATGTATCGGCATCACATCGGTAGGCATCGGCATCGCATCGGCTTGCAGTCCACGCATCCACAAACAACGTTTCTCCACTTCCCTTCTTGGGCAGCCAAGCCAACTCGTCATGCAGCATGCTCTCCATACCCCACTCTACACCATCTCTGACGACGGTGACGTTACCTATATTGCGGTATTTAAAGGCTCGCACGCTCGCCTACTTTGTACAATTTAAAGCCATCACCCGCTTGACAACTTGAACTCCCCATTAACAACCAACTCATAAATCACTTCAAAATGGGCCTTTTCTCATCCTCTACTACTACCACCCGACACCGCCGCAGCATCTTCCATCGTGCTGACAGAGACAGGAAAGCAGGAGGCTTCAGTAAGTTTTAATTTCCGCGGTGGTCTTGTAGCTCCATCTCATTACATTTCCTTTATTCAAGAGGCCGCCCTCGCGAATCCCAACACCACATCTCGCGGCCGTAAACATGCAAAGGCAGAGCTCCGCGGCATGGTAATATTTTCGCTGTACCGCTGAGCCCGACCACTGAACACATTGATTTTAGGGCCGCTCCACGCAGGTCCCATTTATGACGAAAGTCAAGCGCACGCTCGGAATTCGGAGCACACCCCGTCGGCAAAGACGCGCAGTCCTCTAATTACCCAAACGCCCCTACGGGCTTCAGCGACGCTAAACTATGCACTGTATCAAAAATGTATCGTTGTAACTCGTTACTGTATTAATAGTCTATGATACCCAACTAAACTAAACTCGATTGTTCCTTCTCGTAAATTTCTGTGCATTCAATCGTGAGCTGCGATCTCAGAGACACGGTACATATGTATATTCTATTCTTCAGGGCGATTACAGCTAAATCGAAACGATAGACGTTTTCGATTTTTCGCTGAATTCGGGCCGAACGCGTCATACTCCACTCCAACGCCACCCACCGTACCATCTCGCCAGAACGCTGTTCCCAATTTTCCTCCTCAAACCCTACTATACTGCTGGAAGGGTATAGACTACATACCGACTGCCTCTTGCTGAAAAAACAGCTGATTCTGAGACCCTGGACATGAGAAGGAAGCGGGAGTGAACTAAATTTGATGCGGATGACGCATTGCCGAGAGCTCCGCCGAATTCAGCTCGAAAATCGAAAACGTCTATCGTTTTCGATTTAGCTGTAAGTGGCATTCCCTCTGAATTGATGAGAAAACACGCATCAATCAAGTCCTTAAAGCACCTTGAAAGCTGGAGTGATGCTTTGAAGCGCTGGTTAAGCCTGAAGGCGGTGAAGCGCGGTGGACCTTTTTAATTGATTTAATTTAACCCATGCGTCATCCACGTGATCGTGCGTGGGAATGCTTGCTCTCGGCCAACTCCGAGTCTTTCACTTGCTCCCTCACACGACCCGCACCGTCCGTCTGCGAAGTTGCCTGCTAATTTCTCGGAGTCTCGGAGTGTCAGACGTCCAAAAGTCTGGACGTGGTACTCCATAAGTTAGCGCAGGGGCGCGACGTCAGGGTTCATCTTGTTCGGCAGATTGAACGAAATAACTTGGCTGTGGCCCGCACGATTCGGACTGGAAACCGTCGCGTGGCGTAGGATACGCATCTGCATGTTGTGGCAGAGAACTTCCCCTGCTTACATTGGTCTCCATTCCGGAATTGGATCGATTTGCTAGTCTCTCTTGACAGACACCCTCGCTCGTTGCAGCTGTCTTCATGAAGGAATGCAAAATACAATACACCAAGTTACATATATTTCAAGCTTCTGTTTGTGCTGTCGATCAAGTCGCCGTTGCCACCGCCTCGCGCACCTCGCGCAACTTTTCCTCCCGCGCGTCCTGCAAACGACGTCAGTTGCGATCTACACTGGTGCAGTCAAGCGAGTTGAGTACGTACATCATGCGTCTTCTGCTTGTGCAGCAATTCTTCTGCCTGCGCTTTTTTCGCTTCGAGGTCTGCGTGCAGCTTGACGTCCTGCTGGTGCTTGAGCTGCACGAAAAATAGCCAAGGTTAGAACGCATAGTCGGCGGATGAGGGAAAGACTCGCCTTGAGCTCGCGTTCGGAGCTTGAAAGGTCCGTGACGAGGCTATCGTGCCGGTGCGTCGCCTTGTTGAGCGCCTTTGCTGCCGCCGCCTCCTGTTTGCTCAGCTTCTCGTTCTGCTTCTCCGCCTTGTGCGCGGACTGCGTGCGGCTAGCTCAGCCCGCCGTGTGGAGCGAGAGGGGGAAGACCTGCGCACCTTCTCCGCCTTGGCGGCGGCCTTCTCCGTTGCGTCGACGTCCTTGAGCGAATGCTTCACCTGGCTCGCCTCTGCCTTTGCCTCCTTCAGGATCTGCTTCTCGAGGTGCTTGAGCTCGGAGGGTGACGACGGGAGCGTGGTGGTCATGGTTTCTTTGCTTTGTGGGGTAGTTGAAGGGGAGAGAGGTGGGTTTTATGTCGAGCGGGCGGGGTGATGTCATTTTTTACAGACAACCCCCTGTGCGGCAAAAGAGGATCTAGAGGCGGCGCAAGGGTGACGTAGAGCGCGATCGGGGCACGGAGCGTCAAGTTCAATTCTTTCATTGGATGCGCGCCCTGTTTGACGAAGTTACGGGCCTAGGATGCGAACAAGTTTAGATTTGGGACTGGTTTGGGATATAATTATGTTTTCAAGTGTTCGGTGAGGCAATTGTACAGTATTATTCAAGCGGTCCGTAGCCTATTCCCTTAATTGCATGCATTATTTCTACCCTGCGCCGTACCATCACTGCGAGGCGTCGGAGAGCCTGGAGTCGGGAGTGGCGATGCCCGCACCCTCGCGTAGCTCGCGGATCTGGGTCTTGCGCTCTTCCTGTGGGGATGCTCTCAATTCCAGCGCGAAGGATGCGTAAGGAGGAGACGTACTGCATGGGCGAGCTGGGCCTGCAAGACCTCCGCGGCGCGCGCCTTCTTGGCATCGAGCTCGGCAGTGAGTCGTTCGTCTTCCAGGCGCATCATCTGCGGCGAGATGATCAGCAGGGTCCGAGGCCTTCATTGCAGGCATTAAGCGCACCTCGGCCTCCCTCTCCGCGCCACGCAGGTCGACGAGGACAGCGTCGTGCTGGTGGGTGGCCTTGTTGAGCGCTTTGAGGGTCGAGGTTTCGGCCTTGGCGATTTTCTCGACGGTCTGCTCGGCCTTTACGGATGCCTGCGATGGATTAGGCACTGGGCGAGACGCGTACATGGTTTAAATTGCCTTCTGTGCCTTGGCCTTGGATTTTTCAGTGCTCTGGACGTCCTTGAGGGCTTGCTTGACCTCTTTATCCTCGCGCTTTGCCTCCTTGGCGAAGTGTTTCTCGAGTTTCTTGATGGCGGCGGGGGAGGAGGGGACGTTGAGGGTGGACATGGTGGTGGTTGGTACGCGACGTGATAATTAGGGGCTGGATTTGCGTCATTTCAAACTTGTTGTAACCTTCAGAAAAAAACCGTCGCTCGGTTCAATTCCTGGTCAAAAAAAAGAAAGCAAAATCGGCGTCAACTACGAAATCGACGACACTGCCAGACATTGAACGCGACGCGACGCAAATACGGGGCGTGACCGCGTAATTACGACAAAAAATGACCGCATGCCTCGATGATCTGCAACAGGCACACGGGCGCCAAAACCTTGGCTGAAACCGCGAAGCGGAAGTCCGAATTCGCCGCCTGAGAATTTGGGTCGACGCAGCTTGTGGAGAAATGCGACTGTCGACGGGCCGCAGGAAAGAACAGGCGAGCTCCACAATTTGCAAATTGTCGTAATGGGTGCCCCAAGGCGAAAGGTGGGAGGATATCTTTCACAACATGCCTCCGACAAGACGTCCGGCGCCCACAAGTATCGATATCGGTCCTTCGCATCACAATCGTTTTCGTGAGGAACCTTCTTCGGAAGATGGTCAGCTGTCTTTTCTCTCTGCTCCACACCTCTCTACCGACGAGCTCCCCGCGTCCCCGCCCTACAAGCGGCAGCCGAGCCGCTCAAACCTCCTCTCAGACCTAAATCCCTCCCCCAGCCCCAGCTATAGGTCCGCATTCATGCCAGGCGATCCCTCCCCGCCCGATGAAAAGGGCAAGACCAAGGCCTCCGTCCATTACGAGGCCGACGTCCACGACGACCATGCCCACGACCATGAGCACGACAACCACTCGGTCCCCCACTCCGCGGCGTCGTCCGTGGCCGGCACCGACGACGAGGAACACGCCGATTATGACTGGTCCGACGAGGACGACCTTGTCGACCAGGAAGCAAAGTTCGAGGAGCGCATGGGGAGCACCAAGAAGCGCTCTGGTTGGGGGTTCAAAAGGTCAGCCGGTTATGTTTCCAACAATTTTCTTGCCATTTAACCCATGTTAGAATCGTCACCTTGCTCTTTTCCTCTCTCGTCGGCTCCACCTTTCTTGCTGCGGTTCTCGTAGCCCCCGCAGTCCTCCTCCACTTCTTCTGGTACAAGCCGCACAAAACCGATTTCCGCCACAAAGTCACCCTCAATGTCCAGGCCTGGCTCTTCTGGGCCGCCGCCAATCTCATCATTTCGTGGTACCTGGCCCTGCTTATCGACCTTGTCCCCTCCTTCGTCCGCTTTCTCATCTCCGCCTCTTGGGGGCACGTCTCCGAGATGATAAAGTCTCGCATTGAGATGTACAACTCGGTCAAAAACACCATAAAGCCGCTCTTCTATGCCGCGAGCGCCTGGGTCTCTTGGGTTATCATATTTAGCCACATCTTCCAGCTCTACGGTGAGGGCAGGCGCAACCGCCAGGGCTACACCGACACCGTCTTCCAGGTCGTCGAATTTTTCTTCTTCTTCACCCTCGTGCTCTGCGGCCAGCGAATGCTATCCCACGTCATCGCGTTCGCGTTCCACCGCACCGCGTTCAAAGACCGCATCGACGCCGTGCAGGAGACCCTCCTCGTCGTCGAGCAGCTGCGCGAGTACCATCCCAAGACGTCCAAGCGCGCCTCGGGCCTGCGTACCCCGCTTTTTGGGGGCTTGACGCCCACGCTCGACAAGGACCACTTCAACTTCCTCTCCTCCAAGCTCAAGGACCACAAGCGCCGCTCCGAGCTGGGGGACATCGACTGGGAAGCCGAGGCTAAGAACAAGAAGGGCAAGGCACATGCGCGCGAGCAGAGTGGGTCGGTGACGCCTAACGGGCGGCCGATGAGCACGATCAGCGAGGACAACAGCCTCCACCGCTATCCTCCGTCGCGTGGGGATCACGACGCGCACGATGCGACACTCGTTGGCACCGCGGCAAAGGCACTCAAAACCGCCGTCTTGCACGACGCGCGCAACATAAAGGGTAAGGACACTGGTGGCGGCATGCAGTGGAACGTCAACTCGGCGCATGAGGCCAAGGTGCGTCCCTGCTATTCTTACTGTCCTTTTCTCACCGTTTATTTCCCCGCAGCGGCTCGCGCGCTCGATCTACATGCGCTTCAAGTCGCCCTCACGCACCTACCTCCTCCCGGCGGACTTCCGCCCCGCGTTCGCAACCACCGAGGCCGCCGACACTGCGTTCCGCGTCTTCGACAAGGACAACAACGGCGATCTCTCGCGCGCGGAGATCAAGACAACGCTGATGAAGGTGTATAAGGAGCGGCGCTTCCTCGCGCGCTCGATGCGCGACGTCGGCGCAGCGCTCAAGACGCTCAATCAAGTGCTCCTCGTCTTTGCGCTCATCATACAATTCTTCATCAGTCTCAGCGTGTTCGGGGTGAACGTCACGAGCAGCCTGACGAGCGTGTACACCATTGGCATCGGCGCGAGCTTCATCTTTAAGTCCGCAGGTTTGTCCGGCTCTGCCTATGTTGAGGTATGGCTGATTTACATGTCGTTTAGCGTCCAGCGCGTTCGACTCGATCATGTTCCTGTTCGTGACGCATCCGTTCGATACGGGCGACCGGTGCTTCATCGATGACGAGGTCATGGTGGTGAAGAAGATGGGTCTCTTTGCGGTGCATTGGTCTTTGCTTGTATTTCGAGAATGCTCAGACTGATGGGGCCACGCAGACGGTGTTCACGCGCTGGGACGGGACAGAGTCGTACTACTTCAACAGCCAGCTCGCCAACAAGTTCATGTGTGTTTCGGTCTCCTGTCTTCTGGATTTTTTGCTAACTGCGCTTTTTTTCCGCTCAGAACCAATGTTCGAAGGAGCGGGGTTCGTCTTCTGTCTTCGTCTATATACCTTGTTGACTTATTGATTGATCCACTCAGAAAATGTTTGAGAATCTGACGATGCAGGTCGCATGGCGCACACCGCTCGCGAAGCTCGACGCGCTCGAGGCGGCAGTGAACGCCTGGCTCTCGACCGAGGAGAACCGGTGGTTCGTGCCCAGCACCAACATCACGTTCCAGCACATCGAGTTCCAACGCTACCTCGAGTTCACCATGGCCTTTGGGCATAACGGGTGTGTTCTTTCCTACACTGCTCGCATTTCTGTCCATTCATTTTTACCCCTGCGCGAAATAGGACATGGCAGGACTGGGGCCTGCGCAGCGCGCGGAAGACGGCGTTCCACGCGGCGGTGCAGCACTACTGTCGCGAGCTTGGCATCGTGTGCTACGCGTCGCCGCAGCCGGTCGTGTGGAACGAGTTGCCGCCGTATCAGCCGCCGACGAGCCCCACCGTCACGTCGCCCACGTCGCCCGGGGACAACGCGTACGACGCAGACGCGGAGGCGGCGCCCGACGAGCCCCTTGTGAAGCCCGCGCCCACGCTCGGCTTCACGCCGCACATGAGCACGACGCTCCTTCGCGCGCGCACGCGCGGGAAGAAGGCTGCCATGCGCGCTGGGGGAGACATCGGCGGCTGAGCCTAGATGCGCATTTTCTTGGACCAATGGGATGGACGCAGCTGGTCTGCCTCTTTCTGATATACTCAAGTTGACTTGGACATGGACTGACGCTTAAAAGCAAGTGTCTGTACATACATACACAGCATACATACTGACCCCCTAGACACCGCACGTCGCTTCCCCCGCCTCCTCCCATCCACGTAGATAAAACTAGTACCAGTCTAAACGACGTAGAATAATCGAGCTTTCCTGTTTGATTTCTTTGTGCTTTTTTAAGAGTTGCTGGCGTGCCTGAATTCCGCAAGGTAATCGGTGTTTGAAACTTTCTGATTCCATGCTACTACTTAACAACCCTCGTGTCGTATTAAGTACCCCATCGCCTCCCTAAAACATCTCTGGACTATGATTACTTTCCTTTTCTCCTCGGCCAAGTCAGGTTACACGTAGAAAACTTTGTTCGTAGAACAAATTCCCAGAGTCCGAGCAAGAACGGAGTTCTTGGCGATGGTGATGTCCTTATCGAGGCGCTTCGCCCACAATTTATGTCCACTAGAAACCCGGATCGTTTTCTCAAAGTTGTGTGTTTCCATCCCTATGCGACCTCCTCAGCCTTTCAATATAAATGAAGGTCACCTGAATGCAGACAGGTCAGAGAGAGGACGCGGAATAGAGAAGGAATCCGTGCCATAATCTCATCCGCCATGTGCTCATATGGCGGGAATATCGTAATCGAGGCGGGGCGCGCCTTGGACAGAAGTCCCAGACTATTCGCCCGGTATTCAGCAACAAGGGTGGTGAGATAGTGCTCCAGATGTGCTCTCGGGTGCCGCCAGATGAATCCCGCAGTGTCGCGATGCTGGGATGAAGCAAGGTGCAGATCTGTCTACAACATGCACAAGCAGCTGACTAATCGGCCCGAATGCCGCCGAATCCGTCTGTGCGCACTACCGCATCTGCCCCCCTCCTCAAGGCAACGTCCTCGTTGCCTATCATGCTCCTAAAACCTGACCCAAAGAGACGCGTCCTGGCGTCGGCCCGTAGAACAGCGCCCAAATCCATGCGAGAATCCGCAATGCGAAAAAGTCTGCGTCCGACTTGTTGGTGGGGGAGGGCGCTGAGGGATTTTGCTTGAGCGGCGAAAATAGTCCCGTTTCGTACGTTGAATGAAATAGTGGTCGTCCGCGTTTTGGTCTCGCTCGAATACCGTGGTGTCGTGCATGTCGGCGGTGTAACGTGTCGAACGGGTTCCTCGACCCCGAACGTAGGACCGAGAAATCCCGTGGCTGATGTGGGGTAGCAAGGATGGTGTGAATGGGGAGACAGTCTGCGTCGTCGGCCCAACTGAACGCTCCCGGTGTACGCCCGTGGTTGAGGGGTGGTGGCAGTGGGGCAGGGGAAACGGTCAAAGCTGCGACGTTTTGAGATTCGTCGCGCGCTCGACACGTACCGTTGTCGAAGTGCCCACTCTCCAACCATCGTTTTTCCTCCGTCTCCCGTCCGAGTTCCGTACCCGCTGCTAGTCCTTCCATCCTGCCCGCCGTAAACGATAGCTGAAACGCGGGCAGCGTCAAAGCCTCCTTCTCAGCGGCTTGCCGCCCCTCCTGAAATCCTTCCTTCCGTTCCTCCTCCAGCTGCCTCGCCTCCTCAACCTTCTTCTTCTCCTTCACTGGCTCATCCTTCGCCAATCTGCCCTCAAATACCGCATCATCTCCCGCTGATTTCCCCATCTCGTACGCAGCATTCCATAGCCGCCGCATCGCGGCCGTCTTGTTGCCCGCCTTGGTGTAAGTAGCCAAAGCGGCCTGGAACTCGTCTTCTGTATCGCCGATAGCTCGTTTCTTCGTGGACATCGTTTTTCTCGTTTTTTCGTCGGGGCCAAATCCAGCCAGAAAGTCAAAGTGGTGAGCGCGTGCAGTGGTCAAAAGCTGAGTCCTCGGGGTGTATCGTCAAAGCCCACTCTCATCACCATATGAGATAGTGCTCCAGATGTGCTCTCGGGTGCCGCCAGATGAATCCCGCAGTGTCGCGATGCTGGGATGAAGCAAGGTGCAGATCTGTCTACAACATGCACAAGCAGCTGACTAATCGGCCCGAATGCCGCCGAATCCGTCTGTGCGCACTACCGCAGTGGCTGAGGCATCGTTCGTCTTCAGCTATAGTGACTTAAGTTAAAAATCGGGGTCAAAGGTGGAAAGGGCGCACCCTGGTAGTGTATGGCCTTATGCACCACCTATACTCTTTCCCGTCCTGCGCCATGTATATGTATTCCCTATATCTTTTCGCCGGTCACGTCGACGCCCAAAAAATAATCCCGATTGAACTTACTTGCCATACCAGCCCAAATTCTCTCTCCGGAAGAAAGTCACAGGATCAATCTCCCGGCCTCCGAACCGAATCACCGATTCGCCGCCCATACGCCATGATATGTTTGCGAGCAGGCCGAATCGCGCCTCGTCGGTGTTGGTTTCTGCATCGTCTTGCGAGTCGCGGCGACGCGGGATGTCGCTTTCGAGGCGGCGGCTGATCTTCGAGTTGAGCTCGGGTACTCTGATCGGCGTCCGGACTTTGTATTGCACGATGCGAGACTCGGCCTCAGTGTAAATCGCGTTGATGGGCTTGTTGGTTGAGACGAAAAGACGCATTGGGCCTGGTGTTGCGGTATGATGTGGGTCCTGGAATACCGTTTTATATACTTCGTGAGAGATTATCGCGAGCTGAGACTCACTATGACATCTGTCAATGCATGAATTTCCGCAGTCGTCCAAACCAATGAGATGAACGACTCGGATGAAACTGGTCTTATGCAGAGATTTTTATCCTTGCGCAGCCCCTGAAGCTGTAGGCAGGGTCGAACGTGGGTCCAGTTTAGGTCCAGGCTGGCATAAAGCTCCCGACTTGGAAATATGAAGCCTAGTGAGTGCAAAACGACCGATGATTTATAAGATTCTTCCGAGGCTCAACGTTCAACGTTCAACCACTATAGCTAGCTAGCCGCGGAGTTTTCCTCCCAGAGGTGCCAGAATCATTGTGATCCCATACTCGATCGAGAGCAGGGAGAGGTCCTGTTGCCAACAAGTCCAAGGGCGCGTAAGACTCGGAGGCACATCGATATTGCAAACCGGGAAGAGGAGTTGAAGGTCACATGTAGAGAGCTATGTAGAGTCCGACTTTATAGAGAACGACTTGAGAAGTTAGAACAACTGTCTTCTCAATCAATTCGACATAAAGTCTGAGTAACGAGAGTAGAATCCGACTCTACGTTTTGTTCTCATAAGCGAGGGCAGGACGGTGTGTTCTGGACAAGGAGCAGTTCGGTATGTACGCAGAATTTAAAAAGCCCCAAAAAAAATTCGTGCATCACTCTAACCCTAGCCGCACTCAAGTTCGCTGGCCGACAATCCCGAAACGTGTGCAACGCGCCGCGGCCGCCCTGTCTTGTCCTTGGGCAAAAGCTAGGCCTGGAAGGACTCAGCTAGGGCGGCCTCAGCGAGCATGCCCTCCTCTCCGGCGTGTTTCATTCCATCACGTTGACGCCTCTTAGTGGCCAAATCTTCGTGCCTCGACATCGTCAAGATCCGTGCTCTCAAGCCCCGCCCGTTGCGCAACACGGTCCGATGATTGAATACACAAGTCTTGGCCAGCGCCTACGTGCATACTCGCTCTGCAGTAGCCTGTTAAAAGGACCTTCTTTGAGTTGTCCGATCTACGCGCCCCATCAGAGTCGCTGTCCATGGTGCGCAAGATGGTCCGATGAGTGAATATCCTCGCCGCCTTGGCAGCTGCTTGGCGAGCTCCCGGTCTGTATTGCCTTCAGATCTAAATCCTGCTATATATTTGATAGCTTTGGGGACATGAAGCGCGCCCTGCGTTCGTATCTGACCAGCTCAATCGTCAGCTCGTCCCCAGATAATGTCGCTCACCGAGCCCCCCGCCGCCAGGTATCTCGATTTTTCGCGCGAAGTTTTCACGAGCACGACGCTTTCCGTGCGCGGCAACGAACATCCCATTTATGAGGTTTCATCGGAGCACGCGCTTTCCACGACCTACGTACGTCGCAGCGGCGCACCTGACTCGGAGCCGCCGCTAGCGATGATCGCGCGAGGTGCCCTGGTGCTCCCCGACAATGTTACGCTGCGCGGGCGGGCGATGACGAAGGTCAGCGCGTGGCTCAAGGCGGAGGGAATGTTCTCGCCGATGTAAGTGCACTGATACTCCGTTAACGATCATGTATATTCATTGATTCACCGTCCGCCCAGTCCAGCAACAATGCTTGAAGCCGCGACGTTGTATACGTGGAAGAAAAACAATGCGGGCCTCCTTTCCGTGCGTGCATCTGTGGCTCTAGTTTTGGTTGCTCGTAATGTATGCCGCAGCTATGGTCTGGCGAGACACAGATCGCATGGTACCAGCCCGCCGCGCGACACCTCATTGACAGCAAGTCGGTGCTCATGCCGGCGTACCTTGCGTTGCAAGATGCAGCGGTCCCCATTCAGGATGTCGTGGTCATCTCTTGCCTCGTCCTTGCGCAAAAGCTGCGCAGGGCCGAGAAGGGGAACGACTGCTCAGCGGACGCGGCCACAGGGCCCATACGCAGGTAGATAGTTGCGCAGATGTTCATTTTTATCTGACCTTTGCTGACGAGTGTATTCTGTCCTGTGTGCTTTATTCATCACATATTCTGAACCATCATAATGCATATGGAACAGATTACACGATGCATTGTGGTCAACAATCAGTTAGAGCAAACATTCAACAGAACACAATCCCGCCAGGCTGCGTACATCAACACGACAAAGTTATTACCTTCGGGCGAGCCTGTGGTGAATGGTGTCGTATCGCCCCAGTTTAACGGGTTCACTGCGGGTGTCGCAACGCCATCGCTGGTGATATGTCCCGCCGCAATAGTCCTGCGAATCGAGTCGGCGAAAGAGATGTATTTCTGCCCAAATTCGAATGGCCGTAAGACGACCATCCGGTACGCGACAGCTGCCAGCATCGACGAGCCCGATATCTCGCCGAACCCATGCCCGTCCGCAGACGTGTCGTCGAGGTAGTTGCGCAGCAGGCCGCCGTCCATGGAGAACCCCATGGCTCCGTTGAGGATTTCTTGGATCCAGCGACTGAGGTCGGAGATGGCGTCGCTGCGCCAGTGGGCGGATGCCGCGACGGGCGCTTTCATCACTGTCGCGAGCACTCGTGCCATCCCCGCGGCAGCCCATCCGTTCCCCGTGGACCAGAGCCCCGTGTCCTGACTTTGGGGGCCGATAATATGCTCCCAGACGCCGCCGTCGGGTTGCAGAATCTGGCGATATAGCCCGCATTGCACGTAGACCTCATGAAGTAGGTCAAGGTTCTTTTCATCAGCGGCGGCGTAGGCCAGGAACGGAGGCGCCATGTACATGAAGTCAGCCCTGGGTAAGTCAGCCAACTTTCACAAACACTCGCAGCAGACTTACCACAACTCAGCCACATCGGTGCGCTGAGAAATTGCGCCGTTCCAAAAGCGGGGAGCCGACTGGGTGATGTAGTTTATTTCCTCCGTGACGGCGTTGGCATAGGTCGCGTTGGTCTTGCCCAATAACACGGCACTAACCCCCAGACTAGCTGGGTCCCCGACGGCGCCGTCTCCGTCGGAAAGCCCATTTGCGCCTGTGCCGATCACAATTTTGCTGGCTGCATACTCGAGCGATTCAACACACTCCTTTGGAATGGTCGGCACGGGAAAAGCTGTAGGCCAAAAGACAGATAGGTGCGGAGTGTAGAGCTCCAGCAATGCCTCGGAAGCCGTTCCGAACTCCCACGAATGCGAGGGTAGTGTTTTGGCCACGGACGCGACAAGCGCGATATCGAAGCCCGGAGAAAAAGGGAAGGGGTTGAATGTAGTGTTGCAAATAGCAAGAATGCTCGGTGCGTTGACCATGATTCTCAAGGGTCATGATGACGGACACCAGTTATTTTAAAGGGATTCAACATTCAGTTTGTCAAGAGGGATGCCGCGGAAGAACTTCTGGCGCTCACGTCGGCACCCATGAGACTTGGGGCCCATGTCATCCTTGACAGAAATATCTCGGGTGCAGTTGAACAGTGAGCGGCGGCTTTAGTGAGCTGAATAAAACTTGGTTCGGAGAGGGACGGAAAGTGAGCAAGAACAACCAGGATTTGGCCGTTCCTGGGAGCGTTATCATAGAAGCCGTAAGAACATATAAATAACTTATCACGCCTCCGAGCGCCCATCAGCGCATCCCCGAGTTCAAGCGCTAAGCGACCGTATTATTTTCCACCGGCCCTGTGGAGCTGGGGAAAGTCAGCAACATTTTATACCTGGCACAAGTCCCTGCTCACCTGCACAGTATTGTTATGCAACCTGTTTCCGAGTTTCACCGTCTTGGCCTCTATACCTGATATCGTACTGTTCTGACGGTCTATCTCTTCGCCCATGGCGGCTCCTACGGCTTTCAGGTTTTGCACCAAGCCCTGAATCTCGTCGAGGTTGCGTTCCAGATCATTCTCCATCTCGTCGTCGGACCCGTTTGCTTCGAACTGGAATCGGTTCCGCTCCGCACGGCGACTTGCTGGAACCCCTAGTTCGCTCCTCGTGCCATAGGCTTGCGCCCTCGCCATTCGCTCCTGAGTGTCTCGAATGTCCATCATCGCCTTCTCTCTTTCTGCACGTTCTGTCTCATATCGACGTTGAACCTTCGCCTCCCGGGCGGCGTGTTTGGCGTCCTTGTCAAATGTAATTGCTGGGATGAAGATAGATCGGTTCAGCTTGCGGAGCTCTTCTGTTTTGTCATCAGCCCGCGAAGAGTGGCCTTTCGCAACATCCAAGTGACGCTCGGTATGTGCCAATTTCTCTGGCGCCATATTCAGTTTCCTACACAACGGACACCGCTTCAAGAACCCACCTGACTGCTCTCCGAGTTTTCTGAGTGTATTTCCACCTGTGTCGACAGCTTCCCGAGCCATGCGGATGCTGTTTTGAGTTGAATTCACACTCTCCTGCTTCATGAATCTCGTCTTCTGTTTTATCGCTTCGACGTCATCTTCCTCCTCGATGTTCGGTCCATCAAAGAAACGTCCGGATCCGGATTTCCTAGGATTATAACCGGAGAATAACTCGTTTCTGTCGCGGTCGAGCTGGCGGGAATCTGGTCCAGCGCGTGTATACACATCTCCAATACCATTGCCTCGACTATACTTGTCTCCGAGGTCTGAAAGCGAATGGCCCGAGTTTGCGTCGTCTCGACTGGCTGATTCGACAGGAGGAATCATCAATGTGCTGGCGTTGCGTTTAAACAGAGGCATAGGGCGGTAATACAACCTCGAGACTGTGGCCTCATTTAAAAGCGGTCAGCAATGTAACTGCGCAGCAGGCTGTGCTGTGTCGCGATTTAAAGCTGCGGATCACAGCACCTGTACCGCTTGCGGATCTATATGAGCACTGAGGCAGATGGCAGCTCTAGTATTTTAATACGCAGTGTGTATTACGACACCGGCTGTACCCTCCAAATCCTGGTCGCACCGTCATCGCCGGTCGTGGCCAGAAGATCTTCGAAGCCCTGCCGTGGACACCACACAATAGAATTGGCATCATGGACACCGTGTGCATTGGACAGTTGGGCGATTAGCTTATGGCTAAGCGTTGAATCTTCATTCTCCTGGAGAGATTGTTGAATAACAGTAAAACAGAGAACGGACATAACCGACCGAAAGCTCCCAGACGCGGATAACGCCATCACCACCTACAGCAGCCACCCAGCCCAGACCAGGTGAAGCGGGCTTCCCAATACCCCAGCTCACGGAGTACACGCTGCGCTCATTCCCTTCAAGGACGAGGGCACATTCCCACTTGTGCTCTGCGACACGGCGCCATATGCGAACAGTTTTGTCATCAGAGGCCGACGCGAGATAGCTACCCCTGGGTGACCATGCCAGGGACCAGACCGTAGAGCTATGACCGGTTAAGGTTATGAAACAAAACCAGTCGTCCGAAGGGTCATCGATATACATCTTTATCGTGTCGTCATAAGAAGCCGAGGCAAGAATCTGCGCTATGCGTCTGTGAGTGGATGAGGTTTTCGGGGAGGCACATAAAACATATAGCGACCTCTTCAACGGGATGCCATGCGACACATTTGACGTCTTGCGAGTGCTCCATGAGTACGCTCATGCACTCGAAGTCGGAATCGGGGTGGACTGCAGGGCAGCTAAGTGACCAGCTTGATCGAAGAGCCATGAGAGCACTCGCCCTCCCATATCCAGACGGTCTTATCGCGGCTGCAGCTCGCGAGCAGTGTTCCCGAGCTTGAGTAGGCGACACTCTTACACTCGGTCTCATGCCCCTCCAGAAGGCTTGCGCACTCCCACTCGCCTTTGCGGCCCTCCTCCTCCTCTGCTGCCTCCTGTTCCCAAATGCCTATATTCGCGTCGAACGAGGCCGTGGCCAGCGTGTTTCCCGACGGCGCCCAAGCTACTGCTCTCACAGTCTTGGTGTGTCCCGTTGGAATAGTTGTGAGGTGCGAAAAGGTGGGGGGAGAAGAATCGGTAGGACTGTGGTAACTATACATCCGCACAGATTTATCGGCGGAGCAGGAGGCAAGAAGGGGTTTGGCAGGGTTCCAGGCGACATGCCAAGCGCGGTCCTGATGACCAGGGAGTTCCTGGAGGGCATCGATTCTGTATATCGGGTCTAAATCCATCGTGGCAGAGATTGCAAAGGATCCCAAAAAAGATGTGTGATTCTCGATTACGATGATGTTTGGCCCAAGTTTGGCCTGATTTCATGACTAACGCCGAATGATCCGATCCATAACAATCGCTTTGACCGGACTATTCAGGCTCGTATAACGGGATGGGTATACATTACAGTGATACATTTGGATACATATTAATACTATACGTGGTTTAAGGAATTACCGCGGGACTTGTTTCGACAGTGGGGGATTAATAATATTCATCGCGGTATCCTTCACGTCTGCGTTCCCTTCGGTGTCCGTGGCCATGATCTACTCTCTCTCTTCTCGAGGCCTCACGTTGACGGCGAGGGGTCTTACGGATCCCCAATGCTCGCTTTAATTTCGTCATGAATGGTACATGCGCTGAGCGACCCTGAGGGAATAACATCATGCTGATTAGCGACTGGTTGAGGGTGAAATTAAGAAGGACAAACCATCGCATGAAGCTCAGCCTTAGCATGTTTGCGACCCGCACGGGTCGTCTTAGGGTTAGAGAGGGCGGCCCCTGGTGTGGAATGATTGAGCATTATGGTGTGGAGTTGCACAAGGTTTACGTACGATAGCCTCCTGCAACGCGATCAGGATCGCGGCGGTAGAATGCACGGTGGTGGCGGACGCCCAGCTGTGCCGAAGAAACCCATAGTAAAGTTTGGTAAAGTTTTGGAAGTTTGTGGGGGGATGATGGAAGCTATATTTCACGAAATCACTGCATGACGACCTCTTAAATACAGCAAAGATACTCAACGTCATGGTGGTGTAGTGGCGCCTAACGACCTCGTGATACTACCTAAACCCTTGTATCAAGTGGATCCCGGTGATGACGTCATTTGGGTTGGATTTTGTGCACACGACCAAGATACGATTGGGAACAGCTATACTATTACAACAGGCGACTCAACAAGCAAACCCAGAATTCCGCGCCTTCCGCGCCTCATACTTAGACAACGCTCGTATTACTGTATATCCCTGGTCGAGAAGCAATTTTGTCCAGTTCAATCTGATACTCGGTAAGATGCTATGGAAGTAGCAGGGAAAGAACACGAACTAAGCTGTCCGGGCCATCGGTATCTGTTTTGATTTGGCTTGCGGGGGCGATGTCATACTGGATCGCAGGTCAGCGCATTTCACCTTGGATAAATGAAACAGAAATACCACAATATTTCGTGTGAACTGTATCGTGCCTCCTTGACCGAGGCCGTGGTTATTGGCACTGCTTGTTACCGCGGAGCCTGGTTGAGATAAGCTTTTCCGATTATTGATGTTTGCGAGCAATGCGCTCAGGAAGGCTAGATACTAATTGACAGGACTCGATTGTGCATAGAAACAATCCCTTACATCCGGGCATAGCCATAAAGAATGTTGTCCATATGTCTGAAAAATTTAGCGACATGTTCTGAGCGATGCACAGTTGATCCTTACAATCTTCTGGTGCTACTCTGAACTGGAAACAGAGCAAGTGAGAAATACGATAGGTGCGTTGAAGTCGAAGATCTCACCGCAACAGCCGCTCCGAGAGCAACGAAACTAAATGAAAAGAGTCAATCGGAGGACAAGTCATATTCAAGATTCGATACCTTGTTGCAAGCCCCGTTTCTGAAAAGAGAGAATATTAGTATCTAACAGCTCTGAGACTAAAATGCTCACGAAGTGTGTAAACAACTAATTGATCGAGCACGGCTACGGTACTACGAAAAGAGATGTTTGAGCGGGAATTCAAACAGCGGTGTGGTGTGCAATGACCTTCGACTAAATGTCGTTCGACTTTGCACTTTCAGGTAGAAGCAAAGGACACATGCGTTTAGGATATCAAGACCGGCATCCCCGAAAAATAACAGCGTAAGAAGCCATTTCCATTTTTGGCCGACGAAGGAATGGAATCCGATTTGATGGCCTCTGCGGCCAACGTCAAAGAGACACCTTGAAGAAATGCGACGCAGAACCATAGACAAATCGAAAGGTACAATGCGCCAGTGGCCTTGTATATCCTAGCCACGAAAAAAGCCTGCAGCTGAATTTAACGCGAACCTACAAGGGAGAAGCAAGGTCACTAGCCTGGACCGAGTGATCGATGAGTGACCTATACAACAGATGATGAGGGCGTAGGTTATGAAGTGGAGCTGCCGTACCCAATAACAACCCCGACGTTCAATCCCCAGGGTGTGTAGAGCAAGGTGAATAGTTCACCGAAGTCGGTGACGCTCATGGTATATGCTCCATGGCAAATGCAGGCCGTGTATACGAGTTCCAATATCCTGGGGTACAATAAGTTACAATTCTGTGTCGGGAGGAAACTATACCATAAGAAAATAACCTAAGTCTCCGTTTACATCGTTCACGGTGAAAGGAAGTTCAGCGCTACGCACAGTAAATTTGATAAGCCAAATATCGTTTGGGAATAGCTTCATGTAGTTGATCGTTTGCATGCAAATTAAACCGAAGAAGAACACAGTAAAAAATGCGCCATTGATAATGGGTCCCAGAGTAAGGTCTAAGGAAAAGGCGGCCATGATAGTGGGTGTTTGTGGGGAGACGCTGGAGCGAGAGGGAACCCCGTCTTGTTCTTCTGGAAACGAAATCGTTCATGCTGTCAAGATGTTAGGTAAAGTAAGCGCTTCTGCGTTTAGAGTTCGCTTCGGGGAAGCTTCGGGTTGTCTCGGTGCTGTATTTAAGGATACCTGGTTCCAGCCCTGCGTTCAAGATGAGTGACTTGATATCATGATAGATTGATTCTATCCAACTTAACTTGCGAAGAATGAGCACAGTGAGAATGAAAACAGACAGTGAACAATTAGGGAAGAGTGTGTGAACTCCGGCCGGAGGTACTTTAAACTCACTCCACTTGAGCGGAGAAGAAATCCCAAGCTTGTCTGTGGTTGCGTGACTATTTTCTGTGGTTGCTATTTTCGAGGTTACACCGTTCGCGCGCTAATCTAGGACAAGGATCTCTGATTATATGTTGACTCTTGCAATCTTTTGAAACGCTGCCATGATGATCTACAAACTTGAAATTCAGGAACCATAGATCATGGTGAGGGGAAAAGGTCCGTTCAAACCTCCGCCAAGACATAGGCTTACTGCAGACTTGGGAGGGACACGATATTACAAATCGTTGGCAGAGAAGATTGTACACTGAGACCGCTGTCAAGGTACAACCGTACAAGCTCCACCAACTTGAAGAACTTGAAGGAAATCGCCTTTGAATGCCATGCCACAGCCTAGTGATACACGCCTTGTCATGCCGGGACAGAAGTGGAACAGGCGGCGTAAGACTCAGCCACTCGAGGCTATTCTGGGGAATTCTGTCGATGATATGATACAGGCAAAATTTTGAAAGTTGGTGCCAGTGTGTGGTTTGATCGTCCGCATTTTTCGGCATCTATCGGCGAGAGCTTTGGCATATTGATGACGTTTCGCTTCCTTTCCAGTCGACACCAACCACCACAGCGCTCGGCCATGAATCGGATCCGTTCAACTTTCCTCGGATCTTCTACACCACTTAAATGTATCTGCACTCTCAGGCTCCCAAATTATACCTCTGATCATCTTGCCGTGGACGATGTTCAAGTTGCTTCTGACCATATATTGCTCTCCATTTTTGCTGCGCCTCCAAACTGAAAGGCACAGATGCTGATTTCTTGATCTGGTCACCATCTTTCATGCTTCGGCTTGACGTGGCTTTCAAATTCTGTTCCCCTGGACGCCGGCATGCTATAACAGTATAAACGCCCGTGACCTGTTCTCCTTCACATAAAGGCTGCCGAGAAACATTTAGGCCGTCTGAGGTTGCATTCGACTGCCCACAATGCGTTTCGCTACTGTCTTAACCTCTGCGTCGCTCCTTTCCTCAGCGTCTGCTACCTACCACCGGCGCCAACAACTTCCAGGCTTTCCTGGTCAGTATTAGACTTCGAAGTTGTACGCAGCGATTTATCCGCCGGTGCAGATTGCGCTGATAATTGTTTAAACAATCCCACAAACCTTGGGGGCTGTCAGTTGGGTGACGAGACCTGCCTGTGCAAAAGTCTCCCCTTTGTCGAAACGACTGTCGCCTGCATTATGGCTGCATGTAAAGAAACCTCTGACCAGCAAACTGCCATCAGCGGCGCGGAGAGCCTGTGTCTCAATTTTGTATGTCGTGCCTTGGTTTCCATAGGCGAAGATTGACAACGTCGTAGGGAGTGACTTTGTCAGCAGAGTCATCGGCCATATTCGCTGGTCTTTCTACCATAGCCTCTGGGGCATCTGTCACTGGCAGTGGTCAGGTCACTGGTGGGGGATCTTCGACTTCGTAGGCTTTCTGTTTCCTTTGCATATCTTTCAATTAATTCCATACTTATGCAGGGCCCCCGTACCCACCAACTCTCCCAGTTCAGCTCGATCTCTTTTCAATGGCTATATTTTCGGCGCGACCGTCGTCGCGTGTGTCACCGCAGCCCTGTCCCTCCAGTAGCCCTGTCTTTTTGTGTTGATTTATTCCCTAAAATAATTGAACCGTCGTCTGAAAATGCATTTCTGCATAAGCTCTATGCATCAAAAGTATTAGTGCATGTAAATTAGTCGAATCTCTCAGCAAGGTTCCCAGCGGAATTAAAAGTCGACAGACCCTCCCAACTTGGTATTTCGCCTGTGGCGGTGCAACTCTCTTCAGAATCACCGTCGGTTTCCAACTCGTTCCTCGTTCAATGAAGGTGCAAAATGGAGGACGCGTCTCTCGTAGAACCAATCATGGCTCTCTATCGCACCCTTCCGCTTCAGCCGCCGGCCCAGCAATACACGGTTCTTGCATCGTTCTGCTTGACTTCTGATACGAATGGCCTTTACAAAATCGTGTCTCTTGCCAGCGGGACGAAGTGCCTACCAGTCAGTAGGCTACCTGTCGATGGGGAAGCGGTACACGACAGCCATGCAGAGGTGCTGGCGCGTCGGGGGGCTGTGCGCTGGTTCTTAGAGGAAATCGGACGTTGTCGAAACTCCAGCATGGCCTTTCAGTCGGACTGGATCTGTCCCTGCGACGACGGAAGATATGCACTTAAGGATGACATTCGGCTGGTACTATACGTCTCGACTCCCCCTTGTGAGATCCTGTCCTGCCCCAAGTTATGCACGCTCTCAACATATGTCCGCCGCATCAAGGCGGGGATGCGTCCATGCGCTTCTTGGCCGCCGCTCAGGACGAGCAGATGGCCGCGCTGAAAGACTCTGCCGTCTACGCGCCACTCGCTCCGAACGCGGCCGCGCGCGGACGCGACAACTACGCGCTCTGGGGCGTGCTGCGCACCAAGCCCGGCCGCGCCGACTCGCCGCCGACCACGTCCATGTCCTGCAGCGACAAGATCGCGGCATGGAACTATCTCGGCATCCAAGGCGCACTGGGCTCCCGCTTCCTGCGCCCACTGTACGTCCACAGCATTGTCATCGGAGAGGTGCCTAGCTCGCTGCAGCCTGCCGTCTCGGCGGATTGCGCGCGTGCACTGTGGGGACGACTCGCAGGCATCCTAGATTGCGGACCCTATGCGCTGCACGAACCGAGGATCCACTTCACCGCCGTCCCGTTCGTGCACTCGCGCTCCTTGACGCCCCGCGCCGGCGGCTCGTGCAATGACTGTCCGTGGAACTCCTCACCTGCGATTTTCCGAACTCATGCCTTTGACAACAGCCCTGTGGTGGATCGCCGACTCGACCAAGCCCGCGGAGGTCCTGATTAACGGCTACAAGCGCGGCGTCGCACCGCAACACAGACACCGCGACAGGTCCAGGTACGCAATGCCGTTCATTCATCGATGCGCCATAGCCTCTCAGTCTCGCAGACCCCAGGCCTGCAAGAAATCCGTCCTGCAGCTCTATCACGAAACTCTGCGCGTCTGCGCGCTTTCAGCCGAGGCGTAAGTCGTACAGCAGTCATGGCCCGCTCAGGCTCACCCGTGCCCAGAGATTCCGCGACGTATGCCACCATAAAGCAGTCAATGGCAGAGTTCCAGGCCGCAAAACAGACCCTCATGGGCGGGGGAGGCCCATTCCGCGGGTGGATCAGGGGCCCGTCGTCTCAAAATTTCAACGCGGGATAAATTCGTGGACGTCTCTACATATATGGTCGTCACTTCGTCAGGTATACAAGAGAATTAGAGGCTAGAAATAAAGCGGGAGGGATCCGGCATGTAAATGTAGGGGGGATACAATGTAAGTATGTAGAGCAAAGAGAATCGGATAATTACTACCAAGTAAATTCATACATTCGTTATACGGTCATGAAAGAGTCGGAAAGGACCTATTATTGATCCTTCTTCGACTGTGGTGGCTGCAGTGCGAGCGTCGGAGGGTCCTCAGGAAGGAGCTTCGAGTTCATCATGAGTTGCGGTGAGGTCTCCGTAGACGAGAGGCCGTCCTCGCTCGGGCCACGGCTGAGACCAGGTGTGCTGACGGGACTGGAACGTCCCGACGAGCGCGCGGTGCTCTCCGCGAGCTCTTTCCGCAGTGCCTCCAACTCGCGTTCGAATCTGCGGGCCGTTCCGTGAGCATGTAGGCTTCGACACAAGGACAGAAGAAACGCACTTGCGTCCAAACACCTCGATGTAGAACCCGCCCCCGTTCCACACGCTCACCGCCAGAATGCCGATGAGGAACGCCCCGCTCCAAAACGGACTGTCGTACAGCAGGTACACCGCCGGCACCTCCGTCAGCACCGAATATACTATACGCAGGATGAGGGAAAGGCGAGGGAAGGTGAGCGAGGAGGCGTACCGAGCTGGCCGGACATGAACGCGACCTCGCGGTAGGCAGGTAGGGATGGAGGAGAGAAAGCTCCCGATGAGACCGCGCTTGTCGTTCAAGAGGAAGGAGAAGGACGTGGTGCGCTGCCCGGATTCGATTTTTGCGCGGCGGTCGACGAGGACGAACTGGAAAGCGGTTAGAGTATGCTAGGATGGAGATACGGACGACGTACTTTCCAGTAAAGAAGCTGCCATACCAGGTCTGGGATAATGTTAGAGATCTACATACGGAAAGATAAGAAGAGAGTGGGACGCACAGATACCACCGCTCAAAAGGAGCGCGCGCATTGGCTGCAGATGCGGCAGCTCAGCGAGCGCAGGGAAATCTCGCTTCCGCCGAAGGATAGAAATGGCTAGAGGGCGCCGCGAGTTAAAATTATCAGGAAGTGGAGATTGAGGTCGGACGCACCGTATAACAGTGAAAGTGAACGGCGGATAGACATGGACGAACAGTGACGTGACCTTGTCCTGGTCGTGGAACACCAGGCTGTTACGCCAGGTGATGACCGCGCTCGCGAGGGAGCCGTGAGAAAGACAGTAGCACGCGATGAATAGCGAGGCGTTCCCCGGGAGGAACCAGATGTAGATGAAGTTGAGTATCGTGACGTAGTAGCAGAGGTCGAAGAGAAAGTAGTGCCAGGCGCGCTTCTTATAGATGTAGACGCGCAGGGGGAGGAGGTAGAGACCCTGCACGGTGTAGGATATGTGCACCCATCTGTCCAAAGCTCAGGGCAGAATCTGGGGTAGAGCGAAACTACCAACTGTGGTGCCAGACCAAAAATAAGGGCGGAGAAGAGCAGCGACATGACACCGAAGAAAAATGATAGTTTCTCCCGCGTTCGGACGACCTTGGTGGACTGCCACGAGCTCGCGAGCTTCGTCATGCGCGCCGAGAGCTGCCACCAAGTATGTTAGCTGAGCAGCAACGGAGAAAGACAGGTGCGACGCGCACCCTGAGCTTGAAGCCTTTGAACTCGCGCTCAAAGTTCTCCGCAAGCAGGTCCCCAGACAGATCGCGAATTTTGAAGGTCTCCTCTGCCTTCATTTTGAGACGGTCGCTGTGCTTCTGCAGCCTGCGCTGCAACAGGTCTACGTGCGAGTCAAAGTAGGTCTCCACCGTATCTAAAAGCAGAGATTAGATCCACGGTCCAGTTGAGGGGAAGAGCGGACCTAGTAGCGTAAACGCGCTGGCCCACTCTGACATTTCATCGCGTTTAAATCGTTCAAACGGGACGGAGAAATACGCCTTTCCATTCGGCGGCGTGGGTGGCCGGGACATTGTGGGCTTTCGTTGGTGGAGGACAATAGAGGATCTGCGTCGGGACAATGACTGCAAAGGTCGTGGTGGCTTGGGCCAACGCTCGTTGCCTGGCATTGCCTCATTGGGATGCTTATGTAATGCATTATTCGTTTTTGCCATTTAGGTCCTGGTTGACAAGCCTGACAAGGCCACAGCGCAAACCAGCTCGTCATGCTGAGGAAAGCGGTGATACCGCCCAATAGCTCAGTTGAATAGGATGTAAAACTCTCGGGTGAAGCAATTCTCCTAGATTAACTTTTCGCGTAAACCCGTGATCGCGACCATTCGGAGTTTGAATCCATCTTGCCGCCTCTCTTACGCCCCCTCCCAACCAAATTCAGCCTCCCGTTCACCCTTCCTCCTCCTCCCACAATGCTCGGCAAACTCGGTTCGCCTCCCCACCCAGATCCCGACACTCGCTGACCCCCAAACCCACCCAGTGCATCTGGGCATCGACGCCGTCCTCATCAGTGTCTTCCTAGCCGGATTAAAGCGGAATACGGGCCTAACGTACGTCGCGCTGCTCTCACTCGCCCGCGCATCGTGCATATGCGTTGTAGGCCCAAGCTCTCGCAGGTCCCGAACAAGGACATCCGCCGTGAGTGGGCACACGAAGCCTTCATTTCTATGCTCACGCGCGGTGATATGTTATTAGAACTCGTCCGCTCCTACCTTGAATTCGGTGCGTCCCAGCGCCTACCACTCCCCATTAATCTTAACTTTCGCACCGCAGGGGAATACGCGTTCGACTTTGCGGTCGTCATATGCGGGGTGCGTGTGCTTTGCGCTCACCGACCTACGCACCTCACGTCTCCCAACAGCGATCGTCCTCGTTCGAACGGCTACGCTCCTCTTAACATCCCCAAACTTCTCCTGTTGTTATCTGTATCACCAGCATCTCATATATATATAATTCATCCGAGGAAATTGAACACGAAGAAGTGGAGAACTATGGAGCCCAGTGCGAAATCTGCGAAGGCCCTGCCATCAATTTAGCCGGGGACACTCAAGACGCGCGAGGAGAAGAGGACGCACCGCTCGGGCGACACGTCTTTGAATTCATTTTTATTCTCGGGGTTGACTTGTGATCGGAGGGACGCGGTGAGGACGAACTGGCCCACGGTGCTCGAGAATCTGCACAGACTGGCGTAAGCACTGTGAACCCTATGGGTACAGAGAGAGGTGGTACCCGGAGAGGAAAGCGTTGTAAGGGAAGGTGGTGACGAGGACGCAGTACGCGAACTGGATGATGCCAGAGAGCATGAGGAAGACGAGGAAAGCGTCGATAAATTTAAGACGGTCCGAGGTGTGGTCATTGTACGCCTTCCACAGTGTCTGCACAGCAGAGGAGGGTGCTGCGGGGGCCGGGGCTGGTTTTGGCGGCATATCGACGTGGAGGTGGTGGGGAGAAACCGAGGCTGTAGACAAACAGGGCCACACTCAGACAGACCAAAAAAACTGAGCTTGCTCTCCGACGCGTCTGTTCGGTGGATATGAGCTTTTATGGCGCTGTCGACACTCATTAATACGCGCAAGATCACCGCTGATACCGCGCGGGACTCGGGGTGTCACTGGCCAGTTCGACCATCTCCCGCTTCCGCTCCCTTATAAGATCGAGGATGGCCTCGGCAACTTTCTCCCCCCTCCCGCCCTGGAATCGGTGGCGATGGACTATCAGCTCGGTCTTCTTGCGCGGCTCACTGAGGAGGTCCGGAGTAGGTGCTGCTTTTTTTCTGACTAGTTTACGCCTCACCCGTCGCGTGCACCAGACACGGAGGATGAAGACAGTTCAGTCGCCCAGGTGGTCATAAACACCGCGCCTTACCGCGAAAAAACCCTCGCGTTCAACTACGCAAGTCTCGCCCTCAACAACAGCTTCTTCCTCTCCCACCTGGTGCGCCCGTCCATCCTTTGCTTTCCCGTTATTGACCAGTATGGCAGACACCCGACCCCGAGGACTCCCGGGAAGACGTCATCTCCGCCCAGCTCAAGCACGCCATCCGCTCGGACCACGGCGGCCTCGACAACTTCAAGTCCACCGTCTCCGCTGCCGCGATGGGCATGTTCACCTCGGGCTACGTCTGGTTCGTCTGCGACCGCGCCGGCGTCACCTCCATCCTCCCCACCTTTGGGCCAGGCACCCTCCTCGTCCGTTCCCGCACCTACATGTCCCAGGCGCACCCGGATTTCTACCGGCACGAGGTTCCCACCGACCCGCTTGCGTGGGCCCGGGACGTCCAGTACATGGACAAGTACCTCGAGGGCTGGAACGCGGATGGGCCCCCCTCATTCTTGGACCCAAGACAGATGGGGCCATTGCTGGACGAGACGATGAGCGAGGAGGAGTGGGCCAAGAAGCTCGAGGGGTGGACCAAGGAGCAGGAGTCCGGGAAGCAGGACGAGGAGGGGGACGCGATGTTGGCCAGCCTGCTGGCCGAAACGCGGGATGAGAAGCAGGCCAAGCAGCTGTCCGAGGCGCTGGACAAGCGGCGGCGAAACCGCGCTACGCCCACCTCCGGCCCCACCCCTGTGCGCCCGCGCTTCCTCCACACCAGCGCGCACCGCTTCAACAATCGCCCCATGTACCCCGAGAGCTCACGCCGTAGTACATTCGAGGGCACCCCTTCGGGCTTGTACGCGGGTGATCTTACCCGCCGTTCGCCCAAAACCAAGGCCGACGCGCTGCACGCAGGCGAGGTGCTCTTCCCGCTCTTCTGCGTCGCCGTGCAGGAGCACGCGTGGATCACCGCGGGATATGGTGTATGGGGCAAGGAGGCGTGGCTGCGCGAGTTCTGGAGCGTACTTAACTGGCGGCAGGTCAGCGAGTCGTACGACAAAATTCGCGCTTCGTCGGGGTAGCTGACCTAGACATGTAAGTATAAATACCTACTAAATTTAATGGGAATGTATAAATCGCATTCAACAACAGATCTATGACATTACAGCGTGCTTATACAACAACACCTTGGGTTCTCAATAAGACAGTATAAATGCTACATTTTCCCCTCTCGTTAGTGTTGGGTTAGAGTTGTTTGATGGCCTGCAGCGCGCAAAGCGCGGCTGGAGAGTGAAACATCAGCAATGGACTAGAAGAAGACCGAAAAGTGACATACCACCGACCCCGCTTCCGTCTTTGGCCATGCCAATGTCCACCCGTTTCTCGACCTCGGCGCCGACAACGTGTCGAAGCGACTCCCGCAGCGTCTCCTCGAAGTGGGGGTAGAATTGGATCAAGCTGCAGTACAGTATTTAGCACCTGGGAACGAAGGCTTGTGGATACACACCTCCCATCTACGCCCACCCCGATCTTGGGTTCATTCTTGCTAGGTTTTCCGTGCTGGCCAGGGAACACCGCCCGCCCGGTCTGGATGAGCACCGTCGCGACCGCCACACCGCTCAGTAGGGCAGCGCGCCGTGCGACCATCGAGCTGGCCCACCTTACAATCTAGAAACCAGGCATTTATGGGTACGCGCACCCTCGCACGGGGATGCGACTCACAGCAGCGTCCCGCAACGAGACCTCCTCCGCCTTGTACGCGAGCTCCTTCACCAGCACCGCGCGCACGCGCTCCAGCCGCACTTTGACTGCCGCATCTAATGCGTCCGGGTCGTCGAACGCAGCGAACTGTGGAGCATGATTATCCTCCGATCCGTGCCTTGTTGCGCGTTGGCGCCCTCCCACGCCTCCTCGACGCCGCTCATCACACTAGTGTCGAAGCCCCACTGCGCATTCAGTGCCGCGGTCGTCTTTCCGCCGAACAGCAGCGCCTGTGGCGCAGCGTCGACTAGGGAGAGGAGGATATTGCGCGTGATCTCGCCCAGGTACATGCCCGAGATCATCTTCTCGAACGCTTGGAAGCGCGGGTTGATGCTCAGGCGGTCGAGGCCGTTGTCGAACGGCGTCGATGGGAGGTGGGAGCGCTGCGAGTGGTCAAATAGGTGCCGTTGACACAGGCGTATAGCGTACCGTGTTGTTGAACGCGCCCCACTCGGTGTTGACGACCATGAGGCCACCACGGGCGGCAGCGGGGTCGTTCCCCAGTTTCGTGATATTAGCTACGTCACGTTGAGTGACGGCTGCGGTAAATACGAAATGCGCGCACCGACTTCCTCTACATATGCGCCGTTGGTGCCTGTGCCAAAGATGGCGCCAAGAACACATCCGCCTGCGGTGTATGCTCTTGACAGGAGGGCGCCAACGGTCTGTCAGAATGAATGGTCAACGTACGGCATAATAAAATTCAGGGCGCCAGGGTCGCACATCGTTGACCAGGGCCACGCATTTTACGTGCATGTGTTTCCGGTCGAACGCGTCCTGCAGCAGCTTGACCACGTCGTTTCCGATCGCGTGCTTGGCGGAAAAGCCCTTAGTCCATCTGGGCAAAAGCGTGAGTAGAAGCCAAAGAGGAAGAGAAAAAAATACGTTAAGATCTTGCCGGAACCAAGTGCTGTTTGTTCTACAGGGAAACTGAATGTAAGACCTAGATGCACGACGTCCGGATCCGGTTGGGAGAATGGATTGCCGTGGGGAGTGTCGCTTGGCGGGTGGGAGGTCAGGAAAGCATCAACAGAGTCGGCAAGGTAGTCTGGTTTTAAAAAATAAATGAAAGCAAGGCATGGACCAGCTGCGAAGCGCACCGAATAGCACAGACGCCTCGCCGGTCTTGAGCGCATCGGACACCTTATATTTCTGTTGGCGCAGCGTGAACGTCGTGTCGCCGTTGAGGACCACCTCGCAGACACGCCTGGAAGCTGAATTGAGTGACAATTGAGCGCACCAGGGCGATGTCTCACATGTTCGTCCCTCCAAGATCCAGGGCCAGGAACGTCCTGCAATGAATGAAGTCTTGCCGACCGGATTCATCGGAGCCAGCTCACCCAGTCTCAGTGCCGTTGGGTACGCCGGTAACGAACGACGGGCTGTATGCGATTCAGAATGGATGGGCGGGGTGCATCTGTCGGACACGCACATCATGGCCATGGGGTGGTTGTAGCTTCCGAGCCCGACCTTGAATTCATCGAGGAACGCGCCGGTGAGCTCGATGAGTGTTTCGGGGCTGAGCTGGAACTGGCGGTGGATGTCGTCGAAGATGCGCTGCGCATCGGGACCCTTTGCAAAGTGTGCGGAGATGGAGGGCATGGTGGAGAGGTCTAAGAGTTTTCGAGCTTACGGCCGTTTATAGGGATGATCGCCGGCGTCTTTAATTTGGTGTCCATATCAGGCCTTGCCTCTGAGAATCTTGGCTGCAGTCTCCTGCTTCATTCATTCGCTATATTGACGCACCGAACTCTCCCTGTCCCTTTCAGCGATCTTCCGGGATTGAAGAGCACACGGTGTGTCCTGACCCAGTACTGATTTCGGTCCAAACTCGAAAGTCATTCAATGCCAGTGATCCTGCTCGTCTGTTGAAGGAAGAGGCTTGCTTCATCGAGGATCCCCTGGACGAGAATACAATATTCACGAAGGACTTCAAGTTATCTGACGGTCAAGACATTATCAAAATGCAAGTCGTTCCAGACCGTCCCAGACACGGCCGGAACCAGCTGGAGGCGCCGTACACTAGTTTCAAGCAAACCACTTGTCTAGATTCTCCAAGCTAGCATCGCTTTTTCTGTAAGAGTCTAGTCTGGCCAGAACACACTATGGGAGACCAGGCTCGCGCCCTTTCCGTTTCGTCCCGCACCGTGGCGGTGACCGCCCCAGCATAAAACCTGGGCATGTAGGAATGAGCGCCCCATCTTCTACACGCCACATCCACACACGAACATGCCTCTAGCATTCAGAACTGTAATGAAACACTGGTTCGTCCCTGAGGTACAGCCATATCTACCTACTTTACCTTTTCCGTGCAATACTAACTCCTTCACTTGCTTCCAGGCGATTCCACTGTCAGTAGGATCCCCGCCCTATTTGTAGCACCCCGCTCAAGGCCCTTTTAGCGTCGCCCTGGTCACCGGGATGGTTTCCTTCGCCTCCTACTTTACCTATCGCTCGGCAATGGGTCCCAGCAGTACGTGGACTCCCCGCCTTGCCTCGCGCCTCGCCTACCCGAGTCTCCTTAGTTCAATGGTCGAAGAAGAATCCGGAGCCATGGAACTCTATCCGACCAGACGAGGGCGTCAAAATGGTCCAAGTTAATCACAAGTTCGACAAAAGGTCAAATCTTTGGTGCTCTACAGGCCACCCAAGTCTAACTGCTTTTCGTTCAGTTGGAGCCGCCATCAGCTATAACCCGATTCCTGAAGTGCGATTGCACTATGGATTATGTTCCACTGTAGCAACGCCACATCTTGGACTCATACCTCCTCCGATGTATGACCCGCGGGTCGCCCTGTTTTCTCTGTATTAACATTGTCATTCAAGTAATCTAATTGTATTTTAAGCGGAACATGCCGTAAAATCCCATGGACTACCTGCGCTCGGTCCTAGCGAGCTTCACGTCGAGACTGCGCTGAAACCGCATCGAAACCCACGCCTAGCAAGTACAATTTCCTTGGCACCGTCATTTGACCTCGAGGTCGTCCCCTCACTTGCTTGATGGCGAGATCATTCTCCCTGAACTGGTTGCTATTTTTGGACCTATTAGTGTGAACTTTGGTCGTCTCGACACCAGGTTCAATTTCAAAGCCACCGACTGAGTGCAAACGGTCCGGGTCCATTAATGCTGACGGCCCGATCGTGTCGAAGACGACCCATTGTACCGTTTGGTTCCCAGACACAATTTTCCGCGCAGGAAATGTGCCTCTCTCGCCGATTTATCCGTCCGGTGACTCGTCCTCATCCTCCCTGAGGGCCCGGTGGAGGTCCACGCGATCCGTCCGAGTCTCCGATAAAAGACCTAGCATTCAGTGGAGTTCAGCGCTCCCGACTCGAGAAGAAAATGTTGCCTCTTTCTCTAGCTGTTTCTCTGGCCTGCATTGCCGTTACTTTCGCGTCGCCTGCGAATGTGACCTTGAATGCTCCCAGGAAAATCGGAAAACGGTGCACTGGGACAATCCAGTCTCTCGCCGACGTCGCCGCTGCAGAGGAATGCCTGACAATTAATGTTCGTTTCTCCACAATGTCCGACTCGATGCGCGGCTGCAAATGACTGGTGACACGCAGATTGGCGGATTCACGGTCCCTGCTGGCTCAACCTTTGCGCTGGCTCCCCCTGACAACGCCGTGGTTTCACTTACTGGGCAGATTACCTTCGCATTCAAGGTCAGTTCTCTGCAACTCGCCCCATATAATCACTCATGTAAGGATCGTCGCAGAATTGGGCTGGTCCGTTAATGACAATCACGGGGGTTTGTCTTCATTTTCGTGGCATACAATTGTACCTTCTAAGATAACTCCAGAACGGGATCACATTCAACGGGAACAAGTCAGCGTCCTCTTTTTCCGTGTTTGGGATGCTAATGTTGTCGATTAAAGCCACAACCTCGTTGGAAACGGAGACCAATACTGTACGATTTTTTTTATCGATCACGCCTCTATGCCAATAACGCCGTCGCGTAGGGGATGGTCAAGGGATCAATGGTGGCGCTCAAAAACCAGATCCCATGCTGCGTATAAATATGGGCGGAACATTTGAAAATTTGCAGGTGGGTTTCCTGTTTATTAACCCAGTCTCGTTTTCTGAGCCTAGGGCAGCTGGTGAACAGTCCCGGCCGAGCTGTGGCTATCGGCGGGTCCTCGCTGACCGTCAGCGGTGTTACGGTCAACAACGGTTTGTGTTATAATCATTTATAGGTCAAGTACTAAAGCAGCTTCAGCTGCCGGCTCTGCTGCAAACAGTAAATCCGCCGGAAAACCCGCTGGGGCGAACACCGATGTGAGTAACTTGTTTCGTCTCTATGATAAATCTCTCAATATCTGCCTAGGGGTTCGACGTGTGGGTTTTGTCGATCTTTCAAATAATCGAGGATGTCTGAAGATCCAAATTAGTTCTGCCAACAATGTCCGGATTCAGAACTCTGTTGTGATGAACCAAGGTAGATCTAATTGCTACCTAAACGCTGGCTTGTGGCTTATTTCCACTAGACGATTGTCTCGCCATTAACAGGGGCACAACTATCGTATTCACCGGAAACACCTGCAGTGGTGGCCACGGCATCTCCGTTGTTCGTCTCATGGCTTCAAAAGACCCGAAAGTGTATAAATATAACTCCAGGGCTCAATTGCGAGCGGCGTCACAGTTTCAGGAGTGACAATTTCTAACAACGTCGGTCAGTGATTCCAAGCCTCGTGAGTCTTGCACTATTTTCCTGACAACAATTTTCAGTGACTAACAGGTCCGCCGAAGAGTTTTCTGTACGATATGACCCTAACCCTCTCATAGTGTCAACGGCCTCCGTATCAAGACTGACGCCACATGCGACGGGTTCGACCGTCTCGAATGTTGTCTACTCAGGGAACAAGCTCTCAGGAATAACATCGTTCGGTGTGCTCATAGATCAGTCTTACCCGAGCACTTTGGGTACCCCTGGAACCGGCGTCGTCATCAACGTACATACATCCTCCATGGACACTGTTGATTGATCTGACTGTTTCTTCTCCCTCAGGGTGTCACCTTCTCCGGTACCAACACGGTAGCTGTTGCAAGCACCGCACACCGTGTCGAGGTAAACTGTGGGAGTACCAGCAGCTGCACTGGGACTTGGGTAAGTCTCCAGTTTATGCAATTCTCGGTGCTGGCTGACTTAAATCCAAGAACTTCGCCGGGCTCACCGCGACGGGCGGCACAGGATCGACAGTGAAGAACGCCCCAGTGACAGGAGGTTCTTTCTGAGAACATCGAATATGTCTTTGCAAGTTGTAACACTCCCTGCTGTACCATCTTCAAAATTGCAATCTACCAACCGAGGAGTGGCTACAGTCTGTGAATATTCCTAGCGAATTCTATCCGGCATGAATGTCTTGTCGGCCTACAGTTAGGCAAATACTGCCTTGTACAGAAGATAACCGGCAAAAGGTTCGTATAGTGGCTCCACGTGCGACGACAATATCCACCCGACGTTCAGCATCTTCAAAGAAACAGTCTAGTCCCAGAAAGAAGAGAAACGTATCAAGTCGTGAGGAAGCGAGTGTCAGGGCGCAGCCAGCTGCAAGCATCCAATGCCGCAAGTTGCAGAAGAGTATGACAGTTTGTGATTATCCTTGCTCCGCATCGGCCGTGCTGCTACCTCGGCTAAAAGTACCAAATGTGCTTGATGCCGTTAGATTGGGATTGCGGACGGCAGCAAACGTAATCGATTTGGAACGCATCTGAAAACAATGAGCACAAAAGAAAGAACGGAAGGAAAGAATGCACACCTGGTTTTGTTCATCCATCTCCCCATTATTAGCCATGAGAGATATCCCAGGACCCAGCTGAACCTCCGACTGCGAGAGACTTTGGCGGACATTGAGCGTTGCGAGGACGGAATTCACATAAACTTGGGCACGATCAGCACTCGCAAGGCGAGACCGACAATCCTAACTCACGCTTTCCTACTGCCATATGGAATGGCAGCCAAAACTGATGATGCGGAAGTGCCACGTTCTACAAAGCCTGAGTAAACGACCTGCAATATTATAAATCGGCCATGCTCACCAGAACTAGAAACATGATCTGGGCTATGCTATAATTCGGATCGGTCTTTGAGTTTCGACATTGAAGGGGGAGATTTTCAGAATTACGCAGTTAGGACCCCTCTACTGACAGCGTATACAATCAGCTTGTCGACGATGTGCTGGGTGCTGATGAGGTCGCAGTGAGAGTTATGCTAGGATTATATGGAGAATACTTACGAGGGTAATAGGCTACTCCGACGAGTGTGAAGATAGTACGACAAGGTTCCGGTGATTGTTATGTCATTGAGCGCGGCAAGGCCTTGGACGAGCCCGCTAACAATCTGCATGCGCATTAGTTGACTTAGACTAGGCGCGATTTTGGAATGGCCGACGAACCAAAAAACTTCGGGAGGAGATTGAAGTGAGAGCTGGGTTTTGAAATCTAGAAATGCTGGTCAGCAATAGGCCGCAGACAGAATGCAGGAGAAGATGCACAAGTGCACGGTCGTGTCTAAGACAAGCCAGGTGAGCGCCAAGGCAATTTAAGCAAATATCAGAACGCTTACAGACTCCCAAGCCTGTGGAGATACAAGGTAAGAACCCGCGGTACTCGGTAAGTCGATCAAGCTCACTGAACGAGCCAACAGCCAAAAACGTCTGCAAGACAAGATGAGATCAATTCAAATTAAGAAACGGAATGGCACTGACAATGAAAGCGGTCGCGATTTTATTCCGGCTGACTTTGTAGATTGTGTAGGCATAAAAGAGCTGTGCAATGAATGTGATAATGGTCTGCGTGTTGTACTAGAGTTTAGATCACACTGGCATTGCAAGTAGATTTTCGGCACGCACGACAAGCATTTTCTCTGCCTGCGGAGACGTGAGATTCTTGTACACCGAATCGTGAAGACAGACTCACAGTAAATGACCTATATTCAAGAAGAATTCAGCCTTGAGCAAGAAATGATTCGGACAGCAATACGAACCACGGGATGTCGATGTCGATTGCCTTGTTGAGAAACCCCAGAACAAAAACGTAAAGACTGTCGGCGACGAAGATTGTTGTTAAAGAGTCTAACGTCCTGCGGTGGGGATTTAATTTCGCTGAGTTCCCACCTATTTTTTGAGAGACACTGACCATAAAGTGGCGACCTGGGGAACAAATGTGAGCCCATGCACACAATATTTGCGAAACGAGCAGCGAGATTACCATTGTTTTTAAGGCCCATCGGTCCTGCGTATATCTTCTGAAGTATAGATACATCTGTAAGACAGAAATTCCGTATAGCCTGGCTCGTCGGATAAGTTGCCTGCATAGAGCGCTGACTAAGCATTTACGTCGTAGCGACACAAAAGCCGATGAAGGTCGTAGCGAAAAGTTCTTTGAAGGCATTGGTTAGCGCAGCTAACTGGGCAGCCGAAAATGGAGACGACATGAAGGGAAAAGATGAACGGGTGAACTATCCTTGCAGTTGCGCTTAATATACCCCAAACCTTGGGCCTTGGCGCAGCAAGGTCCGCTTGAGAAGAATGCGCATCCCTACATCACCACATGCTGTGAGATGGGATGATCCACAATTAAGTTGACGATGGATGACTCTTATATGGATGCTTGCAAAATGATACTTCTCCAGCGTTTCGCAAGAGTAGCTCCCGTTAAATGAAGGCCCTCAAGGTACAAGACGAAACTAGGGATTTTCCAGCGGTGCATGACAAAAGAGCACATCCACAAGCTGTTTCGAGTTAATGCGGCGACCAAATTTGAAGAGCCGTGAGAGCATGGCGTATACGTATGATGGTCTCGATGGTTAACTGTTCGGGGGTGACAGATTGACGCGCCGGATCCCCCCGCGCAATGACCATCGGGACTAGTCGAAGACAGGTTAAATATAGGCTATCGCTCCAACCAGGTACTGAGGAAGGTAGGGAAGTTTCATTCGCACGCTAGCCAAGAGTCGAAGTTGGCGAGTACGTAACCAGAGGACGTGAAATCCATTTCGGCCAAGAATTCAGATCGAGGAGGATAAGTATTCGAAAGTCTAGAGACCACCGGGAAGCAGCCCCTCACAGCATCAGAGAAATATTTAGTTCACAGCGGGATTGTAATCAGCCCCCTCTTCCGGGCCGCCTCGTCTGGGAACAGCGAATACCTCTTGCATGCGATGCTCCACTCGATGTTGCCTGCGACCGAGTCCATCATGAGCTCGGCGTACCGCTCGACCTTCCGCGCGAGATCGGGATCATTTTCGAAGGCCGGGAGCATCTTCTGGTTTTCCTTGTAGCGGGTGAGTGCCGCGGAGAACTGCTCCACGGTGTAGGTGATGGCGCCCTGGAAATCCCCGGGCTGAACAGGCGTCGATGGGTCGTGCATGGCGACCGTCACGTAGTTGTGCTTTGCGCCGTCCTCCAGGTACTCCTTCCGGTACGAATATAGGTCCTGCCGAAAGTGAGGAATATTAAAAGCGGTATAGAAACAGTCGAGGTACATTCCCCAACGCGACCATATCCACGGACGCCCAAACCATTTGTTCGATGTGGGGGTTCTTGAAGACATGATCCGGGAGGTCGAGCTTCCAGATCCAGCGGTCAAGATCATGGAAAGGGAGCGCGCCGATGGATTTGCGGCGCGTGTTCAGATACGTCTCGAGCGAGATCGGATTCGTCTCGCCGTGCTGCTCCCGATCCAGCGCTTCCTGCACGACTCCCTCCGCAAGCAGCACATTGCTCGCAATGTAGGCGGCCCGGTACGCGGGATCCATGGCTGTGATCACTTTGGTGCCCAAACTATTTCCAGGCGTCAGCGAATCCCAAAGATACGCGGTCCGGGGTGATTCCTTACTGCTGGAGGACCGCGGCGGGGCCCTCTTTCTTCGCTTGCGGCGCCTCCGCCTGCTGGAACGCTTCGACGAACTCCGCCGCCCACTTCTTGGAAACGGTGCTCGTCGCAGGGGTGTCCCTAGCGCGCCGATGAATACCCTCTGCCCCAAAATTGGCTCTTGCTGAGTTGAAACGGCTCACGTTAGCTGCTCCAATATCAGGAACATCATCATTGACTCGAGGCAGACGCGCAGATGCGCGGCGTCAGCCTCGGGGAACGCCCGGGCGATCAGGAGCGGCAGCTCTGCGTGCTTCCATGCCTGGGGCGTGGAATTAGCTAAGGATAGACGGGTCGCTATGCGTAATGCAGGACGGACCTTTTTGTGTGGCGCGCTCAGAAACGCCGCGGCGTCGACCCATGTTTGGAAACCTGCATCTAGTTCAGCAAAGGACGGATTGAGCGGCTTCACGTAGTCCGACACGAGATCCAGCAAGTCTGGAACGTGGAATTCAATGCTCATAGTCAAGGTTGGGAAGACTCTTGAGCCTTGAAAGAGCTTCCTGATCGATAGCTATCAGCCGGAAGAAGGGTGATGCCCGGCCGACTGGCGCTGATATTTTCTGCCAAAATTTGCCGTTTAGACGTTCTGCTGCCCTTGACTTTGTGGAGGCAGCAGAATCAATCAGGATTCAATTAAGGAGGACGTTTGTGAGAGACGCTTGGAGAGCACAGCCACTCAATCTCATCAACACAGCAACTTGAACCCGTCTGGGTCTGTCGGCCACATCTGCCCAACTTACAGACCTATAGATTCTCTGACACTGTTAGACTCTGTAATATCTGTCTAACAGCGTCCCAGCTTCGCCCTGACCTGATGAACTTCTTGCACCACTTCAAGTTATTCATCACTGGTTGCGTCTCTGATAACCATCTCCTCCCGTCGACTCCCAAGAAAGCCCTAGTACTATTCCAAGGCCTCAGGCATCGTCAAGATGTCTGACAAGTGACAAGCCCGTGTCGGAAACAGTGCAAACGTTTCCTTGAAGTGGTTCGGCGCAGTATGTATACTTGGCGGCAGAATTAAGGCACTGTCTAGCGTTGGAGCACGGGTTCTTGACCCCTTCCTTGTTTCCGCGGTCCAAATTAGCAACGCGCTGGTGGTCGGAGCACGCGAACTGTCTCCCCGAACTCACTCTGATGCCTCGTAAAATATATATATATTCGGGTCGGTCAGGGGGCCCAGTCGACTCTGAAATGCACCCACCCTCTGCTCTATAAACCTTCGGCCGCCTCTCTAGCATGCACACCAAACTCCACCGCTCTTTTCCTCTCCTGTAGTCTGGACGTCGACTATATAACGGTAATCCGAACCACCCAGTCCGCACATTAAATTCCAGCGGTCCTCAAGTTCCTCTTCCCCTGGACCTGGTCTTGTTATCAGTTATCGGACTTTCAATGCCGTCAGTATGCTCGCTTCCCAACATTCCGATTATACACCAACTTGAAGACGTCGACACGGAGCGTTAGAGGTGCTGGTCTCAAGAGCGCAACCCCAGGGAATCGAAACGCTCGCGCCAGTCGGCAGGCGCGGGATTCGGCCTCCTTCCTTTCGGTTCTTCCCCGACGCTGTGGTTGAGCTCGACCTCCCTGATGTCTCACCTTCAGCGAATCAACTCCACCTCAAACCCTCGCGCTCGGACCTCCTTCCTCTGTCGCGCATCTCTTAGCCCTACCTCTACTCATTCGCTCGATGTTCTGCAGGGCCATCGACGTCGAACTCGAGTGCAGAACGGGCTGTGACCTGGAACACACCCAAGTCCTGAACAGCGCCACAGCCACGTCTTGTTAACGGAGGCGGAAGCGCGCGGACAGGGGGCGCTCAAACTCGGAGCTCGCTGGGGCGCTCGGGATTGCTGGGGAGGTGAAGGAAAGGTACAGGAAATTGCCCTTTTGAGCTCGTGGAGGTGACACTGAAAGCACGCGAGGTGGGTGGGGAGGTTGTTCGACACGTCGTGCGGTGTAAGTACGTACTTAGTGGACGAGGTGAGGATGGGGTGGTTCTGTGGATATTACTCGAAGAGAGTAACCCAGTTGGCTTGCATTTTTTTTTGCTATCCCTCGATTAGTCGTCGCCGAAAGATCGAAAATTCAGCAGATGGATGTACGCTGGGACGATGCTCGACGTCACGTCTGCAGAGGTCTGCTCGCTCGGAACCTCCTCAGCCGCGTTGCTCTCGATCAAGGATGTCTCGGAAAAAATAGTGGGAGAGAGACAATTCTTCGGTTCGCCGCCGCGACGTCGCGCAAGCCAACTACGTGGCTTTAAGGGCCATTGCGGTGCATGGCGGTACGAGTCCACATCGGCCGTATCGGTCCGTTCTGTCGGAAATGAAAAATACATGTTTAACCTCCACACTCGTTCCATGATCGCGCCTTTATTCACTGAAACTGGGATAATGCCGCTTAGAGTTCGACGCCTCCTGATCTTGAACAATTTGGTCTATTTCCTTGGTCTCAGCCCGCAAGATTATGCCCGTGCAGCACTGCTGAACATGGGCAAAAAATCCTGGGCCAAGGATCTAGTCACGGCTGCATCAAAATTGCCGTTCCAGTGTCCCGTATGGTTCTGAATGACGCCACCTCAATTGGAGATGTCCAGAACTACGGTCAAACGGTGGAAAAGCTCATGCTGGAATGGCTTCAGGACGTGATCAACTTGTCAGACAAGCTCTACTTACTTCAGGGAAGGCTTGAACCTCAGAAGGACAAATCCCGATGCAAGTTATTTCAAAAATGCGGCATTACCTGACAATGGTGAAAAATCAGAAGCACCGGGAAGCTTTGACTTCCATAGTGCTTTCAACTCATCAACTGGCCATTGAAATATTGTGTTATGTGGATCATGTGTACCAGCCTGTGCCCAGAGAGGAGCGGCTTTATAGGTTCTGCAGGAAGAGATCGAGACGCCGGAACACACATTAATCGGCTGCATGTCCCTAGACAAGCTTGTTGAACTTCACCGATTGTTTTTGCATAAATTATTCTCTAACTCTCCAGACCTGCAACGCTATATGGCAGAACACTCCAATGTGGAGTTCTTAAAAGCCATGATACACTCCAGACCTAATGTTGCACTTGTAGCAAAATACACACATGAAGTTCTTGAAATTTTCTATGGCTTACCTGTACTCTGTTTGTAAAATGCTTGCTCTGATTCGACCGGTCCCTTCAGTTTTTGTGCTACCTTACTTTCTTATATTCCTGTAGTTCTACCACGGCGAGATCGTAAGACTGCGTCCGTGAGCTCGGCTATGGGAAGGTCCAGGGGCAATAGTGCACATTGCGCATGTACACTTTGTTACTCCCTGGAACCGGTGTTCCTAAGCGGGATCGGCCGTGTAATACTACCTACCTACCTACCTACCTACCTCACTGCATTGTGGCTTCAAGGAGTTCTCTCTGTTGCCTCCCCTCTTCTAGAATTCTCATACCCGTGCAATTTCAATTGACAGCTGCTATGTCCTAGTGCCACCAATGTACTACTAGGCTGGGCCAAGTGAGCATGAGCACAAGTGGGAAGGGATACTCACGAGTACAGAGTACTATATTGTAAACTGCAGGTACATTGATGACAAGGAATGCGAAGGGAGAATCCTATAGTACCGGATGTGACATGCCCAAGTCTTGATTGAATTAAATAATTTGAGAATTTCAACTTGAAATACTGATCATGACTGAAGGACTGAATTCCTTGTGTAGGCCATCTTGCAAAAGATACATATCTTAGGCAAAGATTTGGGTATTCTGCTTCATTATTCCGCGGACACGTGACTTGAGTCAGCACGGCTCGCCTGGCTAGTCGCCGTGCAGCGCGGAGTGGCTTCATACATATTTGCCGCAGCAAACCCACCGCTAACTCAACCCACCCCGCCCCCCGCCCCCGCATCCTGCCTCCTGCCCACTTTTTTTACGGCATAATTTCAACTTGCAGAAGGTGAACAGGAACTCTCGAGGCACAAAACCAGACAAATGACTCTGGAACTGCAGCCAGCACAGTGTGTTAGGCCTGTTAGGGATAGAACTTCATGAGTTTATGGTGAGTTGGCGATGTAAGCGTAAAAGCCTGTAAGAGAATGATCCATCTAAAGCGGCAGAGCCATCTCTCACTGTACCTGCTTTCTGACAAAGTAGGGAGAGCGAGCAGGAGGCGTAGTACTCATATAGTACCCGTCGTCACGCAGTGGCCATGCTACACAGTTTACCAGGAGCAGATTCACAGAAGAGCCCAGAGACAAACTTTCCACGATACATGGCAAGAAAAGAGGTCCACAAAAGGCATTGTCAAAAGCCCGACATCAGAGATCGACATCAGAGATTTTTTATCCCACACTACACAGTTTGCAAGAGGAGAAGAGCCCCAGACGCGACGTTCCCACGGCACACAGTTTATGGCAAGGAAAGAACGCCCGAGGGCGGAAATCTGATGCGGAACAAACTCCCACGCAACACAGTTTACGAGCCCAAGAGCAAACGTTCCCACGGTACACAGTTTATGGCCAGGAAAGACCTCTGTAGAGCTCAGGTCCGAGGTCGGAGATCAGATGCTGATGTAATGGGATCACATTCCCATGATACACATTTAATCAATCCATCATCAAAAACGATGACTTTTTTTTTAAGCGGGAAAAGATTGCATAAACGAGTCTAAAATAAATTTTAGGACTCGTAACTACTCAGTGAATGACCAAGACACTATAGATTGTGTCTTCATACTATTTCCGCCGGCCACACTTCGTGAGGACGCAACGTTGTGTACCCCATCACATTGGCATGGCATCTGGCATCTCATCGCCGAATCAAGAAAAGATCGCGAGGAGGCGGCGGGAAAATATAGCGAGCACGAAATTCAAGTTTATGAGAGCGCGGTTAGTTATGAACCTTTTTCATTCCACGGAAGTCTCTATTAAATGTAATTTTTCGACGGCCCTTGTAAGCCCCAGACGAATGGTTTGGTTCCCTGTCAAAAAAAGCTTAAGGAAAATCTGTTCTCGTCAGCGTTGCACTGTCACTAGTCTGTGGCGGATCAACAACGGATCAAGATTGTGGTCGATCAAGATCTTCTTCTCCCGATCGCTCCCATTTTCTTCCTTGAAATATTACACCAGGCCGTCCAACCCTTCCAAGTCCTCCCTCACAAGCATTTCATGGACCGCCGGGCATCGAGCTAAATACATGATACGTATAGGGCACCAGTGAGGCACCATCGTGGGGATCAGCGACGTGAAAGTATCACGGCCATCCTGTGCAAGACGATGCTCACGAAGATCAAGATGGCGACTGAGGCATAAATGTAGCACACATAATAGTAGCGTGGTTGTGGGGTCTACACCGCTCATTCCTTCCTCATCCACCGATGTCAGGAGATATAGGGAAACTGTACGTCGTTCTCTGTTCTCCATCCGTGACTTCTCTGAATTGCAGATATTCCATAGGACAATTCCCGTCGTGCGCTACTTTTCTGTCGATCTGGTGCCCTAGTATTCATTATAACCCTGGATATTTTTATTTTTATTTTTACAGTTTGTAGGCACCCTTCTGAGCTGGGCACTCTTTGGGGTTCTTTGTGTTCAAGTCGGTCAGCGCGGCCCTGAACAGCGATGACATGATTCTGATCAAACACTGTCTGAAGGGATATACTTTACCGCGTTCCCCAAGGACCGACCTTACTCGAAGATTCTCGTCCTATTAGTCTTCGTGCTCGAGATTTTGGCGACGTTGGCCAACACGCGAGACACCATCCGTATCTTCGGTGCGGGATGGGGAAACATGGATATCCTCGACGAGGTTGGTTGGGCGTGGTTCAGCACCCCAATTATTGGCTCGATAAGTGCGGGATTATTAAGTATATTCGCTGGTGTGCATTGAACTGACACAAATCGTGGCCAGGTGCGGCCGTCGGCCAGGGCTTCTTTGCCCGGCGAATATACATCATTGGCCAGAACGTGTATATTCCCGCATTGATTATCGCTGTAAGTATGCATTCGCCGAGCCCCAATTTTTTTTTTCCAGCTCCTGTACTCACAAGTAACTCGTATATACAGCTCACCGCGCTGCAGCTCGGTGCAGGCATCTGGAGCGGGATCGAAATCTGCCTCGCGAGGAGATTTTCACACTTGCAACTGCAGAACACCAATGTGAAGCCCACTGATGTATGTGCAATGCTCTATATAATAATGACACCAAGATACACCCATGTCCCGCAGACTTGGCTTGCAGCGACCTCCGCGTGCGATCTGCTCGTTGTCTCAGGCATGTCGTTCTATCTCTTGAAGTCGCGGAATCCGGACTTCAGATACACAAATGCCATAGTGTCCCGAATCGTCAGAGTTCGTACACCAACAATTTTCTCCTTGTTTGAATCAGGGACTGAGTACCGGTGTAGATGACGGTGGAAACAGGCCTACTCTGCGCCGTGTTTGCCATTGTAGACTTCTACCTGTTCACGAAGTGCAAAGGAACCAACTATCACTTGGCGCTGTGCATTGGATTATCCAAAGTGTACTCCAACAGCATCCTTCTGGTCGGTTGCCTTGGCTCGTTGAGGGATGATAATAATTCATTGATATATAGATCCTCAACTCACGAGCGCACATCACCCATGGCATGCCCCCGGCCGAGATGAGGTTGAACCTTTCAGATGTCGTATTCAACAGTGGGACCAAAGTCTCGACGCGGGTTGAAATAAACGATGGAGGTTCCTCTGTTCACATGGACCTCGAAGCAACGGGGCGCGAGGATTAAAAACACCTGGGATAATGTTACATACACGCAGTAGTCCCGTTTGACCAATACTGCTATAGCATTGGCCACTCTGGTTCGGTTTTGGTTCAGTTGTCAGAAAAACACACACCCACTGCAGATGCAATGATGCCCCGGATTTTTGTTGTTGTTGTTATGAATTGATTTGCTTGAAGTTGAAACACTGAAGAAAGAGCACAAGTGCCACTTATGCTCTTCTGGAAGGCATGTGACTTGATAGAAACCCAGACAAAGTGGTTCTATCACAGCACCTTTAGATAGTGTCCCAATCAATTCAACATTTGCCTCATCAAGCTAATAAGTGAAATGGGCGGGGTGGGTCGCGAGAATTATCGGTGCTGAAAAAAAAACTGGGGGGGGGGGGGGGGTAAGGGGTGGGTCGCAGAATCCGGTGATTCCAGAAAAAGGTAGCATTGTCCTCCAAAATTTTATCTTCGTGCCCGCCTGCAAGGACATGAAGGGGACCTGGAAGTGTGAACAGTAGTATGGAAGAAGGCCTTTCCGAATGAAATTCCCATTATTTGAACGAACGCTCCTTCAAACACTCGAATGGCTGCGAGGCCCGTGGGTGGGAGATATTAGTCTGGCGCAGCGCTCTTGCCCAATGCCATGTTGAAGAAAGATATATGTAAGGCTCACTTCATTAATACATGTATTTGTTTTGGGTCGTACCTCAACATACAATGTTACCTGAGTGGGAGACAAGGTAGATTAGATTAGATTAGATTGGTTAGGAAGAGGCATAGCCACCTGACTCACCGTCTTCAACGCTCTTCCTGCGTTTACCTCGCACTCAAGCTCTTAAATTTTTGCCGTGGCACCTCCCGTCCCTGTTTTCCTTGAACGGTTTTACGACGGGATGACTACGCGCGACAGAACCGCGAGCCTGGGGCCGTTGCGTTCGGTGGCGTCAGCAGTCGATCTGCACTCTTGTGACGGCAGAAGGGCGGTGGTTGCGATATATGCGTGCACGTAGTATGCATGGTACTGGGAGAGCTTTCAATCCGTTGGGATCAATTCTCCCCAGAGACACCGCGTAGAAACTCGCGTAGAATTGATGTTGATAAAATTGGTAGAAATCTGAAAGATGGTAGAAAGATCGGAGCCTTTGGGTAGAAAGTAACCCCATGACCTGGCCAAACCAGTGTATGCCTAAAGTAAGCTGGTACAGCAGGGTGATTCCAAATGAGTTCCTTGAATGTTGCCCAACACATTTGTTAGTATGAGATTTAGATCACTGCAGTCTCGGAGATGATGGAGCCTGCCAAGGTCCGTGTCGTAAGCAGGCCGGTAGATTTCTTCCATCCGTCTGCTGGTAAGTAGGTAGTAGGTAGGTAGAGCCAAGCGGGCCATACACAAGAACAGTGTTAGGCCAACGTTATGCCATGGAAGCTAACCGCGAAAAGCGATAGATGCTGCTCCAGAACAGATAGGATTTGCTGTAGACCCATTGTATAATGAATTGATAATGAGGCAGCTCTGTCGGGCGTGTAACATCAAAGCACTGCTCGCCCGGGTAGAACTCGCCTCGTTCTGGGGGCGTCTCTACGCGAGATTCTCCAGAGAATCTCTGGCCCAGCGGATTGAAACTTGTGTGTACTAGAGACAGGTGAGCCGATGGCGATTGCATAATAAAACGAGGACTCGGATTAGCCGGCACTGAGGCAGGAACGAGGACCGATGGTCCGACGTACCGCCATGCAAAGCAATGCCTTAAAGCCAGGTACATAATACGTATAGGGCACCAGTGATGCACCAAACATGGGGATCAGCGACGTGCAACTTGAAGTATCACGGCGGCTGTCCTGTGCAAGACGATGCCCACGAAGATCAAGCGGGATAACGAGAAGATAGCAGCTGAGGCAGAACTACAGTGCTAAATACTATAACCCACATAATATGATCTTCGAAGTTGACATTCATTAATCCCGGCGGGCGTCAAAAAATCCTATTACTTAGTATTTGCGGACAAGGGTTTGCGAATTCCGGCGTAAGTAGAAAAACTCTATCCGCGGACACGAAATTTCGGCCCCGCTTCTTCTCTCTCTTTAGCATCTACTCGGCTCACTCGCCCCACCTCAAAATTCTATTTGCAGACAACCCTTGGTAGGAACTTCGCGGGGCCTACCATACCCCCCCAACCCTTAAGTAAACTTCCTGCTAAAACACCCCCGCTTTAACTGCACTGTCCCCATATTTCCGCACACTTTGTCAGTACGTAACATTTGTGTGTACCCGATCTCATCGGTATGCCATCCGTCCAATGTCTCATCACAGAATCAAGAAAAGATCCAGAAAATATAGCGAGCACTGGTACGAAATTTATGAGAGCGCGCCAAGTTGGTTCTGAACCTTTTTCATTCCATGGAGATTGCAATTACCAGCCGGAAGTTTCTGTTTAATGGAATTTTTCGACGAGTCTTGTAAGCCTCAGACGAATGGCTTGGTTCTCTCAGCCCTGTCAAAACAGGAAAATCTGTTCTCAGCGCTCGAGTGGGTCCGCGTGGTGGCAGACTTGGTGGCAGATCAGGGTTGTGGCCGATCAAGATTGTGGCCGATCAAGATCTTCTCCCGATCAACTGTCGCTCCCATTTCCTGGAATACTACACCAGCCGTCCAACCCTTCCAAGTCCTCCCTCATAGGCCATTCATGGACCGCCAGGCATTGACCTAAATACATGATACGTATAGGGCACCAATGAGGCACCAACGCGGTAGAGATCAGCGACGTGCAAGTACCACGGCCATCCTGTGCAAGACGATGCTCGCGAAGATCAAGCAGGATACCAAGAAGATGGCAGCTGAGGCAGAACTACAGTGCTAAATATAGCCCACATAATATAATAGCAGCGTGGTTGTAGGGTCTACGCCGCTCATTCCTCCCTCATTCACCGATGTCAGCAGATATAGGGAAACTGTGGGTCTTTCTCTGTTCTCCATCCACGAATTCTCTGAATTGCGGATATTCCATAGGACAACTCCCGTCGTGCGTTAATTTTCTTTTTTTTTCGATCTGTTGCCCTATTTAACCCTGGATTTTAGTTTGTAGGCACCCTTCTGAACTGGGCGCTCTTTGGGGTTCTTTGTGTTCAAGTCGGTCAGTGCGGCCCTGAACAGCGATGGCATGATTCTGATCAAACACTGTCTGAAGGGATATATTTTACTGTGTTCAAGGACCGACCTTACTCGAAGATTCTCGTCTCATTCGTCTTCGTGCTCGAGATTTTGGCGACGTTGGCCAACACGCGAGACACCATCCGTGTCTTCGGTGCGGGATGGGGAAACATGGATATCCTCGACGAGGTTGGTTGGGCGTGGTTCAGCGTCCCCATTATTGGCTCGATAAGTGCGGGATTATTAAGTATGTCCGCTGGTGTGCATTGAGCTGACACAAATTGTGGCCAGGTGCGGCCGTCGGCCAGGGCTTCTTTGCCCGGCGAATATACATCCTTGGCCAGAAGAATCTATATGTCCCTGCATTGATTATCGCTGTATGCATTCCCAATTTATTTTTCCTCCAGATCCTTCACTCACAAGTACCACGTACAGCTCACCGCTCTTCAGCTAGGTGCGGGCATCTGGAGCGGGGTTGAAATCTGCCTCGCGAGGACATTTTCGCACTTGCAACTGCAGAACACCAATGTGAAGCCCGCTGATGTATGTCCAATGCTCCATATAATAATGACGCCAAGATATATCCATGGCCCGCAGACTTGGCTTGCAGCGAGTTCCGCGTGCGATTTGATCATCGTCTCAAGCATGGCGTTCCATCTCTTGAAGTCGCGGAATCCGGACTTCAGATACACAAATGCCATACTGTCCCGAATCCTCAGAGTTCGTACACCAACGATTTTCTCCTTGTTAGAATCAGGGACTCAGCACCGGTGTAGATGACGGTGGAAACAGGCCTACTCTGCGCCGTGTTTGCCATTGCAGACCTCTACCTGATCACGAAGTACGAAGGAACCTACTATCACTTGGGGCTGTGCATTCCACTATCCAAAGTGTACTCCAACAGCATCCTTCTGGTCGGTTGCCTTGGCTCGTTGCGGGATGATAATAATTCGTTGATACATAGATCCTCAACTCACGAGCACACATCACCCATGACATGCCCCCGGCCGAGGTGGAGTTGAACCTTTCAAATCTCGTATTCAGTGGGACCAAAGTCTCGACGCGGGCTGAAATGAACAATGGAGACTCCTCTGTTCACATGGACTCGGAAGGACAGGAAGGGGAACCGGAAGTGTGAACGTGGAGGAGGGCCTTTCCGAGTGAATTACCATTATTGCGCGTGGCCGCCGGGGGCGGCGGCGGCGGCGGCGGTTACGGGTATTAGACGCTGTCTCTAGCATTGTCCTCCAAATTTTTATCTTCATGCCCCTTGCAAAGGACATCAAGGGAAACTGGAAGTGCGAAGTGTGCACAGTGGAGGAGGGCCTTTCCGAATTATTTGAACAAACGCTCGTTTGAACATTCGAGGCCCGTGAGTGGGAGATAGTTATTAGTCTGGCGCTCTTCCTAATATATGATACATAAGGCTCACTTGATTTGTTTTTGGGCCGTAGAATTATTACAGCTTCGCTGTTTTGCCCTTCAACATACATTACCTGAGTGGTAGACAAGGTAGATTAGATTAGATAGTAAGAGGCATAGCCACCTGACTCTGCTCACCGTCTTCAACGCTAGCGCTCTTCCTGCGTTCACCTCGCACTCAAGCTCTCAAATCTTTGCCCCACCCTCTCGTCCCTGTTTCCCTTGAACTTGCGCTCGGGTCTCATTCCTCGGCCCAGACCCGCGGTGGCCCTCGCGTGCAGGTTTAGCCGTGTCCGCCCCGATTCGGATTTTCCCGCGAACTCCCCGAATCGGCCGGAACCCGCACACACACAAACCGCATTTATTTCTATTTCCTCACGACTGCTTTTATTCATTCCTCTTCCTCTCATTTAATTTTATTCTGACGACTGCTAATCGCAGTAACGATACGATACCATCATCCACACATCGCGCCCCGACGACACGACACGGATGCCGCGTACTGGATCCGGATCACAGCCCGGCCCTATTAATACAATCTCCGCCTCCACCCGCGGAGCAGCCGCCGCGATTCGAGCTACTAGTAATGGCTCGCCGCGGCGTACCCAATAATAAAGGGCCCAGGTACCTAGCAACACGCACCCGTATTGGCAGCCCGCAAGCAAGTGCCAGAAATACAAGCACGATGTCCTTGTCACTCCGAGGAGAAATCGCAACGGGTTGCTCCGAGCAGAAATCGCAACGGACCTTGAGTGATCTGCACACAGGTATTTATTAATTTTTATCCCCAGGGCATAAGTGCCGGCGACCACATAATCTAATCTGAATGGAACTGTTGATGGGGGTGGAGCGGGGTGGAGCGTGCCTTGATTTGACGGACGGTAGTTCCTTGCCGGGTCTGCCAGACGTCGGACTTGTTGATTCGGAGTCCGCTGAGGTCCGAGGCTGGCGCCAAAAGAAGCCGCATAATATTGGATTCTCTGCGGTCGGAGCTGGGCTGGTCGCGTGCAGGCAGAGTCCAGCTTCCCGCCATCAGGATGTTGGACAGACGGCACAAGGGACGGCACCGCACGAGGAGGGAATTCATCGGGGGAGTTGTGGAGCGAGATGGCGTGCGTGGGGGTCGAAGTCAAGTGGGGTTACGGCAGCGGTGCTTGGCGTGCATGTGCGCCGTCGGGCTGGCCCGCTCGGCCTCCCAGGCAGGCCAGGCGGGAGCAAGTCGATAGCTGGAAGACGAAGGGAGCGGTGCGGAGAGTGGATGAAAGATGAGGCGGAGGTCGGGCCGCATGAGATGACGGCATTTTTGCGATTGAAGTTGGTTGCGGGTGAGGGGAGTGGTAGGGTGGTAGCGCCAGTGTTACTAGTAGTAAGGCTGGATAGTGGAAGGATAACAACTCATCGGGACAGCAAGAGTAGAAGAGTCGTCGATGGGACTGATGTCTGGTGATGTCTTGATGCACGAGTTGATGTATTTGAAGTTGTTTTGGGATATATAGAGCCCCTACGTCAGATCATTCGTGCGTCATTCCTTCCCCAACTTTGTCGTCATTGCTAATGTCGTCGCCGTCTTCCTCCTCCGGCGACAACGCCAAACCGCGCCCGCAGACGCGCCAGACCAGGTCCGACTTTGACCTCGAGCCCAATCCATTCGAGCAGTCCTTCTCCGCCACACCCAATTCAAATCTCCGCAACTCCACGCCACCCAACAGCGACGATGCACACAAACAGGACAACACCCGCCGCAGCCCGTCCCCGCCGCGCCCAACCCTCCCGCCCCTCGCCGCAATAGCGTCCCCCAACGACCAGTCCTATTCCTGGGCATTCAACTCGTCTCTCAACAACTCCCTCCGCGCAGGGCCTCTCTCTCCCGCCATGCTCGCAGGACCCCAGTCCGCCGACCACCAGCAGCAGCAGCAGCACCTCCAGTTCGATCCCGCGTCCTTCCGCACGGGGCTCACCCCCCGCACCGGTCTCACCCCGCGCACGGGCCTCACCCCCATCGTTGGCGGCCCCGCCGCGTTCCCCCAGTCCCCCAACACCGCCGCCTTCCTCTCCCTCCTCGGCAACTCCGGCCCCAACCCCGCGATGACCCCAAACACCCTCAACGCCCTCACCGGCGTCCTCAACGCGGGCGGCTACCAGCAGCAGGAGAACGACCCCGAATACGCGGGTGCCGCCACTTCTGCTGCAAGCGGCGCCGCGAACGGCCTGTTCCTCCTCTCGCAGGCGCACCAGGAGCTCACCAAGCGCGAGGAGGCCATGGCGCGCGGTAATGGTGCCCCCGCAAACGGGAATGGCGCGAACGCCAACGGCCACGGGACCGTAAACGGCAATGCGATCAACGGCAGCGCCAACGGCGTGGGCCCAGGCAAGCGCGGCACGAAGCGCAAGACGTCCCCGCTCGCCAACAACGGCGCGTCGCCCCCGCAGCAGGCCCAACAGCCGCCGCCGCCGCCGCCCGCCCAGCGCAAGCGCGCCCGCGGCAACACCGCGAGCAGCTTTTCGTCCAACCGCCGCAAGGAGATGGAGGAGCCGGACGACGACGATGACGACGATGACGATAACGACATGGGCATGAACGGCATGGAGGACGACGACATGAACGGCGGCGGCGGGGGAGGCGCGCGCCGCTCAAAGAAGCCCGAGACAGAGGAGGAGAAGCGCAAGAACTTCCTCGAGCGGAACAGGCAGGGTGCGTTCGCCGCGTCTTTTCTCTTTTTTATTTTTTTTAATTCACGTCCTGCAGCCGCCCTAAAATGCCGGCAGCGCAAAAAGGCGTGGCTCGCGTCGCTGCAGACCAAGGTCGAGTTCCTGCAAAACGAGAACGAGCGCCTGACGCTCGCGCTCGTCGCGTCGCGCGAGGAGATCTCGCGCCTCGGCGCGCTCGTGGGCGCCGCCGCGCCCGGCCCGCAGCCCGCCGGCGCCGGCTCCGCGCCCGTGAGCGTCAAGGTCAGCGCGCGCGCGGCCGCCGGGGGCGCCTCCGCGGGCGGGGGCGGCGGCGGGTACGGGTACTAGACCGCCGTTTGTGGCTTTCGCTGTTTCGCTCTCGCTCGCATACGCCCGGCGCACCACACACGCATTGCGCCGCGGCCCTTTGTCTCTTCGCATCTGTACACACACCCGCGGCCCAGCCCGACCGACTACATACACACGCCAAAACGGGGCGACGGACGCTCCCCGCCTTTGCCCCCCCCCCTCGTATCATAAGTATTTCATATCGTATAACTCCCCCTATGCACACGCACACAGACACAGACACGCGGGCACGCACGTACGCTTGTTTTGGTGTGACGCTGTTTCGTTTCGTTTCTTGGCACACAAGTAAAACGTATGTCGTCGTATGTTTTGTTCTCTTTTTTTTTTTTTTTGTAGGGTAGGTATGAAGCGGGCCGCTGGCGCCGCGTGCATGTACTTTTATTCTTGTTTTGAGAGAGAGTTGGAGAGGTGCAATTGTGGAGATGCGAATTTTGTTTGTGGTGCCTGATTTTTGGACCATAGCCTCGCCCACAAGCAAGTAAACTCTCCTAAAATACGCCCGCCCTTCTTACCCACCCCACCGCGGGCTCGCCGCGCTCTGGATGCTGCTCTCCACGCGCGCCGTCAGCTTGAGGCTGGGCGCATGCGCCACAGGGAGAGCGCGAGCGTGTTGGCGCCCGAGTAGTTGAGGATCCCCATATTTCCGCCCAATTTCCGCCGGCCACACTTTCGTCAGGACGTACTTAACCGTTTGTGTGTACCCGATCTCATCGGTATGGCATCCGTCCAATCTATCTCATCGCAGAATCCAGAAAAGATCGGGAGGCGGAGAAAATATAGTGAGCACGAAATTTATGAGAGCGCGGTGCCATGGGTTCTCAGCTTTTTTTTTTCTTTCCGTGGAGATGCAATTGTCTGTTTAATGGGATTTTTGACGAGTGTTGTAAGCCCCAGACGAATGGTTTGGTTCCCTCAGCCCTTGCCAAAAAAAGGTAAATCCGTTCCCAAGATTGTGGCAGATCTTCTCCTTCCGAGCTCTGATTCCCATTTTTACACCAGGCCGTCCAACCCTTCCGACTCGCAGGCCTTTCATGGACAGCCCGGCACTCAATACATGATACGTATAGGGCACCAATGAGGCACCAACGGAGAGATCAGCGACGTGCAAGTATCACAGCGGCCGGCCTGTGCAAGACGATGCTCGCGAAGATCATGCGGGATAACGAGAAGATGGCAGCTGAGGCATAAATTCGGTGCTAAATGTAGCACACATAATAGCAGCGTGGTTGCGGGGTCTACGCCGCTCATTCCTTCCTCGTTCACCGATGTCTGCAGAGATAGGGAAACTGTGGGTCTTTCTCTGTTCTCCATCCACGAATTCTCTGAATTGCGGATATTCCATAGGACAACTCCCGTCGTGCGCTGATTTTCTTTCGGTCTGTTGCCCTATTTAACCCTGGACTTTTAGTTTATAGGCACCCTTCTGAACTGGGCGCTCTTTGGGGTTCTTGGTGTTCAAGTCGGTCAGTTCGGCCTTGAACAGCGAGGTCATTCTGATCAAACACTGTCTGAAGGGATATACTTTATCGCGTTTCCCAAGGACCGACCTTACTCGAAGATTCTCGTCCTATTCGTCTTCCTGATAGAGATTTTGGAGACCTTGGCCAACACCCGAGACACCCTCCGTCTTTTCGGTGCGGGATGGGGAAACATGGATGTCCTCGATGAGGTTGGTTGGGCCTGGTTCAGTGTCCCAATTATTGGTTCGATAAGTGCGAGATTATTATGTTCGCTGGTATACATTGAACTGACACGAATTATGGCCAGGTGCGGCCGTCGGCCAGGGCTTCTTTGCTCGGCGAATATACATCCTTGGCCAGAAGAATGTATGTCCCCGCAGTGATTATCGCTGTATGCATTCCCAATTTATTTTTCCAGATCCTTCACTCACAAGTACCACGTACAGCTCACCGCTCTTCAGCTAGGTGCTGGTATCTGGAGCGGGATCGAAATTTGCCTCGCGAAGAGATTTTCGCAACTGCAGTACACCAATGTGAAGCCCACTGATGTATGTCCAATGCTCTATATAATAATGACGCCAAGATTCATATATCCATGTCCCGCAGACGTGGCTTGCAGCGACTTCCGCGTGCGATTTGATCATCGTCTCCAGCATGGCGTTCTATCTCTTGAAGTCGCGGAACTCGGAATTCAGATACACAAATGCCATAGTGTCCCGAATCCTCAAAGTTCGTACACCAACGATTTTCTCCTTGTTTGAATCAGGGACTGAGTATCAGTGTAGATGACGGTGGAAACAGGCCTACTCTGCGCCGTGTTTGCCATTGTAGACCTCTACCTGTTCACGAAGTTCAAAGGAACCAATTACCACTTGTCGCTGTGCATTGGATTATCCAAAGTGTACTCCAACAGCATCCTTCTGGTCGGTTGCCTTGGCTCGTTGCGGGATGATAATAATTCATTGATATGTAGATCCTCAACTCACGAGCACACATCGCCCATGGCACGCCCCCGACCGAGATGAGGTTGAACTTTTCAGATGTCGTATTCACTGGGACCAAAGTCTCGACACGCGCCGAAATGAACGATGGAGATTCCTCTGTTCACATGGACTCTGAAGGACATGAAGGGAGCCTGGAAGTGTGAACAGTAGAGGAGGGCCTTTCCGAACGAATTATCATTATTGCACGCACGGCCGCCGGGGGCATCACCGCGGGCGGGGGCGGCGGCGGGTATGGGTATTAGGCCGCCGCTGTCTCAGTCACGCCGGTCTGTTTGTGGCCTTCGCTTCTCGCTCTCCCTCGCATCCGCCCGGCGCACCACACACGCATCGCGCCGCGGCCTCCTCTCTTCGCATATTCGCACCTGTACACACCGACCCAACCCAACCCGACTACATACACACACCAAAACGGAGCGACAGACGCTCCCCCCCCTATCATACTCTCGCAGCGTATAACTCCCTCTATGCGTATAATTCCTCTCTATGCACACAGACACAGACACGCAGGCACGCACGTCCGTCCCGACTTTTTTTTGTGTGACGAAGTAGCTTCTGTTTTTAAACGTATGTCGTTTGTTCTTTTTTTTAGGGTAGGTATGAAGCGGGCCGACGCCGCCGCATGCATGTACTTCGATACTTTACTTAATTGAGAGATAATGAAGACATGATTGCAATTGTGGTTCTGCGAATTTTGTTTGTATTGCCTGATTTTTAGATACACCATAACCCCACCACAGCCCACAAGTAAATGCCCCTCCTAAAACACCCCCGCCCGCCTTACCCACCCCGCCGCGGGCTGGTTCGCCACGCTCGGCATGCTGCTCTCCACGCGCGCCGTCAGCTTGAGACTCAGCGCCTCCACGCGCGCGCCGGCGGCGTCCATCGCCCACAGGGAGAGCGCGAGTGTGTTGGTGCCCGAATAGTTGAGGATGCCCTGTGGGAGGGGGAAGGAGGTTTGTGGGCCGATGTGGTTGACTGCCCGCGTGTAAGTGAATGAATGAATAGATGAACAAAGAAAGGATGAAGGAAGACGAGAAAAGCAAAGGGAGGGAAGGAAGGCAAAGAAAGACGCACCGTACTTCCCAAACTGCCACCCGTTCACGTAGATCTGCGCGCGGAACGGTGTCGGGCTCGCCGTCGTCGTATTGGTGAAGACGAGCGACAGGGGGTAGTCTACGCCTGCGGGGATGGAGAGGGCAAAGGACGTGCGGTAGAACGCGACGCCTGCGTGCGCGAGCCCGGTCGTGGGTGTGCCCGGCGCCCAGGCGGCGTCGTCGAAGCCCGGGAGGTGCCAGCCCTGCCGCTCTCCGAAGAGCCCGCCCTCGTTCAAAGGGCCGCGCGCGCGGTCCGCGTACTGCGTCCATCCATCCATCAGTCGGGGAGAAAGAAAGAGAGGAGGGAGAAGCACGTACGCTCTCGCCGCCAAAGTTGCCCGCGAGCTTCCACACGCTGACGGCGGTGGCGGGGCTGCCCGTGAACGCATAGCTCAGAATCCCGCGCGGCGTCTTGAAGTCGTCGGCCGCGGCCCACCAGTTCTCCTCGTTGCCCATGTGGTCTGGCGAGGGTGAGTGTGAGCCGAGTCGGGGCGCAGAGGAGAGGAGAGGAGAGGATGTACGCACCTTGCAGGAGCGTGAGCACATGCGCGGAGCCGCGCGGCAGCGCGCGGAAGGGGAAGGACGCGTTGAACTGCGATTGCACGGCGTCCCCTGGGATGACGGTGTGAGATAAGCTAGAAACCAATGCGGTGCACACACCTTCCCAGGAACCAATGAACGTCGAGTCAAGCCACACGGAGTACCCGAACGCAGAGCCGCCCTGTACCGACACCTCGAAGCCGCGCTCCGCGCCTGTGGCGGTGAAGCGCGCACGGAAGAGGATGTTGCCCGTGTGGAAGCCGTAGTCGCCCGCGAAGAGCACGACGGACGTGTTGTGCGGATTCGGGTTCACGCTCGTCGTGTGGCTCGCGACGGTCCACAGCGCGTCCGAGTACGTCGGCTGGATCTCGGGGAGCGAGTCGGCCGTTTTCTGGAGGCGGGGTCAGCGAAAAGCAAACTTCCTAGATCCCGATCATACCCATTTAAGCGCGCCGAGATTGGGGAGCGTCACTGCGGGGAGTGTCGCGCTCTTCTGCGTGGTGAGCGTCCCGTATCGGGTCTTCGTCACGACCAATCTCGCGCCATTGAAGGTCGCCGCCTGGAACGCCGCTGGCGCAATGATCTCGAACGGCACGGGGCTCGTGCTGTTCAGATCACCGCTGAGCGCGAGGGTGCCGGCGGTGGTGGACACGGAGCGGAGGAGATACCCTCCTTTGACGATGATCGGGTTCTGCGTGCTAAACTGCGCGAATGGCCCCGAGGACGCCGGATGTAGCACCCAGAACTGATATGCGTTTTCCCGATCTAAAAACATGCTCAGCACGCTGGGAGATCCTCTGAGTAAGAGACCGCGTGCCTAGGATGTACAGAAGAACATTGCCGATCTGGACGACGGTCTGTCCGGACGTCGTGTACTGCAACACTAGACTGTTGCCCGCAAGGACCTTTGTCTTTATCGTGCCTGTTCCCGAAACGACGGTCGCAGTTGGGACGGCGGACGTGAATGTGAACGCGGTTTCGTGCAGCTCCCCACTGTTCCCATATACCAAAATGACATCGCGTTTATCGATCGTCACCCTGAAGCGAAATGAGCGCCAGAAAGTTAAATTAAGAACCCCCGCGCACCAGGTCAGGATCTCCCCGGTGGAGTAGAGCACGTTGGTCGATCCCGCAGCGTAGTCGACCACATGGATCTTCGAGTCTTTACCATTCAGCGCAAGGGTGCCGCCAATTGTCGGGATGGTGAGGGTCCCGATACTCGTGGGAAGGGTCAATGTGTATGTCTGCACGGCAAACGAAGATGCATCCGTTTGCCTGGAACGATAAGCACCTCGTTGTTCCAGAAGCAGAAAGGAATCCTACCTAACGACGTAGAACCCTGTCTTGTTACCGGCGACATCAAGCACTTGCGTCGTCTTCAGGGCCTGGTTTCCGGTGAAAGAACCTTGAGTCGCAAATATGTTCATTGGGCGCGAGGTGAGGAATGCGGGAGATACAGCGCGGAAGTTGGCTTGGAGCTTGAGCTCATAGTATTTTTCGCGGAGTGTTCTGTCTTCAGCGATTGCAGAGCCCTGCGCGCGGCCTGTTCAGAATCGGGCTTCAAAAGAAAAGGAATATGCTTACGTAATCATACGACGTGTAGACACCTAGTATGCAAATGGATTCGTGAGCCAACGTAGGGTTGCAGGAGGAGGAGTAGAATTACCAGGATGCGCCTGTGATACAAATTAATTTGGGAGCTAGCCTGAGGGCGGGAGAACGACTCACAATACCGCCCCAGTTTGTACCGCCGAAGATCATATAGAAATTGATCATAGTGGTCGACATTGCAAACTCGTTCTTGTAGAACACTGTACCTATCGTTAATGAGCGAAAAGAGGCGGCGAAAGAGGCACTGGCCTCGCTCAAACTCGGGACCCAATAGCTGAGAGCAGCCCTCGTAACCTGCACCACCCCAGGGATCGAAAGCTCCGCCTTGGAATTCAAAGACAGCATTTGGGTCCTGTGGGCTTAGCTGCTCGTGTCCATCCCAGAAGGACTCTGGGACTGCATCCGGCAACCAGACATCCGGATGTGCGCAGTCGAATCCATTTGGGTACGAGTCGTAGCCTGTTCGAAACGATAAAGGTTTTCCTCCAACCATCCAGGCTAGCCATACCATAGATATCGACGTCTAGAAAGTGTCCCCCTTGCCAAGCGTCGTTATTAATCAGGGGGACAGTCACTCCACTTGAACGCTGTTCGACAATGGTGGTTGGAAAAATGAATCAAACAAATAAGGATCAGTTGGAGCTACCATAACGGCCTTGAGGTCGCTTTCGTATGTAAAATCTTCGGTGTAAGGTGCCTGGAATCCACTGTATTCATTCTCGACCTGCACTAGAATCACAGGACCGCCGTTTGTAATTTGGTTGGCGGCGAGCTGGGCTCCGATTGCTTTCATGTCTGCGATAACACCAATTTAGTGATACGATCCATATTGGACAACGTTCAGACCTTACAGCCTTGATATGCCTCGACGTAGGTCGTGTTGGAAGTTCTCCATAGACCAGGGGTGTAAGTTCCCCATCCCGGAAAGCCACCTGGCGCCTAATTTAAAAAATGAAATTTCTGGAGATAGCAGAGCGTACCGCCTGTAGTCTCAGCATTGATGTAAGGGCTAGCACACATATCAAGAGGTGCTCATTGCTAAATACAGTGCGACAAACCCAGGACGAGCGATCACATACAGCCCGGCCTTCATGGCGGCATCAAAGAAAGGCTGCAAGTCGCGGAACCCCTCGAAGGAGATCTCGCCTCGCTTCGGCTCGTGAATGCCCCAGAAGAAATATGCAGAGATAGCGTTAAATCCCAACGACCTGGAAATCAGGTGGGTTAATTGCCAGACATATATTGGCCATGGATAGTTCTAACTTGACTTTCTGGAATACATCGAGATGGAGGCTTTGAACTGGCATCCTAATGTCCCCGTTTTTTTAACATCACATCTTTATAGTATGCATGTCAACATACCGGTATGGGTGGACCTCTCCGCTGAACACATTGACTCGGCTTCCATTTATTATCAGCGAGTATTCGTCCCATGTCACCTACATGACTCGTTAAGAAGGAACAAGTGCCAAAGCAAAGAGAAAAACGGCACCATATTCTGTAGACCATCACTCTCCGTCTGACGAGGAAATTGAAGCCCGGGTTTGCGACTCGGAGTGCTTGCACTCGTAACGGACGCAAAAATGCATGAGAATAGCGCAGAAACCACAGAAAGAAGCATCACTGAGGTCTCAGCCCCAGCACATCTGGTGTGTTTGTTTTAAAGATTTCTACGCGCAGAGCTATCCATCTTCCGGGAATTCCTCGGCTTACCACCTGACGACAAGTCTTCGGTGTCGACGCGTAGGGACCGGCCCACGGCGCGACCTGGCGCGAATTGAAAGACGTCACGCGGACGCGGACAACCATATTTTATGGGTGCAAACGGTCTCGGAGGAATGACTTCTCGACGCTCCAACAAGCATCGACGTTTTGTAACCGAAGAAACATACGCGGAACCAAGTTAGAAAAAGACGAAGCGTCTAGAGAGAACAGGGGGAGTGTCCAGCGAGATTTCCCGCTCGAGTCGGGGAGCGCCCGGGCCGTCAGCGGCTGATAGCGAGGTCGCGAGAGTGCGCCATCGTCCGAAATTATGCCGCAGAAGCGTGGTGGCAGCTTGGCTAGGTTCGATCCTGAATTCGGGAAAGACTTCAACGTACATAATTTACAGCGTGATTATACATCGAGTTGATGCTTTCGAACTTGGAACGCCCATCGAAGACTTGTGAAAGGTCGCAAAAATACTTGGATGGCCTCGAGGCAGTCCAAATTCTGATAATGCCGAACATGGAAGTTCAAAACAGAATTCGAAGAGATGCGCTTGTTGCGAACCTGAGGAGCATAACATGTTGCTGCTAACCAGGCCGACGTCGAGTTTAACTTGCCTTGCTGCCGACGGCCAGACCTACAGTAGCCAGACTATTCAAAAGAAAGCTTGGTCGACGTCGCGCTTTCGGTCGCGGTGAGATTTCGATGATCTTCGCGATCAATTGAATTCATCAGTCAAATTGCATGCACGCTGTCCAACCTGTGTTCTGAGATCTATGTACATGAACTCACGGCGCGCGGACCATGAAGGGGACCAAAGTGCAAGCCAGGTGAAATTGGAAATTTTCGAGTCTTGTGTGATTTCGAAAGATACAAAGAATTGGACCACTGAGAGTTGGGACGTCAAGAACTGCTCGACGTCGCGGCGACGTCGCATCATGCATCATGATTCTTCCCCACATGCAGGAATGCGTAAATCATGCGTAAAGGTTGCCGCTGCATGAGGTGCAGAAGGCGGGCTTTTGTCTTGTTTGGGTTTGCTTATTAAATCCAGACGAGTTCGTTTCCCAACACCACGACCATCCGACGAACTCTCTGCCCCCAGTGCCCGGTCCACGGCACTTTCCCTCTTTTGTTCCCCCCACTCTCCTAACCAGGATATTTCCATTCGTTCTATTTTATTCCGACCAAAAATCACCATGCAGGCCGATGAGATCGCAAAGCACAGAGTTCGTTGGTTCTTTTTTTTTGACGGCGTGCTGATTGCTTTTCCCTATAGTTCGAGTCCTTCAAGCTTGGGCTTCCCTCGCCCACTGCTCCGGTTGCACCCCAGCACCGCCATGTTCGCTCCCACTCGCGCAATGTCTCCATCTCATCCACTGCATCCCTCCCGACTCCCAAGTGTACGACCACCCACGACATACACCCCACTCAATCCCTTCCCCCACCGCCCAAGCGCAACTCTCATCACCGCCGTATCTCCTCTGTGTCTACTCGCCGCGAGTCCGCAGAGTTGATGGGTGTCTCAGTCTCCGATCCTTTGATCTCACCTGCAGAAGATGCCGGGGAGAAGGACTCCATCCGGCGACACGCCCTCTGGGCTCTTGAAGGCAAGCGTGATGCTTCCTACTCTAAGGTGGAAATCCCAGAGCTTCCGACGCCATTTGATTTCCGTGAGTCTCCCCTCATTGTCAAATTGCCCCCTTAACAAATCGTCCCTGACAGCATCCAAACCTTCCTTTCCCCCTGGTTCCGGTGCATTCATGACCACTGCGAAGCGGGAATCCTTCAAGCCCTCGTCAACCAAGGACTTCCTAGGCACACTTGTGGAAGAGGAAGAGGAGGAAGAAGATTCGGACAGACCGCGGGCACCACCTACCCCGACGACTCCTACGACCCTTTCCATGCGCACTCTGAGTTCCCGGCCTCGACCTCCGCATCTGCGCCCACTGTCTTTGACTCCAGACAATCTCCCATCACACACCCCTTCGCACAACTTGCCTACCCCGTCCTCCCCGAAACGATCAAGCCTTAAAACGCTTGCACTCGTACCGGACGCCACGACCTCTAACGCCACTATAACGAACCGAACTCCTGTCACCCCTTCTCCCACTCCCCTTCGCCCTCGACCTGTACTAAATATCAAGCTGTCAGCCGAACCACAATCCGCCGCTGTCTCTGGTTCACCTGAAGACAACAGCGTCCGACCTCTGCCGCCAAGGAGGAGCAGCATTTCGTACAAATCGTCTTCCACCAGTGTCACAGCTGGTCTGCCGACTCCTGAAAATACTCCCACTTGCACTGAGCGGCGATTCTCCGCTTACTCGCACCATTCTATCTCGAGCCGAGGAAGTCTGAGTAGCACAACCAGCAACAACAGGATCAGCACGACGGAAGATGATCTCCTCACCACTTCTGCCGCCACACGCCCTCTCAGCGCCAGCGAGCAGCATTTTTTATTCAAAAGTCACAACGCTCTCCTTGCTCGAATTACCGACCTTGAGCGGGCGTTGTCCTTTCGGAACAATGCTAACAACTTTCGGGAAGGGAGTTCGCGTCCTTCTTCGGTTGCTTCTGCTGTTTCTACTACTTCCAGTTCCTCTCTCCGTTCGGACGAACCCAGCGGCGAACCGCTAGACGAGATGCTTTCCCTCGTTGCGGATCTCAAAGCAGAGCGGGACGAACTGAAGCGGGATGTGGACGGTTGGCGGGTGCGTGTTGGCGATATGGAGAAACAATTGGGAGTCTTTGCTAATCGCGTCGAGGTCGAGCGACGTGATGCCTGGGTTGCGCGGACCCGGGTAGGTTTGTTGGAGGTGGAGAGAGGTGGCCTTGAGAAGCGTGTGGGTGAGCTCGAGTCCGACAACGGCCGTCTCTTGAAGGGGGAGGCGGAGCTCAAGCAGCAGGTCGCCCGACTACTTGAAGAAAAGGAGCAGATGGCGGCCGAATTGCAGGAAGTGAGGGGCAAGCTGTCCCGCGACAACGATCCACTGAGCACCCCTCGCGCCTTTGACGGTCCTGTTGTTGCAGTTAGGCCGGTTACCGGGGCTATGAAGCGGGGCCTCGGATTCACTTCCCTCGATTCGGAAAGTTCTGCAACCGATGTAGAAGAGGGCGGATACCAGCCTTTCTTTGGGCTTGGCTTCAAGTTGCGCGCCGTTGAAGAGGAAGAGGTGGATGAGGATGATAGCGGCCTGGCCGGGTACGAAGATGAGGATGAGAACGATGTCCTTCTCAGTCCCTCTTCATCGTTTGGATCTGTCGAGGAGTTGTACCCAAGGCGAACAGCACTGGAACTGCCGACGGATACTACACCCGCCCCTCAACCTGCACCCGTTCCCGCACCTACCCACGTTAACCGCGCCTCCATCTCCAAGACATGGACGTTCCCAAGAGGCGCCCAAGAGGCGCCTATCGAACGCAATGTTGGAGAAGTCGACAGATTCTTTGGATGCCTAGAAGACCTTGACGATCTCCCCTCACCGACGTCGACGTCACCTAAATATTCCGAATATGACGAGGAGGCGAGCAAGGGTATGTTTGCCAAAGGGTTCAGCTACGGCAAGGAGGCGAATTCTTGCTTCATTCTGCCTCCCGCCGTGTTGGCTAGTGTGGAGGGTACTTTTGGTGACCTTCTGGATGTCGTCGAGGAGGAGGAAGAGGAGGAGGAGGAGGAGGAGGAGGAGGAGGAGGAGACTGAAGGGGAAACAGTTGTGGAAGATGGCGAGGTTAACAACGGTATCAAGATCACCTTCACGCCTCCGGCTGAGGACCGAGTGTCGGCGACGCTTGTGACTTCATCGCCGCCGTCCCCGAGCCGGAAACCAGTTCCTGCTTTCGCATTTTTCGAGGACGACGATGAAGGGGAGGAAGAAGCTGCCGCTACGCCCTTCAATTTCGGTCTACCTCGGTCTGTTACGCCGGATAAAACGGTTGCGCCGGTGGCCTCTCCGCCGTCCCCGAATCCACGCCCTGTCTCGCCGTCTTCCATCCCCCGCCCCGCAGTTGTCAAGCCTGCGTCATTTACGTTGGCCTCTCCCCCGAAGGTGTCTGCGCCAGCCGGTAATATGAGTGCGTTTGTCACCCCGCCCAGCAAGCGTGGAGGGACGATGCCTTCCTTCATCCCTCAGCCGTCTTCGCCTTCTCGGACCAGCGCTCAAAAATCCACACCCCCATTTTCCACGAACGCCTCTACGAAGCCCAGCACGACCTTCATCCGCCAGCCTGCCCGCCAACCGTTGATGTCCAATCGCAATACTCTCAAGGCTCAGCAAACAAATGGTTCGACCATCCCTAACCTTCGTCCTCGTACGTGTTACTGATTTCAATCTCTTCGGGCATATAGCCGACGCAGCGCCTCATTCATCTCCCAGATATGCAGACAACGCAGCTGCCCATCCGGGTTCGGACCTGAAAAGCGTTGATTTATCGGACAGGAATATACCAGCACGGGAAATCCCCAAACCCGACGCAGCATCTAGTCTAAATTCCCCTTCAGTTCTGGCATCTTCTTCCTTCTCCTCCATCATGTCTTCCCCGCTTGCGGGTCGTCTCTCGTTCCAAACTCTTACGAACTACATCCCTTCGTGGGGTATGCCTCCTCCCCGTGGCACTCAGAGTGATGCTCCAGGGCACGACTCGAGGCCGTCCGTTCCACCGGCCGGCACGGTGAAACGGAACGGGCCAAAATTCGTTTCCAAGCAAAGCCAGCTTGAGCGTTTGAGGAATCGTTTGGAACGAGAGAGCGTTGAAGGCCGGAGTACAATAGGGAAGAAGTGCGAAGACGATGCTGTCTTCCTGTGATGGTGGGTATCCTCCTTCAACTATTTTGTCGCGACTCACGAGCATATGCAGTTGCCATATAGTCTCCTTATCCCTTTTCATAACCCATTTGAACGCGATATAGATTGCTACGTAGGAGTTTTCTCTATTCACGATCGTGGATTTCCGCCCGCTTTCTTTCATGTGTACCTTTTTTAAGTCTTGATTTGTACTCTCCCCGTGCCCTTACGATTAACAGTATCTTTATTGGCGCAGCTTGACGTTGTGTCCAGTGAGAGGACGTTTTTTCGTGTGTATTAGTAGTAGTAGTTGTGCAATCCAGTTCATGCATAGTGGTCGGCGGTCAAGCTTAGAAACAGCGTGGGAATCGCATCAATCCGCTTCTCAAAGTCCGCTATCCTCCCTGCAACCATGTCGTTCGCCAAGAGCCGCTTCATGAAGAACTGGTTTGCCGTCGAGGTAACTCTCCTGCACCTTTCTATTCACCTGCTGACAGCTGCACCCAGGCAATTCCGATGTGAGTCTGGACACGTCTGGTTGTGGGCCAGTCGGCTCAGCTCCTCTTTCCAGATATGCCCTTGTGGGCGGCGCCTGCTGCGGCGCTTCGTGGTACCTCTACCGTCTTGCCACCGGTCCCTCAGGTGCGCTGCACCCTGCTTAAATTCTACGCCGGCCCTGACCCGCAGGAAACAGTGGTCTGGACCAAGAGCAACCCTCAGCCATGGCAATCCATCGAACAAGACCAAGGCACCAAGCTCCTTGAAATAAACCAGAAGTTTGACAAGAGGTGCGTTCGTTGAATCTATTGTTTGACTGCTACCAATTCATACCGCGTCCAGCTGGAAGCGTGACAAGCTGTAGAAGTCCTTCCACTTGTTTTCCTATTGTTACAAACTTCAGAAAAATATTCTATTCGCCCACGTCGTCCGTCATAAACATGTCTTGGCTGTCCATCGATTGCGATTGTGATCTGAGTTGATCCGGCCATTGGCTTTAAATTGCGTCGCTGATACTCTTCCCACTTTGCCATGTCCTCCACTGATCTCCCCAATGAAGTCCCCATTCCCGGACCTCTTGTGGTCCGTGCTCTCTTCAAATATTCGAACAATTCTGAATCGATCTTTGATAGACTCGATTAGACGGGCCACTGGGACTGCCGAGGATCGTGTTTGGTGGAGGCGCCCTTTCACACCAATACAACAGCGAAGAGCTCTTGTCTAGTGATGCTCCTCTTCGCACAGTGCAACTCGCACTTCGGTAAACTGGGTGAGGTTCATGCAACATCTGGACTCACCCCTGTCGCAGTTATGGAATAAATACATTCGATACATCCGCATACTATGGGCCGTCCGAAATACTGCTAGGAAATGCTCTCCAGGACCTCAAAGACGAGTTCCCTCGCTCTTCTTATCAGCTGGCACGTTCGCGATCACTCTGTCTTTTGATACGTTCTCACCTTCCTTAGATGACGAAATGCGGACGGTATGGAATGGCAGAGTTCGATTACACTCCCAACAGGATCCGTGAAAGCGTGAAACGTAGTCTCGAACGTCTGCATACAGACTACTTCGATGTCGTGCATCTGCATGATATCGAATTTGTTTGTACAGAGGTTGCGCCTAGACGAACAGGAAACCATACGTCTGCCCTGAGCGAAGACAAGGCGGCATATGGCCTGCTCGAGGGCGAGGAGAGCAAGATAAGAGGGGATGGTGACCAAAGGATACTCGATGCCTTTGCGGAGCTTCAAAAGATGAAGGAAGAAGGGTTAATCAAACATATCGGGATCACAGGTGCGTTTATTCACAATCCTTGAATGATCGCGTTCTCATTTGGCTGGAAGGATACCCGCTGTACACGCTCCTTAGGGTGGCGTTGTTAATTCTCCATACACCGCCGTTCAAACCCGTCGATGTCATTCTCTCTTACTCCAACCTCACTCTTCAAAGCAGTACATTCCTCCAATTTGCACCCCAACTTTTTGAGCGTGCGCGAGTGCAGCAACTCCTGGCAGCCTCGCCGTTCAGCATGGGGCTCCTCACCGGCGTTGCGCCCCCGCCGTGGCATCCTGCATCACCTGCCCTCCTGGCTGCGACTATCCAGGCATCCGAGGAGGCGAAGGCCAGAGGTAGATCTTTGGCGGATCTGGCGACAGGATACTGCATTCGACACACTGGTGGGGCCATTCCCTTGGCTGTGGGGTTTAGCAAGCCGGAGGAAGTCCACGAGTGCGTGAAAGTCTGGAGAGAGATTGAGATGGACGGAGAAGAGGGTGTGAGCAGGAAAGAACAGGAGGAGGTAGTCAAAAGAGTATTCATGGAAGCAGGGATGTTGGATTGGGCTTGGGCGTCTCCACCATGACTTTCTGGATCGTGTATTAGCGACTGTGTAGTTTAGAAGAGGCTGAATTCAGACATCGCGCTTTGACCGCTTGTCACGGGAATGTCCAAATCCGATCAAAGTAAGCTTGTCGCAAACGACCATCGCCAGTCTTTTTAGATTCAACTAATAGGCGGTCCTTGGATCCCAGCTCTTAAATATTCATAGACACATGGAACCTTCATCGACCCTCTTCTTACTGTGCGACTTGCAGGCGAGATTCCGGTAAGTGGACATAACCAATGGATGAAAACCTTTCAACATGCTACTCCTCGTATCCTGAATAGTCCTGTTATCTATGGATTCGAACATGTCGTGGCAAGCACTAACAAAATTCTAAAAGTTGCTAAGGTATGGGTCGCTAACCACTTTAACACTGTCGGCTGTAAATCCGGTTTTCCCCAGATTTTGGGGTGCGAGGTCTTGGCAACGACACAGAAGGCGAAGGGTAGGCATAGGTTGCTGAACAAAATTATAGGATAGTGGTGATTTATCTAAAGTCCACAGTGCTAGGCCCCACCGATCCTGCGGTGGACCTCGACTCCCTCGGCGCTTTGCACGTCGGGACCTGCGATAAAACCCTATTCTCCATGCTTACCCCGGAAGTTGAGGCGATCCTGAAAGAAAGACCGGCAGTAAAATCCTTAGTCCTGATGGGAATCGAGGTTTGCCGTACCAGGCTAGTGAAACATATGTGTTGACGCTTTCTCCAGTCCCACATCTGCATCCTTCAGACCGCATTGGCTCTTCTCGGCCACCCCGCCAAGTATACAACCTACGTGCTCGCAGATGCAGTCTCCTCCGCCAATCCCGCCGAAGTCCCTCTTGCTTTGTACGAGAAAAAAAAAATCATCAAAGCCATCCAGTTCATTGACTACGCCAATTTAGAGCGCAAATGCGCGCCGCGGGTATAATTATAACGACCAGCGAGAGCATTGCCTTTCAGCTCATACGAGATGCCAGCACGCCCGAGTTCAAGGCATTCAGTAATGTGATTAAGGAGGAGAAGGACGCGACCGCCAAAGCAGTTGAAGCCCTGCTAAACAAAGGTTGTCTCGAACGAAGTGTTCTCTAGACTAAGAAAACGAATCTAGAAGGCGATGGTCACGTGACCGGCGCGCTACCATTGTACAGGGCTATTCGACTTGTACGCAAGCCTCGACATCCCAGGAATGATGTTTCCACGGGCCAACGTCGTTTTCCTCCTTTTTTCCGCTGACAAAGATGTCTTGAGACCTAGGGCGTGGTGGCCTCACGGTGCTTTCATTTCGGCACTTGTTGCCTCGTTCAAGTTGGCACAAAGATCAACGCCCATCTTTGGCCCATCTCCATTTTCAGCAACACCGTTTCGCACTGATCTCGAACCGAGATGTGATGTCCCGTCCGGTGAAACAATTGTCTCTGTCGTGGTACATCGGCCTCCACGAGCCACCTCAGTACTACCAAGACATTCAATTTCGCCAGCCAGGGCCTTTAGACCTAGGGAATAAATACCCGCCATTAAAATCTCAATTTAAGCCATTTTCGCCGCGACTTCGTTGCTTTTTACGCCACTTGGAGGCTGCGCTTTGACTTCCGGGAGCCTATTGTCCTAGCCGCATCCTCGAGGCTGGCCTGGGAGAAAGCAGTTACAAGTGGCCAACGGGTGGCCTCATTGTTACCACTCGCGGGTGGTATATATAAAGAGCGCCCCTCAGCCATTCCCTCAGACATTTCAATTTTCTGCTCCAACTCAGATGGCTAACTTCTCTCGAACCATGTCCCGCCGGCAATCGCTGCCCTACGGGACGGCCCCGCCTATGGGCTATTCCTACGGGGACCAGGGCTACTCCTATGGTGACCAGGGCTATTCGTATGGCGAAAATTATCCAGGCATGTACGCCGACCCGATGATGCAACAATCCGGGGAGGTGCGCTCTCTTGCCCACTAAACTGCTTTCTTCCACTGATCTGATCCGTAGTACCCCCAGTCCTCGTATCCCATCTACGGTCCCCCTGCGGGCCTTATACCCCAGAGTCATCGCTTAACAGGTCCATGTACGCCTTTCTTTGTTCCATACCTCGTGCCACTCAAAATAAATAAATAAAATCCCTTCAGCTTACGAAGACCTCTCCCTACGAGAACCTTACTATGCCGATGACATGCAGCTGCCCGTTGCAAGAAATGCCCTCACTCCGATGATTGGTTTCGGGAATACAAGTCGCCCGCGCCATCGCCGTCACTCTACCGTGTCGTATAGCGCCTTGCCACCCGTGATAGATGGGGGCTATCGCGCACCCAGCTCCATGCACATCAAGTTCAAGCGCAAGGGTGCATTGATGGCTGGTGTCAATCTTGCTGACGCGCAATCGACTCGTACTCGACTGTCAGGCAACGACGCCTACACGATTCACGACCTCCATGCGGATCGGCGGCGGCGCATATACCTGCGTGTTCGCGTGAGTGCACTTGCCCTGGTTCTGATTTCCTGCGCATTCTGATAAACTTCTCCAGTGGGCTGGATACTCATCCCTGACGTACGAAGTTCCGCTCGACGTTTACGACGGGCGCGTCAGCATGCAGGCGCTCTCAAGACGCGTCGCCCGTGCTTGCGTGCATTATCTGCAGGTAAGACTTATTTCAGGCCGATCGGGATCATCTCATTAACTGTTTCTAGATGAACATGGTCCCCGTCATGTACAGCAGAGTCGAGCTGCACCACCTCGAGGAGATTTCTTATGGCGTGTGGCAGCCCATGCTGTCCACCCGCTGATACTTGCTTCCACTTCTTTCCCCCATCCCAAAATCGCGATTCCGAAACCAAAGACCAATGTACTTGATTGTTCTCGTCTCTTTTCCGTGTTTCTCTTCACGACCCGGGATCCCTTTTCCCGTTCTCTGTGACTGTTTTACGTTACGATATGGATTCCCCTCTTTATTTACGCCTCTTCACGACAATATCATGACTATTACAACCAATTATTTTAGAATGCTGGTATTCCGGTTCGTGCACATATATAATGTACGGGTACAGTCGCATAATTTATTAGAAGCTTGTCAGGCTCTTCGACACCAGAATTACAGCTCATTCTTCAAGTCCATTTATTGTAGTACAACTGATTAGGGTATTACTGCTCGGTAAACGGATTGCACTCGCATACCGCTGCGCGCACAGCGAAACTACAAACACTACCCATAACTAGGCCACCAACGAGGCAGAAGCTAGCTACAGTTGCAGCTACGTCCACATCCTTCCAGCGTCCCTCAAGCCGTGGGTTGTGTTCAAGCGACGGTGCGGCCATCATACATAGGCTAGAGAGATAGCCGTTGGACATGCCAAAGATGAGTAAGAGGAACATGAACGCGAAATCGGAGTTGATGATTGGTGAGCTAGGAATCCCTGTTGACGAGGGATGTTGTAGGTTGCATATGAGGAATAGCGGGATGAAGAATGTGCGAGCCAGGGAAAGAATTAGAAGTCTTTTCGCGGACCATATTAACAGCCTGGGGAAGGAGCAGAGATATCGACCCGAAAAATCGCCGACGTTGAAAACGAGGAAATGTATGGCGCTGAACAAGAGAGGGTGGGTGTCGGGGTTGGTGGGTATGATTGACGTTGTTATAGCTGGGAACACAGCCTGGTTCGAACGGGAAAAAATCAAAATCTAGCGGTGTAGCTGACGCAAAGGACTTTACCAGTGTGACGACAAAGACGTACGAAACCGCAATCTCAAAAATGACTGGGGGAAGTTAGAACGGCTGCACTGCGTTTTCAAAAGGGACCAACCAACCATTAGCCTTTGCCACGCGCATGATCTGTCCCTTCTCATCCGACAAGTCATTTCGGCCCGTAGAAACGAGGGCTCGGAGCTCATCCGAACTTCCATTCTCGCCTACAACCTTCTTATGCTCCAATGATCCCGCTACTGTCTTGTAGGCCGGCATTGTGACTAGCCATCCATGTGCGGCAGCACTGACGATGAGGAAAATCGTGGAGAGACTGAAGAAAATCAGGGCCGATCTTTCTTCTGGTTCCCCATTGCTGACGTAGGTTGAAATGGTTTCACGCGACTGGCCCCATACAGAGGCCACTGCGCTGAAAACCTGGACGCCGCTTACGGCAACAGCAACGGCAGCCTGGCCAGACATGAGGGCCTGCACCGCCGTTGGCCCAAAGAGCGAAGCGATAACAATTATCGCTGTTTGAAGGTATGCACCAAGAGCAGCTTGGCTGACACCATTGACCAGAACAAACACAAAAAAGAGTCCTGGACTGGTGTGCACGAAGGTGCTAATGGTCAACAGAAATGTGAGGGACGACAGGCAGAGAGTCGTGATGAGGGCACGCCGCGAAGGAGACGACTAGAGGAAAGTTCAAGATTATATATGGGAGAGAGATGAAGACTCGCTTGTTTGGAGGTTATAGTTGCGCTGGCAAGGAATATGAAGTTGGATGCGGTGAATGCGCAGGTCAGATATGAGGTAAAGGATAATCTGAGCGGAGAGTTGGCGAGCCGAGATAAAAAGAACGGCGTGGCCGTGATCATCACTGGTGAGGCGAATAAGTCATCGAGGAAGAAACGAGGCCAAAGCATCCGCGCTCACCGTTCCAGGGTAAGAGTACAGCGCATCCCAAAACAAAGTGAATCCATCGTATACGGGAATCCACAACAACATCCCTGGGTGATAGTAAGCAGACGGATCCTTAATGTCAACAGAAGAGTAACAACGGTGCAAGATTGGAGGCGTCGTCCTGCGACTCTTCAGAGTCGAGATCTGGGTCAGGAAGCACCAGTGGGTTGGCAGCTACAGGAGCTTGGGGGATGGGATGGTACAGCGCATCGGGAGAATGGGGCGCCATGGTTGTTAGTGAGACGCGTCTGAGCTCCGCCTAAGGCCCAATTAGGAAGCGCTGATTCCCACAATGTTGATTGACATTCTCCCACCGGGTTGATCGGTGTTTTTTAGATTTGAAACTGAAAGCTAGGGTTAGGGTTAACCTTATAAGGCATATCTAATCTTATCTATTTCCTTATAAGGTTAACCCTAACCTAGCTTTCACTCTCAGTTCTAAAAAACAGTCCCGATATTCGATTAACCTGTGTGCCTCTCTAGCTAAATATTTACATCCTTTGGTATCACCTGGTTCGGCGCCTCCCAAAGCCCAAGCTGTGTAAGTTGGTCTTTCCTCTTTATTGCCTTCCTCGTCTTTCGGGCCTGCTTCTTTTTGGCCTTCTCCGCTACCGCCAGTGTGAGCCATCTCCTCCTCCTCTCGGCTTCTTCCTCAGCTGAGAGCTTCTGGCGCCATTTGAATGTAGCTTCCGCCCTCGCCTCTTTCGTAGTCCTTCCATTCAGCTCCCTCATTTCTGCGGCGAGGTAGTCCCTGAGGAGCGACTTCTTGTACGACTGATGCGATTGCCAGCGTTTCATTTTCTTCGCACGGGAGTGAGGGTTGGAAAGCTCCTTGTGCAGATAAATCTCCACGGGCGGCGAATCCCCGAACCAAGGTTTCTGCGTGGGGTGGGACATCCCGGCGATGTATTCATCTTCTGTCGGTACTCGTGGTGCAGGAGCCGTGAGTATGTGGGAGAAGGATGGAGGAACGTAGGTGACTTTCGCAACTTCCTTCTTTGTAGTATCGTACATGCCGCCTGGTGTACGGCGTTGGAACGGAAAGTGAATATATATCATGCAGGCTCACCAGCTCGATACGACCTTGGTGGTGGCGTCGGCCATGGGATCTTGATCTTCTCGCCTTTGAGATGCGGTACGACAGGCGTCGTTCTGGTCGCGAATCGATCCCACTGCCATCGATGTAGTCGAGTATTCCAGACTGGGGGGGTCGTAGATAAGCGCTCCGCGAATACACTTCGAAATATATTCAAATCAATTCGCAATCCAACCGCAAAGAAAATGAAACAAGCGTACGGCAGTTTACGTGGTTCTGTAGAGCCAGGTAACGGGGGAAATTCATATTCGCCAATGAAGAGCTGGCAGCTTGCGTAGGAATATGCAGGACCGCTAGTATTGCCATCCGCTGCAGACCTTTGAGTCTGGGGTAAAGGGTGAGAGTTTTATATGGATGGCAGAGGATAGCCAACCTGTGGGAATTCGACAATATTCTCCAGACGTCTTATTTTGAAAACTTCGCGCAACTTGTTTCCATACCGTCCACGAATTCGAACCTGGTCTCCCGGGACAATATTCCAAAACTTGATACGGGTCTTGGGAACGGAGAAACCATCTTCGGCGTTTGGATCGAAAGCGTCCGTCTTCCTGCTGGTCATTCGAAGTTTTCGGGGAACCCTCCGCATATGGTTAAAATTTGTGGTCCATGGTCTCGTGGTGCCTTGGTGCAGCTTATTCTTTAAAAATGTCGTCAGGGCTGCCTTGGGTACTACCGCCCTCGACATCGTGGCTCAGGCTGAACAGTGAGCACTGAGCAAGTCGAGAAAAAGATGTTACAGCACGTGACTGGTGTGACGAAGCGCGAACACTATCTGAACAGCGCGAATCAAAGCCATTAAAGTAGCACAAATCATAATGGAGGCCATTTTTGTGAAGCTGATATGTATACAGACAACTTGAGGTAACAGGGTCACTGAAAACTAGATAAAAATGAATAAAAAGTATACATCAACCAGCCTTTGCCCATGCGTTTGACGAGGAGCTTGGTTCTTCAGATTCCAATGTCTAAAGAAACAAAATCAGACAGGAGGGCAAAAATGAAAGAACCAGTACCTCAAGTAACATTCCCAATACATGATCGACCTCAGATGGTGGCACACCGCCGCAACCAGCGCCTATCAGTCTTCTATACTCGCCCATCCTGCCGCTGGTACCAGCCTCCGCCTGGAACGACACCAGTTCGTCAAATGTCCCTTTTCTTCGCTTCCTGAACTGTTCCACGTCTTGACGCAAAGCATTGCACGCTTGTCGTAGAGCCTCCGGATCCGTTGGTATGTCTGAATATAATGTGATCAGATCCGAGATGTCTTCAGTTTGAGCGAGTTTGCGCTTCATTCTCGACGCTTCGTCGTCGGTCTCCATGTCGTCTTCCATTCGATAGGTAGTAGGGGCCACGAGTTCACCATTTCCGGCGTCCCGGATCTCTTTTTCACGCACTTCTTCGTCCTTCACCCACTTTTCCCATCCCAAGCGATATCGACGACCCATCTTTGTGGATAGAGCCTCCTCCCTCTCTTTCAAATGCTGTTTCGCTTGTGCAAGACCCTCGGCCTGTGCTCTGAGATGACCCACAGTACGCTGGCTTTCGAGTATCTCTGCTTGGATATTGCTGAGCAAAGCGTGCGCCTGGGCCGTATCTCGCTCCTTGTCTCGTAACTCCTGATCAAACGATGCGGCCAAGCTATCCAACATGCTCGTCATGTCGTTGACACATCGGGTACTCGCTCTTTGCCCAACAACAGAATGGTGGAGGGGCGGGCGATCGCCGTTGGCTGGCGCAAAAGCGTAATTGGGGAGGGCGTTGTGCGGAGGATACGCGGCATGTGCGTTGCGGAATGACATCCCCATAGCGCGGGACGGGGGAACGGGTGATGATCTGAACCGTTCGTCTTCGAGGATATAGTCTTCTGTACTTTTACCGTCGTTATTGACGATTTTCGGATCAGCGCCGTTGTCGATTAGGAGCTTAACAAGACGCTTGCTCCTGCAACGTGCTGCCATTGTAAGTGCGGTCTCCCCATCCTCGTCCTGGAAATTGATAACATCCGCGAGCTCCTTCGGATAGTCCGAAAGTCGGTTGAGAACAATCTCCATGTAATACCGAGCCGCATGCGTTTTACCCTTGGACATCGCAACATCGACAATGTGGTGGAACAGGGTCCGATTGTAGTTGTCGATGTTGAGCGTCGAACGATGAAGTAATTCGTACAGCTCCGGGAATTTCCGAACGTCGTAGTTGTTAGCAAACATGACGCTTCGCATCAAGCAAGTTTGGCCGGCATTGTTGACTTTAAAAATGTCGGCGCCGGCGGTCAGCAGTAGTTTGACGACGCGGATACGGCCCATCGCGCATGCCCAGTGTAGCGGCGTGTGCCCATCGTCGTCAATTGCCATGTTGGGGTCAAACTCGGGAGTCGGAGTAATAAGGAAGTGTGGCACTTGGTTGGAGTCGGAAATGAAAAATTCCAGCAGTTGGTCGGCATAGGCGCGAGGATCGTTGGCACCATTGGCCTTGAAGCGGTCGCTCTCGGACAACGAATATGGATCGTTTGCGGTCCTCGAGTATTTATTTCGACGATTAAAATCGTCACCGCGTCCATTGGATGCGTACGGTGGTTCGGAGCCACGGATCGGGGAGGGTGTGCGCGAGCTGGAAGATGCTTCTGATGGAGAGGGGGTCATGGAGCCGTCCTCGGACCCACGAGCAGACAGCGTATCGTGGTCCGACTCGTCGTCCACGACATCTGGTACCTGTCGTCGGGAAGAGCGTGTGCTGACCATCGGGCTGCCCAGTACAGAATCATTCCCGGCCGATTTGCGTGGTGGGCGGCCTGCTGTGCTGGCTACAAGATGTTTCGGTGCCAACGGAGGGCTCTTTGCGGCGGGCTGGAATTCAATTATAGGGCGGAGAAGAAGCTCGCAGTTGTACTGTTTCGCGAGGCTAAGCCCTCTCTCAAGGGGAATCCAAGTGCCTGGTAACGACATCGGGATTCTGCGTGCGGTGACGGTATGCTCGCACGAACCTTGATATTTGCCATATCCCCCCTGAACCTTTTCATGCTCGCCCTTCTGAACTTCGCGCTCGAGCACGCGAGTACGCTGGGGCTTGTCGAAGCCAGCAACCTTGAGGATTTGGGTCGCGTTCAACCACGAATCAGAGCGCCGTCTCATCACCGCAACGCCTTTGCACATCCTGCGCGTGTAAAGGGTGTCAAAATGCGTGTTAAATCGCGTCGAATTGCACGCACATCTCATACACCGGAATACCACTGTACGTGGCCTGAGTTGCGGGCCGAAAACAGTATGAGAGAGCCGTGCTATATCGCATTGGAGAAAGACTCGCCTTGAAGATTTGGTTGTCTGGCATGGCTCCGCCCGCGGCTTTGTCACACGTTCAATGAATATCCAGGACCTTTTCTTTCGTCTCGGAGCGGAGGAAGGGCGGTAGGGCAGGGAGCTTTACTCAGGAACACGAGGGTATTCGAGTCACCAACATGGACAAACAATCGGCCATTCTCCTACCTTCATCTTGTGGCCAGCAAGCCCGTTTTTTTGGTGGAAAAATGGCTGTTTTCCCTGGAAACTAGACGACATCTCACCATTGAAAGTCCATTTTCTGCCATCGAATATCCTGCAGGGTCCGTGCGAACGATCGAAATGAGTGATCAGCAATTGCAATTGAACCTCAACATTGTCTCCCTTTGCCATGCCCAAGTCACCATCCAAGTCGCCTTCCAAGTCACCTTCGACACCGAAAAAGTCCCGAACATACACTGTATGGAGGAGCCCCATCACCGCACCGAATACTACTCCTCTCGCAGCACCCAATGGCCCCTCTATTGTAAGTCGGCGTCGCCCGCAACATGCCAACCGTCGACTTGATTGCATTAGAAACGCACTGAGGCCACCAAAAAATACAAAGTCAAGGTTGCCGATCTGGACACCATTACACCTATCTCAAGACAGCCCAACCATATGGGAGGTTCTGCTCCTATCCAAGTCTACAATGAGTGCGATGTCGCGGCTCTGGCTCTCAGGGTTCGCCCGGGCAAGCCTTTACCTGAACCCGCTCCTCTGGCTGGTTCAAGCTCGTCGGGCCTATCGCCAGGAACTTTGGCCAAGAAAAATGGTCGTAGGATCATGAGGACTACTGCCATGAAAGAATTTAAAGTCAGGATTGGGAATAAGACGCATCTACACATACTTATATGGACATTTATCCAGCTAACCCCAAGTCAAATGGACCAGTTGAATCCAGTTTCAACGACACCGAACGCGTATAGCACCGTCACGAAATACTATAATCGGTGCGACGTCGAGGTGCATCTAAACCTGATTTCTTCGGATCTCTGGAACTTACGACACTGTTTGATAGAATTTGAAGTCGCGACTTGAGCATCTTCGGACTGCCAGCTCTAATCATCGGGAAGAGTATGATGAACCCAATATGTTCGATGGGCTATCCCACGACGACGCGGCAGCTTTGCGTAAGTCTGGAGTGGATGCTTGATCCGGAACTGCGGTGTTGAACCCCCCCAGTTGCGCAGGTCATGCACCGGTAGAGCTTACTACTTATTAGTGATATGTTTAGTGTCTTTGTAAATCTACACTCGAAGTTGGTGTGACTGAAAGCAGTGTTGATCTTTATGGTTGTTTGGTGCACGAGCCTTTTCGAACCAACCGCGAAGCGCCAGTCAGAGTCGTTCCACCGAAGCAGTCTGCCTCTCGACTCTTCGTAATACTACACAGATGCCACCAAAGTGTGAGCCTCTGTGCCGTTTCGGGGACAGGTACCCACTTTCATTCACCACCAGTAGACGCGTTTCAGTGGTGCTCACTTACGTTTGTCGCAGGCTTTACTTCACCACTTTCCCCCAGCCCGCCCCCAACCCGTTGGTCTTAAATCGTCTCGCCGCAGACCCCGGCAATCGCCCACGCGTTCGTACGCGTCCCAGAGATGCCCACGCCGCTTCTGCCGACGAAACCGCGACCTATTACTACTTCACTATCGACGACCAGCTCCTTTATCTCTCCTTCTTCCAGGACTGGGGCCCACTCAATATTGCGATGGTCTACAAGGCTTGCATCCTTATACACGAACTCCTCGAGGTCTGTGCATGTTCGAATGCTTCCGCCCGCTGCTCACGTGCCGCACCATTCGTTCATTGTTCTTTCAGGATAAGGATTTGGCTCCGCACCGACTAGTTCTGTACTCTTCCGACGATCCAAAACGAAAGGCGAATGCTGCGCTCCTTCTCGCACTATTTATTGTCAGTTCGCGTTAGGATAGATATGATCGACGCTTACTCGTTCCTATCAGATGATCGTGCAGAGACGGGCGCCTTGGGAAGCCTTCCATCCTATTGCAGAGCTTGAGTTCATGCCGTTCCGAGATGCGGGACGCGGCCCGTCAGATTTCAGCCTCAACATCCAGGACTGTTTGTGGGGGATCTGGAAGGCAATGCAACATGGACTCTGCGATATGAACGAATTCAGCGTGGACGACTACGAATATTACGAGAAGGTTGAAAATGGGGACTGGAACTGGATAACACCCAACTTCATCGCGTTTGCCTCCCCCGTAGACTCGAACTGGATCAAAAGGGAGAAAGAAACCAAGGAGAATATCAAGGCAAATGGTGCGGCGGCTGGGTCGACTTCGACCTCATCGTCCTCGAGCAATTTGGCATTACAGCGAAAACTCCCCACCCCTTTCCTCAACTGCTTAGACTACTTCGACAAGCGCAACATCAAGCTCGTTGTTCGGTTGAACACCGAGCTATACGATCGTGTCACCTTTTTGGATCGCGGGATTGACCACATGGAACTGTACTTTGATGACGGCACCAATCCAACGGACGAGATTGTCCGAACATTTTTAGACGTTGCTGACCGGGTTATTGAAAGTGGGGGTGTTGTGGCGGTCCACGTACGTCGATCTGTTTCCGAGATTTCCCCCCGTTTATCCTTCGTTAGTGTAAAGCCGGGCTAGGGCGGACTGGTACCCTCATCGGAGCCTATCTCATATGGAAATATGGCTTTACCGCTAATGAGGCCATTGCTTTCATGCGTATAGTGCGGCCCGGAAGCGTCGTCGGGCCGCAGCAACAATATATGTATCTGAAGCAGTTGGAGTGGTGCAAGTGGGCTGCCGCAGACGAGATAAAAAAGCAGCAGGCAGCTAGTGCAATCGCGTCGGCCACTCTAGTTACACCAGCGACTCCGCCTGCTGAGGAGGAGGATCTAGCCACCATGGACATCACTCCTCCGCCATCCCCGGCCCACGTAGCCCCGGTCACCCCAAGCCGACACATCGCGACCGCCGCCGCAAAAGCAAAGGCCATCGCTACGCCCGGTCAGCCGCGGAAGACTCCCACCGCGAAACGCACTCTGTCTCGCGATTCGGACGACGAGGAGGACGAGTCGCAGGATGTGTTGCCCGCTTTAGTCTTGCCGACTGGAGCACGGCCAAGAGTAAAGACCTCCAGAACAACGGGACCAAAGAACGTCACTGCTTCCGAGTCGCGTCCGACCCGCGTAACCAGATCGACAACAGGCGCTGCCAACATACGCAAAACCGGTACTGGGTCTTCCAATTTGCCATCGCCTGTGAAGACGTCTTCGAGCCAAGGCCCGAACAAAATTCCTCGCCTTGCGACAACACGCACGACTTCTGCCGCGAAGGCAGCCGTTGCTGCGGCTGGCACCGCTGCCCGGCGGCCAAACCCTCCTCCTTCGCCCGCGCCATCGCGGCTCCCTACGCTCATACCCTCCAGGCGCGCTCCGCAGCACACGTCGTCCTTGACGGACGTCGCGAGCGCTACGCTCAAGCGCACGCCGACGGTGCCGTCTGACGCGTGGATGAAGACCAATGTCGCTGCGGTCGTTGTCCCTGGGAGCAAGTCTGAGCGTCCGGGGCTGCGGCCCATACGGCGGAGGCGCAGCAGCTTCAGCTCTGCCGACGTCGTCGCTTGATGCGCGCACAGAATCTCGGACATCTATCTTCAAGTAGGTATATCTCTTTTTTTGAATCTCTCGTCCTACCGGAATTCGCTGTCCTTGCTAGTCGATACATGTATACTTATTATACCTCGCTACTGTCTGCGCGCACAACCCCGTACTCCCCACCCTACCATCGATACAAACTGTTTATTATACAATCTCTGTTACCTTCCCCTCCTCGCTGTGACTGGACCTTTCCTTGAATGGATCGGACCCGTGTATAACTGTGTTTAGAATTGCGTAATAAATAATATATCCCATCCAATCTACCGAAGTACAGTTCTTTTCTCTTTCTTTCTATCTACCACCGGCCTATGCGCGCGCCGAGTACTTGTGCATGCATTCGAAGAACCACCGCAAGTCCTCCGGGTCGACGCCGGGTGTGATCCCGTGCCCGAGGTTGGCGATCCACCCCTGTGAGCCGCCGTCGACGGCGAAGCCCGCGCACATGCGCTTGACGGTGCCCTCGATCGCGTCGCGGCCGCCATACAGGACGTTCGGGTCCATGTTTCCCTGCAACGCAACCTTGCCCTTCACGAGACGCCGCGCCTCCGCGGGATCGATCTGCCAGTCGAGCCCAAGCGTATCGTAGCCCGCGCCGTCCGCGAGGGAGGCGAGCGCATAGTTGGCGCCCTTTGCGAAGAGGGTCATTGGTGTGACCGGAAGGTTCTCATCCGCGAGGCGTTTACGGACGTTGGTGGATATGTGGACGAGGGTCGGGCGCGAAAATACGTCGAAGTCGTGCGGAGAAAGTTCTCCGGCCCACGAATCGAAAATTTGCAGGAGCTAAAGCAAATATCAGATGAGACGGAGGAGGAAGGGGATTTTTGGGTTCTCGCCTGTGCGCCTGCCTTGACCTGCCCTACCAAAAAATCCACGCACACATCGGCGATGCGCATGAGGAGCGCTTTGGATTCTTCAGGATATTTGAAAATCCAAGTTTTGACCTTTTGGAATATCTTGGACCCGCCGCCCTCTATCATATACGCGAAAAGTGTCCATGGGGCCCCGCAGAAGCCAATGAGCGGGACTTCGCCTGCGAGGGCCATGCGCGTCTGGGTTATTGCCTTGAAGACGTACCCCAGTTCTTTGTCGACATCTACGATCGTTTTGAGCTTGCTAATATCAGCAGGCGTGTCGAGCGGCTCGGGGAAACTGGGCCCGGGGGTCATGAGGACCTCCATGCCCATTGCCTGCGGAATAACAAGGATATCCGAGAATATAATCGAAGCATCAAGGAGGCCAGAGTAACGGCGAATGGGCTGGAGAGTGATCTCTGTAGCCAGGTCCGGGGTGCGGCATATCTCAAAGAATTCATGCAACTTGCGCACTTCACGGAATTCTGGATGGATGGTGTTGGATGTGTGAGATGGACACCAGGACGGACGAGCATACCTGGAAGATAACGCCCTGCCTGCCGCATAACCCAGACAGGCGCGCGCTCCGTCTTTTCACCTGAAGGACGGTAAGAAAGGCATGGTGTCGGTGCACGGCGTACGGACCCCGTGCTGCTCGCAGTACCAAGTCGTTCTTCAAGGGCGGGAATTCGGGGGCCATTGTGGTGGTAGCGGTGGTAGTGGGGAGGCTGAAAGCAGTCAGAATGCCCACAGTACCGGCCGCAGCGAGACTGAACATACACGTACGTCGTATACGCGCGATTTGACGCGTTCTCGGGGCTGCAATCGATCCGGTCTGCATCCGGCCTCGGTTACTTGATGCGGCGAGAGGCTGCTTGTTTGCCGGCTCTCTCCTTGCCATGCCCATCACTGACCCATCCCAGCTCGTTGCAGAGTCAGTCAGGCGCGTCCTCTCTCTCTCGACTCTCACCCGCTCTCTCCAGGTTCAAAAAGTCTGGCGAGTTCGACAAGCTACGACGCGAACTCCTGGCAGACTCTCAACGCTCTGTTCGTCTCTGTCTCGCCTGGACTCTCTCTTGCTGAGTCTGGCCAAGAGCGGCTTCGATGCATTCAAAGCTCGCATAGACGAAATCGCGCGGGAGCGTATCAAGTCCGGCCAAATGGCGTACACGGCCCCGGACATGCTGCACAAGGAACTGATGCAGGAAGTCAACCGGTCAGTCCACGTCCCGCCCTTCCCGCTGTTCTCTCCATCTCCTTGCTCCCCAGCTTCCCCGTTGTCGAGCGCTTTGCCTTGGAAGTCCCCATGCTGTCCGACAACGCGTTCAAGGAGGGCATCCGCAGCTCCATCCAGCACATCCTACGCGAAGATCGTGGACAGAAAGACCCGCCCTCCGCCTCTGGCCCCTCACAACCACCCGCCGATTCTGCTTCTGTGAAAGAGGAAGAAGAGGCTCAGGTCCCTCCTACACTTCCTCCCCAAGAAGCGCTAATGGTTCCGCCTGTTTCTCGAGGCTCGCCCGCAGAAGCCCGCGTCGGCGGAAAGCAAGCAGAGTCGATCGAGGCCACGCCACTTACGACTGCTCAAGAAACCGGCAACAGCAGCCCTGTGCCTCCGCCCCCCGCCGCGTCGTAAGTCGGCTGTATCAACCCCTTCATGTATACATGTATTTAGCATCGGTTTCCTTTAATCTTGACTACCCCGAAAGACATGGATTAGGTACATCTCGAGTTGTGTCGTGTAAGGTAATGGTACAGTCGTACAGTAAGTCAAGCTAAACCAGGAAAAAAGAATGAACACCCGTATGCAAGATAGGTAATAAATAGATAAATAACCAGCGCCACCAGGAGGCAAGAAAGCGAGAGTGAAAATGAAGGAAGGGAAGGAAGTGGAAGGAAGGGACGACCGAAGTGGTCTCAGATTTAATAAATGGAACCAGACGCAGGCTTAGTCGGCGTGGATTAACTGGATCGCCTTCTCAGATCGCGGTTTAATGGCACAGCGGAAGGGCACTGGGTGACTGAAGAGAAGCAGGAGGTTAGTTAGCTCTTGGTGGTATTCGTGAGACCCGTAGTACCTGATGGTTCCAGTCGTGTTCTCGTGTACAGGGACGATAACTTTACCATTCTCGTTGATGCACTTAGATATGTCGAAGACGGCGAGAGCCATAACGCAGGAGATATAGAGAGACGCGTCGGCGAGGTGCATTCCTACCGCGAGCAAACCCGTCAGCGGTAACGGTAAAAAGAACGGCGAGGTGTATGTACCTGGGCAAATCCTGGACACCAAATTAGTTTTGCTAGTCAACACAAGCATCAGATGGACGACGTACCGACGCCCGAATCCCCAGCAAAAGTTCCGCGGGTCCGTTTCGGCGGGCCTGACTCCCGACGCAATGAAGCGGTCGGGATTGAACCTCATCGGGTCCGCGTACGTCCGCGCATCGTGCGTGAACCGATGAATATTCGTGAGCACGAGCGCTCCCTTCGGGATGAAGTGTCCTTCGTAGACATCGTCCCGCATAGCCCGGTGCGGAACGCCTCGAAGGATGTTAGAGTCCAAAAAATATGTATTCCGCGCAGAGCGTTCTCACCCGTGGGGACGACGGAGTGCCAACGGAGGACCTGAGTTCCGTAAGTTAACAGCCGAAATCGCTGAGAGAACAACGACAGACCTCCTTGACGAGCGCGTCCACGTACGGCAAGTCCTCCCGGTCCGCAAATGTCGGGAGCCTGTCGCTGCCAACTACTGCGTCAATTTCACGCTGTGCCTTAGCCTGGACCGCGGGATGGAGCGCCATCGCGAGGAAAAACGCGTTCACGGCTGAGACTGTCTGAAGCACAACGTAAGGTAAGTAAGCGCCCGACCAAGGTTTGAGTTGGGCATTAAGTTTGACACGGGGAACGTAAGCATACCGTGTCGGCACCGGCTGCGAGAGAGGAAACAATGAGGTCAATGGCCGCTCTGGAGGCGGGGAGACTCACCGCTGTAGAGAGACGCAGACGACCATTTAATGTCAAACTCCTCTTCGGCCGTGAGCTGCTTGGGCTCGAGGAGCGTGGAGGTGAATGACACGGGTGCCGTGCCAGCGGCCTGGATCACACACGAATTAGTTTATGCTCAAAAGTCTTCGTCGCGACGCGAACGGAGGGAAGCCGGCGTACCATTTGGTGTTTGACAAAACTATAAGGTTGTTCGACCAGCTGGTTGAGCGTGGCAGCCCATGCGTTTGCCTTTCTGCGCCAACCGGTGAAGGGAAACCATGTCGGGACGTGCCGCACTGTAAAGCGAAAGTCAGAACACGCGCATGGGGAAAGGCCTTGCGCGTACAGGCGGGGATAAGATCGACCATGAATCCGCCCGGTGCCGTAGAGAGCGAAAATTGCTCAGTGGCTTGTTCGGCAAGCTGAACGAAAGGATCGTTATTCTCTTTGACTTGATACCCATGAGAGATCCGTAGGATAATGGAGCCCGCGGTCCTGCGTGTCGTTAGTGGGTTCCCTATCGAGCGAGCTAAGGCGATGAATATTACTTGCGGATATGTTTGGGAAGGTCGCCTGGTTTAGCCAAAACTCGGCGCAGGAACCGCCGCGTCTCGAGTTCCTCGACCGGTAGAAACTGCTTGATGGCCGCGCGGCTCCCGATTATGTTGTGAAAGAGGCGGCGGAACCGACGGAACCGGTCCCCATAGGGTAGCAGGACAAGAGTGTTTTTCCAGCCGACCAGCTCGCCACCTAGTCGCCGATGAGCAGGACACGAAGTGCGATGTATGGAAATAGGTACCCATAGTGCAGACCGGTCGGTCGGAATAGATCGCGCTGCGCTTGTCCAAGAGGTCGATGGCGACTTTCGCGGAGCCAATAATGATGAGAGGCTGTCCAAGGATGTTAACGCTGCATATGTCGCCTGGCAGGAAACTTGAGTATTTCGACGCGAGATTCTGACTCAACCACTCACCCCATTTGTCGGCCCACTTGGAGAAGGTGATCCACTCTTTCTCAGAAGGCATGTCGAGGACGTTGCCCACGAGCGGTAGGCCTTTTGGACTAGCAGGAAGGTCGTGAACAGCAGTCCAGCAGAGTGGAAATTGATTATACCCAGGCGGTAGAGATTGGACTTGCTGTCGCAATGACAGAAGACGTTTCAGGAGAAGGAGAACGCAGGCTACCGCACAGATATCCAGCGCAAGGAGGAGGGTGACGACCATACCGACCAAGGAGATGACTTGCAAATAAAAAAATAGAGGGGGATAAAAGTGGTATTGCGGCCGGGCCTCTGAGTATAGGTGTTTTATGGGAGCGCGAGTCCATGGTCGTTAGCCTAGCCACTGATGGTTCTTACAAGAAAGCGTTTCAATTGCGAGAAGGCCGCGGTAATCGCCGCACGAGGACAGGGAATCTCGATTTAGCGATGCAGCTACGTTTACGGAGACCCATCGGCGCCACCGAGCCGCGAGCGAAAACCGGTTTAGACCAGGTGCTCCCAAAGAAATAGCGAGCCCTTGCGAGGCAGACGTAATTTGGTTTACCAATGGCCATGGGTTGAAAGGAAGCTCCTGGTCCAGATTAATCGGGTAGCAAGATCTCCCCAGTTGGCGGAACGCGCAAGTTTCTCAGATGTTCGGTGGAAAGAACTTACACGCATAATGGCGAAGGCTTGGGCGAAGGTGTCGGTTTAGACAGGGATGGGCAGCGAGAATAACATTCCTAGTATGATGCGCAGACACGTTGAACCACTCGAGGCAGCCAGGACAGTTTTCTACTTTTGACAGAACATGATGCATGCATTGAGGTGCGGGCCAGGCCGCTTTTGGAACATAGAAATACATAGCAAGCAAATGTTTGTCAACACCCTCCAATTCAAATATACACCGTCTCCACCGTCCAACCTGAATTTACAGACCCGCAACCAATGCAGTACCCTAGTGTAACATAAGGCCTTCCTCTTGCGATTTTGAGGTGTGGCAAGACTTCTGCAGGAAGGGATCAGAAGTGCCCGTGAGGGTAAAGATTACATATACCTCCGATGAGCCCCGTTCCGCTTCTACTTCGTGGGTCGTGTCGATTTTGATGGAAATTGTGGGCCGCTACGAAACGGGTGTGAGGACGGGTGTATCTCGGCATCGAGAAGCTCATACCCTGACGGAGCTCATGTTGCGCGGGGCCTTAGACAGGGTCTGCAGCGAGAACGACAAATCCTCCGGATCATCAGTAAATGCTCGGATGTCCTTGGTGGCGAAGTCAGACAATAAACGGACAAAACATCTGAAGCTCACCTTTCTCGCGTTGAGAGTTGCGAGAACAGAATTGAAATACACTAAAGAAAGACCTGGTGAGATGTCAGTGAATCGAGAGAGAAACACACACACATCGACCGAGGCTGAAGTAGAAGGCTACATAAATGAGCGTATGCCCCCAAAGAAGGATCTACCGAGTATGAAAGATTGTCGACGTGAAGATACATGTAACTCACTGATACGAGGGAAGCGAGTGCGCAAACGGTCGTCAAAAGCCCTGTGCTAACCTAGTTTCCCGTTTTCAGAATCCGCCAGAGTTTGCAGCCGACAGACGAGTGCCAACCGAAAACATTATCAGCTTGGAGATCATCGTGTCTGACCTATATTTTGCGTCGGGCTCAGCACATCTCGGGATGGTTCACAAACATACTTCTTGAATCCAGTTCGAGATCGGCGTAAATAAAAGACGAGAATGACCGCAATCACAAAATCGGCGACAGCTCCGAGTACGTTCACGGACATAGACAGGCCCTACGAATTGGAATTATGCACGGAACCAACGATGAGAAAGAGTCCAGCGCCCCTCACCTTTAGTTCACCAAGCTCTACCCATGTTGAAAGTTGCAACCTGGGATTATCGGTAAGCAAAAGTAAATGATAGATGGTGTTGGTCTTACGATTGGATGGTGAAAGCTAGTACCCGTCAAAGCAAGGTGAGAGAAAGATCGAATCTCCAACGGAAGCATCCTACCGACGGAACATCCTATTGCATTATGCACCGTGAAAAGTCGTGCTGACGCAAATCAAAGATTCAACCAACCAAATTCGGCCAACACAAGCGATGCCTTTGAAAAGTTGTAGCATGACATGGCAACGGAACTGACGAGCGCTGACCGTAACGGCGGTGAGAGCTATATTTTTGTTGCTCACTAAATTCCCGATGAGAACGTTCGGGGCAGCGAATGAGTTAATACGGGCATTCACATCGCCATACTCGCATTGTCAAGAAGCTGTACCAGATTCAATAAGTAATGCCAGACATCTAGTATTTATCACATACCTTTGAACGATCAAACCAATTAAACCCTTTAGGACGATTAAAAGTCAGACAGAGTCACGACTGGGATAGAACTCCGGGTATACATTGAACAAGACTTCGAGCTGAGCATGTAGGCGTCAACGGAGAAAGTCCATGCGGAGGTCGTGCTTACTAAAATACTCCTGTGAGGGCAGCGTTAACAATGGGACTGGGTTAGTTTAAGTCAACCGTAATACCAGACAAGATACGGGAGCGCCTCGGGACGGTTGAAATTTGTTATAACATACCAGTAGACTTGGCGACAGTGAAAAGCCGAAGATGCGTTTGACAAGTCCTCACGCACCTGTATGCGATATGAGGGCCTGGTGGATCGAGTCGAACACGAAGACTAGGCCAACCTAGCGACAATAGAAAATTGGCGAGGGATCAAAGTAATGCAAAGTGAACATACGCACAAGGGCTTTGATATACCTTGCAGATGAAAAATATGTTTGCGATTCCGGGCGCAGCAGTGCACAAACAAACATACCAGACATCGGTGGACCCGTATCTGTCGAAATAGCACCACGTCTGCACACACGATACTATGTATGTTCTGGTAAGAGGGCAACGGGTTTGCATTCCCAGCTTACCTCCATACAGTCTGGGCACCGGATCAGCAGAGGTCAACACCGCATCCGTTGAATGGCTCACCCAGCGGCACCGATAACGCCGAGCAGAGCAGAGCCCATAGTATTGTCGATAGTGGCCATGTCGATAGGGGAGGGGAACGAAGAGGGACCTGGAATCATTACTCGGGACGGCGACGTTTTAAAAGCAAGATTCCTAGTTTCGAAGGCAGCGGCTGATTGGTTATTATGAGTAAGGTCGGGAAGTCGATGCCCGCATCCACATTTCCAGAGCAGAGGAGCATGTGCTTTGGGACCATCTCGCAATCTTCCATGTATAAAACAGGTGCCAAAACTCGAGGCAAGAAAAATCTAGAACCTGGCGGGGCTGCAGCCTGAGGGGTTTGATGTAGACGTAAATGAAGTCTTGGACGTTCCGCGTAGAATCACTCTCGACAATGCCGTGCTTTCGACCTCATTTCAATGGCGGAGGTGGGTCGTGCCAAAGTAGCGCGAAAACTCAGAGCAATATTGGCAGGTACTCAGATGTCGGTTTATCTCAGGGAGATGGTGGGAGATGTCAGGCACAACGGTGGATAATAATGACGCTTACCCGCAGCGGCCAACGTGCTTAAGCTTTTGTGTGAGAGGCAGATTGCTACGTCGCTGCTAACCGATTGAGCTCATTTCTGTTGGGTTCGCCGTAGAAAAGGAAATATCCCGTGTTCGGTCAAGTGGCTCAGCGCAGACTGGCTCGGCGAAGTCGGTATATAACCCCTACAGTCGAAATGTTTGGGTTCTAATTTGGTCTTCTGTGGCCACCAACGGGGCGGGTTTCCGGTTACAAGGTCTGAGTTAGCACATTTGCGCGAGGTACTTGACAACAGTTGATTCGCGTACGGATCGGCCTGGGCTACGGCGGCATCTCGGCGGCGTCGATCATGATGTCAGCAGCCTCGCCGCTGCCTCGGCCAGGCCTCGGCTTCGCCGCCAAGTTCTGAACTTAGCGCAAGATGAGGCAAGATGGAGGGATGTTCATTCCTGGGACACACTCATAATCCCCAAACCTGGCGATATCGCTTCTTTCGAGCGGAATGAGTGGCTGTACAGGCCGATCTGCTTGGCCTGGATGTGGTTACCGATAAAGTTGACATTGGATTTTCGACAGCGTTTCGACTTATGATTTCTCATCCACATGGAGCAACGGGGAGACTGGAGTGATCCAGGTTTTGCACTTTCGACCTTACCACCACTCCGCGAGTGGGTGTTCTTCCTGAAGCTGGCTTTGTCGTCCATTCCACACACTCTTTTTGTTCACTTCGATGGCTTCATTAACTTCAGGAAATGCTTCTAGTAAGTTTGCCTAGAATGCTTCAATTTTCGTCCAATTTATCACTCAACTTCGAAGACTCTACTGGGCCCGTTAACATCGTCCACGGAACGGAGTCGCAATTGATACTGTTCTTGGTACTCAACATGTGGCCTTCGCACTTTGGTCTTCCCATATTATTGGCCATTATTCTGTTCTCGAAAAGAGTTCACCGGCATCCAACATTTGTGAATCTTTGTGCTGGATTCATTATCATCGGCGTGTGAGCACCAGCTCCAATGCGCATCCACCTTGACCAATTTTGTTTTTGTTGGGAAATCAGCTCGTCTAGTGTTCTGTGAGTACTCCCTTGCACCCATTTTTTATCTCTGAACGCACGTTTCAGCCTCTATGCCGGGAAAACGACTGGTGATGAGCCATCTAAAGTGCTGTGTTTGTTCCAAGCCTCCATGTTATATGTACGCACTTCCTAGTTCAACTGTGGTCACCTCTGACAATTTCATATAGGGCGTACCGGCTTTGTGAGTCCCGTTTACATAGTGGTATTTAAATTGATGTATATCCTGCTTCAGCGCGTCGCTTTTGGCCTTCATGCTCGTGCTACAGGTGCGTGCAAATATCACTTGTTCTATCTTCACACCTACACCTACACCTACTATTCTGTAGATGTTTTTCACCGTTCGCTCGGCAGTTCAAAAACAGGTAGCTCAAGGATCTCACACTCTTCGTCTATGGGTGGTAAACAGCTAAAATACGTTTCATTATATGAATGCTAACCTCTTGACTAGATGCTTGGAACACCCTATCTCGCGCTCTTGATTAGCATCCTCGCTACTGCCACTGTGAGATCTACACCCTGACTTGTTACTATGTGTTAATTTATTCGACCCCCTCCCAGGTTGGCTCAGCAAACCCCGACAGTGTGTCTCGCAACCGTCGCTACTTCTACTGCTCTGTGGATTCGTCGCTGCTGTATAATTGCCCTCGGCCCGTTTATCTCATTGCTAATATCTCCCTTTGAAGTTCTGGAACCATTGCCGCTTTCGGGGCCGTGTTTCTGTTCGCAACCGTCGTCTTCGAGGGTCAGTACAGTCTCATGCAATTTTAATCAAATGACTGATTTGGTACAGTCTGGACGCTTGTTATCCTATACAAACACTGGATGGTTGTGAGGCAACCGGGAGCAAAGTCTCGAGTTTCCTTTGAACTCAGTTTGCCCATCCGTGTCATGGCGTTCGGTTTGTATGTTATCTTGGCAATGAGGTGAGTAGCACGCTATGATCTTGTTCATCAATCCTTACTTTTCTCTTCTTTTTCCCAGTCTAAGCCTGCTCAGCGTGAAAGCCCCTGAAAGCCCCATCCCGGATCTTGTGATTGCTTGCGGTGAGATTGTTGATATCTCGCATTACCCGCGCGGCTCACTAAAAACGGTCCATCGTAGCTGCCACGGTCGTAATCCTGATTTTCGCTACCCAACCGGTAAGTTATCCGGATACTTTCTTCTTCTGAAAGCCTGACTTGGCCCTCCAGGACATCATGCGAGCCATGCTTTTCTGGCGTAAAGAACCTGTCTTGGTTTTCAATCCGACTGGCTCAACCGCGCAGCTACACAGCAGTAAGGTTTAGACTAGACTGTTGAGCGGCTTGTGCCCCATGTTTTCTGGCCCATGTAGTCTTTGTACATCCCAATGTATTGTTTATTTATTTTATTTTATAGGTAATTTAATAGTGTAGTATTCAGTGGCCGATGCCATACAAGTACAAACCAATCGCAATCCATTTCCGGTTTTCCATCACGCTTTGACGCGCATTTTCCGTTGAGGATGGCCGTGCGTGCATGCTATTGCTATGGGGTGTTTGTTACTCAATTTTCACCATAGAGTCGCTGCTCCTCCTTACTTCGCGCGGCGACGCGACCAAACTTCGTCACTGGGTAAGGTTATTGCTTTTCATTGAAAATCCAAGGCTCCCAACAACATGAACATAGCTGCTCGAGGAACCCCATTTCATCGAGATGGCTTGCAACGGCCACCGCCGCTGCTCCCAAATCTGCCCCACCGCCACCTGCCCCCGGGAAGGCCTCCAAGGACCCGACGATCTCGCGGCTTGTGGACGACATATCCGGCCTGACGCTGCTGCAGGCCGCAGACCTTGTCACACATCTCAAGGTCCATCTAACATTTTTGTAAATCTTATTACGCGTTCTAACATCGTTTCAGTCGCGACTGAACATCCAAGAAATTGCGATGCCCACAGCGGCTGCCGCTCCAGCTGCCGCGGCTCCGTCTGATGAGCCTGCCGCGGTGCGTTCCTAGTCCCGGTTAACAGTCGTGATGCTTGAACGGCGATGCAGGAGAAGCCCAAAGAAAAGACCATATTCAACGTCCTACTTGAATCGTTCGACGCTGGAGCTAAGCCCAAGATCATTCGGGAAGTCAAGGCACTGGTGCCGAACCTGACACTAATAGACGTGCGTGGCTGTTTTTAATTACCGTTAGCGTAGACTAACTCCACCTTCGTAGGCCAAGAAATTCGTCGAGTCTTTGCCCAAGACTTTGAAGGAGAACCTGCCCAAGGAGGAGGCCGAAAAGCTGAAAAAGACTTTCGAGGCCCTTGGCGCTGTCGTCAAGTTGGATTAACGTGTTGCATATCCAATTGACGAAATAAAGAATACAGTAAGGGAATGTGGATTAGTTAAAGTTGCGTGTGTATCCCCGGAAACTCCAAGGACGTCCATTAGATGGTCCACCGTTCAGTCCTCCGACAGATAACGATACTCGAATCGAAAGTCTGCCTTCTTCCTCTGGCACCAGGAGCCTTCCCAGTCGAAGTAGACGTATACGCCTTGCTCGTACTCCTCAGTTATTGCCTGTGGCTCAGAATGCCGTTGGAACCACGTCAAATATTTGACGTGGAACCGCCACGACTGGCGCTTTAGCTCCTTCGCTGCGAGATACCTATCGAGATGTCAGTCTCAGAAAAAAAGAACATCAGAACAAGACACGACGCACTGCTGATATGTTCCAGGCAGGAAATAGAACACGTAAAACAGCGTCTCCACGTCAAGTTGAGAGTATATTGCGGCAGTACTCAACAGAGGATGAGGCGATTGAGGGTAATACGCGGCCGTCGGATACGGATTTCGGGGAACGTAGTATTTTGGCCTATAACGGAATTATTGTTAAAAAAATGCCGAACGTCACTGAGAAAGGGCGGCCTACTTCTCCGTATCTTGCGGCTGGGGAACATTCGAATATCCACCCTCGAGCATCTTGTGCACCTGATCGAGGTTCGTCATTCGAAGAGCGGCTGCAGGGATAGCAGTGTACGTCAGGGATAAAGCGACGTGGCTCGTATAGTGAATATTCGCACCCTTCTGCTTTACGCTCTCAAACGACACCACCAGGTCAGAAAGCGAGCCGGGGAATGCACCCGCGGTGGCACGTTGGGGCACTGGTTGTGAAGCCGAAAGTGGCCTCTGTGCCCCTATAGAGGGTTGCTGAGGGCCGGACAGCATCGACATGCCAGCTTGTTCGCTCTGCGGCACTTTGACGCCGGGAGGGAACTGCGGTACCGGCTGTGGAGAGAGTATTCCAGTAAGATCTGTAGAAGAAGAGGTAACACCTGTGGCACCTGCTGTGGCAGCGTGGACGGTGCAGACTGCTGCCCTTGCGAGTTTCCGTTCAATGACGGCGGCGATGGATCGAGGAGTTGCTGTAACGCGGTGAGCTCGATCGCTGGTCTAAACTCCTCACGTCATCGATACGTACAGATACACTCGGCGACTGCGATCCTGCTCGCGGCGGGGACGAAATTGAATCTACGGGGTGCGGGGTTAAAATTACATGTAAACCCGTCGACGAGTCCAAAAAGACCTTTCCGTGTCAGAGCACGTGGGGGCGACGACGTAGCCGCAGGACCTCCCAGTGAACTGGGCACGCCCTCCGACATTGCGGGCGACTCCTGACCAGAGTAAAACGAGCCATCTGGTTGATGAGAGACAGATGCTGAAGAGGAAAGCATCGGACTCGTCGTTGAGGGATGTGTTAAACTAGGCGACGATGAGACACCTGATAACTGGTCCAGCGGCGGAGGCTGAGTGATCGATGGTGGAGGTATCGAAGGAGCTGTAGGTTGTACCGGCGGAGGATTTGGAGGTGACACTGAGGAAGACGCATGCGTGGCGACATGCGATAAAGGTTGTGATGAGCTGCCGTGCGTAGGCTGCGTGGGCGCCGATGCATTGCTCCCTCCAGCTGCAGCAACGGAATATCGCACCGGAGGTAGCGTGGTCGGCCGTGGTATTGGCGGAGGTAATCCAGCCTTGAGGATGCTTGCCATTGGCTGTTGAGCAAAGTTGGGATTTGGCGGAGGTTTTGCCGTGGCTGGCAGCGATCAGTAGCAAGTAGAGTCGTGTGTCTAGGCGCATACCATCGATGGACGTTTCTGTGCAGAGAGATTAACTATGTATGGATCTTGAAATAGAACGAACTGACTTCGAAGTTGTATGGTAACCGGCGCTTTCTTCAATATCGGACTATCATTCTGTTTACTACTCGTTACACTCTCTTCATCGATTTTCTTCGTAGACGGTCGAGGAGGTAGGTCTGAAGAGGACGTTAAGCCTGGATAATCAACCGTGTTCACACTCAAACCTTCACTGCCAACGTCCGAGTCGTCCGAGTCGTCATCTTCCGGTGCGAGACCGAATTTCTCTTCCTCCTCATCGAGATTGAGGTCATCGTAAATGCCTTCGTCTTCGTCGAAACCCTCTTCCTGCATTCATAAAATGTTTTGAATGGGCTCGGTACGCGAACGACAATATTGTGCAACGAACCGTGTTGCTCTCCACAAAGTACTGCACATCTTCCTTCAGCCCCAGAACCTTCTCAGTCGGCATTGAACCATTGTTCAGCAGCCGCAGAACGATTTCTAGTCGGCTGATATGCCACTTTCGTCGTTCGTTTAGGGTTTCCAGCTCCTCAAGACGACCGGCCGTTGAGCCGGACTTGTTCTTCTTCTTCCCGGTACCATGCAGAGTCTCTATCTCTGCTTCGGACTGCTCCACTTGCATTTGGAGCTCCTCGACTTGAGTTTGGAGCCATAAGGTTGCCTCCTCCTTTTCTTGCTCCTTCGGATCGAGTTTGGCGGCTTGGATGAGTCCCTCCTTTGAGAATGCTTTCGTTTTCATCTCCTTTTCGCAAGCCTTGAATTTTTCCATTTGCTGAACGAGCGAACGATTGAAGAGGTGCAAAGAAACAAAGTTAGTGGTTGTCCCAAGACATACGCGCATGCATGCCGACAACGCAGACTGCGTACCGTCTCGATCAGCTTGCGGTTGTCCAATAGCTGGGTTTTGTCTTTGATGTCATTGCTTGCAACCCAAGTCTTGATCTGGTCTCGGAGACGCTGGAGTTTCTTGATCTGGCTCTTCAGCTCGAGCTCAAGTTTCTCCTTCTGAGCCTGTGCATTGAGTTCGCGGAAATTCAGAGGAACGGAGGGCGAACGGGGCAGACCTGGTTGGTGGAGGCTTGCATTTTGTCACTGGAGGGATTGCCAGGGTTAAAGATAATTGGGGCAGGCGCCAAACTCCTCACTAGATGCTTTCGAATAACTCGACTCCTTCCGTCACCTTCTTGAGGGTGCGGTCAATCTCGGCTGAAAATGGGGGTGAGATGAAGGGTGCGGGGGGACGGTGTGGACCGACTTTGGAGCTTTCTGGCCGCCATGGCGAGCAGATGAGAGGTAGGTCAGTGTCTCAATTACAATTCCGAATGGTTGTTTGGACTGTTTGGCTGCGGCCCCCTGATGGTGACGTAATACAATCGAAGGCGAAAGAAAGCTTTGACAGTCTCTGCGCTTCTGTGCGAGCAATCTGCGCGTCTGCGACGACGTGTTGTTCATCTCGAGACTGACTAGCGCTGGTTGTTTACTGACTGGGAGACGTGCCAAAGCCATATTTTCTTGGGCTCAGAGTTGCGATCTGCGATTTTGGGACGAAGAAGGAAGCAGGAATAGGACACTAGACTCTCGATCTAACCGATTTAGAGTGCAGTACCTCGTCGCAAATCACCCTCGACAGCCAATCGACGGATCACAAAGGATGGGGAAGGTACACATGATGTACGGCTCACAGTGAAAGCGCGGTTGATCTCTCACATGTCATGGGTGGCAACGAGCATACTCTGTATGCATCGGGCTCCCCGCGCATAGACGGAGGGCAGACATATGTAGCACATATGCCATCTTTGACGGTGGAGACGCATCCCAGCGAAAGCACAGCATGTGAACCGATATAGCACACGATCATACACCAATTTATTGTTTCTCTCAGACTCCTTCACGACCTCTCTCTGACTCTTGCCGCCATGAAGAGCATCCGCAAGTCCCTCAACGGGAACAAGGACGGCGGCATTCGCGCCCAGATATCTACTCCCGTCCCCCTTCCCGCCGTCTCAAAGCCCCCCTCCGCCATCTTACCCCCGCAGAAGGTCATTCGCGCCTTGGACGCCTACCGGCCCCAGGCGCCACAGGAGCTCCCCTTCAAAAAGGGCGACTTTTTCTATGTCCTCCGCGATGTGGACAACGGCGGCGCTTGGTACGAGGCCCACAATCCCGTCTCTGGGGCGCGCGGTCTTGTTCCCAAGGACATGTTCGAGGAGTTCAACAAAAACTCCGCGTCGTCAGTCGCTTGCAGCGCTTCGCCGTACCGTCTGCTGACGTCTTTCATAGTCTTCGAAACCTTGGCGTCTCCGGCCAGCCTCAGCAGCCGCAGCAGCCGCTCTTTGAGCAGCCGATGTCACCCAAATTGCCAATGAAAACCCAGGTCTTCTACGCCATCGTCCTCCACGATTTCTTTGCAGAACGCGCGGACGAGCTCGACGCGAAACGCGGTGACGCCATCACTGTTGTTGCCCAATCAAACCGGGAATGGTTTGTTGCAAAACCCATCGGCCGTCTAGGGCGACCCGGCCTCATTCCTGTGTCGTTTGTCGAGATACATGATCCGTCAACAGGCAAGGCGATCCCCGACGTCAACGCGCTCATGGACCGCGGGGATCTGCCCAAGGTGGAGGACTGGAAGCGCGCCATGTTCAACTATAAGCAGAACAGCATTGCCCTCGGCGTCATCGACTCCCCCTCTTCTCGAGATTCCGTCACCAACAGTCCTTTCATGCCACAGCACTCGCCCGCGGCGCCCCCGGAACCCGCCATCAGCGCCCAGGGGCTGCCTCACGATCAGGCCTATCCGAACGCAACCGACCTCCCTCCCCCCGAATCTCCCGATGCTTTGCCAGACGGCATCCTTCTATCCGCCAAGGTAGTCTCTTTCCATTTCGAGATGGAGGAATACTGGTTCCGGGTCGATGCCATTTTCCAGCCTTATGCCCCCTCACCAGGGCAAGCGTTACCGCCCGCCAAGTCCCTCATCCTATTTCGCGTCTACAACGATTTCTACGATTTCCAGGTGTCTCTGCTGGACACCTTTCCCCGGGAAGCCGGTCGCCAGCCCCCGAATCCGCGAATGCTCCCGTACATGCCGGGCCCCGCCGACCAGGTTGACGACGCGCTCACTGCCACACGGCGGAGCGAACTCAACGAATACGTCAACAGTTTGTGCGAGCTGAATAATGCCGGGGCCAAGTACATCCTGGAACACCAGGTCGTCCGCGAGTTCCTTTCCCTAAAGCCCGGAGACGTGGAAAACCCCATCCCGCCTCGAGTTCAGGAGATAGACGCATTATTCGGGCGAGGTCAATCGACCTATTCCCAGTATGATGATCGATTGGACCAGTATGGAAATGAGGTGCAAGATTCATTGGGGCGGCTGAGGATGGACGATCATCAGAGCGACGGGTCGGATTATGAAGACGAGGGATACGCACCGTCGCCGCAGCGGCAGTCCAGCGGACGACATCCGTACAGCCAAGTTGATGAACGGCGACCGTCTGCAGACAGTAACTTTCGCGTACATCCACAAACCCACCAACGAACAGGCTCTACCTCATCACTGGGCCGGACCCAGTCTCCCTACACCCGCGCAGAGTCACCCCTTGCACCCCGATCCAGATCCCCACCCGCGACAAGATGGAATGACAATGCAAACAACTACAATAATGCGCCGCCTAGTACCTCCTCCCCATCGTCCTCCTCCCTTCGCTCTAATTCCATCTCCACACGATCTCGATCGGGCTCTGTGGCCAACATCAACTCTCCCTCTATATCCGCCGCAAACCCACAGACTGCTTTCGTGAAGATCAAGATCTTCGACCGCGTCGCAGACGATCTCATCGCCATCCGGGTACATCCACGCGTTACGCACATGGAGCTCATGGACAAAGTCCAGGCTCGGCTCGGGGGTGAGGTCGCCCACCTCAAATACCGGGACAGCATGAGCAATGCGTTTGTTGGACTCGACAGCGACCAACAGTTACGGGCCTGGATAGAGGGCACGGACAAGCATGTTCTCTATGCTGATTGACCTGCTCCTTCCGCCATCCTTTCTAGTTCTTGCACATTCATCTATTTTGAATTGGAGACAATTTCTTTATTCACTTTGATCTTCTCAGATATATGTTGCGATTTAACAATCTCTGTATTCGCCATATGTAACACTATGCTGCTTGCCATCTACGATTCGGGGTACCTAGTCAGTGATGTATTGCCTACCAATTATTAGAATCCGCTGTACCTACTCTACAACCACCTTTGACGCGCTTTGAGCTGAGCCAAACACCGTACAAACATCTTGTCCCGCTACCAACTCCTCCATGGTTTCTTTGCAGAGGTATCTGCGGAACATCTACCGCGTGGGGTTTAGAGCTTGGTGGAGGCAGTTGAACTACATCGGCGATGCGAAGTCCGGGAGACTCGTCGGCACGGACCAGTGCGTTCGATAAACTATGCGTCTTCAGCACTGTCGTTCAACCATTCTGCAGGTTCGGCAACCGGTATTATGAGAACTACAACGCGGAAGAAGAAGTCCCTGGTTAGCACCCGTCCTACGCAGCGATGCTCGTTGCCTCACAGTTCCCTTTTAGGTCGACAGCGATGGGTTGACTATGCTCAAGTGCGCCAAACTACCTCGCAGTCCCCGTTCCTCATGGTCAATGTGCTAACCTATGTGCTGTAGCACCGCTACCACGCGTCCCAAGTCCCGCCTGAGTGGCATTCCTGGATCTCTCATATTCGCAAAGACCCGCCGAACGAGGATGCGGTTATGGTGGCTTCGCGGCGTCCTGTGTGGCAGCAGGTGCGCACGTTTCTGCTTTCCCTGAAGGCTCTCTGACGGCGCCGTTCATCTAGCCCTGGACAGAGAACTTGACTGGCACGAGGGGCGCGTATAAACCCTATAACACAGTAGCTCCAAAAATCAACGCTTGGGAGCCCAAGTCCGCTCCTCGAGCATGATACTCCGTCACAGACAGCTTCAATAAAGTATATATCATCATCGACCTGCTACACGTCCAAGCATATTTTCTACATGCTCGGCAATCGCCAGTGACGCCGTGAGTCCCGGGCTCTCGATGCCCAACAGACTGATCAAAGGGCTGTCCTGGCTTTCCCGGTCGGTGTCGGGATAGTCCGTGCGGAAAACGAAATCCTGAAAGCCGCCCTGTGGCCCGACCAGTTTGGGTCGGATTCCGACGTAATCTGGCTGAAACCCCTCTCGTCTGACCTGTGGGAGATATCTTGAAACTGCGCGGTGCATCTCGTCCAATCTGGAATCATTTGGTACCAGGTGGCTGCTCCAGAAGTCCGCGTCTTGTCCGTCGGCCGGCGATATCCATTGGAGGTCTGGCCCAAAGCGTACCTTGCCTTGTAAATCTAGCGTCAGATGAGTCCCCAGAGACTGGAAGCCGTGCGCATTCCCCGCCGTTTCCGGGCAGGGGTATATGAGGTGTGAAATGCCTGAGATGCCTGGCCCGCTGTACGTCGCGTAGGAGCCTCGGGCATAAAACAACGGAATACGGTTCGCTTCAGGAAGCAAGGAATTGACAATCAGCGGAGCAGATAAACCCGCAGCGTTGATGAGCGTCTTCGTGAAAATGGCGTCTCCCTCTCCATCCTCACCCGTCACCGTTTGGACGACCCAACCACTTCTGGCATCGATATCGGGTGACGCTGTGGTCTGAGAGTATGGGTCGACGCGAACAACGCGTGTCGAATAGACAAGGTCTCCACCGTCCGAGTCGATGATGTCTTTTTCGAGACTCTCCATCAATGCGTGCGAATCTATGATACCGGTTTCTGGACACCACAATGCAGCTGTAATCTCATCGGATAAGTTCGGTTCCAGCTGACGAGCATCTGCACCAGAGAGGAGCTGTGTGGGTAGAGCGGGTTGGTCGTGCGCCGCTGTAAAGCTGGACGGCCACCCAATTTTCTGCGCCTTCGCATGAAGGGATTCAATGTAGGGCCGCTGCATTTCCTTGGCGACTACGAGCTTTCCGGTTTTACGAAAGGGTATATTATGGGATTTGCAGCGCTCGTAAAGCATCGCGCGCCCGCGGATGCATAGCTGCGTCTTGAGCGAGTCGGGTGGGTAATATAGTCCTGCAACGTGAATGGTAAATGGGCCGCTTCGCAGAACCAATCAGGGCATACCCGAATGGATGACCTCAGAATTGCGCGAACTGGTGCCGTTCAGTTGAATGGAAATGCAAGACAACGTACCACGCATACCTTGTTTCTTCCCCCTGCATAGTTGTTTAAGTTTATAGCCACACTACCAGCTGAAATACACATACCGCACGGTTGTGGCGTTCAACGAGAATCGTGGACTTGTCGGCAAATTGAGAGAGACTGCGGGCAATTGCCAAACCGACGACGCCTCCGCCGACAATAAGGTAATCAACCGCCGATTCAGGAGCCTTGAGCGCCTGTGAGAGGGGCCTCGGATATATGAGCGAGATTCTTACCTTGTAGGCGTATTGTGCACTGTTCAAAGCAGAACGAAATGCTTGCATTGCCGCAGAAGGCGAGTACTGTAAGTAGATGCGATTCTGGGGCGCGTCTTATACTTTCGGCGCTTATCAAACGCGTCAGCTGTTTTCGCGTAAGCACAACTCTGCGACACCGACGACCATGGCGGCTACAAAAATTGGACCTCAACCACCCTCCAAGCTTTCTCTCGAGCAACGGCTTGCGGAATTCGATTCTGTCCCTCTGTTCATGAAATCTCTGCCCGATGAGGACGCGGATGATCCCATGATAGCTGCCCTCCAGAGCCTCGCACACGAGGGAACGCCGGATGGTAGGTTCGGCCTTTTTCCTCGTCCGACACCGGGCGTGGTCTCAACCCGGCCTTAGAGGTTGCCCAAAACTTCAAGGAGCAAGGGAACGACTACTTTAAAGGGAAACGTTTCCGTGAGGCATTAGGCTTCTACACCCAGGCGATCGATGCGAAGCCGACAGACGTGGTTCTGCAAGAAGCTCTCCTTTGCAACAGAGCTGCTTGTAATCTGGAACTCAGTAAGTGTATTCTAACCTGACATTGACACATTTTTTAATACGCCAAAGAAAATAACGGATCTGTACTCCGAGATTGTTCCAAAGCACTTAATCTGAATCCGAGGTCTTCTAAGGCGTTTTACCGGTCCGCGCTGGCACTCTTAGCTCTGGAGAGAGCAGAGGAAGCCCTCGATTGCTGCGACCGCTGTCTCAAATTTGACCCCGACAATAAAGGCGTCCAAGCAGTCCGTTTACGGAGCGAACAAATGAAACTAGCTCTGGAGAAGAAGGAGAAGGATAGATTAGAAAAATTACAGCAAGCCAAAGAGGCTAAATACAAAATGAATGTTGCTTTTCGAGTACGTGACCCCAATTGACGGCAAAGAAAGCCTTGACATGATCCCAGGAACGAAATCTCATTGCAATTCCGAATAAAGACGGCTCCCAGAATCCCTTCGCGCCGCACTTTGACCCAGAAGATCCAACGGACAACACCTTGATCATCCCCGTTTTCTTTCTGTATCCTCAGCATGCCACATCGGACGTCATCCCCGAGTTCGTGGAAGACACACCTTTTGCGGCTCATCTATCAACGATGTTCCCTCCCCAAGCACCGCCGCCGAGCTGGGACGTGAAGGGGGAATATGTCGACGGGCAACTAGTGATCTATGCCATGACACACAGGAAACGATTATTAAAGGTAGGAAAGAAAATGACGTTGAGGGACGTATGCCTTGCAGCAAAGGCTAAGGACGGCGAACCCAGGGATGGTCTCGAGGTCAAGGATGGCTGTTTAACGTTCGCAGTTTTGCCGAAGGGTGACGCAGAAAAAAAGTGGGTGGACGAATACAAAAGCACGCGAGATAATTAGAGTCCCATAATTCAAAGCGCTCAAAGCCCTAAATCAATCCAGATGAGGTCACGGTAGTCTGCTGTTTCTCCTCTCTGCCGTCAAGCCAGCTGGTACAAAACGCACACCGCTTTGCCTGAGCATTCGCTGTGAATCAGTAGCAAAAAATGGATCAAAAGGTACCGCACAGTTTCGGAGACATCCTTGCGGCAATATTTGCACTTTACAATATGTCTGATGATGGATTCTTTTGTAAAGGCAGAATATACTTGGGCGAAGCAGTATAATACGGCGCCAAGAGCGAAAAAATTGACCAAGTTATTGATGAACGCGCCGAAGGCGAGGGCCACCGCACCTTTAAAAGTAGATAGAAAAAATAAGAATGGGATCAAGGTGCGAGACTATACCGCACCGTCCTCGGCAGCCTGTTGGAGGGTGTTATAGGGGGCATTTGGTCCAGCTCGAAGGACGAAAAATTTGGCAGGAAGATTCCTCCCAAGGAAAAACAAGCCTATCGGGGGTAGGAGTACATCCGTGACCAGAGAATTGACGACTGTTGAGAATCCTCCAGCCTACTCTTCGACATTCACAACAGAAGCAGAGAATTAGAGTTGTAAAACCATACCATAATTAGACCAACAGCGACTTCCAGAACGCTGTCTCGGCCAAGGAATCCTGCCGCGGGGTTCATTCCACAACTATGAGGCAGCAGTGAAAAGCCCACCCTTAAATCCTGACCATACTCCCTTTACCCTTCGTACCACACTGTTCTCTATGTCGATTAGCTGGCGATTTTCGTCGCTCGTATTGGTCATGGAGGCTGGAGGAGACTTTCGGCAGGAAAAGGTTGTCAATCCAGCCGAACGAGGACAGCGAAGGAAGAAAGCTTGTATTGAAAGGATTGACAGCCAACAAACAAAGCTCCGGGCCGACGAGCCGGCCCTCAACGCGTTTCTCTCAATCTTGTTGAGCAAGAAGCTTGAAGCTTGAAGCCTGAAGATTCACTCTTGCGCAAGGGAATTCGCGGAATTGAGCCTCCAGCAGCTTTATGTAAGCTCCAAACCCATCGTTATTTAATTAATATCCAGGGCCTTTACGGCGAGCTGTTGGATGTTTTGGATACACTTCTGGTCTGGAAGAATTCCTGGTTCAAGGCTCTCCATTCTCCTTTTCACTTACATTCCGTGCAGCCCGTACAGCTCCTCCAAATTTGGATTGCTCTACATGGGATTATCATTTTTACTTGCGCGTGTGGACGGTCAAGATAGCGGCGGCCTCGATAATCATCCTCCGGTCGACCCCAGGTGTCATTTCCAATTCCTCATTGAGGCACCTAATTGAGCTCAAAGTTCGAACGCTGTTGCTTACTTCCTACAAAGTGTCGCTCTCATCGTGCCCGATCCTATTTCCTAAGAAATACCGAACTAGTAATGTACTGCTGCCGCAGTGCTACTTATAATTATCCAGTTGGCGATCAATCCTCCGCCCTCCCAACTCCACGAGGGTTAATCAACCATCTACAATGCGACATCAGCCACTCATCAACCCTGATTCTTTGCACAACATCAAGGTGAGCATTTCAAATACGTTAAAAGTGATCAGTAGCCCACCTGTGCCTCATGCGATTGGATGGTACGCCATGTAAACTTGTTTTCGCCGGCTTGGATACTCATGAATGGTTCGGGGGAGGGAGGTTCAACAGGTCATAATACGTATATGGCCATATTCAGAATGGTATCAAGCCACCCGGCTCTACTAGGCTCAAGCGGAGGATCACCAGGACCGCCACAGGTTAAATCTAAATCAGTTGATGCAGATCTCCGTCTATCTCTGCTCTGCGCAGATCGTGTGTATTATATATAGCGCGAACTTGGCGCGAGAGGCCACTGCCGGGCAAGAATCAACCACCATGAACGACTACCTCAAAGTCGCCACGTACGGGAGTGCTGGTCTCCTTGGCGCTTACGTTCTTGGAACAGTGCTTTCCACGCCGAAGGTATGAGCCCCCATGCTGCGATTGTCTCTCCTAAATATTTCGACAAATAGCTCGACACCATTCCGGCCATCGGTCCTTCTGGAATTTTATCTTCTTATGTCGGCGCCTACAGATATCTCCGCTATGGAAAGGATATGATTGACCAGGGTTATGAAAAATACCGCGTCTTTCGTGTCCCTTTAATTCACCGTTGGGATGTCATTATTAGCGGGAGTAAACTTGTAGAAGAGCTCCGTGCGTCTAAAGAGGAAGAGTTATCTATCCGAGAAGCTTTCAACGAGGTACGAGTTTGACCTTCCTTGTGTCCTTCGACTGACGCTCGGTCATCTTTCCTTAGATTTTGCAAACCAACATGACAATGGGACCGAATATTCTTGGAAATCCCTACCACATCTCGGTGACTCGTGTAGGAATGACGAAAAACCTCGACGCTCGCTTTGATGAAGTAAGAGACGAGATTGTGAGCACTTTCGAAGACCATCTCGCCCTGGCGGGTGACGGTGAGTACCAAACGCGGTTGTCGGATTTCATTCTTCGGATTTATTATCGGCAACAGAATGGAAAGCGATCCCTGTCCAATCGACTGTTATGCAGGTGATTTGTCGAACCAGCAATAGGCTTTTCGTCGGATTACCATTGTGTCAGTAGATTCACATCGTGGCTCGTGTCCTCTTAATTGCCCATTTATAGGCCGCAATCGCGATTACTTGAACCTCAATTTTGAGTTCACAATCAGCGTCGTGGTGGCCGCCCAGCTGATTAATATTTTGCCCGGGTTCTTGAGGCCGTAAGCGGGTTCATTCTACTATTGTGTATTTGCCACTGATTCATGAAAAGAATCCTTGGGCCTTGGATTTCTCCTCTGAAAAAGTATCTGCGCCGTGCCGATCAACATCTCAGTGTCCTAGTCACTGAGCGGTTACGGATAGAGAATGAACTCGGAAACGATTATACAGACAGGCCTGTACGCTTCCTTTCAGCATCCAGGTTGGCCGTATTCTTACCACTATATCTTTAGAATGATCTTATTAGCTGGCTTTTGGATGTAGCCGAAGGCGAGGAACGAGCCGTGCCAGCCCTCGTTCAGCGTATTCTAGTTATCAACTTTGGGGCCGTACACACCAGCGCGAACGCAAGTCGCGTTTTTTTATTAACCGAACCAGTGTAGCTCACCGTACCCTTAACAGACGTTTGCGCATGCACTCTTCGATCTAGCAGCCTTCCCGTCGAGCGTCGCAGCAATGCGGGAAGAAGCTGATAACATTATCAAAGAGGAGGGGTGGTCTAAAGCAGCTATAGGTAAAATGGACAAGATCGACAGCTTCTTACGCGAATCTCAGCGGTATAATGGCAACAGTATCAGTACGCTGTTCCCCACCTACTTCTCTACTTGTCTTACGTGCATCTCAGCCTCCATGGGCCGCAAGGTCGTCAAACCGGGTGGCTTTACCTTCTCAGACGGTACGACTGTGCCGGTGGGATGCTTCGTCAATGTTGCCACTGGACCCACGCATCACGATCCCGGTACTTGGCTGTCTACCTTGGTCATGGAATCATCCCTGACGTGACATCCAGATATCTACCCAAATCCCAACGAATTCGATGCGCTCCGTTTTTACAATCTGCGGGCAACAGAACCGGAAGACTCGACGAGACACCAACTGCCAGCCACCAATTTAGATTATCTGCCATGGGGGCATGGGCGGCACGCTTGTCCTGGTTCGTCTCCTTTGACAAGATGATTGGTAGTATCCAACTCCTTTTCTAGGTAGATTTTTTGCGGCGACGATGCTCAAGACGATGCTGGCACATATCCTTGTCAATTATGATGTCAAGCTTGAAGATGAGAGCGCAGGGCGGCCACCCAATCAATGGTTCGCCGCAATCTGTATACCCAACGGAACAGCCAACGTTATGTTCCGCAAACGACAGTCTTAATTGTATATTTTCCTATTTGCGGTTTATGAGGGTCTATGCTCGTTTTGCTCAATATTATATACCCATGGAGAAGCTCATGGAGACTAACCTCTCGGAAGCAATCAAAAGAATCACAGATGATTTGCATTCAAGCTATTCTTGATACTTCCTTGATCATCTGAACGATGAACGATTGAGCTTGTTTTTTTACTGATACGAGTATACGAGGTGATGCTAGGTGATGTGCGAGTGATTTGCGCTAAGGATTCGGAACACCGAGAAACACACGCCAATTATTTTTTAAATGGGGATAATCCTCCGAATTTGAAATTTAGCTGGAGCTGAGCACTCCTTATCCTCCGCCGCCAACGCTGCTGGACACTGCTGGACGCTAGTGGAGTTCGATTTCTGAACCACTCACGATGTTGGGCTTAGTGGTTCGCCAAGAAGCTTAATAAACATTAGCGCAGGGCGGGATACGCGGGGAGGCCTTCCAATTCCAGTCTCGTTTGACTGCCGGTCAATATGTGAGTGCGTAGTGAATGAATACGTCTCCGATCTATCTCGGAAAGGCTAAGTGGCAGATGCCGACAGCTGCCGACCACTTTGGACTGTAAACTGCTTCTCGGAGTGGTATATAACTTGCAATATAAATCTCCAGCGGTGCTGTGGAGAAACAAATGGCATGAAAAGATGACGAGGACCTGCGGCGCGACCTTTCAGTGCACGTGGCAATTCAAACCTCGCTTTCGGGCCACAGAATCACGGATACCTATTTTTCTGTTGTTTCTGGATAATTCTATTTGGAAACCCGGTTGCGGGCAGAAACCCTGCCGCATTAGGAAATTCCGCAGAAATCCCTGCCGAAGGTTAATGAGAAGCCCTGTGGGAATAACTTGACGGCGATCAAGCCGTCAGCGGAGTGTCAAAAATGCCTCCTAGTTTTTCAACTGAGTCGAACTGACTGTTGGTCAAGAGTCAGTCAACCAATCTCTGTGCTTACGGAGCAATGTATTATACTTCACCGATCTCTTGCCGGTGTGTGCCAGGACAGTACATTAATACCAAACCTGCATTTGATCCCATGTTGAAAGCCTGTTGGGCTCACACTTTTTATAGCTCAGCCGGGAGATACAACATAGTTAAGCTCAATGCAGTCATCCTACCAGTTCTACATCCCCAAACCATGTACAGTGTCATGCACCACACATCCAACATTGAGCAATGACATAATGGAAGAAAAATGGATCCCCGGCACAGAAGTCCGGCAGGTGAACTCGGTACTAGTACAATTCTCAATTATCCTTTCCTCCTGCTGAGCGTCCCGCAGTTTAGGGAATTTATTCTGCACAGTACGACTCAATCGGCACGTTGATCGGCATCGGCCGGCACCGCGATCGGCATCACCTGGGGCTTCCAGCAACCCGGTTTCTGAATAACAAACTCAAAAACCGGGTTTCCAAATAGAATTATCCGTTGTTTCTGGGGCAGAATTTTGGAGAAGGCGCATAAAGTCAGTCAAAGCTATGATAGCCAGTTGCAAGCAATTTTTTTTAAAGCAGGTGGTTGTTTTCCAAGTTGTTTCGCTGAAATTTTAGTGGAGATCTCTTATTTGAAGGGCTCCGAGAGGCCATTAGGAGATTCCACTCGGATATTCGCAAAGGGAAACTGGGTTACTGTCCATGTGTTTAAAATTCAAAGTCTCGTGCATTCAACTTCCATCCCTATTACTAGGGCTGTTCACAGTAGCCCTTTTTGGCTCCTTTTTGTGTTCCTTTTTGTGTTCCTTTTTGGTTCCTTTTTGCCATTTCCCTGCCATTTGAGCAAAAAGGAGCGAAAAAGGAGTGCAAAAAGGAGTGCAAAAAGGGCTACTGTGAACACCTAAGGAAGCAGATTTGGGCAAAAAGGGAGTAAAAAGGTCCTTTTTGTGTCTGCGGCGCGCTCACGGCAGGGCTCGGCCGGCTGTTTAACTTGAGTCCGATTGTGTGCACCCATTAAACATATATCGATATCAATCATTTTACTGTCTCAGCCGTCGACGCCCACATGTCGTCGGGTAGCCTACGCGCTGTCGTCCTCGACGAGCTCCATATCCACCACCACCATATTCTGCAGGAACGGCTCCGACGTCGCGCCATGGATCTTACGTCGGTGTCAAGTGACACCGACTCTTCGGCATCGAATACCCGGGCTTACGAGGAGACATAAGTATGGGAAAGAATCAGTAGTAGTTGAGGGAGTAGATAGGACTTTAAATGACTGTGGTGGAACAGAGTGAAAGGATCGGAGTTTGAATTTCATCAAAGAGGAGCGAAAAGAGGACTGAAAAGGAACGCTAAAAGGGCAACTTTGGGAAAATGGACCCATGTGGCTCATTTTTGAAAAAGGGCCCTTTTTGGCTTCCTTTTAGTCTTCCTCTTTCGTCCCTCTTTCAAAAAGGAGAAAAAAAGGAACAGAAAAAGGACGCAAAAAGGAGCGAAAAAGGGCTACTGTGAACAGCCCTACTATAAAAAATCGCATCAAACGTTGTCTTGTCGCCGAGTTTTCATGTTTGATGTGTTTTCTGTTTTTTATTCCATTTACTATGCTACAACGACTCGGAACCACAATTTCCACCAGTACTAGTAGAAATGTGCCTGAGAAGCCCACTCGTGTCCTCAGACCCACCATAGACCGACCAACCGTCGAGAGCCTAATAGCGCCCCAATGGGGCTAGATCTGATGGGAGTTGTACCAATCGACTCGACACTGTCAATATGTACCGCGCCTCCAATTTGCTCGATCTCGATCTTGCGGTGTACATCAGTGATATACGGTACTTAGACAGGGTGCTGCCTGGTGCTGCACTGTGTTGGTGATCCGCCTTAAGTCCTCTGGAGATCTCGAAAGGTCGCGCTTCAGCCCATCTCACCATGGACGACCCCAAGATTTTCGCGCTCGGATTTGCGGGTATCGTTGGGGCGTATGCCGTCGTCAAGGCTTTGTCGGGACCAAAGGTATTTTGGACGCGCCCCATCGAGTTTAGCGACTGAACCGCGCTCTAGCTGGATTTTATCCCAACTCTTGGATCGCCGTCGATGATTTTATCATACCGGGGAGTGGTTCGATACTTGTTCCACGCTAAAGAGTCAGCTAGCAGCGTCCGCCATGCTGGACTAGTGATCTGATATTCCCCAGGTTTATTCATGAGGGGTACGAGAAATATCCGGACACCATGTTCAAGGTGCCCGGCGTCGACCGGTGGAACGTCATGGTCCCGGGACGCGTGCTCATGGATGAAGTTGCCAACGCGCGGGAGAGCGAACTCTCGTTCTACCAGTCGATCAACGAAGTAATTGCGGTCTCCTCTCGCATAAATATTTGGGTGCTTATTTTTATTATCATTAGTTTCTGCAAACCGGGTACACGATGGGGTGGGGGATCGAGAATAATCCTTACCATGCCGGCGTTGTGCGGACGTCCATGACGAGAAATCTCGGCACGCTATTCCCTGAAGTCCGCGACGAGATTGTCACGGCGTTTGATGACATTTTACCAACCCAAGGGAAAGGTGGGCTCGCCCAACGATCCTATAGTGACGTTCCTTACTTCCTTCCCGCAGAGTGGCTGACTGTTCCAGCATTCGACACGATGATGCAAATCATCTGCAGAGCAAGCAACCGCTTATTTGTGGGACTGCCGTTATGTTCGTCTTGCATGATTAGTTGACTGCAGATTTATTTGCTCACCAATCACCCCAGGCCGCGATCCAGATTTTATAAAACTTAATGTCGAATATGCTATGGACGTTATTATCGCAGGCCAACTGATTAACATGTTGCCGTACGGATGGTTTCTTTCTTTGCCCTGTACATCCGATTGAAATATCCCTCATTAGCGCATTCTTGAGACCGTACGTTTGAAGATACTAACTCACTGGATCTCAACGATGCTTTAACAGAACTATTGGGCCCTTACTATCTCCGCGCAAACGGAGCCTCCGGCGTGCAGGCAAGCATTTGACACCGGTTGTCGCGGAACGATTCGCAAAAGAAGCGGAATTCGGGGAGAAGTATGCCGACAAACCGGTAGGTTTTTTCCTTTGCACGGAACGCATGGCCCTCAACGAACCTAGAACGACCTCATCACATGGCTCATGGACGGAGCAGAAGGAGAGGACCGCACGGTTTCGGCCATTGTTGAGCGCGTGTTGTTCGTCAACTTTGCAGCCATCAGGTAACCCTCCCTCTTCACAGATCTCTCTTCGCATCTGACTCGTCCCTTGTTCAGGACTTCAACCGATGTGGGTGAAACTGCAAAGAAGTATTCATCGCTAATGTATCAATACAGACGTTCACCCACATTGTCTACGATTTAGCGGCGTACCCACATCACGTCGAAGGGCTGCGTGAGGAAGTGCAGAGTGTGGTGCAGCAGGAAGGATGGACGCGGGCCTCCCTGAATAAGATGTACAAGATCGACAGTTTCTTGAGCGAATCTCAGCGCTTCCACGGAATTGGAACTCGTACGTGGATACTCTTTCTGCATGATCGCTTTTGACGACCTTTCGCAGTTTCCTTGGGGCGGAAGGTCGTCAAACCCAGCGGCTTCACCTTTTCCAACGGGGTGACGCTGCCCTATGGCACCTACTTGCACTCCCCGATGTGGAGTGTGCACCACGACCCTGGTACGCGCTGGGTTTCGTATGTTGTGGCTGTCACTGACTGTTGTTTGAAGCAATATACCCCGAGCCCGACTTGTTTGATGGGTTCCGGTTTTCGAACCTGCGCAAGTCGGAGGAAGTCGGCTCGGCGCAGTTCCAGGTGATCACGACGAGCCTGGATTATCTGCCGTTCGGGCACGGACGGCACGCATGTCCTGGACGGTATGTAGTTCATGAACAATTTTTTTGTTGCAGCCGGTTTAAAGACGCGGACAGGTTCTTTGCGGCGCTGGAGCTCAAGGCGATGCTTGCGCATCTGGTGCTGAATTACGATGTCAAGTTTGTGGACAACGGGCCGCGGCCCCAGAACCAGTACATGGCGTCTGCGTGTTTGCCTGACAGCTCGGCGAAGGTTATGTTCAGAAAGCGGCAGGGCTAGGGTGTATATAGGATTCTGTATCTTTCTTGGAAATTAGTCATCGGGTAGTGAATGAATTGTGGTTGAGATTCGAGAACGAAGTGAGGTTCGATCAAATTAGCACAGCCCCTTTCTTAGTCAGCATATCTTTTCAGTTTCTCGTCGACGACCGAAAACCGACCCTCCCCGCAAAAGGTCTGGTGAGTCTCGCTGTCCCTTTGTCTCGTCGTCTGCCTCGACCATGGCGGATGTTCGTTTCTGTGCGGTTCGAGGCAGAACGGACGGTGGAAAGGGCTGGATTGCGACTCGGAGACGTGGATGTTGATTCGGGAAATTTTGCTGCAGGGTACACACCATGTCCGCCGCCAACAAGATCCTCCGCACCGCCAACGCGCCGACCACCGCCCCCGATGAGACCGAGCTCAGCGTCGCGCAGGCCCTGATCGACCTCGAAAACAACGTCCCCGAGCTCAAGGCCGAGCTCCGGCCCCTTCAAATCTCCGCTGCCCGCGAAGTCGACGTCCGTGGCGGCAAAAAGGCCATCGTGATCTTTGTCCCGGTGCCCCAGCTGAAGGCCTTCCGCAAGGTCCAGCAGCGGTACGTGTTACAGATATCCCATTCTGTGCGTCTCTCATCCCGCACCAGCCTCACCCGTGAGCTCGAGAAGAAATTCTCCGACCGCCACGTCGTATTTGTCGCCCAGCGTCGCATGCTGCGCAAGCCCACCCGCACATCCCGCGTCAAGCAGAAGCGCCCCCGCAGCCGCACGCTCACCAACGTCCACGAGCGCATCCTCGAGGACCTTGTCTTCCCCACGGAGATTGTCGGCAAGCGGACCCGTGTTGCCGTCGATGGCACAAAACTCCTCAAAGTGTATGTACTTCATCCTCCTGCTGCGTAGGAGATCTTACCCATTTTGGCGGATCACACAGCCTGCTCGACTCCAAGGACGCGACATCCCTCGAGTACAAGCTGGACTCGTTCTCTTCGGTCTACCGCCGCCTGACGGGGAAGGATGTTGTGTTCGAGTTCCCGGTAGTTGCGCAGGAGTAGACGGATATGGCTTGTTTTAGTCCATGCTAATACTATGATATGCAAACGACTTGGACGGCAGTGTGCTGAGTCGCATTGAGTTGCACCGAGTCGTGCCGAGTCTATTGACCGACTCCATTCTGCACGCATTGCCTCAGACAATTGAAGGCCGAGCCGCGACTCCGAGTCCCGTTCATTCCGCTTGCAATCCCCCTGGGTCATGAGTCACGTGTGGCAATCCCTTCTTGAAGTCTCTTTTCAGGAATCGTGCGCCCAACGCGCAGCGGCGCCTTCCTCTCCCTCCCCCCACCATGGAGCAGTACTCCCCAATGGACCCTTACTCCAGGTCTCGTTACGAGCAGGGCATCGACAGTAAGATCGTCATCATGGGCAACTCTGGTGCGCTTCTCTTCGCCCCCGTCCCTCGCTTCACTTTACCGTGCCACCACAGGTGTCGGCAAAACTAGCTTGCTCCAGCGGTATACCCAGAACAAGTTTGATCCAAAGAACACGACTTCTACGAGCGGCGCATTTTTTGTCAGTAAGAAGGCAAGCCGAGACCATTGCCGCAAGACCGTGCCCGTTGAGCTGAGGCCCTTTCCAGGTGTACGTCAACGGTCTCAAGGTACGCTTGCAGTTGTGGGACACTGCTGGCCAGGAGAGGTTCCGGAGCATGGTGCGTCGCTGTTCTATCCTATACCCCCATACCGCTAACTCCTTTGCTCTAGGCTCCCATGTATTATCGAGGTCGGTAGCCGTTCTATCCTCACGACGCAACTATTCAAATTCCAGGGCCCCCATCTAGGCGCAAATGCGGCTCTACTCCTGTACGACATTACGAATGCATCAACTTTCGATGACATCCGAGGGTGGCTTGAGGGTCCGTGGAGTCCTACTTGTCCCCATTTCTCCTAATCTCTTCGCAGAACTCAAGAAGAATTGCCAACCCGATCTCATTATTTACATTGTGGGGTCCAAAGCGGATCTATCTCCACACCGCCAAGTCACATCGGACTTGGCCCGTCTCTCTTTGCACAACTGGTTTCCTCCTCCCCGACCTCCAACGCCTCCGCCCCCTCCCCAACCCTCCACCCTCTCCTACATCCGACCCCGCTTCACTTCATTTCCGGGCCTCCGCTCTCCTCCAACCAGTCCCCCGACGCGTAGTGGCCCCGACACACCGGCATATCTCGATCTGCAGGCCAACCGCAGCTCAGCGCTTTCGCGCAGCAATTCGACTCAAACTCGGCCCCAAATCGCACCTGCCGGGTCATCTCGCTCGAATGGGTCGAGTACTGCTCGGCCACAGCAATCCCGTTTCGGGTCCCACTTTGGCCTGCAGGCTGGCGGCTGGAGCGAGTTGCAAGACTCGAGCAGCAACAGTCTAAATGAGGAGGATGAACACGCAGTCGAAGACGAGGAGGAGGAGCCCGAATGGGGATTGAGCAAGGGCATGGAACTATTCGAAGTTTCTGCCAAAGACGATTTAGGTATGCTAATCCCCTTTCTGTTCCCTTATCGCATCGTCGTGCTAACCGAATATCAGGTATCCAGAATCTTTTCGACCACCTGATATCCGCCATCATCGTCAGAAAAGATCGGATAGAACGCGAGAACGAGTTGAAGAAGAGGGACAGTGTGTTCTTAACGTCTGTCGCTGCACCTGCATGGACCGCTCAAGCCGAGGAAGAAGAGGCGCGAGAGAAGGCAGAACGCGAGCGTTCGGCCCGAGGCTGGAGCTGCTGCTGAGCCGACCGGCGCCGGACGCCACTCCCTCCCACTATGTCGAATCCCTCCCGCCCGGTTCTTGATCTTCCGCCGCCCCGATATCCCGCTCGCCCATCCTTCCTTTCCCACCCATCCGTTCCTTTACTGCACGACATCTACTCTTGTCTCTCATTTCTGAATTATCATGTCCGCACTGCTACACAAGATCCACCCACGACCATGCACATATCTCGCTCACAACTCATATTCCCAGACTCATATCTCATATCTCATCCTCACATCCCACTCATCTACGCATTTCTATTTTTGCCTCTCTTATTCGTCTCTTATTGTCCTACGTTATCTGCACACTACTACGCGTGTCGTACATGCCTATCATATGAAGGAACATGTTGTTTTGAATGCTGCGCCGCCGTCTATGTACGAGAATGATATCCATCCGACGAGCGGTTCCGACAGAGGAACATTCTTCTGACGCGCCGCCGCCTAATTTGCGGACATAATCATCTTCCATAAACATCCTCTCGGTGTTAATGACGTTCCCAAATGCTCGCCAGCAGCGTTCGGAGTAGTTAGCGCAGAAAAAAGGACGAGCGCCTATGACTGGTCGTGCAGGAGTTCAGGATGAAAGACGAACGGACATATTGACAGGAGTTGCAGCGAGTTGTTGAATTGTTGGGCGTACAAAGCAGCCGTGGCAGGAATTGGCATGTAAATAAGGAGTGAGACCAATATGGCTTCGCACTTGCGTTCCATTCGATAACCTGAGAAATTGGAGTCCCCCGAAGGCAGAGCATATTCCTGATGAGAGGGAAAGTTGTCCCTTTGAACGTCTACCTCTGATGACACTCTTGTTCCGGCGACGAACACAATTAACGACGATTAGCCCGTCGGGCGAATCTCCACGTTAGGTGGCAGCAGGTATGTTTGCGCGTTCTCCGGAGTTCACCAAGGTGAGGTCCCAGACAAAGCTCTTCGCGCTTGATCGAGTATCATTTCCGGACGGTGCCCCAGCCGACAGGTGGATAAGTTTCGTTAGAGTTTAGGCGTAATGCGAACGGGAAGGTCATTATTTAAAGTACCTGAGCTTCAACGAGCGCACCTGCTGTCGGCGAGGTATGGCCGTCGATAATGTGACCGGTTGCATAGAAGCCGCAAGCGTGTCTGAGTTGGGCGAATGCAGGTGAAGTAGCTCAGAATAGCTCTCATTTGTTTGTGCGCGGCGCTTATTGACTACAAACCTTTCCTGCATACACGGTCACTACCACCACCCCATGTCCCTCATTCCCCCCAATCCCGACGCAGAGGTCCCCAAGCCGCAGGTCGGATCCGACATCTGCACGGCTGAGCACTGTTTCCACGCCTTCGATGCCCTCTACTGCGCACTCACGTCCGCCCCGCCGATCGCCCCTCAGTTCGCAGATGATAAGTAGTAAGCTACGGAATAACAGGCACCGTGTAGAGTATAACCAGCCACCCTCCCCTAGTCCTCTGTTCGTGACGTGGAACACGCGTTCATCCCGCCCAGGCCGCTCGCCGAGGCTGCGCGGGTGCATCGGGAGCTTCGAGCCACTCTCGCTTCACGACGGCCTGCAGGAGTTCGCGCTTATCAGCGCATTCCGAGACCACCGGTTCCGCAAGATCGACAAGAGTGAACTGGAGAGCTTGGAATGCGCGTAAGACCGTTGTCCCCGACAAGGCCAGCCTGTCCCTCGCTGATCCTAATGCCTCCTCAGCGTTTCGCTCCTCACGGATTTTGAAGACGCCGAGTCGTATTTGGACTGGACGGTCGGCGTCCACGGGATCTCGATCACCTTTGCGCATCCATCCCTGTTGACGTCCTCCTCCTCGTCGGGCGCCCCGTCCCCGCTGTCGTCCTCGACGTATCTGCCGAGAGTCACATCCAGACAGACGTTCACGGCCACCTACTTGCCGGATGTCATCCCGGAGCAAGGCTGGGACAAGATCGAGGCTGTCGACAGCGCCATACAGAAGGCAGGATGGAGCGGTTCAATCACAGAGGACATACGCAGGAGCGTTAAGCTGCGCAGGTACCAATCCAAGATGTGTGTGGTCGGGTGGGATGAGTACGTAGAATGGAGGGAACAACAGACTGAGGTCTGAATTAACACTCATCCCGTAGAATGGACTGTAATATCACATTGGATTGCATAGCAGGTTCAACCCTTGTCTATGGGCGGGGCACGGGATCTCTGGGAACCTAAGGGTTGCGCTGTTGGATCAAAAAGCGACCGTCGGATCTTTTGCAGACGATGCTGGGCAGCACCCCAGTGGCCACCGAATCGACCCTCTATGCGCTTCCAGACTGTCCGCAGTAACTCCCGGTCGTGATTGCTAGTCTTGTCAAACGCGATCAGCGCCCAGTAGATCGTAGAAGTTGAAGGTTGGATGTACTCGGGAAGCGCCATGAAGACCTCAAACAATGAGTTGAGGCTTCCTAGCACCCATGGATGAGGTTTGTCCGGCGGCGCTTTGGCCACGCCATGCCGAAAGAATCCGAGAAATATTGCTCGGAAAATAGGAAGGGTTGGCGAGTACGACGACGGTTTTAACTTGCCGTATCCGTCACGATAAACAGGGGCTCCGATTTCTACGTTCTCGGAAGATAACATGTCCATGAAGGCAGTAAGAGCTGCATTGAGATTGCCGTGGTACGCCATGACTTGAACCACGGTGGTGTATGTCAGTTCGTTCGCAACCATGTCTGGTCTGACTTCGATGGCCTCTTCCAACAGCGAGCGCTTTGCGGAATACACGTCATCGGGACCGATATGCACCTCCGGAGTCCTATTGTGCCGAAGAATGCGATATATTTTCATCGCCACATCTACGCGATGATGGCGAGAAAACGCCCACATGCATGCATGGAGCCCGTCGAGCCCAAGTTCAAGACCCTCCTGGCGAATTTTTAAAAGAGTTGCGCGCACACCATCCAATTGGCCTTGGTTGGTGTAATATTTGAGGAGCGTTAAATGGGTGATTCTATTTGGGAGGATCTGCGACGCCGTTAACAGAGATGTCGAATGCTGGACGGCCACCTTGCTGCGGGATTCCACCGCGTGGTTAATCAGGGTAGTATAAGTAATGATGTTGGGTAGTGGATTGTCGGTGATCTCCTCATCCAGGCCGTACTCCAACGCAGACAGCGAACTGCCAACTGGCTTCGCCGACACCATATCGGTGAACATGTCGAAGGCAACTTTAAAATCTTCTGGCCGCGCTTTTCGAAGACCTTTGCCTGCATTATCAATCAACGCGTTCCACTGGTACGCCTCTATTTTCCAACCGGACTGGTGGATGGAAGTTAAAACGGAGAGGAGGCGGCCGAATGTCGTGCGGGTTTTGGTCGTTTCTCGGGCCAGGAGACGGACGAGGCGCTTTAGATGCCGATGAGGGATCAGAAAAGGAACTGAGACGAGGGTGTAGTATGCTTTCCAGGCTTGCTGATGAGACTGCGTGTTTCCGAGGACGCGCAGCAAATCTCGACGCCAAGCAACTCTGTCCACACCTATGTGAATGGACTGCTCTACATCGAAAAGAAGTGATAAATCCAGGTCGTGGAAGGCATCGTCGTAAAACGGCGCTTCCCCACGTCCTGCGAGAAAAGCTTGACCGTGTTTGACTATCTTTGGATGGATGATTGGGACGGGTAATTTTCGCCAGATTTTTCCGACTGGATATGCTTGAGGATGTTGGCGGACAAAATGGAAGGGAACGTAGGATGGCCCTGGCGCCGGGTCCGGCAACTGGAAATTTGCATGCCTCTGATGAGAGCTGTTTCCGACGCGAGGGGGGATGGCAGGACCGTCGACAGATCCATGCTGTGAGGTCCCACCAGAGGCAGTATCGTGGCTCATGTTGGATGAGTGGTGCTCTGGAAACTCTGCGTCTTCTTCTGGATGCGAGAGAGGCGGATTGCTGGCTTTGGTCCATATTGGTTGAATCGTTGTAAGACGAGCGAAACGCGCTGGATGGAGGGCAGTGGCCAGCGAAGACGCTCTGATCATCAACTACAGTCATCCTATTCAAAATTTGAGCAAAAATTGGTAGCTCCAAAAGAAGGACCCACAAGACCGACACGAAACTCTCACGAAACCCTTTCACAGCGACGAGATGAAGCCTTGGGGTTTTGGTGTGCAAACGCGCCACAAGTTTTCAAGACTTTTTTCTGCCTTTGTGTGTCCTAGTTTTGGGCGTGTAACCTCACGTGACGAAATAAGGAACTCAAAAAAATTCGGTATATCCAAACGACCAGTGCATAAAACATAGACAAGTTATAACAGTGACATGGGCTATGCATACGGTACGGAGAATCACTGCGACTTGACCTTGAGAACGCCAAGGAACGCCGCCTTCTCCTCGAACGTCTGGAAGGCACCATGCTACAAGCGATGTGCATGAGAAACAAGCCGGGAGTCGAGATGATAACAGGGCTTACACCGAATTTCGACGAAGTATCGATGAATTTTAGCTGGACCTTCTCCAGGTCACGACGCGACGTGTGCACCATGAGCGATTTCCGGATGGTGATGACACGCTTCTTGGTGCCAGGGATGGAGCCCTTGAGCATCAGGAAGTCGTTCTTGACGATACCGTAGTGGGGGAATCCACCCATTGGCGTAATGAGCTTCTTCGTGACATCGGACTCAGTCGACGCGTTAGCATCGTCCGTGCCCGAACCAATACGGTAGATTTTCTTGTTGAGCTCCGTACGGTGGTGATAACCGTCTAAACATTAAAATGAATACGAATGTCGCGTATTTAAAGAAAAGTCGACACGTACTTTGACCGGCACGGGCAACGGAGAACATGACCTTCGACGGATGCCATGCACCGATACAAGCGACCTTGCGCAGACCCTTGTGCGTCTTCCGCGGCAGCTTCTTGGTTCCCCATCGGTGGGTGACACCCTCGAATCCATGACCCTTGGTGACGGCAATGACATCGACACACTCGTCTTGCTCGAACACCGAGCCGACCTCAATCGGCTTCTCGAATAGACCCTGGGCAAACTCGACCTTGTCAGGGATCGAGCCACCGTTAACCTGGATCTCCATGAGGTGGGCCTTCTTCTGCGAGAGGCCGGTCTTGCGGATCTGGGTGTGGGCGAGGACACGGACGACAGTGCAGTATTTGCGGATACGCTCGAGCTCGCGGGCAACGGACTTGCCGTTGTCCTCGGCGTGCTTCTTGGCGTAGCGGGTGAAGGCCTTCTTCTTGGAGCGGTACCAGTTCTTGTAGAATCTCCGCTTGATTTCGTCGGAGAGATGGGAAGCCCAGACGGTGGTGAGGGTGCGCAGGCCACGAGGGGTCTCGACATAGCCGACGACACCGATGACAATGAGTGGTGGTGTCTCGACGATGGTGACGGCCTCGACAACCTCCTTCTTATGCATTTCTACGCAAAGTCGCAAAATTTGGTTAATCTGCCTGGCTTTTTAGCTGCACAAGACACGTACTGGAACCCGGACGATCAAGGTCGCGCACGACGTGGGTCATACCAGCCTTGTAACCCATAACAGCAGTCAAGTGCACGGGCTTCTTGGGGTCATCCTATAGAGCCGGTGTTGGAATTCAACCGCACAGAATGCAGTTTGAGCAACATACCTTGGGGAAGGACTTGACTTTGCCGCGGTGGCGGGCGGCGCGCTTTCTCGGGAGAAATCCGAGGGAACCGTGACGGGGCGCTTCGAACTGCAAACTGGTTTAAGAATTTTGCAAGGAACAGCAAGCTATGAACAGACTTTACGGTGGCTGTAGAGAGAAGAGGAATGTCAGCCAAATAGAAATTGGGAGCGACAGGAACTGACCTCATCTTGAGGGAGCGACGGGCGACGGTGGAAAGAGGTGGAGAAGGAAATTTGGACAGTGGCTGTGTTTGGGCAGGTCGGCAATTCCCGGCAGACGAAGAGCTGTATAGTTCCACGTGTGTTATCCCCATGTAGACATAGACCGGTGACCGTTCTGTAGAAAACAAGTTTGTCGGTAGATGTCTTCATCCGAGAGATCGGTTACCGGTCTAATGTAGACAGGGGTCCTGGACCGCCTCAAGCAAGACCTCAAGTTGGCGAAAGATTTGGTAAAAGATACTTTTCTATGTACATAATATGTAAAGTCCTAAAATCCACCAATGCGTTTCTTAACCATCTTTTTTTTCATTGCGGGCCGTCCTCCATAGGCACCTGGCAGGATCTGCGTGCTCGCGAGGAAATCTTGGGACATCCCAGAGAGCCTGTTATCCATCGTAAGAGGTTGACTGCCGGAAACCGCGGCAAGAGGCTGGCTGCCTGATCGATGCTGGAAATTAGTATCTTGCGACGGGAATCGCCGTCCTGCGTCGAACGGTTTAATGGAAGTAGCGGCAACAACGCGAGGTGGCTGTTGTGGGTCAGAGCGCTCTTTTGACAGCCCTGCCGGAGGGGATGGTCTCCGCCGAATGAGGATTGGCTCGTCGGGTGTGCCGTCGTACGGATCTCGATATGCATATTCCTGAGGATTTGAGCTAACGTCCCAGTCCTTCAAAAGCAATCGGACCCCCATGGGAATTAGTTCCTCGTTATCAGTTGGATTCTTCTCAATTGGCCTCAGAATGCCAAATGAGACTGGAGGCGGTTCGCCATCGAGGGATAGCGTCTTCGTCATCGTCTCCAGCTCGCTATTAGCGTCCCCATCTGTCGAAAGCAGATGCGGAGAATAAACGTGATACGACAGCGCGAGATCAAGAGCAAGCTGCTCCCGAGCTTCGGATTCGCGTCTCACTGATTGAGCAGAACGCTCAAAGCCAGATTTTAAATCGAATCGACGCAAGCGATCGGGGACTGTACGGAAATCGGTTGACATGCCAGAATCGAACTTGCTGAGTGTGCGAGTGAGGTCGTGGTTCCATGCGGCATCCTTTTTCAGAGAGTCGGCGGAAACTCGCCCTTGCAAAAGAGCTCGATAGCCCCTTGTAGAGTTGATCACACTGTCTGCGAGGAAATCGGCTCTCGTGGGATCGCGGGGCTCATCGCCAGAGCGGAACAAAACGTCGTAACTATACAAGTCAAGTTAGCGTAGATGTCTGTGCGTAAGTAAGATGGTTTACGTCGTTAGCACATGGTCCACTGGGTCTTTCAAGTCCTGCCAGTACGTAGGAGCTTTCTCGACCAAATCGTAGAGAGATTCCGCGGTCGCGGCCTCTTCCGCATCTGTTTCACTCTTGTTCCGATGGGCTCGAAATATGTCTTGAAGAAAAATGTGATCAGGCAATCAACCCGCTAGTGGAAATACCCTCACGGTCGTAAGCAGGGAACATATCAACCGTGGTGGGCTCTCGCGACCCAAGTGAACTAACTTCCTCCCGTAGCTGAGCCGATTGAGTATTCAAGCGCTCAACATCTTCCGACCAGCTGAATGAGACCTCTCCCAAATCCGTTTCAGAAAGTTGGAACGCGCGTATGGAGCCGACTTCTGAAAGCCGAAAAAAACTTATTGGTGATTCTGGCCCGTCAAGAGGATGTCGAATGAAGGTATGCCCTTTTTGAATGCCGTTGGCGGAGGTCGTCAAGCAATATGGAGGCGTCTGCACATAAGGCATACTTTCATGCGCACGTGAGATATCATAGATGGACAGCAGGCTGTTTTTGCGAGACGAAAGAGTTGTTAAGTGGCCTATGATACCGCTCAGGACACGAATAAAGCACGTCTGCGGAACAAATACCGGTTGGCATTGCAATGGTTTTGGCTTCGAGAGACCGGTCAAAGGCGCGACCATGCTTGAAAGCCAGTAAAGGCTTGACGGTGTGCCGTCGGTCTATCCAGACGACTTGATTGGTAGTGCAAAGACGAATCATTTGATCCGCTTGATAGTCTTCAACAGAGGTCAAGATTTCGTTCGAAATAGCGGTATATAGATCCAAAGACGAATCTTCAGTCTATACAGTATTAGCGACGTTCTATTGCCATGGATTACATTTACCCTGAAATCCAATTTCTTCAGATTGATTCTAGACATCAATAGACAAGTATCACTGCTTCCGGTCAATTCCAGCCTCCAAAACAGATCCGACCCCATTGAAGGTACAGCTGGGCGAATCAACCGCCTAGGATGCACTGTAAATTAAATCGGAAACCACAAAACACTGACCTACGATCTGCTAGAACCCGTCGCCATGTCACATTTGTACACTGCGCCTTGACTGTTGACCAGAGTGATGTTCAGAGGAGATGCCGCAAGCTTAACATCAACAATTGAATTTCCTCCCGTTGCTGAAGAGACGACGGTCCCCAGCTCCTTGACGCGCATGGCGGGGTTCGAGGCGGACCCGGACGTCTCAAACTCCAGAAGCGAAGTTGCACCGAATGTGCGGACCGACAGATACGAAGCTATCAGCTTGTGAGCACACAGCCTGTCGTGACGGAAAATTGCTCAATTACCCTGCTTTTGGCCTGAGCATTTGGAGGTTGATATTTGTTGAATTGGGGTGTCAAAGGTTTGTATTGCCTGCGCAGACGGCTTGAGACAAGCCTCTCCGTCTGTTGAATATACAAACGGAGAGATATCTGTTGGGGAAAAAAATGTTAGCGAGCGCAGCGGGACGAAGAAAAGGCCCAACTCAGATCCCGGCTTAATTCGCCCATGGGAAAGACAAGGAAGGAGGATTTTTCCGACGACGTATCGGATCGAATAATGGACTCGAGCTGATTGCCAACATAAGGGTCGAAATCTCCGAATTCGCGCAAGATTTTAGCGTCCTCAGTGATTTCGTCCCTGATCAGTTCAGCCGCAATGTCGATGTCCGGAACATATGTTCGAAGGAAATTGGCCTAGCGGTTATATTTAGTCGAAGGCGAGTGTGATTGAAATTAGTAACCCACTCCCTGTTCGGCACGTTGGAGAATGGTCATTTTCGGCAGTTGCACCGGGGGAGGACGTGTTGCAGGAAAAACCAGACCCGGTTTCCCCACTTTGAGAAGTGCTGATTCTGTTCCTATGAGACAGCGAGCGGCAAACTAGGCTATTACTGACCTTTCGGTGGCTTTAAGATGCGCGTCCATTCAAGGCGGCCATTTTCCTCAAGCAAAGTAGCCGCAGCTAGGGTTCCATGATCCAGGACAGGATACGTTGCTTTTTCTTTACTCTTGGCAGTTCCTTTGCGACGGAGCGGAGAGATATGATTGGGTGCCTGGTTTGCTGGCCAAGAATACATTCCATTGAAGTTGTGGGGTCAAAGCAGAGTACGAAAGGTGTGACTCAACGTCATGTCACTGCTTCAAGTTAGCGACCTCCGCATCCGGCAAGATTACCACGAACAGCTCTTCGCTGCTACTTTTGGATACGCGCAGCTGATGTGAACGGTATATATAGAGGAATGCCGTCTTTCATCCCTCCTTCGCCAATGCCCCCCAACTTCACCCCGTCCGCAGCAGAGTCGGCTCTTGTCGCCCAGCTTTTTGCCCGCGGGGAGCCTCATAAACTCGGCATACTCACGGGAGACGTCGCACTGACCTTGTTCAGTAAGACGAAGTTATCGGATGAGGTATAGACCTCATTGGGTATTCATGCGCTGCAGGTCTGATCGTAGCCGTGGCTTGACAGGTCCTCAGCGAAATTTGGACCATTGCCGACAAGGATGAACACGGATGGCTTACGCCGAGACAGACGGCAGTTGCGGTACGACTGATTGGCTGGGCCCAGACGGGGGCGAAACCCACACCTGAATTGCTTGGGAAACGTACGGGCGATGCTCATCCCATGTCCGATAATTACACTTGCTGAGATTCCCCCGTAGCCGGCCCACTTGCAGACATTCCGGATGTTCCTCGTGCTGGGCCTTCCAGGATTGCCTCATCCATTATTCCGCCTTTCGCCCCCGAGGACAAGGCCAAGTTCCAAAGATTATTCTTGAGCAGTGGTCCTGTCGGCGGCCTAATCAGTGGTTCGTCACATGCTGTCGAGCATATGCGCACCAGAAGCTAACATTTATACTCGCAGGGGATAGAGCTCGCGAGATATTTTCAAAATCTAAGCTGCCTGCAGAGAAACTAGCCCAGATTTGGTTCGCAATTCTACATCGCCTTCAGCAGCTTACTGATCTTCGCATCCTAGGGAGCTCTCTGATACTGAGCACCGCGGCGCTCTTGATTTCACTGACTTTGCGATAGCAATGCACCTCATTCAAGGTCTCATGAATAACCAGTTCTCCCTATTACCTGCCTCCCTTCCCAGCGGACTGTACGAGCAGGCCGCTGCCGAACCAACATCGCCTTTGATGATGATGTCGCCATCATCGCCAAGCGCGGCTTCCTCGAATAGCCACCGCCTTTCCGTTCAGACTGATCTGAGCAACGGAAGCCCCCGAACTGGTTCTCCAGCTTCGTCACTCCGCCTCAGCGATGAGCAACCCAAGACTGCTTGTTCTGGTTCTGATAATATCCCTCCCGGCGTCAGGGCCATTGCGGACCGCCAATTCGATATTTTGGATCCATTGAAAAATGGGTTCATTCACGATAACATCTCCCTTCCATTCTTATTGGAGTCAAAACTGCCTCCAGAAGAGTTGGCTCGGATTTGGTATGCCAGAAAAAATCAATTTATGAGCTAAGCGAACTCAATGAAATTACAGGACGCAAGCGGACCTCAATGGTGATGGGAAGCTAACGCGGGATGGTTTCGCCATCGCCTTGTTTCTAATTGACGAACGGCGGCGAGGTAATCCTCTTCCCGCGTCTCTTCCATTATCTTTGAGGACACCGGAGACACCCAATCAGCCAATTGGAAAGGGACGACAGTCTGAACATCCGCCTGAAGAAACTCTCAATCATATGCCCGCCTTTCTTCCATCATATTTGAAGATACCGGATGCACCCAATCATTCAACCGGAAGGGATCGACAGACTCTGTATCTGCCCGAAAAAACTGGCAACGTTTCACCAAGCGAAAACTTACAGAGACGTGCTTCGCGTGTCCTGTACCCCTCTCTCCCTTCCCAATCAAATAATATTCGATTTTCGTCGGTCTGGACGCCGGCAGAGGACAAGGGTCAGCCGATCTCGAGTCACTTCGCTTCAAGTTCTGATTCCTGCCCGGCAGATTTTCCTGGTTCACTCGCACCGTCTATAATTCCCCATGATGCTGCCATTGGCCATCTGACCCGCCAGGCCCAGGAAATGCAAGCGCTGATTGCGCAACTGCGCAAGTCGCATGTTGACAAGGCCTCGACCATCACGAATCTGACCCAGGAAAATGCCACCCTTCGTGTCATGGTAGAGGAACTCCAGATCCAGGCCGCGACCGAGGACCCTGAATCCCAAAAGGCTGTGAATCAAGTCCTTGTCAAGGAGAACGAGGGGCTGCGAACGGCCATGCAACAAATGCAGGAATCGCTGCGACAGCTCCAAGCTTCCAGCTCAGATGTGGAGATGCAGCGGATACAGTATGAAGACCTCGTACGAGAAAACGAGCGCCTCCACAAGCAGGTGACGGAAATGCGCGAGTCGACCACGCAACTACCATGGTCTGGTGGTGATTCTGAACTGCAAACCCTTATCAATGAGGACCTTGCGCGAGAGAACGCCCGCCTTCGCACGGAAGCTAGGGAGATGCAGGAGAATGTAGCACAGCTACAGGAGGCCACCGCGGGTTACGAAGAGCAACGAAGGCTCAATGCAGAGCTTGCGCGCGATAACGAGCGTCTCCAGGAGTCGGCTCGTACCATGCGTACAAGATTCGACGCACAGCGCCGAGAAGCCAGTGAGCTCTCGAGAGAGCTCGACCGCTTGAAGGCACAGCTCCGGGCCAATGCTTCCGCGGGACCCAGCGGCAACAATGATGCAGATGTTCCACCACCTGCATATGACGAAGTTGATTTGTCCGCTATAACTTGACTGGTTATTGTGGTGACAGGCCCTCCCGCGCTGTTAATCGGCTGATGAGACGTCCTGCTGGTTGACTTCACGACGCTAGTTGATCTGGCGAAACACGTCGAAGATCGGGACACAGGACGTGGCCGGGAATTGGCCGGGAATTATTTCTTGTGTTCCTCCAACGTCCTTCGATAAATGAGATACTCCTGGCCGGTGGGGCTGGATATTCTGACGCAGTCTATACTTACTCGTTCAAGTTATAGTTTATGCCATGCCAGGATGTGACCCAACGGGACGATACTCACCGCTTCCACTATTGAAGACAAACTTAAACACAACTAACCGAATTGAATCACTTGTACTACTCCAACGCGCGCCGGTGGGCACCGCACAGATATCTAACCGAATCCTTCTCGTAGAGCCAGGGCTTCTTCTACATCTCGCCTGTCTTGATGATGGCTTTTCTATTATTGGTCGGGAGAGGAACGACGGCCATCGATGGGGAGAGGCGGAGGGAAGGGCGAGGTCATCACAGTGCACACCGTCGAGCTGGGGAGGCTGACTGCGGCGGAACACTGGTTTAGGGCTTTGGGGTGGATTGGGGTTGCACGCCTGCACGTCGAGCTGGAGAGGCTGACTGCGACGGAACACCAGTTTAGGGCTTTAGGGTTGGCCGGAGGACATCACAGTGCACGCCTGCACGTCGAACTGGAGAGGCTTGACGGCGGTGGAACACCGGTTTAGAGTTTAGGTGTATCCGTCACAGAGCACGCCTGTCCACGCCAAGCGAGAGACGCTGACCCAGGTGGCGGAACCCTGGTTGTTATAGATTTGTGGACTTATGAAAACCTGATAGTCACCATTGGTAATTGCGCATGCAGGACGATATAACTCACGTCAGGTCCCGAGGACCACTCAGAACCGGCACACTGCTGTTCGCTTGCCCGAGGAGGTAGCAACTGGGAGGGGGTAAACATGGGAAGGGGTATAACAGCGAGAACGCGCACAGCTCCCCGTCAGCTTCAGATGCTGGTGTTGACGAACGGCGGTGTGCGCTATGGCACTAAGTAAGATCACGACGACAACACCAACGACAAGGGATACGCACACCATGAAGCCGATGAACGGCAGGCCGCGACGGTGGGCTGTTGGTAGAGCGACACCTGAAACAGCAGGTCACAGTTATGGATAACGACGGCGAGCGGCGAAGTTGCCGCTGACACGAAGGGGCGATGGGCTAATGGTCCTAACACACTTGCGACATAAAGTCTGGGAGTAGGTTGGCCGAAGCCGGAGGATGGGTCAAAGCCTAGAAGTCGGCACAAGGCCTGAGAGATGCCAGGAGGCGGTAGTTCGAATAAACTGAAGCGTAGCCGCAGGCCCGAGGGGTATTTATTCTGTTGGAGCGTGACCCCTAAGCGCCTCCATTTCTCAGACAGGCCTGGTTGCCATATTGGGACGTGACTTTAGTCTTCAAGTTTATCTTGACTGTGAGTTCGAATAAATTGAGGGCCCATCGTGTTAGACCGTAGACGGGTGTACAGACAAATCCCTGACCAATCCGATGATAAATAAAGCCTACACGATTGCCATATCAGAGGATATTCGGATGAAGAACTTTAAGTGGAATATTGTAGGACAAGTTATACTCTAGACCGTACTCATGGCTTGACGGGTTGGAACGGACCGAAAATACATCAGCGCAGGATGTGACATTAGACACACAAGATCCTGGAGTGCGAGGAACCTGCACATATTGTACGCCTGGGGGTGACGGGAAGGCCATTTATTTCAAAAAATCAGAAGGAGTTGCCACTGGCAGTGAGCGTATCGAAGTTTTGCAGCGTACAAATCACAGCGCCACAACCGTATCCCTCAAGAATTTTCTTCATTGATTTTCTCGCGTCATCAAGTCCAGCCCAGTGCGCCAGAGCGGGATTGACCTTCCAGGACCACGTTTTTCGGCACAAACAAGGTATTGAAGAGCTGAAGCGCAGAATGTACTGCAAAATAATGGTATATTTGCGACATGTTCACTCAAGACCATCGATGAGCCTTTAAATAGATGAGAAAAGAGCATAAATGTATCCTGGAATATGTCTGCGACTATGGCTATAGGGATAGGGGACGGCCGAGGGGATTCCGAGGTCGGACTGGCTGGAACGGGTGGTAGGATGGGTGGAGTGTCGAGCGACTCCCAAGGACGCGCACGGTCCAGGGGGAGGAAGGGAGAGGAGAAGGTGGTGCTGGTGGAACCAGGGAAAAGGGGAGGCAGGTACGGGCGCGGGGACAGCTGGAAGAGGTTCCATGGGCCATCTCCGTGCCATTGGGATGCCACCGAACGACCAGGAGGACGAGGGAAATGTGAGGCCCATGGGCCTGCGCGATGGTGCGCTGGCGGTCAAGTCACATCTCATATCTGGCCCTGGGTCGGCAAGGGCATCGGCGTCGATGCGAGGGATATTTCGCAGGTGTCTTAAGCATCGTCGCATGGGCGTGGAGGTCTCACGCATGGTCGCGCAAGGACGCACAGGTCCTTTGCGCGAGGGGGAGTGTTGAGGAGGTGATCACGGGCCGGACTTGCCGTAGTATTTAGGCACTTGTTTGTTATCAAATACAGGGAGTTCCGCTGCTTGTTTCATACCACGACAACGACCGACGGCTTCGACTTCAACAATGGCGCCGAATGAGTCGTTCTGTCGTGAAGGAAAGCTTCAAAGAATGAAGTGATGGCCGAGATAGGCCGAGACCTGGGCAACTGAAAGCTGTGCTGATGATCTTCCTTCCGCTCTCGTTCAAACGCGCACGAATAAATGTGCACTCGCACAACTCGTTTGAGGCTCGAATCTCCTTGCGCCCGAAAAAGAATATAACGGCGATCGACCGATGAAACACGCCAGGGGAAATGCCGACGCTTCCACGCGCTCTACTGTAAGCAACCGTGACTGAACTCGGCGGTAGTCAGGACTCGACGCAGCCTGTTGCAAGCGGGCAAGACCCATAAATATTAATGATGTTACCCGTTTTCCTCTGCTTGTCCTCGGTCACCACACGGAAACCACGTCTTGCACCATTTTCCCGCCGAAGAGCTTGAGCTGGTCTCGCTCGCAAGCAAACGTTAACACGCATGGAAGGAGCTGGCAATCCTCACTACCAACGAGCATTAGATATGCTCAGCGGCCAACTATCGGACGACGGTACGAGCGACGACGAAGAGCGGATTCGACGACCGCCGGAGCTGGAGCAGTGCGACGACAGGCGTGTAACTGCGCAGACCGACTGGAGTGACGAGGCGAGCGTGTACAGCATTGACAAAGACGCCGAAGATGAGTACCCGTATCCCGAGAGCATAATCGACATGCGCCCTTTCCCGGATCCGAACACCAATCTGCAAGAACCATCGCGGGATTCGCGTTTCTTTGGACCAGGAGGCTCACAATTAAGTTTTTGGGACCGCTTTCGCGGCAAGGGACGTCCTCATGTCGGCTGGACACAGAGTGGGGCAGCAATTGTGCGGTCTTCGTGTAAGTACACTACTCTCATTGCAGCTGGGAGGCTAACGATTTACATCAGGGCTTAATGTTCTGTTGGCATTCGTGCCTGTCGCATGGGGCATTCACTACGTTCATGATATATCCCACACCGTGCAGTTCGCATGTATGTCTCCTGATGTATTCCGCTCCGCATACTTAACATCACAGTCTGTTTTGTCGCCATTATACCTTTGTGCAAGCTTCTTGACTATGGCGGAGAGAATCTTGCGTTGTATTGTGGGAAAGATATAGGCGATCTCATCGTTATCACCCTGAACAAGTACGTTCAGCGAATTTTCTTACATTTGATGTGCATATTCACACAGTACAGCGCGATCGAAGCAATACTCGCCATCTGTTTGTTGGCAAGATGCCAGTAGGTTTCCAATTCTATGGTTAGAGCATTGGCTGATAGCCGGCGAGACTAAGACTTCTGCAGTCAACCATCGTGGGGGTAGTTCTCCTTCGTCTGCTGCTAGTACCCGCATGTGCCTTTATCACAGGAGGAGCTCGAGTAGCAGCCCAAGAACTGCATCCTCACCTTTCGGAATTAAATCAGACGTTGCTGACAACGGGGTCTGCTCTCAACATCTCCTCGTTTCATGTCTCTGAATGCTATTTTATAGGGTGTTAACTATCCTTCTCCCTGCCACCTTCTTCGCTGCGTTGAATAGCGGCAGTTTCTCCGGAAATAACCAAATCACTGTCAACGACGATGTGCGGGGAGATATTCTGAAAGTAAGCCGAGGGCTTGCAGTCATCCTCTTGGGAGTGTACGTCAAACATAACATCCCAAGAACATATGCTGAGTTCCGCCCAGGTATCTGTGCTCCCGGGTCTTTATCCATAATCCTCCTGGCCCGGACAACGGGCTGCATGAGCACAAGGACGCTCCAGCAGAGTTCAAGGAAATGATGGAGAAGATGGCTGAAGAGGAGCCGGAGGTCAATGCGTGGGCATGCCTCATCCTGCTTGTATTTACCGTCGCTCTCATGGCTGTCACCGCTGAATTCGTGAGTGCCTCGAGTTATTGTTACTGCCTACCTCAACGCGATTTACAGTTGGTGCAGAGCATCGAGCCGATGCAAGAACGCCTCCAAATCAAAGAAGAGTTCGACCGTTTTGTCTTTGCTTCATCTCCGATTGTGACATATATTCACAGGTGGTTCGGCCTCGTCCTGCTCCCATTCGTCTCGGCGGCGGCGGAGTGCATCCTCTCCTTGGTCTACTACGTGCACTTTCATTTGAAAGAGTATTTGGGGACGCCCCTCAGCTCGCCCAAAACCCTCGCTGAGGCGCGCTCCATCGACCTGAGCATCCAGTTCCTAATCTTCTGGATGCCGCTACTTGTTCTCCTCGCGTGGGTCGCCGACAAGCCTCTCTCGCTGCTCTTTGACCTCTTCGAGGTGGTCCTGCTCATCGGCGCGACGTTCCTCGTCAACTATGTCACGGCGGACGCCAAGACGAACTGGGTTGAAGGCGTCATGATGCTCGCGCTGTACTGTATGATCGTGCGTGCCGGGTCCCTTGGTCATGCTTGCATTTTAATCTAGCCCACCTAGGCGCTCACGGCGTGGTTTTACCCCGGCCAGCTCACGGTCAAGACGATGCTCTCGTGTACCAGTGTGCAAGAGGCGCTGGCAGCACAGGGCGTCCCGCCAAACTCGACCTTCACAAACATCTCGTTCGCCGGCTTTCATGCGACCCTGGACGACAGTCAGATCAGCAACTTTACCGACCACTTGCGCGATCTCAAGAAGTTGTATGATGTGTTGCAGCTCATTGAGCAGAACCAATAACATTTGTTTACGACTCGTACATAGCTTGAATTATTTCGATAGATTATTCGCGGCAAAGGAACCATGAATATTCATTCAGCTGTGTGAATGATCTGGAGCACGTCTACGATTGGGAAATTCCAAACTACGCAATTATACCCTTCTATTAAATTTAATAGATAAATAGATCTATTCCGGTGTCCGTGTCAGCAGGTTGCCTGAAACCGACCGACCAAGAGCTTCGACGGCGCGGTGTACGGCGGCCGTCACCGCGATCCTGGTCTGCGCGATCTCCGCGTCCGTGTGGCCCGCGGTCGCGCGCAGCGCCTCGAGTTCCCTCGGGTCAAGCGGCTCGCCAAACGTGACACTGAGATGCTTTCCGGGTCGCGGAAGGTAGTTGTAAGGAAACGAGCGGCCTTCGGGCATCAGGGTGTCGAAACCACTCAGCCACATGGGAATAATAACAGGCATGGTAGACGCCTCCATGAGCACACGGCCGCTGCGGGAACGGACAGTCAGGACAGACGATATAAGTGAGCTGTTGGGAAGCACTCACACGCCCCATTTAAACCGCGGCAGATGGGCGACACCATCACGCTGTGGGTAGGTGTTGGGCTGATTGATTTTACCCTCGCTGAAGAAGTGGACCTGGCTGCGGATGGGCTAATGTGCGGGCGAGGGCAGTGGGGGCACGCACCCAGTTGCCGCGGTTGAGCTTGTCGATCGCGGCGTCTACGGAGGCCTGGTAAATGCCGTTTCCGCGGAACGTTTCGAGGACCTGGCCCCTCCGGAAAAAGGCGGAGAAGACACTTTTAACGGGGTTACAACAGGCACGCGGGGCCGGCGGGGTGCGCACGGGTTGGTGAACATTACGTCCGACGCGCCGAGGGTCCAGCGGATGGTACGAGAGTCAAGAAACAGGCGAGTGGGCAGGGCACCCCATGCGAGTGGATCATCGAGGCTAGAGCGGGTTGAGTGACAGATGGGACCAAGGGACTTGTACACACGTCGAGATGTGATTCGCGACTGGGGCTGCTGTGAGAAGATGTGGACGAGGGAGGGAGAAAATTACGGGTGACGAGGCCGGTGGTGCGGGCAGCGGCGAGGGCCGCGAGGAGATTGGGGAGACCCTGGACGGAGACAGACGAGGTTATGGAGTGCAACGCGCCCTTGCAGATTAAATGGATAAAGAGCGGGAGCATGGAGACCAAATATCAGACCCCGCCCGGATGACTAAGCCCCCAGGACTTCTTTCTTGACTGTCGGAAACGCAACGACGGGAGCGATGCTGGCGGCGCTCCTCCCATGCCTGCTCGCCATCTGCCTCGTTTACGTCCTCTACCTCTCCGTCCTCGCCGTCGACGAGGGCCTCGACGCACATGAGGCCGGCTTTGCTGTCGTTGCCGCACGTACGCATCTTATCTCCCCGACCTTTTTCTCCCAGCTCACCCCATCCTCCAGGCAACCCCTTCAGAGAGCAGGGCCCCCCAGCGAACATGGCAAAACTCATCTTGCTGCGCCACAAGGTGAGACACCCCTGGCCACACTCGGCGGCGTCTTACCAACCAACCATCGCAGATCCAGACCACGAACAGAAAACGACGCAGCTCGTCCCAGGCTCGCCAGCCTCCGCGGGTCTGCAGCACAGTCCAGTCGCAGCGCCAGCCTTCTCCGTGGCTGCGCTTTGGCAAAGCGTTCGGCAGGAAACAGTACCACTAATTCGCCCCGTTCTCCCATTATTACCGTTGTTATTCATACCCATGGATTCGGAGCGCTCTTGAATTCTGTACCATCAATCCTATCGCCGCCGTTCAGCTTTCCTTCGTTCTTGGGTTTGTCGGATTATAAGTTACGGTTGTAAATTTACAGTGCTAGACGAAATACAAATCGACGACAGAGATGAACACGCTTGCGCCTCACACAAACCGAGCACTGCGGTCCGACGCAACCACTGCGAGCACACTGGCCTGCGACCTGACCGGCCTCCGCCCGTCGCCGGGCTTGCCGCCCGGTTGCGCCTGGGCGCCTGTGCGCAACGACCCGCCCCCCGCCTTCGCCTTCGCCATCTGCCCGGTGACCGCCGTGCGCCCCGACGCGCGGCCTGTGCCCGCATTGCGCGAGCGGCCCTCCGTCTTCGCCCAGTTGTGCATCCGCTTGCGCTCGGGGCTTTCAACTGTATTACGCGCCTGAAATTACGTCAACCGCATGTAAGTGTCGCCATCACGTGAGCATACCTCCGTTCCGCGCCGGACAGATATCGTTTTGACTTTTGTCTGGCCTTCGCTGTCCGAGGCCTCGCCGTCTACCCACGACACGTCCTCGACGTCCATTGCTGGCTGCCGAGTGTTGTCAGCACACTATTAACCAGCACACCAAATAAAACAACCAACCTCAGCTTCATCAAGTTCTTGACGCGCCACTTCGCGCATCCTCTCGGCGAGCTCTTTCTGCGTGATAACCTCGTCGATAGCCATCTCTGCATCCTGTGTCGCTTCACGCTGCGTTTCCTGCAGATATGCAAATTCTCCTTCATCCCCGCGCTCGAGATCCGCGCGGTACACCTCGTAGAATCCCCTTGTGTTTGGGTCCTTAGCTGTGCCGAATGATCAGTAATGCATCTCATGTCAATTGCACCACCAACCAAGCTCATTAACGTCGTCGTTGTCGATTTTGGGCTCGGCAAGACCTCGGCGCATCTTCCGTGCCCGTTGCTCATCCTCCTCGTCTTCCTCGTCGCTGTCGTCCATCCCGAGCCCCCGGTTTCGCCGCTTCTTCCGAAGCTCACCCTGCACCGCCGCCTGGTGCAGCTTCTCGATCTCCAGGTCATCCTCGTGAGTTTGCTCCCTGAACAACCCGGTCAGAACGTAACTTCTACAGATACAAGAAAAAGGACAAACTGGAATTTCTCGAGCACCCGCGCCGCCGCGATCGTCTCGTTGTCCATCTCCTGGTCGTCCACGAGCGTCTCGAGCGTCTTGTCCATGTCCTCCCCCTCCTCCTCCTCCCCGTCATCCCCCTTGGCCCCAAACCCAATCATCTCGTCGTCGTCCGACTCTTGTGCCTCCTCCGCGACGAACTCGGACTTGTCCAACGGTTTTTTGGGCCGCGGCGCATGTAACCCCACCGCCTCGCGCCGCAGCATGTCGAACGCGTTCTTCGTGCGCATGGCAGGGCTCGGCGACGGACTCGAGCGATTCGAGGTCGGCGACGGTGTCCGCGTGCGTTTCGCCAGTCGTCGCAAGGGCGAGCGTTCAGGCGCGTCGAGTTCGACGGAGTCCGTTAGCGACAGGGTACGGAGGGGTCGTCGCAGCGAAGACTGCGGCTCGAGGAGTCCGCTCCTCTGAGTGCCAAAGCTGCCAGATTGGGAAGGCGAGGATGGCGTATAGATTTCTGGTGTCTCGACGTCCGGTCGGGTTTGGGTGAGGAATCTGTGCGAATTAGAAGGGCTTGGGGGTACAGCTTCGAATGCGACTTACCCATGATCATTGACATACAATTCCTGCTTTTTGGCCTCTGCCTTTCTACTCGCCGCGTCCCAGAGATATTCTTGTTCCTTCTCAAAGATAGCGTCAGCCTGGCGTTTCAAATGATCGTCGCCGACTTCAAAGGCAGGCTGAAGGTCCACATCCTGCGTAAGGCCCAACGACACGGTTGTCTGCCGCAGCGCAAAGAGAGACTGCGTTTGATAAGATAAGCAACTGGTTAGATAACGGAAAACTTGATCAAACCCACCTTGTCCGAGAATGAAGCAGAAAGCCCTAACGGCCGCTTGGGCGGTCGCTGCTGCTCAGTGCCAGATTCGAACAAGTCAGAAAATCCAGGCTGCAGCGCCGCGCCCTTGAAACTAGGCGGCTCGCCGTCCGAAAACTGAGAGAATCCGGCTGCTTTCCCACCGACTCGAACACCGACATCGAAGCTTGGCTGTAAAGTCGACTCAGGGGTATCGAGGGACAGCCCAGATATGGGAGACGCCTGCTGCAATCTCGCGGTGAAATCGACGCTTGTCGAAGGACCGGGCTCAGCTAGGAAAGGATCTTCGTCAGCGAGCAGATTCTGCAGGGGCCGACGCCTGTCGCCGCCCGCGTCGTTCTCATCGTCCCCACCATCACTCATGGGCTCGTTCTCTCCCGGCGACATCGACAGGCTACGCTGCATACCCTCTTCTAGCCCGAACAAAGACCCCTGACGGCCAAGCACTGGACGAGTGCTAAATGGATGGCGGGGGACGGCCTTGTTCTCCTTATCTTCGCCTCTGTCGTACATTAGATGCGTGTTGTTCTCCTTGTCGCCCTCGTCCTCTGTGCGTTCGTCCATAGAGGAGACGGACCCGCAGTGAAGTGCTGCTCCCCCAAGCCCAATTGGGGAGATGTTCTCATCGAGGTCCTCCTGCCCGAGGATACTCTCGGGAAGGAAAAAGGATGCTGATTTTTGGAGGGGCGGCGCGTTTTCATCGTTCTCGCTGTCTGAATCGATGACGGCACGGGTACGGCGTGCACCGCGACTCTTGACTTGACCAGGGGCTTCATTTTCGTCGTTGTCCTCGTCCTCGTCGTCATCCTCGTTCACCATCGTTGTGTCGGCGTCTTCCACATCAGCGTCGCTGTCTTGCTGTGGCCGAGGACTGGCAGACTCCCTTGCCTCCGACCATTCTTCGTCGCTCGCCTCGTCCTCTTCTAAGTCGACCTGCATCATCGTCTCCCTCGCTTCGGCGTTTTTCTGCCCCTTCTCCGCATACTCCTTCAACGCCGCAGTCCGGAGCGCGTCAATATCGTCCGCATCGCCACCAACCTCCACCACCCGTCCACCGCGCTTCACCCACTCATCCTCCTTATGCTTCGTCATCTCCGCATTTTTCTGCGCTACCAGCATCGCCAGCTCCTTCGCCAGCTGGTCCTGCGTGCGCCGACCGCTCGCCAACCCCAACGGCTTCGGAGGCGTCTCGTGCTGTTTCGCTCTCTGTTGTGCCAGACTGATACCACCCAACGCCATCTGCCGCTTCCGTCCCTCGGATTTCTGCTTGCTTCCTGACGCCCGCTCCGTCGCGATATCTTTTGCCTTGCTCTCGCCAGGACCTGTGATTTCCAGATCGTCATCCTCGTCGTCCGCAACCACAGAGGGTTGTAGTTTAGCCAGCAGCAGCAGCTTCCTAGCCTTCAGTTCCTGCTGCTTCTCCGCCTGCGTCTTCTCCTCTTTCACTCCACTCAAAAGTTCACCGACCTCTGGTAGATTCTCCTCGTCAGACTCATCGAGGGCGCGCAGCTCGGTGCTTGCCGGAAGAGCCGTTTGCAAGAACGGTGTCGGGACCGGCTCGGCCAACTCGACAGTCGTCGACGTGGCGCGCCCCCCCGGAGAGGATGAGAATGTCGTGATTGGATCGTCAGACGATGCCGTCCTCGCCAAGCTCGACGTCCTGGATGCCAGGTCAGCCGCTGCAAACCACGGGCTACATTTATGCTTACTGAACCGTGTGGAAGAATTTCTGTAAATTAAAGCGCGCAGAGGGTTCTGCAGGCTGGACTGCTGCCCTTTGCGCGACAGCAATGCGTCCGCGGTCGCGAATTGTTTCTTGCTTCTCCTTCTTCGTCGGGGCCTGAACACTAGGATGGGCGTGTGCATTAAAACGCCGAAGTAAATGAACTGACTTTGAATTTCGACTTTGAGTGCGCAGGAAGCGTCTCTGAAAGGCGTTTCTTGTGGCTCGCTGCGGGTTCGTCATTGAACTGAAGCGCTGGCACTTGTGTCCTGGATGCCAAGGCTTTGCCTTTTCCTTTGGAGCGCGGGGCGGATGCAATTCGTGAGGGCATCTCATCATCTGAAGTAGGCTGGGTGGAGGACGAGCGTGATTTGGGCGTGGTAATGGGATGCGGGGCCGCGGGCGATCTCCGCCCAGAAGCTTTCGTGTCGGGCTCCGAGTCTTCATCAGAGGTGTCCACTACGGCGCGTTGTTTCCGTCTACGGTTCGAAATAGGGGGCGGAGAGGGAGGGAGGGAGTGGCCCTCAAATGCTTCGGGCGAGGCCGTATGGGTTGATAAGGTGGCGCCGAAAACGTCTTCAACTACCGGCGGGGAATTTTGGAGCCGGGGCGAGTTGAGGATAGTACGGGAGGCATCCTCATTAAGGATGATTCTTGAAGAATCTGTGTCTGATGGATGAGGTGCACGATGCAACGCGTCTTTGGCATCGGGGCTGGCCAATTCTTCGTCATCCGCGTCCAAATTTTCGTCGATTTCCTTCATTTTAGCTCTCCAGTCGAATTGGAAGCCGACTGACGCGTCGCCGGCCTCTTCGTCGCTGTGCTGGCCATCGGCCACGTCATGGAACGACGACGGACGCGACGGATGTTGCCGCTCGGATTGTTTTTGAGCGAGGTCGAGTGTACCTGCTCCATGGCTAGTAGAACCGCGAGCCCAGGCTGATTTGAAAGGCTGAAGTGGAGGATTGGACTGGTTGGCCACTGGGTCCTTGGGCCGGCCATAGGTGCGGGTAGGGCGTTTTATTGGCGTAGACATGGATGGAGGTGGAGAGAAGGCCGGGGGAGAGTCCGCTGTGACCGAATGGTCTTTGTCGGGCGACATCTTCACCTTTTGTGCCCTCTGGTCTGAAGGGACGAGTGTGGTGAGTGACCAGCAGTGTGACTGATCGCGATTCGTGACGGTATACTGTCAAAAACACGGTCACGTGTAATATATCAAACGAGACGCGCTTGTCAACTGAAGCCGTGTAACTCTCACTGTGTAACCAAAAATCCTATAATTTCGAATCAAGAGAAGGAGATGGTTGCACTCCATACAATTCCAACGTGAAAAGCATTCAGGGACTGGGAAAGCAGTACAGGTAGAGCAGTACATAATAATACGCGGGGCGTCCGGTAAGAGTAAACAGACATAGATGGGATAATGCGATAATGATACAGTGCTGGTGATTCCGGGTAGGGGGGGGGGGGGGGGGGGTCGTCCGAGTTTGGTATATGAGTGTGGGAGGTCGGCGTTGGCTTTTAGGAGGGAGACGAAAGTGGGCGGGGATGAAGGAACTAGGAAGGTCATGAGACGACCAACTTCCAAACGTCCGGGGTCTCCGAGGTGGGCAGAAGACCGCAAAACGTATGTTTCCCGAGCAAGAAATCTATTCGTCGAATCCCCTTGCGTGCCTCTGAATCGGCAGCCGCTGGGTCAACCGCACGAGCTAGCATATTGCAGCGGTGGTAGAATGTCTGGTGTACAGAGGCCATGAAGGGCTGCGACGCGGACATGGTTGCAAGCTCTTCCTTCCGCAGCCGATGACGGAGGTCACGGTAGATACCATTGAGCACATCAGCGACAGTGACATATGCCCCTGGCTTAGACGACGATGGATATATGGCAACGCGCCAAGGGAAAAGGTCACAGCTAATGGTGACACAAGGGAGAGGTGGGGTGGTCGCCGGCTCCGCAAGGACACGGGGCGAAAGCCCCGATGAGGCGGACACGGTGTAGGCTGGGTCATACGAGACGTCGAACGCCAGCATATGCCTGCCGCGTGCCCCGGAGAGGACATCATGAATGCTCCCCGGCATCCCATTCAACGGTGGCAGCGGTGCGCACGCGTAAAGGGAGCGCGAATGACTGAATGGTGGGGGTGTCATCAGCGGCGGAGAGGCCGACAGAGAAGACATTGTGTATGTGGGAGATGGATATGGGGAGGCTCCATTGGAGGACCCCACATATGGGAAAGCCGCAGACGGGGAGCCGACTGGCTGCACATACCTCGTCCGTGCTGGCATCGTCGACGAGGATGGGATGTAAGATGGTCGTTGGTGGGCGTCGAAGAACTATGCTGGAATCGCGGGGAGAGGCGATTGTTGAGATTCTGGCATCTGAGCATTGAGGATCACAGGTTTTATATATCTTTGCGCGTACGGCTGCGGGTCCTCTGCTATCTCAACGCAGTGTCCAAATGACTCGTTGCGGAAGCGTCACGCTTGCAGTTACAGTGACCGAGGCGAGCCATCCGAGTCGCCGGTTTGATCTTCATTCTCGCCATGCAAAATTAATTCCCTCCGTTCCGTGTCGTGGATCCATGCAGCTGCAGGCCATTCATTCAGACGTGTATTAATTTTTGACGAGTCTTGGTGCTGCAAAGCGGCAAGTGCATTGCTAGTCGCCGGCGTCTATTGGGCGTCTAAGGACACTCCGAGTCATCACGCCGCCGTCTTGACGTGTCAGAGTCGGTGCCGTGGCCTCTGAGTGGTTGTGTTCGAACACGCAGTCGATTCGGCCATCGCAATTAAAAAAGCCCTGGACGCATACGACGCACTGCGGCTGCGGCCACGAATCGCAAGGGCACCTCTGTGCTGCGATCCGGAGTCCACGTATGCTGCGTTCCGCGACAATATAAATTACAGCCTATTACAGCTCTCCGGCAGCAATTACCCTTTTAGTACATTATTCCGCGATAGCTTCAACACCAGCGACCAGAGCCTCCGAGACGCTCATGGGGCAAGCGAGCAAGAGCTCAATCTCCTCTTGCCCCGAGTAGAACCACGAGCAAAGCGCCTGAAAGAAAATCATAAGCCTGACCACTGAAAAGATACAGACAAAACTTACAATCATAACTGAAGTCGGGAGCCGTGGTCAGCGGGTTACTCGAAGGATTACAAGTAAATATTTACCATAAAAGGCCAGCATCGCAAAGCCCTCTGCCCAGTTGGTCTTCGAGTCCGCCGTAACATAGTTCACAATGAAACACGAGCTGATGACGAGTGCCACCTCGAAAACATCTACAACGGCGTTATTTGTGTTTACATCGCGCCCGCAAAGCTGCTCTTACCGAAGAGAAGGGACATGGGACGGCCTGTCCACCATCCCAAAAGAACGATGAACGGCATCCAAAATAGAGTGAATTGTATGCTCAAGTCAATGGCACGGGCCTTGGCCAATGTCACCTACGTCACAGTGAGTAGGAGGCGGACACATTCCCATTGAACTTACGGGAGGAGGCCTCTGGCCCCGCATGTATCGGTAGGAACTGCGGAAGAAGAAGATGATCGCGACGAATGCTGAACTTGAATTAGGTGCTGACTCCTGAAATAAAGGACAGATAGAACGAACCATCCCCCGAGAAAGACACCAGCGGGAGGAGGATCAGGCCGAACCACTCTTCCTTGATATTGATAGTGCTGCCCTTCCTCAAGAGTTCGACGCTATCGACCAGCTATAAAACGGTGCAATTAGTTATATAAAAAAGAAATCGCGACATTGCACCAACCCATTCAGCAGTAGCGGCCATGATTCCGATGGTGACGCAGAGCATCCCCAGACACACCCACTGGCTGATTTCGGGATCCTGGTTGTCGATCTCGAGCGCACGATCCCTCATAGCTTCCGGAGCGAGCTTGTGCTGTGCTAACTCAGAGTTGCCTTCACCAGGCGGATTGTGCAGGAAAATTCTGGAACAGACATATCTGTAATGGACATGTCAATAACAACACGATGTTTAAGCGCTGGAACCAACACGGCCAGGAGAATGAGAGCCAAACCACGGCTCATTTGTAGAAATATTCCGCGAGTCGTGTCACTGACAAATTGCTCCCCCGTATCAGCGGCAATCGATCCTCCATCCAGCGCCGCAAAAAATGCAGCGGGTAACAGGAGCGTCATGACTCTGGTATAAGAATCAGCATAGTCGAAGCTCAAAAATTGAATATGTTAACCCGATGGTCAGGAGTGTATGGTTGAGCTGGACAAGATGAGGATGCAAATCTTGCTCCAAGACCCTTGCACCACCTAAGATACGTCAAATTACTGTGAAAACGATAGTAACGAACGACGGACCAGTAACAAAAGCTACTCCGGGAATGAGGAGAAGGTGGAGTAGAACGACCCCGATGAGTGTTGACTGTAGCAGCTTAAGGGAGCACTTGGTAAGCAACAGAATCGCGAGGGTAGCCTCCACCGCGCTGATGCACGTTCAGCTTGCAGAAAGTAGATGTAGCAAATTTTCACAAACTTGTTCAAGGTAATGACGAGAAGATCTCCCAAGTCTGACCCCAAGTAAAAAGTCATCTGTTCTCCACCTGCACTAGGTTTAAATAATTTAATGTTGCGGTACAAAGGGAGAGAACTGCACCGTAGTCGAAGAGTTTCTCCAGCGGTATGATGGCCAGAAAACAAAGGACGAAGGTAGCTTGAGGGCTCCAGTCCAAGAAATGGGCCGCCTAAAACCCGATTAGCACAAAGATGAATAGACTCCGGTTTGGCATACCCATGCAATGGGGATGAATATGAGCAAAACATTTAACACTAGGGCCAAGTCAAGCAAAGAATTCAAGGCGTATGGAATCTGACATACATGACGAAAGCACGAGTGCCTTAAGACTTTCCACTACACCGATCTTTCTCTTGCCCCTTCGCAAAAAGCGGTCGGCCATATGATATACGCGACCACTGTCCCCAAGCTTAAGGTGTCCTCGTTTGGGTTCAGGGCTTCCAAACGTTGTCGAGCCAGTTCGCAGTCCTTGCTCTTCATCTGCGACGCGGCTGTGAGTCCGTTGAACGAGTGAGCCAGTGTCGGCCATGGTGGGTCAGGTTGCAGGTCAAGTTGCAGTGCCTCGTGTATTAAACGCTGCGTAGAACGTAGTTGTGCTCCAAAGAGAGAAAGCAAAGAATTAGGAAAGCTGAACGGAAGAAATGGAGTCGCCCGACGTGGGGATGCAGAAAGCGATGAGTTGGCGACGAGCGCCGAGCTATATGTATAAATCCGTATCAGTCTTGGCCAACTGACGTTAGTGCCAAGACATAGGATTGGCAGTCAGAATGCGATCCAGGGCCTTCCAGGGCGCTGTTTGAGATGATGGCCGTCTAGGGCATGCTCCAACGGTGCGAGCAAACTTCAGAAATTTCACATACATTTTTGCGATTTTTTTATGGCGACTTTCCACTCCACCTTCAACTCTTCGCAAAGTCGCAAGAATAGTTGTATCCAAGGGCAACTGACCATGCCGCCCCGAATAATATATGTATACATTCTGAGCCTCGGTAATTCAATAGAGCCGTTATTCGGTCCGCCATCTGAAATGACAGACTACAAGGTGCACGCGCTGCTTCCTGCAACAACGGTCACTCAGATGGAGCATTGATCTCCGTCTTAGCATCTGATGCGCCAAGTCCAACCAAGTCCATGGCGAAAACGGCCCGACCCTCAAACCCTTTATACGTGAATAAAATCAACATTTGCATGCAGCCACAATCGTAAGTCGTAAGTCATTATGCCTTCTTCTCAAGTTGCTGCGCTACGACCTCAGTGGGAAGAATGTTGCCATCGTCGTCCATGCGCGCACTATAAAAAAGGTTCACTCGAGAGAACAGAACCAAGAAAATTGTCACTTACACGGTCTCATCTTCCAACTCGGTATGGTCTTTGACTCTGAGGTATATCATCGGAAGAGCAAACAAGAGGCCCGCGGCACTTAGAGCCCATGTGGACGCGAACATGTTCATGAATCTTTTACAGTTAATCGGGGATCGTTCGGAAAAGATGATATACTCACGGCGTTAAGACAGCATCTGCACGCCAAGAACCAGCAGCACCGGCCGATTGGATAGATTTATCTAAGATGCCAGAAAAAGATAAGACAAGTTCAAGATTGGGTAAAACGCACGCACAGAAACCAGTGAAGTACGCCAGCTTGTTAGGGTCATTGGACATCGCACCCATCATCCAGTAGACACTAGTCTGCCACATGGCATCGAGGATACCAAAGAAGATGTAAAGGAAACTTGAGGAGGATTTTTTTAAGTGAGTCGATCGAAATATTGCCGCATCACTCACACCTTTCCAACATATTCCTTCTCCGCTGATCAGGAGACAAATTAGTGCCGACTTGATTTGGAATCAAGACAATAACTCACAAAAGTCGATTCTGTCTACTGGGTCAATAAGGGCGAGTGACTCGCGAGTGTAATCCCTATAGTTGCATTAGGAATGAATGCCTTGGGCCGAGGAAGGTGAAGTACTTCTGGTACTCATACGCCCAAATGTGGCACACGAACACCATGATGAAGACGAGACCCCATCCAGCGAACGCACGAGCACGACGGCGAACGTTCTTCTTGTCCAGGACAACAGCCATAATCAAAGAACCGACGATCTGTGAAGACCAGTAGAGCATGCTGTTCAGAGCCCGAGTGCGAATGTTGAAAAGGGCGCCTGTTTGTCATCATTGAAAGTCGGTATGGAGCGACGCAAGAATATGCGTACCATTATACTCGTTGAATTGCCAAGTATAGAACCAGTTCGAGGCCAAGAACATAGGGAACAGAAGAATAATCATTGGGTCGGTCTTCAGCGCGACGTACAATCCAATAATCTCAACCTTCCACGAGGGATTGCGGATCATGGTGAGCTTGGTCCCGTCAGTTCTGATCATGTTCTTCGGGTCGACCATGAACAGAGGGATAAAAGCCCCGATAACAGTAAGGACAAGGAATCCAATCTAAAAAGCAAGTTGAGTTATTGCACATTACTGACGAGTTGACACATACGTATGTCCCGTTCTTGACTTTGGCGAGGATCGTGTGAGACAAAATGTGATGGGATTGAATCGGAAAACATACCAGATCCGGCCTGGTTAGATATCAAAATTAGTTTGATCAGTTAAGCATGAGGCAAATCATTTACCGTGGTATGGATGTTCGTCCCGAACGCAACAGCAGAGCCAACGACTCCACCAAGATTGAAAATGGCCCAGAAAATGGCGATATACTTGGCTTTGTCCCCTTCCGTCGGGTATGCTAGCATCAGGGAACCTTGGGCGGTCCAGAGCAATCCCGCACAGATCCCGAGGATAGCCCCGGCGGCAATAACGAAGGCTTTTGCGCCGGGATGGATATTCAAAACGCTGCGGGAGCTTAGTACCACGGAGCGAAGAGCTGTTGGGCTCTTACAGGAAACCTCTGAGAAAATATTAGTGATAAGCAACGAAGAGTTTAAATGACGGACGCGATGTAAAGTCCATAGCTGCCATATGATAATAATAATAAGCACGCTATTCACAGGAATCTATAACAATTACCCCAAGGAACCAAGTTGCAGCGTGAGTCGGGAACCGAGTTTGTTATTTACCGACCTATGGGGAGTGAGTGATTAAACGGGGACGGCGCATACATCTCGATGAATATATACCCCGCAAAGAAAGCCATGACCTGCGGATCATAGTAAGTGAGCGTCGAGTACCTTGAATAATTTAAAAACGCACCGAGAAAGTGGAGTAAAGGGCAACATTGGCGTTCGCACCTAGAGGGGTTCAAGACTTGATTCGGATGGAGAGAATCAACGTACCAGTGGTTTCGTCAAGCTGACCTCCCCCGCCAATGCCGCTCAACGCATTAAACAGGCCTGGAAGTTATGTTCAAAGAATTTCCTGATTGAACAACGGATCACAAACCTGGGCACATGAAGCAAACCAATCCAAGCATGGCAACCTGGAGGGACGGTCAGAACCCTAAGAAACGACGCTGCATGCGATGCACCTGGGTAGTGGGGTGGGTGTAGATCCCCTTCAAACCCTTCGGACGCTCGAAAATCTCGGGGGACCCGGCAGAACCATCGTCACTGCTGTTGTAGTCTTTCTCTGAGACAGGTTCAGCCATGGATGAAAAAGTCCGACGAGAGGGCTTCGGAGAGGTTGAGTGCCAACAAGGAATAACGGAATCACCGTTGGCTTTTTATGTCGAGCACACATCCCAGGTGATCTGGCATCAAATAGAAGTCCAGGCTTATCCAGTGGAGAATGATAATGAATGCCCTCTGGAGAACCGAGACGGCCCAAAAAAGCGATAAATGCGGCATCATCATGTCAAACCGCGATCTGGGCACGCGGGTTTAATCGTGGGTTTGATTTTGGTGAAAAAGAAGCAGTTTCATGCCACGTCGACCGAGATAACGTATGTCGGATAAATAGATATCGAGTATATACTTGCAGTGTAGACGAGGTACAGCAGGCCGCTTCTATAGAAAATGCCTGAATCGAGAGGAGATGCAAGAGAGACTAAAGAGAGATCGGTTATGGGACACATCAAGGAGGAGGAGGAGTGTATTACTGCGAGTGCCCGCGTGGATGATTTTCAGCAGCAAAATCTACGATGTGCCTGAAGAAAAAACTGTTTGTTTCACATGTAAAATGAGCATTGCTCCCGCGAAATACTTGAACACCAGCAGGCACCACCGTGGTGCGGTTGGTACCTAGCGTACAGAACGCATATCGAATGCAAGGAGTATATTGAAAGGATTGCTTCCACCGAGAGACAGTGTGCCCTCGAAATTTCCTGAAAGGATCCTGGACGAGAAGCAAGTTAATCGATGATGAATATTCTAGGAGCGATTTCCGTTTATGGTGTTCGCAATATTTGGTGCCGAGCCAATGTCGTGCGCAGGTCGGCGTTTTGCTATGCAGCCTATGCTTCTCCAGAGAGTGTTTTCGCTGCATCACAGAAGACTTACAAAACCCGCCTTGGAGGGAATACTGAGTTCGTCGGAGGAAGTGCTGGGCCCGGTCGACGTCCCTTTCGGAAAGTGCCGAGTTGTGGTACAGAAGCGGCGTAATCACATGGGAGGATAGTATGTGGGTACGTTAATTCGATTATCCTGTCCCTGCGTCCTCAGCCTGGACGACACTCAAGAAAATGTGAGAAAAGCAACTTGTCACATGAGCGCGGGACTTACGTAAGCGAACGACGGATTTGCCATTCAAACCACAACAACTTGAACGACGTCTATTGTGAGCGCGAGGCAAGCGCAATATTCTCCGTCAGTCCGGTCCATCATGGACGTCGTTGAGAGTGTCCGTCGCTATGCAGCGTCGTGGTCCACTGGGGGAGAGGCAGACTGGTGCGTTTCTGCGTTGACTTCGCTTGCCACACACTGAATGAATGCAAGCCGTGCTTTTGTTACTGCACCCCATTGCAACCCGTCGGACCCAAATTGCCTCGATCTGCTCACAACAACATACCACACTCTTCTTTTGTCCATTTTGAACACCTGGACGTCACGGCACACTATTTCGTCCTCGGGACTCGTGTCGTTTATCAAGAGTGTCCTCAATGGGCTCCCTTCCTCCTCCTCCAAACCTCCGGTCCCGTCCCCGATGGTTTCAATTTTCGGAGAACATCTGGTGGACATGATTTGGGCCGTCGATGCCGAGCTCGACGAAATTTTGGGGGACGCCAAAACAGCCATTACCAACTGTGGCGACAGCCCGACCGGAAATCTTGCGACTGCTTTATCCCGGGCCAAGAAGGCCAAGCAGAACGCCGAAACTGACAAGGAAATCTTAACACAGATTATCAAGCAGTTGATTGTATGGTTGTTTCCTGGTGGATACTTTGTCCCTGCGTTAAACCACGGCCAACAGGAGTTTGGCCTTGTCGTTCCTTCATTTTGTGTTGAACGGCTAGATACAACAATCTCTTCCAACGTTGGACTCATTGCAGACAAGAGCGGTTTCGACAAGAAGGAGATCAGAACTCGCACGGGCTTATTGTGCGTATGGTGCCTATCAGCCGCGCTCGCTTTCTCACGGAGTTTTGACGCAGCTACAAGCAAAACAAGTTCAACCTATTGCGTGAACAGTCGGAGGGATACAGTAAACTCACGGCAGAGCTTACAAGCAGTCTAGGCCCGGCCCACTCTTCTGCGACGGGTCAACCCACAGAATCTTACGCTTCTATCGAAGACAGAGCTCGTCCAGTATGGGAGAAAGTGATTAGCCTCATTGGTTACTTTGATCTGGATCCCAACAGAGCCCTGGACATGATCCTCGATGTGCTTTCGATTCACCTCGTCACTCATTACAGCTTCTTTCTGGCACTACTCTCATTCTCTCCTTGGTCCGCATCATATCGTCGACCCCTCCTCGATAACAACGATGGCATCATGAGCGTGGACCAGACGCCCGGCCTGTATAAAGGGAAGAGCATAGATGAGGTTCTATCCCTCGCTGATCGCCACCCGCACGACATAAGGTCACAAGGAAGCAGCCCTCGAGTCATGGCACAAGTTGTAGGGTTCAAATTTGCGTACTACCAAGTGCGTCAAGCTTTCCCTAACTTTGGGGTTGAGGCAATCTTATTTATCATTTCTACAGTCCGCAGACGTTACCGAGCTGACCCCCAAAAACTTGTACTTGACTGCAGCTATCTTGATACGCGAAGGTTTCATAACCTTGGAAGATCTATATCCTCATGTCAGCTTGGTTCGTTTTTGCCGCTCAACGTTGCTAACCTCCTCTGCTAGCTTTCTCCCGGTGACGCTGACATGGATCAAGTCAACAAAGACTATTTGACCGACGTCCAGGCCAGGATCGTCGGTGCCAAAGTCAGCGCTCTCGCACTTGCGGCCCCCCTTCCCCAGGACAATCCCCTCCCCCCACCATCGGTGAAGACTAAAACTTTGGTTCCGGAGCAAAAGAAGGCCGCCGATCCCAAAAAAATTCCCAACCAGAAGGTCGGCTTGTTGACAGCCCTTCTGGCTGTCGGTGCATTGAAGCCTGCGATCGCAATAATGTCTAAATTCCCATGGCTTGTTAACGCACATCCGGAGATCACCGATCTCATGCTGCGAGTACTTAAAGTCTCCATTTCACCACTGTACGAATCGCTTCTTGTGACCAAGGAGCGAAATCCCAGTTTCAACCAACCTCGTGCACGGTATGGGACTACAGGTGTATCTTATCCGCCGGCTCGGAAGCCGACTCTTACGCTGTGGGCTCCCACTCCCCCGAGCACCAGTACTCAGGACTTTGTGTTCTTCTTTCCCCAATGGGTAGAACGTGTACCTATATGCTCTTCCCTCGATGATCTAGTCGATGTAATTGAACCCTTGGTTGCATTCATCGGAGTGCACATATCTCGAGATCCCTTATTCTTGACCAAGTTCTTAAGGCTTGGTCGCTCTCACTTGCAGACGACGGTAAACATTCGAATGTCACTCTTGTATCGGTGTCTCACGTATTACGATAGGTACCTGTCGACGCAACAACCAGACGGCCTACCGGTGAACCTGATCCAGAGAACCCCGTCCGAATCTTTTGGTTCAAGATGTTGCGGAAATACCTGCTACCCGCGTTGACCCTCATCCGCGGTAATGCCGTTTGCACCGTCGAGATCTGGAATATCATTCGGCAGTACGAGACAACTGCGCGCTGGCGGCTGTACGGGGAATGGAAGTCGACAACGTACAAGTCACACCCCGAGCTGCGGGTCCGCCAGGCGCATGTCGAAAAAGAATCGAAAGACATTTTGCGACGCCTCTCGCATAATACCTTCGATTCCTTGTCCGGAACCGTGGCCAAAATGGCTCATTCAAATCCGTGCATATTCTTCACCAACGCCGTGAACCAAATTATGGCGTACGACAATCTCGCGAATGTGGTGATCCAAGCATTGCGATATGTAACAAGTATGGGCTTTGACGTCCTGGTTTTCATTATTCTCGATGCCCTCGCCAATCCGAAGAAGGCGCGTGTTAAGGATGACGGGGTCAACACAAGTGATTGGCTCCAAAGTGAGTCTCATGTGTTCCGCATGTTATCCTCGGTTCTTACGGCTGGTAGGCCTCGCTTCGTTCACGGGTATGCTGTTCAGACGATACAGCGCTGACCTCACCCCACTTCTGAAATACATTGTGCACCAGCTTCACAATGGCCAAACTACGGAAATTGTTGTGCTGCGCGAGTTGATCTGGAAAATGGCTGGGATTGAACCTCTCCCAAGCCTTTCAGATTCTCAGATTATTGCCATGGCGGGGGGACCTGCTCTCCGTATCGAGGCCATTGCTTCCATTGCGCGTGGTGCCCGACTTGATCCAGGGGACGCAGTTTTCAAAGGCCCACAGAGACTTGGCCGGGGACTTCTCGAGTCTTCTCTTGCATTACCGCTCCTTATCCAGGTCGCTCAGCAGCGGGATTCTTGCGTCTTTAAAGCTCCTGATGCTCATTTGAAGTCCTTGGCAAGTCTGTACGACACGGTTCGTTTGTCCCATCGGTATTTTAGACGTTGCTGACATCTATATCAGACGCATGGAGTGTTATTGCAGTATCTGGAACTTCTCACGTCACCGTCTGTCGTTGCACCGCAGGACTACGCCAATAAAGTTTTGCCTTCGCTGGCGGAATTAGGCGAGCTGTATGGGATTTGCGCCCCTATATGCATGCATATAATTCGGCCAGTCTTGAATGCGAAGCTATTGGTGGGTTTCGCTTCACGTCGTATGCGCAAAGTTGACCTCTGTATGGCAGGCGGCGGCCGAAGCAATGCAAGAACAAGAGCGCATTGCCAATGAAGAGGCTGAGAAACGCCTGAAAGCTGCACTCACGGCCAAGAAGCCTTTGAATTCCGCTTCGCGTGTAGCATCCCCAGGTATTGGTGCTGCCGTTGCCGACGCTCCTGCGGATTCGAAAGATATTGTCCCGAAAGAAGATGTGGCCATGGATGCAGAGCCTACACCTCCAGCATCTATTCCACCGGTACCTGAGGCAAGCCTCAACGTAGAAATGGTGTGAAGTACTAATCGTTTTCCAGAGTCCTTGGCTTCCAGAGCTATTCCCTTTGTTTGAGGATGTTAAAAAGATTGCACCCTCAAATGCTTACGACATCGTAGGGTAAGATATGCAATTATTGTTCTCTTTCTCTCGCTCATTGGTGTAGACCCGCTTTCTACGTGTCATTCTGGCAGTTGTCAACATATGATCTGAGCCCACCGAGCACTAAATACGACGACGAGGTCGCGAATCTGCGGAATCTAAGTCGCCAGGAAGACTCTTTATACATCTCAGCGGAACGTTCTTCAGACAGGAGCGTTCGACTTACTGCTTCATCTCATCGAGCTCGACGGGATAGATACAACATGTTTGGAAACGTGCTGGCGAGCGAATTCAAACAGCAAACTCTCTTGCGAGCTTTTACCCTCAAGCGGCTAACTCGAGAGAAGCAGCATTGGTTCTCTCATTGTAAGGAATTTGCTTACAAACCTACCAAGCCAACCTTAATCAACCATTCCAGCACAAAGTTCAACGACGCTCGTGGGATCTATCATTGAGCATTGTATCCAACCACGATGCCTTCTATCCCCGATGGACGCTGATTATTGCGCCCAAATCATCAAAGTCCTGCACACTCAGGGCACACCGGGGTTCCACACTCTCATGTGCTATAATAAGGTAAGCTGATTTTCGGTCCCTTTAGGCCATTCCTTGATACATGATCCAGATTCTGGGGGACCATGTTCGAGTTGTGCTTTTCTCGTGCAGTGAATATGAAGCTCGCAACTATGGTAATTTACGCCTTATTCCTGCTTCTCTTTCTAATGTGATCAACAGGTCGTTTCCTACGCGGTGTACTGGGCGATCTTTACAAATGGCATACCGATCAAGCTCAATACACCGCAGACAGCCAGACTGTCACTCGCGGGACTGTTGTATACCACCCTGGGTTCGTCCAAAAGTGGACCTCTAAATCCAAAGCCATCGATCAAAGCGACCAGTTAGAGTGGGCAACAGCCTTCCGCCGAGTCGTTAGAAAGTGGCACGTGAAACTTGCCAAGGCAAGCAGAAAATAATACCTGCTTCTGCGAGTCCTAACCACAATATTCAGTGCTTTGTTGAGTGCATTCGAACCGGAGAGTTCATGCACGTATACAACGCTATCATTGTTTTGAAGGAGATACTCCCCGTCTTTCCCCTTGCGGACGTATCGAACGAAACTGGTACGACTCTCGACGCGGCAATGGACAAGTTCGTGGAAACAGAAGAAAGGGGGGACCTCAAAATTCTCGGGCGTGCGTAAGTGTCTTCACTTCAATTCATACGACACCATCCCTTGACGCTGCGACTGTTCAGATACTCTGCGAGTCTAAAGAAACGGGAACCATTATGGGCTAAACCCCAATCCAAAGTCGGCTGCGTTATTTAACTATATTGTTTCCTGATTGACGTTCCTCTTCCTAGGGAACGGGTACGAAATTGTCGAACGACAAGGCCAAAGCAGCGACCGCACCACCTAGTGGTCCTAGTGCTTCACTTGGCCGCAGCATTGCTTCATTGACGCCATCGGCACCTCGAGCTCAGCTCGCCAGTGCCGCCGCTTCAGCAACGGAAAAGCCGGCCGTGATCCCGGCGGCAGCAAGTTCTCCATTTGCAAGGTGCGATCAGCTCGACCGTATATTTTCAAGCTGCTAATGTGACATATCCCAGCATCCAAAAACCTCCCGTGGTGAAGAGAGTGCGCGATGCGGCCGGCACTACAACTGATGACGCGCAAGCCAACTCAAAGGATGGTGCTTCCACCCCCTCTAAATTACCCAACTCTCGCTTTGCGAGCCCTGCAGGCAGCGCAGAGGGGCGCAAAGACCCACCCGTAGCGCCAGGTTTGTCTGCGTTGGGCAAAGAGCCTCCCCAATCGCCCCGAAGCCACCGAGCCGCAGACGAGAAGGCTTCCCGCCCAGACGTGCAACCCATGCCACCGCCTGTTGCCCCCAGCCAAACCCCAGTAGCCCAAGAGCTCCGCGAAACAGCCAAGCAAACTCTGGGTCGAATGGCAAAGGAGGAAGAAAAACGTCCTGATTCCAGACCCCAGAATGGATCTCGGACCGCATCGCCTCGCCGCAGATCACCGTCTCCCCCAAGCCGGCCAGGCACAAGGAATCCCAGCTCTGAGAGTCGCGCAAGCGGCGGGCGCCCGAGCCGTGGAAATGGGGAGCCCGCTGTGGAAGACAAACGGCCAGAGCGGGACACTCGACAAGAAGCCCGAGACCACGCCTCGGCTCTGACGCGACGGGACAGTCTCACTCACAACAGAAGTGATCGAGGAGCACGGGAACGTGCTCTTGGAGATACTGAACGAGACAAGGACCGTGGTCGCGACCGACACGAGCGCAGCGATCGGGACCGGGAACGTGACCGTGACCGGGATCGTGACCGCGACAGAGACCGGGATCGACACCGTCGGGACGACGTCCGGAAGGATCGGGATGGCAATCGAGGAGGTCCGCCACCCAACAGTAGTCCTGTTGTGGTGCCCGATGACCGCGTGCCGCCGACTCGACCTGACCCGCGCCATAATAGGAATGGGCTCAACGACGAAGGACTGGGAAAGAGACGAAGACCTGCGGATGATGATGTAGGGTTATTCTTCTTCTGGGGTACATTTATTCACGCTTTTGTAGCCCGAGAGAGGCTCCAAGCGGAGTTCTCGAAAAGATGGGCATCGAGATGACCGGAGTCGTCGACCCCCTGACAAGGAAGGGCACGACAGAGGCCGTGAATCTGAACGGCGGCGAAAGGACCGGGAGGGTTCCGACAACGATGGTAGTTCAATGGAAAAGGTGAGAGATTCTTAACATTTCTACGGGACTGCATTCATTGCTCATGATTTATCTTAGCTCGGAGAAAAACGAATACCCGAAGGTCCTTCGTCGTCGAAAGTACTCCCACTCTCCACGCCATCTGCTCCTCGTGCCATGTCATCTTCAGATCTTTCCCGACCGGGAAAGGGTCCTGAGCCTACCTCTCTCGGCCGCGATCGTCATCGGGACAACCAAAGCCCCATGAATACGCCTGCACTAAACAACCGGCCGCCCTCTCCTCAGGAGGGGCAATTCTTCAGCGGTAGCCTTCGGTCTCGCATTGATATGCCTCCTCGGCCAGACTATCCTTTCCGATCCGAGCCGCCAATGAGACGAGACGACGAGAGAGACAACAGAAAGAGAACTGCCTCCGGTAAGTTTCTCTTCCTTATCTCCGCACTATCGCCTAGTCCTTATGTTTGCGACAGACAGGGACCCTGAGAGTGGATCCGGCCTGGTGGACATGCCTCTAGGTCAGAAACGGCCCAAAATTGCTCTCCAGCGCAACCGATACGCGGGCCCATCTGGTCCAGCTTCCCCCAATCCTCAACACGCTGGCGTTGCTAAACGGACACTCCCTATCGATCGAAGAGGCAAGGATTAAATAGTTCTAGAGCTGCGGTGTACATATCTACACAAGACTTTACAGCTAATATGAATTAAGCAGCTCTCGTCATTTCGAGTTGAGTATCCGAGACGTCATTGAATTGTCCCCGCCCGAACTCCGTCTTGATGTTCAAATCGAGCGGTAAATCCGAGGGGTGCCGAGTAAAACCGAACGTCTTGGTGAAAATGCCACACTGCTGCAGTGTAATGATGAACTTGTTCATCACGGTCGTTTGAACGGCCGCCGTTCCCCAGAGGGTAATTATGCAGCGGCGGTTTGGCGTTATTTCCTATTCTTAAAACAAAGGAATGCCTTGAGTATAGCGGTTTGCATTGAAGGGCCAGTGTTTTTGGGACGCTTTCATCAGGACACCATCCTCGCTTCGTCGAAGGCACAATGTTCGCGAAAGAGTGACCCTGGAAGCTGTATCAATTCAGGGTCAGAAACATCTCAGCCAACCCAACACACGCGCTGTCGGACACCCCCATGGATTGAATACGCTGATTTCTAGAGTGTAATAAGTATTAATACATACGGCACAATCAAGCCCATCTCCCGTAACCTATGATGAGCTCGCACGAGTTGAATCGTGGAATTAAGGTTTTCATCTTCCTTTTACCAGAGTAAGAAATTCTTCGCGCGTCTTTTGTTGTGTCCTAAAACAGCCAAGCATACATGATGTGACCGTCATAGATCCAGGTTTCTGAACACCGCGCATCGTCATACACAGATGGCTATACCGGAATGGAAACATGAGTGGGGATGTGGCAAAATGGCGGAGAGCGGGACTCACGTAGCCTCCATGACCACAGCCACGCCGCGGGGCTGGATGGCCTCTTGGACAGCAATCGCGATCTGCTTGGTCAGGCGTTCCTGGACCTGCAGCCGCCGGCTGAACGTCTCTGCAATACGCGCGAGTTTGGAGAGCCCCAAGACCAACTGGTTCTGGCCGGGGATATAGGCAATCGCGATCTGGTCGAGTCGTAAGAAAATTTACAGACACGTGGAGATTGTGTACTTTGCCGGTGAACGGGACAAGATGGTGCTCGCATAGACTGGAGATGTCAATGTCGCGCACTAATACCATCTCGTCGTGATCCTCCGCGAAAACGGCGTTGTTGATGACGTCTGGAAGACGGAGGGGATCAAAAAGCGGCCGACGCAGCACAGGCTGGCGGACCTGTTAGCCGCTCCTCGTATCCCTTGGTCATCCACATGAGGGCCTGTGCGTAGCGCTCCGGCGTGCGCAGGAGGCCCTCGCGGTCCGGGTCCTCGCCGATGCATTCGAGGATTGTGCGGACGGCCATGGCCATCTTCTGTTCGCGCGCGGCCTTCTCCTCGGGGGTAGCATTTAGCCTTGAGACAGTGGACTTTGCTGGATCGGGGTGAGCCTCGGGGTGGAGCAGGGCCGAAGAGGGCTCACCGGGCCAGCCGAGGCCATGCTCGTTTGGGGGCAGAGGAGAGTTTTGGCCAGACGTGGCGGGAGGGGTGGACACGCCAGAAATGGGCGGAAAGGGTTGGAGAGAGGGAAGAGAAGGCTGGCCAGATGTAGACGACTCGGACATTTGTGAAGCACAAAAAAAGACGGTCGCGAATCACGATCGGGCTCACGTGATTTGTACGCCCGGAAAGAGAAACTAAATGTAATTGAGCGCTGCGCACTGGCAGGCCCGTCGGTTTTTGTCCGTAGTTGGTACCCCCAAGTCGCCCTGAAACCCCACAGAAGCCCACAGACGTTGAGATACGCCGCATTCACGTATATGGACTATTTGCACTGCATTAGGTAACACCCAGCACGTCGGCTCGAGCCTTCCGTTTTGAACTTGGGGGCCTACTGCACCGCACCCGCGGCGGGTATGATATTCCTCCGGATCTCGCACTGGCATTCATTAGCCTGTCTCCGACCCCGACCCCCACTGCTGTCCAATGCGCATGAGCGCGGTCCACCCCCCAGGTACATGGTCCAGCATGTACCAGCTCTTCAAAACTGGCCGCGTCTTGTTCCCTGACGACTTTTACCTCGCCTCTGAGCCCCCCGCGTCTCCCGACATGCCCCCCGCCTCTGTCGAGTCCACGTACGACGTGTGGCTGGCCTCCAGAATTCTTCCGAGAGGCGAAACCCTTGTCCCAGGCGCACACCGTAGTCTCTCTTTGTCTAATCTCAAATTGGCGTGTATCATCATACAGACGTGTGCCGTCGACTTTGTAGGTGCGCTTTGTTCATGTTCAGAGCCATGGCTTATGCTATTCCCAGTTCACTCATATTTTAAGCCTTCACCCTATTCGAACAACGCTCATGCTGTCTTTGAATGTCGTGCGGAGCATTTTCCCAGCGTTCAGGGGCTACTCACAAGTCCGTAATTTTGCCCTTGGCCTGATATAGACCTAATCTTTTTTTTTTTTTGGCAGGCTTTGATAATTGATGAAGTGAGACATTGAATTGACGTTCGGCGCTTGGAAGAATTTACTCATTATCCCCTTAGTTGCAATCCTTAATCACCTCCGGAAACTTTACGTGGTCGCGTCTTCTCAATCTTGTCGCGACGGAACTTGTCCGGCGAATATTCGAGAGCCTCCTAGACTCATTTGCGTAAGGGTTCCCGCATACAGTATTTTCAACTCAATTGACAACTACAATCTACAGGGCTTCCAACGAGACAGTGGTCGTGGACTCGGCCAAATTTCATGTCGAATATGTTCAAATGGAACAGCGCGTTCGACTCGACATACCCACTCTTTCCGATCCCGTGGTCCGGGACCTCCTACACGAGTCGGACCTTTTTGCTAGATCCTTCAGCGGAAGCGGTTTCGGCCTTTTGTCACCCCTGGACTTTATTCACATCATCTCCTTGGTTACGGAGATTTTTTCCCATCTCCTGCTCATTTTATCGCTCACAGGCGGAGCGACACATTACGGGGTCCTTCTACTTTCGGTATTTTCCGCGACAGTGCCGCTATTTGTGACGTGGTTCGGGTGTCCGCAAGGACATTCGGAGACTCTGTATAGCCCGCGAGAGGCACGTGCAGCTGACCGGCAGGAGAAGATGCGGAATTTGGCGTACAACGAGGCTCACCGACCTGAAATTGAGCTGTTTGGATTAGGAGATTGGATCCTCAAGACGTGGGCCAGCGCAAGAAAAGTCGTGCTAGATTCAGAACAGAGCCAAAACTTGCGAGAGTCGTCCCTAATATCCAAGCTCAACTTTTCGGATTTTCTGTTTGCGCTCCAAAATGTCAGTCAAATCTTACAGTTTCATCTTGAGTTATTCATTGACAACCACCCAGATCCCACTTGTTCTACTGCTGCAAACTTCGTCTGCATCGCTTGGCTCCTTGACGTTATATCGGAGTTCCATTCAATCCGTGATCCTGGCGTCGAGAAACCTGCTTGCTACCTCGCGCATGGTTTTCCAAGGAATTTTCTTCATGTCGGCATTTTGCGCAGCCAAGACTTTGAAGCCTAAACTGCAGCCCAAAGTAGAAGACACCGTATCTTACCAAACGTCTCCCAATGGTGCGACAATTAGAGCGCGGTAGGATTTCTTCTTTATCGACGAAGGATTCTACTGACCTAGAACATAGTGGACTATCGTATACCTACCCCGGATGTTCGGAACCGGCACTGAAAGACGTCACTTTCACCCTTCAGTCTGGCGAAACGCTGGCGATCGTCGGGTACAATGGCTCCGGTAAATTAACACCACCGCCGCTGAATTGATTGTCTAACGAAGCCCAGGGAAATCGACTCTTGCGAAGATTCTTCTTCGCATAATGGATCACGACAATGGGCACCTCTCTGTCAACGAGATCGATATCCGACGATATGACCCGTGGGACTACCACCAGCATTTAACAGCTGTGTTTCAAGGGTTCTCCAAGTTTAATACCACTGTACGGGAAAATGTCGGGTTGGGACGTGTCGAGAAGATGCGCTCGCGAGCATCGATTGAGACGGCGATCCAGTTGGCCGAGGCAGATAGTGTCGTGAATTCGTTGCCGTACGGCTTACGCCAGATTCTGGAGACGCCTGGATTCGAATCGATGTCATACCCTGGGTGCACTATTTCATCCCGTCAACATGGGTTATCCGGCGGCGAGGTAAGCTTTCTGTGATGAGACCGGTTCTAGACGATAACGGGTCTTCAGTGGCAGCGGTTATCGATTGCACGGGCGTTTATGAGAGCAGACGAGCCGCAAGTCGACCTCCTTCTCTTTGACGAACCGGCAAGTCTAGACTCCTTCAATGATACCCGATCTCATTCTTGACACCAGACAAGTAGTCTGGATGCGCAGGCGCAAAGGCACATATTCCAAACGATTGACCGGATATCGCGCTCGCCAACTACTGGAGAACGGACCAAGAGCGTTATATTTATCACCCACCGGCTGTCCACCGCACGTCGGGCAGACAAGGTAGCGATGATGGAGAATGGGGTTCGTCGCCCGGTCGGCTGTTTCATCTCGCGAAGACTAACCAGATTGACAGACCATCTCCGAATTCGGGACCCATGCAGAATTGCTGGAGAAGGGCGGGTCGTACGCTGCGCTGTATCGAGCTTCTGAGTAGAGGACGTCTGGATTACACCTACGTTAGAGAGCAAGTACAATACACAATAATGCCAAATAATTGATTCGCGGCGCAGGCGCGCGCTATAAATAGTAATCAGCTGCGCGAGTGCCCGCTAGTGCCTGCATCTTTCCGCATGCGACTTCTGTGCCGCCGACATCTGCCGGCATCAAGGTCTATCGTGCGGCCATAGGGCGGATACTGGGCGGATCCAATGTGCCTGCTTGGCGTGAGACACCGAACAGATAACGCCGCTGTTCTTTTCTCCAAGTTCTTGCTTCTTCACGCCCACTACAATGGCTGAGAAAACGGAAGAAAAGGAGTATCCCAAGAGCCCCTCGGTCCAGGAATCCTTTGCTGATGGTCAGACCGCTGGTGACATCTACCATGGCGAACACAAACTTGTGCGCCAGTTGAAGAACCGTAGGTCCAATCTTGTGGCCGAAAAAAATGCTCTCATTCACACTCCGAAAGGCCACATCGCAATGATTAGGTGCGCTAGACTTGTCTTACGGTATATTCCCGCTCATCTCCGGTCAGTATTGGTGGTGTTATCGGCACCGGATTATTCCTGGGGACGGCCAACGGTCAGGCATTTTTTTTCCGACACCATAAGCGTACTCATCCCTGTTCAGCGCTGAGACATGGAGGGCCCATAGGTCTTCTCCTTGGTTACCTTGCGGTTGGAAGTATCACGTACTCGGTCATGTATGCAATCCTAACTTCTCGCCCTCGGCCTTCTGACCTTCTTCCAGGATCTCTCTGGGTGAAATGGTCGCGTATCTCCCAATCCCGGGTGGGCATATCAAACTTGCTGAGCGTTTTGTATGTGCTCTATCTTCATGGGAGAATTACTGTGACGTTTGATACTCAGGTCGATCCTGCCTTCTCGTTTACCATGGGGTAATGCTGCATTCGCTTTGACAGGACTGTTACTCACCTGCTTCCCGGGCTAGATGGAACTACTGGCATGATCGTTTTCTCGTTTTTTTTGCTCTACAAAATAACGAACGGCCAGGTATAACTGGATTATTGTCCTTCCCGCAGAACTGTCTGCCGCATGTGAGTAACAGCTGTTCACTTCTTTGTATGTCGCAGAACGTATTACATTTAGCCGTGCTCATAAACTACTGGAACACGTCGGTCAACAACGCGGTTCGTAATTTCCGGATAAATGTTGAATGTTTCCTAACGTCTCTTTTGGCAGGTGTGGATTACAATAATTATGGTTTCATCCCTTCATCAGCATCCAAGTAATCGTTGCTAATGTCTCGGCAGATTGTCGTCGTCGCCATTAATATGTGTGGGGCTGGAGTATACGGAGAAGCCGAGTTCATTTTCGCGTGAGTTGAAGCGTGTAACTGGTGTTCGTTTGCACTCATGACGCTATTAGTTCGATCAAAGTTATTACAGTACGTATTCGTCGCCCTTCATGAACTCCCAACACTGATATACCTTAGATTACGGGGCTCATCATCCTTGGAATTGTGCTTGATCTTGGAGGCAAGTAGCCTGTTTTGGTGGACTGACTCTCATTTATTAATGTAACGACAGGGGGCCCTGACCACGACCGGTAGAGTGCATCCTTGATGGATTTCGGTTTACTGACCGCGTACAGCCTTGGGTTCCGGTACTGGAAACATCCCGGTGCGTTACGCAACCTTTCGCTCCATTGGATGGTAGTTGACGCGGCGATAGGACCTTTCGTTCAATACAACGGTATCCCTGGCGCCAAGGGCCAATTCTTGGGCTGGTGGGCAGTGATGACTCAGGCCGCCTTTTCCTACATGTGCGTCGTCGCTATCCTACTTTTAAATAATACTACGAAATTGACATATAATCTAGCGGAACGGAGATTGTTGCTGTAAGTTCTTCAGCGACGCTGGCTGTCCTTTCGGTTGTGTATTCACCCGCCTTAGATCGCTGCTGGCGAGGCAAAAAATCCTCGACGCAATCTTCCCAAGGCCATTAAACGTGTTTATATCAGGTATGACTAATCTTTCGGCGATCCACAAGTACTGAGTGGGGGAAAAAAGAATCTTGCTCTTCTACATTGGTGGTGAGCATTTTTTCTCGCTCATGTTTCCAGGTATCCCAACAGCCGTTTTTAGGCGTAACCATCATCGGACTTCTGGTTCCTTCTTCGGACGAAGGTTTGAAACTTGGATCTGGGACAGCCGCTGCCTCTCCGTACGTCTTATTATTATGTCGCCGCTTTACAGTCCCCTGAAAATAATCAATAGATTTGTCATCGCTATCAAACGGTCGGTTTACTTGAAATGAAAGGACGTCATGGTGCTCATTATTTCATTTCCAGCTCGGGAATCAAGTCTCTGCCTTCGGTGCGATATTTCTCAAGGAGAGTGACAGAGTTGGTCCTTACATGACGAATGCGATAGATCATCAACGCCTGTCTATTAACTTCTGCGTGGAGTGCGGGTTCAAGTGACTTGTACACTAGTTCCCGGGCACTCTACGGACTGGCAGCTTCCGGAAATGCGCCCCGGATATTCCTCAAGACGTTGCCCAATGGTCTTCCTATAGTCTCCATCATATTCTGCTCGCTTTTGTCGGTCCTATTATTCCGATCCGCTCGTCCGAACCTTATCCACAGTTTTTTTTTTAGCTCGTGTCTTGCGTACATGGGAGTAACTTCCGGTTCCGGGAAGGTCTTCGGGTGGTTTGCCAACATGACCTCAATAGCTGGTTTGTTGACATGGTTTGGTTCGTCGGAATAAATCCCTCGCAGGTCTTGCTTATAGCTGAGAATATTTCCTCAGGTATCTGCCTCACATACATCCGCTTTTACAAGGGGATGCAGGCCCAAGGATTCGAAAGGAAACATCTTCCTTTCGCATCACCGCTCCAACCATTCGCAGCGTGGTACGCCCTCATCTTCTGTCTAATCATTTGCTTCGTGAGCTGCCGATCCGTCTCAATATTAGTGCGCCACTAATCATGGTTGTTTAGTTCAGTGGTTGGGCCACTTTCCTCAAGGTAAATTCACGCGTAGATCTGTCTTTGCCAGTATTGATGGGACAACAGGGTAACTGGGTCGTCGCTGATTTCGTGACAAACTGTATTTGGGTTTTTTCGTATGCTTGATGACTTGTTGATCATGCATTCAAAGATCTGCCCCTTGCTTTATTCCCGCTGCTGTATGCTGGTGCAAAGTTCTATTACTACAAGAAGGGCGCAGCATGGGGATGGAAGGCATATGAGGACCTTGATTATGTCACCGACATCGCAGAGATCGAGGCAGACACGTACGTTTTTCGTTGCCGGGGTTTTTTTAAAATAACCCCCCAACAGTTATGACGAACCGCCGCCTAAGAATAAATTGGAGGCATTCTGGGCCTGGTTGGTGCGTAGCTCATGTCTTTCCGGTTGCCGTAGAATCACTCACAGGTCTGCATCAGATGTAATGACCCTTTGAGGATATGTAGTTAACGATATGATCGACGTTCGTCCCTGCTAATATCAGGGCCTTGTTGTATGGGATGGCTCTTGCTCACTATTCTACTACGTGCCAACACGGTCAAAGCGACATTTATTTGATGCCATCGGCAGCTGTTCCCATCAACCGTCTATTTTAGCACAAAAATCAATGCAGGAAGCTAAGTATTCTCAAATCAATTCGCGCATGGAGTGGTCGACATAAAAGACCATCCCATCACGAACAAAAGCATCCACGGGAGTGCCTTCAATCGCAGAAGCGGAAGTCAAAGGTTCCGAATATTCGGATGCCCCGTGTATGCCGATAAGGAGGCCAGCGTTCCTTATCCCGTCAATCAAGGATGGAACTTGCATCTAACGCTCGAGTCAACATATATCGAATTACGCCGAAGAGGAGCATCATCACCAGAAGGTCGGCGTCGGCAAATATGCCTAGCAGATTATTTGCCCGTGCAAATTCGACGGCAGCGCCAACACTCGTTGTCCTCCAATCTTCGACGTCCTCCGTAGTAAATGAGAGGTGTCTGGGGAGACCATGCTTCTTCCCGCATTGCGAGGCAAAGAAAACAGGATCTACTGAACAGTCAGGCTGGGGTAAGCTTTCGGGAAAGCACCTACAATTCGGCTGCTTCCAATTTACAGCTGAGCAGACATCAGGCGAGAACGACGTGAAAACAATTCTCCGCCGAGCAAGGGGTCGGTCGAGAGATCCCGATGTGTGATAAATAGTCCGTAAGACTGAATCCACGAACTCGTTGAGCTGCAACCGGTATCCAGGTGACTGCGCGCAAACTGCACGTGGGGGATAAGCCAATTCAAGACTAACACCCAAAGTGTTCGGAAGGATCTGTATATAATAAGTACTGGGATTAGTTTAGCTTGAGGGCCAATACCTTCAAAAGCTGAGAAAGAGACATCATCGAACATGACATCATGGTAGCCCAATCGTCCGTCTGTGGATTCACGGTTTTGCCCGTCGACAGTGCCAAAGCTTCGAATTGAGCGAGGGTGACGTCGGAAACTGTCAAATCAAAATTTGAATGCGGAAGAAGCCACTCGGCAAACACGACTGGGTGGAAGTCGCGCGTAACTTGCACAACCAAGTATAGGTAGCTGCCACGAAGCGATGATATGGTCGAAGCCTGTCCCTGGCTACTTGTGATGGAATGGGATGAGGGGGACGTATGGGCGGAACCGATGAGGTTGGACCTGTGTGGCCAACGGGAGGGACCACGGTGCGGAACCGTGGCAAGCGGCATTGCCAGAGATTTCCAGTACGTTTCAACGTCGCCTCCGACCTCCAGTGTAACACCATCAAACGGCGTGACAAGGTTCACTTCGAAATCGACCTAGAGAATTGATCAGTAGAATGCCACTAGCTAGGTCGGGAAACTTCACTTCGCCTATAACATGGAGACGCGTGTCAAGAATAGGAAGGACGAACGGCCTATTTCTCTCAAAGTCTTTGAACAGGGAAGGTAGTGCAACAGCACGACCAATCGTCTTGGTACCAAAATTGGGGTATATGGAAAAAACTAGGGAAAGATTGTCGAGCGAAGAGATTTGGAATGCGTACGTTACTTTGGCTCCTTTATGCGGAAGGGGAATACTGTAGGGTCCAGAGTTGACGTCTCGGCTTGTTGTTATCACGAGTTTGAGAGGGGTAGAGGCCATCACGATATCATTCCTAAAGGCGGGGCTAATAAGACGATGATGGAGTCGGACGCCAGGCTGGCCGCTACTCCGACCGGACATATGACCGATAGTCACTTGCACTAAGTGGTTCTTGTCCAGATAGTTGTGGCCATATACTCGATGAGGCATGATTGGCGGTGGAAGGGACAAAGAAGGGATCAGGTCCATCTCCGATTCAGACATGCCCGCATCGGAGAGAGGCGAATCCTTGGGGATTTTGGTAAGATCCACTCCCGAGGATGTAGGGGGAGTCGCGGTGAGAAGAGGGCTCAGACAGTGGTGGTGTCCATACCATATTGCGTAGTAAACCGCCAAGTGACCGAGCTCGTCAGTGGCTCGAACTTTAGCCCCAGCATCTAGCAGTATGCGGACGCAATCCCCGCGACCGTAGCGCGCTGCATGGAACAGGGGGGACCATTCATGATACTTATCGGGAGTATCCCACCCATCGTGATGCAGTAGAAGACGGCATACTTCAGCATGTCCTTCTCGGGCGGCTAAATGCATAGGGAACTCCCCGTTACTGTTCGGTAAACATCGAGCGCCGCGCTGGAGCAACAACGTCACAACATCAACGTGTCCTGATTGACTGGCCAGCGATAATGGGATAAGATCGCCCGCTGCAGGATTGGGCTGTGTTGGCACCTTTCCTTCATCCAACAAAACCCTCACACAGCCCACGCTGCCTCGGAGCGTGGCGTATACCAGAGCATTGTAATTATCCATGTCATGGATGTCCGGGGACAAGTCTGTCTGCAAAAGGCGTTGGCAGATTGCCGCGTGACCATTCATCGCAGCGTAATGAAGGGCGGTGCGGCCGTATGCGTCAATCTTCCCGACGTCGACACCTTTCTCAATGCATATCTGAGCAAGGCGCAGCGTCCCTGCAATGGCCGCCTCATGGAGGCAGGTCCGACCATTGATGTCATCGATGAACTGGAAGTCAAAAGGCGCCGAGAGCGAGGCCATTATCATGTTGGCCAGGTCCGGGGGAGCTTCTATAATGGCATTCCACAGTATTCGGGTCACGTTAGTCTTGCCTCCTGGGCCTTGCTGGGTAAGGACGTCCGAGTAATGGATACAATCTGTGATGGAAGTGGCATCGGAGGTTGTCACTGCCTTGCGAAGGTTGTTCTCCAAATCATGAAACGGACCCATGTGCTGGGGGCGCTCATTCATTATTTGCTGCGCAAAGATGTCGGTGGCGGCGGACCCTTCGAATTTAAGGCCGGAGGAGAGGTCCGTGAGGTCCAGCAGACACGCCGCAACTGTGTCCGAAAGCTCCGAGATAAGCTGTCGATTGAAAACAGGTTGAACATCGACCTGACGGGCGAGGTATAACTCCTTCGTGGTGGACGTGGAGCGTTTGTCAAACTTTTTCAGGATCTTGCGAAAGCCGGTCGCATTGATTTCAACAAATTGCTGAAAATCGGATCTGCATAAGCCAGAGGGAGATACTGCAGAGCGTATACCTGCAATTTGCCAAGATCTCGTTCGAGATGCCGGAAGCCTTCCTCAACTGCACTCCACTCTACATTGTTCTGAGTGGTGTCATCCAACGTTTCTGGGAAACCTCGCATCGCAGCGGCTCTCCGCTTCGAAAGTAGAGTTTCCAGCCGCAGTTTCAGTTCCGCTTCCTTCTGCAGATAAAATTCGTTGATCTATGATGAGATGAAAGGGAGATGAGGAGATGCCGGAAAGAGTTCGAGAATGAAACACACCTTTTCTAACTCGCGTTCGAGTTTGAAGAAGAAAGCGGCTTTGTGAGCTCTGAAATCGGGGCCTCGTTCATCCTGGCCGGAGCCGGAGAAAAGAGGGGGTACAGCGGGATCATCTACTACAATCGGGGACGGGTCTAAGGAAGCAGTTGGGGCGGCCGAGTCCAAGATATCTGCTGGGCGTAATCCAAGCGCCAAGGCAGCAGCTTCCGAGGCCGGTCGATGGGCAGTGAGGGAGGATATTATCTTCTTCAGGAACTTATAGTCGAGGTAGTACGCCGACCATCCTGGCACCTGTTGCGCCTGGATATGCTTTCCAAACTGATACGGGTCGCCACTTGTGAGCGGGCGATTGAACGGAGATGGGACGGTGCAGGCACCTTCATAGTATCGTTTTATAGAAATTAGAGCTGCTGCGAGGAGGGTAATGGATGGAAAAGTTATGCAGCGGGAGTATGTACAATTGCAAGCCCATGAGAGAAGGACCCAAACTCAATCGTTTCACTGGTTATGTAGCCGTGATCGGCCCGATTTTCCAATCACGGAAAAATTAAATCGATTTTTTGGGGGCGAATACATAGGGATAGGGTACTCCATCCATCTTGAGACGGATGCACGGACATCGGGGGTATGCATATTAGGTTGAATAGTGGCCTACACCATAACCTTCCTCAGCTGCCATACACGGGCCGGCAAAAGTGTTATCGGGCACTTGCCATGCTCCTCAACATGGTCGTACGCGCAACGGTAGCAGAAAACATACCCGGACGGCAACGCGGTTGCATTTTTTACACCGTCTAGGCAGATAGGGCATTTCCCGTAGCTTTGTGGATCGAAAGGGATGCCTTGTGGATGGGGAGCAAGCATGCGTGGTGGAGGGACCGCAGGTCCGAGCGGGGAGGCCGAAAACGAGCGGGCCGGAGAGCCAGGAGAATACCACCACTCTAAGAATTTGACGAAAAATATGGCGGTGGGTAGAAGAAGCCTTAAGGAATCCAGCAGAACTTGTGGACATGTTAAGAACAATCGTCGGATCCAGGCCAAAGTATTGCGCGGCCTAGCAAGCGTTTTCTTCTTCGGCGCTCCGGCAGCACGCTGCATGTAGGGTAAGCCAATTGTTCAGTGAAGAATGAAATGAATCACAAAGTCTTCTAACCCGAGACGGCGGAGATCAACGCCTATCCAGGACAACCAAGGTCGATAAAACGATGTTTGGTCGAAAAGATATGCAACGTTGCAAAACAGCAACCATAGTTCAAAAGACGTGGTCAGCCACGGGTAGATGGTTTTAAATATCCGCCGGGATAGCCCCTTGAAAGTCTGTATGCAACGCGTATCAGGGAAGACATAGGAAAATAAATAAATCATACGGGATCCGTGAGAGCGCGTTGTTGGCCGACCTGCCCATCGTCAATATCCCGACTTAGACCACCGCCCAGCTCTTCGTAATAATCCAGGGCTTTAGCACGCAGGTAAGGCACGCCAACCTGCACAACGGATCAGCCGTGAAGACAGGAGACGGACGGTTACACACAAGAAAGAGCAGAGAGCGCCATATTTCTTTATCGCGCAAGTTCTCTCCTGGCGGAATTCCGCCAACCGCAGCTTTGGCCCGCTCTGTCTCAATAAAAGGCCTACGCCTTCGTTTAAAACCGTAGAAATTTTCGGAGAAAGACGCGTCTACAAGTTTTCATTCCATAGGCACCGGGGTCCGTAGTTGACGGCTCGAACTTACTATGTTTCCGGAGGTAATGTCTCTCCACAAAGAGCATGATAGCAGCGTAAAACTCTTCATGTCTGTTTACAATACGCAGAAGATAGCGGGGATATCGTTGAGCGAAAACCTGGGGCAGGTTAAGGCCAGGAGAGTGTCAGCTGGAAGGATCTTACTGAGAGAACATATTTCAGTGCTGGCTGCAAAAGATCGCGAAGTTGCTCTTGGGCAACTAGCTCGAACAAGGATGGTTTCAGAGGGTCAGAACCCACGTCGTTGAAGAATTCCATCGGCCCAAGACGCGTTTCCTGACCCACTAGCAAGAGTAAAGACGTGCAGCCTGTGATCGCCGATCACGTTGTTCCTCAATCATGTTAAATAATATTTTAAAATAATGACGAAGCATTATTATACTCATGGCTCAAGCTCGGCCCTTCCTGGGTGGCTTCTGTACAAGAAACCCGTACAATTCCAGTCCAATATACAACCGAAAGAAGTTTATTTCACATGCGTCTGGTTAACGTTCCCGCAACAAGAGAGACGATCGCCCTTAAACTAGAGCCTCGTCGATCTGACTCGATCATAAAAACCTTCAGAGTGCCTCGGAATCTCTCTGACCCCTCTACATCCACCCTACATCAGCTTCGTCATGGTCGTTCATCTGGTACTTGCCACGAATAGCTTGCACAAACTTCAAAGAGCTAGCGACGATGTCGGACACCAGCGGACACCCCAGTGACGCCCCGCGACATGGAGGGACTCGCTGAGAGAAGATCAGCAAGTCCCTATCGCGCCTCCGTCCAGAAACCGCTCATGAATGCCTTCACGGCACTTAATATGTCGTTTCTAATTTTATTTCTCGCGACATCTTGTTTTCCCCATTCAAAATCTCAGAGTTCGCGAATCAAATACCAATAAGTTTTGCCAGGCACAGCGCACACGTATTGGAACATTTTTTTTACAGTACACGCTCATCCTCCCAACCAGAATTAAAGTGTTCCATACCCGTTATTCGATAGCCCCGTGCTAGCTTGGTTGGTAATGATAGCACCGCTCTTCCCAAGCGACTGAACACTCGCCACCACATATGCATCCACCTGGTCACGCGGCGACGCTCCCGCACCGGCAATCACACTCGTGAACGCCTGCGCAGCGGTAAGCGTCGCGAGGCCTGTCGACGCAGAATTCCACGGGGACGACAGCACGACCGCGCTGCCGACTGAGTTGGCAGCGGCGCCGTTGAGGACGCCGTCCTTGTTGCTGTCGAGGAAGTTGCCGCTGGCGAAGACGTTCTGGTTGGCGTTCATCTGGAAGTAGTCGTCGCTGGCGCTGGTGGTGCTGGGCCCAGCGATGAAGTAGTTGCCGATGATATCGTGGCTGAAGAGCCCCCCGGTATCTGCGACGGTGTAAGCGGCTTGGTAGTTATATACCACCTTAAGGAAAAAAAGGCATCAGTGATTCATTCTGTCGGAGCAATAATCATAAACGATGTACATTGTTAATATATTGCGAGTTGGCCTTGGTAAGCGGCTGGCGGTTATGTGCGCTGACCCAAAGGTTACGGTACCACGTCGCCGGGCCCGTCTCCAGATGCGCACCGAACTGCTGCCCGATGGGCAGGGCGATTATGGAGTTCGATACAGTGACGTTCACGGTGCCGACCGCGTCAATCGAGTCGAACACGCCATACTCGACCGAGCAGTGGTCCAAAATAACGTTCGTCGCGGTGCCCATGTTGAATGCGCTCTTCCCAGTGTCGGTATCGAGGTTTCCCTGCCGCATCCGGAAATTTCGAATGATAATGTTCGACTTTCCGCTTGCGGAGACTTCGCGGCCCATGACCCCGATCCCCGGAGAGGGCGCGGTCTGTCCGTTGATCGTTATGCTACTCGAGAGCGACACGGGGGACGAGAGCACGATGTAGCCGCTGACGGCGAAGGTGATGTTCCTCCCCGACGCGCTGACGGCGTCGCGGAATGTGCCCGTCCCGGAATCAGCGAGGCTCGTTACGACGAAGGGAGTCGACCCTCCGGTCGCGATAGAGCCGAAGCCGACTGCACCTGGGAATGCCAAAGCAGAGACCAGGGGAAGCCCAAAGGCTAAAAAGGAGACGAGGATGTGCGCCATGAGGAGAACGGTTGAGAAATATCCCTAGACGATGAATCTGTTCTTTTAAACGACGACAACGAGCGCGCGAATTCCGGTGTAATATGGCGCATCACTGGACTGAGCACCAGATGGAAGTTTAGCCACGGGAGGGAGGTGGCCCGGGCTGGCTTTCGAGAGGAATTAAGCTGGATCATGTGGGTATGGCGAAATACTCAAGTAGACATGAGCCGGAGGAGCGCCGGGCACCGGACATGCCAGATGTTTGCTAATGGGCGCGTATTCGTTCGCTGTAGCACGACCGTGATTGGAAGGCCATCGCGGAAAGAACTTTAGTCTGAGTCTCGTGTGCGCGGAGAGATTGGCGTTGTTTCGCTAGGACCTTCGGCTAGCTCCGGGCCGGCTCTCAAAAACTATAGTACGGCCGCCGCTTGCCATAGATTTTTAGCGTTTCTGTGGCTCCGTGGTGCACGTTTATCCGACGCAATTGAATACGATGCTATAGGATGGAATTGCGCCTATGTATCGACAATCAAACTCTTCGTGTCTGTTGACAATACGCAGGGAGATACCGTGAGCGAAAACCTGAAGCATTTCCAAGGGTAGGTCAAGGTCTGTCAAGGCCGTGAAAGGCTGAGAGTCACGGTGTCAGGTAGAAGTTGTTTGGGCAACTGCAACTAGCAAGAATAGTTTCAGAGGGTCAGAACCGCGTCGTTGAAGAATTCCATTAACCCAAGATGCGTTTTCCGACCTCCGAATTTGCTCCGGTGTACTTCACTTGAGTGAAAGAGGCAAAGACTTAGACGTGCAGTGATCGCCGACTCGGATCACGTTCAAGTTTCCTTTCTCAACTTGAACTGTCTCTTTGAATTGGTCAGAATTGGTCTCTGCGATAATGGCCGCTAGAACTGGTGCTCTCCAGTGCGTCTATCATGTCCCAGTACATGGCTACAACGTTGCTCCGGGAAGATCTCCGAATCGTCCGCCTCATGGCTGATGCAATAATGCTGCCTGACTGCCGGTTTAAACTCATTGCTTCCTCGCCTACCTTCTTTGCTGTCTTTTCGTCAGTACAACATGTTCAGCAACATTCATTCTATGTCGCCCACTGCCGCGGAAATGGCTAGTCAGATACTAGTCGAAGAAGCAGCTTCATTTTTCCCATCCTTCTCGGCCTCGGACGCAATAACGCTCGGTTTATCGATACGCAAGCGATTCCGGGGTAGCTCCCGCCACGCGAAAGGGAAAGGACTAGTTATATCTATACAGTCCATCGCAGGCCATCCCTTGTTTTGTTGCACCGTCCAAGAGGGCCTGTCCAGTATTGGCGATGTTAGCCTTGACAGTTGGAGCGTCGTCGAGGTCTTGAATCGTTCCTCAATTCCCCACTCCCCATCTAAATCGTTACTCCAAGGGTATGATCAACGTCGTCAAGCGGACAGGCCATTCGAGTTACTACGTGGAGAAAGGAATGGCGGCCATGGGTAAAACACCGAAGCAAATGGGCCTTCAAGGCGAGTTCCGGGTTACTGGGGGTGGTGAGTAACTTGGTTCGCGTATGTGGCTGCCGCTCTGATTTTAACAAGCCTTCCCAATCTGGCTTTCGGTGGGATTCTTCAAATCCAGAGTTTTAAGAAACACTTATATCGGGGAACCTTCGTAGAACGCCCCTTGTTGTCCAATTGCAATCGTCGCCTGCTATTCTGGATCATCGCAAGATGACCACCGCGTGCGCATCCTGTTCCTAACACTCTGCGTAATAACTGAGCCGTATTTTCAGCTGGTCGCTACGACGGTTAGAGACTATCTCAATAAGCTTTCGAGAAACGGTTCTACGGGGCCGAGTCTCCCCACCCCAACCCGCCAGTGAACAGGTTCGTCGACGGAGCCAACATCGAAATTGCGCTGCTCACTGACGAGCGCAACAGGCTTCGTCACCCAATGAAGACAAAGAGGAACCCAGTTCGTCTATGCCCACTCCATGATCCTTTAATGCGTCCGTCGGCCGTTTCGCGTATGGTAAGGAGGAGTTGAGGAGGGGCGTAAATAAGTAAGAAAGTAAATAAGTGCTACAAGGATAATATGGAGGAAAAAAACCAATGTCTCCGAGTGTGACTATTGCATGTGCCCCTCTTCTCCCTCTCCCTCCCGGTTTCGGGGTTGTGAGATAACTCTGATGCTCTCTGCAAGTACAAATTAGAAACATCTGAATACAGTCTGTATCGAGACTCACCATGCCTGAGGAAAATCTGGCGCTGCCCCTGGGGGGTCGAGGGGTCCGCATCTGGCTCCGGTTCGCGTATTTCGTATGCAGCCTCGACGTAGACTTTGCTACCAGCTTTGAGGGTTTGAAGATATTTGTTGGAGCCCGGGAGGAAAGACAACACCCGGTGCCAAGTAGTGGAGGGGGTGCGTTCTGACGACGATTGAGTGAGTGTTATTGGAAGAAGGCGGGGGCTTACCGCCTTCCCCGTTGGGAGGCCCGATACTGGTCGTCGCGACCGAGTACCTGAGTCGGAGGCAGTCAGTGATGTGTCATGCGGGGAAAGACGGGATGGGAAACGCGTACGAAACGTATTCCTTCTCGTTCTTCGTGGTCTTCAGTTCAGGGTCTCTGCCCAGGTTGCCGATGAGAGTAAGTTTTGCGAGATCGTGTCTGCGCGTCGAAGTTGAGAACGCCTATGGAATGCAGGGCGTCGTGAGTTTGAAATAGAAAGACAAAGTAGATTGTACAGACGCGGGTGGCGCGCGAGGCAGAGGCAGTACGGATAGCGTTAAGCATTGAAATACGGGTTAAGAAAAAACCTAGTGTTTGTTGCAGGTTCCTATTGGCACCCAAAACAAACAACCTTTACTCCAATTCGAACAAGTTCAACAAACCGCGACTTGACTGCCTATACCATGGTTGCAAGACATAGACTTGTCAAGTCCATGAAGCTAGACGGTAGGATCAATGCCGGTGTAATATCGACGTACTCACTCGCCATAGCCCAGTTGGAAGACGAGGATGTTTTATCTGACGGAGGAGAGGACTACATTTCACCCGAGCATCAAGGTCTGATTTCCTTCCATGGCTCTAACGTACCTAATGCACTTCAATAGCGCTCCTGAATGACGGACTGGATCGAATCCGAGACATCATTGGCGGTCCAGATGTTTCCGGCTTGTCCGATGACCAGATAAAGGATGTCCTCTGGGATTGTCATTTCGATATCGAAGAGACGACACAGTGGGCTCTCGGTGCGTAGCGGAGATTTAATTCAGCACACTTAAATCTCAGCTCCCCAATGCAGAGGAGCAAGAGAAAATGCATCTGGCTCAAGAGCGTAAAGGTAAGTTGTGTCGTCCACTTTATCCCCCTTTCGCACCATTTCCCCCGCCTGCGTGCTATCCGTTATGTGCTCGGATCTATGAGAACTACGGTGCAGTGATGAGAAGGTGCACATCTTCTCCGTCCTCCTCCTCCTTCGATGTGGACAGAACTCTGGCTCAATCCTTCTGCAGCACCATCGCATGTCATGAAAGATCTCCCTCCGCTACCGCCGCCCTCGGAGCAGAGGGAGCTGGGTTATGGTGAATACTCTCCACCTGCAATAGTTCCTCGCCCTATCATAGAGGGAGGTCCGGGCGAACCAGAAGAGCGGTCCCATGTTCCCTTGATTGTACGAGCCCAACAACAATACCAGGCCGCAGAACTTGAATCGGAAACCACAGGCGCTCCGGTGAGGCGCAACTTATCCACAATCACTGAGAGGACGGAACGCACCGAAATCTGGCCCACCCAGCAACAGCTCATGTCGCTTAACCTCCCTCGAGCCCCGAGCTCTGTTACCACATCATACGGTCAGACCGTCGGTGTGTTAGCTTATCGTTTTCTGAGTACATTCATTCATTCCCACATAAGCAGATCAAGTGCAAGTCGACACAACCATCAGTTCTTTGAATCCCGATTTAATACCTGTGTCACCCTCAGGGTCGGCGGTGCACAGATTGTCGTTTTATGAGCCTGCGCCCTCCATGCCTCCGTCTGAAGCAGACAGCTACGAAAACTATACATCCCCGCGCGCCCCAAGCGAGCCTGTTCCTCCCTTGGACACCATTCCGGACATCCCTGACTTGAATTCCAAGTCCAGTCGTCACGTAGCTTCGAAGGTAGCATCGCAGCCTGCCAAGAAATCCAAACTGGCTATGCTTGCCACCAGCAGGGCAACGACGAGCAGCACCAGGAGCGAAAGTTCGCGGTCTTCTGGCACTGATGTTCTGGGATCAGTGAAGACCTATCCTGATCTCCGGCCGTCTTCCCAATCCCTACGTTCCCCGAGTTCTGTTGCGTCGACCGAGAAACCTTCGTCTACGTCTTCCCATGTTAGACGGGCCATCCAAACGGCGCTTGAATTGGAAGCTGGAGATCGCGGCCCCCCTTTGCAGACCGGAACACCAGATAGTCCCAGGACACCAACACTGACACTGAACAGGCCATCTGCCCCGACACCATCCAAAGTCCCCGAGATGCCATCTTCTTCGGGTAGCCCGCCTGCTCGTCCGCCCTCGAAACTGGCGCTTCTTGCGCAAGCAAACAAGGCTGCTCGCATCGCAAAGCCAAAGACGCCTGCGTCCTCTGGTCCTCCCCGTTTACCCGAGGAACATACCGAATATCTGACCCCCATTTCCAACGGTCCCACCGTTACCACTGCAATAACGACTTCATATCAGTCTTTCTATTCGCTGACCGACCCTGAAAGGCCCCCAATGGGCTCAACCCCATTTGTTGTGCCGCTTCCTACACCGACATACGTCAGCAGTACTCCGGATGCGAAGAAGTCGAAATTGGCGATGAAAATCAAGAAGGCGCAGGAAAAGCAGCAGTCGCAGCCCGTAGCTCCCGCAGCGCCACCTCCTTCAGTTCCAGTGATGTTCCTGCCTAAACCGACTCGTACCCGTGCACCCCCATCTGCGTTTGCTTCCTTGCTTGTCGACGATGCCCTACCGTTTGAAGTGCATGACACTGAGGCGCGTCAGGTCGCCAAGCAGAAAAAACTAAAGGAAAAGCAGTTAGAAGAGCAATCTAGGCATCGATCTAGGCGGAACCCCCCAGCCAGAGTCCCAGATTTCTTTGCGCCCAGCGGGTTCGCTTTCGACGGCCCGAGTCCCGACGACATCGTCTTGAACGCCCGTCGCGACACATCTCTTGCACAGACGCGAAAAGCACCGCTCGCCTCCGTTACCAAGCCCTTTATTCTAAAAACATGATTTTTCCAACGTTGTACGATTGCTAATATTTTTATTCATTATTTTTGATGTTCAGCCGCTCGAGAACGCGAAAAGGCGCAGAAAGTACTTGTGCAGAAGCAGCTCGCCGAAGCGAAGTCTACGTCTTCTTCCCGCGCAGCTTCACCTATGGGCAACCTCGCTAGAGGGGGCAAGAAAGCGACTCCAGCCAAAAAACCTGCCGCGTCTGCCAACATGGATCAACGGCAGCTTGATTTGTCTGGATTGAATCTTTTGAACAACGAGCAACCCCGAGCCGAAGAAGCCCCGAAAATGGATTTTGCGCAGGACAAACTTTTGGAGGAAGTCAGGAAATGTCTGGAATCCCAAGGTAAACAAGGATTGAGTCTTGTTGTAATCGGTGAGCATATTTCGGTGTATCTCTGGCAGCAATGCAGATTTTAGCAGGCCATGTCGACGCGGGAAAGTCGACATTGATGGGCAGACTTTTGTATGAGCTTGGTCGGATGGATGAGCGAACCCGAACGGCCAATGAACGAAACAGTGTCAAAGCTGGAAAGAGCAGCTTCAGTTGGGCGTGGGGGTTGGATGGTACCGCAGAAGAACGGGATAGGTGAGCTAATTGTCCACGGCGGGAGCTTTCATATCAATGCCGGGTTCCAGAGGCATTACCATGGACGTTGCCTTACAGTCTTTCTCCACATCACAGCGTCAAATCACAGTGCTGGATGCACCGGGCCACAAAGAATTTATTCCCAACATGATATCAGGTGCATCCCAAGCTGATTGCGCACTACTGGTCGTCGATGCCTCTCCTGGAGAATTCGAGGCTGGGTTCGATCGTGGTGGTCAAACCCGAGAACATCTCATCCTCGCTAGGAGTTTGGGAGTTGCGCAAATCATTGTTGCGATCAATAAGTTGGATCAGGTGCGCTCATCAGCTACCTAGGTGGTATCGTTTGCTCAGCTCAAATGAATCAGGTGCAATGGGAAAAGGACCGATACGATGAGATTTGCGCACTTCTTCGTCCGTTCCTCGTCCAGTCCGGATTCCATCCCTCCAAAACCAAATTCGTGCCGGTTGGCGCGATGCTGGGAGTCAACCTTGCGACATGCGAGGGAGACGACGCAAAGCAACTGCTACAGTGGTACATGGGTCCGACATTGGTTGACTTGCTCGGTAAGTTGCTATGCTAAAATTTCAACCCGCAATCTGATATCTTTTCTTAGATAAATTAGAGCCACCCGTTCGCGACGTTGCCGCTCCTGTACGAATACCCATATCGAACATATTCAAAGGACAGGGATCGGGAACGTCTGTGGCTGGTCGGCTGCTTAGCGGTGTCGTCCAAGTCGGCGAACGGCTTCGTATACTCCCCGGAGACGAGACAGCGATAGTGAAATGTGAGCCGTTTTTGGCACACGTTCCGTCCAGTGTGCTGAGGCGACCCTCAGCTATTGAAGTCGAAGAGGAAAATGTTCCTTGGGCCGCGGCGGGCTCCAATCTAACACTGGCTCTGGTTTCCGTCGATCCAATACAGCTCACGATCGGGAGTGTTCTGTGTCCGCCAGCGGATCCTGTACCTCTTGCGTCCGCGTTCACGGCCAGAATCATCATTTTCGATGTCCAAGTTCCGATCATTTCTGGAGCAATGGTGACTATTCAGACATGATTCATTCCGCGCGTCCCGCTCAAGTATTCGCTTAGGTGGAACTATTTCATCACTCGCGCGATGTGCCAGCGACCATCTCCAAGCTTCTCGCAACGCTGGATCGAACGTCTGGGAAAGTTGTGAAGAGTAACCCTCGGTTGGTCCAATCCCCAGTACTCTCTAATCTTCACTTCATTGTGAGCCTCATTAGCGTCGTGACGAAAGCGTCTTCTGCTGAAGTCCAAATAACACTGCGAGCGACGGGACCATCGTCGAACGCGCGTCCCATCCCGCTGGAACCATACGCGGCGAACAAAGCGATGGGTCGAATATTGATAAGACGAGAGGGTGAGACTATCGCTGCAGGTCTGTACCTCAACTTGGGATCCAACCTTCACCTTGTTCATACCGTCAACAGGCGTTGTAATGGAGATTTTAGGCTGAATGATTCTTCTAATGCACGACGGCCAATGAAATCCATGTGTAAATTAGTAGTAGATGGAAAGAAAATAGCGGAAACACGATAAAAACGTATATAATGATCCAAGCGCCATGGTTTACTTCTTCTCCTTTTCCTCCTTGTCGCCGCTGAAAAGACCCTTGAACTTGCCAAAGATGGATTTCCTGTTCTTCCGCGAACCGACCGTTCCAAATTTGGAAGGGGAGCTGTTGTTCGAGGACGGGGAATCCGTCTCGGACGACGGGAAGGTGTGCTGCGTGTTTTTGGCGGGCGTCGCAGGGGCACTTGGTGAAGGGGTAACGACCGGAGCAGATGGTGACGAATTAACGGTAGACGCTGGCGCAGCACCATTCGTAGATGTTTTTTCCGGCTGCGGGGCAGCTGGCTCGGTGGAGACGGATGGCGCAATGGGTGGCACGGTGGAGACAGTCTCAGCTGGCTCGGTGAGGATCGTCTTTGCCGGAACGGGAGTGGTATCAGAGACGGATGCAGCAATAGCTGGCTCGGTAGAGGCAGTCTCTGAGGGAAGCGAGGTAGCCTCGGAGGTAAGACCGACGACGGGCGGCTCTGGAACCGATGTTTCTATGTTTTTACTTTCTGGCGTCGTTTCGGGCTGAGAAGTGGCATCCACAAGGGAAGGGGCGGCCTCGAGAGCAACTACTGATGGCTTAGACTCCGTAGTGGGGAGAACAGCCGGGAGAGGCGTATGTGTTGATGGACTCTCCAATGGCTCGGATTCTGGCGCAGCTGGGGGCGGTGCAGTCGCTGGTGAAATTCTGGATACAGGCGCGTCAAGTGCAACAGGAGCGACTTCTGAAGGTGTCTCATTGGATGTATTATTTTCTTCGGCATTCACCGGCACAACTTGCATCGGTACCCCAGACGTGATCTCTGGGGCAGCTACGGGGGCCGCCTCTGCCGCCTGGGGCTCGGGTATAGCGAACTGGGCATCTGGTTTGGGGGTCTCAATGGCGATCTAAATTTTGAAAAAAAAAAAAAAAAAAAAAAAAAGACTGAGAATGGCCTCAACAGGAAGTTGGAACCACGTACCTTGTCGCCATTAATAGGGTCCACACCAATTTGACTATGTATTGCCGCACCCAATGCAGAAGTAACATACTCGAATGCAGAGGAAGTACCATCGCGAGCAGCAACAGTGTTGGCGAGATCTGAAGCCAGTTGAGAAAGTGTGGCACCCGCCTCGGCGCCGGTCTCACCAGCAGCCGTTGTATTTTCGGTTTTGGTTCCCGAGGGTGGATCAGCGACCACAGGGGTAGTAGGCACATCCGTATTTTCTGTGGATGCAGCAACAGCACCGTTGGTCATGACCGTTGCGTCAGAAGTAACAGGTTCGACCAAAGGTTTTGGAGGAGACATGTACACATTATTGACGTTGCCCGACGCATCGGTCTCCGTTGGACTCGTGGCTTCGCAGACCCAATTGGTGTCGATTATGTATTTGAACAATATCTTGGTGTCCCAGGGAATTCGTGTGCTTCCGTGGAACCCGGTCTCGTTTTTGACGAGATGCACAGACCCAGTCCACTGGAAAAACTCGGTTGGCGGCTAACAGGAACACGTTCGCATCACTGCTCACCTCGTCGAATGTTCCAGTGACTCCGAAAAGATTCAGTGGCTAGGAGATATGCTAGGTGCATGAAACTCACCTACGACCACGCTTGGTTCGGGGGACGGCCTGCAGCGAGCGGTGAGGGTGCTAATCTGGGCTGCAAGACCGGCGACGGTACCATGTAAATTGGACTTCATGTAAATCGTCCATAGCGCAGGCTGGTCAAAGTTGCGACCCTGAAACAAGCCCTGAAATGTGGACGGTCAGCGGTCAAGTTGCACCTGTTTACGTTTATTCTCGACGTCAGCGATGTCCCTGCTGTCTCGGAGTTGACGACGGCCGGGAGATGTGGCTGAGGTCGGAGAGTGGAGTGGAGGGGCGAAGTGTATGTAAAGTGAGACACTTTCAATTCTCTCAAGTTCGATCGCATGAGCTTAAATAATAACACACTAGTAGCGAATAAATCGTAAGGAACGAAAATTTTAATCGAAACAAGTACAAGAAATGAAGCGCAATACTCAAGCAATACTAAGTAGTAAGTTGGACATCCGGGACTCAGTTTGTGTCGTCGCATAAGATACCTTGTCGAATTTTGAATGAGCACAAGGCTTTTGATTCCTAAGCCCCAGGTCAGCCTGAATCGACGACACTCAAGATGAATGAAAAGCTTACTGTGACCTTCGATCTGTAGATTTGAGCGACGTGCTTCGTAGATTCATTTCCAACGTCTTCGTGCAGATCAGGGCCATCGCTGCACACAGCCAGCCAAATTGTGGCATCCGATAGAAACGTGAAAGATGGTCCCAGCGCTGGCTTCCTAATGTTCGGGTTATTGGATGCAGATCCAGTAACGACCGGAATAAACGCGGTGGAGTTGTTCGCCACCTGTCGAGTAAGTGAGCGTGGCATAAACAACACAAGGTGCAGGCGACGAACAAATACGGTCATCGAGAAGGTCTGTGCAAACGCTCGAAGTTGTCGCATAAATCCAGTCATTATTGAATGGCCCTGGGACGAGACAGGACTTAGGATGGGACCGAGAAGAGACGTAACAGTATCGACAACGATGCCTCGGATTCTAACTTCAGGGTTTAGCTATGGAAGTGAATATTCATGAGGAGGAATTAGGAGAGTGGGAAACGCTCACTAACGGTGAGCGACATCCTCAACTCTTCAAGAACCTCATGCACAGCATCAACCTCGAGCGCAACGGAGACCTGCAATCGTTCAAGGGCAGTCGACGCACCCTTGTTACATATTTAGCCCACTGCGAAGACCTGTGCGTGAACGAATACCGATACACCGCCCAGTTCCAATATTGCAGCTGCTCTGGCTGTAGAAAAATCCCCTGTGGTGTCGATCCAGAGCACGCCTGATTGTGGTCGATGTACGAGGTGGCGTAGAATTAGATGAAGCAACAATGACTAGGCAAGAACGTCGATGACAGCATTTCAAGAGACATTCACCCAACTAACAGTCTTTCCTGACCCTTTACCGCCGGAGACTTCGATCACACGGCGGGATGTCGCTAGCCCGTACAACAGTTCATCCAGCTGCGGGAGACCGCTAAGGAAATCATCTTCACTAGGTCCGGTATGAGCTGTGAGCAGCTCAGCAGCGGTTTGACCCGGGGCTGAGGCTAATTTAGCCGCGAGAGCTGTGATTTCCTCGAGTTCTCTAAAGGTCGTAGTACCAGCAGGTAGCCGACGAAATATGTCAAAGGTTGATCCAGAGAACAAGAGATCCGCCTCTGTTCTAATGCCACAGGATTCAAGGCTAGATACGAGGTGTGCGGGGATTGAAGGAATACAAGCTGCAAGACGCATGAGCCTGAGCGCGCTGTTGGTTCTTATTTACGCGGCACGCAACAGCCGATACTTTCATCTCTGTCAATGACCGATTCAGACGATGAACGGGATCCGCTCAACTATCTTATGCAGAGCGAAGAATCCATCGTACCCAATCAACCTCCCTCTGTCCGTCATGGCGAAATGCTTAAACTGTCATTCGACACCATCAACGTTGATCTCGTCTTGGACGCCGCTCCTGGCTGCGGAGGCGTTGCTTGGCCCGCTGGAGAGGTGGGCGGGGCTTCCCTTTGCACGGAGTCTTGCTTCTATGGCAGCAGGTTCTGGCTCGGTACCTCGTGAAACAAGGCCCAAATTCTCTGCAAGGCAAGAACGTCTTGGAGCTCGGAAGCGGGACAGGACTCGTTGGACTTGTGGCTGCGATGCTCGGAGGAAGTGTTTGTTTGACTGACCAGGCGTCAGTCTCCTGTAACTCGATCGTCCCACCACTTGTAACATTACACTAAATCTAGCCCACTGCTGAACATAATGCGCGAAAACGTTGCAATAAACAAGCTTTCTGCACGCTGCGCCGTAGCAGAACTTAATTGGTGAGCTTTTTGCCAGTGCTCGCGTGATGTAGACCTGCACCTCAAGCCGTGTTCCCAGGGGCGAACCCATACCCGCCGACATTCCACGGCCTGATGTAATCCTGGCAGCCGACTGCGTGTATTTCGAACCTGCATTTCCCCTTCTCGTCCAAACATTGTGTGATCTTGTCCGCCCCGATACTCAAGTCCTTTTCGCTTACAAGAAGAGACGGAAGGTGAACACATTTTATTCTTTATTATTTAATGCCCTTAAAAGTGCTGCTCCAGGCAGACAAACGCTTTTTTGCGCTCCTGAAGAAGAAATTCCAGTGGAGCGATGTAGGCTGCTATGCACAGTAACTTGTTCTAGCACTCATGATTCTTCCTACTCAGGTTGCAGATGATCCCGCTCGCTCTATATATTCTCGTGAATCGATATCCCTCCTGCGGCTATGCAAGCTTTAGCTTGCGAAAGCTAGATTTCTTGGCTACAATTAGAACAATGTATAACTAACCTGGCAATCTTTCCGTAGCATTCTCATACGAAAAGGAAATATGCTACAACGAATTCATCATGATTTTGTTTTTATCTAGAACGACGTTAAATGCAATGCTGGTTTAACTTCCGCGCGACGCACTTGTAATCCATGTATTTCCTCGATCTCTTCCTTCAGTGTTTGCGTAACTAGTTGGTGCTGTTTCACCATCGGAAGCCCCTTGAAGGTCGCACTAGCGATGGTGATGGCAAAAAAAGTACCGCATCCACCTGCTTCAAATTAGACATTAAATAACAACTGGGATCCAAAGCCCACCAGAGACGTCCTCTATTTTCAATTCCGAAGGAGAGAATCTATTGGCTGTGGTTACGAATGAACTCATAAACCTGTCTGAAAGTGCCAAACCTCTCGGTCAATTTATTGTGAATGAGCTGTTCCTTTGGCGAAGCAGCATCGGCCGCAGGAAATGGTACCGCACTCGATAGTCTACGGAGGTGGAGAGCAGCTGGCAGCCAGCGACGTGTCGAGAGGGCGTACATGCACGCAAATGAAAACCTCGCGATTTGCCGGCGGCACTTTCGGGCCGAGGGTCGCGTATCCAAATTGGGAAGGCCTTAGGCCCTCCCGGCCCTTCCGCTCTTTTTCGTACCATGTTACTGGCTGCCCTCAAGCGGGCTAGTCTCCAGTCCCCGAATCTCCTCAAGAATCCTTGCACGCAGCCCTTCCGCTGCTGCGCCCGACCACACGTAGTCGGTCCTCGCATTGACCCCCGCGTTTTTCTCCGCTTCGCGTCGGTGAAAGCGGATGCACCCCTTCCGCCAAAGGCCCCAATAAAATCGCGCAAAGCAGCTGAATCTGGTCCCGCGGCAGAAAATAAAGCCAAAGCTCCCCGTTCATCTGCAACAAAATATATCCCCCCGTCAGTCGAAAAAGCTGCCCCGTCTCTGGTGACCAAGGCGGCCTCTGTCCTAGCCAAGACAGCACCAGTGAATGCCAACGACCCGGTTACGAAATCCACTCCACCCACGAAGAGCCCACCTCAGTTGACATCTGCCCAGACAAATCCTGTCCGCAGTGCATCTGTCCCCCCTTCGCCCGTAGAGGCCGGAAACCCTGCACTAGCCCCCGGAAACGTCGTCGAACCTATTGCTGAAATAGAGATGGATTCTGCGGAAACCTTCCCACCTCCACCTCCAGCTGTCGGGATATGGCTCATGATTTCCTCAATTTTGGTTCTGGTAGTTGTTGTCGTCGGAGGCATTACGCGCCTTACGGAGTCCGGCCTAAGTATCACTGAATGGCGGCCTATCACAGGCATATTGCCCCCATTGTCGAAAGATGCCTGGGAAGAGGAGTTTTCCAAATATAAAGCCACGCCAGAATTCAAGATGTGAGTCCTGCTAGTTATTTGGATCAACGACCTTAGCGGTGATTCTTTTTGTGTTCCAGGTTGAATCACTCTAGCTCCCTTGATGACTTCAAACGTATTTATTTTATGGAGTGGAGTCACAGAATCCTTGGGCGCCTTATTGGAGTCGTGTTCGTCGCTCCTCTCGCCTACTTCACCATAACCAAAAAGATCTCCACCCCGTTGGCCTTGAAGCTTGGTGGTTTGGGCCTTCTTATTGGTGCCCAGGGCGCCCTTGGATGGTACATGGTTCAATCAGGGATGGAGGACTCCCTTCTCGAGACACCGGGGGCCGTTCCAAGAGTATCGCATTATCGCCTGGCGGCTCATCTGGCCTTGGCGTTTGCATTGTATACTGGAATGTTCAGCACAGGCATGGCAATTATCAAAGACCGGAGATTCGTGCAGACCGGGATGTCCAGCGGACTGCCCGGCGCCTCCTTCACCGCTTCAATGAAAAACCCGATCGTCAAACGATTCAAGGCCTACTCTTGGGCTTTGACAGGTCTTGTTCTGTTAACCGCTCTATCGGGTGCGCTTTATCCTTCTAGGTCCGTCTTGTGCTAATAAAAAATACGTCAAGGTGTGTTTGTGGCTGGTTTGGATGCTGGATTGATCTACAACGAATGGCCACTCATGGGCGGCCGCCTTGCGCCTCCCACCGACGAACTCTTTTCACCCGCGTACACCAAAAGTGACAGCAAGTCAGACCTCTGGCGGAACATCTTTGAGAATCCTACCACCGTCCAGTTCGATCATCGTCTCTTTGTAAGTCCAGATTTTGATTCCAATTGTCCCATCAAGAGACTAAGTCCATTGACCAGGCCACCACCACATACACCGGCATGGCGCTATTGTTCGCGCAAACATTCCGCCCCGCTTGGCGCTCGACATTACCACCTCTGGCTGTAACGGCCACTCGGGCAGCGTTCGCGATGGCAAACGTACAAGTTTTACTTGGCATTTCTACCCTCATCTACTTGGTTCCTGTGCCTCTAGCAGCAGCACACCAAGCGGGGAGCATCCTGCTGCTTACCTCTATGTTGCAGCTGCTTATCGCTCTGCGCAGACCTAGTGCTGCTGCTAGGGTATGGAGAAACCTCACAATGGCCAAGGCGGCCGAGAAAGGGCGTGCAACCTGAAGCGCCGACCAATTAATAATCCGGCGTTCACTTCAGCGCTCTGCATGTACACGAAACTAATTGCATTAATGAATTACCCCTCCATTTGTACATCTTCGTCAGTCGCCGCAGGAGCTGCTGCTGGTGCCGGTGCGGGGGCAGCCGGCTCCGGCTCCTTTGGTACCATACTTTGCAAGAATAAGTCGATCTTTTCGCCTTCGAGGATGCGGAATGGGCCGGTGGGCGGGACGCCCTGTTCATGGGCGGCCGCAGGTCCGATGATTCCAATGGAAGTGTTGTTCACGTTGAGTTCCTTGTCTTGCTGGAGCGTCTCACGCAGAGCGTGAAGCCCGTGCCGAACAAGATCTTCCAGCGAGCCTAGCGGCGTGAAATGAGTGGGCGAGGGATGTGCAAGAGTGAAAAGAAATCGTACAATCTTCGAAGCTCTTGTAATGTTTTTCCAAGTAGGTTTTTGCACTTTGACTCCGGGCACCGATCGACATAGCGTAATACTCATACGAGTTGCCAGAGGGCGAAAATTCGTAGAGATGGGGGCCGGATTGATCTTGGCCAATGACGAGGAACCCCACACCATATGGTCGCCGACCGTATTCCTGAGTGTTAACTTGGGCTTCTAGAAATGGAAATCAATATGCGAGGACCAGCGCGATGATAGCGAACGGACTGTCGGCAATGGAAGACACAAGTCTGTTCACGGGAACGGGTCGGTTGAAGATCATCTTCGAGGACATTGCCTGTTGGCGCATAAAATTGCTGCACCGACTACAGTCAGAAGACGGGGAAGAGGAGATAGGACCGCCGCACCTTAGGACACGCGCATCAGAGGTGAGTCCCGCAATAGCGATTCCAACATGGTCGTCTATCCGAAACATCTTCTGTTGGTATGACGCGAGCTCCCCCGTTGAACGCTTTGAACGGCGCGTGAGCGCGTGTTAACCATGGTAACGGTGAAGGCATACTTTGAGAGCAAGAAGGATTGAGTGCGTTTTGGAGCGCAGACCGACTGCAGCAGAACCTTGCTTGACGGCCTCGAGTGCATATTCGACCTGGTGCAGCCGTCCTTGCGGCGAAAAGACGGTATTGTCAGAGTCGTAGGTGTTCCTGAACTGTGAACTGTGTTAGAACACACGTCGCAGAGACTCATGTAGAAGGGGAATCCCACCATGGCGGTTAAAGAGCAAGAAACGAAACTTGAGTAGCTGACGCGTTCAAGGTGGCGTGACTGTCACGCCTCGCGCGCTCAAATCATCGAATCGCGTACAGTATCGTCTAGATTTGCGCGAAGCGGATATGCACAGATATGCACCTTACTAGATCTACAAAGTGCGAAATCTAGCCTAACAGCACTGGTATCACCGGCTTTTCTTCTCCACTTTCCACTCTTTGAAAATCGCGTCCAGGCTCTTGTGGATCTGGCTCGGTGGTAGACACCTTATTATCTCTCCAACTCGCTCTTCGACATCTGCCTTGCCCTTGTCGCCCGCCGCTTTATTGGCATATTCGACTGTCATGCGGAACATGGCAAGCACAGCGAGCGAAACGGGTGTCTGTTGAGAGCCGTGAGCCGACCCTGGAGACAGGGCGGTCAGAAGAGGGCCGGTGAGGGTCGGGGCAGGAGTCTGTGCCGGAGCTGAACGGTCTCCGCGAACAAGACGTAAGAGGATCTCAAGAACGTTATCGATTTCGGTCAAGTGCGTTTTGAGGAACCGTTGACGTTCAGTGAGTGTTCCGGCACTAGAAGCCACCGACCACCCTTCCAGGACGGTGCTCAAAGTTGGGGGCTGCAGAAACGAAATGAGCCTGTGCAGATAGCCAGAAATTACAAATACACCCACAGGATCTGGGTCTGAAACTATTATTTTCTTCTCCCAACTTTCGGCGGCATCTCCGGCGAACCAGAACATCCTTCCGAAAAGACTCTTCAACCACTCGGGAATATCGCCTGTTTTGACCCATTTGGGCTCTGAAAGCGGCCGAGCAGTGTCAAGATACACCATCAATGTAATCGCCAAAGGAATCGAAGCCGACGAAAAAGGCGGGAAATCATTGGGTTCTGCTGTAGATTGGACCGGATAGTAAGATTTGGTAACATCAGAGAGGGTTTCCATCTTTCGTGCAAAAAAAACGTAAGCAAAAAAAAAAAAAAATTAGAGACGAAAAAGGATAATTCACCAAAATGCCCTTCAAGCCCATTTCACCGTCGCGAGTCAGGTTTATGCGAACCTCAGCACGCGCTTCGCGGCGGAACAGCGTGATCGTGTCCACAACTTCAGCATCGAAAACTATGCGTCGATTGCCTCCCTCGTAGGATATGGATAAACGATTGGCCGCGGGGACTCTCGGGCCTTTTGTTTCTGGTTTCACAGGCTGATATGCATCTCCATAGGTGGTCGACGCAGCCGACACCGTCAACGAAGGCGGAGGTTCAGGGTGATCTACTTGAGTAGGTTCCAACTCCTGCGTCTGCTCGCCATCGTGGCCGGTGTCTGCAAGCACAATGGTCGGTTCGCCCGCTAGAGAAGAGGTGGGATCCGGATTGTCTATGCTGAGAAGCGTAGCTGTAGTGGACAGAGTGAGCAGAGACTGATCTCCCTGAATGGGCTGGGATTCCAAGACAGGCGTGTTGGGACGGTCAGTAAGGGGTTCCTCCTGCTCGGTGGATCCCGATGGGATAGAAGAAACAGTAGAAACAAGCCGAGACGCCTTGGCTGGCGACACGACAGGATCGCTGTGAGCAGAGGAAACCAGAACAGAAGCACCGGAAGCAGCAGAGACGGCCCCAGAAACAATATCGGTAGCCGCCTCGGGAGGACCCCCTTCATGCCCATTCACATTCGCCACCACACCACCATCCACAACATCCGAAGAAAAAGAAGCAGAAGGACCCTCGGGAACAACAGCAACGTCTGGGTCTGTAGGAGCCTCGTCATGAGTCCCGAACGCATGAACATCGTGAGCGAGGCTCTCCGCCATATCCACGCCAGCACTAGCATAATTGCCTTGGGAAGTTAAACGTCAGCAGTGTGCGCACGAAGCGGCCACCTCGCACTCAAGCGAGGGACATTCACACAGAGCAGTGTCTCTCAGAATAAATTAGCTCACCATCAGTATCGGTTTCGTCCCCACCGTCAGCAGCATCGTCATTCTCGTGGTGCTCATCGTCGTCGTTGCCGTCAAGGCCATGAGAGTCACCATCCGCCTCCCCAGCAATGGCGGCCATAAGCCAATCGGCCTCGCTCGTTGTCTCGGCCGCGCTGGGCGCGACACTGGCAGCTACGCTGGACCGGTCATCATGCAGCCCGGGCGGCGGCGGAGGTCCGCGCCCCTCCTCGAAATCACCGTCGTCAGACTCGATCTTTTTTCTCTTCCCTTTTCGGGAATCTGACGGTGTAGCACCCAGAGAGAATGAACCGTTATGCGGAATAGGATGCGAATCCACCGCGGTAACGGGGGTGTGAAAGTAAATGCGCATCCGCGACGGTGGGGGCCCGATGTCAGGAACTCTCGGACCAACAGGTACATCAGGAGCGGACGCAGCCTTACCATCCGTCGCAGCGCCGGATGAACTGCTCGCAACAGCATCAGACCCGTCCACCCGAATGGCCTTGACGCCGTCTTCCTCCGCAGATTCCGCTTTGACCTGAGACGAGTCGTCAGCGGCCAACGACACCTCCTTCGGCTCAGTTTTTACTGGCAACGACGGGAGAACACCCCACGTCCACGCCAATTCACGTATCTCCAGGCCGACGATTTTAAAATCGGTGAGTGTCCGTCGGTTTTCATCCTTCTTACCAGAGTTGAAACTTGAATTCGTTGCTCCATCCCGGGCACCAAAGGTCGAGCTACCGCCGTCATTTCTGCCCCGACCCGAGTTCGAGTGGTTCTGCCCGCGAGCCCGGAACGACCCAGACGGGGTATGGAAGGATCCAGAACCACCTCCCCCGGTGAAAGAACTGCCACCTCTCCGGTTGTGATAATCCTTGTTGCCTCCAAAATTGCCTCTGGACCCGTGTCCCCGAAGCGGGCCCCCGGATCCAGCACCGCCGCGCCCTCCTGCGGTACCTCCAGGGTAATTGCCTCCTCCGCGTCCGCCCCGACCACTCGGGCCGCCTCCGCGATTACCACCCATCGAGCCTCCGCTTCCGCTTCCGCCTCCTCTTCCGCCTCTTCCCCCAAGACCAGCTCCACGGCCCCCGCCTGGGCCTGGACCACCCCTGCCTCCGCCACCGATTGGAACATGGTTACCGCCGGCTCCTCCGCCCCGCGAGGGTCCCGAAAACGGCCCCGACTGCATCGGGCCAGCCGGGGGCTGAAATTGCGGCTGAGCAGGAGGAGCGCGGTGGTTTTGGTTGTGAGTTGGTCCGTCGAAGCGCTGACGCTTGGCGGGCGGCATGTGCTGCGGTGGCGTGTGATGGATATGCCGGGGCTGCTGCATTTGCATCGGTGCTTGATGCTGCGGGTGTTGGGGTAGGTGGGACTGAGGCGGGGGATGCGGGAAGAACTGTTGTTGCTGCTGGGGCGTCTGCGGGGGCTGCTGGTGCGGGTACGGCGGCGCCATCGGCTGAACAGGTTGCGGGACATAAGGCTGCGGATAACCAGCCGTCGGCTGGTACGGATTGTATCCAGGCTGAGAAGGAGGCGGGGGAGGAGGTTGAGCATGGGGAGGAGGGTGGTAATGTTGAGGTTGCTGTTGCTGCTGCTGCTGGCGCCAGTGATTATTTTGAGTACCATAACCGTAGTTCGCGTAAAGAGCGCTTTGCTCGGCAGGAGGACGGGGTGGTTGGGGAGGTGTCCATTGCTGATTAAAGGTGCCTACTGTAGGAGGTTGCTGAGGGTGAGGTTGCTGTTGTTGGGCAGCAGCGGCCCAATAAGCGGAATAATCGGGCTGATTTGGCTGGGGAGGTGGGGGCCCAGGAGGCAAAGGAGGCTGGTATGAAGGTTGAGGAACAAAAGGATTTTTGTTCATTCTGTTTCTCAGCGCGACTCGTCAGGGAACATGTATGACTGCGGTGATGAGGTCAGATGGCTGACGGGGGCAAAAGAGAGAAGAGGGTCACAAAAGAAGGCGGGAGAGAAAGGGCGGTCGAGGTGGAGGAAGAGAGAAAAGGTACGCTGGCACGAGCTTTCAACTCCGCTCGGACCGACGCGTCAAGTATTCGTGATTGCGGCTAACCAACATCCATTCCAGCGACGGCTACATAGTTTACAGTACAACTAAAACGTCCCTCGAGGAGCACCCGGGAGTCGCGGAGCGAGATCCTTCGCCTGGGCTGCCTGCCTGCGTTTCCGGTGTTCTCCGAGTCGCACTGCTCGCGGTTAGCACGCGTGTGGGGCACAGAACACGCAACTCAACTCGAAAAGATATCTCGGTGGAGCGTGAACCGTTCGTGAGTGGGCACAGGCGCAGACTTGGGAGAGAACGAGCCCGGAAACTTGGGGGAGCCGGCGGCGTCTTTCGAGTCAGTGTCCTTGCCAACCTTCGCGCTGTCGTCGTCCTTGGAGTCCTTGGAGTCCTTGTCCTTGGTGGCTTTCTCCTTCTCTTCCTTGTCCTTCTTTCGCTTCTGGCGGTCCTCCCAGTCTGCAATGACTTTGCCAATATCCTCTTGGCTCACAGTGGGGGTTTTCGCGGCCTCCGGATCTACAACAGGACTAGCAAAGCCAGTATCGGCGAGATGGGTCGGGCACTACACGGCTGTTAGCGGCATTACCGTGTCAATGGGATTGCGAGACACACGGTGTAGATGAAATCGACGGTGGAAATGGTAGCTAGCACAGTGGTGGTCGGCTTTGAGCACACAAAACAGGCCTTGGGGGTGCCGGCGGTCTGGGTCAAGTCTAGTAGGTGTGACTAGTTAAAAACGAGAAACGAAAATCATTACACGCTTATAGTACAGGTTCGTGAAAGACATGGATTGTCCGGCCCGGCCCAGCCGCGTCGCGTAAAGTCTTTGCCGACTTCAGGCGCCGCCATTCTCAAGGTTCTGGCTGCTGACCCATCCTGACGCAAACCTCCATGTCAGACACCACTGGAAAGTCCATCACCTGCAAAGCCGCCGTATGCTGGGGCGCCGGCGAGCCTCTCAAGATCGAACAGGTCGAGGTCGCCCCGCCCCAAGCTCACGAAGTCCGAATCCACATTCTGCACACAGGAAAGCCCATCGATTCTCGTGTTTTTAATCGTCTCACGCCTCTCTAGGTATATGCCACACGGACGAATACACTCGCAGCGGAAAGGATCCCGAGGTATTTTCATTGTCTTCGCGTTTGAAGAGTTGTCTCTGAACTCTTTTAATCCAGGGCCTGTTCCCTGTTATTCTGGGGCATGAGGGTGGCGGTATTGCACGTCGCATCCCTGGTTCCATATCGCTCTGCTCAATTGTGTAATTTAGGTGGAATCTGTCGGCGAAGGCGTAACAAGCGTCAAAGTTGGCGACCATGTCATCCCTCTCTATACTGCCGGTGTGTATTCTCTGAGACGACTCTCGCCCGTCCTAAATCCTTCCAGAATGTCAGGAATGCAAATTCTGCAAGAGCGGAAAGACTAATCTGTGCGGCAAAGGTCAGAGCGCATTACAATTGTTGTTACGCTGACATTCAGTAAATGGCTGCGTTCAACAGTCCGGGCAACCCAGGGAAAAGGGCTCATGCCTGACAATACGAGCCGCTTCACGATCAACGGCCAGCCCATTCACCATTTCGTACGTACCCGCATCTTGTCAAATGAACCGCATTCTAACCCTGTCAAAAGATGGGCACATCCACCTTCTCGCAATACACGGTCGTTGCGGATGTGTCGGTGGTGGCCGTCGACAAGAAAGCGCCCCTCGAAAAGGTTTGTCTCCTTGGGTGCGGTATCACTACTGCCTGGGGTGCCGTCGTCAAACAGCCCGGCATTAGTACGCCATGTCTCTCATCCCTCCGGATAAGTGGATACTCAATTATCTTCAGAGGGCTCCACCGTCGCAGTATTTGGGTGCGGCGCCATCGGTGTAAGTATTATTGCGCTCCCAAAGGGCCCTTGACTGAGTTCCTGCAGCTCGGTGTTGTAACTACCTCTGCCCTCGTCGGCGCGAGTCGCATCATCGCGGTCGACACGAACCCCAACAAGGAGGCTTGGGCCAAGAAATTCGGGGCCACCGACTTTGTTAATCCTGCGCAGCTGAAGGAGGGCACGAAGATCCAAGACTACCTCGTGGAGATCACCGACGGCGGGCTGGATTACACCTTTGATTGTACGGGCAACGTAAGTGACCACTGCGTCCGGACAGGGAGTTGAGTACTAACACTGGGGTAGGTGCATGTCATGCGCGCCGCGCTAGAAGCCTGCCACAAGGGATGGGGCGTCTCAACGGTCATCGGCGTCGCCGCTGCTGGGCAAGAAATATCCACTAGACCGTAAGTGATCGTATTGCTTAACCCGATAAATAGTAGGCTCAGCCTTCTCCGCCGTTCAGCTTCCAACTAGTAAGCCATGAATTACTTTGCGGCATCGACTATCGCTCATTTTGTCTCAGGTGACAGGCCGCACATGGCGAGGCTCCGCGTTCGGTGGCGTCAAAGGACGTACGGAGATCCCTGGGCTCGTCGAAGGTTTGATCTTCGTATTCGCCCGATGTATTTATTTACTCGCTTCTTCCTAGATTACCTGAACGGCAAGGTCAAAATCGACGAATATGTGACCCACCACAGAACATTGGCCGAGATCAACGATGGATTCGGCGACATGCATGTAAGCACGCACAACTCCTTTCCAACGTACCTCCCTCACTCTCGAATTTAGCAAGGAGAATGTATTCGTTGCGTTGTTGATATGGCTTGAAAGGATGAAATTGAACGATGCACCTGTATTCCCAGTATCCGCCAAACATAAGCGCCGAATGTGTATGTACTTGAATCAATTGTTTGACGAAGGCGAACCCGCTTGAATCCAACCCGAAAACCAAGATTTTATTAGTCCCTACCATTAGTATGTAAGAGCAACAAACCATCATACCCCACGATCCACCATCGTTCTTGGAGCCTTCTTCGTTCCTAAAATCGCGCGCCAAAGCACGACTAGCGCAGCGTTCACTTCCCGTCGCCTAACACCGCTCTTCCTCCACAGTGTGCGTATCACCGCGAGCACGCACAATAAAAACGAAACATCCAAGCAAAGCCGACGCACAATGATCATCGTTGGCGAACGGTTCTCGTCCCGCGTAAAGAACGTTGCGGCCTCCCGCAACGCTTCGATGCCGCGCGAGATGGGGTTCGCCACTAGCGACCACATGCCCAGATCGTCCAAGTCCCATTCGTGCGTATCCCGGCCATAAGCTGGTGACCCGCGGCCGGCTCCCCACGATGGAGAACCAGCCACCCGAGGGCTGACAGATATGCGAGAGCGGGATAAGCGCCCTGAGATAGATTCCAAGGACTCTATACGTTCGGAGAGCGCGGCGAGATGTGCTTGAACGTTCTCAATAGCGTGCTCGAGCGTTGGCCGAGAAACTGGACGGGACGGGACACCGTACGGTCTGGGGGGAAGGGGTTGTACCTGACCCCGATATTGGGGGTGTGCGGGGTAGATGTTGGGCGGCGAGGTCAACTCGGCCCGAGATGACTCAGAGAATTGGCCCACGTACGAGCTTCCCGGAGGGAAGAAAGACGACGGGGTAGAAGGCTCTCCGAATGCTGAGGGAGTCTCAAACCCGGGCATTGGCTGGGTCTCAGGGACCCTGTGGAGCACGGGAGGAGGAGATGTTGCAAGTGAACCAGCCATAGGTGTCCGGTATCTATTGGAAGACACCGAGGATGGCGGCCGATTGATTTGGGACATGGGAGGCTCGTGGATAGCCGGGACCAGTCTGTCTGCTTCGTCCTCGGTGTCGTCTTCGGAAGTTTCGGGCTCTGCCTGAGGTCGTGTCGTCTGTCGCGCTTGGACATAGTGGGAGGAAGGTGCATCGTCCGATGCAGTTGATCCAGAAGAATCGGATTGTCGGGAGCCGGAGAGTGTTCCTGGATTCTACGTCAGGTTGCGAGACAGATGGTACGAACGTGATGTTTACTGCTCATGACGATGTTCGAAGGATCCCCACCGTATGATTCCAATTCTTGGATGAGATCAGCAGAGACGGTGCGGTCCGAATATTTACGCAAGACCTGATTGTGGGTGTAAGGACGGCGTTAAATAGAGCAGGAGGTTGAAACGTGCCTTCATAAGAGCGCCAACATACAACCATTTCGCCTCGTAAGGGTCCAAATCTTTATGCTTTGCCCACGCGTCCCTGAGACATAAGTAAGGGAGTGTCCGGGTTACGGAGGAGTGATGTGGAGTCACCATTTTGCTCGTCCGAGCATATCCCATATGCCCGGTCGGGGCGAAGTGACGTTTCCGACCGTTGCTGAAGGCAGGTGTCAAGCCCGAACGGATGTAATAATGCTATTGGATGCACCTTGCTTGTAGAGACTGGAAACGGAGTGAGTGGGTTTCTCAGGGTCGATAAAATGCACAATAGAATGTACTTGCCTGTACATGGTCAGTTTCTCATCGTACCTACAATGAGAAGGAAGCTAGTATCGATTTAGCGTATGTCTAGGATAGACCACATACCCAGTTTGGATGGGGCCAGTTTTGGGGAGACCCTGAACTATCTCGACAGCCCGATCGAACTGTGCGTCTATTAGGTCGTGCGACGACATGGAGACGCGGAGGTAGAGGCCGCTAGAAGACTGGTGTTGGTACGACTTTGAGCGACGATTCGTGAAAGGAAAGGGCGAGTGAGACGACGAATGAGACTCGGAGACAGAAAGATAAAACACGTGAAATACGTCTTGACGTCAACACACACGGCACAACACGCTTTGACCGGCACTTTTTAAAAGTCTGAATGTAATCAAAGCAGTAACTAGAGCTGTAAGAGGAATTCCGGAGTGGGTTTCACATCCGGATGCACTGGCTAAATCGCACAATTTTACGGTAGACTTTGGGCAGACTTTGGAAGTCCAAGCGATCCGTAAATCCTATTCTTGACATTCAGCGGGACGCAGCTGCAGCGTATGGGCAGCACATCTGTGCCGGTGTATCCACTGTGCCCGCCTTCGTGTCCTTCAAGGCAACTTTGTATTTACAATAAAAATTATATCTACTGCATTGCAAGAGTTAGCGCGTCTCAAAGACCACGAGCGCATACTTACGCTTTGTATTGTTGGTGCCGAGCGTCCTTCCGCCCATTTATATTTTAGGGCCCCGCGTATGGGTTCATCTCGTCCAGTTGTGACCAATTTGCCTTGCATTCCGAGTCGGCTTCCAATATTGGTTAAAAAAAGGCGCGACTGACCCTTCCAGTACAGTTGGCCCCAGGTCTTCCCATGGTCTCCATTGCACTTGAATCGCGCCCTTGTAACGCGCCAAAACGAATCGGAGATGTGTTTATCTGACCATCGAAGTTGGTACACCTCCTTCCCTACAGGGTTCGGGGTGCGTGATAGGATTCGGTATAGATTTGCGGGATGCTGTTTGAGGGCTGGCGGCAGGGCCTTTGGGAGCAGCCGCTGCAAGGACCGATGGATGTTGGACATATAGAGAGAGATTTATTTCAAACTCCGCTCATGTCATTCCATCTTCGACCATGTCGGCTCGTTGCTCGTCGCGTCTTCTCAACTCTCCCTAAGCCCGGCGTGGAGACAGACTCCTCCGGTATCCCCCTCCGTCCAGCGTGGTCTGTGAACGAGCTTCTGTCATCCTATCCCACTCCGTCCCTTGCTCCTCATGCGTTGAGACGGCTCCATGAGCTATCTGCCTTGCTACCCCCAGAAGAAAACACACCAGAGTACGACCGTCTCAAGGCCGGCCTCGAGGAACTCATTCGATTGGTAGAGGCGGTGAAACTGGTCAACACGGAGGACGTTACGGCCTTTGGGAGCGAAGCGCCCGGCAGTCAGTCTAAGGCCGCAGAAAGTAATCAACCGCAGGAGCGGCTGCCCAACGACGGACGTTCCTTATTGCAGCACGCTGCGCGCACTCACGAAGGGTTCTACATTGTAGACGCTGACAAGCCTCAGTGATTCGTGGGCTTAATGTACGTCTACATGTATCATTTTAACTCGATTTCGACAGCCTTAAATTTTCTTGTAATAGGGAATTATGGTGTACTTCACAATTAGGACCGTCCAATACTACAGACACGCCGGACTACATCTAATTGATAATATGAGCAAGACCGTTTCCGGTTAAGAGTTGCGCGCTCACCAGCCACGCCCAAAAAGCTTCCACTTTATTCTTCGGAGGCGGATCATCGTACCTGTCGGAGTGCTCAGCGGCTGTGACCATATCCAGGATCAGCCGTACGAGTCTGCCTCAATCTCAGCGATGTCTGTCACGAAATCTAAATCTTCTGGACGCGTCCATGCCCACGCTTTCCCGTGGCGCCAGTAGTAAAACTTGGCACTTGCATACAGGATCGGGAAAAGCACAAATGGAAGATAGTTCGTCACAAAATTGGCGGCACTCCAGTGACCCTGAAAAAAACAAGTAAGGTGCCAATTCGGGTGAATATATGCGTCTTCTCACATTGAGGAGAGTGGCCCATCCGCTGAACTGCAACGTCTATCAGCGATGGACAAGCGATCCGCGCACTCACGGTACTCACGAAGCAAAGTAGCAGACAAAAGATCATCGCATACCTAAGAGAATGTGTTCAGTCCTCGGCAATAATGTGTGAATTATGGGATGTGTACCAGGCAGCGAATGGCTGCAGTGGAGATGCGAAGGGGAGATGTTTCCTGTCATATCCTTGAACTTTCATTCCCTCGTAAAAGCGGATGTACGTGAGACAGATGCCTGAGCAGAAACGCTTAGTTACAAGCCTGAATCGTAGTGAATCAAGACAACGGACCAAACCAAGTCATCAAACCTGCCACACTGGTCATATTCGAGAACCACGTGAAGACCTTCCCAGAACCGGACGTTACGCCCATGTAAGCCAGAGTGGCGCTAAATGAAAGTTATCTCAAGCCGAGCGAGCAAAGGGGGGAATAAGTACAAGGAGGAGCAAAATATTAGAGAGACTATCGGAAGGCCATTAGGGAGGGCCTTGAGGAAGATCCTCGGGGCATTGCGAGCACTTGCTAAGCCGTCTACACCGCAAAGTCAAGATAGGAAATGGAACAGTGAGCCCACAGACTGACATAGTGCCCGCGAGCTAGTGTACAGGTCACTTGAGCCCGCACTCCACGCAGAAGTTAAAAGACAGGCGTTGATGATCTGCAGCAGCAGCAGTTAAACATCCCGTATTGCTCAAGGTAGAGCGAAGGTCACCGAAGGCAGCGTTTTGATTCCAGAGCTTAGAGGGATTAGATCAAACTGCGAGACTCTATAACTATACTCACCGTGTAATGGCGATTACAAAACTGTATGTTGTTAGCTGCCATAATTGCGCCGATGATGTTTCGACCTACGGGGAACTCGCCGCAGTATTAGTCGCGATATTCAAGCCTGGGTCGGTGGAAGGAACAAGCAGTCCAATGATGATTACTCCGCCTGCGAAAACGAGTTAACGACCATAAGCCGGAATAGTATACGGGTGCCTGCCGATGTAGAATAATAGGATTCTGCACCATGCAATTTAGCGTAAATTTCTCTACCAGGTAACGCGCCTACCTGATATAAACACGCTTAATGGCTTTAGGAAGATTACGCCGAGGATTCTTTGCTTCACCGGCAGCGATCTAACAACAGTCGTTGTTCAGGGGGGTGGAAAGAAGAGACAAGGAACGCACGGCAACAATCTCGGTCCCACTGTAGCATGGTCAGTGTCATGATATGAGTAAGAACGACAATGACGTGCATGTATGAAAATGCAGCCTGCGTCATTACTTGCCACCATCCCAAGAATCGGCCCTTGGCGCCTGATATGCCGTTGAATTGTGCAAAAGGGCCTGGCACACAGTTTAGTCTTGTGAGTTACAAAGATTTGAGAGGCATCAAACCAGGGTGCTTCCAGTATCGAAACCCAATTCTATGGCTGCAGTGAATTGAGAGTGGTAAAAACTGCGGTCGAAACAAACCGGTCATGATCGGGGCCTCCTGAATAGCAATTCAAGCAACCAACTTAAATGTATAGAGAACCAGTCCTCACCTCCCAGATCCAATACGATACCGAGAATTATAAGGCCCGTAATCTAGACAATAACCCGTCAAACCGTTTACCTGGCTCGAGATGGAAAAAATACGAACTGTGATCACTTTGATTGAGCTAGACAGTTACGTAAATGAGTCACAAGAAGAAAGAAAGTGAAACTTCAACTTGCGCAAAAATGAACTCTGCTTCGCCGTACACTCCGGCGCCACACATGTTAATGGCGATGACGACAATCTGAAGTTAATGAGATTAAGTTTCATAAGTCAGTCGGCCTAACCATAATGATTGTTATCCAGGCCTAGAATAAGTGCCATGAGAGCGGATTTGCGTCAATATCGTAAAAGTACTGACTGCGGGGTTGACCGTGCTGTTCCAAAATCCTATAAGCACCGCTAAAAGGAGGTTCGTTGAGCTGAAAATGGAAAGAAATGTACAGTTGTTACTAACCTGCGGCCGACAACTCGGCCGGGAGGACAATAATCCAGTTATACCTAGCCGGACTGAAGCTTCAGCGGCACAAAATGGAAAGAAAATTATTGACCAGTAATTCCAGCTATTAGAAGCAAGTGAGTCACAGTCCTGTCAAGGCGAATGCAGCTTTACCCCATGGTAAACGAGAAGGCAGGATCGACCTGAGCATCAAATGTCACAGTAATTCTCTCGTGAAAACAGAGCACATACAAAACGCTCAGCGAGCTTTATATGGCCACCCGGGATCGGGAGGTATGCAACCATTTCCCCAAGGGAGATCCTAAAATCATGGTGAGTAAAGGATTGATTTACGAAGGAAATGGGAAACACATGACCGAGTAAGTTATACTTCCAACTGCGAGGTAACCGAGAAGGAGGCCTGTGGCTCGTGCGTAAGCGTAGAGCTATCATTGCGCCGGTTCGAGACATGTACCAACTGGGCCCCCAAACCTCAGTGAATTTGCTGCATGTAATTGATTTAATTTCTGACAGAAGGCCGAGAAATACTGTAAACCGACCAGTATTAAGAAACAGCCCCGTTCCGATGACGCCTTTTTCTTTCTTTTTAATTCGCAAATTATTGGGTTGAATTGTACTTACCCCCGATACTACAAATGATAATAAAGTCACTACTGAAAGTCCACTTAGTTAGTCCTCGACGCACCTAATCATCGCAATATGACCTTGAGGGGGAAGGAATGTCGACGGTGCTTTCGAGGATGTTGGTGGTCCACTTACGATTTTTCAATTGGCGTACTAGTTTGTGCTCCGCAGGTGCGGCCTCGACGTCGGATTTCGGATGCGGACCTGATTCAGTGTCCACTGAACCATTCCGGACGTAGTCTTCAGCTGCAGGTTTCTCAGAAGGTTTCGCGGTAGCCATAGATCAATAGTTCGTTGCGGCAGATAGCAGGAAATGGTATGGGACGTTCGGACGTAGGAGCTGTTTTATATATGACGAAGCTCGGACCTCGAGCTGTGATTGACATCGGCTTCCGCCCCACACGGTTTGAGAAAAGCTGTAAGTGATTGATTACCACTCCATTCCCGCTTTATGTAATGCATGGATAGTCCGGGCGTATCCACAGCTGGGAGTCCAAATTGAATTCGGGGAGGGAGCAATTCACGTAGAAATATACAACACAAGTAATCTTCTCCAAGAAAGGCGGTCCAACGTCCATACTGTTTTAGATTTTAAAGTGACCCATGTCCTCCGGTGGAGCCAAAGCCGCCTGCGCCGCGGAGCGTCTCGTCCAGATCCTAAAATTGGCTGTTAGATGACGTCAGTGCGTCGGCATAAATTTACGCGCACCTCGACTTCAAGGACTTCAGGCGTGTAGATTCGCTCGATGATGAGCTGGGCGACACGATCCCCTTCCTCCACTATTGAACCCTGAGTACATATACGATTAAAGAAGGCGGAGACTGACCTTGAAAGTCTTTGTCTGACAAATTGAACAACAGGACAAAGACAACCCCGCGGTAGTCAGCGTCTATCACTCCAGCGCCGGTATCAATCATGAATTTTGAGGCTATTGAAAGAGATGACTGTGTATCGCGTCATAGCTGCTGTATTGTTCTGACATACCAAGGCCACTACGCGGTGCGACGCGTCCATATGTTCCTGCGGGCACTGCGATTGAAATCTGGGTGTCCACCAAAGCCTTCCCATGGGCAGGAATGATCTTTTTCTCTGCACTGAAAGGGATGAGACGCGTATCTTGCGCTGAAACGCGTCGAAACGCGAACCTGTACAAGTCATATCCAGCAGCCAGTGGTGATCCTCTACTGGGGATTTTGGCCTTCTCGGAGAGCCGTTTTATGAGGAGGTTGGAGGTAGGGGCCAGCGTAGCTTCTGTTTCGAGTGGAGACATCTTTCTTTTCTTGAGTTGAGGAGAATCTGGCATGGAGGTACAAGAAGGAAGAGCGACACGACAACAACTGCAAATACTGCACGCGTCAGCAATCACTGGCTTCTCACTGAGTTCTGCCTCCACTTTCTTCCACTTTCATGCCCGTCGGCGAGGTACCAATTACCTCCTACTTCACACGCGTTCCTCAGAAGAAACGCAAGGAAAATCCGCACAAACGAAAGCGACTTCATGATGATGAGGAATATGATGTTACAACGAGACCTCTGAAGAAGGAGCCTAGAATACAGGGATCATTGACCTTTCCTAAAGGTTCCCGAAAAACAGTATCGGCTCTTTCGCGTCGTCCCGGAACTCCCAGTAGCAGCGATGTACTCGCCGGACCTCTCCATACACCCGTGGCAGGAAAACGTCTCCGAGTCGCTTCACCATCGCCTGCACCAAAAGCTCACGTCCCCCTCGCCTTGGTTTCTGATGAACCTACTCCTGCCCATCTTCGCCAATCTTCTTCATCCAGTGCACCGTCCCCTTCTCCCATCCGCATCACCCCTGCATCGCAAGCGCGAATAGCAAAGGGCAATGACGTGAAAGGCAAATCTGTGGCATTTGGAATGCTCCCCTCAGCGTCTGGCTTTCATGAAGCTATCAATGTGCCTAATAACCCCCATGCTGTGGCACGCAATGACGAGCCACCAGATGAGGACGACGCCCCATCTTCCTTCATCGTCCCATCCTCTCAATCCCAATATATCTCGTCTACGGATCTCCCCCTCCAGGGCCGCTTTAACTTACACACGCCTGCATCACAGTCGGACGCATCTCAGTTGATTGATCACGTCTCTTCCTCTCAGTCCCAATACATGCTTTCCCCCAGTCGCGGGAATGGGAGGCCCAATGTCGATTTCGTGCCTTCATCTCAGTCCCAGTATATCACCGGCACCCTGGCGCCAATCTATCGAGATGACGATGGATTTGTAGTCCCGTCGTCCCAGTCGCAATGGCTGCTTCCAGTTCACGGGAAAGAGGACGATTGTAATCCGCCGGACGGTCTCGCTGACGATGAGATCATTCCCAGCTCTCAGAGCCAGTTTGAACTGGAGTTGATCCCACGACCTACAAGGTAAAATAGTTTCAACCTATCACGTATCGACGCAACTTACTCTGCGCAGCAGAGAGCCTACCCACGTATCATTTCCCGGTCAATCCATAGGCCCGTCTGTTCGATCGCATCTGGATGTTGACGTCGAGGACATGTTCGACAATGCTGTGGTCACAGGCAGTGCTTCATGCGTGGACGAAGACGACTCGGAAACAGAGTCGGATGACGATGTTCCCTCTCGGCCTCGGTCTTTGGAAGCTATCCGCCCTCCATCCCCGGAGCACGAAGAGTATTCTTTACAGTCTGGATTTAGCGGTGGCTCTGTTCAAAGCTTGCCTGCCGATGAGTGTGGAAGTGCAGCGAGCTTCAGGAGTTCGGTTGGCTCCTTGCCCAGCGCTGTAAAGGACTTTTACGATATGTTTGGGAGCGGAGATGCCAGTTACCCGGATGATTTCCCCGAATCGTTGAAGTGGAGCGGGGGAGACACGCAAGACTAGTTGTCCATATCATATCACGGGGTCGCGTGCCCCTGATTTCAGATGTTTGCGAGTGATGGCCGCGTATAATCTTAACTCTCCTCGAACCGCCATTTGAACGATGCCCGGACGTCTTGAAAACAAAGTAACATTATTGTCAGCTTTAATCCTAGCATTAATATCATCACCCAGGTCGCCCTTATCACTGGTGCAGGATCGTGAGTGGTCTCGATAATGGCTGCGGGAAATGGTTAACTGTGGATCCAGCGGCATCGGATTAGAATCCTCCATCTTGTTCGCGCAGGAAGGCGCTAATGTGCTGCTGGTGGATATCAATCTGGAAGGGGCTGAGAAGGGCGCCGCTCTAATTGCGAAGCGTTTTCCTAATGTGAAGGCTTTGGCGACCAAGGCTGATGTTGGAAAGGAAGACGACATCAAGGCCGCTGTCGATCTCGCAGTGAAGGAATTCGGTCGACTGGATGTAATGGTGCGAGATCCATTATCGACTCTCATTTTCTAATCAGACCCTTCATCGTAGTTCAATAACGCTGGTAAGTATTCGGCCCAGATTCGTTGATATAGCAATTCCGATGCGTCGAACAGGCATCATGCATCCGGCCGATGATAATGCTCTGAATACGGAGGAACGGATCTGGGATCTCACCATGACTATTAACCTCAAGGGTGTCTGGTGGGGATGCAAGTACGCCATTCTTGCAATGCGCGAGAATCCCACGGACGAATCCAAGGGGCTTCACACTGGCGGAAGCATAATCAATACCGCCAGCTTTGTTGCGCTGATGGGTGCTGCGACTCCCCAACTCGCGTGTAAGTCATCCACTCAGTGGCGTGCTCTTGAAATTGATTTAGCGTCCGTGTTACAGACACGGCCTCCAAAGTAATGACTGCTGATTTCTGTTTTGCTCCTCTACTCAAATATACAATTTACAGGGCGGCGTGCTTGCAATGACTCGCGAGTTAGCCATGGTTCATGCGAAGGAAGGCATCCGCATTAACTCTCTCTGCCCGTAAGTGTGGCAGTCCAGCATGTGCAGCCGTAGGCTGATATTCTTCCAGGGGGCCACTAAAAACCCGTACGATTTTAATCGCCCGATGCATTTATCTAACTGTGGTCTAGCGCTTCTGATGGACTTCCTCAATACTGCTGAGAAACGGGACCGGCGCATGATCCACCTCCCCATGGGACGTTTCGGAGAAGCAGTCGAGCTCGCCAAAGCGGCGCTCTTCCGTACGTTTTTGACCTCGTATCAAGGCAAAGTTTAATCCCTGGTAATAGTTGCGAGCGACGACAGCAGCTACATGACCGTACGTCGGACTAACAACATCTTCTAGATCTATACTGATCATACGTGTTCATTCAGGGTACCGATTTCAAAGTGGACGGCGGACTTTCCTCCGCATACGTTACTGCCCTCGGGGAGCCGGTCCTGCCTCCCCCTGCTAGTCTCATCAATTGAGCGTAGTCTGTCGATTAGAAATGGATCTCAAATGACCGACTTCTAACTTTTTTTGAGAACCAAGAAGAATGGATTATCGCCCGTTACATGGTACATGGAGTGTTAGTTGGACTAGGTTAGTGGATCAAGAACACCCGAGAAAAAAAATCAAGACTCCTTCGCAGCGGCGGCGCGTCGCTGATCGCCCTGGGCTTTGCGCAGCTTGGTGATTTCTTTTCCGATTTCATTATTCAGCTGTTTGTGCATTTCCGGCTTGTAACCGAGCTGAAAAAGAATCTCCAGGTGAACGAAGAATGGTGCAAGAACCACCGCTGAGATGTATCAGTTAGGACGAGATGCCATCCATTCAAATGAGAAATCAATATCATACCTCCGAGAAGATTATCAAGTAGTGCCGGAGCCCGCTTCTCGGCTACGCCGTGGCCCAGAAATTGGGCTATCCACGAAAAAGCGTGTAAGATCCCAGCTTGGGTGAAGTGGCCCGCGGAGTGGGAATATGCCGTCGCAGTCAAGAGCGACAGAATCAGCTGCGGTGCATACAGCAACTAGTTTAAAGAATGAGTTGTGCATCAAAGAATGGGCGTGGACAGCGCACAGCTGCAACTGGCTCGAGAGCGAGATAGTACGCGAGATAGAGCGCGGCGTGGAGGGCAGGGTAATTCAACTCAAAGACGAGATGGTCCGAGAAGGAATGGTGGATAGCCGGCACGAATGCTGGGACCGGGATCTGGGATGCCATTACTTGAAATGTCCTGCAGGATGTTGGCTGGGACGATCATTTTCGAAAAAGGACACGATACCCTTATGAAAATCATCAGCATTCGCGTTCAAGATGGGAGAGGATCGCGCACATAGAAGTATAGGAACAAAGATTACGTGTATGAGGATGTTTATTTTGTTGGAATGATATGCGCCATAGAAGGTGAGCTGGGTTTTCACGTCAAACAGTTTGGAGGGCATGGTGGGGGGATGGTGAGTTGGACAGGAACGTGAAATAGCATGCTTATATACTGGCTCCGGTTATCATGGCAGCAGGCTGAAAGTGCATTCATCATAGATGGCAGCGTGATGGCTCACACGTAACGTCCCCATTCCAGCCCTTTACTCCAGACCGCCATGGTGCGCTCGACTATTATCGTCCGGGCGTCAGATGCTCTCCCACTCGCAGCAAGTGTCGATGATGAACAGGTCTGGTCTCTGTCTCGCCATCCGGTTCGCTGTTCACATCCCAGGTAGACCGAACAGGCGCTGCAGGAACACAAGCAGCAGTCGAAACTCATTTTTCGCCGCATCACGCCCAACTCCGAGCCACGGTGCTCTATTGAAAGTGGACAATACACCTTACAGTCGGTTTCCCGCCGCCGCCTACGCCGCCGTTAACCTCAAACAATTCGTTCTAGTTACCTCATAACAGACAACGTCATGTTTTTGACGATCGCCGACAAGTCATACCCACGGAAATTGGCTTTCTCATATCTCGACGAACTATCCAAGGAGTTCGCCACAACCTATGGCCCCAAGGTTGAGACCGTTCGGAAGCCTTATGCGTTTGTCGGATTCGGTGTGGACGCTTCAAAATCCCGCATGAATTTTGATTCTTACTTCAAGGCAGACACGTTCATGTCAAAAACAGCACGACTGTACCGCGACACTCGAACTGCAACTGCTGCCAGCACTTCTGGTCTCGATAAACTGAATGACGATTTACAAGACGTGACAAGAATAATGACCAAAAATATGGAGGAACTGCTATGGCGGGGGGACTCGCTCGACCGTTCGTTCATTTCACCCTTAACTGTCAATAGCGTTCACACTTCCTGCAGGAATGTCTCATCTCTCGACCTCACTTCGGTCTGAATCCGAAAAGTACCGCAAAGCAGCTCGGAATATTAACCTCCACGCTATGCTTCGGCAGTATGCTCCCCTGGGTGCCATCGGCCTCGTATTTCTCATCATACTGTACTGGAAATTCTGGTGACGTGTTATTAGCGTGGCTGCTGCGGCCTCTAGAATACTCAATTTATTATATTTCTTTTTTGGAATTCTCATGCGATTACGATTACGTATGGGTTTCTCCATCTTGCACAAAGACTCTTCGATTCGGTTTCGATAAGTACCCAGCGCGGCCTACACACACCGCTGAGATGTACAGGACCCCTTCACCCTTCGCTCCAGAGCACCAGCAGCGTGCTCAGCCGTACAGCGGTCAAATAACCCCCGGCCAAGTGACTTACACGACGTCGACAGGACCAGACGGTCGGGTTATTTACCATCCTTTCAAGTTCAGTGCGATCTTTCTGCACATTCCATGGTGTCGAGATTCCTGACGCACTTTCATCGATAACCAGAGCCGTTGCTGCTAGGTAGGCGTGTGGTGTTTGACATAAAGAAAGATCTTGACGATCCCAGCTATCAGACCCCCACAGGCATAGTCAGTGGAATCCAATGGGTTCCCGCTGAAGCAACTTTAGTTCTTCCTCATGGCGCTCAGCCGGCGAATTCGGTCAGTCTTGGTTCTTTATTTTGTTTGATCATTGGCATCCTATGCTTAATTTCACCGCCAGGAATTCGCGGCATCGTGGTCTCGAGGTGCGATAAGCAAGGATGAACAAAAGGCACTCAAAGAATGGTATGCAGATGAATAATGGTTAAATACGAGTATTAATGCTACAATACAGGCAGCGCGACGAAGAAAAGAGAAGGAAGAAGGAAGAGAAGGAGGCGAAAAAACAGCGTGAAAAGGAACAACGAAGTGGCCAGACGTTCGCGGGGGATGCAGATAGCGAGCTCCGCAAGGCTCGTGAGCGCGATGCTCAAGCTATGGCGACTCGGGAGCGCCGCAAAAGCTTCAACCAAGCCGGCGCTGTCCCCAATTCCATGGCGTTCCCTACGTCTGTTGGTGGAGGATATCCTGCAGTGGGAGCGACTGGATACCCACCTGCGAATCCCGGCTATCCTGCGACGCCATATACAGCAGGGTACAACGGTGTTCCTGCAGCTGGCCAGGGGTATGAACAGCGGGACCGCAAGTATAGCACTGGCGCCGGGCTTTCCGAGCTTGATCGCCAGTTTGGGGACATGGATCTCTATGGGGGCGACAGGGAGCGAAAAGTCAGTGGAATGACACGTCCCAGTCGGTACCAGACGGAGACGGACCGTACTCGGAAAGTCAGCAACAATTTCGGCGAACGCCCTACCTACAATACTACCGGGTCCTATTCTTCCGGGACTTACCCAAGCGCCTATCCAGCACAGACTGGGAATCCCTATCCATCAGCTCAGTACCCTAATCCCTCCCCCAACATGCGCCAGGGCGAATCACCACAGGTTCCGTATGCTTCTTCCGCCTATGGCAACTCGAATTACCCTGCTGCTGCATCAGCGATGGTGCGTCCTACTACACCTTACGGAGGTGGTCAAGTTCCAGTCTCAGTCTATCCTCCTGGACATATATTGGAGGGGAAACCGATCCCAGGGGTTTCGGCTTATCCGGCAGGGCAAGCTTCTTTCCCAGCTGGGATGCAGATGCCTGATCCAAACGCTGCCGACCAAGGTCAATTGGCAGCACCTGAAGGATTTTCGCGTCCTGTCAACGTTGCTCAGGCGTATACTCCGTTCGAAACCATGAAAATCCAGGACATGGATGATTTAGTCCAAAACACACCTCGGATGCCGGCTGTTCTCCAACCTCATGACGTATACGGGTCGGACTGGAATCGTATGATACAGGTCGGTGAAACTAGCCGTCAAGGTCTTGCCTTTCCTTATCTCATTACAGGACCTCTGTCTGGCTTGGACTGGAAGGCTCCCCGCCCCTGGTCGTCCCCAGAGGAAAACTACCTTGGCAGCTGACCTCATCGATCTGTGGAATGTCTCTTTCTTCTTTCCCCGTGGAGTTGAAGTAGTTCTGTACAAAGGCCGCGAGCGACGCTCCGGGCCTAATGCTGGCGTAGTCGACATCCAGCTCCCGACATACGACGATCGCGATGATGGCTCTTCCTCGTCTTCCTCGTCCTCTGAAGATTCCGACTCCGATGATGGAGGCAGGTATCCGCCAGCCGCCGCATACATGTACGGCCAGCAACAGTTTGCCCCTGGCCAAGGTTCGATGTCTGAGGTTCTCGACCAGAGGCGCCGACGTCGTGAGCTCAGGGCCGAAAAGAAGAGGCGCCGTAAAGAAAAGAAGGCGAGGCGCAAAGCTAAAGCGCGAGAAAAGAAATATGCCTTGTATCTGACTTGTGTTCCCAACGGAGGGCCTGGTGTCACATCTGGCGGCGTGCCATCCATGGGAGCAATGGGAAATGCAGGGATGATGCCCAGCATGAGCGGAATGAGCGGAATGATGGCGCCGGGGATGATGGGCGCAATGGGCATGTCCACTTCGATGGGCGGCATGTCCAATTCTATGAGCGGTGCCGGATACGGGGCTGTCGCCGGTGGCATGCCTATGTCCAACCAGCCGGGTGCTTATTGACCGCAAAAGCTATTTTTCCTCCGATCCTTCCATGCATTGCCAGCTTTCTGTGCAACAAATCACGCTTTCGCACATTCTCGTTCCCGAAAACTTCTTATGCATAGCTATGTTTTGCTCTTTGTAACATTAGTACCCCGCAACTTGCTTTGAACTGCTTTGTAGCTTGGAAATGTTCATTACAGTATAGGAACGCTACAAACTAATTCTTCCTAAAGCCATCGGAATCGCACTAATGCTACTTGGCGGAATCAGCCCTACTTCCGTGACAACAGCTGTTATACATGAAGGAGGTGTAAGATCATACAGCGGATTAAGAATTTCCAAGTTCGGTTCCTGGGGAGAAGTGGGAATGGTGCGGAAAAGATGGGACGGAGCTGAAGCCAAGCGAATGAGAAATGGAGCGGGTTTAAAGAATTCTGCTAACCTAATTCGTTCTTCCCAAACCCGTCAAGCATGACACCTTCGCTGAATTTATACGTTTCGCAACAGACTAATACAGGCACGCTATGCTGTTTCGCCATCATTGCAACAAGTGCTGTTCCAGCTCGAGAGAAAACGGCACCATTCGAGTGAAGGGAATGGGCTCCCAGAATGACAGAGGTCGCCTCCGTTATTAGGGACGGGAGTGCAGGGAGAAGCGCGTAAGTGCAAGGAATGGGGGGAGGGGGAGATAGCAGAGAGTCGTTGGAAAGGGTCCAAGAAACCGGGGGCGCAGATGTCAACGCTTTTAAGAGAGCCTTGCCTGATGTATGGTCAGTGTCGAAAAGAACAAAGTATTACAGTGTCCCACCCTCGAGCAATGGTCGGGAATCGACAACAATGACAGAGAAGCGCTTTCCCTGCTTATAAGCACTGAGCAAGACCTTCTCGACCACCGACGATCTGGATATATAGCACTCAATACAAAACCCGTGAACAAAAACATCCGCGAACCTTGCATATGTGAGGATGATATCGCCATCCTTGATCTTCTTGCATGCGAGATCTTGAATGACTTCGTCAGCTATGATGATACGATCCCGTATATAGTCGTCAATTTTTTGACATAATAAATCTTTGGCCTTGACGAGGGAAATTATTGAAACGTCGAAGGAAGAGAAGGATTGAAGCTTACATCTTGCTCCGGCATATCGATGTCTGAGCCACTGATTTCAAGTTTGAGCTGCCGTATGGCGTTCCCCATCGTGACCGACATCGGCCTTGCGGATACAAGGTGCGTGATTTGGGGAGAAAGATGAGTCATTAGATGTCGAGAGAGCGTATTATTCGGAGGTGTCGTATAGTCTTGGATAACCTGTCTCCAGGTCGAGTAGCTGCGTCGTGGGTGGAAGAACAACTCACTGTTTTGAACGCAGTTAGAGTAGCAATGCATCTCGCGTTCGCACCACAAATTTTGAACTCCGAAAACTGCAGAGCAAGCCTGACGATGCAGGGGTGAATATCTCCCTTCGCACCAGGTCCATGCTTTGGCAGTCCAAAATGCGAAAATATCCGCAAGCTGCGTGATTTAGATGCCTCTACCACGCTATCCAGAGTGGGGGCGGACATTGCGTCCTTGGGATGAGATCTAAACGCGTCGGAACCGGAGGGTTGTGTCGCTTCTGGTCCTGTAGGAGATTTCTTCTGTGCAGCGGGAGGCTTTGGCTTGGACTTTGACTTATTCGCAGAGTCGCCTGTCTGCGGCTGCTGTTTTTGCGCAATCTTTGCCGCACGCTGTTTTTCTTGTAGTTCTTTCCGCTCAGCCCTGGTCATAGATTTCTGGCTAGGCTGAGAGGCGGAGGCAGACGCTGGGGCTTCAGTGGTTGTGCTCATAGCGCGATTGACAGTTCAGCTTCAAGCTGACTCGAAAACCGGCAGTCATCCGCGTGACCATTTTCGGTGACGCAGCCGACCGCCTTCGACCAATCCTCTTTTGCATCGTGCCACGACGACAGCCAGTTGATACAACTCCAAGGACGTTTTTAACGACATTAGCGCACAGGGTCCCATTCTCCTTCTAATCATGGTGGGTGCCTGTTTACAACGCCCGTAACTGCCTTGGCTCATAAACATCTAGGGCGTTCCTGCGCTGTTCCGCTGGCTCAGCAAAAAGTACCCTAAAATCAGTACGCTTCATTCCCATTCCTCAATACCGACCCTCAACTAGACCTCTCCTCAGTTTATCCTGTCGTCGAGGAAGAGGAAATCAAAGTTCCCACTCAGGATGGCTCCACGATCAGTATACCCGTCAACATGTCCATGAACAACCCAAACGGAAAGGAATTCGATAACTTATACCTGGATATGAATGGCATTGTGCGAAAAGTCCTCCCTCGATGCATCCACTTGTCTATAACGTATACTTTCATAGGTTCATCCTTGCACGCATCCAGAGGGCAAAGTGAGTCATTTTGCCTTGTTCAATGCATGGTCTCAATCGCTTGCACTTAGCCTCCGCCCGAAACAGAACAGGATATGATGATTGAAATCTTCAAGTACACTGAACGCGTCGTTAACATGGTTCGACCGCGTAAACTCTTGTTCATGGCAATTGGTATATATAATATACCTTATACACATTTCACTCGTCTCTAAGCCCTATATCTCACAGACGGCGTTGCTCCTCGTGCCAAAATGAACCAGCAGCGTTCCAGGCGTTTCCGTGCCGCGCAAGAAGCAAAGGATAAAGAAGCTGCCCGACAGGAGTCCATCCTTTTATGGGAAGGTGAGCTTCCAACTTTTGTCTCCAGGGTTCAATACTCACCTTCTGTCTTAGCCATGGGAAAGGAAATCACTCAGTCTGATCGTCAGGAGGGTTGGGACACAAATGCTATCACACCAGGAACACCCTTCATGGAGTTTCTGGCTTCCTCGTTGCGATTCTGGGTGGCTCACAAAATGAACACGGATCCCGGTTGGAAGAATGTCAGTTGACCGTCGCAATATTTGCTTTCATCCACTTATAAATATCTAGATACAAGTTCTCATCTCTGACGCACAAGTTCCTGGGGAAGGAGAACATAAAATTATGGACTTTATTAGACGTCAACGAATCAACCCGGGGCATAATCCAAACACGCGTCATGTAATTTATGGTTTAGTAAGTGTTCAGCACTCTGGCTTGTTTGACCGCACTGAACGGTATGGTTAGGATGCTGATCTGATTATGCTCGGGATAGCGACTCACGAACCTCAATTTTGGGTTCTCCGTGAGGATGTCTTCGCAGATGCCAACTCCACAGCGTGTCGCAAATGCGGGCAGGAGGGGCACTATGCGGCACAGTGTACTGCAACGGCGCCCATAGAAGTAAAAAAGGAGCCCGACGCCCAAAAACCATTTATTTTCCTCGATATCGCCATCCTCCGAGAATATCTCGAAGTCGAACTCGATGTAACCCAAATTTCGTTCCCTTTCAACTTCGAACAAGCCGTTGATGACTGGGTCCTCCTCATCTTCTTCGTCGGCAATGATTTCCTCCCCCATCTTCCCTCCCTTGAGATTCGCGAAGGCGCGATTGATACACTTCTGAGGATCTGGAAGCAAGAACTCCCTAGAATGGGCGGATATCTCACCAACCATGGTCACATTGTACTGGAGCGAGCGCAGATCATCCTAGAAGGACTGGCACAAAGAGAGGATGAGATATTCAGGCGACGACGTGAAGGTCCGTGCTATAGCCACTTAGCCCTCGTTTTTTTCTATACATCGCACATTCTGTTAACCTGTCTCCTTATAATTATAGCTGAGTCTCGCCAGGACCAAAACGCGAAACGTCGTAAGTTGGATATGGAGAAGCAGAAAACTGTCAGGCCGTCGTCTACCCTCGCACTGACTGCTCCCCCTACCGCTCCTTCTGGCCCTCCTGTACATCATCCCCTTCCCCCTCGCCCCAATTTTGCCGCGAATGCCGATTCGATGGGTTTCGGTGCTTCACCTACTATTCAATCGTCCCAGAATGCCCCCATAGCTGCACAGGCACTCGCGGGCTCTAATCGCGACGTAGTTGCCAATCGTCGTGCGATCCGTATGGCGAATATGAGCGCTGCTGAGATGCTTAAAGCTGAACTTTCCGGTGCTGTGCCCGTCAAACCCAATCTTTCATTGCCTGCCAAACCAGCTACGACTGCTCCTGGCGCAGACTCATTCCTCCCTTCCCCCGATACTTCGAGATTGAGCAATGGAATTCTACCCGATCAGCATGATGAGGGTATCCCTGGCCTTGGGAACCATACTCAGTCTGGCAATGACGAAGCCATAACTGTTGAGCCTACTCCCGAGAACGAGGCAGACGCCGAGGGAGACGTAGACACAGATGAGCCCATGAACGGCGACTCTGCTGTTATGGATGCAGTCATTAGTGATGATGATTCGGCCCTCGGTGCTGGTGGCGTGAAGCGAAAACTGTCCGACATGGACGATGTGGCGGATGAAACCCTCGGCGACGACGAGGACGATGCCCCTCCGGATGTTTCTGTGAGACTCAAAGTTAATGCAGACGGCACTGTCGACCAAGAAGACACAGTCCAGTATGTCCTCGTACTTCCGTTTATGCTGATGTTTATGTCCGGCGTTCAGACTTTGGGAGCCAGGATACAAGGAACGTTATTACGCACAGAAATTTCCAGAATCCCTCAGGGATCCTGATTTGAAGAAGAAGTACGCACCGACTTCCCTCTTCGCGTTCTCAAAAGCTGACTCGAATCTGCAGGGTTACGAAAGCTTACGTCGAAGGCATTGCCTGGGTGTTACACTATTACTACCAAGGGGTAAGCTGGAATGAGTGAACCAAGTACGACGGTGCTGATGCAACTTTATGTCAGACGCCTTCTTGGCAGTGGTTCTACCCGTATCACTTTGCTCCTTTCGCGGCGGATTTTGTTGACATCAAAGACATGTCGATAACCTTTACTATTGGCAGGCCCTTTAAGCCTTTCGAGCAGTTGATGGGTGTTTTCCCGCCCGAGAGGTAAGGATTCCCTCTCGACATATACAACACTGCTCATTCTTGTTCGTAGTCGAAAGCAAATTCCCACTATCTTCCACTCCCTGATGACGGACAAACGATCGCCGCTCAGAGGCGCTTCTAACAAGGAAAACAAAGAACCAGTCGATATTTACCCCGAGGAGTTCCTCATCGACATGAATGGCAAGAAGATGGCATGGCAGGGTGTTGCCCTACTGCCGTTCATTGATCAGGACATGTTGCTCTCAGCGATGGCGAAACCCTTCGACTTTTTACCGCCGGATGAGCGCCCGTCGCTTGAGCTCGATCCTGATCTACCTCCCCTCGGTGACAATGAACCGCCGTACACGATCTACCTCACCGAAGAGGAACGAACCCGGAACGCATGGGGCAATAATGTCATGTTCGCCTCCGATGAACACCCCATTTTTCCTTTTTATGAGCAGTTGTACGGCAAACGCAAAAGTCAAGACGCAAGTGGCAATCTTTATTTATCTAATATGTTCAATTACTGATACTATGGAGAATAGCCTGTACCATTGGATACTAAGCTCAGTGCTGGGATCAGCGGCACCGTCTCTCGCAACCCCGACTGTATTCCTGGCTCGACATATTCTTCCGTCGTCCCAGACTTGATGCCAGACGTAAAACATGACAGATCACTTTCTGTGTTTTATTTCTTCCCCAAACAGCTGTCGCCCCATCGTTCTGCTCTCCTCCCGGGGGCCCAGAAGCCCCGTGGTGCACTCAATGCCTCTGATCTCGAAACTGTCCGGCGCGGGGGGCGAGGTCGTGGCGGCGGAGGCGGTGCACGAGGGTCATGGAACGGCGGGTCCGAGCGTGGGGGAAGGAATGACCCTTTCCACTCGCGCTCCAACTACGGGCACCAGAATTCCCATGGGAACGATAGAGGACGCGGCGGTGATAGAGGATACCGCGGCAACAACTCATACCAACAGCCATATCCGCCGCGTCAACAGCAGCAGCAGCAACAGCAGTACGGAGGATACGGCAACGGCGCTCAGCGACAGCCACAAAACTATGGTGCCTATGGTGCACCTCGCGGTGGGTCTCCAGGTAGAGGTGGGGCTCCCAGCTATAATTCGTATGGACAACAAGGGCAAGGCGGACCGGGCGGGTATAACAACAACGCCAATTACGGCGTTTACGGTACCCCGCCTGCAGCTGCCTATGGTGCACCGCCAACATATGGCGGGTACGGTGGGTATGTGGGATACGGTACGGAAGCGCAAGGCGGATATCCTGGGAACAACGGATCTGGATATAATAACGGACCCCGTGGCGGTTATAGCAATAATACACGGGGACGAGGACGAGGGTGGTGAGCAGGTGCTCTGTATCTCATCATGGCTAGGAGGAACGGCTTTATGTAGCGTAAGTTCTGGATTTCGACACTCGCGATTATATATTGTGTATGTACCATCACCTCGAGGAGACATCGGACGGTCGTCTTTGAGACAGGGATTTCAATAAAAGCGTGTCGTTATCTAGACAATTATCTACTTATCTAAAATAGATGGCGGGTGTATAAAGGTCAAAGCTCGTCCTTGGGCTTGCTCTGTTCTGCTACTTTCACCTTTATCCAGCCGAAAACGCGCTCAGTAACGTGTTCGACGGGGTGGTCGAAAAGATACGGCAGAACAGGGACCTGGAGGGCATAAGTGGGAAATAATAATAGGGAAGTTGAAACAAATTTACGATAGCCAGACCTGTTACGGTGGGACCCCAGGCGCGAACACGAGGAGATTTTGCTTTGTCGAATGCCTTCTTCGCTTGCTTGACCGCCGTGTGGATGGTGAAAGCCGGAAGAGCCCTGCGCGCCCGGTCAGCGCGCGCTAAAATTTGAAGACCGAGAAGACTAACATCGAAGCAATAGATTGGAACGTTGCGCGTTCAACAGCGGTCATTCCTATCCGCACCGGCTCCGAGAAGTGAGCAGCCTCGAGGGGCGTGGGTCCGCGCCGATGGGCTTTGTACCATTCATAGCTGACGTCTCCCGTAAGATAGAGCCAGGACACGCCGTACGCGGCGGTCACGACCCAGGGAGGGACTACAGGTCTGCGATTCAATGAAACCGTCAATAGCCAAACCTTCAGTAGCCAGCCTACTAGTCACCTGAATGCCTCGCCAACGTCGCTTGTCTGCGATATGCGCGTTACAAGTCGCACAAGGGCTGCAAAAACGAGACATAACTGACGTATGCGATGTAGCGGGTGCCTGCGCGGAGAGCGGTCCTCAGACGAGCACCGTAAGCGGCATAACGCAGCTGAGAGTCGGTGCTATCGGCGCCGTCGTCGGCGAGGGCCTGGACTTCCTCTCCGATTGCCTCTGTAATCGAGTCTGAAATATCGGCAGAAGGTTTGGACATCGCAGTCGGCACGAACGTGATCCACGGGGGCACCGCCACAGTTCTCTAACTGGACCACCATGGACCTGCCCCCCGCCTCGCCCCAAGCCGCCGCGCCAGAGACCTCTGCTGCAGAGAAGATCTCCGCGTACTACTCCCTCGTCTTTCCGACCGTCACCTTCTACGTCCGCACTCTCTCCGTCACAATCGGCCGACGCACCAACGCTAACGTCGGAACCTCTGCTGCCCAAGACGGTCCCCAGGTCGATGTGGACCTCGGCGCGCTCAAGAGCGTATCGCGTTTGCACGCCAAGATAGAATACGACCAGGAGGAGGACCGTTTTGTTTTGCTCGTTGTCGGCCGAAACGGCGCTTGGGTCGACGGCGTCTGGTCGGCCAGTGGAACGCGCGCGTCTCTGGGTGAAAGGCGAGCTCGGTGGCCTGGTTCACATATCTTGCTCACATATTTCTCAGATCCCAAATCCAGATTGCGTCCCGTACCTTCCATTTCGTGCTGCCGCCCCCACCTCCGCCCGAGGACACCCCATCTCCCAGCTCACAGTCCTCCAACCGGCTGCGCTCGCCCTCTGTGGACATCACGTCCATATCTCCACCCTCTACACCCCAATCGCGCTCTCCCCCACCAATAGAAGCTAAGCCTCCGCCTCCCCTTCCGGAACCACAACTACCTACTCCTAAGCCCGCTGCAAAGACGAACCCCAAGAAGCGAAAGAAGCCGGAGCCCCCGTCTCCGCCAATCCCCAAGGCCGCCCCTGCAGAAATACCAGAAAAGCCTTCGCTGACATTACGACAGCTGATACAACGCGCAATCAAGGATCTTGACGGCAAGGCCACTTTGCAGGAGATATGCACTTGGATCATGAACGGTTACGAACATTACAGACATGTGGATGATAAATGGATGGTGCGCGCCCTTCCCGAGCCTTCTCTGATGTCGATTCTGACTCGCTTTGCATAGAGTTCAGTGCGCCACACCCTGTCCTCCGATAAGCATTTCAAGAAGATGGAGAGATGTGGCGGGACTAGGGGCAAAGGATTCTTTTGGTCTGTAGACGAGGATGGCGATGAACCGACGCTAGCTTTGGCCGGCGGTTCCGCGGCGCCAACTGCCAAGCCGAGCAAGGCTGGTAAAGGGACGAAGAAGAAGGAAAAGCCTTTAGACGCTCCTCTCAAGAAAAGCGCCAAGGGTGATTCTAAGGGTGTATTGCCACCCCTTCTAACTACAACGCCCCGCGAGATCAAGCCTCCAGCAGTGAACCCTTCGACGAGCAGCAATCCATCTTCCACCATTCCTGCCGCTCCTACATTGACTGCTGCGCCAGTGCCCCCTGCGTCGCAGGTGACCACTGGCGTGTTCGCGTACTCTGCCCTCTCGTCATCTTCATATCCCGGCCAGAACCCTTACGCATCTCTGACTCAAGGTTGGGGACTTCCCGCCGCTTCCACCTCCACCTCCGCGTCCGCCTCCACCTCCACCCCCACAAGCCTTGCTTCTACACCCGCTCTTGTATCCTCGTCTTCCGTCGTCGCGCCACAACCAGCACCCCAAGTTCCAGATGTCTCAATTCCCATCATCCTCGCCCCAATTCCCCCTACGCATCCCGACTACGCCCCATCACATCCAAATAACTCCGCGAAAGAGGGCTACATGGTACTCCATGAGCGGACACTCATCCTCGATCCGGACGTGTTCAGTGGTGTTGATGGAGAGATGTTGAAGGAGCTCGAGAAGATGGGCGCTCGCAAGGCACTGAGCGTACTCGCGGGGCATATGGTGCGCGCGCTCAAAGAGCGCCGTGCTGCGAGAGGGCGGGGCCGTGGTAGGGGTCGAGGAAGAGGGCAGGCAAAAGGAAGGAGAGATCCGCCCTTCACGCACGAACCCTTGCCTTTCCGCCCTACCCCTCCGTCTGCAGGGACGTCGCTGGCTGAAAGCGGGGAGAAAGACAAGGTTCCTGTGAGCGTGGATGCGAAGCCGCCTGTGCCCGTGCCAGTTCTTGCTAGCAGTACTACAGCGAGCAACGGGAGAGTGGACTCACCTGTCATTGTCGTCGATGATTCGGATGGTGATGATAGGCCTGTTGCAAAGCGGAGAAAATTGGAAGAGGCGAGCGCTGTTGATACTGCCATGTCGATGGTGGGTTAGTACTCGATATTTATTTCCGCTTGTAGTTGAAGTAAATTCTACCCCTCTCATGCGTGTATTGTGTATGACAATGGCATAGACTTGTAATTAGATATGTTGTAAAATACAAAATAGAAAACTTGAAGAAAAATGTGCTGAACGGCCGCTGGGAACGGACACTGACGTTCATCAATAATGATGTGAACGTGGCGTCCGCGCACAGCTTGACAGCCTTGACCCACAACCACCCACTACTACTCCCTCTCAACCTTACTCCCATCCAGTCGGACAACGATGATAGAAAACGAACTAGGTTCATAATTAGGTGGGTATACCCTTGCTGGTCTCGTCAACGAGTCGTGTTGACTCGACGTCCCCACTTGGCGAGCAGCTCCTTCCCGCGTCGGTCTACCTCCCCTTCCGCGTCGCACCCTCTGTATCCATCGACGACATACTCAAGCATCGTCGGCCTATCCTTGCGTTCTTCCTCGTTGTTCACCGTCCTCAAGCGCACTTGTTCGAGCAGCCACGTAGTAGGCACCGCCTCGGCGTTGATAATCATCTCGTTCAACAACTTGCGCAGCCCCTCAATCTCTCGCCAGTTGCGCCCCTGCTTTCCCTGGTATACCGAGTCTTCAAACGTCGTCAACTGGCTGGTCCAAAGCGCGCGCGCGGCGATCGACGGTGTGCGGACGTTCTTCGTCTGGGTGGCCGGCCGCTTGACTGGATGCGTGTACGGGGTGCGCAGCGGCGATGCTGTCCTCTTTACGCCGCGGCTAGGAGCTGTCTCCCTGGCGGGCGGTGCGCGGTCCGAGGGACGCAGCGGAGATGGTGCCCTCTTTACGCCACGGCTCGGCGCTGTCTGCTTGGACGTCGGCAGGCGAACAATAGGGCCGCGAATGGCTCCGCCCTTTTCTTCCTTGGCCTTTCGGTGATAAGCCCTCTTTCCTTGGGTGGGTTTCTTGCTCTTGGGCCGCAACGCGTTCAACTCTTTGATCTCGCGCCGGGTTACACTCGGGTCAGAGCCCGCGGGCCTGACCGGCTTAAGGACGACGTTGTCGACCTTCGGTTCGTCGTCGCCGCTGAAGAGTGAAGATTCGTCGTCAAATAGGGCTTCTGGTCCGGTAACGTTATTCCCCTGCAGAATTGCCCCTTCGGGCACCGTCCAATCTCCATCGGTGTCTGTGGCGATGGGCGCAAGGGTGTACTCGGGAATCTCGGTGCCTCCGATGAACGGCAGTGCCGCGGGATTGATAGCTGCACTTCCGTGCAACGATGTTTCCTCCGACCGCGCAAGACTACTCCCGGTGAATGGCAACGTCACGGGACTGTACTCGGGTATCTCGTTTCCGAGCGCTACGTCCTCCGGCTCGCTGGCAGTCTCGAGGACCGGTAGCGTCGCAGGACTGGTGGCTGGACTGTATTCGGTCGCCCGGTTTGTTCGCAGTGCCGCTTCCTCTGACCAAGCACGACCACTCCCTGCATCCGTGAAGACTGGAGACGACGGGGGGCTTGTGGGTGCGGTGCTCTCCAGGTTCTCGGCTGATGCACTATCAAGCGTTGCATCGTCTCGCTCCAGCTCGAATGTGTGCTTCAACTGTTTCGACCTATGTTTCCCGATGGCTGTTGCCTTTGCATATTCCACCGGCGCGTAGAGGGATTCCATGTAATTTGATACCCTGAAGTCCAACTCTCTTTCGCTCGGTGTGCCCCTCGAGTCGGAGCTCGGGGTGCGCGGCAAATGATCGTCATTGATTTTCGACGGGGTCGGGGGAGGTGGGGTAAATATTGTCTTGGCCTGTTTGAGAATCGGAGGTGTGCGCGGTGGCTCGATCCCTTTCGATGTGGAGTAGGGAAAGTGTGATGAGGCGGCCGAGGCGGAGGTGGAGGCGGACAACTCTCTCCTCGTCTGTCTTCCAGAAGCCTTGTGCTTTTCTGGGGTTGACTTCAGAGGAGCATTGTGGGGATGAGGTTGGGCTGATGAGGGGAAAGGGGAGAATGTCTTGGATTTGAGCTGGTTTTGTATGTCTTGTAGTCCCTCACCCAAAGGCCAAAGGTAGTCGTCTGTCCAAGGGAGTGAATCTGACTGCGGCTGTGGGCGCACCCATGTTGCTGTACCGTTGCAGAACCCTTGTGCCAAGTCTGGCGGGGTTATCGGGACAATGCTAGCACCCATCGAAGATTGCTGGCCTGTGAAAATGTCTGATGTTATTGTAGATCCAGAGGTGCATAGCTCACTAGAATGTTTCCTTAGGGCAGGTGCCAGGTTGCTCCGCATCATCGCAATGGCATGATTGGACAATTGGGCTTGGGGTTTGCTCTGGCTCAAAGAGTCAAAGATGTTTCTTCTCCTTTGGCTGGGAGCATCATTATCCACTTCATTAGTTGAAGGTATATGATTCATGAATCCAGAGGCTTTGCCTGGTTCATTGTGCTCTAGCTCCTTGTCATGATCATTCAGCACTCCCGAATGATCATGATAAGGGCCATCGGTTACAGGAACTCGATCTACATCCATTGTACTACTATTGACAATGTCTATGAACTGAAAGGAGTTAGATGGTTTGAGATCATGAAGGATGGGAATAGCACCCACCTTAATGCTGGACATTTGTTGAGGGAGGGTTTGGTATCAAATTGGGAGAATTGATGGGGGGATGATGGGGGCTGATAACAGAAGTGAGTCACTTTTCTGGTCTCTTATATACCTTGGCTTATGTAACCCTGTGCCACGCACGGACCATAGCCAAACCACAAGGCACAGGTACACATATGTACCAACAACAACAAAAAATTGAAGAGAATCCCATAGACTCGCAGGCCAGTCGACGTCCACAGCGCTTACACAGAGAGCCGGCGCAACGGACAAATTAGGATATGGTGCAAATAAGAACAACATCAGAGCAAATAATGATGGGACGTCAAACAGCGGGTAAGCTCGTGGACGGACTGGGCCGGCATGTCGCCTGTTTTGGTGATGGGCCATCTCCCCGCCATTTGAAAGGTCCTGACTTGGTAAAAAAAACCGTTGAAAATGTCAAAGAAAGTGCTCTAAGTGCCTGCATGAAAGATGGATAACTTTTAATTCTCTATCAGATAAGCTAAACTTTCTTTTTCATTAAATATTGTGCTCCCGCCTCCCTATGTATTTAGTAGCCTAGAAATTACATTTTTCCGTCCAAAATACAACTTTGGCTCAATCGATAGAGAAACAAAAGTTATCCATCTTTGATTAAGACACTTCGAGCACTTTTTTTGAAGTTTTGAGCGTTGTCGACTAAGTCCGCACCTTTCATTTGGCGGGCGACGGATCCATCACTGAAACAGGCCCCGAGGGAGCCCAGCCGGTACCCAGCATGATTTGCCGAGCCTTGGCGAGTGATCGGTTTGCAGTTGTTTGCTGGGTTACCGGATGGGGACGAGCCTAAGAATCCCATTAAGCAATGTATCTTCATGCCCAGATTTTTACTGTCATGAAGCTGACTATCATTGCCTTGCTTGTCAAGGTCTCTCCACCCTCATAATTGGCTCACTTTTTGATCCACCGTGATCCTACATTCCCCGGGGCCCAGACTAGGTCCAGACTCACTCTGTTTGTCCACTGCGCCAAAACTGCACCTTGAGTCTGACTCAAATTTATGTCTTTGTCAAACCACGAGCGAAATGTAGCACACAATTGAACCTCGACAAGTTAGCCTCTCAGTTTTGTCCTGCAAGCAAGGTTTTTGCTGACAGAGTCAGTACTCCCTAGTCTGCCCCTCCTCTGAAAAGTTCCCGTGGATGCCTTTGGTATTTGCATGGTGTCTGCACCTGGGCTAGGACTCTGAGGAACATCATAAATTTGAAGTGGCTTCCAGCTAAATCGAAAATGATAGACATTTTCAATTTTCGAGCTGAATTCGGGCCGGGCACTCCTACTGCGTATTTTTTCCAAAAGACTCCACTCTAACTCCACTCACCATACTGTCAAACGAGAGCACTCTGTTCATAAATTCCCTCCTAAAGGCTCGACTACACTACTGCCATGGTATACCGGTATCAGTTACATACTGGCTGCCTAGCTTATTCCAAGCTGATTCTGAGCTCAGTGAACTAAATTTACCAGGATGACGTGTTGTGGAGCACCCAACCGAACTCAGCTCAAAAATCGAAAATGTCTATTGTTTTCTATTTAGCTGTAAATTTTAAAGCAAAGTTGAGGGTGAGTGCGAAAGGCGACAGGCCAAATGCGACTATTGATTTTATCCTGGACTCAAATGCTCCCTATATGCTTGCTCAAACCATACTATTATCCTATATCGATATGTAGATCATTTATTTGAATGCAATTGGTTGGAACTGATTTTTTGCAGCCTGTAGGCTCCATACCAGCTCCATACTGTCTGACTTACAACTTGTAGCATGGTCCGAGTAATACTTACCAGAGCTTGGTCATCGTCGTTCATCTACTCTGCCCACATCTCTACAGGAAGACTCTGGAATATTATGGAACAATTTACTTCATTGGCCAGGGAACAAATCAGGCCTCGGCTGGCCGTGCAGCCATGTCGACGTACTGTAGTAATGACTGTACATCCTCCGTCTTTAGCTTGTCTGTTAAGGCTTGGTTCCAAGCGGAGATTGGTTTAAAATCTCCACACGGCAATCGCCGCTGGAGACAAACTCAATTCCGTGAGAGCGGCGATGTGAAACAGGATAAGTGGGCTGAAAATACGGGGGTGTGTTCGAATCCGGGAGCACGTAAATGATGGACATCAAATGCGGAGATACGCTACTGGTCCAAAATACTTAAGATATGCCGCATCCATAGTCATCCAATCTGACTTATCATAAAAAACTATCTTCTAATTCGCTCAAAAATCTAAAATGAAGGAAAATTAGCGGCTGCCCAGCTCTATTTTTCCTTCGTTCTGGATTTCATACTCGAGGTGAGCCTGAATTAAAGATAATTTTACAAGATCAAAGTGATCGGATGACTATGGATGCGGCATATCTTACCCATGTCAGCCCCCAAACCATATCGAGCTAACCGTCAACCATATGCCCAAACCATATGCCATAAAGCAAACCTACGAAGAAGTCCTTTTTTTTTCGATAAAAGGACGACGAACGTTCGGATGAAACGTTCTTCGAAACTTCGCGATTTGTCAATGCACGTGTCCGGCCGGGTCGAGGTTGCAGGTGTGATATCATCTCTCTTCCTCTTTTGTCGACACTAAGCGCGCAGACGTCCTGCGAGCCAAGTTGGCCAGTTAAAAACATATCGCATTCGTGGCCAGCCGTTTTCCTGGTTGCGCCATCCATTGACCCCACCGATCTACGAAATTTCATCCGAGACGGCGGCCGCTATCTCCACATTGGTTTTGTCGGCCCCCATTACGCTTCACTCAGTCTATGGGGTCCGCTGCCGACAATAACACTCAAAAAGCTGACCTCTTCCAGTTCCCACTTTCCCCGCCGCCTTCCGGGTCGGCCACAGCATCCTCCTCGCCCCACCTTCCCTCGGCCTCACCGGGCGAGCAAGATCTCTCCGAATCCTCTCTTTCTTCCGCCTTCCATCGCTCAAAGTCCCCCAAGAAGCAGCATCACAGACATCAGACTGCAACCGATTCCGACGGTTATGTCACCGAGCGTAGTTCTCCTCGACCCGTCCCCCGCACTTCCCAGGCCCGTCGAAATGCTGCCCGCGCTTTGACGCTACCTTCCTCCTCCTCCGCCTTGGCTCATCTTTTGAACGATGCCAATGCTGCCCGACCCCTGTCGGGACGCTCATACTCGTCGTCGTCGGGATCCTCGTCCTCGTCCCATGGCACTCGTGATCTCCCCTCCCACCCTTCGACCGCTGGAACCGGTAGGAAAGTAGCAGCAACACTGCAGCTATTCAAAGAGACGAAGGAAGATTCTGCCGGTGTGGCCCCGGGCGCAAGGGCGGGTTCATCAAAACGGACGGACGATGTTGCGGAGGCCAAATTCCAGTTCGTCAAACGCTCGGAATGGCCTGACCGAGAAACCGCTGCTGTTCGACGCGAGAAGAGCATGACAGCACTGCGGAGGGTCAGAACGCGGGAGAGCGTTCTGCAGGATGAAGTAGAAACATATTCAGGCGGCAGGTCTCCCGCGCGCGAAACGTTGATCGACGAGTTAACGCATTGGCGGGATAACGTCACAAGCCTGCAGGAGAGTGGTAGGGGACGACGACGCGAGCGGCCAGCTGATGATGAATCCGTATTCGAGATCGATGTGCGTCATTCTCCAATTCTCCCGCGTCAGTGTGTTTGATCTTATTTCAAGCTTCCTACTCCGCCTCCCGTTTATCCTCCGTCCCCATCCCCGTCTCGGTCACGTTCATCTCGCGTACCCGCTCTGCGTTTTCAAGAGGACGCGAGCTCTAGAGCGACTCGAACACCGACTTCCGAGCTTCCTTCGCTCACTACTTCGCGCCCTCGGACGAGGTCTCCTTCGCTGGTCCAAATACCCCAGCCGCCTTCGCATCGGCCAGCACCAATTTCACCATTAGGATCCGCCGGTTTTTCGCCCTGGTCCACAGACGATGAATCCGCTTGGGAGACTGCCTCAGCTACAACTTCTACGTCAACCACCTCCGTCGGCGTTTCGAATTCCCATGCTAGCCTCGCGCCTTCGCATTCACACTTGAATGGCCGGCAGCGCTCTCCAGATGAGAGGGAGGGATCAGATGACCCAAAATACAGCGGGATGCTAGATCTCGACCTAGACGTTTCGCAGGAACACCTGCCGCACATACCTCTTCGTCCATTTCGTAACCAAGTGGGTGGACACAGCGCCATCTACAAGTTCACGAAGCAGGCCGTCTGCAAGGTGCGTGCAATTGTGGACAACAAGCGAATTCCGTACTCACGCGTCCGCGTAGCCCCTTGTGTCACGCGAAAATCTCTTTTACGAGTCAGTTGAGCGAGAGGCGCCCCCTCTTCTAGGATATATTCCGCGATATTTGGGTGTCATGCTAGTCACCTACCGGCGCGTCCCGAAGGCACCCGCCTCCCCAACGTCCACTCACGAGCTGACGCGGCCAACACGCCCGCCATGTCGCAAAGCAGCCACCGCTGGTCCAGAGTTACATTCGGGTTGTATTACCATCCACGAGGCCGGTACTGACGAGCAGGAAGAACATGGGGACACTGACACGGACGAAGCTGAGATGCCCGAGGTGGTTCTTGACCGCAACCGTCATATAATTCCAGAATGGATGCTACGCGGCGGTCGCAATCGCTCCCTATCTCAATCAAATGCTACCATGCCCTTCAATCCTCCTCTTAACCGTGCCCATCTGAACAGCGGTGCTGCTTCCAGCCCTGATCTCGGTGCCCCCTCGACGTCCAATGCCCATCAGACCCGACCCAGTCCTTTAGCTCGGTACCCACCGTTCGCTACTAGCGATATGGATGCCCCGACACCAGTCAATTCCCCCAACCAGTACCCCCGCGCCTTTCCAGCCAAATTGAGCGAGAAACCGCATCCACGCCAATTCCTCGTTAAATCTGCCTCAGACGAGGAAGACAGCCTTGGTCGCCCGTCCATGACCTCGTATACTTCCAGTCCGATACCACATTCGCCTTGGTTTGGAGGGACCGGGTCGACAACAGTTAACACCAAGCTCAAGGACCATGTGTTCAGCACGGTGCTGCGCCGTTTCCGTCGACGGACTGGGGGCAGATTGGCGGCCGACTCGAGAACTGACGATGACGGAGACGTCGCCGATGGGGAAGGCGATGGCGGCCCTGATCATCATCCTCTTCCACGACGGACTCGTAGCGGTAGAATTCGGCCTTTGATTAGCCAAGTCGATCGACTGCGGCAGTCGGAAACAGTCTCGCCCATCCGCAGGGTACAAAGCGAGTCTATGATAGCAAGCCCTGCCAAACTCGAGGCGCTCGCGATGGAAGAGCAGCGAAGCAAAGACATGATCGATGTTTTCGACATGGATTTTGACGAGCCTCATGAGGCGTTTGATCGTGCCTCCCCTGCATGGCGTAATGTCGAGCTATCCCCTTCGATTAGCCGCCGGCGCAGCCGCTCTCGCTCCCTTGACTTTGGTGCTTCCCCTCCTCAGTTCATGTCGCATTCCCACTCCTTCTCTCTCGATGCTCCGTCGCTGCCGGAACTTGATCCCTCCGTCACACGGCAGAACCATTTCATCCTCATGGAAGACCTCACTGGGCGTCTCAAACGCCCTTGTGTAATGGATCTGAAGATGGGGACGCGTCAGCACGGTTTGGATGCTACGTCCGCGAAGAAGAAAAGCCAGCGGAAAAAATGTGACCGAACGACGAGTAGATCTCTGGGCGTTCGCGTATGTGGCATGCAGGTGAGCGAGGCGTTCTGCTTTTCCCCTTACGTTTATAATGTATCCCAGGTCTGGAATCACGTAACGCAGTCGTATGTATCTCAAGACAAGTACATGGGCCGTGACGTTCGTCCAGAGGCGTTCCCTTCGGTTTTAGCGTCTTTCCTCTATGACGGCGAACGACTGTTGGCGTATCAGATCCCTATTCTATTGCAAAAACTCTACGGTCTAGCGCGCATCATCAACCGACTGAAAGGATATCGTTTCTACGGCTGCAGTCTTCTACTAATATATGATGGTGACCGTGAGCTTCAAGACGCACTACGGTCCTCTACGTTGGAACAACCGTCTTCCCGCAGTAAACGAGGAGAGTCTCTGGAGCGTCACAACCCTCGTACGGAGTACGCATCTGAGAAGCCATCCCTTCGTCGTACGCACAGCGAAAATCTTCTTGTAGGTCCCGTTGCTAAACGTGGACGACGGAGACGAGGCGAGATCAACGTACGGATTGTTGACTTTGCGCATACGACGTCGGGACGCGACTGGCTTCCATATTCCGATTTGCACGATCCCCCGGAGTTGACGCCGACGCCGGGGCAGGGCTATGCGGCTGATGTCGATCCGGAGACAGGTCTCATCTATGCACGATTCCCCCCTCACTATCCGGAAGAGGCCGACCGGGGCTTTCTCTTTGGTTTGAGGAGTTTAGCGGCCACTTTGGAACAAATCTGGAACGACGAACGCATCCGCAGAATCAAGGCTTGCCGCGATGACGCGTCGATCGCTGAAATGCGACTACCGCCTCTTCCGACCGACGGCAAAGAAATATTCGAGGAGATTTTTGGCAATCCTGTCGAGGACGAGGATCCAGGAATGATCTCGACATAATACATATACCGTATATTCGATGGGATTTTCGCGAACACTCCCTAATTATTTGACCTCCCTTCGTTTACTGTATCTTTCTCTCCCATAGACGACTTCAAATGTCACTCACTGTAGCTTATCAAGTTTTTTTTCTCTTTGCGGTGTCATGATCTCATTGTCGCGTCCCGTCACACAGCGTGACAACTTACTCTCCTCCCTTCAAGCTCAACTCTGGCGTCTTTGCCGTTCTTTCTTGGGAAGCCGAGCCCCTTGGCTCTCCCGCAAGTTCCAGCAACTCGACCCAACTTGTTCTTGGTCTTCAGATGGACACGGAGCTAAAATGCAATCGGCTAACTTGCCGGAGGCCGCTCACCGACAAAGCGGTAGTGGTAAGCTAAGTAACTGACTGCTTCGCGAACTTCTCGACGGGGTACCATTTTCCTAGACCACTTGTGCGTCGAGAACACTGAAAATACCCCCGTTGTCCCGCTGACGTTCGTTGTTTCTACAGGTTCACATATATTTTGCGGCACGTTCGTTTCCGCTTCAATGCAGCAGTTCATTCCCTCATCGTGAACATTGCAGTTGAATGCGCAAATGAACTGTTCAACGCCTCCCGTCTTTGCCCTGGTGCGCGTATTGCGTTATGAGGGCATTTCATCCTCGGTGTCTGAACAGAATATCCAGCTTGTGAAACAACTCTTTCAGAACCGTGAGTAATCGTCCAACACAGCTCATTCATTCCCCTTTAATTGATATCTTAGGGATGACGTTGTTGTAAGTCTGTTCAGTCCATTTTTTTGCAGGAATTTGATTTAGACAAAAAATCTCAAAGGTCTGCTCGCTCCATCCATCAAACGACTACAAAACAGTAAATCGAGCACATATATGCATTCTTTACATGCTTACGTCCAACTAAGTCCGTGCTCTCTGGTCTAACCCCGTCAATCATTTTAGAAATATCCAGTCGGTTCGTTTATCGCGATCGTTACTCCTAGAACTGTATATCCACTACCCCTCGTAGCGCAATATCTTTTTGGCAGTATCAAATCCACCAGGAAAAGTACACGAATTGCACCCTCGAATAAAGTTTTGCTAATTTAGATCCCAGCTCTTTTCAACAGGCCGTGGTACGCAACGTCAATGACAAGAACGCCCAGTTGCAAAAGCAGTTGGAGAACGTCGTCAGAGAAGGTACGAAACCACGGCTTTCGACCATCCTTCTCTCAATTCCGCTAGCCAACGGTGAAATCAACCTGTTAAGCAATAAGTACGCTGGTAATTCTTTCGCTGAGCTATTACTATGGACGCCGCTTGAAGCCCCACAATTAGAAATCGAACGAGACCTCGAACTGGAACGCCGCAAAGTGCGCGATTTGCAGGACGCAGCCCGGGAAAAGGATAAGGAGTACCAAAAGCTCAAGGTGCGCCTGGACACTAAAAACAAAGTCAAAAATGCCAATCTCAGTATGCAGGCCCAGCTCGATAAAATCAAACGTAAAGCGCTTCTCGCCCCGAATGCGCCAGCCGTGCCCGCCGGTGACGACCCACACAACAAGCGCAGAGCTTTTACATCGAACTCGGTCGACCTGGGTGCTGTCGTGGGCGGTATGGAAGCGTGCGGGGTATGCATAGTAGTCGCATCGCCGTCTGACTACATACTGAGGCGCTCTCGGCAGATACAGCGCACGCCGCTCGTCAACCGGACCTCCGGCGCGTCGTTTGCACTACCGTCCCATAATAATAGTTGGGCACCGCAGCAGCAGCAGCAGCACAGCGTTCAAAATCCGAGTGGCCGGCGCGCACAATCGCACCGCCAGCCCTTTGCCGCTCCAAGCCAAAGTGAACGCGCCTACCAGTCGGGAAACACGTCGGATCGGTCGGGGAGCGCAAACGAGGTCGAGAATATGCTGATGGGCGGTGGGCAGGTTGCACGCCCGAATGTAAATCACGGTTGGTCGACAGCGCCGCCGCCGAAGACACGGCCAGCACCGCGAGGTAAATTTCTTAGTTTTGTGATGCAAACGTCGCTTACCTCCTGCTAGTTTTCGCCCCTCCAACGAATCAGCAACGCATGCCTGGGGGCTTCCGCCCAGCAGGCGTCCCTCGAAGCTAACCGCTAACATTTGGACTCGGAACTGTACACAACGGACTCGCGCACACGGACGTTTAATCAACTGTATTGGTATAAAATGCAAAGGGTACATTGGCGCAACGCCTTGATTCATGGAATAAATGGTACAAACGGATTAGGAACATAGCATGTCGACTAGAGGTCCAGTAAAGAGTAGTGCGATATACTTAGATCGTCGAAGGATCATTAAATGCAGTGAACGAATAACGAAAGAGCGAATGACGCGATCAGTCGCGGCGGAGTGTGCCGTTCTTCTCGTCCTCGAGATACTGCCCGATCGCGAGTATGTCCTGGCCGGCGCGGCGCAGGTAGCCCGCGAGGACGCCGCGCTCCGCCTGCGGAAGGAGGTCGGCGAGCTTGTCGACCTGGCGCTCGAAGTCCCGGTCGGGCGTGCCGGCGGTGCTACGCGACTCGGACGACGAGGAGGAGGGGGGCGTGAACAGAGAGGGCCGCCGCGCTGCCGCTGCAGAGCTACGGTCCGAGGCGTTGGACGAGAAGGGCGAGGCGGCCATGATGCTCTGTGTGCGGAGCGCGCGGTTCGGGGGCGCGCGCGGGCCGCCGGGGACGGAGGGGGTGTTCGAAATGACGACAGGCCGCGGGTTGACGCTCGCAGGCGGGCTCTTGACGAGCCGCGTCGTGGTCGCAGAGCTCGACGCAAACGCCATTGGGTTCGGCCGCTCTCTCCGGCTGATGCTCGCTTTGCGGCCGAGCGACGCGAAGAAGTTGCCCGTCTTGGAGGACGTAGGGCTCGTCGCGAGCATTCGCATGGAGGGCGGGGGGAGAGGCGCAGCCAATGAGCGCGGAGAGAGGGCGGGATATGGAAGGGCCGGGACGGCGGGAGCGATGTCGCCCGGCTTGGTCGTCAAGTCGGTTGCCACCATCGCATCCGGCCGCGTGGGGAACGTGGCCTCCGACTTCATCGAAGACCGCGAGACGTGCCGCGCTTGGGGAGCGAAATTTCGCTGCGTAGAGGGCGTCAGAGTCGTCCGTTTGCCCGGCCCATTCGAGCCTGATGGAAAGAAATTGAGTATCCCCAAGTAAACAGCGACCGGCCAAACGCACCTCTGAACCGTGCCTCCAGAACCCACTGGCTCAGCCCGCAATCGTGCACATACAGTTCGTTGATCTTCTGAGCGTACATCGCACACCGCTCCTGCGCACTCTTCCGGGATACAACATCCGCACAGAACAGCGCTGTAGGGTACTGCGAGATGATCTTCCGCCGCCGCGGCATCTGCGTCGGGAGCGATGGTGGGAGCGATGACGGGAGCGCCACAGGCTGGACCGACGGCGACGGGGTCCGCCCGCGGCTCCGCGTGCTCGACGAACGCGTGAGCGACTTGCTCGACGGCGACGGTGTCCGAGGCAGCGTCGAAAAGCGCTTCAGGCCGGTCGTGAGACTCGCCTTGAAGCTTTTGGGCGGCGGGCTGGGCGTAGGGCCCTCCTGAGAGTGCCTCGGCGAATACGACTCCCACGAAACGCGGTCTTGTGACACGTGCCCGTCCGACGATGGGGAAGCGGTTAAATCCCGGTTCACGTACGTCCAGTCCTCGCCAGGCTGCTCGGGCAGGCTCTCCATGCGCGGTGGAGCTGCTACGATAACGGGGGATGCGACTCCGCTGCTGTTGCTGGTGCTTCCGCCATCTCCGGAGCTCTTGCTGCCATCGCTGACGTTCGGAATCATGCCATCTATCGTCCGCGCAGGGTGGGCGGTTGTTGGGCTGTATTCGGAGGGACTCGTTGATGGAGTGGTCGATATGGTCGATGGCGAAAAGGCACCTTCCCTGCGATGGTGAGTTCTGCAGTTAAAAATCAGAAAAAAAATCGATGGCATTAAGTGGAGCAGCGCACTCGTCGGTTGAATCCTCGCTGCTACCGGAACTGGCGAGATCTATTGGACGAGCAGGCGAGATGGACCGGGAAGTTGAAGTGGGGGTGTTGGAGCCGCTTGAAGTGAGAGCCGCTGTCACCGACCCCGGCAGCTGAAGCGCCTGGTTTACTACATCCAGGTCGCCCCTACGACGCGGCGGAGGCGAGTGCAAGCGAGGAGGGCGCGGCGGTGGCGGGGAGGATGTGTCAATATTGAACGCTGCGCGTGGTGGCGGAGGTAATGGACCGGCGGTAGCATGGACGCCTGGGGAAAAGGTTAAAAAAGATCGGCGCTAGCAGTCAACAGTATGACAGCGCACCTGGTTGGTAGTGAAGGTACGAAGACAAAGGGAGTGGCGAAGAGGATCGTGGCTCGACGACTTGGAGGGCGGGGCTGCGCCGATCGAAGGAGGAGTTACCGACGCGGAGCGACGCGTCTGGCCCCAGATCGACGATGACAGGGGACGCGACAGGCACATGGATTTCCTTTGTCTGTCCGATTTCAGGGGTATGAACGGATAGCGGAGGGGCCAGGGGAGACTGGGTGTTAGGGGAGGAAGCGCGGGAACCGTGCGGTTGCTGGAAGACGGGGGGAACGAGGAACTCGGGGGTGGTCTGCAAGCGAGGTTTTTTGGGAGGCTCCGAAGAGCTGGCGGTGCCGACGATGCCTACGTCGCGAGAACTTGAAGACTTGGGTGGCTTTGAGGCACTCGAGTCCGCTTCCGACGCGGATCGCGCGTGGTGGCTCTTTTCGTCGAGGTGGAGGTGCATGGGGCGGACGGCGGTGGGGGGTGCGGAGGTGGGTGGGGTGAGGTATGCGTAGGACTTGGGAGCCGCGTCTGGGGGAGCCATCAACGCCAGGCCATCAAGACGCGTCTGGAGGCCGCGGCGTGACCTGACCGTGGGCGTGTTGCCACTGGCGTCTGCCTCGCGGACGGGGTCCATCTGGACTATAGCGAGGCGGCGTCTGTCGGCGCCGCCCTCGGAGGGCACGCTGGCTCGGCGTGTCGAGGGCTGGACATCCTTGGTGGAATGGTCGGAAGTCGAACCGTCGGAGGAATAGTCGGAGGAGGAGGTAGAACTTCCCGAGAGGGATTTGCGGTGGACGGGGCGCTTGTCCGGGGACGGGCGGTAGTTTATGCCCTGGTCGGCGAGGGGGGACTGGTAGTAGGACATGAGCAGCTCGCTGTCCTCGCGAACGATCCTGGGGCGAGCAGTGGACGTGCCTGCATCTAGCAGACGGAAAAAGGTCAGCATTTCCAGGAGGCAGGGATAGTTCCAAGTACCCGTCGATTTATAGTCCATGGTGGCGGAGCAAAGGACATCGGTGTCCCTAACGAAAGCAAATCACTGCATGCACACGATCGGCGTGACGTCCTTGCTCTCAACCATCTGGATCCACCAAAAATCTCCCTCGCAACCACTTTATCCGACCGCTCGCAACATCATCTTCCCGCAGTACGGGAGTAAATTTCCCTTCAGTGGCCAAAATACCCCGCACTTACAGGTACGAAACACGGAGCGCTACGCGGGGGTATCCTGTATGCGGATTGCTCTCGGAATCTACCACGTCTCACATTGCAGTGCTATTCGGAGACTGCCATTTCTAGGCTCGGACTTTGCCCACGGGAATTAAATTGAACAGAAAAGCGCAAGATAGCAGATTATTTAATACCCGCCTTTGTATGTACATATACGCTTTCTGGTGAACAGGGCAAGCATCTCGACTGACAGTGAGCCAGGTAGTGAGAGATGCAATCCGAAATAACGCGTCGTTGCGGTTGCGCCGCATCTTGATGTTTTCCCACTACTACTTCCTCTCCAAGGACCTAACCTTGCGAGTCAGCCCACACGGTCATTCGCGCGAGATCGTCGTTGAGCTCTTTGCACCCGCAGCGCAACCCTAGTGACTCGGCATCCTGGCCTCCGTGCAGAGAAGGACCGTCTCGGTCCCTGAATGAATTATTCGTCTGCTTGAGTCTTGGAGAAACAGGCGAACGCAATGCTCCCAAGTCCATTTGCAACTAGGCGTCAGCCTTAGCGCATTTTCCCTCAAAACCTTGTCAAAAGTTGAGAAAACAAATCCAAGGAGCGTATCGTTCCAGCCATCTTTCGAGTCTTATCGCGCGTCCTGCAAGGCCTCCCTCACCGGCCTTCCAACCACACGATCGGCATTTATATCATCCGGGGTATGGATACGGCCCGCCCCACCTCCTTCTCCACTTTACCCTCGCCAAAACCCGACAGTCCCTTCGGTATCTCAGCCCTCGTTCTGGACGCGTGCAGAATCTTGGCTAACGACCAATACCTCGTACGGGGATCCGGAGGCAAACCAGATCGCCAGTAACTCCGTTTCGGAAGAGTTGCGGGTCACCACATAACCCCATAAGCCTGCGCGCCGATCCCAAAGCCGCGGCCTTTGCCGCGGGCCATCCCGTACCGTACCAATGCGGAATACTTGGGCACCTTTTTTGTCGCGCGCGTACGCCCGATTTGGCATACGAGGAATACCATCTCCGAGCTGCCGGCAGCCCAAAGCGGGGTCTGCCCTGATTGTCTCTATGCAAGATTTGTCTGGGGCCGTTCAGAATATCGCGTCGCGCCAATTGGTTAACATGGACATCTGCAACGGTCCCAGCTCCGGCCAACTCAAGTCTGCGAGCCCGTATAAACGCAAGCGGGGAGAGGATCAGCGGTGGATCCACGAACGCCAAGAAGGCCGAGACTGGTGAAGTCGATGCGCAGAACTGGGAGGGGGGTGTTCCCTCGACAATAGGCCGTTCGAGTTTCCAGGCATATCCAGTTACCGACGACATGTTAGGCTAGGTGAACTCCAGCGCTAAGCACCTAGTGAATTCCAATGCAATGCCTCTCTAAGCCCTTGAAGCTTAGCGCATACAAGTGGGGCTTAACATTCCCGCCATCCTCCATACCGCCGCCCCTCAAGTCCTCAAGTCCAGTCTTTCCGCTGTGCAATCATTATCAGGGACTCACTGCTGCAGTCCACAACAATAATTTGACCCATCTGCTGCTCACTTTGTCTCTTCTGACTGTTTAAATGTTTAATTGGCCCCAGCCTCTTTCGCAACCACTCCACTTCCCCGCAACACTTCGGGAGTACACCGGTACCGGTCCTGCCTCTGAATCAGTGTCGAAACCACCAGATAAACTACTTACCTCGTTCCCCGCTCGGATAAGTAGATACGAAACGTGGAGTATTTCTGCGCGGGGTGATGCGTGCGGGATGGTGGCGGGATATGCATCCCAGCGCTGGCATGTCTCACAATGCGGTGTTTATTGGTGGAGCTCGGGTGTCGGGAATTAATTAAATTCGAGGGAATAGAGCAAGATTGTTGCTCTCCTTTGTAAATATACGATTTTAGCGAACAAGGCAAGCATCTGGCAGATTGTTTCGGAGTTCAAGTTTGTGTTCGCCACACAAACTTCAACAACGCGTCGTCCTTGATGTCTTCCCACTACTACGAGGTCGCCCTCTTTGGCGAATTCTTCTCCAAGGACCTCAAGGCGATCCTGAACCGCATCACGCTGCACAGCGAGTCGGCGCACCCGATGCACTCGCGCGAGATCGTGTTCGAGCCGTTCGACGCGCAGCAGCAGCGCGACGCGGGCAGCGACCCCGTCATCCTCCGCGCGAAGAAGGAGCTCACCGAGTCCGATGCTGGGTGGTACGCCCCCCTGCGGTGCTCCTTAAATGAAACTGAACCAGTTATAGGGTGCTCTACTCGTACCTCAAGCCCGAGTCGGTGCGCGCACATCCGGAGGCGACGGTGCGGCCGTGGGCGACGTGCCAGGTGATCGGCGACGCGCTGAGCTTCGCGTGCGCGCTCGGGTACGTGCGCCGCTCGCAGATCTACAAGCGCGGCTACCTCTTCCGCCGCGGCCCCCTCGTGATCCAGATGTTCCAGCAGGAGCAGGTCCGTAAATACACAGGTCTACAGCGACGCACTGCACTCACCCCCGCGCCCCAGGTCGACCCCAAGACCCAGCAGCCCATCCCGGCGCACGCGGACACGCTGTGGGAGGTCGAGGTCAAGACCGCGTCGCCGACGCGCAACAGCCAGGAGACGCCGTTAAGGACTTCGGTCAATGCTGTCGTAGAAGTGCAGCTGCTCATGAAGGTAGGTCTGGGTCGATGCAAAAGTGCAATTGCTCATGAATGCAGGGGTTACTCGACCTCCGGCGACAGGATCTCTAGCGTGCAGAAGAAAAAAAAACTATACGCCATCGTCTTCCTGGTCCGAGTCTCCCCAATCGACCAGGTCGTCATCTCCCTCCTTCGGTGTCCAGTTGTCGTCTCCCCGCGCCTTTCGCATCAGCTCCACCAGTGCGGCGGGATCCAGGTCGACCTCCTCGTCCGTGTCCGCGTCTTCCTGCATCGTAGCAGCGCCGTCCCCGTCGTCATCGTCGTCGCTTCCTGAGTACCCCCCAAGCATCTCGAGCCCATTCTGCACTTTTTCCTTCTCCTCTTCCTCGTCGTCGCTGCTCCCATAGCCGCCGAGCAGCCCTGCAATCGCCTTGCCCCCGGCCTTCTTGTCGAGCCGCCTGCGCTTCGGCGGCGGCTCTTCCGCCTGCGTCACCGCGCCCGAGTTGTCGACGACCGTCCCCTGGAACTCCTCCCAGACCTCGATCGTCGGGAACTCGACAAAGTGCGTCTCGCGCAGGAGCTCCGCGAGGCTCTTGGACGCGTCGAACCGGTAGTACGGCCGCCTCGCGCGGCCGCCTGAGAACGGCGCTGCCAGGGGGTCCACGGCGGCGGTCATGACGCACTGCGGCGCGGTGAAGGCGTCGTGGTCGTCCGGGTCGGGGCAAACGAGCGCGCGGACCCACGGCGGGCAGGCGCCCTCTTTGCGGTCGGTGATGTGCCGCTGGAGGAGCTGGAGGAGGGGCGTGTCGAAGCGGTTGCGGTGGGTGAGGAGCGTGTACGGCGCGTCGGGCGCCTGGGAGGGCGGGGCGAGTGGGTTCGGGGGCGGGTAGAATTTAAATTCGATAGTCAGTAGCGCAGTTTGGTTCCTGGGCATGGCGTAAATTTTATATGTATATACGCTACTTGCAAAGAACGCACTTTGAATCCCAGGAGGACTGGTTGAGCCTGTGCCGCTCCATGCCTGCGGGGAGGAGGTCCATCTCGATGTCGCGCAACTCGAGCTGCATCCGGAGCACATCTCGCTTGGTCTTACCGCCGCCGCCGCTGCCGCCCCCTCCGCCGCGTCCCCGTCCCCGTCCCCGGCCACGGCCCCTCCCGGTCGGTGCGCCGGCCTGAAACTTGCCGCGGGCAATCTCGCTGCCCCAGTCGCTGACCTTGCGGCCGACGTCCTCGAGGAAGGCGTAGTCGTCCATCATGGTGCCCCAGCCGTAGCGGTTCATGGGGACGTACGCGGCCTTGTCGCGCTCGCCGGAGCAGCGCGCGGCGGCCTTGTGGCTGCTGGAGCAGGGGAGCGAGCAGGTGCGCACGGCACAGCGGGGGCAGGTGTAGATCGCGTAGCGGTGGTTGCAGACGGTGCAGAGGGGTCGGGGCTCGGACGACGAGCTGCTGACTTGAGTGTCCATTGTAAGAAAAGCTAAAAAAACGCGTGCCGTCACAAATTTTTTACGCGTGTTGTAATACAGTCAGTGTCTATCGATATAATGCTCAGATGTCGTCCATCCCAAAGTCAATCTCCACCTTCTCACCCGGCTTGAATGCAGGCAACCCTACGTGTCCCATTAGTCCTTTCCACTCCACAATAAAAAATTCCACGAACCGAGATACGGGCAACTCGCACACCGGAAGGCGTCCCCGAGGAAGCAGCTCCCACAGCTGCTCGTCGCCTTTGGCGCGGCCGCGGCCGCCCGCACGAGCCGCGCCTTCTCGTCCTGCGACACCTCCACCGCCTCCCCCGTTTGCGCCCCGTCGAGCAGCACCACCTTGCCCGTCCGGAGCTCCTCCTCCTCGAGCTCCCGCAGCCCGCACGAGCAGTTCTTGCACGCGCGCTTCCGCCGCGGCGCCCCCGCATTCACCGGCTCGCACGTCGGCACGGGGCGCGCCCGGTCCGCCGCCGTGAGCAGCGCCTCCGCGTCGATCGACGGCGCGGCCGGCGCGCTGAGCGCCCACAGCGCCTTCTTCGTCGCGGGGTCCGTCTTCTTGCGGTTCAGCAGCGGCACAGCGGCGGCCTGCTTTTTGAGGGGGAGCGCCGCGGCGGGGGCGTGGGCGGGCTTTTGCGCGATCAACGTGCCCTCCTCCGTCGCAAGGACCGAGAACCCAGCGAGGGTCAGCTCCGCGGGGAATGCGGCGCCTGCGTTGTGCAGGTGGAGCGTGCCCAGTGGCATGAGGCCCTCCCGCAACTGCGAGAGAAGCCCAGAGGCCTTGGGCAGCAGCTCCTCGTACTCGGAGACGGATAAAGTGACATGGACAGTCGAGTAGGACGACGTATCGAGGGTCGTTGCTGCGAAGGGGGGTTAGCTATAACACACAGATACACTGCGGGCATGCGGACCTCCGTCTACGAGTCTGTCGAGCATCTGCTTGTCTACTTTTCGCGCTGACTCGAGGTCCGAGACGAGCGCCTGGTATTGGCCGTCCTGGGCGGTGGACAAGGACCCGATGGCGAGGGCGGGGCCCTTTGAGGGCACAGCGGCGGCTGGGGGATCGTTGTGGAGAGCGGGAGACATGGAGGCGAATGTGAAGGGTAGTGGTCTACATATAACTAAGCTTTTCGATTGGTCATCGAACTTGAAATACACCACCGCTCATCGGCCGATCGGGCAAAGAGAAAAAAGCGCATATAGGGAGCCCCCGATAGGTTGCGAAAGCTTCATGTTTGCTTTGAATGAGATTGGCATTGAGTTTATACCACGACCTCGCAAAAACTGTCCAATTATTTTAAACACCACATACAGAACACATCCCACTGGAATACGTAACAATATACAGCTCGAGGGATCAAGAGACGAAAAGAAAAGAAAAACTTTGCATAAACGCGGCAAGAATCTCTGCCAAATCGCCTAGGTCTGCTGCGGCTGGGGCGCCTGCGGCTGCTGCTCGGGGTTCGCGCCCGGGGCAGCCATGTGCGGCGGGACGTGCATCACGGCGTCCGGGTTGATGGGCGGCGGCGGCATCAGCGCCCCGCGCACGCGGAAGAGCATCATCCTGTACCACTCGGCGTCCACGCCGGCCTTTTCCTGCTCCGCCGTCACCTGCTGCAGGTGCCCGATCTCCTTGAGCCACGCGACACGCCAGTTGACGTGCCCATTCTCGTCGAGCTCGATGTTCTCGTCGGGCGAGATGGGCAGGGGCCCGGGCGGCGCGAGCGGGAAGTTCACCATGGGGAAGCCGGGGCCGAATCTGGAGAAAGCGCTCAGACGAGGCGGGGATGCAAAAATATGGGGATACGCACGGAGGGAAGGGCGGGTACGGGCCCTGGCGGGGCGCACCAGACTCGTCGAGCTGGGGCCCAGAGAACTGCTGGGACTCGTCAAAGGAGCCGTCCGGGGGGTGGTAGTCGACGTCGTCGTCCTCGGACGCACGGCCCTTGGCGCTCTTGGACTTCTTTTTGCGGATGCGGTGGACGCCGGTGCGCGGGTCGACGTTGTCGTTGACGGTCCAATAGGAGCCTTTCCCACGATCCGTGAGGGGACGTGGCACCTTTTCAAAGCAGGGATTCAGCGAGAGGTTGTGGCGGACCGAGTTCTGCGGGGACCGTTAGCTCGGTGTGTGGCATACGAAGTGCTGCGACTTGCCTTCCAGCCGTTGGGGGCCGTCCTGAAATAGGGGAACTGGGGGCGCAAAATGAGCAGGGGAAGCGAAAGGACAGAGAAAACGCACGCGGGACTCGATGGCATAGTAGATATCCTCGAGGAGAAGTTTCTGGTTTGGCGAGCCTTTGATGGCATAGCTAAACAGATGACATGAACACACAAAGCACATAAAACAAACAACGACAGAGAAAAGGCGCAGGACGCACCGAATAAGAGTCGAGTACGGGTAGAATGGCTTGCTGCCGGGGGGGCCGTCACGGAGAGAGTCGAGATTGATAGGGAGACCGCCGGTGAGGTCGTTCTCGGGGGGGTAGTAGTTGGCAGACATGTCCTGGCCGTCTGGGATCATGGGAGGCATGCCTTGGGGTGGGGCAGACATGGGGGGCGGGGGACGCGGGTGAAGCGAGTTGGTGGGGCGAGTGTGGTTGAGGGAAGGAAAGAGCGGTTCGGCTTACTAAGGGTCATTTGATCGCGCACGGACCCTGCCGCCAACCGGGGCTGCCGCAACCCCCACCGTCGACGTCCATCCCCTGCCATCGTCCTCCTCGGTGCTCTCGAGGACATGGGTCCAGTCGGGTGTTGTGGTGTGTCGGCGACCCATCAGGGTCAACACACCCAACACCGTCCAAATTGTAGAAGACACGAAAAAACAACCACTAGAACACACAAACAAAAATGAACAAGAGAACATCCAAGCTGTCGTCTACTGAAGGCTTCAAGCCAGCCAGAAACTCCAAGGATCGTCGTGCATTCAAAACAGGCAGGCCATCACCGCACTACCGACAGTACAGAATGAGCCATTTTATATTTAAACACACGCCTTACACCCTGCGCCCGCCGTCAGCATCCATCCATCTGTACAGAGAAATTCCACTCACCCGTAAGCATACTCCACCTCGTCCACCCCCGCACCAGACGTGAATCCCGTCTGCTCCCGCGGCATGGGCCCGAGCTCGAGCGTCTCGTCGTCCTCCTCGTCGATGTCCACCGCAACCGCATCGTCCAGCCCGAACGGCAGTACAGGCCGCAGCCCCCCGCCCTGGCTCGACCGCCGCCCGCCCGCGGGCGACTTGGGCAGCGCCGCCATCGTCTTGGGGCTCATGTGCTGTGCGGTCCGCCGTTAGCGCACACCCAACAGTCTGTACCCACCACCAACGCACCTCCCAGTTGTTCAGATTCTCGTCGACGACCTCGGGGTCGTCGCGGCTCGGGTCCAGCCGCGCGTCGTCCCCCAGCTCCCCGATCGACGCGATGCTCTCGCTGTCGCTGATCCCGTCCCCAATGTCTGCCGCGAACGACGGCAGCCGGTGCCACGCCGACGTGCCCCCGAACAGCGGCCCGTCTGTCTGCTCGTCTGACCACCCGAGGTCCGACAGGTACTCCTCGTACTCTTCCTCGAACGCGATGTCCTCCGTGATGTACGGCAGAAATATCGATGGGTCGGGCGCCTGCGAACGCGACGGCGGGAACACGTCCGCGTCGACCAGGTTCGGCGTCCCCACAGGCCGGATGAGCCCGAGCTCTGGGCCAGGGTACAGCCCTTCGAGGTGGTGCGACATGCTTCCTGACCGCCGGTGCATCTGCCCGTGCTGGTTCAGAGCCGCCGTCGGCCCATATCTCCTGTTGTTGTCTGCGGGGAGTCAGCCGAGCGTCTGCTGTGCCTGTTCATGCTTACAAAACTTGACCAAATGCCGTAGGGCATGTTCCTGTGCCTACAACGAATTCTAAGTAAAACGCCGAGCTCAGCTGGCTGATTTCGCACCTGTGCATCCGAGGCATCGTCGACCTCTGTGCTCGTAAGCCACTCGTCGCGCAGATCTGGCCGACAATTTAAATAGATAGAAGTAATAACCTTCATGTTCGCTGCGAGAATGTTGAGTACTGGAGCCTCGTCAAGCCGAACACGACCCACTTTGCCGCCATTTCCGGCCACAAAACGGCACTTGGCTCTTGATCAACTTCAAAATGTGGAGCTGGAACATCGGGTGCTGGACTTTGAGCGCCCGCTTCAATATCGGCTGTGCTCTCAGGTCAGACAGCGCGCGCAGCGCAGATATATGCATGGCTCACAGAGCTCTTGTACTGGATGAGCATCCAAATGCGGTGCGAGCGATTCTTGGACAGCTTCTGCATGACCTTCGCAAAGTTGATCGTCGAGAAAAAGTTGCGCCACGAGAACTCGGTGACCATGTCGACCTCCTCCTCGTGCTTCTCGCCGTTGGGGAGGGTGCGCGTCTTGACGACGGTGTGCCGGGGCGGGCGCACCTGGCTATCCGCGGGCAGCATTGGCTGAGGGTTCTGCGCGAACCGGAGCATGCAGTACCGGAAGAAGCTGGACGACGTCAGGGGAGTTTCCAGTAGAGGGAGACGACGCGCACTTGTTGTCAGGTGAGTCCGCCTTGGAGACGACGATCGCCGCGAGATCCTGCAGGGAGAACATTTTCAGGATCAGCAACAAGCAGTTGGTGTCCAGCAAATGTTGCCCCAGGTGGTGGAATTTCATGATGTCTGGAAAGTATGAGTACGCAAGCGTGTTGCCAAAAAATTGAAAAAAGCTCACGGGAGACCTTGAACCACTTCAAAACCAACAGAAGAATCGCCGAGACAGCCTTGGAAGTGATTTCACGATGTCTTGTCACGTCGATTTCATCTGATGTCGGGGGGGCAGGAGGGGGTTGGTCCTGGGCTATTAGAGATCGTTAAGCAGCATTCTAGGCGGAATAACGAAAAATATACGTGAGGCGACACCAGGAGGGAATACGTTGGATGTTGTTGATTGGGGAGGCTGCATGTTCGTGCTCGCCGATACAGTTGCCAGCAGTAATTTGAGCAGCACCATCACCCAGCTTGACAATACTGGCAGCACAGCGCTCTGGATACGCCGGTAAGGCGAGGTCTATGCAAATAAAACGGTCTTACATATATCTGCTCGACTCTCTTGAGCCGCATCAAATCCTCCCTTCTCTCCTTCGCCTTGCGCTTCTCGGCGGGGGTATCGCCTTCCTCCATGGCCTTGGTAGCTTCGGCAATCTTCGCGTCCAGGAGAGCAATGTCTGGCAACGGCTCAGCGTCGGGATCCTAAAATCCGCGTCAAAGACGAAAGTAGTGGTAAAACACGCGAACAGACCTTCGAAACGAAGGTCGACGACTCGAACTGGCCCTCGGACCCCGGCATGTGTTCCAGCCCGCTCTCAGCGGTCATGCAGTCCTCCCTCGTGCGCCACATCTGCGACAGCGCGAGGCTCACATACATGTGCCGGTTGTAGAGCCGGTCCGCCTCGTCCACGGCGAACGGTACGAGCCGGGCGTCCTTATCGAAGCGGTTCCGCGAGAAAGGGAACAGGAATGGTCGCGTCTGGTCCGTCTGGTACTGCTGCTTCTTCGGCTTGGGCGACGGCGGGGGCGGGGTCGGCGCAGGCGTCGCGGGTTGCGGATTGGGGCGGTGGCCCGGCTGCTGCGGGTGGAACGGGTGCTGCCCGCTGCGGGGGAGGCCCGCATCCGAGTCGTCGTGGTGGTAGTGGTGGCGGATGGGGATCGGCGAGTACGCCTGGGCCAAGCGCGATGTGGTAATCGGGATCGGCTTGGGGGCAGCTATTTCGAGGAGCGGCGGGACCGACGCGGGCTGCACCGGCGGGGTAAACGTGGGGTACTTGACGGCTGTTTCTTGCCGGAACGTCTCGATATCGAGGGGGGTCGATTTGATGCTCGCTTCACCTACAAATTGGTGAGCTGCGGGCCGCGGCGTTCATGGTAATAGATACCTACCTCCGTCAACCGTCGTTTGTAGACCGGCCAGTTCCCGCGCTAGCTTTTTTACGCGAGCATGGTCACGAATACCACCGCAGCATGACAAAAGGGTCTTCCACAACACGAGCAATAGCTGCGCAAAAGGTTAGAAACGGTCGCAATTAATTAAATAACAAGCAAATTACCTTCTTGACCGGGTAACCCCTGGCACTCTTGTCACGGAGGCCAGACACAACGGTGAATAGGTAGACAGGCAGCGGCGGTTCGAAACTCACTGTCGCCTGGTCAGCGGTGTTTGGGTATAATGATCGGCCACGACTCACTTAATTCATCGGCGAAGTCGTCGTGGCCTTTGAATATTTCCACGAGGTGGTACAGCATCCCGAGGTAGACGGAAATCTCGGTCGTGACTTCTTCAATAAAATCGGCCTTCTCTGTCGCCGTAATGTGAAAATGTGCGGCTTCGTCATCCGAGAGGCCGCTGCAACAGACCTCAGTCGCGTGTTAATATGCACAGCAGAGAGACTAGTACCATAAAAGGTCGTGCTTAGAGCTCGCAATCTTCATGGCTTCTATAATGGTACTGACACCGTTGGCCGACCGGACAATTTTGCAGTTCTCAAATATCCAATGGAGTTGGTGCTCCGGGGACACTGTTTCGGCAAATGTTCCTGGTCGCGATTCAATAAACGATAGATGATAGTGCAATGAGTTGCACACCCTGCACGATGTAGAATAATCTACGCGCATTGGTGAAGCGGATCTCGGCATTTCTGTGCTCCAGACTCTCGAGGAGCACCTCGACGTGTGCTTTACGCGTAGCCAGGGTGCTTTTGGTCCATTCTGGACGCATCGAGTGAATCAATGCCTTTGGGCCGTTATAGGATGCGTACCACCAGGAAACGAGCCCTCCCACGCCTTGAGGTTTTCCGCAACCTGGGGCATCTCGACGTAGGAATAGAATTCTTCGATCTCGTTCATCACAGTGTCCTCGTCGTCGTATTTATAGTCGTACCACCATTGCTATCGCGAAACGTCACGTCGGTGCGGGTGGTATACGGGTAGGACACGCACTTTGTCCTTGGGCATGCTTGCGACGAGTTGCTTGAGTTGGCCGAGGGAAATAGAGTCGATGCCGCCCGCTGGACTTCCCGCGCTCGGCCCAGCATTTTCCTGAGGCTGTGTGTTGTTGAGGAACGACGGCATCGACGGAAACGACATTGCGGACGGACCGCTGGTTCAATGTTTGGCACCGTCGTCAGATGTAAACACGCATGGAATCAAACGCTTGGACCGACGCGCAACCTATTCAAGATGCTATTCGATCTTGACGCACTTATTCTCAGCTGTGTCGTAAATCCGCCGTCCATCACCGTCAACGCCGTCCACGTCCATGGATGTGTCTCTACTTACACGGCCACGCAACTGCAGCACCCGGGACTGGCGGTGATCGCAGTTGGTGACTCGAGCGCAACAAAATAGAATGGCAGCCATCCCGCGCTCACCGAAGGGCCGTCAACGCCCTTCAAATGACGCAGTCCGGCTGTCTTTCCGTCTTACAACATTGAGGTTGGCACGTGCGATGGTCTTTTCGCAGTGAATCACACTAGGCTTCACACAGAATCACATTTGCATGCGGCGGGACGGCCGCCTGGGAGCGTGTGCTCGATGGGCGTCATCCAGATGCGGAGGGCCGAGGTGCACCGTGCAGGCGGTCCGTGCGTTTCAGGATTGTGCCGCCGAGGAGCTGCGACGTTGGGACTTGTTTTCGGGGCGGTTACCGATATCGATGTTCCTGGGGTGGGATTGCTGTGATAGAACAGGGGACTAGTCGCAGTTGGGTGTTGAATAGAAAATTTGTTGACTCGCTCGGATCTCGGCTTATCCCGGGGCGGGGTATATAAGGAGAAAAGTTGTTGGAGGTTGCCATCTCCTCTCAGGTGTCGACATTTTTGTCGATTCCACACCCCTCGACGTCCAGCGCAGACCGAAGAGAGTCCCGCTCTTTGACCAGAGCCCCGCTCTTCCCAGGTTCTCAGCAGGTCCCTCTGCTTCCTCCTTACCCAGGGCACCCAAAAGGCACGCCTTCGCTGTGCGTTTGCCATCCCTGTGACTCTCTCCAGTCTCCCGCTTTCGTCCCATCCGCCCTTCACGACAACCCTTACGACCCCCCCTCGCTCGCAAGCAGCTCCTTCCCAAGGAAGAGCGCCCACGAGTCCCGCAGTCTCGCCACGTATTGCGTGGTGTGCGCTGCGTTCTCGCCTATACCTCAGCAGATGCCAGTTCCTGTCCCCCGTATCTCCAAGCCGTCTGCTCATCCAGTAGTCAAGAAAAACGCGAGTGGCTACGGCCCGTCCAACCCTTTTCAGAGCCTGACGTGCTCTTTGCCCGTCTCTCCTCCCGGGCCCCCGCCCTCCTTCGGCACCCGCGAGGAGTGGATCAACTCCTTGCCCACCTGGAGGAGGACAAAGCCGCGTCGGATCTGGGAGGAGGACTCGCGTCTCGCTGGCCGCCGTGCAGAGCAGGATTTTTACTGCGGGTTGGCAGCCGCGGACCCAAACGCGTCTGCCATTAAAGGATCGCGCGCTGAAGCGTGTATTCCGCCCTTGTATACCCTCCTCAGCACCGACTTGCCCTTGGGCTCCGACGGTGACGCAGACGACGAGATGAGCTCCGATTACTCGGCTTTGGACCGAGTCCACTGTGACAATGACAGTCAATGGAGCGGCGGCTCTCTAGGGATGGAGATCGATTACCAGTCCCAGCTCGACATTAGCACCTCTTCCCCCGCATCGGATCTCGCCAACTATGATGACCGGTTCTATGAACGAGGCGCCTTCACCCCGGTGTTCGAGGACCAGTCTCCTGGCGCCTGCAGTGGTCCCGACGTTGGCTCCAGCCCCGTGGGGCCCGTCACCCCGTTCGGCGAATTTGTCGATCGTGCTGTGGCCGCCGAGTCGTACACGACGTATGGCGAGTCCATGTCCGCAAAGTCCCAGGCTGCCCAGCACGATCAATGTAGCTCTGGTTCCCAGTCCTTCGGCCCTGCGCAGTTCCCCGCATCCATCCCATCGGGCCGACCTAAAGAGGACGCTCCCGCCCCGGCTCCCGAGGTCGTGACGCCGAGCGCTACCTCTGGCTACAGGAAGCTTGCTGAGCCGCTGTCCGATTGGGTTGCCAACTATGTTTGGAAGGCCTGCACTACTGGATTTAGCTTGCCGTCGGCGTTCTCCCGCCCTTCGTGCGTTACTTCTCTGGTCCGATCATGTCAATCCGTAGCTGACGTCTACTCTAGTGGTACTGCGGTCAAGCAGCGCTCGGCATTCCCGCCAAGCTATTTGGCCAATGCCGTCCACTCGCTTCTCCTCTCGACCTTGCTCCAGCCATCCGCCGTCTTTTTGGCCATCTGGTACATCGTCCGTCTTCCGGTGTACTATGACGCTGCGGCGCTGAGCGCCGATTTCGGTAAGGAGTTGCGCTTCAGGGCGGCCTTGCTTGGAAATGGACTTGACCAAGACGCGACCGAGGCAAGCGCTCCGTTCCGGCTGATAGTCCTTGGCTGCATGCTCGCCAACAAGTGGTTGGACGACCACACGTTCTCCAACAAGACTTGGTGTGTTCCTTTGTTACTCTGCTAAATTTACATCTGACTCATCTTTTCTCTAGGCATACGATTTCGAATGTTCCCATCCAGACGTTGAACAAGCTCGAGTCGCTTGCCCTGGACATCTTCACTTACGACCTCTCGGTTCCATCCTCCGATTGGTCGCTGTGGCTCTCCCACCTTGTGTCGTACCATCAGCTTGCCTCCTCGCCTGCGCACCCACAGCCCATCTCGCGTCCGTCCACGAACCCTCACGCGATTGTTCGCAAGGCGCTCGATGAGATCATCCAGGCCCCAGCTGCTTGCAACTTCAATGCTTCCAGCCCGCAGCCTGTATTCATTGGCTTGGACGAACGCAGGAGGGAACGGATGGAGAAAGAGCAGGAACGATCTGTTGATGTTCTGGAGATCGATCTCGATGAGGACGGCCCGTTGCGTGAGGAGTATCTCCCGAAACGCCGGATCAGTGCCGCGGGATCCACCCGCAGCTTCAACTCGCACGACGGCCCTCCGGCGCCCGTTGCCATTGACGGTGCGCAGAATTGGCAGAGCCACCACAAGGTGGTTGAGAAATCGCTTCCTCCTCCCGCGCGATGGAGCCCCGCCGCCGACGAGCCGATCCTCCGCGAGAGAAATCGGGCGACTGGCCACTACGTTGCGGTGCAGCCTCCGCTCCTCCCTTCCATGATTCCTTACCAGATGGCGCCCAACTACCACGCCCCTCACGAGCTCGGATATCCGAACCAGAACTGGCCTCCCGGCGCCACGTTTGTAGCCGTCAAACCGCAGGCCATCATGGGCTACGTCTTCGACGCGCCCCCTCTACATGTCGCCCACCCGTCGTACAACGCCTACCCGTTTGTCTCCCCTCTAGCATTGTCTCATTCCCGCTCGCAATCACTTTCTTACGATCAAGATAATTCACACGCGCGTAATCGTTTGCGCTCCTGCTCACAGTCGCGGTTTGACTATCGCTGCCACGATGTCCACATGGCCCCCAGCGAGCTCGCCTCTTCTATTGAGGGCGATGCGCGATGGGGTGCCCCCGCGCACTACGGATATCCCGCGCCGGCGTTCGCCGGCCACCCTGGTGGCCACTTGCAGCAACCCGCCTGGCTCAGAACTTGAGCAGTGTCCCTCACGGAGCATTTTGCATCGTCCATCTCTGGCTCCCCAAATAGACTGCTATCTTCGACGTCCCATTCTATAATACTCTGGCCGGCACCAACGGTGGCATTGCCGCATCGCTGGTCTATTCATTCCAGTCCCTCGGCCACATTGTACTATTGCTTCTCCCTGTGAATATCCGCCTCGCCTGTCTCTTCTCCTTCTCTCATACGTTTCGGGCCTCCCAAACTCCACGACATATCCATCCTGTCCATAGGGATGAAAGCCCTTTCATGAAGCATCATCCTCCTCCTCTTTCTCGTTTTCTACTCGGCGCCGCGCCTTGTGCCGTTTCGGCGTCTGACCGGTTTTCTCTGTCGATTTGCACACGGACTTCAAAACGAGCACTGCTTCACCGCGCGTACGTCGTGCGTTTCTACCCCTTTGTTATTTCTTCGCGCCTGGTATTTATACTACACACACCGTCCCCACCCGCCTCTTGTTCTCGTCTGCGTTTTTTTCTACCCACGGCTCTGCCGAGCCACCAAAAAAAGCGCATATAACTCTTTAAACCCAAAAACATCTTCTTTCTTCTCGTTTTGCTTCTTTACCTACCTACCTCCTCCTGCTTAACGGCCTCCTCCCTCCCTTGACCCCGCCCTCCTGTCATTTCTCCCACCCTCTCCCTCCCTCCATCCCCCACCACCTTTTTTAGGTAAGTAGTTATGCAAGTACCTTTACTGTTACCACTGGGTCATGAATGTGATGAACTTCATTCGGTTTCCCAACAAAACAAAAACGTGAAACGAAAGCAAAGCACAGTGAATTTGTAATACATTCATTCTATTGGTTGACTACTCCTATCGACAAACCGGACACTTAAAGCTTGACAACGATAAACGGTACCTAGAATATGAATTAAGACACGGCGCATGGGCAACACAGAAAAATAAACGTACCTCCACATCCTCGTCGTCCTCGTCAGACACCATGACCTCGACGACCAAGTGTTTGACGTGTGGCGGGATTGGCTTCTTGCTCACAAATTCCACCAACTTGCTGAATTTCATGGGCAACCTCTCGTCGCTCTGAAGTACTGTGAGCGATCATTCGAGAAGGAGGCAGAGGACCTGACCTTTTTCTTCCCAATGAAAGAGCTCCACAACATACTCACGCCCTGGCTGACCATCGTGATTTCAAGTTTGTGATTGGTCTTGAACCAATCGACAATGTCCTGGAGTGTCGGGTCGTTCTTGAACTCGAAGCGGTCCCACAGCGTCCACTCTGTGGTTCCGTACTTGAGCTTCGCCGCGGCGATGGGCTCAGAGAAGCCAAAGAATGGGAGGGCAAGATTGACGAAACCATTCTTGTACTCTTCGAGCTTGGTCTTGCCATCGATAATCTGTGCGGCGTCCTCGTTCACTGAGAGCACGGCCAAAGGCGGTAGTATCTTACTTTGTACAACTCAAGGCAAACCAACCCGGTCACAAGGGAGGTGGTAGTCGCGATTGCGGGGATAATCTTGCCAGCAATTTGCTTGGTGGTGTGGCGATCAGCAACGGGAATGCTGTAGTTCATCGCTCGGAGGTTGGAGGCGGCGGTGATGAAATCAATGTGGTGGTTAGTATCATCGTCCTTCTCGAAATCAACAGGAGTGAGACGGTATCCAGCCAAAGAAGATGGTGCAGGGAGTTTGGATGTAAGATCTGAAAGCGATTCATCTGCATGGACTCACTTCAGATATACAAAATGAGACCAAAAATCTTCACTTGCCTCCGCCGCCGGCCTGAGCAACAGGCTCGTTCTCGTTGATCTGAATTTTAACCCCGCTCTTTGGTGTGAATTCTGGGACTATGACCGAATCGGCAATTTTGCGGAAGATCGCCGGGTCCGTCTCTCCACGCAGCCCGTAATTGAAGGCGTGGAGATTGGCTGCTGCGATGATATATTGCAGGTGGAGAGGCTAATTCCATGCCTCAGGCAAAGAAAAAAGAAATGTGTAAAGCTGGAACGTACGTCGTTCGAGTTGAAGACCAATGGGTCGGGTGCTCGCTTGGGCCCACTCCAGAAAGGCTGCCCAGTGCTCGTCAAGCTATCCTTGGGCAAACTGAACAGAAGTTGCTTGATCTCGTTGCCATACTTTTCCTCAAATTGCAAACGAGCCCAAATTATGCATTCCTCAAATGTCAGAGGCTTGTTGGTGACCAGGTAGGACAAGATTTGTTCGACTTGTTCCTTTTGCTGGCCGGAGTACTTGAGAGTGCTTTCCAAGTAGTTTGGTTCCGACAAATAGGCATTTACGGCCTGAGCAGGTTTGACGAAGAAGTCGTCGAAATTGGTTCGGCTCCACTAGTTTAGATATTAGGGGATGTCAATTTGGGGAAAAAGAAGCTGACTTCGATCGTGTGCTGAATAGCATTTGGGAAGTTTTTCACGGTGCAGGAAGGTGTTTCCTTTTCAGGGGGGTCTTGCGATGAGGCGTACGATTCGGTCACGTGAGGTACAACAACTTGAACGTTTCCTTTGGTGCCCAAGGTGCCAGATTCGAGCAGAGGTTTATTGTAGAAGACGCAGCGCTGGTCCATGTAAAGGCCTATGAAACACTGTAAGATTGAAAAGGAGACCTATCTTGAGGCACTCACGAGCCTTCACGTTGTCCAACGCGTTCGTAACTCCGTCGATGTTTTGGAAGAACTCTTCGGTGTAGACGTCTGGGCAGGTAGGTCTATAAGGATCGGTTCGCATTATGATGACCATAACACTGACCTTCGGTTGCCGGGCCTACAGCATCCTGCCGCGCTACGATTTTGCCCTTCAAGTCGGGGTTCATTTCTGAGACAGCGACCGCAGCGACCTCGGCTTTGAACTTCCCCAAATCTTTCGACCGGAACAAGAATTGCCGGTTCAAGTTGCTCTTCTCGATCGTATCGAGATCAGTCACTTGAATGGCTCCCTTGGGCCCAGACGCCAAACCCATCATACTCCAATTTTTCAGCATTTCACAACCAATGGCACCCGACCCGACCAAGAATTGGCGGTGGTTGGCGACTTTCTCGTGGAATGTTTTGCCAAAGACAGCGATCTGAGCATCGTAACGCGAGCCCGAGGGTTGGCAATCCTGCTCTGAAGGTAGGGTCGTGGGAAGTGACTCCAGAGAATCAAAGTACATATGCTGGACCATTGGATGGAATTTTGCAGAGCACGCTTTGAGCACCTCCTGCGCTACAAAACCTCCAATGACCGCTACGAGAGGGGCCACGTCACCGGTTGCCTGGTAGGCAAGCTCGGTGACAATCTTCTCGTCGATTTCGGAATCGAATTTCTTAGCCAGAGCGACCACCGCTGCTGCGTCTTCGCTGTTTCTAGGCTGCGGTAGGCGCTGATGTTGTGTTTGGAACTCCGAAAGTGCTTGGAAGCCTGCATGCAAAGTTGCTGGCCGATCGAACTTGGCGAAGTCCGTGATGAAGTATTCGGGAGCTTCCAGCGATTCTTTAAGAGGTTTCTGAGAAAAATCAATTGATAACAGGAGAGTGGGTGCGATTGAAGACGAACGAATTTGATAGTCTTTGGCATCTTCACTTGCGTAAAAATTCCACCAGTCTTGTACATCTTAAAGTTGGTTGTGTCACCAATGGTGAAGGTATACGGGCCCTTGACCGAGACTTTCCGAGGTTCGCATCCATTAAGTTCCGTCATTCCTTGAACCTCGGTGAATGTGACGAAATCGCCATCTTCCAGGCCGTGCCGCGTCTCGTCCAAGCACGTCACCAGTCCATCAGCGTCCTTAGGTCCAATTAAGTGACATACGCGAAGGAGGTAGAGGGAAAATGACCTGCTCCACAGAGACAATCATCCCCGTCAAAGGTTGCTCTCCAGTCGGGTCAACGCATGTAAACTTAGGTCCAAAATCATTAAAAACCGAGCTGTGAAAGACGTTAGACCTAATAGCAAACGAGAACTGAACAGTACCCAAACAGCCCGCGGGTCTCCGCTGCGATGAAGAAGACACCATTCTCGTGGGTCCACGCATTGATTTCCAGCTGCTTGCTATACGACGTGTTGCAGAGGATGACAGCCTATAAACGGGTTACATTTACGACGAGGGAAGATTGTAATCGAGTACCTGGAAGCCTTTGATCAAGTCTATGGTGATCTGCTGCCCCGCCGTCCCTCCCAAATTCCGTACGGGGACGTAGGCATTCAGTTCGGCCAGTCGGGGAACCGTAGCGTCTGCTCGAGACTTGCCGATATCTTCCACCCGGAGGAAGAACTAGGGATTGAATGAGGATGATGCGTTCTGCACGACGACTGTTACTGACTTGTGAGCTTAGGTCTTGGACAGTCACTGGCTCTGGATCGAAGATGGTGACCGACTTGACGCCAGCCAAAACGATGTCCTTGGCTATTTAGAATTAGATCGAATGTGTAGATTGCGTAGGGAAAGGGAGGGAACATGCCTATTTCAACTCCCAGACCTTGTGCTCCAACGATGAGGACGTTGGACGTCGCCATCTTCTTCATCGCTACATATAATTGATAAGTTACCACTCAAGACCGAAGGCGTTGGGCCACCTTCGTGCCCCAGTACATAGCTAAGGGTCAAGTAAGCACCAGAACATCTGGATTCCAGAAGACTTACAGTTGACGGGAGTACAGGCCCTCGTCGATTGCAGGCTCATCCACGTCCATCTTCACGTCTAGGTTGGATGAGGTAGCCATTGTTGGGCGTATTTCAGTCTTTCGGGTGTTGGTTTACAAGGGAGAAGAAGGTAGAGAGTGAGTCGCGGGCGGAGTAAGTATGCAGATAGACGGGCACCGCTTTGTCAATTATGGATTGCACGTGAACCTTCGACCACCTTCCTGGTCCTTCTATTGCTTTTCGGCGGTCTCATTCTGACTCAAAGTCGGTCTAAAGGACTCTGGATGCGTATCGACACGTTCATGAAATTATTACAGTTATAAGTACGATAAAAAAACGCGTCGCAATTCCTGTGGTCGACGCGCCCATCACGTGACCCGGATTTGCTCAGGCCGAGTTGCGCCCGAGCAGTTTCCCTTGACAGACTCCCTCGCTCGCTCTTCGCTCTGAACGCCCGAGCCCCAAGTCAACATATACATCACCAAGACAAGGAGCAGGTCGCTTGCACGCAGAGCGGATACAGTAAACGGGAAGTGCACTCTTTTGCTAAAACAGCAAGGATATCTGCGGCCGTGGGAGGTAGTGCGCGACTCGGAGTTCTACTCTGAGACTCCACGGGGTTGTACTGGATGGTCTCCGGTCGAAACGGTTTCACTCCTGTGCCCCAGCACAACAGGAGAGATAATTGTTCTAGGGATGGAAGATGGATGGGTTGGACTTGGCTTCGTCCACCTTCATGCGGAAGCACGAACGCCCGAGCATGTGCGAATGCGATGAGGTTCGCTGAGCTTCGGAGATAGGTTTGTGGGGTCCGGCAGTGATGGAACTCGGCATAATACCCAAGATGCCCTAACCAATCCAAGTACATGGTTCTGTTCTGGGACAAGTCATAGAGGTCCCCATTCAAGGTGGCAATGGCTGTCGTCTCGAGCGCGTCGACATAGCAATCTGGGATTCCGCACATGTCTTGCCTGTCGATTGTTGAGATAAAATCGGGGGAGAATAATCCAATAGGAACGCACCAGTCCATATTTAAATTTCGTTGCTCGTAGACGGCTTGATTGGCCACGGCAATTCCCAGCGCGAAGACTTTCACAACAAGAGTTGTTCCAACCTCTCCTATAAAATCTTCGGCAGCGAGCAAGCCGTTGGGAAACAGACGCCTCAGATGATAAAAGCTTTGGAAGAATGATGGTGGGGGCGACCCATCTGCCATCTTCCCGATGGACTCGATAATCAAGCTGAGCTTGAAAACAGCATCCATGTACTGCTCGCGATGTTGTTGTATGAACCTAGTGAGGACTTAGAGAGATGGTGGATATGCTTTCAGGAAGATTACTCACAATTCGGGGGTCAAAGACACTGTTATGAGCGTAAAGAGGTAGGCAAATGTGAACTGTGCGGTAGCCCATTCCGACCAACTGGGACATTGAGTACTAGCGCAAGCCCTCGAACCCAAAGGGGCCGTCTCCGTATCGGAAAGAACCACGGGGGCATTGAAGTACTTAATCCGTGAACTCGGAGTGATAGGTAAAACAACATCTTCGGCAGAGTCCCAATTGTCGTCGGCTCGGGCTCGAACACCGCCAATCATGACTGCGTTGTGAAAAAACACGGGAGGAGGGAGCGCTTCTGCAGGCGGAGATGTCCAAGACATGGGATGGGTGGCGGTTTAATTTCGGAGGTGAGCCACTTAAGAGCGGAAGATGAGGAGGGAACTTGAAAGCAGTCTTAAAAGACGCAATGGGTGGCACAAAGGATTGATTGCACATCAGCCACGCGCACAGCAATGCCCAGACATGGAACGGCGGGTCGTAGCCACACCTTTTGTGACGCTTTGGCCCAATGGTGCGCGCTGTGCAAGCGCCACAAACCTGGTCAAGGCTTAATAGCCCGAAAAGGAAAGTCAGGATGCCGGCATGCCATCATTGGCCACTCGTTATTACACGCGGGAAAACATAGATACAATGTTCTACTTGCGATAGAACTAGAAAGGAAAGTTGAGTTGGAGAGACGGTAATACCACTGTTCGAACGTACATTCCGTCTGAAATTGAACCATAAAGATAGGCACCCACGATCGAAGCTGCTGCGGAACCCTCTGACGTCGTTGTCGGTTAAACAGTTTCATGGATGGACAACATAACATGGCTTATACCTTTTATGTGAAAATTCCCACTCGCGGTTTACTATCCGGAACGCTATGTCTTCATACGGAGGGCCGGCGCTGAAGTGAAGAAGTACTGTCTCGTCATTACCCGGCTCTTTGACTATCTTGTACGTCGGGGCCTTGGCTTTGTCGATAAGATCTGGGTAGAAAATATTGAACTGAGGCGAAGATCAGTTAGTGGAATCAAGAGATCAGGATTCCACCAACTTTATATCCTTGGACGACTTTCGGAGGAGGGTTGTCGGTACTACGCCGAGTGTCAGAGAAAGAATTTAAAAGGAGATAATATACTTACTCGTAATGTGTCTGATTGTACTTGTTCCATTCATAACCGGTATGAACACGGTTGAAGTACCGGGGCTTTCTGGGTCTGTACTTGTCCTCCCAGTTGTAGGAAGTCGGGTTAGCGATACTTTCTTCGAGATTGAATAGTTCTTCTTCCTCGTCGAGATCCTTCTCGGCTTCCGCTCTATAGAGGGCCTCAGAAGCCAGGTCTGCACCACTTGGAGCTTCCTCGTCATCCGGTGTCTCAGCAACGGCTTGAGCAGCTTTCGGGACGAATCGAGACGCGGCGACCGCCCGACGTTGAGCAAACTGGAATGAATAGTTAATAAATGGGACGATGTTTTCCGCAGGATCGAACTTACGAGAGCACGGCGGTGTTCACCTTCAGTCAGGATGTCGATCTCGCGCTCCTCGGGCATTAAGCGTGTGATGTCAAGGAGCGGAGGGCTCATATCTCGGTGATATTCCTCCATCTCTTCGACAGGAACAACTTCTTGCTCCACAATGTCCATCTCTACAGCAGGTTCCGTGCGTTTAGAAGCAGATCTAGCGACACCCGCCAACAACTCTTCCTGAGCCTGGATGGCTTCGTCTCGTTGCCGCTTCCGAAGCTGTTCGAGACGATTGCGGACAACAACCTCGTGTACGCCTTTGAGCTTAGCCTGACGACATGTAAGCGCTCATTCAAGTAAATATGTTTCAAATTGTAGCACCTTTGATTTCCACACAAGCAGCTTCTGCAAGAGGCCTTCCCAGTAATCGGTATCCAATGGCTCTCCGCTTGTAAGCTTGTCCTGTATTTGTCTTTGAAGGGAAACGAGCTGCTCGTAGGATTTTCCAGCCAACAAAGCAGCAATATCGTTTTCAACTGCTGCTGCAGCTTCGACGCCCATTCGCTGACTTGTCTTAATTCGCTCCAAGCGATCTTTGCAGATCACCATCATGTTCTGCGGATTGATAGGTCAGACTCCTGACCGCAGGCTCAGTCAGGCATGGCATACCGTCCAGAAATCAATATTGACATTGGTCTGCTCCAACGTCAGGTAACGCTCGATATCTTCATGAAGCTCCTCGACTTGTGCAGAAGAGAGATTCTTGAAGGGAATGAGCATTGTAAAAATGGTATGAGCACAAACCTTACTCACATCGAATATGTTGTACGGCTCGTCAAGATCTATTTCCAAACCAGCATCATCCTCTTCTGCAGCGTCTTCATCCTCGACCGGTGGGTTGACATATTTGAGGTTGAGAGCCAAAAAGTCGATCGCCTTAGCTCGTTTTTCTTTTATCCGTATCGCCGCTCGGCGTCTCTCTTGCTCCAACTGGAAATCGCCGTCCTTGGAGAGCCATTCCGACATTTGAGCCGACTCTTGGAGTCGAGCCATTCTCATCTCCTCTTCTTCTCTGAGACGCTGCTCGACTTCTCTCTCTGCGCGTCGTTTGTTTAGTCGGTCCAATTCCTCCTTTGCCTCGGTGCGCCTGATTGCATCCCGTCTCTGCGAATCGGCGAGAGTCATTCCCTGCTTCCGTTCCTTTTCGTTCTTTTTGTGCCATCGGAACTGCTGGCCCAGGTTGACATCGTGGAACGGATTGTCCGTAGCGCTGTATACGCTTAATTCAGCGACCTCTCGCGCTTCTTCTTCTTCCTTGGCGCGTTTCTTTTCCGCCTTTCGTGCTCTCCGCTCCTCGGATTTGTCTCGCTTCCGCCTTGAGGAGTAGAATTAGAGACATGAATGGGTCATTGAGCGCGCATACACACTTCTTGTCCTTTCGGTCCGGGTCTCTGCTACGACTTCTGTCCCGCTTGCGCCTCGAAGAGTCGTTCCTGTCCAGACTAGGACTGCGATTCCTGCTCCGCCTTCCACTGTCGGGATCGTCTAGCCGTCTAGATGAGTCCCTTTCGCCAGTGCGATTTCTTTCGCGGTCACGGTCATCATACCTTCGGCGGGGTGAAGGGGACCGAGAATGTCTGCCCATAAGTCAAGTCTGACCGTTGTTTGTTGCTGCAAATAATCACTTTCGGCCAATTGGCATCAGCCTTGTGACTCCGACTCTGAGGCCAAACGAGCGCTCTGTCTAATAGCATCTCCAACAGTCTGTTGGAGATGCCTTTCCCTGGTGGGAGCCTCTCCCACTTACCATCTTCCCTGCGACGACCCGTTCGATGTTTTACTAGGCCCATACGCACACAAACGCAGTACGGGTCTGACGGTTCCTCGAGCGCGAGGCAACGAGCATTTCCTAGGTCGCATTTAGGTGTCAATACACCTCCGTTCGGGATGGCCACCCCGCGGCAGGTACATATGTTCGTGTAAAAACTTCAGGCACTGGTTAAGTAACGACACTATGAAAGCTATCGCAATATCTCGATCAGTATGTCATCGGACAAGAGGCCGCTAAGAAAGCCTTGACCGTCGCGTATGTGTGAATCGCACAATATAATACGGTTCTTGAAACCATAAATGGTATGCCAGTGTTTTCAGCCACTACCAACGGGTCCAAGCCAAAGCTCGGGAGAGGGGAGCTGAAATGCATGGTCCCGACGAAGACCGTACGTTGTGTTCTTTGACCATCTACCCTCACAGTCAACGGGTTTTGCAGCCTATTCCGGCGTCTCGACGGCTAATGTGCGACCGCTACGCCGAGGTGCAGGAGCACCCCTTCCAACACCTGCTCAACTGTTTGACAAGAGCAATGTGCTAATAATGTATGTTCAGAATCTAATGGACGGCGCAGCTGACACTCAGGTTCGCAAAGTGGCCCTACAGGAACTGGTAAGTCGCCTTTGGTAAACCCAGACCTTTGAACGACTTGCTTTTTATAGGCAAAACTCATATGGTCCGAACTCTGGCCGAGGTGCTGGATGTACCCTTTTCAGTTAGCGACGCAACGGCATTTACGCAGGTACTGGGGAATAGTCAGTGCACTCCATATCTGAATAATGCATGCAGGCAGGATATGTTGGTGATGATGTCGATACCTGTATACAGCGTCTGGTAAATATTTCCGGGTTCCCTTCTTCCGAAGTCTTCACCAATCTGAATGATGCGTAGTTGACCGCCGCTGATGGAGATCCACTACGTGCAAGGTCTCGTCATTGTTCAACCTTTGCCTTCCAGTTCTCATCGAATTGCAGCATGGGTATTGTGTACATCGATGAAATCGACAAGATCGCGAGAAAGTCGGGTACAGACGGCTCTCGTGATGTTGGTGGAGAAGGAGTTCAGGAAGCTCTCCTGCGTATGATGGAAGGCTCCACCATTACCGTGCAGTCCAAGGGTGTGAGCGACGCATCAGGAGGTAACTCGAATCCCAAATCGCTTGTAGTGACTGGCTGAATCGTTCTCGCTTAGGGAAATCTGACGCACAACATCACATTGATACTACGAACGTGCTCTTCATTATGAGCGGCGCCTTCGTAGGCTTGGATAATATAGTCAGAACAAGGCTCGCTGAGAAACGCGGAGTGAGCAACTCGAACATAACTTCGTCTGTCTCGGTGTTAAAACTGGATCTTTTCAAGTCCATGGGCTTTGCCTCCAAGGACTATTTCACTTCGCTGCCCGTAGGAAGGGTTGAATCTGTAATACAAAATGGTACGCTGTTTTCCCTCATCCCCGTTCAATTCACCGAATCAGCGCATCCAGATCTTGTCAAATACGGGCGAGTCGTTTCTTTTCCATGACTCCTGATCTCATCGTCACCGTTAGATTCATACCGGAATTTGTCTATCGTGTCCCTAAGATAGCGACGCTTGCTCCGCTCACTGTTGCCGACCTGCGGCGGATATTGACGGAGGTCAAAGGGTCCCTGATTTCGCAATATCAAGCACAGTTTGGTTACTTTGGTGTTGACCTCAAGTTCACCAGTGCCGCGCTCGACGAGATCTGTTTGAAGGCCGTGGAGATAGGCGGCGGGGCCAGAAGCTTGCGGGGCATTCTGGTTTGTCTCGCCATTCTGTCACTGCAATTACCCTTCATCTTGGCTTTCCAGGAGAAAGTGATGCTTGACCCAACCTTCGATATCCCGTAAGTCAAATTGCGCGACAAACGGACGCGATGCTGACGTCTGACCATTAATTAACAGTGGATCGGTGAGTGTTGTTGTTGTAGTACTGTGACTCCCTCAGGATAACTCTCGTAGGACATCGGCCATGTCCTCATCACTGAAGGTACGATCAAGGAAGAGTGTCCTGCGCAGTGCTGGCCTAAGGATGATAATTCGAGTGTGGCATTCTGGGAGGCCTGGGCTGCAGAGGAGCGCCAGTACCGGACCCAGAAGGACTTGGAGAGGAAGGAGTCGGAGAAGGAGAAGAAGGAATGAAGGATTTATTCGTAAGGCCATTGTTGTAATACTTAAAGTAAATCGCACTCTCGCATGTCATACAAAATCATTCATTCGTTCCCTGTGTGTGTTGTACTAAACTATCGTGGGGAGAAGGAGACAGTGAAATGGATATAGGAAGAGCAATTTACTCAGCACCATCATCGGCAGCGGGTGTAGCCTCGTCCCCGGTAGCGTGACTGTCTCCTTCTTTCGCTTCTGCGGCATCCTCAGCCTTCGCCTCAACATCAGTTGTCGGAGCGGTGCTCTCCTCCTCTGCCGGCGCCACGGTCTTCGCGTCGGCTGGTTTAGCCTCAGCATGCTCAGCAGGGGCAGCTGCAGAGTCTGCGGGGGCAGTCGAAGTCAGAGTTGCGTTTTTCTTCTGGCCATCCTCAAATGCAGTCTTAAATTGAGCGGCATCTAGTAGAATGTCAATTTCAGAAAATTCCGCGCTGGCTAGTCGCTCACTGTCAGAGTTGGCAAAGCGAATGGCCAGAGTCTCTGCGGTTGGGGGACTCTCAGAGTAGTCTGCGGCGACTTTCCAAACCCAGGATCGATCGGATCCGATGTTGGGTTGGAGCCGCATGTCGGAGGAGACTGAGGAGTGGTCAGAGGAAGAAGGTGGCGGTCTCAAAACGATTGGCTACTCACTGACGTGGTTGGCGCAGACTTTGAGAGTCTTATCACGTCTCATCACCAATCTGACTTTCTGAGTCTCCTTGTGCGCAAGTAAACGAACGTCGCCCGTGCCGCGCTCCTTCCATTCGGCGGCATCACCGTCGAATCGGAACAATTTGGCGCGCCTACAGGTGAAAGTTAGCGGAGCCGAGATTCGCGATCGCGTCGTAGCACACGCACATCTTGAAGAGGACGTCTTCATCCTCTTCATGAGTTTTCGTGTCAATCTGCTCTGTAAGTTTGATGACGGGTTCGAAGTGAGGGTCGATTTCCTCTTCCTGCTCCAAAAGACAAAAAACGAATCAGATGTGGGCTGGGTGGCGACTGGCAACGGAGAGAAGAAGGGACGGGTGGAAATATACCTTGGGGGCAAGTGGGTTTTCAGCGTCGGCCATCGCAGAAGAGTGGTCAGATAATTATGAGTGGTGTGTGGTGTAAAGCAAGGAGCAGACGAGGCCGAGAAAGAAACCGGTGGCTATGCAGCTGGCCTTCCGAAAGTTCTACACGTCTCCTTCCACGAATGTCTAGAATATTATACTCTCTTGCTGCATGGCTCTCTCTGTTGTCCCTACTCTCTCCACTTATCTCTGCCCACCTCATCGACATTGACGCCGGGAAGAAGGAATGTTTCTTCGAAGATTTGCACAAGCATGACAAGGTCCAGTTTACCGGCCTCACCAACGCATTCGAACCTTATGCGCCCACAGATGACAGTCACCTATCAAGTCGGTGGAGGGGGTCACCTAGACATTGACTTCTGGGTCCGTTGCATCGTCTACGAGTCGCGTCATCGGCACTCACACCGCCACAGCTTTCCGACCCAGAGGCCCGCCTTCTAGGCAAACAAATACGACAGTCGACCGGTACCCTCTCAATAACGGCGGAGAAGGACGGAAGACACGAATACTGCTTCTCTAATCAAATGAGCGCAATTGCAGACAAAATAGTCAGGTATGCTGAGTTGCCCCCAACCTCGCTGTTGTTTCCTACACCATTCTTCCAGCTTCAACGTCCACGGTGTAATCTATGTGGGGGAAGATGGTGCGTCCTACGTTTCTCCGTTGAATTTAAAGTCTGATCCATGTGGCAGCCGATGTCGTTGCCCCCATCGAGCGCGAAATACGCGCTCTGTCAAACGGTTTGCAAGAAGTCAAAGACGAGCAGGAATATATCGTCGTCCGGGAAAAGACACACAGGAACACCGCAGAGTCGACGAACTCGCGTGTAAAATGGTGGTCTGTGCTGCAGGCCATAGTCTTGTTCCTGGTGGTCGGGTGGCAGATATATTATCTAAAAGTGAGCCCTTCAGCTGGGTTATTCGTTTTCTAACACTTTGCCTTCTAGTCCTTCTTCGAAGTAAAACGTGTAATATAGGATGAAATGCATGTTTTCCTGCTCCGCGATGGTTTCACGGCGGACATGTAACTGTCACTTGCCGTTTGTGCGGTACTTATCTTCGCGCCACCCGCTCGGCAGCTCTCAGGGAATCGCGGCCAAGGTCTTGAAGCCTTACGGCTCAACTCTTATCAAATTCTTCTCCCTTTTTTGTTACCTTCTTGTATTCTCATGGTTTTTGACCTGGACTTTGTCCCTTTTCCATCGAGAGACGCAAAAAGGTTCGAAAAGGGAAATGAATATCCGAGGTCCAATATTGGATGAGATCCATGAAAAGGGGATCCCAAGAAAAAAGGGCTACTGTTAATGGGTAGGTTTTCTGTCCCTTTTTCTGTATCTTTTTGCTCCGCAGCCCCTTCTATTCTTTGACGCTCTTTGCACTGCTGTGTCCCAGTGAACGACTCGAATACACGACGACTACCGTATCTTATACACGCAACGGAGGTACACCACACACACAGTCCACTACGCTACCTGCGTGAATCCCTGGTTGGTATCAAAGGTGTAGCCGACGACCCGGAACTTGGAAAGCCTTTGATAAGCGATCTTGCAGCTTTTAATTCCCAGCTCCTGGCCAAGCGTCTTTTCGTCGAGCGCCTGCAGGACCTCTAGAGTTCGGTTCGCCTCGGCCACGAGCTTGGAGACACGCTTGGAGCGGGTGCCAACGAGGCAATATAGCACCGGATCGGAGCGCACCTGGACGCGCGCCCTCCTCGGAGTCTAGACATGATTCGAAGCAGCATTCCGAAGTCCCTGTGATGCGATTCGCCCAGGGAGGTTTGGATGAAGCCGAGCGTGTCGTCGGTCACGAGGATGGCATCCACGGCGGTAAAGGTGGAAGGTTGCGGCCGGAGGTACAGCGGACGAGGGATAGGGGCGTGGGGGTTGCGCAGATGAAGCTCCCGGCTTTGCCGATGAGCTCGAGGGTGGTCGCGACGGTGGCAGCGCCGAAATCGGCCGGAAGCTTGATGCCGTCGCGGGTGAGCGCGCGATGAATCAAGCCCTCGACGAGCCTCCCGGCCACTGAGCGTGTGGCGTTAGTGTCGAGCGCCATGGCTAGCTGTCCTTTTAGCCTCTCGAGCTGGTCCTGCGCCAGGTCGAAGGTCGTCTGGGCGATGTGGGCAGAAAGGAACTCGGCGGAGTAGTCGGTCCGCTGGAGGTGAGGTAGCCCTAAGCTCTCGTCCCTCACAACCAGGGGCTGAACTAGGAACACATAATGGGTGGTCCCGTCCTTCCCGAGAGCGAACAGGTCGCCTTTGAGAACCGCCTGGATGAAGGTCTTAAGGGCCTCGTTCGTAGGGGTTTTTTGCAGACCAAAGAGGCTTCGCGCGACCGGCCCGCCCATCTTCATCTTTGCCAGAATTGCGGCGGGAGAGTCTCCCAATCGTTTCCTTCGTTTGGTCAGGTCAGCTTGAATAGTTTCCAAAGAACGGTGTCAAAGACAAGATGCACGCTAGGGCCGCAATTTCTTTCGACGACCACGCCTTCATGTACCACGGCGCGGCGCCAAACGTCTTGAAGAAATTGGTCATGCGCTGCTGCCGTGGTGAAGAGCGCACCGAGCGCGCTTGAAGATCTCGGGCGGATTGAAGTCGCAGCTTTCGACGTCGATGAGTACCCAGCTTGCACGGATAGCGGTATCTGACATGGCCCATTTATTGGGGACTTCTTCGGTTTTCTGGACGCCGTCGCGGGAAAAGCAGTATATTTCGGTGCGGTTGGGAGGAATACCGATTGCCCCAAAGCGAGCAGACGGAAAAGGAAATAATACGTAACAACCGAAGCTCTTGCCTGTCCGATGCAATGCATGAGCGCGAAACCCAACGCAGAGAGAATGCCGACCACTTACCGGTGAGGAAGAAATGGTCACGGTGGAGGGGGTCGCGAGAGTTCACGCAAGATATCGCGTGCTGCATGAACAGTGTACTCGTGCCGGACAACGAACATGGTGGTCTCATTATTGAAGAAAAGAGAAAAAGAACCTTGCGAGTGACAGTACGAGTATGAGAAACCGTAAGCGACAGTTGTAAAGCTGGGTATATGATTTCATGCGACAAAGTGAGAGTGCATACGACATAATGGATGGATGAACGTCAAGTTGCAAATACTGAGGATAAAAAGACGGGGTGTTACAAAGTATACAATCCACATGAACAAAAAAGATCATCATCTCCAGGTCGGTCTCGCTCCCTTGTTCATGCTCAAATCGGCGCTAGCATTTGGATCGAATCCAGCGGAGGGGGGAGCTAGTGCGGAAAGGTTCGCCATGAGTGTGGACGATCCGGTCGAAAGTTTGGAACCTCTCGACGAGCTGACGGCCTTAGTCAATGATATGCGCTTCACCCGTTTCGCAGGGCTTGCCAGCAATACCCGCCGCATTTTGGGAACCTCCCCATTGACCGGTGAAAGTTGCGGAATTAGGCTTGACCGTCTCCGTCCCTTCTCGTTTCGGATGGCCCCGACAATGGAACGTCTCCTTCCGCCCCCGCTCCTTCCCGGCCCGGCACTGGCACCTGCATTACCTGGTCTCGCCGTCGGTGGTACGTGTCTCTCGCGGGACTTGGAGACGTTGCCCGAGCCACTCCTAATGGTTCCACCACTGTCAAGCTGGTTCATTACGTCGGACAGTGGGCGATGATTGTAGTGCGCCTTTTCGGGGCTGCTACCACTTTCGTCGTCCTCCGCCAGGCTTCCAAGGGTCGAACTTTGGGCTTTAGACTTGAGGAAACCAGGGTCTAAACGACTTGGGCGCGATCGTCGGGCACCACCAATGCCTCCCAGGGAGCCATACGACCGCGAGGATGACACGGTGCTGTCGCAAGTTGATGCTGGGAGTGAGACGGACAAGTTGACGCTATCATCAGTCTTCTCGTTCTCGTCTTCCCATTCACTCTCTGAACCGCCGAGGGACATGCTTCTCTGTGGCGCAGATGCGGAAGCGGTGCGCGCATCGTTGGACGAACTAGAGGCAGACCAGCATGACGATGATACGTCGGCAGGGATGACTGAAACAGCATCCAAGTCTCCTTGGCCCGCCTCGTCTCTCCATTGGACGTTCTTCCCGACACCCCTCTTTTCCTTGTCGGAGACTCGTCTGTAGGGCTGCATACTGGAGCGCAACGATTTTCGCGGGGTTCTGTAAGTTCGCCGCGGAGACCCGGCTGAAGTATTGGATATAGAGGTGTTGGACGTGGAGGGCTTGGACCCATATGAAGACGAGCGTCTGGAGCTCGGTGCCGCCTTCGCGGCGGTTTGCTGAAACGAAGCAGGGCCGGAGCTGATACGGCGAGTGTATGTTGTTGAGTAGCCCTTGAAGCTTTCCAAAGCCGCGATCCCGCGGTCGGTTGTGTAGGCCTCGGTAGAGTGTCCGACGAGTTTCATGAATGCCTCGTCGTTCTTGTCCTTCATTGTGGTCAGCAGGCCGGCAACCTTGCTGGCATCGTCTTGGCCTCCCGGCCCACTCAACGCCTTCGCTGCGTCTCCCACCAAGATGGTGCATCTGCCGAGCATTCCAACAAGGTTTACCAAAACCTCCGCCATGTCCTGCACCGCTTCCTTCATCGCGTCCCTTTCTCCCTCCGCCCTGACCCTCTCCATCTCTGCCTTGCTGCACCGCGCATCAAGCTTGACATTATCGGCGCTAACATCATCCAACTTCTCAGAGCGTCTCTCTGACACTGCCCGCATTGTAGCGTCGAACATGGCACTCGAGTTGGATGACCGTTGCAACCGAACCGCCAACGCAGAGTCCGGCTTGATTGCCTGCTCCTCTGGTCCAGCCAAGGCTTGAAGGAGCGCTTTCTCCGCCTCTAAATCAGCAGACAGCGAGCCAGATGGAGAGCTTCGTCCGTTGATTTCCGCCAAACGCGCATGAATAGCGACCAACTTGGCTTTCGCCACAGAGATCTTGCCTGTGCAAGTGGCCCCGTCCGCGACAGACGCCTTGGTCTGCTCCACCTTGACCTTGAGGTCCTTCTTCGCCCGCTCCACTTCTGCCATTGCCTCTGCCTTCTTCCGCCGCGTAATGTCTGCCTCCGCCGTATTCTTTCCAGCAAGCTTGGCCTTGAGCTCTTCAATCTCCGTGTTGAGTCTGTTGATTGCCTCGACGTATCGCCCAACATGCCTATCGACATTGACAACGTTCCTCGTGACAACCCTCGTCTTGATCTTGGATGCTCGATCAGCATATACGAGTGTATTGTGTGTGTCGTCGAAATGGTTGGAGGTGGGAGCGACGCAAACGATCATGACCGTTTTGCAGTTGCCACCCAGGGAGAATTTAAGGAGACGAGTGAGCTTGCTATTGCGATACGGAACGTGGCGAACCGCGCCACCGCTCTCGCAGAGGGCGTTTATGCAATTTCCGAGGGCGAGGAGGGATTTGTTGATGTTGGCGCCCTCGACCATGCGCTGGCCCATATTGGTGGTTGCGGCTGCTCGCTCACTACCCGCAAGATCTATGATGGAGAGCGTGGCCATTGTTCGCTGCTCGGAAAGGGAGGCGGTACGGGGGGACTGGGTGACATGGACTTGGAGAACGGCGTGGGATCGCGAACTAGTTGCGTTGGCGAGGGTCGGGCTCTGTGTTCGTCGCAAGTTTCCTTGCAACACGATCTCCTTGACCTCCTCTGCAGAGTTGGGGCGAAGTTCTGCAAGCCCTACGACTTTGACCGTCTTGTCCTCTCGGATCGACAATCCACCGCGGGGGGTGGGGGTGCTGGGGTCGGCGAGGAGGTCGCGAATCTCTTCGTTGTAGATTTCGAGGAATGTGACCATGACCTCGACGTTCCATTCGTCTCGACGATCGTCGATGCGCTGAAAGAGGTCGGCCATAGTCATATAAATGACGCCTGGGTCTGTTTCTGTGCCACTGATCGTGTGGGTTTTGCCACAACCAGTTGCCTACCGTATGATCAGAGCACGGAAAACACAGTAGGACTGGTCACTCACGCCATAAGCGAACACAGTAGCATTGTACCCATCTAGCAGCCCTTGGAGAAGAGGCTGGGCAGTAGCCTCGTAGACATCCTGCTGGCGGGCCTCGTTGTTGAAGACGCGGTCAAACATGAACCGCTTGTCTTTGTAGCGCTTGGTTCCCGGGGGCATGAAGCCGCGTTCAACGAAGGCCTTTGACCTGTCCTTCTCGTCGGGATCAAAGGTGAGGATGCGGTCGTCGACAATCTGAACGACGTCTCGGAGGCATCCCGTGCTTGTTACTGCGCGTGGGGTCGAGAGTGCGCCATCTCCGCGGATTGTGGTATCGTAGCAAGGTTCTGGGAGACGGGCGGCCTCCCATGGGGTCGGGGGGCGGACGCGTACTGCGGGAGAGTCAGATGCATAGATTGGTGTTGAGGGGGATGCAGACCTGCGACTGTAATGGAGCCAGCGGCGACCATTTGAGGCAGCGATGTGGTGTGTAACGGGTGGTAACAAGCAAAGTCAAAACTCGAAAGTTCAACGACGCGTGCCGTGGATCACGTGCTCGTGAGGCGGCCCCTTACTATTCTCGTCCAAACCCATGGCACTGGCAGAAATTTCAGTGTCCTCGCCTGCCGACTTTCATGTCCATCTCCGTCAAGGAAAAATGGCGGCCCTGGTAACCCCCCATGTCCCCAAAGGCGGCTTTGCGCTCGCCTATGTCATGGTATCCGACTTGCTCTCTACTGCCCCCGTATCTGATCCTCTCCAGCCCAACCTCAAGCCGCCCATCACAACCACGGCTCAGGCTCTCGCGTACAAAGCGGAACTCGAGGCTATCGATCCCAAAGTTGAATACCTGATGACTTTGTACTTGTCCCCGGACCTCACCCCCGACGAAATCGTCAAGGCGAAAGAGGCGGGCATCGTAGGCGTCAAATCCTATCCTAGAGGCGTCACTACCAATTCAGACGGTGGTATTGAATCCTACGAAATGTACTATCCCGTTTTCGAAGCCATGCAGCGTGTCGATATGGTTTTGAATCTGCATGGCGAAGTGCCATCCGATCCTACGACTGTGAGCCCAGCCTAGCCCGGCCGATCCCCGAGTGACGGTGCTTCAGAACACCCATGTCCTCAACGCGGAGCCCCAGTTTTTGCCGCATCTCCATTCCCTCCACAAGGCGTTCCCCCGTCTGCGTATCGTCCTAGAGCATGCGACCACCCGCGCAGCCATATCTGCCGTCAAGGCCTGTGGCCCTACAGTCGCGTGCACAATCACTGCTCACCATCTTGCTCTGACGGTGGACGACTGGGCCGGTCAGGCGTTCAATTTTTGCAAACCCGTGGCGAAATTCCCGGACGACAGAGACGCCTTGCGTGAAGTGATCAAGGAAGGTGCGTCCTCTTGCGCATCAATTCATACGCACTGCGTACGATGAACACAGCCCATCCTCGGTTCTTCTTGGGCTCTGACTCGGCGCCTCACCCGGTCCATTCAAAGTCCACGAGCACCCCGACCCAAGGCTGCGCGGCGGGAATCTATACCTCTCCGATCCTTCTTCCCCTTGTAGCCCACCTTCTGGAATCATTCGGTGCTCTAGATAAACTGGAAGGCTTCGTTAGCACATTCGGGCGACGTTTCTATCACCGCGACCTAGACGTCCAGCAGAAAGAAAAGGTTGTTCTAAGAAAAATTGGGAACCATGCCGTCGAGGAAAAATATGGCGCTGGTGATGACACAGTAGTGCCATTCTGGGCCGGAAAAGAAATCAGCTGGAAGATTGTAGAGCTCCCTTAAATCAATGTTCGTCGTAGCGTACCAATAGCAGCGTGAATGGCATCAACTTCGTAAGTAAGATACATGTCTATGCACATTAATATTACCGCTCCAGGCGTGGGGCTATCTTTTACAACTATGTATAGAATTAGGTTTACCTCCAGAGTATGGTTATGTAGAGTTTCATGCGGGGTATTGTTCGAGCTCCATCTCCAGTATGGGAATGTTGAATCTGTCCCAATTCCACCACAGAAACGTGGCGTTGGCGAGTATCCAGAGGAAAATGGAAATGAACAGTATCCGGCGCCCTAACGGCCACTCGTCGCGCCCGATAAGCCGTGCTCGGAGCTTCTCCTCCGGTAGCGCCGACACCAGCATTTGAAGCTCTGCAAGCGCCTCGGGCGCTGTCGGTCGCTTGGTTGGATCGTCGTCCCGTAATCGTGCCATCCAAGGGTAGAGGAAATCCAACCCGAGGTAGACCTCGGTGTAGTCTCTCTTCAACATCTCGCCTAATTGGCTGCAAGGATCGTGAATACGCGATGTAGCGCGGAAGAGAGGGCGGTACCGTATATCAAGCGGGAATGGATCATATGGGACTTCTTCCGACAGCTCGGGAATGTCTCGATGCTGGCCACAAATGCCTCGCACAAGGCCACGCTCCTCGAAGCTCGAGTAAGAGCAGGCCAGCCCAAAGTCAATGAAATAATATTTCTTAGGCGCCGGTAGGTTTTTTTTGGCTTTGCCCTTCGGATCCGAGGGATCCGGGAGATTCTGTCGTGCATCCCAAACAATGTTGGTGCGGGCAACGTCACTATCAGAGGTACTAGTTAGACATCGGACTAGTGTTTGAAGGACGCCTTACGTGTGAGCGATGTTATATCGGTGCATGAAGCATACGCCCTAGAGGGCAAGGTCGGTCCAAACAACCAAAGAAATAGTATAGAACCCACCTCGAGAACCTGAGACAAGAAGTGGACAAAATCTCGCAGGGTGTCGATGTGGCGGTTGCGGCAATCCGTTAGACGCGGGGTAACAACGATACACCAGTGGTCGGCGTTGTCCTCAAGCCGCGGTGGGGTAATGACATCGTACAACGGAATCGTGTGGTTGTCCGGGTCGGGTATTGACGACAGGTGCTCGAAAATAGTCGCCTCCCAGAGATCCGTCCGCGAGAACTTGAGCATTACGGGTCGGTTGTCCGAGATGCGGGTCCCTTGAAGCAGATGCGGGTACTGGAAGATAATGAGCACCAGCAACGGCCTGCGGCGACTAGGGACGCACATGGGGGTCATCAAGGTAACCCGGGGGGGGCTTCTCCCAGGCTGAGACGCGGTCGGGGTGGTATTCCTTCGGGAGACGGTACCCGCGAGACTCGACCAAGGGCTGAAGCTCGCACCAGCGGCGCTTGTGGCCGAGGTATCTGGCCAATTCCTCGTCGGTGAGCTTGACCTCGATGGAATACCCGAACTCGTCCATCGGGGAGACAAGGAAAGAGGCGGAGACGGTTGATCCATATCTGTCTCCTAATAACGAGAGGCAAATTTTTTAACCGACTGATCGATCGTCGCGCGTCTGACTAAGCTTCAACATATAATTGCTTCCGCGGCCATTTATGTACCTGGCAGGTACCAGCAGGTACCAGCCCTAATTTCTAAAGCTTCCTCACCTCCCTCGACGTGTATCCCAGCTCACCAAGAGCCCCACCGACCTCCCCTTGCGAGAAATTCCGTCCATAGGGTCCAGCGATGGCGTCGATCATCCTGTATACCATCGTTCAGTGCTACGGGGCATGCCAGCAGGACTGCCTACGGTTCGGGTCCGCAGACAAGGAAGAGAATTTTCCTCGGGGGATTTTTTGACGCCTCGGACGGCTGCGCAAACAGGCTTCGCCACCGCGGAGTGTTCAATCCCAGACAGCGTTGAATTTCAGGCTTGCTGATTCGGCCCACCTGTAGCGGTGGGACATCGGCAGGGACACTGTCATCTCGCCGATCCACGAAAAGGTAAAGCCCGAATTTTTCTGGGTTTTCTGCTGCGTATGTTCGTAGAGGACCTAGTATTTGTGGCGGAGGCAGCTCGGAAGGTGTTGGCGAGGAATGAAGCAGAGTGAAGCGTGTTTTTGATTGCCGTTTGGCGATAGAGGACTGCAAAAGTTGATAGAACGGGGTGATTCCCGTGCCACCAGATATCTAGCCGGACGTTAGCGAGAGTCGGTCGATGAGGGAAACTTCTCACCATCACAATCTCGTCCCATTCATCTTCTTTCCAAGCCCAAGTTGACAAAGGCCCGCGGAATTCGATGTCGTCACCAACTTTCTTTGAATGAAGCCAGCGTCCGACCTCCCCCTTGGGGTATTTTTTGATCCAGAACAGCATTTGGCCGTGTTCGTCAATGCCTTCAAGGGGTGTGTATGCCCGTTCGACTTGGATGTCGTCGTCTTTGATGAATACAGACCAAATCGGAGCCAGAGGGGGGATTTTGTGCGCAGATAGACCGTGGACAGTCAGGACAAGAAGCTTGGTGTTCGGACCACTCGGTTCGCTCGAGGTCAGAGTAGCTCTCGTAAAATGAGAGGGAGACAGCGAGGCATTATCCACGGTGGGAGCAGAGCGCGATTTATCCGGAAGGAATAGATAGGCGGCTGCACCTGCTCCGAAGGCTGCGACCACAGACGCTCTCGCCGCTCTTCGTGAAAACATACAAATACAGCACAATAACGCCGGGTGGCCCGTTTAGGAAATATCTCTCTCTTGATCTCGTACCAGTACCTGCCTGCTCCCATCTCGCGTATATTGCTTTGTACGTCAAGACGGTGCCTCCATCTCCGATATCACACTAGGCGGTTTCCACCATGCCTCGTAAAACCTTCGCGTCCACCTCCTCCTTGAACATCCCTACTCGCCCAGCGCTAGCGTCGAGATCGGTAATCTCCTCAAAATCTACACCAAGCCTCCCCTCTCGCCAACTCTCTGTGTCTGTGTTCCCTCCTTCTCTTATCCACAGCCAATACGTGCCGGATGCCGACTTCCAGAGCAACCGTTCGTCAGGTCTTCGTACCACTGGCACGCCGAAGCTAGTAGGTTTAGGAATTGGCTTCATCGATACGTCCCCTCCCCAGTTATCCGAAAACCTTCTCTGTCGTACAGATACTTCCCCCGAAACCCGCCCACGCCATCCTCGAAGAGGTTCCTCGTTCGATTACGAAAAGTCTATGGCATCCATGAAAATTGAAGAGGACTCGGTCTCTCTCGACCCCCCGGTCGCTTCCACACCTCAGGATGACGAAATTTTATCCCCTCCACAGTTCAACAGCCTATATGACCTGGATGTACAATATCCCTCCTCCCGAAGTTTGAACGCACCGTCCCCTGATTCTGCACTCAACTACTCGTATTCCCCTCCTAAACTTTCGTCATCTTGGTCGCTCGAGTCCGCCTTCCCTAGCGCGTTCACGAGTCCCGCAGATACTATTCCTTCATCCTCCAGCGATATCCGACTTCTACCAGCTTCGTGGTCCTCTTCGTCTGTGAAAGCAGAGTCGGTCTCGCAACCCTCGTTCTATCTCCACACTCCTGATATGGCCATCCCTTTGGCAGATATCAACATGTTCCAAGCATCTGCTAGTAGTAACCAAAGTTCCAACGGCAGTATCAATCCTACATACATCACAGCGCCACTTGATGATTGCCCTTCTCTACCTTCTCCCTGTCACCACGAGCTTACATGCGACGAGGACGTCTTTCAGTCGGGGGGATTCGAGCGCAACGACTTCATTAGATCTCTGATGCATACGGACTCGCCTGCAAGGTCAGATATGGATGATGAAGCCTATGCTCCCACTCCTTTCGCCTCAAGTCGCATGATGCTACCAAGTGCTCTCCCAGACGTCGTGTCGCGGCCTAGAATCACCAAGCGAAAATCTTCGACACAAGACGCAGTGCTCAAGATCAAAAAGGAGCACGCATGTTCGTTTGTTCCTGGGACACCGATCCTCAATGCGCACCAAGGAATCGGTCAAGGTGAACTCGAAGCCAAGGCCCGCCGGTACCAAGAGCGAAATCCCGGAGTAGGGGATTTTGATAAGCACTGGCTAGCGTCGTTTTCTGGTAAACTGTCCGCCCAGGGGGAAATGATCAAGGATTTCCGGTGCTACATCCTTGGATGCACGCAGGTGAACAAGAGGCGAGACCACATGATAGTTCACCTCGGGTCTCATCTGGATCAAAGACCGTTCAAGTGCCAGGAATGGTGAGTCCATTTGTCCTTGAGCTGTGAGCGGCAAGGACTGATCGTCGTCGCAGTCCCTCGACGTTCCTGCGCAAGAACGAGCTCAAGCGCCACGAAAACGGCCACAGCACTGTCCGACCGTTTGGCTGTTCACATTGCAAGTCCACGTTTAGGCGACAGGACCTTCTCACCCGCCACCTAAAAAACAAGCATCGCAGAGAGCCAGACGACGACGCCGACAAGGAAAATTCGCGCCCGCGCAAGAAAGCTAGGACCTTGTGAGCAATCGAATCCCGCAACAAACCCACCTATCTTTTCCGCACCTTATACAACTTACATGACTATTGCTTGCTGCGACAAATTTGTACATCTAGGCACTATATCCCTCACGTATGAATGATTAATTTTGATTGGGTCGCTGCTACTACAGGGTCGTTATTAAATTACCGTGAATACGCCGTGAGATAAATACAGGAATCTAGTGAGTACAGACTATACAAAACAGGTTGCAGATAGAGCAGAGGCGTTATGGACGCCATACAGAGTTGCGAATAGGGGTAGATGATGTTTTCCGGGTCCGGAGATGCGATGTTGGTTTGGAAGGGCTGATAGAATGCAGAGGCACAGCATCGGGATCTGCCCGTCGGATGAACTGCAATGGCGTTAAAGGAGAGCCTTTGGTCGATGGGGAGGATTTCAGTGACTGTGGACTGTTCCCCGACGGAGTTAAAAGAGAGAACGAAGGTAAAGAAGAACCATGAGGCTCAGGAGTGCGAGGTGACTGTGGGGGAGTGTCTGGTTCCGCTGCCTCAAGCAACGTTGCAGAACTTATCCATTTCGCTTCTCCAGCTCCTGGTCGGGGAGGAGAATCTTCAAATAGACGGAAGCTATCCGCGAAGTGGTCTTTAATGAATCTGCAAGTGGATTAGTACCTCGAGAATGGGGGATGAAAATCCGACACACTTGGACAATTCTGTCCAACCGCCTCCAACGCGAACCATGACGGTCTGAGAACGGAGGATGCGACAGAAACACAGTTTCGCGTCCTGGTCACCTATCCAATATTTTCCGCTCTGGTCCTTCCAATTGTCTGATACGCCTTCGATGCTAATACCAACGGGAAGTTTGTTGATAACGTCACCGACAGCGACATCTAGTTTGCTCTTGGGGTTTGCAACATACTTCTTTCTCGGCGGAGGTGCTTTCTTATGAGGGGTGACAGTTTTGGGCAACGAGGCCAGTGAATACCTAGGGGCACGCGACCAAGTTGACGTAGACGCGGAGGAAGACCGAGAGGGGCTCATGACAGAACGAGAGTATGAGGAAGCATCCGACACGCTGGGTGAAGCGGTCCGGCGAGAAGCGGTAGGTATACCGGACGAACGGCGAGGAGGGGGGTTCATAGAAGGAGTCAAGCTTGTTGTCCGCTGGCGCGATGCGAATGTAGAGCCATGCACGACGGGTCCGGATAGGGAACGATTGGACGAGACGTTCGACAATTGGCTAATAGGGCGAGTACGTTCAGTCCCGAATGTAGAGCGGCGTGAGCCGTTTTGGGATTCGGAAGGAACAAGCCGACTTCGCGCGCGCTGGGAAGGACCAGCAGGAGAGGCAGAAAGTACAGAGTAGGTCGAAGTTTTGGTGGGTGATTTTCTAATCGACGCGCTGCTGTTTCGGCCAGAGCCACGACCAGAGCTACTGACACTGGCTGGTCGGGATCGTCTACCCACTATCCGGTCCTTGGCCATCTCCTCTAGCTCACTCCACGTCTGTTGAATACGGTCCCGTTCAGCGATTGCGCGCTGATCGTCTTGGACTGCTACAAACAGAGCCGCCATATGCTGAAGTGCAGAACTAGTGAACGAAAGTCGAGAAGTGAGTTGTTCCTCAGCAGGCAAGTCCTTCGGTGTTTTGAACGAAGACGTCAATGTTAATGGCACGCTCGGATAGGTGTCAATGTGCTCCAGGAGATCGCTGAGAGCCGCATCACAGAGATGGAGGCCTTCGGAGAATTTCGCCAGGTTCTCCAAATGCTCGACTAGCTGAGAGGATCGTGTTATCTCGGTCCTGAGCGAGTTGAGTTCCATATCCACTGAAGGGTCTTCTGCCGATGGAGGCAATGCAGCAACTTCTTCGCAGAGTGAGAAGAAATCGTGGATAACCCGACCAAGGTCATCTTCGGTGGGAAGATACGTCGCAGAGATGGAAGAGGAGCCTGCGAGCCCTTCGATACTCAATGCTCGAAGTCGCTTCCGAAGGTCAAAGATGTGAGTTTGTAGTTCATTCATCTCTGCAGTTTGGAAGCCAGAGGTTTGCGAAGGAGCCACGCGCAACCCGAAGACATCTACGTGTAATGAGCGAAATTAAAGGATGGGAGTTGCTATGAAACTCACCATGGTCTGCAGATGCGACTCTCGTTTTGCCCTTTCGGTTGGCTTCCTTCTCTGCCGCACTCTTCGACTGCTCCGCTTGACGTTCCTGCTCTAGGCGTTCCTGCTCAGCCTTTTCTGCGGCAAGGCGGGCATTTTCGGCCTGAAGACGACGCTCCTCAGCCAGTTGTTCCTCCACAAACCGGAGCTTCGCCTCCATCGCCAAACGCTCCCTCTCCAAACGATCTTGTTCAGCCTTTTCTGCGGCTAGGCGGGCCTCCTGGGCCTCTTCAGCGGCGAGCCGATCTCGTTTGGCCTGTAATCGACGCTCTTCCTCGGCACGGGCCCTCTCCTCCCGCTCAAGACGCTCTCGCTCTAAGCGTTCCTGCTCAGCCTGTTCCGCTGCTAGGCGGGCACGCTCAGCCTCCTCAGCGGCGATGCGAGCATTTTCAGCCCGAAGTCGACGCTCCGCCTCCATACGCTCTCTTTCCTCTTTTTCAAGACGTTCCTTCTCCACGCGTTCCCTCTCCGCTTGCTCTGCAGCAAGAAGAGCCCGCTCGGCCTGTAACCGACGCTCCTCTGCCAGCTGCTCTTCTGCAAGCCGAAGTTTCGCCTCCATTTCTAGACGCTCGTGCTCCAGGCGAGCCCGTTCAGCCTCTTCGGCAGCCACCCGCTCCTTTTCTGCTTGCAGCCGGCGTTCATCCTCCAAACGAGCCAATTCAAGCCTCTCACGCTCCGCTGATTCGGCTTGCTGCTTAGCGAGAAGCGCTTGGGCGGCTTCCTCTGCTGCGATTCGCTCCTTCTCAGCCTGGAGCCGGCGCTCCTCAGCCAAACGCTCTTCTTCTATCCTCAATCGTTCTTCCTCCTCCAAACGTTCACGCTCCACCCGAGCTCGCTCGGCTTCCTCTGCTGCGATGCGTTCTCTTTCGGCCTGGAGGCGCTGTTCCTCTGCGATACGCTCGGCCTCCAGTCGCTGAGCCTCAACACGTTGAGCCTCGGCGACTTGTTTAGTGAGCGATTCTACGTCATCGGTCCAGGCCCGGAACCTCAATTCAGCATCATCCACCGCACGCCCACGGGCAAGGTACAAGGATTCACGAACAGCGGAATCATGTGCGCCGGGGGCAGCATCCATTCGCCGAAGGAGTTCGCGAATAGGAGAAAAGGAGCGGGCAATGGGTGTACGGCGGGCCTGCGAAACACTTTCAACGTCCTTGGCCAACTCGGCTAGTGGCTGGGAGATGCCAGTTTGGCCAATGAGGGTAGTGTAGGAGCTTTTAAAGGTGGGAAAATGGTGAACGACTTCGTTGATATCGGAAATGACAGAGGAGAGGGACGAGTCGACATCCTTTGCCATCTTCGCGAGCTGGAAATGGGCTGCTCGTTGTTCCAGGTTTTGCAGCTCGCCGCCGAGCTTCATGGCATACGAATTCGAGTCTGCGCGTACAGCATCGTCGAGCGATTGTAGATCGAAGGGAAGTTCGACCGACTGGTGCTCGTCGAAAGCGGCCAGCTTCAAATCAATGGACGAGAATCGGCGTTTGACAAATGTCGTGGCAGTGGCAGATGGTCGTGGCCCTCTGGAAACGAAAGAAACTCGCTGAGGAAGACTGTCCGTGAACGCCTTCACACCGGCCCGCAAGTTATCGATGTCGTTCTTCAAATTGGCATCAAGACTGTCGAGTTCCTTCGCAACAAGTTTCTCTGCGAGAACCTCTTCGATTGCAATATCGACACGCGTCTTCAGGTCATCGATGCGAATCTGGAGTTCGTTGAATTCTTCCCGAACCGCACCCATGGCAGTGGCCTGACTTTTGACCGCCTGAAGGAGGTTGGCCATCTGTTTAACCTGCTCCACGAGCTGCTTTAGGCCAGCAGAGCTCCGGGATAGCCGTTCATTTAACGGAGGTTCTAATGTGCGGGAGAGCGACGCAAGAGGAACGTCAATTTCCCGAATCAGTTTCGCGCCCAAGTCATCGAGGCGTTTCACTGATTCGGTAGGAGGTGAATCAGGTGGGAGAGGCGTTGAAAAGCTTTCTGGTGTAAGGGGTGCCCCATTGGAATTCAACTCTTGTTGCCAGCGGTGCTTCTCCATGGCCTCGCCGATCTCACGGCGTATCTCTTCCAGTTCGCTCAGATTGGCATCCATTAAATTCCAAATCTTTCTAGCCTCGCGTAACCGTCCCACGCGCGTCATGACATCGTCCCGCGTCCACTGCGCCTGACCGCGCAAGGTTGATAGTCGTTGGAATTCGGCGGTGGCTGCTGCTTTGAACGCTGGATCGAGGCCAGGGCGATCTAGCCCAAGGAGAGCTCCGCGGGAACTACGGAGGACTTGGGCTGCGGAGTCGTTGGCTGTTTCCTGCTCCTTGAGGACGGAGGGCAAAAGGGCGAGGAAGGCAGCGTGGCGGGTCGGTTCAAGGCAGGTCTCAAGCATGAGATTGGGGGGCGTTCCATCGCCATCTGTGGATGAGACACCTTTTTCAAGGCGCTCGATGACGGACGTAAATGTCAATGACAGGCCGGAGGCTGTCTGAACAAGAGTTTCGACGCGGTTGACGGCCTCGTAGTTAAGGCGGTATTCTTTGGCAATGGTTTCCACCTTTCGGGCCAACTCGAGAGCAGTCGAAACTTCCGAAGAAAGAGTCAGAACGACTGACTCGTTGACGGTCGTATGCTCGGGAAATAGCATATGGGTTGGCTGAGGAAATGCGCTTGTCGCAGATGCTGGGTCGCCTCTGAGAATCAGTCTTTTGACCAACGCGTCGGCCCGCGTCGCAAAAGATGTACTCTGCCGCGCGGTGGGGTGTTGAAATTTGGCAGCTTCGATCTCGTCCCACAAGGTTTGAGCGGCAACTTGATCCTTCATCGTTTCGACGTAAATTTCGTCAGCCCTGAATGTACCAGTCCATTGAGCGAGGACAACCAAGAGAGGAGAGATGCAAAAGTACTTTCTCCATTGCATAACAGCATTCATGACGAACTTGCCCACGTTTTCCAGTTCGCTAATCCCCTTTTCCTCTAACCGGTCTTGTTCGTCGAGCAGATCCTCCGGGACTGCTTTTCGACTCATGTCTATTAATTTGTCAAGCGTTTTGCCTGCTGCAGAAATTTTGCTATGTCTGAGGGACGTTACCCGAGCGGAAAATTGCGCGGCGTCCCGAGAAAGAACTTCTGCCAACTTGAAGCGCGCACTTCGAGAGAAACCGGCAGACGCAAGCAATGTGTCGGACGCCACTGACGCCAGTGAAGTGATGGACGCACGACGGTTCTGTGTACTAGGCGGGGGAGCGGCCGCCTCTTCATAAACGGCAGGCGTCCACCGCGCGCGTGTGTCGAGGAAAGTCTTGAGATCCGCAATAATAGTACGCCGGTCAATCCACGCAGCGGTGCGAAACTCCTCCCATGACAATCTGACGCCCAGGAGTTCGAGGTTCTCCGAACGGTCTCGCAACAAGTGGAGCAACTTGTCCAGTTCATAAATAGTCGTCAGTGTTAATTCAATTAAGTCAGTGTCGGCGGGTGATAAATTTCGTTGGGTAGCAGCTTCGAAAGAGCTTGTAATGAACAGACATTCATTCTCCAGCGGCAGAGCCCGCACCTTTTGTGAATTTTTTGATCGTTTTTAGTTCGCCACTGTCGAAAATCTCCGTCTCCTTTTCAATAGCATCGTGTTCGACCAGCCACTGCTGGAGTTCTTGACGAGTTGGAAGACCAGGGACGTGCTCGGCAGAAGCCCGGACGGCTTCCATACCGACGAAAACTTCGATGGGGGGCATTTGTTCCAGAAACTGGAGGTAAAGTCAGCGTGCGCCATGAGCCGTGCTGCAGGAAGGGACCTTTATTTTATCTTCAATCCAAGCCTTGCGCTCGCTGAAGGTCTGGAGCTCTATGACCTGGCTCCACTCGAGAGCCTCAGGCTCTTCGCCTTCGGTGGGGGAAGTCGGAGGCATGTTCGGGGCGGGTTGCGGGACCGTACCAGACGGCTCATCGGGTGCCGACATGGTTGAATGTGTACAGTGGGGGACGGCGGATTAAGAAAGGGGCATTGCAGGGAAAACACGCGGCGCAGAGGATACCGCAACGTGTGAAATTTCGGAAATATATCCAACGAAATGACGGAGGGTCCCTGCGCACGGATACAATTAGCGCCTCGCCTGGCCTCGCCTTCGAAACCGATCGCTCAAGGTACACACATAATACATACACTTCATTTGTACACTTCGAATGTTCTTACACCGGTACCGTACGCCATTCATACATTTCCTTCAAGCCCGCCGTCCCTTTCCGCCACTGCCCTGTTTCTCATGAAAGCTCCCATCTTGCATTCGCAGCGCAAGGACGCGCAGTCGTTCGATGGGATCGTATCCACCGGAATGTTCGTGGCCCATTTCAATCTCCACCCGTTGAATGACCGTAGCAACATCGCCCAGTGACGAGCCAATGGCTCCAAATATCGCACTGAGTGCAAAGTCAGATATCAAAGAAATACCACAGCAGCCTAAGCGCACCGCGTCTGTCGGGCCTCCTGCAACAGCCTGTGCAGCTCGCTACTGTCCACAGCGTGAGGCCCTGTCATGGTAGACTGCACCTGGTCCGAGAGCTTGAATAATTCACTCCGGAGAGCGTCCTGCCCTCCGTGCAGCATGCGGATTTGATTATTCACATCTGCCCAAGAAGGCTCCGTTTCCTGGCGGAGCGTGTGCAAACCGTCGTCCACGGTTTTCAGCAGCTCCTCCCGCGAGATGTGCTTATCAGGGGAAGCACTATTGGCGTCTCGCACAGACAAAATGTCATCTCTAATCTGATCCAGCTGCTCGTTCATGTTGATAACGTCCAGGGTAATGTCGGAAAGAGAGTTCGCGCGTAGGGAGGCTTTATGTTCGAGCTGTTCCCGCAGAGCCTCGAGCTCCTGCCGCATCTGGGCGAAAAGCGCTGAGGCTCCAACCTCTCCACCAGGGGGACCGTCCAAATTACGCTGTTTAAGCAGCGTAAAAGTAGTAGCTCCCATTTCGTCAACCCTTCGGCGGAGAGTGGTCAGTTGTCGTCGGGTAATCATGTACGGCAGAAACGCTATCGGTATGAGGACGGAGCCCAGAATTGCAAGATGGCGAATGGCGGATCCGCGATTATTTGAGACAATAGTGTCGGCATCTCCTCCGTTCCTAGGCTCGGAGGCTGGTGGAGAGTGAGGCTCGGAGGCTTGCATGGGTGACCTAGGGGTCTTGGTGATACAAGTCGAAGCCGGAACAGGAGCCGATAAACAGCCTTAAACAGTACGAGAGCGCAACTCGAGCGCGAAAATTTTACATTTGCTGTTGGAAATACAAAATGAAGTACAGTATCGTACATACATAACGGAGCATGGTGTCACCAGCAATTCCACCAACTCTGTTTCTTTGGCCTTTTCTCGATCTCTGTCTCGTAAGGATAATAAGTTCGAGGATAATCGTACTTGTGGGACGAGTATTTTCCAGCCGCAGGCGCAGCGGACGCTTTGACGGCATCCGGTAGCTTAGCCCCAGGGATTCTAGAAGCTTATTAGTGATAAAGAACTAAGCCGAGGTGCAGTTCGCACTCATCGACATGAACGACATAGTCCTTCTCTCTCCGCAGACCCGCCATGGCAAGATTGATCTCATTTATCCGGGACGCCCGGGTGTTGTTCCCAATGCTGATCTTTCGCCTCCACATCGCTACGCTGTTTCCGCTCTTGGAGGGCAGAAAGACAAAAACGATGCAGGTAACGCCAGGATCATAGAATGCGACGGATTCTTGAAGAGTTTTATCTCTGGAGGCTTGCAACTGATCGAAAGTCAGCCAGTCAAAAGCAGGCTCCTGTGGGCTATGAGGCGGCCGGTAGTCGGCGTTCGCGATCAGAGCACCTCGCTCTCTACTCTGAAGAAATCTATGCAACTAAAGCGACGAATTAAGGTAGGTACAAAATCAATGGACTGGACTTACACCATACGCGCCCAAACTGTGGGACATAATCTCGATCCAAGCTAAAGGGAGGCCAATAATTAGGTGTGCAAAATGGCGTGTAAAATCTAACTGTACAGAGAAGGCTAGCAACGCGTTCGTCCTTGTTGGGCGAAAACATCCAATGGATCCGGTCCTTGGCCATTCGAGTCTTCCCGAATAGGGCTTGGTGCACAGGTATGAGGGCAGCGCCTTGTGAATCGATAAACTGCACATTCGCTGACTCGCTAACTTTATTGCGAGGTACGCCCGTGAATAAAGACGTCGTTGTGCCTTCGTATGCATGCGCCAGTGTCTTGGATGGCATTTTGTAAGTCGAGTCGTGTTGGCTGCCTCCCCAAAGATTGGCGGATATTGGTGTGAAATGAACACGACGGTCGATGTCGTTGTAATCGTCGCGATACTCGTCTTCCTCCGGCATCCCCCAACCCCCATCGTCTACCCCCCATCCACCTGCGTCGGCACCCCAAGGATCATTTTGCCGCTGCTGTTGGCCTGCCGCTTGTTTATTCTTCTTCCCTTTCTTCTTCCCCTGCTGCGGCTGGTTGTTCTGATGCTGCGGCTGGTTGTTCTGATTCTGCTTTTGTTGCTTGCCAGCCTTTGGCTGCTCGTGTTGACCGGTCTTATACTGGTCGAAATAAGACGACCCTCCTTTGTGCTGCTCCTGATAAGCCGATCGAACATCGTGGCCCTGGTTCGGATGGTTGAGCAAAGCTTGCAAAACTTCAGATTGTTGTTGAGCGGACAGGTCGTTCCTATTCCCAACAAAACTTGAAGGAACGGGCGTCACCTTGGGTAACCTTTTAGCCTCTTCACCCCAGCTGGACCAGTGACCCTGGGTTTGTTTCGCTGGCTGCGCGGCTTCCCAACGTTTCTCGTCGGCGGGAGGTCCCCAGCCGCTCGCGTCGTTTGCGCCTCCCCAACCACCTCCACTCCCCCAGCCACCGGCGTTGCCTCCCCATGCATCGGGTGGTTGGCCCCATGCCTCCCAAGCGCTCGCAGCTGATTTTCCTCCGCCTTTACCAGCCTTATCCCCACCCTTACCCTTCGCATTCTCGCCTTTCTTCCCTGCGCCGCCGCCTCCACCTCCACCTCTGCCACCGCTTGCGGCCACAGCGGTGTGGTGGGCAGCCAGCTGGGCAGGGGTAGGAATTGCGCTTCCCCATTGACTGCCACTGGCTGCCTGGTGCACAGTCTTGTTACCCCATGGATCGTACTGTCCAGCTGTCGCGGCCGCTGCCCAATTGTTCTCGCTTTCGCCTAGCAGATCACCTAATGGATCGGCGGCGCGACGTTAGCATATGGTGTGCGAATAGTAGCAAGACCACCGACCCAGTCCATAATCCTCCTCCTCTTCAGCGCTGTAATCGTAGTACTCCTCGTCCTCTTCTTCGGGCACCTCCTCGAGCCGTTGTTTCTGTTTTCCGTTTTTGTTTTTAGCCATCCTCGATAGGGTAGATCGCCCCGATCGTCAGAGGACGCACAGAAGGCTGCGAAGCAAACGAGAGAGAAGCGGCACGAGCCATTAGCGCTCACGTCCAAACCAGGCGCCAATCAAGTGCTGTGTATCGCCGATATCGAGCGGATCACCGGTTTTGGTTCCGAACGGCCTCCTACGGCCACTGCCCCGGAGCAGACTCACAAGTACTAGGCGACGACAGCTGCGACGACTAGGCGACGGTTGCACTTCCCCTTCCCGAAATACCTTAACCGCAATGAAAGGCAGCCAAGACTGGTTTCCTTCAACTTCTTCCGTCTGGAACGGAGGATCATGAGCATCCATCGGGGCTGGCTCCCTCTTGAGCCTGTTATAACTTTCACACCTCAGGCGAAACCCTCCTTGGACTTGACGGGCTTGTGAGTTCAATTCGGATGTCTTGTACTCGCCAGTCATGATGCAACGCTTAGGACACCTCGATCTTCGTCTGAATTGGCATCTGCCCAGTTCGCGCAAATGGGCCCCATCGTCGCTGGCATCCTCGGCAGTATTAGTGCAATCCTTCTGCTCCTCCTGTTCTACCGCATTCGGCGGAGATACAGGATGCGTACTCTCAAACAGAATGGCCCAAAAGGCCGCTGGTTCCATTTCGGACGGAAGCCTGAGCAGTCGCCTTCTTCCTACTGGGACGAATATCTGTGGGAGAAGGATCTGGAGGCCTTTCCCAAGCCGAAAGACACCGAGAAACCGCCCAGTTCCGTCGCATTCGCAGATCGCCCTCTGCCCATCGTACCAGCTATCACTAGAGCTTCTTGCCCTCGGGACGAGAGTGATGGAGCACCTTTATATTTTCCTCGTGGCCCACTCGCTCGCATAGACAACCGTTCCGCCACCTCAGCGCTCAATATCCGGAATACCAGCCGGACGAAGCTTCGTGTACGCCCAGACCCACTGCTCATCAAAGGAGCCGGCCAGCTGGGGATGCTTTCGCCTTCCGGTTACCAGCTGGAGGAACGAAGGCGGCATGACTTCGCCGGATCCACCCCCGCTCGGCGGTCCTATGTCGGAATCCCGCCCCCAATGCCTGCACTGATAAACGCTCACCTCCCGGTCCCTCCCGGATTAGGTTTGAGTCATGGCCGTTCCCAATCTGATGTCAGCTCTACTAGCCGCCTCCCGAAACCAGCTATACGAAGATCGACTGAAGAACAAAATTCCCCAAGAGAGAACAGATCCCGATCAAGCGCATATTATGCCCCAGAAGAATCTACCCTGCTTTCGCCAGCCAACCCAGCTCTCACCCACCAACGCGTGAGCCGCCATGAATTGACGCTAAGCCTGCACGAAACGCAGGCAGCATTGGAGGGTCTACTGTCTGATTCGACAATCGACCTGCCTCCGTTGACGTCGCATTCCCGAACCTCTTCAACGAACAACGCTGATCACTTGCATCTCGAGGTTGAAATCTTGCAGCGTGAAGTTCAGAGATTACAAATCTTACTCCTCGCGTCCCGGCATGACAATCTTTTGAGTAATAATAGTCTCGAGAGTGATGCGGATAACGAGCCCATTCCTCCACCGGTGTACAGTACTTAGACAGGTTGGGTCATTTTTAGGGTACTCGGACTGATACTTGTAATAAATCCAATTATCAGCGTACTTTTGTTGTCCACCCTCTAATCTGCCTAATCGTACTGGCGTTTAATCAATTTCATAATGTGGTCGGTTACTTGGGTCGTTGAATGTTTGCCTCCAAGGTCCGCGGTCAGAATATTAGCGGGAGCGAGTGTGTCGTTGACCGCCTTGTCGATTTTATCTGCTGCCGACACGTAGCCCAAGTGTCGCAGCATCAACGCCGCAGATCGTATGGAGGCCACCGGGTTGGCGATACCCTTACCAGCAATATCTGGGGCTGAGCCGTGGACCGGTTCACCCATTACAAATGCATCCCCGGCATTGATGGAAGGAATTACTCCGAGTGAGCCCACCAGAGCAGCAGCAGCATCCCTGTATATGTGTCGGCGCCCGCAAACAGACTGAAGGAACAAGCGTACGAAATAATGTCGCCATAAAGATTCGGAGCGACCATTACATCGAAAACGCTTGCCAAATATCAATGTGATTGCCTCGGTAGCTGAGATAGCACTCACTGCGGCTCGCGGAATAACCTGTAGGAGTCAAAGTGAGCTCTGAACTGAAGCCTCGTTCGTTTACTAACCGGTAAACAGCACTATCGACGAGCTGTTCCTCGATAGTCACATCATCATATTTTCCATCGACGCCGCTTGGTACCGCGCGAACACTTTCTCGGAAGAGGCCGTCAGTCACGGACAATACATTGGATTTGTGGATAATTGTGAGTAGCTGAAACGCGATGTTGGCGACGCATGAATTAGAGAGTTGGGAGGATGGACCTTCCGAGGGCGAGCCTTTGCGAGTTCGAACGCAATTTTTCCTATCCGGCCAGAGGCACGCTCCGTTATCAGTCGTATTGCGCGAGCCTCCTTTCCGTTGTCTGTCTGGATGAGGTTCTCGTCTTTGACATACTGTATGATGTATCGATGATATGAGGGAGGGACAAGAAGTATCAGATATGAACCATACAAGACACTCTGTGTTTTCCCGTACGACGATCAAGTCAACGGCAGGTGGACGCGCAGGATCTGCTGATACCTTGCTCAAGAAGGTTAACGAAGTCAAAAGGTCGTGCCGGAAGTGACATACAGAGCAGACTGGCCGGATATTAGCATACAAATCGAGCTCTTTGCGCAGAGCAACAATCGGTGAAGAATAGCCAGCAACTTTCCGTGACGGCGAACTATCCACAAGTGGAAGTGAGAACAAAGCCGCTAGGCCAAGGTTTTTGAATGCACCTCACTGAGCCGAACAAGGCACAGTCGCATTCATCCTTCAATGTTCTGCATATGCGATCGTTAAGACATGAAATTTGAAGCAAGCGTCATAAAGACTAACTGGACAGTCTCGCGAGGAAGAGCAACACCCGTCCGAGTGAAAGTTTCCCATCCAGCGAGGAGATCAATAAACTTGACCTCTGGTAATTCGGATTGTACGGCAAGAATTGCTTCCCTCGCCGCCTGGGCAGAAAGTTGGAGCTACAGCACAAGCAAGTTGAGCGTGGGTTGCACAAACTGGGATGACTTCGCGACCGATCCCGTCAGCGGGAATCAGCCCAATTGTGAGCGACTTTCTGGCGGATGTTGCCATCGAACGAACGGCGGTTCGAAACATCCTTGCAAAATTTGAGGTTGAAAATGGTGAAAATCTAAGAGCGACCCGCGGCGGCCGATAAACCCGCGAATCATCGATCAGGTGACCATCTCTTGGTCTAACCACCACCACTCCACGCCGCGGATGCCCAAGCTTTGAGAGGAATCCCCGGTCAGAAATCCATCATAAATATGCCTGCATCCAAAATCCCGCCCGCCAATCCTCGAGGCGCGTTCGCGGAGCGTACGAATCTACAAACACCGCGACCCCTCGACGCGTCCTCTTTCATTAAAACCTGGCTTGCAGGCCCTAACGGCGCCCAATGCAAAAGACCATCCAGCGAAAATGATGGAGGAGACAGAAAACGCGTCAAAATCTCTTCCAACGAGCTGGACTGTTGGGGATCCGACGCGTATGAAAGCGACAGCGACGGGGAGGTGCAACATGCTGGTCCCTGCCACCGCCCCAAAACCGTGCCGTGGAACTTCGCTACCCAGAGGCAGCCAGTTTCTACCTCCCGACGCCCCTTTGGTTCGTTATAATTCTCAATTCGTCGTTTCCCAGCCCAGTTGACGTCTCCCAGTGTCCACCCGGCCAATCTTGCAGACATTCGTGTCATCCAATAAATCAGACGTGTTTCGTTGTCAGTCGGTCCACGGCGATATATCCTTTTTAGCGCCCCCCTACGTTTGTTCCTATTCGCACTGTGCGTTTTCATCCCGAAAATCGTTTATGCCGCTAATGTGCATCCTCTAAATTGTAGCCGCACGATCCGGTGGCACCCCTCTCCTTGCTGTTGCAACTGAGCAAGGCACAATCTATGTAGTAAATACCTCCAAACGAAACAACTGGGACCCAGGTACATTTCTCGAAGGAATATCGCAACGAGATAATTGTTGATTATCCCGTCTAGAACCCGTTCACTCCATACTGCAACCGCACGACAACGCCATTTTCGATGTCAAGTGGAACTTGTCTGATACGCTACTCGCCAGTGTTTCCGGGGACAGAATGGGCCGTATATCTGATTTGGAAACGTGTTGTACCGTCGGTACCCTTCGCGGACATCGAGGCACCGTCAAGTGCATCTCCTGGGATCCAGCCCACCGAAGCCTCTTGAGCACGGGTGGCCGGGACGGGTTGGTATGCATCTGGGATCTCCGTGTTGGCCAAAATCGGGCGGGAGAAGAGCCTTCCAGCTCACTTCCAGTCCTGACCATCTCGGCGGCACATGAGGACATGGGTTCGAACGGGAAGCGCAAAACACCCAAGGGGAAGCATGCTCCCGTACCCAAGAGTGTCACTGGCTTGGTCCATTCCGATGCGAACCCATACCAGCTCATGAGCAGTGGTTCGTCGGATGGGTGCGTATATCCTTATCCCTGCTTCCTGCCTTCTGAACACGCATTCCAGGATTCTTCGGTGCTGGGACCTCCGGCTCTCGAAAAGCAAGTCGGCAAAAGCTAAGGAGCCGCCGTGCCTGTTCTCTTCCCCTTTGGACCCCACAACCTGGCAAGTTTCCAGCCGGCCGCGGGGAATCATCAGTCTTGTCGACGGCACAGGTCCTACGGCCGGTCTTATCTTTGCTCTCGGAGCGGACTCACGCATACACACGTACGCGCGTAACTCACTGGCAGCGTTCGGCACTAGCTACACGCACGAAAACCTGCAGACCAATTTCTACGTTAAGCTTGCGGCTTCTCCGTGCGGTCGGTGGCTGGCAACAGGAGGCTCCGGCGTATCCGGAAGCAGCTTTATGTTCGAGGTCAGCAATGCCACGCGCGGATCTGGTGTATCTACCGCAGTCGAATTGAAGGGACACACTGGAGACGCTGGAGGTGTGGACTGGGCGTCCGATATGCTGTCAACTTGCTGGGACGACGGCATGGTGCGGGTGTGGCGGCCTGACATAGAGACGCATAGGACTTGCATGGAGAGACCTGAAGAACAGCGGTGGGATTGGTGTTGGGCTACCTCTTAACTGCATGAGCCCCTAACGGCATTTAATGTAAATCTTCCTTTTCTGGGACTTGAGCGTTGATGTCTCCGTTGGGTTTTTGCGGACATGCGGGGTTTTTTTCTCGCATCTCAGATGGAACCAGAAATATACCTAGGTTCTAGATAACTGGGCTGGAGAGCTTCCCCAAATTAATTGCGCGCCCGGAATGACTGAGCACGGTGCGAAGAGTGGCGCACGATCAGATGATTAGTAATTTCACGGGTGTAAGGTTGGTAACGTGCATTCTCCACGCCAGCTGCCCGGTCCCCTTTTTCGACTTGTATTTTGCCAACTCTTTCCTTAATCTCCCGATAATACTGCTCTCCGATGGGCCTCTCAATATCTAGTCTTTTCTCCTCTCTGTCATCTCTGGTTCGATGGAGCAAAGACCAGGATGTCCGCATACTAATGCTTGGCCTCGACTCCGCTGGAAAGGTACTGATTTGCCCGGTGCATTGAGACACGAACTGACTCCTCCAAGACCACCATACTGTATAGATTACAGGTCGATCCCCTTCCCATGTTTCCTGCCGCATCTCATCATCCCCCAGATAGGCGAAGTCGTTTCCACAATACCAAGTGCGTGCCATCTCGGAGTACGCCACGGCCCTTGACACGCTTCTAGCGATCGGATTCAATGTCGAAACTGTTGAAGTTAGCACCTGCTCTCATCGACATCCCGCTACGCTGACCGGAGTATAGTACAAAAATATCAAGTTTCAAGTATGGGATCTAGGCGGCCAATCCAGCATACGGTATGCCTGCCTGCCTGCTCCCAGCGTCATTGACCGTTCCTCAGACCCTACTGGCGGTGTTACTTTCCGAACACATCCTCTATAATATATGTCATTGATTCTTCCGACCACACACGCCTCACCACTTCACGGACCGAATTATTGACCATGCTCTCAGAAGATGAGCTCAAGGGTGTCCCGCTACTCGTATTTTGCAACAAGCAAGACGTCGAGGGGGCCCTCAAGCCGGAGGAGATTAGCGAGCAGCTAGGGCTGGCGGGAGGGGAGAAGTCGAGGCCGTGGAGCGTCCGCGGCAGTTGTGCAACGAAAGGAGAGGGTTTAGAAGAGGGTCTTGATTGGTGTGTCCCATATACCTCATCTCTTAACCGACATCTGATTTTTCGTACAGGTTAGTAAACGCTATACAGAAAAAATAGCATCGCATCTGCAATTTACTATCTGGTCGTCGCTCTCCTCACATCTCGTGATAACTCTACGCCGCCTGCAGTTCTCAGGTTCCGGGTACCCGCTCAATTACTTCTATCTCTCCGTCAAAAGATACATCTTTGGGAGAAGTGCTTCCGATACCTGCGAACGCGGGTACCTCAGTTGATATTTTCGAAGAATATCGCGAACCCGACCATTTAATTTAGCTCGATCAGGGATCCGTCTCAGGCAAGCCGCAATCTCGTTGATTTCGGTGCCATTCTGGATCCATAAATTTATAAGGTAATTGCTAAATGCTCTTCAGAAATCCGGTCTCAGCATGGTCGGGTATAGCCTTTCCCGTGGCGCATTGGGCCGATTCCGTCGCCCGAGAATGTCTGAACATGAATTGTTTTGACAACCTGAATCACAATTCTGTGTTAAAATAGTATCACTACCGCCACCCGTTGACCCACGAGCAAACGTATACATATCAAGGTCTACTATTACTTCTGTTCCTTGCCATGTCACGATGCCGGGCCAGTGAGAGCCTTTACCTACAATAGCTGTACTTGTGTTTGACGGCCGGGTTCAACAAGGACGTTATATACAGCGCCATGTATATGATGGGCAGCCATGGATTCCCCCCACCCTTCCCCCGCTCAACCCACTCCGGGGCCACCGCCGGAGATATGGCGCTCGATATTTTCCTTGGCGACCTGCTCTGCCACTTCATATGCTGTGGATTATCAACCGTTTCAGCCCCCGCGTGAGTTGGAAGAAACAACGCGCTATCTGGAGGTCAGAGTTCTTTGCTTACTGTCCGGGCAATATAGTTGACAGGAGTATTATCGCTAGCGACAAGCGCTGCGGCTAAAGACATGTCTTTCCCTCACTCGCGTGTGTAAACTGTGGCGGTCACTTGCGGAGGAGTTTCTGTATGAGGATGTGCGTATCATGGATACCCAGGCGCTGCAGAGTCTTGTTAGCGGCATGCAGCGGTCTGCAGATGAAGCGGAGGGACTCGGGTACGGCCGGTACATTAAACGTCTGGAGCTGCCAACGAAGCCAACCCGCTTCAAGAATCAGACCCGCCTCCCATTTCCATCAGGACCGCTATCCATCTGCCTTGGAGACATCTTCCGGTATTGTACTCGATTGGAAGTCCTCGTAAGACCAGCTTTACGCCTTGATGCCGACGACATACATTTCTGGGGCGGGCTCATAAGCACTCCCATCGAGAACTCGCCGGCGGGCCCGCTTTGCCCGCATCTAAAGCGACTGGAGTGGAGGTAATGGTGCCCTAATTCATCCGCTCTATCTTGGTTAACAGTCTGGATAGCGAAAGTGACCTCGACATAAGGTACGTGGTCAATGCTATTTCACCAGAGTTAATATTGAGACTAAAGGTATCAAGATTTTATGGAACGACGAATAGTAAACGGCTGGCAGAAATTATATCCAATTCACCGAATCTGTGCTACCTTTTTTTATCGTCTGATCGACCAGATGTGCTCGCCCATCTTCCTCTAGGACAGTCCCTCCACACTCTTCGACTCAATCGGTCGCATTATCACTCCCGGCACGTCAAAGAAGTCAAGTTCAAGGATGTCCCAGGCGTCACAAACCTTACGAACCTCATCCTCCATACGACGATCCCGAGCGCGATGCTGTCGTTCATCGCCGCGGTGGGGTGGCAGCTGCGTGTCCTCGAGTTTACATTCGCTCCCCAAGTTACCTACTCGTCCAACCAAATGCAGCGCATCCTATCCCGGTGCCCGAATCTTGAGGAGCTCGTGTATCATCTCGGCGCCCCAGAAATCTCGCCGCTCAAGGCCTTTCAGCATTCCGCGCTCAAGCGCGTGCGTCTCAAGGTCAATCCCGAGGAATGGTTCCCATATAAACATGTTGTGTATGTCCTCCCTATCTCCCATGCTCCCTTGTTTCCAACAATAATACAGACTCACGCAATTTGACATCCTCGCGGGGCCATCGTTTCCTGCACTCGAAAGGGTGTTCCTGCATGACACATCAAAGTCGTTTGTCCGCCGCGACTCCTCATCTCCGCTGCTCCTGCGGATGATTGACCGGGGGTGTCCTGTGGTCTATGAGGACGGTGGGAGCGTCGTGCCGCTTGCTAAGCAAGGGTCCTGTGCGTAATGTCTTGCGCTACGTCCTAGCGGTCGTACTGTAACGAGTGCAAGAAGGCACGTCCAGGTCGGGGGCTTTATGAGTGTAGAATTCCCCATGGTCGCTTCGGAAGGCTGGGTGCTACAGCAGAACTCCGCTCGTTCGGAGTCTCAGACATTTTCCAAATCCAACTACAACTTCGGTTCCCCCTCCGGCTACACGACGCGTACGCCGGGGAGCAAACATGTAGCTCTTGAGCGGAGATTCGAAGGAAATACGAACTTGCTGACGATGCCACGCTAGTCCTTACTTACATACACTGGCTGGTTCCCCACATAGGAAAAGCTACAGTTCATACGAGAATGAACAGAAATGGTACACCAAATTTACTGGGAAAGAGCGTCCGCTACCATCTCCAAGATCTCTGTGATCCCTTTGCCAACATTCCGTGTGTCCTTGGCCACAGATTGCCACATTGGCGAGTGATGAGGCTCCGCAGCGACGCACTTCTTCCGGACTTCATCTCGATGTTCCTGTCAAGCCATGAGTATCAATCGCAACGTGCGTAAAAAGTTCTAACCTCTGTTCCATGTTGCCTCTCGAACTTCAGCCACCAAGCCCACGAATCTCCCAAATCCGGATCTGTGGCGACAGCCCTGCCAAACCACTGTCGTGCTTTCTCAATCTTCCGCTCTGCCCAGAAAAGACGCGCCACTGTGCATATGATCACAGGATTATCTGCGCTTTTCTTCAGAGCGTCGACCGACCGAGCTTTCCGCATTGGCCGGGGCTCAGCCCATATTGACATGGACCAGAGCAATCCAGACGTTGGACACTCCTGGAGACTCCGTGCGAGCATCGCCTTTGCTTGCGCGGCGCCGCCGGATCGCTCTTCCACGCCAACTGCCTCGGCCCATAGAATGTCGTTCGCCGGGTTTACGAGACGCCCCTTTTCTAAGATCGCGCGAGCTTTGATGCTTTTATTGTCTGCCTCTTCCAATCGGCTGGCAAGAATCCAGAGAGTCGCTTCTTTGGGGCATGCTTTCAACCCAGCAGAGAACGACGCGCGAGCGGCAGGGAAATTTTGCTGAGACTGAAGGATCTGGCCTTGGATCATGTATAGTTTGGCGAATTTCGGGAACTTGGTGAGAGCAGTGGCAAGGGTTTCAAGTGCGGCATCCAGTTGACCTTGCTGCCTTTCGAATACTGCCGATTTCATCCATATCTGTGACATAGGCGTGGTTAGACCCTTGAGAAAAAAGAGCCAAAGTAGAATATACGAACTCTTTCAGTATCAGCCACTGTCCTCGCACGTACGAGGAGTTCTCTGGCCACTCCAAGCTCGTTGTTTTCTGCCTCGAGCTTCACAGCTGCTAGCCAGATCTGCTCGCTTTCTTTGTTGGCAACGAAAGCGCGTTCGAGAACTTCGCGGGCAGCCGGGACATCGCCTGCTATCCACTTCTCTTTGGCAGCCATAAGCCACAGGACCTCAGCTTGGGGACAATGATCCACTGCGCGGCTCAATATCGCGTCCAGACTCTCCCTAAATGGTCAAGGTTAGATGGGCACGCCCGAATGAGGAACTCGACATACCTCGTCCCGTTGGCCTTCTCCAGTTCAGCCGCGCGAATCCATAACGACTTTCGTCCAGGAAACACTCTCAGGGCCTCAGCCAAGACTGCTCGTGCAGTCCCGACCATGCCCCTAGCCTCCGCGGCCTCCGCATCTCCGACCCAAGTATCTAACCGATCTTCCTCCTCGATCTCCATTCCCACAGTGGCTTTCACGATGGCCTCACAAGTTCTAGGCGAACCTTCGGTTTCACATCGCTCTGCTTCCTTCAACCATTGCTCGCGCGTAAGCAAGACCTGATGCCTCCTCAGCTCTCGAACCCCAGCCACGATTGTCTTGTCAACTACGGCCAGCTCTGCCTCGCGCTCGGACCCAGATTTGGCTTGTGCCTCCTGCTCGAGCAGTCGTCCTGCAGCTATCCATATTTCGTGAGATGTTGGAATTGCCTTTCGTGCTTTGTTAAGGACACTTTTCGCGCGCTCAGGAGTTTCGAGGCGGGCAAGTGCAAGCCAGAGTTCGACGGAAAGAGGAATGACCTCGACAGCACGAGAAAGGAGGATGCGAGCATCGGCGGCTGAGGATTCGAGGTTCACTGTTTCTTTCCATAGGCGAACAGAGTTTGGAATGTGTTCCAGCGCTGAGGTAAATAATCAGGCACGCATTGCAGGCACAATAAACTACTTACCTTTTCGTAATACGCGCTTCTTGGCCTTGACGTCGTGCTCTAGATCTGAAGCAGCCATCCATATTTTCACGCTTTGGCCAACATGCTGAACGGCATTTGCAAGGATTACTTTGGCGTCGTCATTGTTCTGGTACTGTCGTCAGCGAGATAACGGAAGGAGAGGGAAGACTCACATGCAATCGAGCAGCTTCCAACCAAACGTCCTCGCTCTTCGGGCACTGCTCACACCCCGCCTTAATGATCTTCCTGGCAGCGACCATCCTGCCGGCATGTTCTTCTAGGCATGCCGCTGCAATCCAACCAGGGGAGTGCTTCGGATTCGACTTGACAAGAGAGTCAAAAAGCATTCGAGCGCGTTTGATGTCCCCAATTTCAGCATCAGATTTGAGGATGACGCTGTTCAGCGATGTGAGGTAGCCTTTGGGATCCACCGATGTGCTTGTGCCCGAAGTGGCTGTTCCCGAAATCTTTACCGAGGTTGTTGGTGAGGCTATACCACGAGAAAAGGAGGAAAATACCTGGTCCAGTTTGAGAGACAGAATTTTATCGCGGGCTTGCCCGATTTCAACAAAATTCGTCAGAGCACCCGAGTCGGCAGGCGTTTCAAAGCCACCGTCCTGGTCGAGAGAAAACAATGAGGTTATAAAGCGAACCAGAGAAGAGTGTCGTACCTTCTGCTGCCTATCATCCAAAGAATTCTCATATTCATTCTTGGACCTATCCCCCACAAGCACGCTGTCAGGGACAGCGAATGACCTCTCCGCCTTTCGCCGTTTCTTGCGAGTTAGATTTCCGACTTCTGGGATGTTCTCCCATTCCTCGTCAGTGACCGCACTTAGGCCTCTCTTTAAGTCGGCAAATTGCTGTTGAATCTTGGGACGCTCCGCTCGATGTTTAGCCATTTCGATCTGCTCCTGCGCCTCCCTGTGAAAGATGAAATCAATCAGTCAATAAGAGAGGGAGAGACTGACCCGAAACGCACCGCCGCGCCCGTCGTCGAGCATCCATGGCCTCATCCACCAGCTGATATATCTTGTCGGCCTCTTCGTCATCCTGCTCATACGTGGTGCCAGCGAACAAGCCGTACTCATTGTCAGGATCCTGGAACTGTTCCGGGTCGACTTCTGCTTCTTCACCGCGACGGGCTTGGGCTTCACTATATGCTAGAATTCAGCAAACTATACGGGTAAAGCAGGTAATTCCAGCTTACGCAATAACTTCAGCGGAGGGGCCCTCTCGCGCAGGCCCGATATCTGAACGGGTGGTGAATCCCGAAGCGCTAATGAAAGAATAGATTAGGCGAAGGCAAATGTGAGAAGGTTGTTGGATCGCACCCTCGGCCAAGACCTGCAACATATGAGGCCGGGGCTGGCATGGACAGAAAGGCCAGCTTGTTGGGCTTGTTGGACGCCATACTGTTGGGAGATTGTCTTGTCCAAACTACTTGTTGAGTGAGGCGGAACAAGTAGAGGCGTGTTTGCTTGTGTTGAAAAGCCAAGTATATTATAAGACTTCTCTCATCCACCATGACTGACAAAGCGTCGAAGACAAGCGGGAAACGGGAGAAAGAGACCTCTCTGCCTGACGGGAACACCACAGCTAGCAAGCCGAAAAGAGAAAAACGTAGACGGGAAGACCCTGTGGAAGAAAACATAACTCCGGCGGTGAACGAACCAGAGCAGACCTTACAGGAACCACAGAAAAAGAAACGCAAGAAAAACAAGACTGGGTTTCCAGACCCCCAGGATGACTCGTCTTTATCTGAACAAGCTTTGAAAGGCCAGCATGCTTCTTTTTTCTGATTCGGGATCCATACCAACTGTCCATACAATAGCCCTTTCGTATGCATTCTCTCAGTTCCGCAAACCGTCGAAGTGGAAATTTTCGAAAGCCCGACAGAATTGGCTCACTAGAAATTGGTCCGATATGGATGTGGTGAGATGCCACGCCACTACACACATTTACTGTGCTTTGAACTCTGTTCTCGCGCCAGATTCCAGATATATATCTTCCGTTGACCATCCAGTATCTTTCATATGTCAAGGGCGGTGTGCGAGAGGTCAGTGCTACCTTCGCTTGTTTTGCAGGTTCCCAACGAGTTCACAGACATTAATCAAGGATTGTCAAACCATTTTATCTGCGTCGCCAGACAAACTCACTTCGACTGAGACTACTTCCGACCCTGTGGACATCACCCAGGTTGTGAGCAAAACAGATGAGCTCAAGGTTGCCCGAGCTCGTTCTCTACTTGACGCTCTCGAAGCTTCGGATAGCCAGGCAGATCACCCAAAATAATGCATTTTTCTGTTCAAATAATTACCTACACTTGGACCCCCAAAGCTGGTGCGCTACATATAAGGTCGGCCTTAGTTCTCTTTGACCGTACACCAAATATGCGCTTTCGTCACTTGCTCTCGTCTGAAATGGTCGCAGGCCAGGTATAAACCTGCACGTATGTGCCAATGAATCCCACTGGTTAGTTTCGAAGATTCACAACCGTCAGTTTGAAGTTCAGAACTTGCCTTGAACACCCTCGAAGGTGTTTCGCGACCTTGCAAGACACTAGAGAAATTGCTGGGTTTCATTTCTCAGACTTTTGTCATGGTATTTGAGGTTGACAACCTGTTATTCACTTCGTTTGAATAAGAAACGCAACTGGGGAAGGCAGAAATGTTTGGTCGTGCTTTCAAGTTTTCTCATTAAATAAGTCACAAGCACGTGTGGAGTGACACACGCGTCTCTTTCCTGCCCATCATGTCTTCGCCGCCTGCAGTCGATTTTCCAACCTCCGAAGAGATTGAGATGGAGGACGCCGAAGGACAGACTATGCCAGATGCGCCGCCAATGAACCCTCTCTTTCTCGCGGGCACTCCGTCCGCTGCGGGGACGCCTTCGCGTCCTTGGGGATCCGACGATGGTACCCAAGGACTGGCCACCCCGATGCAGGGTCTCATCGCGAGGAGAGCTGTTGGAATGAATACTCCTAAGAGAACCCCTTTGTTTAATCGTAAGCCCTAAAGCTACTCCACTGTCGCAATATTGTTCAAGGTCGATCTAGCGGGCAGCTCGTCTCCAATGGCATTCCCGAGCTCTTCTCCTGCGAAAAACCCTCGTGGACGCGTATCCCTGGGCTCCGGTGCCCCTTTTGACTCTGACCCGCTCGACTTCCCCTCGTGCGTTGACTTCGTGCTCTCAACAAACGTTGCAATTGATATCGTTCTGCAGAAGCCCCGCGAAACCTGCCACCCCCAGAAATCGGCGTGGCGATATCCACTCTTCTTTTTCCGTCACCCCGAACTCTTCGGCGCGTCGTCCTCGTGGTACCGCAAACGCGTCCAGACCCCCCTCCTCTGCCATTGGCCCCCCAGGGTCAGGTCCCACTCTCTCCGCCCCACACGCCACCTCGGACGAACCGGACGAAATTCGCGCGATATGGGGAACAACAGTCAATCTGGCCGAGACCATGAAGCTATTTCGTGATTTCCTTAAAGGATTCAAGCCCAAGTATCGGACGGCCTATTCCCGTTCTCTGAACATTCCCACCAAGGCCTTTTCCAACCCCGCAGACGGAGAAACGCTCCTATATGAGACCTATCTGCGCCAGATGCGACAAACTGGAGAGACGAATCTGAATCTGGATGTCGTCAATCTCCTTGCATATCCTCCCTCCAAAAAACTGCACGGGCAGCTGGTGAAATACCCACAGGAAGTGGTCCCTGCCATGGATCAGGTGTTGAAAGATCTCATGTTGGATATTGCTTATATGGACCAGAGGGAGGGTCTTGCGGGCATGGAGGGCGCACAGGGCGAGGAGGAGATCACGGATATGATGAACAAAGTTTGCAAAGTCAGGCCGTTTGGACTCCCGTCTGTCAATATGCGGGAGCTCAACCCTACAGGTAAATTATTCTATCATCGTCTCAAGTCAATTATTCACCGAATTCTACAGACACTGACAAGCTGGTTGCGATCAACGGCCTCGTCATTCGGACTACGCCCATTATTCCCGACATGAAAACCGCATTCTTCCGATGCCTCACTTGTTCACATACCACACAGGTCGAGATTGATCGGGGGAAAATCGCAGAACCCACCGTGTGTCCCCGAGATGTATGTGCTGCTCCCGGGACACTCTCTCTCATCCACAACCGCTGCGTGTTCGCGGATCGCCAAGGGATCCGTCTGCAAGAAACACCCGACGCCGTCCCTGACGGCCAAACACCTCACACCGTCAATCTGAGCGTCTATGACGAGCTCGTCGATGTTGCCAAGCCCGGAGATCGTCTTATTGTTACAGGCATCTTCAGGAGCATCCCCGTGCGAGTCAACCCCAGACAGCGGACATTGAAAAGCCTCTTCAAGACGTATCTGGATGTCGTGCACGTCAGGCTCGTGGGCGGCTCAGAGGGCCGAGAAGGTGTGCTCGCTTTCGACAAGAGCACACGGGCCCCAGGCGACCGAATGCCGGGCGTCGGTGGTGCTGGAGACGTCGACGGTGGCATAAGCGCCTTGGACGGTGACGGCCAAAAGATTCGTAACGCGGAGCTCGAGGATAAGCTCCGACAACTCAGCGGACGCGACGATATCTATGAGTTGCTCGCGCGCTCTCTCGCACCGAGTATCTGGGAAATGGAGGACGTGAAGAAGGGCATTCTTCTCCAGTTATTCGGAGGTACGAACAAAAGCATCCAGCGCGGCGGTGGTGGCGGAGGCCCCAGATATAGAGGGGACATTAATGTCTTGCTCGTGGGTGATCCGGGTACGAGCAAGTCGCAAATTCTGGGTGTCAGTCGTAACTTCCTGCGTGCCTTCGTTGAACTAATCTTGGTGTGTAGTACGTGCACAAAATCGCACCGCGAGGAGTGTACACATCCGGAAAAGGCTCTTCCGCTGTCGGTCTTACAGCGTACGTGACACGCGACCCAGACTCGAAGCAGCTCGTGTTAGAGAGGTATACTCCAATCCACAGCTCGATGGATTAACGCTGACGCATGTACAGTGGGGCTCTCGTCTTAAGTGATGGCGGTGTCTGCTGCATCGATGAGTTTGACAAGATGTCAGACGCGACGCGTAGTGTGCTTCACGAAGTCATGGTATGAGATCTGTGGCCATTTATTTATTATCTACCGTATGCTAACCCTCGCTCTGTCAGGAACAACAAACAGTTTCCATCGCCAAGGCGGGCATCATCACAACGCTCAACGCCCGCACGTCGATTCTGGCTGCGGCGAACCCTGTTGGGTCGAAGTACGACGTCGACCAACCGATCACGAAGAATATTGACCTACCGCCGACCCTTATTTCGCGGTTTGACTTGCTGTACCTCGTGCTGGACCAGGTCGACGAGGCGCTCGACAGGCGGCTTGCACAGCATCTTGTTGGGCTATACCTCGAAGATACCCCGGACCGCACCGGCGACCCCGAGTTCCTGGTAAGCTGCTTCCAAGGTCAAGTGGCACACCATTAATTGTGAACTTCCGCGCTACAGCCTCTTCCTGAAGTCTCCGCCTACATCTCATATGCGCGCGCTCGCGTGCACCCGGTAATCACCGAGGCTGCGGGCGACGAACTCGTGCGCGCGTACGTGGAGATGCGCAACATGGGGGCGGACGCTGGCTCCTCGGAGAAGCGCATCACGGCGACGACGCGGCAGCTGGAGAGTCTCATCCGGTTATCGGAAGCACACGCGCGCATGCGGCTGGGCGAATTTGTTGAGTTGGCGGACGTGCGCGAGGCGGGGCGTCTGATGCGCGAAGCGATACGTACGAGCGCGATGGACCCGCGGACGGGCAAGATCGACATGGGTCTCTTGAACACAGGGACGGGAACCGGGCAGCGGCGGATGCGCGACGATATGCGGCGTGGTGTGCTGAGCATGCTGGATGCGACAGCGGGCGCGAAAGGGCGGGGAGTGAGGTGGAATGACGCCATGAAAGCGCTCGGAGATCAGAGTAGTGTGAGGGTCGATGCCGGGGAGTTCGGTGAGGTGATCAAAGCCCTCGAGAATGAGGGTTTGGTAAAGGTGGTTGGTGAGCGCGAGAGGCGAATGATCCGCAGGATGGAGGGCTAATTTCCCTGTACTAACTAACTCGTCGACTTGTTTTCTGTATACCTCTGTTGAATATTTTGTTTTTGCTCTACTACCCGCCTTTGTTTACGCGTTGTTTGGTTGCTTCTCAGAATCCGGAACTCCCATGGCGAGCGACTCGGAGCCCGACGAAGATGTACTCGACGTAGAAGACGACGTAGAAGATGAACAAGACCTGGAAGATGAGCCTGAGGCCGGGGCCGATGATGCTACGGAAGATGGAGACGAGGTACCACTCCTCCCTCCTTCAGTCGAGCTGTACCATTCTTAACTCTCGTTCAGGAATCGGCCTCGGAAGACTCTGAAGATGGCTCAGAAGACGACGGCGATGATTCCTCTGAGCCTTCGGGAGAAACAATTCAGGATTTAGAGCCTGAGCCATCTATGAGCGCAAGCGACACTTCTTCTCAACCCGCCTCGCAGCCCACAAAAGGTAATGGACCTACGACTCAAGACTATCGCGACTGAAACTAATGTGCACATACCCTTCAGCTCCATCTCCCCCGCCGCCCCCGGTAACTCGCAAACGGTCGCGGTCTCTCTCACCGGCCTACATTCGGAAGAAAGCTCTGGTTTTTACTGGTCCCGCGCCGCGCACATATACTGTCGAGGCTATCTGTGCTCTTCCTCATCCAGTCCCCACGCATGCACTCGCTTCCTCGGCTTGCGTTACCCATCTCCTCACTGGCTCAGACGACGGCTACATCCGCGACTACGATATATTCACCGCTGTCAACGGCAAGAACTTTCTCACCGCCCCGCAACGCCACCACGCCGGTGTCGTCGAAGGGATAATGAAGTCCGGCCAAATTCGTTTCTGGTGGGAGAACCTGGCTCCTCTGAATCCGGTCAAGCTCAATGGGACGGGGTTTGGAGATGAGGAGCCCGCGTTGTCACCTGTATATAGCCTTGCAATGCACTCGGATGCGCTTTGGACCCTTGCGGGAAGTGACGTGCGTTCGCCACTGCTGCAGCCCGGACACGCAGTTGACACTAGGACAGGTGGGCCACATCAATCTGTTTACGACTCGCCACGATCCGGGTCGATGTATCCATGTCATGACTGGTCACCGAGGCCGCCCAGTTTCTGCGCTTGCAATGGACCATGATGAGAAGGGGTTCTATAGCGCAGGCTGGGACGGCGATGCTATCGTACGTCGTTCAAACGTCCCTGCATTTACGTCTAATACAGGGAACAGCAATGGGATTTAAACACCGGGCACCCTGTTCGGAATTTTACTGCTCACGGCGCGCAACTGGCGTGTGTGGCGGTTCGGCCAATATATTCCGGCCACGCCGAGCTGAGCAAACCGGAGTCGATGTCCCAAATGTCATCGAGCACGACCCTTGTTGACAGCAACGCAAGTTCTACGGGGTCGCAGTCTCATCCCCAAGACTCGGACGCGAAATCGGACGCCTCGTTCGATCCCCTGTTCGACGACGAAGAGGAAGCCGAGGGCGGCCCCCCACCGCCCCCGAAACCCAGCCAATTCGTCGGCCACCCGGACCCGAGGTCGGCGGGCCCGCCCCCGCGTGCCATCGCGCCGCCTAAAAACGCGCCGCCACTCCTGGACGCCGCGACGAGCGGCGCGTTCTCTGCGGACGTGCTCATGACGGCGTCGATCGACGGGCAGGTCATCCTGTGGGACAAGCGCGTGTACACGCCGGGCACGGGCGTCGGGCGCCTCTGGATGAGCGAAAAGACGCCGCCCTGGTGTCTTTCCGTATGTACCGCCTCCCCCCGCTCTCGCTTTCCTTCATGTGCCTTGTGCTGATGTCGTTGGTGCGCAGGCATGCTGGTCGTCCGACGGCGGGCAAATCTACGCCGGGCGGCGGAACGGCACGATCGACGTGTGGGACACGCGCCAGCTCGGCCAAGCGGGGCCCGCGAGCGTTCCGCGGCTGCTCAAGACGCTCCGGAACCCCGCTAGCTCGGGTGTCGTCTCGTGCGTCGTCGCGTTCCCGGACGGCAAGCACATCGCCAGGTGAGCGATCTCCCCGCGCGCCAGTTTATTTTATCCAGAACCGACCCCAATCTCTCCCAGCGCGTCCATCGACAACCTGCGCCTGTGGAACGTCGCCGAGGCGATGGAGCCCGACGCGTTCGGCAAGATGAAGAGCGGCGTGCAGTTCAAGATCATCCCGGGCCATCACGGCGGGTACATCTCGCAGATGCGTGCGTGTCTCTTCCTGCGCGCTTGCTTCACAGCATCGTTAATTATTCACCCTTCCAGTGGTTGACCCCGGGGCACGGTTCTTGGTCAGCGCGAGCAGCAACCGCGGATGGCACGGAGACTCGACCAAGACCGTCTTTGTACATGATATAAAACATATTTCGTGACTAACCTGCCCGAGTTGAGTTTCGCTTAATCCCGCGCATACGCACAAACGCGAAAACATCTGGTTGACAGCGTGCTACGACGACAAAAGGTGGTGGTACAGACAACGCGGAAAAAAGACACCCCGGAGTAACGAAGGAATCCGGAGCTCTATCTATGCAGTCGCTGCCACGTCGGGCGACGCCACTGGTATATCGTCGTGCATGAGGGCCGCCGTGTTGGCGCCCGCGCGCATCTTCATGCCCGCAAGCGCCTTGCCGTCGATCGCCCTCACCTTCGTGCTCTTGGCAGCGGCAGTGAAGGCGGTGGTGGTCTTGATCGGGGCGGTAACCGGCCCAAGCAGGACGTTGAACCGCCCGCGCGCGGCACCAACGGCATGCGCGTCCACGACCGCGCGCTCGCCTTCTCGCAGCGTGTGCGGCTCCGCGGGCGTCCCCAGACCAAGCTGCTCGTCCGTCCAGATCGGCTCCGGCTCTGCGTCGCCCATGCCGACGCCTGCGCGACCGCCCGCCTTGACCCAGTCGCTCAGGCGGTTGATCTGCAGGTCCGTGAACACCGTGTCGACGGCGCGGATGAGCGTGTCCAATTGCTCGCGCGTGTGGCGCGGCGTGACGGTGATGCGGAGGCGCTCCTCGCCGCGCGCGACGGTCGGGTAGTTGATCGACTGCACGTAGATGTTGTGTTCGGCGAGGAGCTTGTCGGACGCGGCCTTTGCGAGCGCCGCGTCGCCGACGAGGACAGGGACGATGTGCGAGGGACCGGGGACCACGGGGATGTCGATCTCGGCGAAGCGGCGCTTGGCCTCACGGACGTTGACCTGTTTCAGCTGGCGGTCGCCGACGTACTCTTTCTGGTAGACGACGCTCGCGTGCGCGCCGGCGACGGTGACGGGGGGCAGCGAGGTCGTGAAGATGAAGCCGGGTGCGTATGAGCGAATCATGTCTACCATGTCGTCCGAGCCAGCGATGTAGCCGCCAACCGCGCCGTATGCCTTGCCGAGGGTGCCTAGTGGAATTGAAAATTAGTTGTGGGTAGGGGCTAAGACGGCATTAGGACTTGCCAGTAATGATGTCGATGCGGTCCATGACAGAGCCCTTGATCGGGTCGGGCGAGTCGCCGGCGGCCATTTGTGCATCGTAGTCGAGGTGCTCGGCGACACCGGCGCCACGCGGTCCATATAAGCCAACTGCATGTACCTAGTGGACAGTTCGAATGAGCGAACGAACGACAGCACGCATAGCAGATTCGATTCTTACCTCATCAAGGAATGTCAGTGCACCGTACTGTTCGGCCAGGTCGCAGATTTCCTTGATAGGTCCGATGCTACCGCACATGGAGTAGACGCTCTCAAATGCGATGACTTTTGGGGTCTCCTTGGGGTACTGTGCGAGCTTGCTCTCGAGGTCGGCGAGGTCGTTGTGCTTGAAGAGGACCCGTTTGGCGGTGGAATGGCGCATGCCCTGGATCATGGAGGCGTGGTTCATGGTGTCGGAGAAGAAGACGCAGCCGGGGAGTTTTGAGCCGAGGGTGGAGAGCGTGGCGTCGTTGGCCACGTAGCACGAGGAGAAGACGAGGGCGGCGGGCTTGCGGTGGAGGGTGGCGAGCTCCTGCTCGAGGTTGAGGTGCATGGCACCATTGCCTGCAATGTTGCGGGTGCCGCCGGCGCCGTGGCCGTACTTGTCGAGGGCGCGGCTGGAAGAAAAATTAGGGGATAAAAAAAATGGGGTGACGGGTGTCGACATACTGCATGGTCTCGAGGACAATGGGGTTGTTGCCCATGCCGAGATAGTCGTTGGAGCACCAGACCTGGACCTCCTCCTTGACATCGCTGGTGTGGGCGATGGGGAACTTTGCGGCGAGGCGATTAATGTTGTTGAAGTAGCGGTAGGACTTGTCCTGGTGCTTCTTCTCGAGCTCGCTGACATAGAAGCCCTCGTAGTTGAAGCCCACACGGGGCGGGGCGGGGGCGTGCGCAGCGGCGGCAGAAGCGCTCGCGGCGGCGTTGGGGACCGGGGGGTGCTCCGCTGGCATGGGGGCACCAGCCTTGTGGAAGGGGCAGCCCGCTGCTGCGGCGGCCTTTGCGGTGTCCTGGACGGGCTCTGCCTTCTTCGCGGCGGCGGAAGCGAGGTCGCTTGCCGTGCGAGCAGCCGCACGAGCAGCCGAGGCATGGGGGCACATCTCGATGGTCGCGCCAGCCGGGACGGAGACACCCTGGTTCTTGTGGATCTGGTCGACGTCCTGTACACCGGCGACGCTAGCGTAGCCGGCGACAAGCTCCTTGCCGCGGACGTTGAGAGCGGGGCCCATGACCGGGCATTTGGTCGCGCGCTCTGTGAGGACGGAGATGGAGGGGAAGCGGGGGGATGCGTTGGTGCAGAGGGTGCGGAGGGTGGAGGTCTGGGTGCGGCCGAGGAAGGGGCAGGCCGCCTTGAAGCGGGTCAGCGAGGAGAGCTTGTCCATGGCAGGGGGAGGAGGTAGAAACTAACAGAAAGATTGCCCGGCTATAAGTAGTTTCTGACTGCCTATTGCGGTAGCCAATCGTTTCATCTGCATTAACAACTCACCACCCGCTCTCAGTCTCTCACGCTTCCGTTCTCTACCTTCCGCCGGACATTCCGCTGACTGGGGCAGTATGCCTAATCTGCTATGGCCAAAAAAGTATCTATACCGTACAGGCTACTACTAGGAGGACAAGCCAGCTGCACGCACGAGTTGAAATTTCCTCAAACGTTTTATGAGTATCAACAAAAGTATCAATCTATTTCCTACATCCATGTGCTATCTTCCCAATTCCCGCCCCCTTGTACGGTTCCTGATACCGACGGCAACCCGAGACCGAGGAGAGACAGCCAACTCAATAGTACTCAACATTAGTGGTGTTTGGAGTGTCAATGCATCGACTCTATTGGATCTGCAACCATTCAAACTGCCTATCACAGGCTACAGCTCTGCAATGCAACCCGCAATCACATCAACGGCCGTGTCTACCTCCTCCCGGCCCACATTCAGGCTGGGCACGATCCGCACCACATTCTTCCCAGCCGTTAACACAAAAACCCCCCGTGTTCGCGCCTTCTCCACAACCGAGCCCGGGTGCCCCGCATCCAGGAACCCCAGCCCCCTGATCAGCCCACGCCCTCGAATATTCTCTTCCAGCACACGCGGGAACCGTCCCGGCAACTCCCCGAGCCGCGACTCTAAATACACGCTCGTCGCCCCGATTTGCGCGACCGTGCCGGCGTCTGCCAGCCGCGACAGGACGTGGTGCCCCACCGCGCACGCAAGAGGCGACCCCCCAAACGTCGTCCCGTGCGTTCCTGTCCGCCCCCCCCTGGTAAGCTGTCCGTTCGTAACCACTGATAACCATTTAAATGCATACCTGCGGTCATCGTCCCCGCAATCGAATCCCGCAGCAAAACTGCCCCAATTGGATACCCATTCGCTAGCGGTTTCGCCATTGTCACCATGTCCGGGTGGCACCCGAGCGGCAGCTCCGAATGGGCCCATAACGCCCCCGATCGGTACAGCCCGCACTAGACCGTCCCCCGCGGTCAATCACGGTCTTGATATGACACAAATGCACCGTACCTGAATCTCGTCGAAGATCAACACCGCGCCGACCGCGTCGCACCGCGCGCGCAGCGCCGCGAGCCACTCGGCGCTCGCGCTGTTCACCCCGCCCTCGCCCTGGATCGGCTCGACGATCACCGCGCACGTCTCGTCGGTGACGAGCGCCTCGAGCCCTGCGGTGTCGTTGAGCGTGCCCACGTCGATGCCGGGCAGCAGGGGCGCGAACGGCGCCTGGTACTTGGCGTTGGGCGTCACGCTCAGCGCGCCCATGCTGCGCCCGTGGAACGCGTTCTCGAAGCACGCGATGCGCGTCTTGCTCGCGCCCGCCGCGGCGCGGTCCTTGCCGACCTTGCGCGCGATCTTGAGCGCCCCCTCGTTCGCCTCGGTGCCCGAGTTGGAGAAGAACACCTTGGCGCCGCCACCGGCCGCCGTGCCCCGCGCGAACCCGAGCCCGCCCTCGCGCTGCGTGAGCGTCACCAGCAGCTCCGCGAGCCGCGGGGCCCACTCGTTGTGGTATACGTTGCTCGTATGCAGCAGCTTCCCTGCCTGCTCCGCAATCGTCTACATGTATCGTAGCACACAATAAATTCAAGTGAAAAGAAAGCAGTAAATTCATCAGCGCTTAGCCCTTTGCACGAGAAAAAAAGCTAACGCACCTTGACGACCCCCTCATCGGCATGCCCGAGCGCGTTCACCGCGATGCCCGCGCTAAAGTCGAGGTACCGCTTCCCGGCCGTGTCGTACACATACGACCCGTGCCCGTGCGAGAGCACAAACTCCGGCCGCGCGTAGACGGGCAGCAGGTACGCCGCGGAGAGGTCGAGCAGCTCCTGCGTTTTCGGCGTCGGCGCCGGCGTCGGTGCAGCGGCGGCCGACATCGCCCGCCCGAGGCGCACTGGCAAGCGGGCGGCGCTCCGGATCGTGTTTCGTGCGCGGTGCATAGCGAGGGTGAAAAAAATCGAGTCTGTTCCGGGTCGTTCGCACGCAGCGAATTTTATGCTGCAAAATTTGAATGACTCGACCGTCTATTTGCTTTCTCAAGTTTTGCCACGCGGGCTTTATATCCTCTCGCAGGCTGTATGATGCAAACGTGGTGCTGTAGAATAGAACACTCGCGAACAGCGTATACCCCGCAAAGCATAACACACATTTCCGAACACCATGGAGTACAGGTCTGCATACTGTTATGTACATAGCTTACTTACAGCTTTGGGGAGAATCTCGGACGACACAAGACAGCACTCCTAAGGGCTGCGCGAGCGACCGGTGCTGACGGACATGGACGAGCCTGTCGAGGCCGAGCGGGCGCGCCGCGGCGGGGACTTGTCGTCCTTGGCGGGTGGGGGCATCGCTGCACGCAACGGCGAGCGCTCGCGGCGGGGCGGGGATCTGTCGCGGCGGGCAGGCGGCGAGCGTTTCCGGGGCGGGGGAGAGCGGTCACGGCGCATGGGTGGAGAACGGTCGCGCCGAGGTGGAGAGGCAGAGAGGCGGCGACGGCGGGGCGGAGAGCGCGAGCGGGATGGGGAGCGCGAGCGCGAGGGGGAACGAGAATCGAAACGGCGGCGGACGCGGGGGGCGGGAGACGGGGAGCGCGAGAGGGGGCGGGCACGGCGGGCGGGTGCAGGGCTGCGGCTGCGACTACGGCTGCGTCGGTCGGCGCTCCTACGCGGCGGGGGACCGCCTCGCTCGCGCGGGGGCGGGGGCGGGGGCGGGGGCGGGGGCATGGGGGCATCCCGCCGACGCTGCTCCGCCTCCTTGCGCTGCCTGTCCTCCTCCCGCCGCCGCAGACGGTCGCGCTCCTTCTTCTCTGCCTCCCACTTCGCCTTCTGCTCCTCCATGCGCGCGCGGTCCGCCTCGCGGCGCCGGTCCCGCTCCTCCCGCTCAGCCTGCTTTTGGATCCGGATCTCGTCCTGCTTCTCGCGGTTGAACGCGTCGCCCTCGACGTAGTTGGCGCGGGTGCCGAAGGCGTTGGCCATTTTAGACAGCTCCGTCTTTTTTGCAGCGGCGAGCGCGTGCGTGTCGGACGCCTTTATGCGGCCCGCGGCAGGACCCATGGTCGCCAGGTTGGCGAGCAGCTTTTCACGCAAGGCGCTGACCTGCTCTTCGATCTTCTCCTCGTCGAGCCTGCGCCATTGAATGAGAATAATGCAAGCCAACAGCGCTAAAAAACATACCCCTCCTCCTCGAGTTGGAGCTGGAGTTCAAGACATTTTACCTCGACCTTGCGCTTGCGCTCGTGCTCGAGGATGCCCTCGTCGGGTTCTCTGTGCTTCGGGGGCGCCGCATCCCAAGCGCTTGCCCGGTCCTGAGCGGGCTCGTGGGAGCGCAAGCTGGAGAGATTGCGGATAACATAGCCGTTTGTCCCGCTAGATAATGGTCAGTAAACGCAGAATGGGTCGCAGAATGGCGAACCTTCCGCGGGGAGTGGTGAGCCCGATGCCGTTGTACATGGCAAGAGGTGAATGAGCACGTGACAACTAATTAGGTTCACATCAATTCACAGCCAAAAAAGAAAAGAATACATTTAGTCCGCTACTGAGTCGACATAGTTGCGAGCAATCGCTGTAAGAGTCCTTCCAACCGATCCAAACGCGCAGAAACAGCCGCTCCCTGCTCCAGCACCTTTGCCTCGAACTTTGCGAACCGCTCATCAATAGTTTCCTTACCACTATCGCTTTCCTCTGGTGCGCCAATTAGAACCATGGTGTGCATGTAATCATGCGCATTTTCATCAGGTGCCGCTCGCTGCACACACCAAGGCTTAGCCTTTTCGTGATCCATGTTGCATTTGAGACAGACAAATATGAGTTCTGAAATCAGTTTTAGGTGCCAAGCTATAACCTCGTAGGACAATAGGACAGACCTGAACAATCGACGCATATGATATACCTCTTGTCATCGATTTCCTTGTGGCAGTAATGGCAGTCGCCCGCTTTATTCACATAATCGGCGACCTGCGTAGCAACAGCCGCCAAGCCATCTTTTTCCCAGTACAGAATATTTCGTCGAAGCTGCAGGAGTCTGTGCGATGGAACGTGATGCTTTGAGTCTTCCTCTCGGTCCACGGCTTTATCGAAACAGTCTTTGCAAAGGTCCATTGTGTTTTCGACCTCGTCCTTGGAACACTCGATGCAGCAAAAACGAGTGGATCCTATAGGCCACTTTGAACAGCTGTCGCACGAAGCACTGCGGGATTTGGCATGTTAGTTTGTACTCTGCGCACTGATTAAGACGTACGATTGCACAGGGTCGCGTCGTTCCTTGGCGAGGACCATCGCCGCCACAACTGGACGTCACTCGAATGGAGAGACGACATCAGTTGAGCCCACTGAGATGAGTCCGCTTCAGTGGAGAAGGCATCCAATTGCCCTGCCTTGTGAATGCAGTTCCTCGTAAACTCGGTGTTGCGCTATACGTTCATTCAGGGCCTCGGGAACCAGATGATGTCTCCGGTACCAGTATCTGGCGGCGTTGCGGACAAGCTGCCACAACGAGCTGATCCGGACCGCCCTCAAGCTGGGCATCAGTCGGTCGATAAAACATATAGTCGACTGGTCGGTGGGATAGAGCAAAAGTCCCTCCAACGTATATCTGCGTGGCGTCCGTAGCCTCGCTAGGAGCATAACTAGCCTCGAGCTCGGAGCCTTCGTTGTCCATTGCCATATCTTCCTCCTTTTCCTCTTGAGGAGTCGCTTCTTCAACCTCGATCGCTGGCACATCAATTTGCTGGGCCGCTTCTCCGCTCGCCTGGTTTGTTGTATTGTTTCCTGTGTCCGCTTCGCCGCCCTCTGGTTCTCCGACACCCGTAAGCGTCGCGAGATCCCGTTTAAGGATGTCCGGATGTCCCCACACCCCAGATACTTCGTCAAAGTCACCAGTGATCTGCCCGCTGTAGCCCCAAGAGACGATCTCCCCATCTTGAGGCTCTATGTAGCTCTTGAGGAAGTGCAACAACTTTCCTTGCACTTTGCCATTAACGCGGTAAGCGCCGATTTGGTCTGCGCCGGACCCCTCGAAGACACCATCGGGGTCTACGGATGTAATATTGAGGCTGACAAATCCATCCGTCCTATTGGAATACCGGTAGGTGTAGGTGCCTGACCATGGACCGGTCATTGAATTATCGGTGGTGCTGTCGATTAATGTGGCCTCATTCTCAGTTTTGGACGGTTCCTCGTTATGATAATCGATCTCTTCTTTCAGCTCGTTGAAGAAGAGCGGTGGCTCGGGTACTTCCAGATCATCAGTGTCTTCGTTCGGCACATTGTCGTCGCGATGGAGGTCGCGGCCCCAAGAGGGACTTTTTTTAATATCTGTCAACGCATAGGTCCACTGAAAGAACCACAATTAGCTTTGGCTTATTGCGAATTTGAAGGCTACTCGCCAATCCAAAAAGACTTTCTGTAGTTTCCATGTCGTGTTTTGCATCGCATAAATAGCTAGACGGAAGCATTTCAGTACCCTGGGGATAATACTAACATCTAGCATTCAATAAACTTACACTGAAGTTTGTCGGCACGCTGCCATGCAGCGAAAAAGATGACGCGCAACGAGGAATCGATAGAATCTAGTTCACGAGGGTCCAGTACCGTATCATGCGCTTTCTCCATGATCCAAAAGGCCCGTTCAAGGGTGAGATAAACGAGAGGCAGTATATACTAAGCCGAAAAATATCAGACTCGACGGTAAAAAGTTTGGAAGCATTCACGTACTTGCTCGGGTCTTCCACCACCGGCCACAGTCACCAAAGTGTTGTATTGGTCGATTTGATAGGACAATCTGCGCAGCACGGTCTTCATTCGCTTTTCGTTCCCGAGCACCCAACCCTTGAACTTGAGGAACGTTTCGTTATTCTCCCAATCCATGAAATCGAAGTCTTCGACGTTGCTGAGGCCCGCCAGCATCGACTCGATCCAGATGGTGCCAGTGGAATGCATGAACTGGCTAACTCCCAAGCGGTTGGCTGGCAAGACTTTCTTCGAGGCTTCAATGAGGGAAGCGAGGCTGCGACGTATTCTGCGGTAATACCATTGCACCGTCAATTCAAAACCTGCCATAAAATACGCCAACCAGCGGGGAAGACTAAATTTTCTTCCTCGTCAAAGCCAGCAAAGCGAATCTTGAGAACTGACGCACCTCCAGCCCTCGGGACGCGAAGTAGTAAAATTGTTGAGCTCGTGAACAGTGACGAAGGAAGATCCGTCCTCGTCTATTGCCTCAATAAGGGGTTGAATATGCTGAATGGTGATGTAATCCAGAGCCCACAGATCCTCCGGCGGCACAGTCGTTTTGGAAATTTCAGCTATATCCCGAACTTTGTCGGAATCTGCTCCTTGTTTAGCGGCGATGTCATGGATCTGCTTTAATGCGACGCCGGCTTTCTGTGTGAAGTAATCATGCACGGCCATGACAAGGTGGTTCGCCTTCACGCTCCCCTTCCATCCCTATTTAAGAGTCAGTTAAATACCACATAATCCGGGTCCAACTTGCCATTTCTTTCCAGATATTATACAGATCCTATGGCCAACGTCAGTTCTAGCTGCCGACAATATGACAAGACGCTGACCCGATCAATGATACGTTCATGTGGACCTGCGTTGAGATTGGCTATTATCTCACCGACAACTCGGTCGCTCTCTCGCTGAACCGTTAACTTGACATCGCGCAGTGAGAGTTCGATGGCGTCGAACTTCTGCTCGAACATCTTACTGTTCTCGGCCAGAATGTCGTCAATGTCCTTGGCTAGGTCTCTCTTGAAATCCGCCACTACAGATGGTCGACTATCCGTCTGGCCAGCCCTACCGTAGGACCGATCAATCTTGGACTTCGTCTCACTCTGCGACTTTGACTGTTTGTCCATTACTTGTTTGAGAAGCTTTTCGTCTTTGAGCACGGCATCCTGCCCACCGTGCTTCTCGACAAATTGTGCGATATCGCGTTCTTCCGGCGTGACCATCCGCTCAAAGACGATCTTCATCAGAATCGAGACATTCTGGTTCAAGGTGAATAGAGCTTGGTTTGCATCGCTGATGCCGACGGTAATGTGGATCTGAAGGTCGAACTGAATCGCACTTTTGTGATCGGCAAATTGCTGCCCGGCTTGCTCGAACTTCCCTTCCCACTTCGGGCTCGTGAAGAATTTCACTATTCGTGGTTGGTGAGCCGTTAAGTGAAGAACTTTGTTAAGAAGAGGCACCCACCTGCAGTGTGGCGTTGTTGGTAGCTATCGCAGATTTTGGCGCAGTACTTGATTGAGTCGATGATACCGCCCATGCGTCCACGAAGACGATCCTCTATGGAGATTCCATCTGGGCCAACGTCCTTCGGACTTGCAACTTTCTTCAATCTACAGGTGTTTGAGGCTCTCCGCGGGGTAGCGAATGATACACAAGCGCTCACAATGCGAGGATTTGCATCATGTCGCACATGGTTGTGTTGAGGGTTACGACTCTAGCATCATTCTGCCGACGAGTTAACTCGAGTTGAATTCCAGCCTTGAAGATCGAGACCGCCACTGAAGGCGAGCATTCAGCCGAGAAGACAGCATTGAATGAGAAGGCTTGCCTTGGATGAACGGGTGCACCTTTGCGACTTCGTCGAGCACATTGACCAGCAACTTGCTGTTCTCGACAAATCGGCTGACTTGTTCCTTGACGATGCCATAGGTCACATTAGCGGCGGCGACCACTTCGCTATCTGAGACCGCTGAGACTCTGTCTCCTGATAGACACAGGCCGTTAAGCGCTGTACCTTTCGATGTGAAAAGGCCTCACCGATCGCATCGAGGTTTTTTTCGCCCTTGGAGGCTTGATACGACTGGCTTTTTTTGATGGCGGCGGCAGCCTCGCCGAGGTCTGCTTCAGTAAAGGAACTGCTCATCGCTGGACGAGGAAGAGATGACTCGGATAGTATAGCTTACTGTGCTTCTCAACTGCTTCCTTGGGCGCCTCGACGGTGCCGGCCATCACCACCAACCGTTACACGGACAAGAACGGAGGTTGTCTCGGTCCTTAGAAGTCCCCATATGAGATTCTGTTGTGAGCCTTGAAATCGAGATGTCGGTACAAATTGGAACTTGAAGTGTCCGAATTTCTTGAGGTCAGCAGGATTACTGGATGTCCTAAGCGCGGGTCGCCCGGTCCCGCTGCGGACGCGGCATCGTGCCGTGAAGCCACGTGAAGCCAACCGATATGACCGACAGAAATTACGTCCGCGCTCGGCATGAAGCTTGAATAAATACGCGTCAGCTCAGAGTCGTTCCCCAACTTCAACCTGTCTCTATCGTCTCTCCGCCTGTCGTCGCTCCGCATGGCGGCCACCCCGTCCCCCCTTCCCCCCGCCCGCGAGATCCCCGAGTCGTTCTCAGCAAGTCTGCGCAGCTGGTGGGCAACAGGGGAGAAGACGAGCGCTGTTGCTGAAGAAAGGCTCTTTCGACGCCTTCCCTTTTTCCAGAAAACTCTGGCACCAAACGACAGCCCTGTCGTCGCAACCAGCTCGCGGGTGGACCTCAACAAGCCAAAGCACTTCCTCAACACTCTTTCCATCACCTCCACGAAGCCCGCAGCCAACGCACCACCACCACTGGTCCTCCTTCCGGGCTACGGCGCGGGCATTGGATTCTTCTTTGCCAATCTTATGACTCTCGCCACCTGGGCAGGCCATCGCGGAACATCGGTATACGCAGTCGACTGGCTGGGGATGGGCAGGTCGGCCAGGGTTCCGTTCGTAAGTATGGTTTTTTGCGAGGAAAAAAATTGACTCGTTTGCAGGTAATTAAGTCTCACCGGAAGGACATTCCCGGACGCGTCCAGGAAGCAGAGTCCTTTGTGCGCTGTCCACCCTTGCATTCAATTGTGACGTGCTAACCTGCGCCAGTTCGTTGACTCGCTCGAGGAGTGGCGTGCCAAGATGAATCTGGAGCAAATCACCCTGGCAGGCCACAGCCTGGGTGCATACTTCAGCGTCGTCTACGCCCTCAAGTACCCCAATCGCGTCAACAAGCTCATTCTCCTCTCTCCCGCCGGCGTCCCCCGCGACCCCAACTCGACCACCATCCCCGAACGCGAGCTCGATCCGCCGCCGCACAGTTCGTCCTCAACTGTCGAAGTCTCCTCGCAGCATAAGGTCGACGACATCCGCGCGGAGCAGGCCGCCTCTAAGCCCCCGCAGAGCCGCACCCGCCGTCTCTTCATGTACCTCTGGGAGGAGGGCTGGAGTCCCTTCCAGGTCGTCCGCTCGACCTTCTTCTGGGGCCCCATGCTGATAGGCAAGGTGCGGGTCCTCGCTCACCATCTTGTCAAATTCTGACTTATGCGGTGAAGTACTCTTCCCGCCGCTTTAGTGGCCTCACTGAAGGTAAACTCGTTCATCTTGTGGACCTCGCGAGTATAATTAATCCCTCCCTTTCTCGAAGAGGAAACGCGGGATCTGCACGATTACATCCTCAACATCACCCTTGCCAAGGGTTCCGGCGAGTATTGCATCTCGCACATTCTAGCCCCTGGCGCCCACGCCCGGATGCCCCTCGTGGATCGCATCGCCGCACTCAAGATTCCCGTGACATTTGTTTGTTCGTCTTCTCCCCGTTTTTCTCCAGTTCTTTCGTCTTGACTTTCACTTAGACGGCGACCACGACTGGATGGACCCTGAGGGCGGGGAGCAGTCCGTCGAGAACCTCCGCAAGGCTGGAAACGGCCAGGCTCGCTCTTACATCGTCAACAACGCAGGACACCATGTATATCTCGATAACCCTAAGGCGATGTGAGTCGACTCTCTTATTAAATCTCTTCGCACTGACCAATCTTTCCGCACAGCAACGACCTCATGGTTAGGGAGCTCGACCGCCGTCCTTGATTCACTACCTCCCATAGATCTCCAGGTATCATTGTAGAATATACCAGTACATTTCACTTAAATTAACGGGACTAGTAATACACTGTATTAATTTATAATGCAAGATCACCAAATGACATCACAACGTGCATTCATTGGGTCGGAACGTTGAGAGCGCGGTCGGGGTACCTGTCTTGGTCTCAGTAAAATTGAACAACCGAGAACAACACGCACTTAGCCTTGATGCGCGCCGCGAGGTCCTCCTCGTATATCTGGTCCGGACCCAGCTGGTTCCCGAGCGTGATCCACCCCGCGCGCGTATTGTGCTTGCGACCAAAGATCTCAATTTTGCGCCCGCCGGGACACATGCGCTCGATCATCCCGTACACCTCGTCCGGCTTGCGGCTCGTTTCGCGTACTTCGGACACGATCACGTCCGTGTCCAACCCACGGTTAGCCCACTTGGGCAGCACGAGCGACCCGGACGCGTCGACGACCGTCTTGACGCCAACGAGCATGTGCTCCTTGGTGTGGTTCAGCCAGTGCCCCGTGCGGCCGGTGCGGATGACGCGTTGTAGCTGTGGAAAGTATATAAATTGGGCAGCAGGAACGAGAGGAGGGCGGGCACCTGGTTCGTCTTGACCCAAATCACCTCGTCAACGCGCGTGTACCCCCACACCTTGAGGCACTCGCGTCCGACTTCCATCGCACGCCCGGTGACCCACAGAAATAGCAGGCCCTCATCCTGCAGAGTCGGGATCGGCATTGCGCGCATCTCGTCGTCCGTCATAGTACCGTACGGCAACTGAAGGATATTATAAGCAAGGATGTGCAGTAAGCATGAAAGTGCGACGCACGCTCATGTGGATATCCCACGGCGGATCCGCCATGATAACATGGAATTTGCCTAGCACCGAATAGTCGAATCGCCGCAGGTCGCAGTTGATCCATTGTGGTGGGAGCTGCCACCGTAGATATCAATACAGTCCAACCGTTGTATCACTGCACACGCACCATTTTCATCTCTTTGCCTGCCGGACCCATCCCGATGCCCAACTTATGTGGCCGCTGCTTGACTACATCCTTCCCCTTCCCGTTCTTACTGCGCGCCCAGTCGCCGTCGCTGCCGTCCCAGTCTACTTCGTAGTGCAGATATCGGCACGGCGCCTTATCTTTCCCCCGCCCACCGGCACCTAGACCAGAAGGCAGAGAAGACGGCCCGCGCGTGTTCGGCGGCGCGTGCCCATGGCTGTGTGCCGAGCCCGGGAATGGTGGCATCGACGGTGACTGCGCGTACGTCGGCTCGGAGTAGCAGGTGTTCAGATACGAGCAGTGGCCTAGTGTAGGATCCGTGTGCGCGCGTAGCAGTGGCCGAAAATGAATGAGCTCGCAGATGCTCGTGGGCGCGGTCAGTTCTGCACCCGAGAGCATCTCGTCTAGTCTGCGCGCCTTGGCGCAGTCATCTTTGGTGATATGTGGGCAAATTGGCTCGAATCTTTCGTCCGTAGATTGAAACTATGCGCACATTAATTTGCGGGATTATCTAGAGTTGGCGGTACGGACCTGCTCCGCTAGTAGACGCCCCTTCGCGGTGCCTTTCTGCATGATTGCGTACACCTCTCTCAACTCTTTGCTCAAACTTCCCAGTGCAGTGGACGCGGGCGAGTCGAGCGTAGGGTCGTCAGCATCATCATCTCCAGCAGCAGAGTCTGCCTCTTCATCGACAACGCGCTTCCTTTTGCGTGGATTGAGGCTCTCCCCGACAGCAGCGCCAGAAGGTGCAAGAGACACGTCCATGACAGTCAGTTCGCCGTTTTCGCGGGACAGCGACAGTGTTCCATGCTCCCATGTTGGGGAGAAACTCTCTAATATCGATTCAAAGCGTCGCAAATCAGTCAGTCGAAAACGGGGGGAAGCGGATGAGTTGGGCAGCAGGCCCGCTGGAGTTTTGGTGGTAATGACGCGAATGAGCAGCTGCGTAGAGGTAATTGGTGCAGACGCTTTTCCAGAGGAAAAAAGGGTGAAAAGAGCCGAGGCGGCGACGACTCTGAGAGCCGCATCCGTGGACATGGCGGGATTTGACGCGATGTGGCTTGTCCCAGAAAGGCAAGGCGATCTTTTAGACGCCGCTCTCATGTTTCGCTCCGGCTGCTCTGCTTCGGTCCAGGTCTACAACTATGGTTCTCTGGTTCTAGTGCGGGGAATTCGCATGAAAGGCAGAAACAGACTCCTGTCACTCAACTCCCAGAAAGAGGACGACATTTTCTTGGAGGTAAACCTTGGCCATGCAGACACGATGCTTCCGTATTCAAGCCAGAGTTATAAAAGCGACTAGAGACGCAATATGAGCGCCTAAAAGTGCGACTTGCCAAGGAGGAGGAGGCGAAAAGAAAAGCAGGCACCGACCACATGCATCGCGCGCCCCAACCTGAACCAGCGCCGGAAACTGCGACGCCTCCACCACGGCCGCTTGATAGTATGTGCGACATCTCTTCTTGGTTCGCCTATTAAATGAGAGACAGGCCATAATTTATCTTTGTGGGACGAGGTCGTGTCCAAGGACGATCAACGTAAACTGGCGGCGCATGGGATAAAATCCAGTGAGCGTATTTTCTGTTGCTAGAGCTTTCCATTGCTGAAAGGGACATAGTGGATGAGCTACAAACAGCATACCAAGAGGCAGACGCAGATCTGAACCGTCCTCCATATCCAGCCGTACAACGGCTTCGTCCGCGACTCCGACTTGCGTATGAGTTGTACAAGGCGATACCCCAAAAGCTCGCATTCAAGCGCCCAAAGCCCAATTGAGGATGCGATTCATGTTCTGTACAGTTGTAGTTGTGTAATTATAACCTTGTGTAATTATAACCTAGTCGTCCACAAACTCTCCCTCGTCGTCGTTCCAACCCAGTGTTGTGGGCGCGATTCCCAGACGCATCAGCATTGTACCCAATGTTTCTTGGGGCTTGTCCTCCTCGATAGATTCGACGGGTTGCTCGCTGGAATGTTCGTCGTTGTCTGCCGCGGTGACTGGCGAAATGGACCACCCCCAATTTCGTTCTGTCTCCTCGACCTTGATTCTCTTGCTGCTAGAGTCTTCGTTCCATCCCCACGAGTCTTCAAACCTTCTCTTTCCCGCCCGAGCTTCTTGGGAGTCCTTCCCCCAGTCGTCACCACCCCCGCTCTGGTTGTCCTTGACCAGTTCCCAAACTTCCCATGCAACCTCCCGCCCGGCCTCTGTCCACTTCTTCACCAGAGCCTCCAGCGTCTGCTCTTCTCCTTCGTTCGTAACTTTCACGGCGCGTTTCAACACCTGCACTTTGCGTTCTAAAGCTTGTATGGTTGGCGTCTGTCGAACAGATGAGGGAATCGATGAAGACGCGGCTAGTGGCAGAGGGGATTTAAATTGGCCCGCAGCTCGCTGGGTTCGATGCTTGAGCTTCTTCAAATCGGAGTCGTTAGAAGACAGTTCAAGGGAGATTGCTTCCTTCTTGGGCGGAGGTGGTGTTACGACTGGTTCCGGTACTTTCGGCATCATGGCTGGGGAGCGGAATGGTTTGACAAGTGTTTTGCGCTGGAGCTTTTGCGACGCCAATGTGGGTCGCTTTGGATTCGGGGGTTGAGTAGCCTGAGTCCACAAATCATCAGCTGTACCAGCGTAAATAGTTAGTAGAGACCCACGATTTCTTTGGGTGCCTCTCCTCCTTGCTGGGAACCCTGACCGCCGCTCAGGGGGTAAATTGGAATGGATAAATCTGATCACGTACTTCCTCTTCGCGTTTGCGTTTGTGTGACAATGACAAGCCATCGTTAGAGCCATCCACGGCTGCGTCCGTGGGTCCCGAGATGACATTCTAGCGTTAAAATTAGCGGTATATAGGCAAGCGTGAACGTAGATCTGACCTTCGAAACTTGGATTCCCAGTGACGTCGGATTCGAAGGTGGAACAACGGAGGAAATTTGAACGCTCTCTTTCTCGACCTGATTCGGCGTCAACAAGGGCGTCCCAGGTGGGTCTGGGCCTAGAAGTTCGGTAGATTGCGGATGGGAAAACACTGAATTCGAGCTGATGTTGGCATCGACTTCGTCCAGTTCAAGCGAAGGCGGTTCCTCTGAAAGTTCCATGGACTGCGGAGACGGACTTGAGCTTTGGAACGGGCTTGAGCTGGGAGGAAGCTCATTGAAGCCATCCTACACAATTCAATTAGTTGATTCAAGCACAAGGGTTGAATATTTACTTGATTCAGCAGTGAAGAGTCTTTTTGCATCTCTGCTGATACCATCAGAGGACTGGAACCTTGCGGGGGGCTTTTGCTGGGAGGACTAGAGTTAGTACTGTCAACCAACGTATGCTGCAATATCATGAGAAGGATCGGTGTGCGGAGCGCAACCAAGTGCTTACCGTGTTCAAATCAGATTCGCCGTGCACTGTATGATGATGGGTGTCCGGGAATACAGAAGAATCAGACGCTGCAGGTGGAGAAGATGAGAATACAGGTTCAGGACTGGAGCTGGGCGGAGAAGAGCAAAGATCGAAGGATGGTAACGACATTTCAGAATGGACGGAGATTTCTGTAGAAGACACTAAGACATCGCGACTACTTGAAGAATGAGAGTTTGAGTGTTCAGGCGTTAGTGAAAAGTGTGCTGTGGGATCGAACGATGAATCGAGAGCATCTGAAGGTAATTGAGAGCTGGAGTATGCGGGCGGTGTCAGTGGGAATGTTGGTGGCTCATCAATGGGACTTCGGGATGGGAAAACGGTGTCTAGCATATCTACGCTCTTGTCTGACAAGCAGTCGATAGGAAGAGACCTGGTTAGACTTTGGGTCAGGGACGATTCATCAAGCGTGGAAGATAGTTGGAGGTCGGAACTCGTGAGATCGGGCATGTCGATCTCGTTAGTACTAGATGGATGAGTCGAGCTCAGTTGTTCGGAGCTATAGTGGTCTCGTTGCAAAAGGTCGGCTTCCGTATTAAACTGGCCAGGACGACCGATTACTGGGGATTCTTCGTCTAAACTGATTAATGTGGACGACTCGTCCGCGTGCGACTATAAAAGACGGTTTAGACGGAAACGCTCTTGATGTAACTGACATACCATAGGAGCATGGTCGGCAGAATCGGGCATTCGTGCGGGTGATGTTAAAGGTAGATCTGAAAACTCCGCAGCAGGGGTAGGTGACTAAATATATGCGCTATCAACGACAAGCAATGCCAACCTTTCAGAGCTCACCTTTGAGTGCTGCCTATCCCCCATCGGGCTTGAATTCATTGATGATATTACGACTGAGTCGTATGAGCCATGATTCGGAGTGTAAGCAGAACTGGAGTGACTCGAAAACATGTCATCCGATGCAATTTCTTCTGCAGCCTGAAAAAGCTAGATCAGAGCATTGGCGGGGAGGAAATGGGCACAGCTTACAGTAAAGTCAATAAGGTCCTCAGTTCGTTGAGATAGTGCAGATTGAGCGATTGCTGCTGGAGAGCTTGAAGAGTTTGTCAGGGAGTTGAGAAGCAATGGACTTGGAGATGGAGCATCCTGTAGCGTAGCGAGCGAAGACTATATGCAGATGTTAGAAATGTCGAGTGTATCGAGAGAATCCCACTTCTGAAGGTGTTAGATCGCCAAAACACGGTCCAGCAAACAAGTTCGCGGAAAACTTTGGATATGTAAGTCACAGTAGGAAGAAAAATATGTATGTTCGAACCTGGGGTGTTTCAAGATCTGGAAGGGACGCGTGTTCAGCAATTGTCGATGCGGATGTATCTACAAGAGAAATTGCATCAGACATGAGAGCAGTATGCAAGCGATGTTTGCACATGTGGACGCGTTCTAAGTTCTCACGGAATTAGGCGCGCAATGATGGGTAACGCGCGTGCAGCAGAACTTGCGACTTATTGTAACCTCAAAGCATGGCCACAGGATTGCGCACATTAGGTAGTACATTCTGTTACTTGCTGCATCTTTTTAAAACCTGGCAGTGGTCCGTGAGAGCGCCCATGGGCTTCCAGCTGTATAAAAATCCATAGGATAGCCACCGCCATTCTTGCCATCTGCATCCTTATCCTGAGGCATCCATCCTACAGCTTTGCCCACCGCAACGGCCGTCTCGTAAGGAGACAGCAGTGGCCGGTCGAACGCGTATCCCCAGTCAATGGACAGCCGCGGACACGACGTCTGGATGAACGTCGAGATGTGCGGGTTAAACAGCGCGAGTTTGGCGGGAGACAGCTCAGAGAGCAGGATTGGGATATAGGGAATGGGCGTGTTTGACGCCTCGAGCTGGTTCGTGATTGCCTGCGAAAAGTGAGATGGGAAGAGGAAAACGAATGATGCACAAGAGCTACCTGTAGTTGCTTGAAGCTTCCTTGCCGCCCCAAAGTGCCCAGAATGACCCCCCATAACGGAGCAGAAGAAACCGCCTCTTCACGGGCAAAGGCCGCTATACTTTTACGTGCAGTTTGAACGGCATCATCTCGGACAGAATGCATTTCGCGATGGTCGTATCGTTCTCGTGTCAGCTTCTTTGAGTAAGGGTCGTAACGAAACGCAGGGACAGTTGGATTGGCAATCATTATTGACTCGAGGTGAAAGCGTCCATCCCCCAGGTAACTACAGGGAAACATGAAAAGAATGCGCATGCAAGATATAGTGAACTCATACATCAAGGCATCGACATCGCCCAGGCGCGGCGCCGTGCATCCCAGAATCTCACCTGGCGACAAAGGTTTTGATCGCGGTATCGTGGCGTCATATTTACCCCGCCAAAAGCTCGCTTTGGGAGTGTTGATTACACTCGGGGACGTGGACTCTTCAGAGATGAAACCGGCCGGCTGTTGCAGAGAGACCAAGTCTTCGTATTCAGCAGAGAGATCTTCCTTGAGCCGTTGGAGTGCAGCAACGAACTGAATCGTGGAGACCAAAGCCAGCTTTGTCGGTTCTCGACTGGATCCTGCGTCCCGAGACGACGAGCCATCAGGAGACATTGGGCCCTCTATTCGAAGGTGCCCTGTCGTAGGCCCGATTTGACGGCCCGCGGGAATCTTGCTGTCTGATTCCTCTGAGTCCAGCAGCTGCTTCGTGGAACAGATGTCGGTCGTCAGGAAAGTTGAGACGCACGGACTGGGCCAGATGCACGGAGTCTATGGCGATCTCTACAAAAATGTAGAGGGTCTTGATGGACGTCTGATCCATGGGCACTGTCGGCGAGCTGAGTCCTGCACTAGGTAGAACCTTCGGAGGACACACCAAGACAACTGTGGCCATAATGAATAAGCATGTCGCAGCCCAGGGCTACCGCAGTATAGTCGTCGACGCAGCAGGCGCCATAGGTGACATCGCCCATAATGACAGTCAACGCGGGTGTGAATCTGCAGCATTGGGTGTCAGAACGTATCGATGCAGAGGCACGGAGGGAGTACTTTTCGATGATATCTGCGATGGTGCATGCAAACATCTGCAGACCCTCTGGCATCTGCAAGGCAACCATGGTCGCGTTATTTTTGCGGACATGGAATATGGTTTTGTGTATCTCGAGCGAATAATTGCTGGGCAATTGGGCAATGGCGGCATTGAGTTGGGGGTCCTGCAGAATGTCCTGAGGGATCTGGTTGCTCAGGGTGGGGGCACCTGGGCGGGAAGGAGTGGCGGACTTGGTGCCGACGAAGCGTCTGCGCTGGTTTCGTTGCGTTCGGAGCCATGGTAGGACAGTGAAAGAACGGAGGTCGCGGCCCGAGACTGAGAGTGACGCGTTAGTTGCAGTGCAACCTAGTCGCGTCCGATTACGTCTGCCCAAAGGCCTGCCGCTTGCGTCTGCTTGCGTCCTGCATCCCTTCCTCCATGACCTCCAGAAATGGCCATTGCGCAATGCGCGCGTCCTGCGGCGCTACCGCCGTCAAACCCCTTCCTTGTCCGTATGACGGGCCAGCCGTTGAGGTGCGAGGACTGCGTGTCGTGCGTGCACTCTACTGACACTCCCTAGCCCGAGGATTCGGACGCACGCTCTGTACTCATTGACGTCTGTGGTCCAGAATTTGCAGAGGGACCCGTCTGCTGTACCTCTGACCAGGTCGAGGCACTACGCGAGAACTTCGGGCCCGTCGAGAGCCTCCTTTCCGCTTGCCCTGCCTGTCGGAATAATTTCCGCTCGTTCTTCTGCACGTTCACCTGTTCCCCGAACCAGGGGTCGTTCGTCAACATCACTTCCACCCAGACAACACAAACTGGAGAAACCGCCGTCAAGTCTCTCGATTTTCATGTCGGGCAGCAGTTCGGAGAGGGTTTCTTTGACAGCTGCAAGAATGTCCAATTCGATGCGGGCAATGCCTACGCCATGGACTTGATTGGCGGCGGTGCGAAGAACTACACCTCCTTCCTGAAATTCATGGGCGACGAGAAGCCTTTACTCGGCAGCCCGTTTCAAATGGACTTTCCCCTTCACACTCCCCCCGAACTCAGTGCTCTGAACCCCCCACCTCGAAATTGCTATGATGATGATTTGGGAAGCCGATGTCCATGCATAGACTGCCCCTCCATTTGTCCAGTTCTGCCGGAGATTCCTGCACCCGGCTCGGAGCCAACATGTCATGTCGGGGCCATAACCTGTCTGTCCTTCGTCCTCATCCTCGCATATTCACTGGCGGTGGTTGGGTTCCTCATCGGCTACATTGTCCAAACCACAATCCGGAGACGCGGAGAGCAAACTCATGAGCGAATGGCCCTTTCCGGCGAGACTGGATCAATCTCCTCACCGAGATCCCAGAGCAGAGGTCTCGTCGGGGCGGCCTCACTCGCCCAATATATGGACGATGAATCCGGTGGCACGCAGTTCGAGTCCCGTCACCTTGGCCGTGGCGCCTCTCTGGTGGATCCCATTCAAACCGTCCAGCCTCGGCAATATCCTCTTAATAATATTCTGAGACGAGGATTTTATCGACTTGGGTTGCTCACAGCTTCCTCCCCATGGTTGACATTCTCCCTTGTCTTCTTGCTTGTCGGTCTCTTAAATATCGGGTGGAAATATTTTGCAATAGAGACTGACCCTGTCCGTCTCTGGGTGGCCCCGACGTCGGAGAGCAGGATACAGAAGGAATACTTTGATGAAAATTTTGGACCATTTTATCGCCCGAGCAGATCTTCGTGACTGCTGCCGATGTCGCCACCGAGTCCAACTCTTCGCTCTCACTCGTCGGCGGCAGTGGACCCGTGCTGTCGTGGGACCACCTTCAATATTGGTTCGAGGTTGAGGCGGACATTCGGGCTCTCAAGTCATCGCCAAACGGATACCGTTTGAGCGATGTGTGCTTCAAGCCCGCTGGTCCACGAGGAGCGTGTGTTGTCCAATCCGTGGGTGGTTGGTTCGACAATGACCTCGATGCCTACAATGAAACATCATGGAAAACCCACCTCGAACTATGTGCCACCCAGCCTGTAGAATGCCGGCCAGATTACGAGCAACCACTTGCGCCGCAGTATGTTCTCGGAGGCGTTCCAGTGGATGAGGATGGTTCCAAGGACTATTTGGCAGCAGAGGCAATGGTCATAACATACGTTGTCGACAACTCTCTTGATCCCGCGATCCAGGCAAAAGCGATGGAGTGGGAAGAAACTCTCCGACAATATCTGGTAGAGTTGAGCGACAGGCTGCCTGCCGAGGCTGGATTGCGAATTGCCTTTTCCACCGGCGTCTCCCTTGAAGAGGAGATTAACAAGAGCGCGAATATGGACGTCAAGATCGTAGTTTTATCCTACCTGGCCATGTTCTTCTACGTCTCCTTGACGCTCGGCAGCGGCTCGCCGGGACGAGAAGACGAAGGTGTGGTGTCATCGCTTGTTCAGTGGGCTCGTAATTTCCCTCGGTTGTTTACGCGGGCGGGGATTTCTTCCTCATCGCTCTCCGTCGACTCCCGGACAGTCCCCCGTCTATTCCCTCGTCTCCCTTCCTCCCTTTTCACCGGTTCGAAATTTTTGCTTGGGCTGTTTGGCATCTCGTTGGTCATCCTATCGGTTTCTTCCTCTGTCGGCTTTTTCTCCTTTATCGGGGTCAAAGTGACCCTCATCATCGCGGAAGTCATACCCTTCCTCGTCCTGGCCGTCGGCGTCGACAATGTGTTCATTCTTGTTCACGAGCTTGACCGTCAGAATCTATTACATGGCCCCAACGCAGCCCCGACGACCCATGGACCAGGCTTCGCGACCCCCATTTCCCCGAATTCACACCGCTCGCCGTTCGATTCCACGCAGGACGATGTGGATGCGGCGTCGATGCCGCTCTATCTGTCTGCCGAGGAACGTGTCGCGCGGACACTGGCGAAAATGGGCCCGTCAATCTTGCTTAGCACTGTCACGGAGACGGTTGCGTTCGCGCTAGGAGCGTTGGTGCCCATGCCTGCCGTTCGTAATTTCGCCCTTTACGCTGCAGGAAGCGTGCTCCTGAATGCAGTGTTGCAAGTGACTGTGTTCATAAGTGCGCTGTTGCTCGATCTCAGGCGTGTAGAGGTAATATCTATTTCTTAAGAGCCTTCCTTCGTCTAACATGTACTCTAGGCAAGCCGCTGTTGACTGCTTCCCTTGTATCCGTCTTCCAACGCGTATAGCATTGCTCGATGCGCCGGCGTATGGTAGCGGTTTGGGACGCATTGCTCGTTTCATTCGGCGTCACTATGCACCGTTTTTGCTCAAACCCGTGGTCAAGGGCGTTGTTTTCGTTATATTCGGCGGTGTATTCGTTGCGTCTGTAATATCCATGCAGCACATCGAGCTTGGCCTAGGTATGGCTTCCTTCCTCTATGGCGGCTTACGAGCTCGCTGACCTATATAATCAGATCAAAGATTGGCTTTACCCTCGGAATCTTATTTGGTTTCTTATTTCGACAATGTAGACATGTATCTGGACGTGGGCCCGCCAGTATACTTTGTCTCACGCGGCCTCGATGTGACCCAGCGACCAGCCCAGCAGGCTCTATGCGCACGGTTCACTACTTGCCAAGACTTCTCGGTGGCCAACTTACTCGAGGCGGAACGGAAGAGGCCCAAATCATCGTTCATTTCGGAGCCCACGGCCTCCTGGATAGACAATTTTTTCAGTTGGCTTGACCCCGGTCAGGATGAGTGCTGTCGCGTTCGAAAAGCGGATCCGTCTGTGTTCTGCAGCGAGCGTGACTCTTCCCGGTTATGCCAGCCCTGCTACCTTTATAAGGAACCTGCGTGGAACATCACAATGGAGGGTCTACCGGAGGGCGAAGAGTTTATGTGGTATCTGAAACAGTGGCTGATTTCTCCTACCAGCGAAACTTGCCCTGTGGCGGGCAAGGCCTCCTTCGGAACAGCGTTATCAATCAGCGAGGACGGTACTCAAGTTGCTGCTTCTCATTTCAGAACATTCCATTCTCCCCTCAAGACGCAGGCCGACTTCATAAATGCCTTTGCCGCTGCTCACCGTGTGGCGGAGGATATCTCTAGACAAACCGGGACGGATGTGTTCCCCTACTCCTTCCCTTATGTCTTCTTCGACCAATACGCGCACGTCGTCGCTATTACGCAGGAGGTCCTCGGCTTTGGGCTGGCAGCAGTCTTGCTTGTTACAGTGATAATGCTGGGGTCATGGCGAACAGGAACGATTGTGACCAGCGTTGTCGCGCTCACAGTGGTAACCGTCATGGGGGTAATGGCCGTCTGGGACATCAGGTTGAATGCAATCAGTCTCGTGAACCTCGTCATCTCGCTCGGGATCGCGGTCGAGTTCTGTGCGCATATTGCTCGCGCTTTCATGAGCGCCGGCTCTGGGTTACCTATGGATCATCCGGCGGGCCAGAGGGAGAGAGACGAACGCATGTGGACGGCCTTGGTGGACGTTGGGCCATCTGTGAGTCCCTCTGACTTTTCCGCGGACGATGACCTGACTGCTCGATTACCAGGTGTTGTCTGGCATCACATTCACGAAGTTAATCGGGATGTCCGTCTTGGCTCTCACTCGTTCGCGACTGCTCGAAGTCAGTGTGATGAGATTTCTCCCTGAGCATCCATACTCACTTCCTGCTCCAGATATACTACTTCCGGATGTGGCTTACCCTTATTATTTCGGGAGCTCTACACGGACTTGTGTTGCTTCCTGTCATCCTCAGTGTTGCCGGCGGACCCGGTTTCCCTCAACAGGAGGCAGACGAAGAGTGGATGTCGAATGCTATTAGAAACGATTACGAATACGCGTAAGTCGTTTCCTTAAATCCTCCATCGTTTTGAGATTTATTCTTCAAACAGTCCCTTCCTGGCGGACGACGACTCCGTAGCCAGTGATTAGTTGGATGTAATACTTATAATACTTCAAAATTTTGCATTGCTATTTCGGAGAGGGCAAGATATATAAAACAAGTACTGCCATGCCATTCAGTCTTTACCTTTTGGCTGATCTGGATCTTGACCTGCTGTCTCTGATGTCGCTCATACTCCTTCGTCCCCTGCTACCCGACCGAGAACGACTCCTGCTCCGGCTATACCGCGAGTACGATGAATAAGAAGAGCGTGAGCGAGAACGGGAACGCGACATGGATCTCGAACGCGAGCGGCTGGAGCGAACAGAGTAGCTCCTGGATGTCGACCGTCTTCGGCCGTAACCACCACGCTGGTAACTCGGGGAGCGTCTCCGAGGTCCCAAGCGATCTTGCGGTCCGGGGCCGCGGCGAATCGGAGAACGCGATCGAGAGCGACTGCGTGAGCGCCCCCGGCGGTAGAAGTCGCGTCCCGGCGGGCCACCTCTGCGGAAAGGTCGTCCGCGATACGAATCACGCATGCGAGGGCCATCTCGGCCATCTCCAATTCTTCTACGAAATCCGGGCCCCCCGGGGGGCGAGCGCGAGCGCGAGCGGGACCGAGAGAAGGATCGAGGGCGGGCGTGTCCATTTCGAGGGGGACGGGGTCGAGAACGAGAACGTGAGCGAACGGGAAGCTCGGAGAGCTCGACTTTGATTACGGCGCCGTCAATCTGGCCGCCATCCATGTGAGAGGCGGCTTTCTGGGCGGACGGGGGGTCGGCATACTCCAAGGCTGCTTTCCCTCTGTTTTGGCCGGCTAGGTGCAGAAGTTGAGGTTCGGTGCAATAGAAAACAATCAAGACGGCGTACATTTTCCGTAAACTGGTAGATCAATCTGGACGATATCGCCATAAAATCCGAATATTGTTTTGAGGTGGGTCTGGACAACGTTGCGGCTCAAGTTTGTGATAATAACGACCTTGGCTGAAGGCTTATTTGTGGCAGGCTGCTTGCTGTCCACGTCCATGTCTACATCTTGGTCCATATTAGGCCGGGGCGACAGAGACCGTCCCCTCGTCGACATTTTCGTGGACGTGTGGGCAAGAGAGTGGGTGTGACGCGTTACGCGTGACCGTCACTATTAGGTCGCGATCCCGCCTGCTCCCGATTCCGCGACATTGGGAAGGTCGTAATTTACTATACAGTGGAATCCATGGACCGAGACTCTAACGACGCTTCGGAAATATGGTTGACATGTAGAACCTCTCCGTCGTGGCCCGCCAGAGTACAAGTTACAAGGTGCTAGGAGTTGTCCAGCAATCTGTCCAATGCGGAACCGCGTCGCCGTCTGTCTAATTTCTCAAGCGGCAAGGAGACTTCCATCTCATTCATCTAGGATTCAGGAAAATTTTGATAGGGCTGGTCTACTCTTCTGCCACGATGTATTTATCACGGATGTCCTTCCATTGTTTCTGCAAGGCATCAGGCTCCAAGGCGGTCATAGCAGATATATCAGACGCACCCCTTTGTTCCAGCGGTCATAAAAGGCAGTGACACCCGAGTCGAACCCAATCCCGAAGGCGAACGCGCCGGTGAAGATAGTAGCGACGAATACGCCTGCTCAAAGTGAGAACCGCACGCCGGGATTATAGGGAACGCACTGTTCCGCCTGAAGAACGTATTATAAATGGTGGTAGACAACTGGAGAATTGTGAGAGAGACGTTGAGCAGAGGGTCGGAAATTTACCGCCATAATGGTGATGGAGAAACGGATCTTTGTTTGGTCGTGTCATTTTCGCAGGTCAATCCCACTTCAAGCATGTTCGCCCTTCGCCGCTCGTCGTTGCGGCTGGCGACGAGCGTGCCTTTTCTACGCCCGCCTCGAATATCGTGTGGTTTTTCTGACCAGGCCCCACCCCAACCCGACCAATCCCGTCCTGCCTCAGACTGGGAGGAGTTTACATCCAGCCTCATCCCCGACGCAGGGCGCGCAATGCTCGACGAAACAGGCCCCAGCGACTCTACGCTTCCACAGGATTACGTCAACCCCTTCGGTACACCAGACGCCCTATCCACCTCCCCCATAGCCTCCTACAGATTCCATTGCTATTCGACGCGAAACAATACCAAGAATACATTCACCGACCCCGATGGCAATGTTATCGCGTGGTTTTCTGGTGGCTCGTGTGCTTTCAAAAAACGCAATCGGGCCTCTTATGAAGCAGGGTATCAGTGTGCAGTCCGGATGTTTGAAAAAATAGCAGTGACGGTAGCAGAGAAAGAGGACAAGGAGACAAACTCCCTGGCGAAGGGGCCAAACTCCCTGTCCATTGACTTGTTTCTCAAAGGGTTTGGGCAGGGGAGAGAAGCGCTGATGAAGGCCCTTATGACGGCTCAGGGAGACGTCGTCCGCAATCGCATCGTTTCCATAACGGATCGCTCTCCGATTAAGATAGGAGGAACGAGAGCTAAAAAAGTAAAAAGACGTTGAAGGTACGTGTTATGGTCATTTCTCCGACTATGCTCTTTAATGGATGGGTAGGATTATTGCATTTATCTGCTTGGTACTGTCTAATGGTATCCAAAAGATTTGGCTCTACAAATTCTAAGACGGCGGGACAGTGCAAGCGAGGTCAAAATGAGGATCCTCCCTGTACTTGGTATACTGCGCCCTGTTCAGTGAGTTCAGTGCGACGCGTTTATCGACTTCGATGTCTTCTATCAGGGCGTCTGCAACATCACTCAGTGCTCCGGTCGCGATATAATGGCGAAGGACGAACCGCGAGACGTGTAGTCTAACTCTGGTCTGATGTAGCCCAGAACCAAGGCGTTCATCTCGTATCCGTAAAAGTCTGAGCGGAACTCATGCATGATGTGGATTTCCTGCGGCTTTGTGACGAAAGTATGCGAAGAACTTGGGACAGTACGCACCGCAGTCAGGGTTTTATTCTTGTAGAATGGATTGTAGCCCAAGCTCATGACCATGGGGTGAACGCGAACATCTTCTTGGCATAATTCCGTCGCGCCGTCTTTCGGAGGAAGGACTTGAGCATAACCGTAGTAGACCCCTGTTTTGGCCACGCTGCTCATCGGCGTGATAGACTCATCGGGGAGATTTGCTTCAAGGAAGGAGATATCATCGATTTAGGCTCTTGAGAGAACATAGAGCTCAAACCAGTTGGGCATCCCAGCTCTTTGCTCCCACGGCCAAATCCCTTCTGGACCGGCCCAGCGAGCAAGATAGGAAACGGCAGTTCTGGACAATCGGGACCGACGATTTGGGGACGGGCCAAGCGAAACTGGGTTGTCTGCCGCGGGGCTTCTGGGCGTTCTTCGAGCTGGTCGACTTCTGCAGCGGTGGCCATCGGAGTGTGTGATAGACCTACTACAATCTGACTCGCCCGTCCCACACGGCAAGCTGACGCAGACTTGGCCTAATCCGGCATGTCCAACTACTATCCTTACCAACAAGCTGCAACCCCGTCCACCTACAATCCATATTCCCAGTATGCAGCGCAGGCCTCGTATGCCCAGGGATACTTCCCCCCGTACCATCCCCCGGCCCCGCCGCCACCAAAGCTTTCCCCGCCCCCGCCCGACCTTCCTCCGCCTCCCCCAGATCTAACCTCCATCACGCCCCACGTCGCGTCCAAAGCAATCGAAAGGCTCATAGCATCCGAGCTACGCGATGCGGGCTTTTCTTCAGCCCAACCTCAGGCAATGGAGAGCCTTGAACGCGACGTCGTTGCCTGTGCGCATCACGTCTCTCGTTCGCGAAACTGAGCCAACTCTCCCGCAGTCATTGAACGCCTGTATGAGCGCGCACACCAGTACGCCAATCTTTCCAACAGGTCTGCAGCCATCGCCACGGACCTCGTCCTTGCGTGCGAAGAGTTCAACATCGCGCCCGAGGCTTTGCGTCCCACAAGAGCCAAAATATCCAGGAAGAAGAAAAAGCGGAGTAAGCGCTGGCAATATCTCTGCAAAGTCGTAACTAATATGCCAACAGCCGTTCCAGCGACGCCGACCCTCATTCCCGCTCGTTCTCGTTCCCCGTCTCCCTCGCGACTGCCGTCTGACGATGAAAGTGTACCGCCATCCATCCCTCCTACACTACGGACGTTGCCGTCCTACTTTCCGAGCCTGCCGCCGAAGCACACGTATCTTCGGACCCCTGTATGTTTTACCTGTGTGTCTGAAACCACCCATCCATGCAATTCTCCAGGCATCTCCACCGAAAAAGGCGGCCATTCCGTCCCTCGAAAAGAAACTCGAGACCGCCGGTTTGGTCCAAAAATCACTGAGGAACCTCATGGTAGCGACAGAAGACGCCAAAGGGCAGGAAGAGGGCGAGCTGCTCGGCCATATTGTGAATTCCGAAACTGGCTTGCATCCACGCAAACGGTGGAAACTCTCTCATCCGTCGTCGCGCAAGATCAAGTCGTCTGCCGGTTCCCGTATTCAAACTTCTGTAGTCCATACCAGCTGATTGTATTATATCCCTGCCAATCTGTTCCTTATGTCTCGCCACCATCCCCATCAGTCTTAAGCCGGGCAGACCGCCTGCGGGGCAAGTTGCTGACTTGCGGTATACGTCGTTTCCCTTTCTTTGCATTTGAGGGTGAAATGATACTTGTATCGGTCGCCGCTGGGTCTGCGTTTTGCGACGGGGCTTCAGCACCGGATTGCGAGGGTGCGCCATCCACCACTTGAGCCCCGGAATCTTGGTTCTGTCCCGGAGGAATCAGTTCCGCGACTGGATCTTGCGGTATAGCGCGCTTTTTGCGAGGAGCAGCATCCTCAGAAGCCGGAGTTGCCACTCTTTTCGTCCCTCTGTCAGCACTCTTATTCTTCGCAATAGGTCTCGGCCTAGGTCTCGCTGGATGCGCGACAGTTGGGGGATCGATTGCCACTGGCTGACTATTCCCAGCTCGCGGTTTAGATGTAGAGCGTCTAGAGGGAGTCTCAGTTTCCTCCTCATTTCGTGGTAATAGACCGTCTGGCTTCTTCAACTTGTCGTAGTGGAGTCGGCACTGTGTGTCTCGTCGGGTTGATAGAAACGGCACAAAACAGAATACTCACAATGGTGGCCGAACGGCCCATCTGGGTTCCGATAGCTTTCCACTTGTTACCCATTGTCTTGACGGCCTCGAGAAGTGCCTTGTCTTCCTCCTCGCCCCAGTCATCCTTTTTGATTTTTGCGGGATCGAGGGAACCCGTCCAGCGATCACGGCACTGCTCGTTAGTTCTGCCGGGAATAACGCTAGCTATCTCCGCCCACGACTTGCCATATCCCGCTATGGCAGCGATAAGCCGTTTATCTTCTTCCAAAGACCATGCACCACGCCGGAGAGACGGATCGAGGGTACGCAGGAAACGACTAGAGCATTGCGCCGCTGTCACATCAGGAGCGACATATTTTGCAACTTGCGGGGAGGTTTAGCACATGGATAAGGTGCAAAATAATGGTCATACCAAGGCTCCAACACGTGCCATATTGTCTCACAGCGTCCAATATTTTCTGGTCGGCCTCTGCGGTCCAGACGTGTCGCGAGCGTTCCTGTACTTGTCGCATGCAGTCTATGGGTAAACGATTGGTCTGCACGCAGCACAAAAGTCAGGGCCACGCAAAACTTCTGCACTGGAAGTTACCCCAAGCTCTTTAGCGACCTCTACCCAGTTCACATTTTTCGGCTTCTTCTCCAAAATATTTTGCAAGCTTTCTATTTCGCTGGCTTTCCATTCTCCTCGATTCACGATGGGGCTGAGCTCCCCGATCCATTTAATCTTGCATTCCTCAGCAGTTCTTGTGATACTAGATGCGTCGGAAACCTGGATAATAGGCACCATGAGAAATGAATAGAGCACACATACCAGGTTTATTTTACCTTCTCAGCAATAATAGACCAGTTAAGTTTGTTCGCCATCTGCAAATCGGTGGTTGTAGACGACGCTCTGTAAGGAAATGAGTAAACGAGCACCAGTCACTGCGAAGAAGAATGACTGGCCCTTCCAGTTGTTCAACGCGCCGCATTTCAGCGTTGACGGCCACTTTTAACGTTTCGACCTCCTTCGCAGGCACTAGGTTCGGAGATTAGAACCGAGCCGTTTAGTGTTGCAGAGACCGCACTTGTATGGCGAACCGTAAAGTTTAAATATCGCGTTCTCTTCATCGCATCTCCGAAAAAGGGCGATTCCTGAGTATGTTCAATTATCATTCACTTCGAAAATAATGAACTTCGTACGGGATTCAGAAAATTGCGAATGGGTCCAATCGGTGGCTTTGCATCTGGGATATAGAAATCGCACTCAAGGTCCGACTCGCCGTCCTCGGTGTCGGCCTGGGCCTGTCAAGGCGGAATCAACATTGAGCACGGAGAGTTGGGGCGACTACAAACAATCAATTTGTTGAGTTCTGCCAGTTCGGCGCCGAGTTTTTCAGCGTGCCTAGCGAGAGCATACTGGTGTTCTTGGTTCGCCTGCAAAGTAGCGAGAGCGAGCTCCTTGGGTGTTGGCTGCAAGGCCATCGTGGACACGTGATCGATTAACGCGTCTCCAAAACCGTCATGGCGAACGCCTCCGCGAAACGTATCGGTAGGCTCCCGCTCGTTCTACGCCCGTCTCATCATTCATCTCGCTTTAGCAAATCAAAATGAGGCGACTGTAAAAAACCTCAGGCTCGGCATGATTATACCAACCATTATCTCCCTCGTTTTACGGCTGCTGCTCAGAAGAGGCTCCCTGCCCCCCTCAAAAGGCTCGCTGTTCCTTTACACCGTCACATTCTTTCCTGCGTTTTTTCTTTCAAACTACCTTATCAAAATTGGCACTACCAGACGTGATCCGACGACTGGGACGCTGATTTCATACGGTGAAGATTTGAACCAGCCTGGCGTTACTGAGTGGTGCTTCGACATTCTATATGTTACATGCAAGTTCAGTCCTTTTCGTCTTGCTCTGAACTTGACCGCGTCTGCAGGGGCCTGCCAAATTGGATCTGGGGCTTTCGGGGAATGGTTTTGGTGGTTATATATGGTGGTGAGTCTTGTATTTCCTCCACTGTGGCCGCGCCCTCTCAGCCCGACCAGATCCCAATCTACGCAGTCTACAAGCTATGGACATCGGTCATCTCGCCCATGGTCCTCGGGAGATCTCCCCCAGCCGCCGCTGAGGATGCTGCTGACAAGGACTCGACCAGCAAGCGACAAGAAAAATTGCGGAAAAGAAGCGAACGCGGTGACCCCCGCGTTCGGGCTCAGCCTGGGAGAAAATGACAGTATTCATACTGCCCTGTTGTACGACTATCGGTTTAATTCAAAACTGGCCTCGTTTTTTGCCAACCGAGTTCGAGCTCGTGTGCCCCTCCCAGCAAACTCACAAGTCGTCGAGAGCTGTACATTGAAAGCAGAAGGACATCTAAACTGTCTGTTACCGGCGAAAAGAATCCCTTTCAGAGTGAGACCGATCCTCCTGCGACTTCAAGTTGGAGCCTACCAGTCACTGCTGCATAACTGCTGCTGTTCTTGCCTTGGAACAACCAGACGGACAGCAAGCTGGTCAATTGATACAGCAGCAAATCGAATTCCCCCCGCTCTTGTTCCTCGATGAGCCAGAAACCGTGTCAACCTCTCAACACTCTGACTTCTGGATGTCCCGAGGATGTCCGCAATCTAAATTTAGATTTGGCATCAGAGAATGATTGACGTCTCACAGCCACCCAGCGGAGTCTTGGCAAGTTTTGTAACTGGACACCGAGAGAGCAAGCCGAGAGCCTGCTTCAAATCGGGCGCAGCTTTCACGCCTGTGTTCCGTTAGTTAAATTCTTGGGTTTATATTTCCGTCTGTCATTCGCGTGCGCTGAAAATGTATCCTTTCGATGCCGTCGGCCGGCAAACTAAAGGTGCCGACAAATGTGGCGGTGCGATATACTCAGAGTCCGATCCAGAGATCAAGCACCTCTTGCGAACTCAAGCTTGTTTTCAGCCAATCTTCCTCGTGTGACTTTCTGAAGATACTTAGTCGTTCAGAATCACGTCCACTTGGCCCATGGCGGCTTACGTCTACAGAGGTGCAAGTCGTTGCATGCACCTCGCTTACATGCCTAATCCTTGGTAGAACTCGATTCCCCCGTCAGGCGCTTCCTTCACACCAATTTCGTGCCCTCGGACGTTCAGTGCAATGACATTAGAGCCGTTCTGAATGACTCATTCAAGAGTCTGGACAAAATTGACGCCGAGATAGCACGGTTGTCATCCCAACTAGCCCAACTTGTTGACCACAGGGAAAAACTGTGCGCTGATATCGATGCACACCATGCGATGACCACGCCTGCTCGTCGATTGCCGAGGGATATTATCCAGGAAATCTTCGTTGCTTGCCTACCCTCAGACAGGAACTCCGTTATGGTGCCATTCGAGGCACCCATTCTCCTCGGCCAAATTTGCAGCGCCTGGAGGACGATTGCCCTATCGACGCCGTGCCTTTGGTCCAGCCTGCATGTCGTCATTCCAGGCACCGCCCAGAGTGTTCGTCGCGTCTCTGAGGCTATCAAAGTATGGCTCAGTCGCTCTGGCGCGCTACCGCTTTCCATCACGGTTGTGTTGTCGCGCACATTCAACGACACTTCCACTTCCGTTTCAGAAATACTCACTACTCTAGGCATGTTTGCATGTCGCTGGAACAAAATGCAATTCTTATTTGCGTTGGCCACCGACTCTTTGATGGATTCACTGGCCCAGATCCGGGTAGAGGATGTACCTCTACTTGAGCACATTTTAATGTGTTCTTGGATTAAGGACCCCCCTACCCCCGCGGTTTCTCTCCCAATTTTCGACGCCCCCAGGCTTCGGGGTGTTTCCGTTAACTTCTTCGGGCACGCTTCTGCTCTCCCGGAGGAATGGCATTCTTTAACAGAATTGCATTTAAACACTGGAAACCGCTCAGGACGCGCCTTGGGATTTATGACCCAGGAGGGTGGACACACGGGCGCCACAACGTATTTATCCCCACATTTGGCCCTTGACATTCTCCGCCGTTGCCCTAATCTCACGACCGCTTCGCTCGAGGTCACACACGAATATTCAGATATTACGATAATACCCGCCACTGACCCCAGCCTATTTGGGCCCCCAGTTACCCTTTCCAAATTGAAGTCGTTATCTGTCTCTTTCGCGCGTAGACGCCCCCACGATGAATTCTTCGAGACACTCATTCTTCCCCAACTCCAATCCTTCGAGTTCACTGGCTGCGTTGGCAGAACCCGCGCTCCGTTCCTCTCGCTACTAACGCGGACGGGCTCTCTAACAGAGCTCACACTTCAACTTCGAAGATTCAGGCTGGTTCCGGTCTTGGAATGCCTCACATTAACCTCCGATATCACAAAGCTCAAACTGAGCAATCTCGAGGGTCCGGGATGGGGCAATTGGTTCCCAGACGACAACAACTCCGCTCCGATGCCACATGAGGAGCTTTTAACTCTGCTCTCAAGCGACACTGGCCTGGTCTGTCCGCGTTTGACATCGATCGAACTCGACGGTTGTACACTCTTTTCTGATGCCGGTCTGCTGAGGTTTCTCCAGCGACGACTGGGGAACGAGGACGGGACTGTGCCTTTGAAAAATTTCCGCGCAGTATTCTCGCGGCAGAAGGATCTGGATGTGGAGGCTGATGTCAAGTCTTTTATTGAACCGGGTGTGACTGTGTCGCTGTCCTACCCTCCATCTTATGTCCCACCTCTACTGCAACCTTATTCTCCATGGGAGGGTATCTCTGGTCCAATCCCCTACTTCAACCACGAGAATCTGTGGCCACATCTTAATTAGTCCGAATCGCTGTAGGTTGTAATTGCTTTTGTTGTATTACCAGCGTTACTTCATCTGCGGAACTACCGAAATTCTTGGTTACAGATAGCGGCCATGTATGAGATACGAAACGACGCGGGTACTTAGGCACCGGCTGCAGTACTAAGGCACACCGAAGGACGTTCAGCACGAAGGTTGAATGGGTAGGTAGGTTCTAGAGCTTTAGCTTTGTGCAGCGCCCACAAGAATTGGAGTAGCATCGGGCCAGGTACCACGATTAACCAGCTTCGTCGCGCCATGGCCTTGGAACCTGGTTTAAATATGGAGAAAATATAACCATATGTATACGAGTTCGGAAGTGGTTAAAAATGGCTCATGCCAACGCGGCCAGATTTCGTGTGATCTTGGTGGGTAAGAGCCAGCCTTGGTGGAGCTGCCGTAGAGCCATGGCAATCCCCGCCGAGTATTTTTTTGGCGAGTTGGCGCCAAACGATGAGACTGCTGCCTGAGACGCCATTTAGTTTATTGTGGCGCGTTGCAAAGATGGTGTCGTAGATTTTGTCTTGCAAAGGCGGCCGTCGCCGGCGTGGCCAGGTCGGGCCCGGGGATTCCGAAACATGAGACATCATGTAAGCCGCTATTTTGGCGGTGCCCGCATTCACGTTGATCCCGTCGAGGCTGTTAATCTGATGCATTCTGTCCCTTTGTCTCGGCCCGTGGCTTTCTCAAGGCCTCTTGCTCTTTACTTTCATCTTCCCCTTGACAATCAGGTTTCCTGGAGCCTGGTATTCAGGTAATTTTGGGACGTGGGCATAGCAGCGCCTGGCAGCGACCTATATTTTGATCTCGTAAACGCCCCGCACTCACGACTATCCCACCCACCTCACACCCATTCATATTGCAACGATGTCGACAACTGCAGACGTCCCAAACCCTTCCAACTCTAATGAGAACTCCACAAACAAAGCCGCCAATTCAGAAAGCGGAACCTCAAACGGCGTTCAGCCACTCCCCAAAGGCGCTATGGCTACGTCCATCCCGAGTCTAACGTACCAACCGCCCCCGTCTGCGAACGGATCCTTTGTGAGTTACCGCGTCCCGAACAACATACAACTCGGGAGCTGACCCTTTGTGCTAGCACCGAGACCAACCCCCGAGCCCTCCCGCCACCCCCTCGCAGCGCCTCCTGGACGCTGAGCCGTCCCATGTCCAGTTTGCCAGCTATCCAGAAACGCCCGAGGAAAAAACCCGTCCGCTGATGGAGGAGGACGACCTGCCCCGCGGCTGGGTGCCTCCTCCTCTGCGCGGGTGGTATGCCATTGCACTCATAGTCTTCCTAATTGCCCTGGCAATCGCGCTCGAAATCGCCCTTCATTTTACCAACAAGAACAATGGTGAGTGGCTCAGACGGCCTGGAAGTAAACATGCGTTGACCACTTCGATATAATACAGGCTGGAAAACACATGGCAATACCACGAATGTCACTGGGGTGATGCACTATGTCTATGTGCGTACAGTTGTCAATCCGTGTCGACTGTTCTTGACCTCTTTTCTAGACCCTTCCTCCAGTCATTGTCGCAGCAGTCGTACGTTGACGCTCCTCTGTTCGACAGCACACTCACTCTAAGTTTAGATCGTTGCATTGTGGGCATGGACCGACATTGAGATTAAGAAGATGCAGGTTAGTGCAGCCTCTTGGTATTTCATTTGAATTAATTTTTCGCAGCCCTATGTCGACCTCGTCCATGGCGATGCGCCACCGCACAAAAGTCTTCTGCTCGACTATACCCGCACAAACAACTTCGTAGTGTGGACAGCAGCGGCGCGGAACAGGCACTGGGTGGTCACCGTCGCATCTCTGATGGTGTTGATCACGCTGTGCTTCCAGCCTCTGGCTTCCGCTCTGCTGTCAGTGAAGAACACATGGATTGCCCTCCCTGGTAAGTAGAACAGCGCCGACAACTCATCTCCATTCAACCTCACGATCCGCTGCAGATGTCACCCTTAACACTCTTTCTACTGTCGGCCTGAACCAAGATAAAGAATTCCAAGATTTGACTAGTAAGGCGTCCTTTGTGCGGCCTTGATCCCATCGCTTAGCTCTTGATTTTCAGTTTTCTTGACCGCCTCGGGTTACGCGTCCGCGAGCGTGTCTTATAACCTCCAGCGGCCACCGTTCGTCTGGAACACGTACACCGTCACGCCGTTCGAGATTCCCACCGACCTCGCGACCAATGGGACCGGTTCGTCGCTTCAGTTTTTTTATGGAAGCTGCATGCTTATTGAAACCAGTGTTGGCCAACACAACGGCCATCCGCAGCGACACGAACTGTGTGTCGACTCCCGTGCGTACAATTTCTGCCCGATGCCGCCGAGCCCACTGACAGGCTGGACAGGTTACGAAGGCGATCCACGCGGACGGGAGCGGATGGACTAATTCGCTGTCGCACAACGGGTGCACGCTCCAATGGAATGTGGACCACAGCGCACTGACTTTGTTTGGGTCGAGCACGCCCGACTGTGGCGACCCGACGGTGCAGCCGCAGTTCCTGCCCGTCGTGTTCTGGTTCTTCACGTATCAGCCCACGGCCCAGGCGTCGGCGACGATCTGCTACCCGACCATCACGCTTGTGGACGCGAATGTGGTTCTGGACCTGGGGAGCGGGAACATCACGTCGGTGCACGAGCTGCGGCCGTTCGACGCGTCGACGTCTCCTTTCGGGTCGCTGTCGGGGAACTTGACCGCGCTGAAGGCTGCATACAACGGTTTGAACTTTACCCTCACCAACCCGGACGCATTTGTTATCGGTGAGTCTACGAGCGCCACCGGTTTCTTTTGCGATCGAGCTAATGGTGAGCAGCACGGATGAATGCGACGCAACTGACGATGCCGGCGGCGGTGTTCCAGGCGGCCGTGCAGAGCCCGCAGGGGCTCAACGGGTCGTTTGAGGCGGACCTGTTTGTGAACTGGTCGAACGATGTTTATGTACGTCGCGGTTTGCTGGCTGCGTTCCGCTTGTGCTGATTGATTGGTGGTGCAGAGCACGTATTTGACCCTGATCGCCAAGGCGGTGTACTTTTTACCCAACCAAGAGCCGATTACGCTGCAGGTCAAGACATTCCAGCAGCGGCTGTGGATGACGTGCGCCGTGATTCGAATAATCTCATTCGTGTACTAACTAATGTGGATGCAGCTCCACGGCGGTGCACCTACTTGCTGTCCTGTTCATCGTCCTCGCGATCTGCGCGACGTTCGTGCACATTGCGCACCGGTACCAGCGGCAGGACCTGAACCTACTGCACCAGCCCGGGACGATCGCGTCGGCGGTGTCGATCGGGGCGCAGACGGGAATGGGGCAGCTACTCGCGCGGCAGCGCAACGCGGAGGATATCCAGAACGCGCTGCAGGACAAGAGGTTCCGAATCGACCCGTACTCGATGAAGATTGTGATGGACGGAGAGGAGGGGTATGAGACGGTGGGGAGCCCGATGGACCGGCGGCGGAGCGTGTTTGGGGCGATGCAGGGGAAGCGGTCGAGCCGGAGGTTCTCGCGTGCGCCGGGGTCGCCGCTGCCCAAGTCGCCGCGGACGCCGCAGTCTGCGAGCGGCGCGGTTTAGTCTATGATTTTCTAGGAATTGTCTGCTTTCTTGGTACTAGCCTCACAATGCATTGCTAGGAATTTTTCGCTGTCTCTTCTTTACGATCAATTTTCGCCCAATGCGGCAGTCGAGGCAAAATTTGGATGACCGGTAAATGAAAGACCGCGACGAGCTAGACCTGCGGCCACAGCCAGTCTACACAAAGCCATCCTATGCCTTTACGATCCCCCCGCGGATGTACAGCGTCCCGCTGGGCGCGGTGCTGCTGGGTGCGATGATCGGGGTGAACCGCGGGGCGCGGCTCGCGTCGCTGCGGTTCCTTGCGGAGAACGCGCACCGGACGCCGACCACGCAGAAGGGGTGGTACTACTACCACAAGACGAAGAACTACCGCGTGATCCTGGGCGCGCTGCGGGGTGCTGCGCGCGACGGGGGGTATCTGGGTGCGGTGACGCTCGGGTGGGTTGTGCTGGAGGAGGGCCTGCGGGCGGTGGGGTGGGGGGCCGTGGCGATGAGCGGGGCTGGGGTGGGGACTGCAGGGATTTTCTGCGGGCTCTGTGAGTGAATTATGCGGTTGGGACCGGGGAGGCTAAATTGCGGATAGACCGATTGACATGGAAGACTTCGCGGCGGACGCTGGCGCTTGGATTAGTCGGCGGGGGGAGCATGGACATTCTGAGAGAAATAGGGAGACGGGCAGATGGATAAAAGGCTGGGGTCGGTAATGGGGGTCAGTCTGTCAGACCGAGCTGATAACAGTGGAGTGTGGAGCGGATGTATTCCTATTGGTCTCAGAAATCGACAAGCGCTCCTCTGTTCCTTACCACTCACCAGTCCCCACTGTCCCTGCTTGCCATGATTAAGCTGTGGCCCTCCATGGCGCAGGATCCCCAATTGACCCCCCGCGCGTCCAATAACCCAGAAAGGAATCCATTTGACGACCCGGTTCTCACCAGTCCGCGATCTCCTACCACTGCGCTATACCACCACCATCTCCTGGCTCAAGTCCGCACCCCAGATCTCACTCCACTGGCATCGCCTGTAGGCGCCCACGTAGCCGCCCAGCCGACAACCTCCCTGTCTCTCCATGCTCCCGACTTCAACATGCAACAGCCCCCAAACCGTCCCATGCAAACAAGTCCCCAGCGCCACAGGCATCGTCCGCCTCGTCAGCTCCCTCGCATGGCCCTGGCTCCTCCTCCAAGGGCCAGATCCACGTCAAGCTGATTCAGGCCCGCGGCCTCCATGTCCGGCCAACCGCCAGGCCCTACGTCGTCGTCCAGTTCGAGCAGAACGAGTTTGTCAGCAGAGACCCCACCGCCGAGGAGGACAAGGAGGTCAAGGGCACCCCCACCACCGTCGCCGCCTCCAACGCCATGTCCGCCCTCGGCGCGATAGGCTCCAAAGCGGCCGCCGCAGCCGAAGCGAGCAGACGCGGCAGCAAGGGCAGCAACAAGAGCACAAACTCGTCCCCCGTATCGTCCGTCCCCTCCGCCTCTGCCCTCTCCAACGGCAACGGCCTCTTCGGCCGGATCTCAGCCCATAATCCCGTATGGAAGCACGAAGTCTCCTTGTGCGTTGGCAGCCGTTATTTCTGCAGTGCCCTAATTATTATTGCTCCAGCGACGTTACCTCCGAGGCGTCGCTCATCACATTCAACGTCTACGACCGCGCCGTCGTCGAGCACGGTTTCCTGGGGACGGTACAAATCAAACCCGTGCTGATACACGACCACACTGTCGACCAGTGGTACAAGTGAGTCTTCCCCAAATTTTCGCTAGCCGCATCGGCCCGAATCCCTGACGCCCCTCCCCAGACTCAGGCCATTCGAAAATGAGGTCGTAAGTGGCGAGATGCGTGTCCAAGTAACATTTGAACAGTACAAAGTGAGTGATCCGGCCCTGACGCACTGTCACCATCAATTAAACGCCCGGTTGTGCACAGACAAAACGGGCACTAACCCCGCGAGACTTTGAATTTCTCAAGCTGATTGGCCGCGGAACATTTGGCAAAGTGTTCCAGGTCCGAAAACGGGACACGAAGCGGATATACGCCATGAAAGTCTTGTCAAAAAAGGAAATCGTCGCAAAGAAGGAGGTCGCGCATACGATTGGCGAGCGAAAGATCCTCCAGCGGTCACTAGAGTCGCCCTTCCTCGTCGGCCTCAAATTCAGCTTCCAGACCGACGCCGATCTGTACCTTGTGACGGATTTCAAAAGTGGCGGCGAGCTGTTTTGGCACCTGCAGCGCGAGACGCGCTTTAGCGAAGAGCGCGCGCGCTTCTACATCGCCGAACTCATATTGGCGCTCGAGCACCTGCACAAATATGACATTGTTTACCGGTACGTTGCTGCGCTCCCGGCCGTCCTCGGATATTGATGATCCGGCGACAGCGATCTCAAGCCCGAAAATATCCTGTTAGATGCGACAGGCCACGTCGCCCTCTGTGACTTTGGCTTGTCCAAGCCCGATCTCCGTTCCGACGAGCTGACGACCACATTCTGCGGAACAACCGAGTATCTGGCACCCGAGATGCTTCTCGACGAACTCGGCTATTCAAAAATAGTAGATTTCTGGTCGTTGGGCGTCCTTCTCTTCGAAATGTGCTGTGGCTGGAGTCCGTTCTATGCGGAAGATACACAGCAAATGTACAAGAATATATGCTTTGGGAAAATTCGGTTCCCAAAGGGTGCTATCAATGAGGACGGGAAGCAGTTCGTCAAAGGGGTCAGTCCCATTTGCATTCGCGTTTTAGACTCTCCCTTGACAGTCTTCGCGCTGCTTCCGATGTTTATCCTGATACTGACGGTTCTTCTCTTTCCAGCTTCTCAACCGGAATCCGAAGCACCGCCTCGGCGCGGTTCGCGACGCGGAAGAGCTCAAGGAGCACCCGTTTTTCGCGTCGATCGACTGGGCGGCCCTCGCGCGGAAACAGGTCACGCCGCCGTTCAAGCCCGTCGTCGAGTCGGACGAGTCGACGGCCAATTTTGACGAGATTTTCACGTCGGCGAACCTGCACGAGGTCGGGCTCGCGGACATGGACCTGGACATTGACGAGGAGGACCCGTCGGAGGACTGGGTCGCGCTCGCGGCCTCGGTCAGCGGGCACCAGCCGAACGGGCCCCTTGGCAGCGAGCGCGAGTCGAGCGCGCCAGTCAGTCCCGCGCCGCTCAGCCCCACACCGCAGAACGGCGCGTCGTCGACGACGCGGAACGGTACCAACGGTGCCGCGCCACCGCGGCCGCAGGGGATCGACATCAAGCCGAAAAAGAAGGCGGAGGCGGTGGGGAGCCCGCTAACGAATAGCGTGCAGGAAAATTTCCGTGGGTTCACCTACTCGGGCGGGGAGAGCGTCATCGCGCCGACGGGCATCCTTGCGATGCGGGCGGCAACGAAGACGCCGGAGGGCGAGCGGGACGGGGACGACAGCGCCGGCGGCACGGAAGACGAATTCGAGGACCCCGCCAAGCCCGCGGGGCGTTATGCCCACAAGCGCCGGAAAGGGCTTGGGTTCACGGGACTCGACGACGATATGTGAACATACACGGCTCACGCTCCTGGATTCCGGCACACGTTGCTCGCTCCGGTAACGCCCACATTTGTAATTTTCCCCACCATGGACTACAACAAATCGCTTCCCAATTTATCGCTGTACTATATCCTCCGTACCGACCCTGGGAATTAACACATATATATATCGTAGATAGGTTTTGTAGTAATTTCTGCAACTTGTACTTTTTGTATGACCATTATGATTATATCTCCGGACATATCGTACGCGCTTTAAATAAGAGCGGGGGCTCTACCAGTCATTTAGGGTTGAACAATTTGGCCGAGAGAGGTCCATGCCTCCGCGCAGCAATGGCGGCAACACCATGCCGCCCACAATGGTGTTGACCACTATAGACTCGACTTCGTGGGTCGTTACTCTGCCGTACCACACCGAGGAGCCTTGGGGCGTATAAATTATCGTGTTGCCTTTTGGAACGATTTAGACCATGGAGCGTCGGCTGTGAGAAACGAGCAGTTACCGGCATATTTATGGCCGCCCATGTGAGAGTTGCGGAGGATGAGGGCTTTTTTGGCCTCGGGGAGAGCTTTAAGCTCGTCCGCGATGTAGAGAGCCTTCTCGTCGGGAGTTCCGGAGAACTGCTCGAGTGGGGGCTCTACAATGTGCTCGAGCTGGGTATCGACTGTCCAGCCTTTTCTTTGCAGGGATTCGATGAATGCTTCCACGGGGTGTCAGCATTGGAGCCAGTGAGAAATTAAAAAGTACCCACCATGCTCGAGCTTCGGGGCAGCAATTGCGCAACGATTGTCTCGTCGCTTGTGGGAACCTGAGTTAATAGTGATTAAGCAACACATGGTGGGCAATCAGATAAGATGAATTGCTTCTCACACAACATTATGACGCAAGAGTACGGCAGAATCCATGTTCGGAAAGAGCTTGTTTCTTCTGTCATACCCATGCGGGGTAGGTGCGAATCGAGGGCCGTCCGCCACAGCTCTTTGGCGCCGTCGAGCGTCGGGGGCACGCCGACGACCATCGTGAAGTCGGGCAGCACCACGACCGTTTCGAGCTCGTCCGCACACACGGTCTTGTGGCTCCCGTTCAGTATTGACAGTCGTGTGGAATCGGTTGCTGAAAACACGCCAGGTACAGGGGGCACCACTTTCTCCGAGTCGAGGTCGATGGAGATTAGGGGAGGCGCGTCGGGCACCTTCGGGGGTTGGGTTTGCGATATCATCGCCGCCAGCGATCCATACGTGTCGGTGATCTCGCGGTCCCAGTCGGACTTGCCAGTAGAAATAAGGATCTGCAGGCACCTATATTTAGGGGACGCCCGCCGCTGCGAAAATTATACCCACCTGTCGACGGAATGGCTTAACGGAGCCTAGCATTTGCGAGTCCATGTCGATGGAAAATCTGCGAGGGTATTCGGAGTGACCTGGACACTATGAGCGAGTGTATCGCCGAGGAGCAAGGGTGTTTCTCACCTTCCTCGCAAGGGTTGGCGCAAGTGCGACAGTCGGCTGAGGCAACAGGGATGCCTGAGGCGGTGAGGGTTGCATATATGTTGTCTGGGGGCTGGTCGTGGCCCAGAACCAACGCCCGAAGTTTTCTGAGGCTCATTCGACCGTGGGGTGGGGAGGGTACATGCAGTGGGGTTTGTAGATGGTGGTGTTTCACTTATCTGATTACGCTTAAGCATCTCACATTTTTCGATCCGGTCGGACAACGGTCGGAAGCGGAAGGCAGGCGGCCGTACGTGAGAGATTCGGCTTCGGCATATTCCGCTCCTGATACGGCCGAATTCGGGCTAAAATTGACCGTGATTGAATTCCAATTCAAGCGCGGGTGTTACCAGACATGGCCTTGTATCACCGTAGTTCGAAGGGCATGTGTCTCGGGAAATGTCTGAGTTGTGTCAGAGCGGAAGTGCTGCCAAAAGCGAAATACCGAAAGGCGGCCGATTAAAAGGATCGGACATCTTCGGACATGGCACTGGACTTCACTTGTGAACGAGCGCAAAGCGAGGCCCTACATATTTCGTATACGAGTATTTAGGCGCGGTCCCCGTAACAGGCTACTACTAACTAGACTCCGCGTCGCGTACACTCAGTACAGAAGGATGGGAAACATGTCTGCCACGGTTGTGTTTCCGACCTAGGTGCACGCAAGTTTGAATACAGCTGCCGGCCTGGATGTCGCCTACGTTCCATGATTTGCGCGTGCTATAGAGTACGCTCGAACGGTACCAACTTGTTCCTTAAAAGACGGTACCGGTTGAGATTAATGTAGTTGGGACGACGGCAAAGTCAACTCACTCATTCAATAATCCTCATATCTTTCTCGGTCTTCCTGTTCACTTATCTCGAGGGTGCTCGCATTGTCGTCCAGCGTCTCCAGTCCCGGCAACGCTCGTCCGGTGCCCACTGTTTCCACCCCATACAATGCGTCTATGACCTTTGAATCCCTCAGTCGGTTGTTCTTGCTCCACATGACGTCCAAGTTGGTGTCGGCCTCGCCATTGCGACCAACACCGGGGCTGAATGTCGTCTGCTGCGTGGTCCACTCCGTGACTGTAGGAGCATCTTCGCGGGCACGCAGTAGCCCCTGGAAGTCTCTGAGAGCGAGGGACACGCGTTCGGGTAGCAAATGGTGCTTCCCGGTAAATGCCTCGTTGATTTTTTGTTCCAGATTTTCTCGTGTCACGAATGTCTCGGTTTGGTGGTACATTGCGATGAGTGCCCGCATTTTCTCGGGCGAAAGAGACACCGAATGAGCGCGGGCTGGTGCATGGAGCACATTGCCTGCAGATGAAAAGGCCCGTGCCAGGAAGATGCCCTTCCGTCGAGCGGTTGAGCAGAGGGACATGGCTTGAAATTGTTTGGCGTTGTATGCCACGACACGTGAACGACGACACTTGTCCAAATCCGGCCAGCTTCAACTTGGAACTGTGCGTCAAAACAACTCTCAATTGGCTAGAGGACAAGTACGTATCATGCGAATGGCACCTACATCGCGATCCGTCTCGAACCGGATATCCTTGAGATCTGCGCCTCGCAAGAATGGCTGTTTCCTCTAAGGCATCCGTCGCTGGTCAAACAGCTGTTTGCTAGCAGCTTTGTATGAGCACAGCAACGTTCTTCACATGCGACTAGTAATAAGTCTTGATCTTGGCTCCTGCAGATTGGATCTAGTGTGTCCACCGCGTGCGTATGCTACACCGTCCTAGACATTCAAATCTAAGCCTTCATACAGTTTTTATGAAATAACGGTGGGTGCGTCAGTATACACAGTGCGAACGAACCCAAGGTCCCGGCGCATTGAAGCACTCAATACTTTGGCGACTGTCTTAGGTTGCGCATTCGCTCTATACATATTTGCGTTGAACTTGAGCAACAAAAATATTAACCTCATCATTCCGTGGTGATGTCTCTTGTACTACCTACCTTACGTGTCCAATCGTTTCGCTCGCAGTTTACATGTCGGGTTCCTATTCACTGACACATTGTTGCTGTATACAAGAAGTAGGGATATTTTCACTGCGTAATTGAAATTTACCATGTTCACAGCGCAATAGACTGTTCGCTGCCTGCAGGACGACACAGATAGTATTTTTAATCACGGTATGCTGTCTCTACCTGCACTAGTTTCTGAGCGTCTTCAATGGGACGGCAGAACGTCGCACTCCCAGGGAATATGTACTATCCTTTCATCAGGGTGTCGGCAAACGTGTGTTAAAAAGTTTCTACTGCTCTACGTGAACACTCATTTCCCGCGTCCGTGGCAACATCAGTCTTAAGTCATTTTATTTGTGGTCGTCCGTTTAACCTTCCCTTTCTTCTGCTAGCAACCTGATCGTCCGGTAAACGTTCAAGCAAAGATCGATACAGGCCCGGGTTTCAAGTTCTCGTTTCCTTGGATCCACAGGTAGGCTGCCGCCATCCCTATATCGAAACTAAATCCCCATTCCACAGCTAAATCCCCATTCCACAGCACAGCAGCACTCTCAATCCCGCGGTAGCCAGCGTGTGCAGTCCGGATCATGAACCAAAGCCGCCTCAGAAAGTTAGCCTCCAGGTGTAATTTTAAGCAAGCCCGTTATTCCCTGTGTATTATTGTTCGCTGTCATGCGGTGGTGATGCGTGGGTCAGAGCGGAGTCGCCGATGTGGGAAGAGATTAAAGGACACTCCACGCTGTCCCAGGGGCTGCAAAATGTCTCGAATATTTTGACAGTCCATCAGGAGAAACAAAATATTGCCTAGAGGCCCAGGCCCAGGAGCACTTTCCTTTTTATATATGTACGTTCCTTCCCGTTTCTCGGCTCAATACTGCGGGCTGCCATTCATGACGCATCGCAGTTCACCTCAGGCTTGTGCAAAAGCGCCACAATCGGGGAAACAGGGGGGGGAAACGATACACGATGGACTTTACATGACCGTGAACGTTAAATATAAACGTACAATCAGAGATGCGCCTTTTTTATCCCTGCTTTGGCAAACAAAGCCTTCTCTCTCTTTGCTCGTTCCGTTGCCTTCTGTACCAACCCGGGAACGCGCTTCAGTTCCCTTTGTCCGACTTGTTGGATGTGAACCTGGAACTTGATCAGCATATCACTGAGTCCAATGAAAGTGTACTTGCAGCGTCTGGGCCCTGCGAAAATATCTCTTTGAGTATTGTTCTCGAGAACGTAACACCACTTACGTCAGCTATACGAAGAGTTCGCAGTCCAGCCCACACCGACGCGAGTTCCTGATCTTGAGAGACACCCTCAGCTCCAAAAGCTTGGATAGCGCGATCGATGACAGTAAGGGCCATGGAAGGAACAACAAACTGGCGAAGTTCATCAGAGAAAGCGTCAGGTCCAAAACCAGTTTCCTACTTTAGCGATGCCAATCTCTTTCAAGGCACCTTTGGCTTGATATTTGTCGATCTGGACGACGGGTGTGAGGAGTGGGGACGGAAGAAATCACAAATATTCCTTACTTGCAAGGCGGCACTTAAGACGAGCAATCTTGCGGCCTCGATTTCGGCACGCGATTTTGCGATTTCTGCGACAACCGCACCTTGTTTAGAAAGTCAGCATCGCAGTCACAAAAGAAATGCCGACAACCAACCATGTTCATATAGATATTTGCCAAATGTCTTGCGACCCGGATCCGTAACGCGGCGGAGCATCGTATCTAGGGCTTCTGCCGCCGCGCCAATGGACCGCATGCAGTGATGGATGCGACCCGGTCTGCGAAATTGTCAGTCGCCTTGAGCTTAGGTTAGAAAGAAACATAAGAACCCCAGACGACCTTGGATGATCTGGCAAAAGACATGAGCACAGATCGCGTGGCAGTGAAGTCTCAAACCTCGAAACCTTTGCCCCAGCCTAGTACGAGATTGCCCAAGGGAACGCGAACGTTCTCATAGATTATCTCACAGTGTCCCTCAGGTGCATCGTCGTACCCAAAGACAGTCATGGGTCGGATTACGGTGACGCCGGGTGCGTCAGCGGGGACAAGGACTACGCTCTGCTGGTGATAGGAGCTTTTATTTCCTGGGTCACTCTTGCCCATGACGATGTGCAATTTGGTGCGCGGGTCGCCTGCACCACTGATCCACCTAGGGAGGGAGGTCTGAATACGGAGGCGCCTGGAGCAGATTATGCCCACCATTTATGACCGTTAATGACGATCTCGTCGCCTTCGCGGCGGATCGAGGTCCGGATGTTGGTCGCATCCGAGGACGCGACTTTTCTCAGGAACTATTGAGTATTTATGAGCGCAAGAAGTTGACAGCCACACCGTTTTTTTCCGTCATGGCAAAAGCGGAGCGGATCTCTCCATTGAGTAGCGGAACAAGCCACTTCTTCTGTTGCTCTGGTGATCCATATCTGGCCAAAACCTCTGCAGCAATACTCATGAGAGAATGCCTGGGCGATTGGAAGAAATCGCACCCATGTTTCCAGTGTCAGGAGCTGAACAATTGACCACCTGGGGCGCCATGTGCCCGCCACGGCCGAGGAGCTCTGCCATTACGGCGTACTATAGTTGAAGTGTGAAACGAGTCCAGAATTAGCGCGTTCAAGGTCCCACCTCGAGGTTAGTCAAGGGGACACCATGTTCAGGATAATGGGCCTTGCTGAGAAACAAATTCCAGAGGCCGAGCTTCTTCGCTTTCACTTTGAGCTCCTCGATGACGGGAATGACCGTCTTCCAACGCTGGACGGGGTCCGCCGGGAGTTGGGCGTGGGCCAACTTGCGAGCAGGCACAATCTCTTCCTGAGGTATTGAAGGAGTCAGACCACCGAGTGTGGTCCTGGAAAGAGCAGGGCACCGACCTCGTAGAACGCAATCAATTTAGCCAAAGTTTCTTTGGCGTAGGGCGAGAACTTGTCCTCGACCTGGTGGAATTAGCAAGGGAAACACGTTGGAGAGACCAGTACCATCGCCCATGATGCTTGCGACGTGTACTCGACGATAGGGTGCGGGGCGGCCATTTGGAATTGTGGGGAAATGCGAACAGTCCAGAGCTGCCATTTATATCCGACGAACCGGCTACTTGTTGCCCGGAGCGAGTCTATTGATGAAATTTTGTGAGGAACGAGCTGGAACGAGTTCATTATTCAAAGACTCATTATTTCCCGCCTAACGTAGCGACATACAGTACAGTATAAATACAGAGGGAGTACATACCAAAGTACATTATACAACAGTGTTCATTGCAAGTAAAAACTAGATATTTGTCAGCATGTATCGTTTAGGGCCATCAATGGTCGTCGGATGACATATCGCCGAGCGTAAACGGCAGGTCTGGATACTCGAAAGCACCTGGGTCGTAGCTGTGCCACAGCGAATCCTGGTCCCCCATCGAGTATCCACCTCCATTGCCGTAGTTTCGAATAAATTCCAGACCTCGGAAGGGGAGCCCTGGTGCAGCAAACGACGCGATCGGAGGTGTTGACGACAGCTCCGCCATGTTCCCGCCACCAATGTCCGACTGCCCATAAGTGTAGCCACGCGAGTCAACAGCCTCATACCCGCCATACGCATTCGACGAATATGACATGTTGTTGGATGGATATATGTCCACTCCGTGCGGTTCCCCTGAGCCATTCCAGTGCGGCGCACTATTGCCATGGCTGAGCTGGCTGGACTGCATCCCATACTCGTATTCGTATTGACCGGGTGTGTTCGTGGGCGACAGAGGGTAATTGTATATCGTTGTTGCCGCCAAGGTGGGGCTTGGCTGAGGAGAGTTCTTGTCTAGAATCGGTACCGGCGACGGGACGTTCACCGACGCTGGAGAACTATGCGGGCTAGGAGCATGGGCAGAGGTGGGGCTGGCGAAGCTTTGGTAATAGGATGCCAGAGGGTTGGGCCCCCGCTCATTGCCCTCGCCATCATCATGCCCCCGTTTGCGAGATGACGATCGCGCGCGCTGAGCGCCTAAAACCACATCATCAGAATTGTCTCTCCGCACAATTGTTTTCACTCACTGTCAACACGGTAGGGCGAAACAGCTGCAAGGCGCCGAGTAGACGTCCCTGGGTCGCGCGACTGGTTCCGACGAGGCTTGTTCTTCACAACCCTCCCCGTCCCAGACCCAGACCCAGACCCAGACCCTGTTGTAACGGTTACCGACCGCCGGCGCTCCCGACCAGACATCACAGGGACAGCCGAAGGTGTCGGAGGGGGATTGTCGCTCCCACTCTTCGCAACTGCCTCAGTCGCAGTGTTTGTGAGCTCCATAAGTAGTTCTTTGCATTTCCGGGCTCCCGGCCAATGTCCTTCCCAAGATTCTAGAGCACCTAACGAGCTTTTAGCTTCGTCCATGGCTGCAGAAGCTGCTCTAGGCTCGGAAGAATGCATGGCATAAAGTAAGAGGATTACGGCAGAGCTAAATAGATGCTGGATGAAGAAGGCCAGATGGTGAGAGGGCGGCACAACATTCTTCATCGAGGGTGCGAGACGAATGCAGGATCGTGCCGACGAGACCGCTTTCACCGTTGACTTGGCGGTCACGGGCTGGTCGCGTTTAACAGGAAGAAGATTTCGGTGGAGCGTGGTCAAGACAGAGTAGTAGTGGCTGCAAAGAACGGCCCCCATCGACACTTGTTCGTCGGTCTCCGATTGTGATTTGAACACTGCTGGCAAGTCGTCGCACCACTTTGTGAGTTCGCCGTCTAGCGACTCTACCGTCCTCTGCAGCTCGGCCTTCCGCTCTGGTTCCAAATGGTCTTTGCAGTTTTCGAGAGCATATACTTCCCGCAGTACCCGCCCGCCGATCTTATAAAGGCTCGTCAAGGCAATGGAGCCCGTCATGAGGGATGGCTGCCTTTGCGGCACGGCGGCACCGCTGAAATACTCTGGCAGGTGTTCATCGTCCACCTCGGCAGGATATTCGACATCGCAGTCAGAATCGTTGATTCCGAGGGGACGGCCCAAAGCAAGAGCGAGCATGCGATCCAATGAATAAACTCCCCACCATATCTTGCGACGAGTTTCCTTGTCAATGGGAGTAATTCCAAGTCGGCGGGGCGACCGCTAGCGCAAAGGGGAGCTGAGTCAAAGGTTCGTTTTGGAAACGGGCCGAAAGCTTACATGAAGACCGAGATCTTGTCCGGTCCGGACGGCCTGGCCGACAAGAATCCAAGCTTGTGGAAGACAATTGACGGAACATAGGAAAGACGAGAGCAGGATAAAACATTGTACATGTGCGATCTGGGTATTTGCGTGGCTGATATACTGTAAGATAAGCGCACTGTTACAGGTAGTTAGTATAATTAGCCAAACTCCATACGGCTCCACGCACCGTTCATAATAGACCATCCCCATTCCGCCGTCATCGAGAGAATCGCTTATCGACAAACGAGCATCTTCGACCAGACGCGCAGAGCAAGCGAAAACCGCGAAGACAAGAGAGATAAATGCTGCTTCTGACCGAGAAAATTCAGGGTCGCCCGTGTTGTCCATTAGCTGGCTATACTTCCGTAAAAAGGAAGGTTTGTCGATCACAGGGTTGAGGAAGTGAAATCGTGAGAAGTACGCATTGACCTTCTCTAGGGATTAGCCGCGTAACTAGGCAATAACAATGGTACGCACTAGCTTGTCCGCCAAGTCCCTGGGGGGGTATTCTACTTCTTCGGGTCCGGGCAGGGCATGCACCAATTTGCCGAAGAATACTGAGGCAGGAAAATATAATTTATTGACACTCGGTCCTGGCGCGAGAGGGTCTTCTTCCATTGGGGATATGCGGTGGAGGGGAGACGAAGTTAGGGCTTTGAACGATTGGATAAGCGACATGGTTGACGAGCCGCCGATCCACCGCATGTGGCCGTACTCGTCTAATGCGAGTTGCCCAAAGGATTCGCTAACATCATCATCTTCTTCGGCCTTGATGGGGATGGAGGACGCTCGATCTTTCGGAGGGACGGAACGCGGGAGCACCGCAGTGGAGGTGGCGGCGTCAGAGCCGGACGGAGCGGGAGCGGCTGCAGCGAGCTCGGCGATTGCGGCACCATTGGGAAGAGGCCCTATCTGGTCGAGAACGGGGGCGATCTGGGAGAATAGGGACTCCATGTGAAGGAGTCGCGCCTCCAGCTCCTGCACATAGCTTGGGAAGAAGACTGAGAGGTGACTTGGATGAGAAGATAGATAAACTCACTGTCTGCTCAGCGCGGCTCTGTCTTTGGTCTGCAACCAGGTACACTGGGAGCCCGAGGCGGAGCACTGGGAGCAGGTAGGCTCGCAGCCATCACACTTGATCTTTTTGCGTCTGCAGATAGCTTGGATGAGCGAAAACTTGGCAAGGAGTTACTAGCAGGTACCGGCAGCTCTCGCAGGCCCTCCACACTCGTCTTCGCTGCAGCAGGAGCGGCTTCTGGGCGGTGTCTGGGTCGTGGTCGTCGTCTATGCGTTTCTTCTTTGAAGCCGACCCTTCGTTGGCCATGGAGTTAGAGAAAAAGGTACAAGCGCTTAGCACGTGCAACCTTGTACTCGTCTCGAGTCGGACCGACAACCCGGCGGCGAGCGGCCAAAGCTCGGCCTTTCAAAAATCCTATTCAAGATCCTATTCAAGAAATCGCTATTTCGAAGCACCCTAACGTAAGACTCTAAAGGTCACTTGCTCTCCTTGGCTGCCGCTTCCAGTTCTTCAAATGCCCCGCTCTTTTTACACATGTCATGAAAAATCCCATCCGTCTTGTGAATCAGATTGTACGGCGTGTCGAATTCTGCTATCTTGCCCTCGGAAAGGATAATCAATCGGTCGCAATCGATCACCTACAGGTCGGACATAAGCCGTCGCACAACAGACAATAGGACACGTCAATCACCGTCCTGATGCGGTGGGCTACAGTAAGCACCAGCGAATCGTTGAATTGCTCGCGGATGGTGGTCTGTATCTTTTTGTCCGTCTCAAAGTCGATCGAAGACGTGGCTTCGTCGAGAATGACTATCGAGCTTTGGCGGAGAAGCGCTCGCGCCAGTGCAATCAACTGCCGTTGGCCGGCACTAAAATTCTGCCCTTCTGCGCTGACGAGAGTATCGAGGGTGATCGTTGGCTTCGCGTCCGACTCCGTAATACTGGAGACACCGGAAATGGTCGGCGTTTCTCCCTCTAGTTCGGCCACAGGAGACGCCCTCTCAGACGTCCGTCGTGATTGGTGCGCACTACGGCTCAGCAGATGCACTCGGTACAACGCATCTTGACACTCAGCGTCCTCGTATTCATCTGCGCAACCACGTGTGACTACACGCAGCGCACGCCGAAAAGTAAAGAGCATACCAAACGGGTCCAGATTTTCTCTCACAGTTCCCGAATGAAGTGCCACGTCTTGGGATATGAGGGTCTACGGCGTCGGCTGTTAAATTGTCCGATGACTGTACATAACTTGCTTCACATACCAACCGAGTCCGGAGGTCGTGTAACCCGATGTGGCTGATGTCAATACCGTCCACGAGGATACGGCCGCTGCTCGGCTCCACAAAACGCAAGAGACTGGTGGCCAGGGTACTCTTGCCGGAGCCAGTTCGTCCAAGTAAACCTACTCGTTCTCTACGTTTGAGAGAGAAGCTGATATGGTGCAGAACTGGAGGGAGGTCTGGTGCATATTTTACCTCCAAGTCTTCAACAACCAATAAATCGGTGGTGCCCGCACTAGATGGCCAATATGCAGGGGGCCGATTCGATTCAATGACTGCGGGAGGTTCCTAATTTTCCTTGCCGTTAGCACTCAGTATCCTTGGGGTACATGAGAAGTACAAGCCTGGGGTATCTCCAGATAATTGACGACGCGTTCCACCGCGTTTAGATCCACCTAGAAAATCCCGTGAGCTGGAAAATTGGCACATGCGGGCGCAAAAGGCAGTCACCTGTAAATCCGTATAAAACCGACAAGCAAAGTACGACGTGCGCGAGAATGACATCGCGGACGTGATACATATCCCAGCTAAACCGGCGGGCACAAAAGAGGACACTGCCAGCAGCGATGTGAGGAAAACAGACGTTGCTCCTAGATAGTCGAAATATAAGAGTAGCCATCTATTCGCTTGCCAGAAACTAAGAATTTTGGATTCCATGGGAGTACCTCAGATCATCAAGTAATACACTTACTTGTAGTATAGCTGTAGAACTGTCAGCCCATGCAAGCGAAGGTTACAGAAAATACTGACGCGCGTGGTAATATCGACCTTGTTTTCGAAAGCAAAAAAGAGACTGTAAGGCGAAACCGACAAAACACTGCAAGGTCCACGTACCTTGTTGTACATGTCGTCCAAGAAACGCTTCTCGTCCCCGAAGGCACGGACGGTAACGATTCCCTCCAGGAGTTCACTGAATCCTGTGAAGATTGGAGATCTGGTATTGGCCTCCATCCGACGAAGGTCTCGGGACACATGCAGATATCCAATGGAAATTTTGTAGTATGTAAAGGACAAAAGTGCCCCGGGTACGATGAAATAGGGAAACACGACACTGTATGCAAAGATTCAATAGCTAGGTGGTTTTAAAAGCAAAAACTTACCCAATAGTAAGAACCGCAACTGTCAAGGCCGCTAGAGAGTTGGTGAGGTTGGCTAGGGACTGCGATAACGTGGTGTCTATGATCTCAGATTAGGCATGTCGTGTTTCTTAGACTTCAAAATCCCTATCTGACCGACGGTGGAGATGTCTTTGCCAATTCGGTTCAGTATACGACCTTTCGAGATAGTCAAAATCACCCGACGGAGGTCATCTTTGGAAGAACCTTTTGGTGTTGCATCAAACCATCGGAAGGTGGAATATACGAGCTTCTTCAAAAGGTTTCGGAACAGAAGGCGAGAAGCCCTGGAAAAAGATAAGTCTCGGGTGGGGAAGAGCAGAGAGGTAAAACTAGCCTTAAAGATCCATAAAAGTGTGCAGCAACAAGTGATACATTCGCAAGATTGGTGCCGAGCCCGATGACTGCATAGATCCCCACGTAAAACATGGGTTGATCGTGCGCTGCTGGGAATTCAAACGGAAGCGCCCCAGACATATGGGAGGAAACGGATTGTATCTTCGCGGTTTCTGATGTTTGAGCAAGGATAAATGCAAGAAAATCGGAGCCGGATATAGTTTGATATGCTTCCCCCCAAACCTTGATCCAAAGTTTTTGGCCTAATTCCGTTAACTAAAGTGATGTGAGAACACCATCAGTCCAAGTTACGGACAATACATGCCTCGACGGAAAATACCAGCATCACAACAAGAACCCATACTTTGTAAGAGGTCGCCTGAAGGTACGTCTTGTAAATGCGCCACTGTTTCGGAGTTCAGATTACACGATGAAAGAGACAGAACGATGAAGAACCTGCACATCTCCCTTCGCTTGCTCTTCGTCCTCCACGAGCTTTGTTGTCGCAGCGGAAGCGGGCTTGACTTCGGTGGTGGTGCTGAAATCCTCTGCCGTTGTTGTCTCTCTGGGCAACTCGCGTGTTATAGTGTCAAGTAATCCACGAGCACGGAGGTCTCGGACCGCCCCTTGGGTATCGATGCGGCCATCTACCATCCGTACGATGTATGACGCCCCTTGCCCGCTTGCTGAAAGAAGTAGGTCTACATGATGAGTAACTAGAACCTAAAGCAACAGTGAGGCCCACGAAGTAAGATGCAAGTTGAATATATACCACTGTCCGATTCTTCAAAATAGGACCGCAGAAGAGTTTGTCGAACAAGACTCGAGCAGTGTGACTATCCTTTTTAAGGGAGTCAGCCGAGCCGAATGGACGTTGATTTCGGGTGACAACTTACGACCGCACTGAGTGGGTCATCTAGCAAAACCTATTGAAATAGTAAGCACTCGGGTCGTTATCAAGTCAATAAAGTCACGAACATATTTTGTCCAAGCATAGACCGCTCTGGCGAGAGCTACCCTAAGACGCGGAGGGAAATTAGACAGCGGTAAACGTTACATATGTATACTCACCTGGCCTTCTGTCCGCCAGACAAAGATACCCCCCTGGTGCTTTTCAGCGCCTTCGACGGAGGAATAAAGGCACAAACCACAAACCTGACCCCTATTTCAGTCAGATCACCGTCGGGGAGAATCTCGAAATCCTGGCGGAGAGCACAGGCATCCAGGACACTCTGGTACCGTTCTTCGTCAAAAGGAGAGCCAAATATGATGTTGTCTTTTACAGAGCTGGAGCGATCGATCACTCATGGAGAGCACAAACGTACCTCGGATAGACTGCGAACGAGCGTGAGCGGGCGGGAAGACGGGGTAGGGCATGCATACATACGTTGTGCTGGAGCCATGAATTTTGTGCCGCATAAGATATGCATCCCATGAGGCCATTCTCGTCAACTCTCGAGCTTTTGGGAGGGTTTATTAGAGTTCCAGCAAGAGGGGTCATCTCCCCCAAGAGGGCCAGCTGTACGTCTAGGTAACCATTTATCTAAACAATGATTTGAAAGGTGACCTACCAGGAGAGCTGTTTTTCCACTAGAACGCCAAATATCAGATTTAGTTCGCATAATTGAAAGCCACTATCGGTACCTCGCTGTCGGACCGACGACGCAGGTGAGTTCTCCTTCGGGAAACGATACCGAGATATTTCGTAATTTGAAACGAGATTCCTCATCCAAAGGCTTCAGAACGGAGGGTTGGGGCTTCACATTTTTTGAGTCCAACTCGTTCCATTTGAACGATCCATTTTTAATGAATAATCCAGATGTAGTATCGTCACGTGATGTCGATTTTTTGAGAGTCGAGACCTCCTCCGTGACTTCGTCTTCCTCGAGAAACTTGGCAATTCGCGAGAGAGCAACTCCTCCCTTTGATCGTGGTAGCATCAGCGATACAAGTCGGACCGCGAAAATTATGGCGCGGTACCTGAAGAATACTTGAAATCGTCATAGGTACAGCACTCAGAGGGGTGCTGAGCATATTGAAAACTGCCAGGGCCTAAGTGAGGCTAATCAGTTACAATATATTAGATGTGGAGATAAACAGACTGTGAATGCAGTAGACACCGATAGATCGTTGCCCTGTTTGACGTACACATAAAATGAAGACACCGAGATCAACAATGGCAGAAGCTACATCAAGAGTTATTTGACCACTGCCTTACGATAAGTATCGAATACTCACCGTCCTGCAGTATCAAAGGGATTTAACTAATGGCTGCTTGTAGTTAAATATCGAATACTCACCAGGTAACTTGAAACGCGAGCCCCATAAGTTTGCTCTTTAAGAGCCACTTGAGCTCGACATCCCGTGAATCATTAGCTTTTCTTAACCACTTTTCCTCCGCACCGCCAAACTTGATGAACTTGATCTGAGTTCAAAGGTAAACGATGCTCGTGATCCTGCTGACCGGCACTTACCGAACTGATAAGCTCATTTACGACACTTGTCCGTTTATCACGCGCAGTGACTATGCCTTTCTCGTATTTGACGGTCAACTTGGCGACGGTCCAGTTCAAAGGAATGAAGATCAAAACAAAGAACACTCCTGAAAACGCAGCCAAACCAAGCTGAAAGGGCAAGGTCAACAACGGTTGGAATAGGAGGGGTGACACGAACAAGACTGAAATTGATGTGCATGTTAGAACACAATCGAACTCGGGGATGGAAAATACAAACTTATATAGAAACAAGACAGAAAAGCCAATCTCAAATGGCGCTGTTATAGAATCATTGAGCCAACGACAAGGGAGCGACTAAACAAGGTCGAACCGCTGTACAACCAAAACAATTGGAATGGGACAGAACAGACCTGTAGACAGAAACCAACTATGAGAGCCCCAAAACACGGAGGACGTCGAAACGCACCGCGGTCGCATCTACCGACATCAGGTTTGCTATTTTGCCGAGTGTGGCCCCAGATTTCGGTCCAAGGTTCTCTTCCTCCTCTTTACCACCCGCACTAGTGGTGTTCCCGTCCTTTTTGACAGTTTCCCCGTCCTTTACAGCGTTCGCGTCGGCCTTCGCCTCAGAATCAACAACTCCAGAGAAATCCCTCCGTTTCAAGGCTTTATCGTAGACGGCTATCATGAGTTCCGTTCGGATACGGGTCGACGCTCGGCGACCATAGTAAAAATGTATCAGATCTGCTTCGCTCTTCGCCATCTAGTTAGTTTACGAGCGTGAGCATCTATGCATGACCATAGGCCTCTTGAACTAACCTGGCCCGCAAATGCCAAAAACACGTAAAGAGAGGCCAAATGCAATCCCCCCTCTTCACGATGTTCAAGTTTTGCAAGGATGAGACTGCATTAACGGAGATGAACAGTGACACGTGTGATGGAATGCGAGTCGCACTTCAGAAAGAATGGACCACTGAAGCTTAATAAAACGCTGACAATCGAAAGAGCGGCGTCCAGACTAAAAAACAATGAGATACACCGTTGACTAATATGATAAGGACGTACATTAGATCCGAGGAATTTGCCGCTAAAATACTCCTAAGCAGAGTAGCTCGTCTGAGATAAAACGAAGCTGAGAGAAATGCGCGATCTATAAGTGGTCGACACTGACCTGTTATACATGAACTTCCAGAAGACGGGCCGTGCTTGCATGGTCGTGCTCAGATTCCAAACATCTGCCTCGGCAAGAGTATTATTTGTACCCTACCATTGAAATTACAGCTCAATTGACGGGGAATAAAGGAAGAGGCGCACACGTCTAATCAATGGATAGACCCAAGCAAAGGTAATCCAACTGAAAGATGTATATTCACACTTTGACAAGAGAATATCACAAAAAATAACACACCTCCACAACCGCGTGTAGTCTTCCGGCGCCAGCTCCTGTATAGAAGATGATGAATAACGAACTAATGATAACTCAAGTTTACAAACCAGCTCGCCCTGGAGAGGCTGTTTAACTGGAATTGCAAACGGTAGATCCAACACAACGGCCAGAAGTAACATGTTTAGGACCACATTCACAACCAGCACGATGCCAGTTTTGACAGTTAAGGTTCCGTAGTCAAATAACGCCCCACCTAGGAGCAAGACGGCACCGGAAAATTCGAGGGAGAACAGCCAAAATAGGTCCATCTGTGCGGTGACGATCGGATTTGTAATCAAGGGTCGGAGGAACGCATAGAGCCAGGATAATGCCAGGAGGAAGGGGGGGAGTTTGCCCACGCCGAAAGTGCTGAAAGTTACTTCCAAAATGCCGACGACAATCCAAAGGATGATTTCGGCGAGCGCGAGAGAAACCAAAACAGCCGAGGTTCTCTTGGGTCCTAAAGTTGGACTGATAATATCAGCTGGCGCAGGGACGCCGCTAGAGAGTGCTTCCGCCTCCTCCAGCGTCAAGAATTCCTGGAATGGTTTGAAGAGGGAGCTTTTGCATTGTTTCACAACGGGTGTGGCAGCAATGGACAGTATGGAGACAAGCACGACGGGGAGTGCCGCACTCCATGAGGCTCGAATACAAGGGTCATCGAAGGCGAACGGATTGGGCTCAGAGTTGGGGCACAACAAGAGTGTCAGAGCTGCCATGGGCAATTGAGGAAGATTGAGGTTAGAGGGACCGTCTTAAATGCAGCGGTTGTTTCGCCTCGACCAGTAAATCGGGGCCGAATTAAGATTGTGCATGGGCTCAGGGTTGATAGCAACTCGCAGGCAACTCGCGTCCGTGGTAAGTAAACCCTGAGCCCACGGAGCTGCCCACGGTTCCGCCCTAAATTGGACCCATCTGCCAATGTCTGTGGTGCGATGAGAGCGAACAGAATAGCGGCGAGCGAATGACATCGCCATCGAAAGCTCATGAAGAAGGAGTCCACAGCCCGGGCGCAAGTTGTTTAGGGGTCAAAATTGCCAGAGACTCGGACGCTTTGTCAGCGATGCCAACAACAACTGTCGATGTGACGGCGTTCGAGTCGTCACACACCATTCAAGATGAGTTCAGCTGTAACAAATGAGAATACCGGCACAGAAGAACCGATAATCGACGATGGAGAGGAAGACTCGAAAGTGGGCCTTCTTTTACCTCCAGTAGCTTTCTACCTTGCTCAGTCTCGCTACCTCTAGGAAATCCTACTGATGAAGCAGAGGGTTGCCGAGATGGAAAAAGAGGCAATAAAACTGCGCGAACTGCAGGCTGCTGCCGCGATGGAGAGCAACACTGCTGGCGGAGAAGATACCAACATGGAGACAGAAGAAGACAAGACCATCGCCGACAGCCGGAGCGTCTATGTTGGGAATGTCAGTCGTATCGTCGTTCCGTCGTCTTTTGCCGACTCGGTTTCATACCTTGCACAATTTTATAGGTTGACTATAGTGCTACACCTGAAGAAATCCAAGGACACTTCCAGGCTTGTGGAACAATCAACAGAGTAACCATTCTGTGCGACAAATTTACGGGACACCCAAAAGGGTGCGTCTTCTCTTTCCAAGTCAGTTCTATTCGAATTGGAGCCTTCACATGTATTCCCCAGTTTTGCGTACGTTGAGTTTGCAGAGCCAGAACATATAGATGCGGCGTTGACCATGGATAACTCTCTGTTCCGCGGCCGATTAATCAAGGTAAATAAAGCTGCGGTCTATTGTCCCGTTGTTTGACTTGCGCCATTCAAGGTAACACCAAAGCGGACAAATGTACCAGGGTTTAATCGCGGTCGGGGTGGTCGGGGTGGTTACCGGGGCGGTTATCGAGGAGGTTATCGCGGTGGTATATTGTTTTCATTGCGTTCTAAAATCAGCGCTGAAAAAATTCAAAGGTCATGGCGGATACACTCCGTATCGAGGTGGGCGCAGCAGGCGAGTCAGCTCGGTTCCGTTCTGTGCCATCCCACTTATATTTTGCTAGGGGCAGAGGTCGTGGATTTTAAAATGCTATTCGACTTGGTCGCAGAGCGGCCTCTGTGCCGTATTATCCTCACTGTGTTATCACCGTCGAGCAAGCCAAAACATAACTATACAGCTACTTGTAATGATACTCAACACGAATACAATGTTTGTTGTCTGAGACGAAATTTCGTTCGATTTCCGGATATACTTCGACACATGTATCTAAACAGAAACCTGGAAGTCTCAAATGGCGCAACAGGAAAAAAAGCATTCGGAATGATGCTCATTGACCTGCTGTGAGTCTTCAAACCGAATGCTTGCATGGCCAGGGTGTTGGGGATGTACCAGGGTTATATCAGAGAAATAAAGGTCTTGAACGCGACGAGGTCTCAGTTCACGAAGAGACGGTAAAGTAGTTGTTCGTCTGTAGCGCGGTTGCACTCGAAGAAATGCTCGGTGTACTTCCTCAGACAGTCCGACTGGCAGCTCGGTTCAAGAAGTACTCCAGTCCAATGGCGTTGATTGAACTACAGTAGCGTTCTTCCTTGGATTGTGCTTGTCGCCTTCAGTAACTCATTCGAGCTTAGCTCTGAATAGAACCCATGCTTCGTACGCGGAATTGCCTCAAAGAGGGTGCAAGGGACAAGGTAATGAGCTGGAGAAGCACGGGCAAAAAGCAAGTTGAAGGTTGCGAAGGAACAAAATCAAACTCCGACGGTCGCGTCCGACCGCCACCATGCTCAATCTTCAGCGAGGAGCTTGCAGGCTGATGTCCACCGCAGCCAAGGCGTACCCATTCTCAAAGACTGCTTTAATACGTCCCGAACCTTATGTCGCGCCCCCGGCCGCGCTCAAGCAAGGCAAAGGGCTGATGCCTTACCTTCTCAAATCGCTCCCCACACCCGAGAAGCAGCAAATGCTCCGTAGTCTCTTCTCGAGACAGTCCGCCAAACAACTCTATCCCGGGTCAATCATATCGGTCACTGCAGAACACGCACCGATGTCATTTACTGGCGTCTTACTTTCTATTCGACGACGAGGTCCCGACACCTCCTTCATCCTGCGAAATATCATTCAACGGACAGGAGTGGAGATGCAGTTTTTCGTCAACTCTCCTCATGTGAAGGAGATAAAGGTGCTGCAGAAACCTCCAAAAGGGCGCATGAGGAGGGCGAAGCTGTACTATCTTCGTGATGCGCCGGAGAAGATGAGCTCACTTGCTGGAAACAAAAAAATGCAATAAAGTAAGCTTTTTTGTGCGTTCACTGGCCAAACTAACTGCCTCTCTCTCGGAAGCCTCAGCTGTGTTAGATAGCTTTGCGAGGTATTCCACGGCCGTGTACAGTAGTTCATTAATTTTTACTTGGTCCGGCCCACGCGATTTGCACAGCACACGCGATATAGCTACAGTTCTTTTACCATAGAGCTTCGTTAAACTTCGTTTTCGTCCTTCACGCCCTTCTTGACGTTCGCATCGAGAGTAAAGAAAAGCGCGATAATCCGCGGGATGAAATTAGATAACCGAAAATACATATCTGGTTAGGCTCGTGACCAACCGCTTCGACTCACGTGGCTGCGCTATCACGTTGCGAAGCGGCTGGGACATTTGGTTGCCGATCTTGGTGGACCCGCCAAACATGAGTTGGGACTTAGAATCTGAGCGCCCCGAACCCTCTGAAAAAGTGTAAAAAGTCATATAGACAAAGTTGGGTATTTTCAAATTTCAAGGTGAATGAGACAGACTTTTTTTTTGAGATGACATAGAAGTGCTCGGCATCGTCAACTGGTCCGTGCGCCGGCGACGTCGAGCACCTTCCACCCAACCTCAAAAACATGTTGGGCTCATTCAGCTTAGAATTCAAAACTGTTCCAGTTTCATATAGGAACTTTTGACAGTTTTTTTTGAGGTTCAGGACACTATTTTCCTAAGTCCGAACTCACATTTGGCGGGTCCACCAAAAATCGCACCCAAATGTTCCAGTCGTTCTAGTAAGCTTTGATCCCTCTGCTCGTCTCGTGATCAAAGTTGCTTACTAAGTACGACTGGTCGCGAGTCTAATATCTGGTAAGTGTGGCTTAGACACTGGACAGTCATTTGGCGCTAGGCACACGTTGATACCACTCCTTGGACGGCTCCTCCACAACCATGGCGCCCACCCGGCCATTCATTCGGTCTAGGCGCGACTCCGCCCAAAGACGAAGCCCTTCCCCTACTTTCTCCGACACTACGAATGCATCGGCCATGAATTTCGGCGCGAATGGTCCCGAAAAGATCATAACACGAGCCAACCTGAAGGCCAGCCTACAGGCGTATGAAGATGTGCGTTCCTCTGTGAATGCTGTATGGACCGAACTCATAGGCTACGCTGTAGCTCATGACCACAAGCTCCAACTATCGCTCTGCACTCGTGAATCTATCGAATGTCACTGCCGCCTTCGCGAACGCTATGGAAGCTGCGAGTGGGTACGTGGGCAACCTTCTTTCCATGGAGGCATTCTCACTCGGTACTATAGTCTAAAGGGACCATCGTATGAAGCTGCGACACGTTTGCAAGGTTGGTAGCGATCATCGATCATCGAGGTTACCTTTTAACTCAACTTTCCTTCTGAAGCTGCTTCCGGCCTGCACCACCTCATAGGAAATCATTGGCATGTTTTGGTGCGTGATTCACTTGCAAGTCAAGTCAAACAGTACGGTTAATGTTCATTAGGCCGAGACGTTGGCGCAGAAATTCGAAAAACCGCTCGTACAAAATTTGGATACTTATAGGACAATCGTTTCTGAACGGTCCGCCTCCTATGAGAGAGCTATCAAGGAGAAAAGTCACATTATACGAGAGACGGAGATGCGGAATATGAACAGAAAGGAACGAAGTAAGCATTACTTGGCCTCGGCTCGGAAGGTGGCCTAATCTGTTTCCTAGATCTTCAGAGTTTCCGAGAAGCCCTGGGAGTTCTGCAACGTCAGGTCGACGATTTAGATGACCTGAAGGCCGCCCACTACCAAGAAATTGTCGAACATGAGGAAGAAGTGTGGGATGTTGTACAGGGAAAGGTGAGCCTTTCATCGTGTTCTGCATCATTAGCTCACCACTACCGTTGAGATCTGCATTGTTGTACGTTCTACAATGGACGTTTTCGACAAATTTACTGCAAAGGCGTGAGCATTCTTTCATCCGAAGGTTCGGCCAGATTAATGTATGCTACCCAGGTCCGACCCTGTCATCGAGCCGATGTTACAGTCAATCCCGGATCCGTTCGATTCTTATGGGCCGCCCCAGTCAGAGGATCAAATATTTAGCATCCTAGCGCCGCTTTCGATAATGACGACAAGCAATGCGCCGTCGTCGAATGCAAGCCCGATGACAACGCCTATCCCGGAGCTTGAGGGCTTACCCGCCGTCTCCAACAACCATGCATGGATGACGCCGTCGTCCGGGGCTGTGGCTTTCCCTTCCGCTCAGCCAGAATGGGAAGATGACAATTCCCCTTCGTCATCAACGCCTCCGCGTTCGGTTTCACCCCCCTTCGTGGGTCGCAAACATCTAGCGCCCCTCAACTCCGCCCGACATCCCCGCAAGTCAGAATCGAAGCTACGCAGCGTGCTCTCGCCCATCGATGAGGCTCGCTCGCGTCAAGCTAGTGAGGATGCTCGGACGGCGTCAATCATGAACACTCTAAACCCATCGCCGCCACCGAGTGACACGAGTCCGCACCATAGCTGGTCCTTCGTCTACGGCAATTCGCCATACGAAGAGTCGGAAGATCGCGACGCGAAAACGCCAACCCACTCTGCATTCTTCCCACGCTCATCGACGCCACCGCCGCGACCACTGCAAGACCCGGGCGCAGATCGCTCGGAACCTGATATGCAGGTTCCTATTGCAACATAGCGTACACCCCTTCAAAATAATCTTTCCATTACATTATTACTCACTATGTACTCATGTACTTCTGTACCGCTTCATGACTGGAGCTGGATGCCATATTGCCCAAGGACATTTTCGCCCACAGGTGCTGGACTTTTGAACAGCAAATCGGTGCCGACGCTGGTTTTGGGGAATGCTATCACATCTCGGATTCGACTGTGCGTTGCAGAGGATGGACATTAGACGGTCTAATCCTAGAGAAAAAAAAAACATCAACTTCGATCGGCGGACGACAAGTCGAATCACGGACCAAGAGCGATTCCCCCATGAGGTGGAGCACCACATTGCAGGGCGTGTAACAGCTGTGAGAACGGATGTCTTCTCTTGTTCACTCAGCTGCAGGCAAATAACCCAATTAACGGGGAAAAGAGCTAAATCGAGGTTCGGACTGACCTGGAGGATATCGGTAAAGATGTAATCCTGCATGCCCGCGTCGTGCACCCGGACTGAACCTCCGCCGATCTCGACCCCGTTGAGGACCAGATCGTAATGCTGACCACGAACCTGATGCCGCGAATTAGTGAGAAGTACGCCGTTCGGAGAAACGGGACCACGTACACCCTCAACATCACCGCTGTACAGAGCTTCTATGTCCTGCCACATTGGTGCAGTGAACGGATGGTGAGTGCTGCTCCATCTTCCGCGGGCCAGAAACTCCTTGTCCCCATCCGAGCGAGTAAATAATGGGAACTCCGTGATCCACAGAAAATGAGGTTCTGTGGCAAGCGACAGCTTCCCTGATTCCGCGTAAGTTATCGATCGCTCTCCAAATTGGCGTCGTGACTGACCGGAAGACTGAGCAAGTTCTGACAATTGTAGTCGTAGCTGTCCCAGCGGCGAGGAGCCGCCCTAAATACCAATGAGTCACAGGAAGGCGAGTGAAATGGAAACCCGTGCTCGTGGGATTTTGGGACTTCGGCAGAGCCAAACCACATCCCCAAGCTTCAAATGAAGGTTCTCGTTGATGCGATCTGCCTCCCTCTGACTGGCGCGCCAGCGGCGCTACTTTGTGTGAGCCACATCGATAGATTCTTCTCGGTCAGCACGATGCGTTCCTGCGCCGTCCTGTCGTTAGAGAGGAATAATTGCAGGCGCAGTAGAACCTACAATGGGGGGATTAATTTCACATTGCCGAGATGCTTCGAGGAATTTTGATTCGCGTGATTGGCGAATAGGGAGGCACTCGAGGACTTCTCCCCGACTCTCGAACGCGAGGCGTTGCTCGGAGGGTAGAAAGTCCGTTGCGTCTACTATCTTTGTAGTAACGAGTCAGCTAGGTTCACTGCACCACTAGGTGTCGCTCGAGACCTTGAGACCAAACCGAGTGTCAGGTTTATCGGAGCCGTACTGGAAAGGAATTATTCGCCGAGCACTGCAGCCTTAGTACACGAGCTCACAAGCCTCATCGCCTCATAATAGGTCATTACTTTGAATGTTTCGGGAAGTTCGATCCCCTCCACGTCTTGCCATATTTTGCGAATGAGTTTTTCAATGACATCGCGGACTTCAGCGCCTCCGATTCTCCAGACATTCGAACGAGCAGAAGTAAAATTCGGTTGCTCCCCCCAGGAAACAAAGGCCATTTCCAGATCTATTTGGGTGAATTCTGGCTGCCTATCCTTCCGTCCAGCTTCGTCACGAAAACATTTGGCGATCTGGAAATACTTGTCGACTGCTCCAGAACAGATGAGCAATTGTTTCGGCTGTTGAGGAGACTGCGGCAGGGCAAAGAACCGGGGCTGGTCGCCGTCCGCGACCGTCCGTGTGGGAACAAGGAACTCTCTGGCCCCCTCGGGAGACGACCTCAAGAGCACAGGAGTTTCCACCTCGGTGAAATCTGCATTTCGGTCAGGACAGAAATAAGTGTGATGATGGCAGGTCATGCCTTGTTCGTGAAGCATATTTCGCACTATTTGTGCGACCCGGCTGCGCTTTCTCAGATTCGCCGACAATGCCGTGCGGCGCAAGTCAAGATATCGGAATCGGGCTCTTAGATCCTCGTTTGCCTATTCTTCCGTGTGTTTAACAAACGATTAAGCTTTCGAGAGAACACGCGCATACCACATTTCGGGGGTTTGAAGGGAAGAACGGCAGATTGGCGTCCGCGGGGTTTAGAAGGATAAAATTATCGACCTGCACATCAATATCACCGGTGGGTCCCTTTGAATAAATGTGGTGAGGCTGTGTGCTCCCGGGAGAAGGGGGGACTGACAGGCCGCTTGGCCGCCGGCGGGCGCGCCAGGACAGTGCCTTCAATCAGGACAGCGGACTCGACAGGAACATCGGAGAGAGAGGGTTGATTGGGCGCGGCCTCGGGATGATTAACAACTAGCTGGATGGTCCCGAGGGAGTCCTTAAGAGGAAAAAAGGACAAGAGCTTCCCCCCCTTGCTTGACGCGGCAAATAAGCTGTTGTCCTTATGATGTGCGCGGAGTGATAATCACCGCTCGGGCAGGAGCCAACCAGTGAGAACCACGCGAGAACCAACATCGGCAGCGGTGAGAGCGCCACAGCTATGTGTGCGTTTGGGGAAGGGCGCTGGGGAGGGTGAACACGAGGCGTGCCAGCGGAGACGGGACTAACCGCAATGAGGGCGCAGAGAGGAAGTGGTATAGGCGCGGGGAAGGGATCTAGGAACGCGGAGGGAGACAAGGACGCGCATGCGGCTGGAGCGGAGTCAAGAAAAAAATAGGACTCGCTATACTAGTCAATAGTAGTCGCCTATAAGTAGTCGCCAACACAATCACATCCATGTACACCTTCCCCGATGGCCATCCTCCCCCCCGAGCTCACAGAGGCCGTCTTCCGCTTCCTTGACCCCCGCGACCTCGCCGCCGTCGCCCGCACCAGCAGGTCCGCGTACCCCATCGCCCTCCGCGTCCTCTATCGCGTCCTCCACGTGCCCCGCGCGCCCCCCTCCGTCGTCCTCACCCTCGCCGCGCGTCCAGACATCGCCCGCCATGTTAGACACTTTACAATCGCCCTCGACCACTCGGCGACTTTGTTCCACTCGTTCTATCGGCGCCTGGCCACTGCTTTGGCCGCCATGACCGCCCTCGTCTCGCTGGACATCTTCATCGACGCGGGCAGCTGGGTTCTGCCGCCCAACCGCGTCTATCCGCAGCTGCAGCACTTTGCCGCCTCGTTTCCCTTCGACTCGTCGGTTGCCGCGTTTTTAGCCAATGCCCCGGCCCTGGAAAGCGTGCAGGTCGAATCTGCTGCATCACCACTGCCCGCGCTTGCCCGCGCCTCCATGCTGCGTCTCGCCGAGTTCACGGGGTGCTCCTCCGCGGCAGTGGCAGTTGTGCCTGGCCGTCCCGTCGAGAGCATCCACATAAACTCCGGCGATTTTACCGAGGACATGGTCCCCACGTTGGCAAAATCAACGGCATTGGTGACTGTTCTGAGCATCACAACGAGCTCAGCGCCGATCCCGCTGCTTCAGGTGCTTGGCCAGCACTTGCCGCATATAATGTACCTGCGAATAACCTCGACCTGCAATCTCCCCGCCCCTCCCACGAGCGTAAGTATGCAGTCCTCTTTGTCCTGGCCCTTGTCACTCACGCGCCGTCGCCAGATATTTTACGAACAGGTAGCAGGGGCGCTGGCATTCTTTCCAAACCTCCAGTCATTTGAGTTGTCGGGAATGTGCTGGTCGTCGTCCAAAAAAGATGAACAGCGCGTCTGGCAGTCCCAGCCGTTCAGCACTGATTTTGTCGCGCAAGACGAGTCGGAAATTCATCTCGACCTGTATTCCAGCACGGCAGATTTCTTTTTTTCATAGTTAATTATTAGACCTGCACGCGTTAATCGTTCGAGTAGTAGCATACACCTTACATACTAATGAATAGACCACTTCGAGTTCGCCTCATCCCGTTTGACGCGCAAAGGAAGCGCGTTTGTGACCAAAGTGTGACGCCGCGCGCTTGACGATCTCGGCGATGAGTCGGCGCATCAGCGAGCTCGAAAGCAAGCTTCACCAGGCTGCTCTTGCTGGCCCCAGACATGTAACACCTCCGACCGAAGACTAGAAACTGAGCTTACCGCCACCTAGGAAATCACCAGCCGGCAAGCCGAGTCAGTCATCCCGGACCAAAAAGCTCGCCAAAATGCTCTGAATTTCCTCCTGGGGGTGGGACTGTTCAAGTCCCTAAAAGATGCCAAGGGGATCATCTCGTTCCGCGCCGTTACCAAGGGCGAGCTCGAGCAGTAAGTGACCACGAGAAATCTGGCTAATGTCTCCTCACTTTTTTCGGCGTGCAGAACAAAAGACTTGAACGGTGAAGAGAGCCTTGTTCTCGGGCACATCAAGGCTACAACTAACGAAGGTCGGGTTTTCTCCTCTGTTCTTTGGGCCTCAGCTGAAACCTTCGCTACAGGGATATGGACGAAGCACCTCAAGGCGAAAACGAATCTACACCAGACAATCATCGACCGATGCCTGAAAACCCTCACGCAGAAAAAGCTCATCAAACGGGTTCCCTCTGTCCAGGCTAGTCTCCGTTGCTGCACAAGAGAAAGTTCCCCTTATGTTGATTCAGCACCCCACCCGTAAAATATACATGCTCGAGCATATCGAACCCTCGGTGGGACTGACGGGCGGGCCGTGGTACACTGAGAGCGAACTCGATACAGTCTTCATTGACACCATCAGCAAGGCGTGCTTGAAATTCATTCGCGACGTGGTTCGTCTGCCCAACTGCGCCTCTCACTCGAGTCGATCGGGCTTACTTTAATTTCCCAGAGCTTCCCGAAGCGCAAAGATGCACCGGAAGGGGCTCTGTTCCCTATCTCCAATGCACCGCGATATCCAACTGCAGCGCAGGTCCACAACACGCTTCGACAGGCCCGCCTAACGGAAACGGAACTGTCGGTGGAGCATGTAGAAATGCTCCTCGATGTGCTGGTCCTTGATGGTGAGGTGGAGAAGGTTCGTCCACTTCATGGATTTTCGGCTCTTTGATTCCCGTCTAATGCCCGTCCAGCTTCCTGCATTTGGGGCTTCGCTGTGGCATTCAAATGCGGTCGACGACGGTGATTCTGCTGACGAGGATGAGGGGCAGTCGAAGAAGAAGAAGAAGAAACGACGGCGTTCATCCTCCTCCGATGAAGATGAAGACGTGAAAAGCAAACGCAAGAAGAAACGCGTTGATCCCGATAGTGACGATGAAGACGAGTCGACTTCCCGCAAGAAATCGAAGCTAAAGAGAAAAGCGGACGATAGCGATTCGGATTCCGACTCGGACGCCCCAAAGAAAAAGAAGAAGAAAAAGAAGAAGAGTGGCTCGGAGGATGAGAGCGACAATGAAGGTACATCGAGTAGGAAGAAGAAGAAAAAGAAGAAGGACGATTCGGACGACGAAAGCGACGAGGACGACGCTGCCAGTCGTAAGAAGAAAAAGAAGAAAAAGAAAGTGAAACAGGAAAGCAGCTCCGAGCCTGATTCCGAGTCGGACGATGACCGACCCCGCCGGAAAAAGTCTGTGAAACGCTCTCCTTCGCCATTCCAGTCATTCTCGTTCGATGGTCTGGATGGCGCCGGTGGAGTTGTTTACAGGGCCGTCAACCAGGAGAAAATAACTCTCGGGTGGACAGAGGCCCCTTGCAGCAAGTGTCCCTCCTTCGAGTTCTGCAAGGAAGGAGGTCCGGTGAACGCCAAGGAGTGTGTCTATTACGACGACTGGCTGGTTGCCGGGACGGTCGCTTTCGACGACGATTCGTAGAATGTGTATATTAGGAGTCAAGTTGCTGTATTGCTTTTTGTATAAATGAGGTCGCATCGAGTACGGTCAGCCATTCGTGTGGACTTGATTCCGAGACGACATGAGTGGTGTCTCCGCCAACAAACTCGGCGACGACCCCTTGGTAGGGGTCATCGCCCTGCAAGACTTTGAACTTGGTCAACTGCCACCCCTTTGGAACCGCGCCGTCGATGCGAAACAGATCATGGACTGGGTCGAACTCGACGCGGCTAAAATCGAAGCCGAGACCCAAACCCAATGCTTTCGTGTAGGCTTCCTTGGCGGTCCACATCCAGAAGAAACGCTCAAGTCCCTCGTCTTGAGTAGGGGCGGACGAGATAAGCCGGCGTTCCAGCGCAGTTAACTGAAGTGGCTGAATGGCAAGCAACGGAAGGTAAGAGACGACCAACCTGGTCGCCCACGGTTTCGACGAATGAGGCGAAAGTTTCTCTCCCGGGGATGCGAATCTTCATGACATCAACTCCAATGCTAAAGGCTGGGGGATTATGGGCGTTGGCAGATGAAACCATTGCGACGAGACCATTGTCATGAGAAACGTTATAGGCGATGGGCGGATCGACGCCATTTGTAGTCTGGAATGCGGTATTAACCAACTGGCGATGGTTCAGGCAGACGGACTGGCAACGAAGGGCTTGCCAGCTTCCGTTGTGGCAAATTCCATATCCGCGAGGGGGACCCCTCGGTCATGGAGGAGCATTCGAGGAAGAAAGCGCCCAATAAGGGTTCCTGGAGGGATCGTCTAAGTTGGTGGAAACACCGTGCGCAAGGCGTACGACAAGCGTCTTCACGTCGATAAAATTTCTTGATTCTGGCTGAGCTTTCGGGATCGAGAAGAAGCAGGGCGCGCTGGTACAGCTGCAGACGCGTTGGAATATGATATATTCACTGCTGCATGGATATACCTCGTCCGTGAATAGCGTGGGCTCATACGTTATGGCTATAACCTGCATGGTGCGGTGAAAGAGCTGTGACGAGCGTGACGAGCTCTCCGATGTACCGTGACCGTGCCAAGTAATCTGAACTTTCAAACCAATTCAAACCATGCATTTTGCCACCCTAGGAATGTTCTAGTCTCTCTGAAAGAGATGCTATAATGATCCTATCTCGTTCCTCGCACATTATAGGAATGTTCATTATCGACGAATTTTCTATTTTAGATGAAAATGGGAATCCGACTGCAAAAACCCTCGCTCCCCAAGTAACAGTCTAAACGCTACTGTCTAAGCCAGCCTTTTCAACGTTGATAGATAGGCGGCGGCGGAACCTACGCTGTAATTGGCAGTCGTCTGTGGTTAGTATTTTCCGCGGGCTGTTATCATCCGAGCCTCGACCTCGTCCACCCGTCAGGCTACCACCTAGTCAAGTAGGAATGATTATTGATAGAGGGTCCGACTTCCCGCCGTCCATGGAAAGCAAGCTAGCCGAGTTCGGGGAGGAGATGTGGGTGTATCGAAACCAGCCGGTGGGGACCACTCGCGCCATAAACACCTATCGGGGAGATTTTAGAAGGTTGAGGCTCTGGTAACACACGCCGGGAATTCCACTGACGTTCTACAGTTTCAACTACATCACCCCCAGAATTAGAATAACTCCCAAAGATTTCCAAGGAACTCGTCTCGAAAAACCAAATACGCTGCACTTCATATGTTCTCCCTCTCGCGCGTCGGCGATAATGTCTGAAGTTCAACAAATACCTGGCTGGAACCCGACCGTTATATATGAGCCTATCCCCGTTCGTTGACTTGAATGAAGTCGCGATTCTGGCTCACCATTCTTGTCAATGAAGGACAGGTGCGTTCCAGAGGAACTGGATCCGCTCGTCAAAGTCTTACCACTGGTACAAATTCTGAGGTACACTCGGTTTCTTCATCCGCTCAAAAACTATGTCCGACTGTTTGTCAGCCCCAACGCCGAAGAAGCACTTAGTCTTCTCTCCCTCCCGCTCCCGCCTACGAAAAAATTGATAGAAGAAGCAGCTCACAAGTTCTTGGAGCTGGGTGTCGGAGTCGACGGAAAGGGCTGCGTTATAATCAGGAGCGGGAGCATGGGAGCTTCATGTCGCCACAAAAGACCAAGTATCTAAATGGGTCCCAGCGTTTTGGACGAGCAAGGACGCGGACAAGATCGTCGACGTTACAGGTAAAGTCATATCTTAGGCCAACACTCTCCGACTCGACATTGTATCAGGTGCGGGAAACAGCTTCCTAGGGGGGCTCGCAGCTGGGTTATTGTTAGAGGACCGCGACATTTTTCAAGGTGCTCGGCGTTCAGGTCCCTTCTGATGTGTCTCTTACGGGGTTTCAGCCACGTACTATGCTTCAGTAGCTGCGTCCTTCATCATTGAGCAGGAAGGCCTGCCAGCTATTTCAGTCGTCAATGGATCGACACGATGGAACGGGGACACTCCTGAACGAAGACTGAACGAACTGAAGGCGCGACAGGCAGAATCCCAAGATTAAATTTTACACGTTTATATCATAACTCAGGTTGGAATCATGTGGTGCCACTTGTTGACTGGAACTTTGCGCGACTAGCCGCAAATAGCTGTTCTTGTGCAGCCAAAAGCTCCTCAGGTGTTAATCCAGACTGCTCAAACTTCGAGACCTTCTTCTCCCTATCCTGCGGCGAATGTCAGGGAGGACTGAGAGCGAGAGGCCGTGGCTAGCGCACCTTTTGCTGCTGCTTGTGCTCCTTGAGAACATCTTCCACTTCCGTCGTAAAGGAGTCGAACCCAAGCCGCTGGAGAGTAGTTAGTCGTCTGAGAGTAGTCCGGCAGTGCGTTTGCCTTAAGTGCCCCAATAATATGCTCGGGCGCGATGGTCTTCTTGGACTCCTGTTCGCAGATCTCATTGGCCTCGGATGAGATTAAATGTATGAATTCTTTCGAGCCATAGGTCAATACGCGGGCGGCTATACCACGAAGAGGCAGGACGGTGCTCGCCTACACAGCACTCTATCACCAGATCTCGTGTTTCTTTGGCGCAGACCACGTCGGCGGGAAGTAGCTCTGGGGGTATGTGAGTGGCACGCTCAGGGAGACATGGGACGTCGCGTGCCTGTGATCATCTTGGCCACAGTTGCCTTGGGCAGAGAGAGATCTTCGTCAGAGGGCGGCGCGCCGCCAGAGGTTCCTTCACGGTCAGACATGGCTGCCCCAAGTCAACGCGTTCGCTCAAAGAGGTGTGAGTTTTCCATTTCGGTTCTTCACGTGTCTTGAACCACTATGGCCAATGTCTGTCTTCAACTCGCTTTCCCGTATTCCGCTCATCTTTCGTCCAGGTAAACCCCGTCAACCCAAAGCCTTTCATGCAGGAGCTGACAGGCAAGCCTGTCTTCGTCCGTCTAAAATGGGGACTCGAATACAAGGGCTTCCTGGTTAGTACCGACGGCTTCATGAATCTCCAGGTGAGTGTTATCCCCAACGCGCGTCTCTGCTCGTCACATCCTCCTCTAGCTTGCGAACACGGAAGAATACCAGGATGGCAAGTCGAATGGCACGCTGGGGGAGGTGTTTATACGGTGCGTGTTGCGCGCCAAAGCCAAATCCATGCTCATCTTTCAATTTTCTTTCAAGCTGTAACAATGTGCTCTACATAATAAGTCTTTTCCGTCCGTGTCAGCCATCCACATCTGACGACCTTGTTTTCATTACAGGGAAGCACCACCAGAATAACCGAAAAAAGCAACGCGCGTGCTAGCGATACAGGCTCCCGTCCGCTGCAGTTCTCTCTGCTCTTTTCTTCGCTGTTACTTCCTCCCACTTACATATCCTGTATTTTGAATCCACGAGGTCTTCGCACACTTCAAAGTTCGAATTGCCCTGTCGAGTGCACGCTATGTTCCTAGATTTCTCTAAGGCCCTTGACGATGGCCTAGCATTCAATTCCACGGTAACTACTGTGAATGTACATATGCGCGTTTTAAACGTGCCGTTGACTGCGTTTTTGGTAAATTTTTTGGTACGGAGGCTTGGTCAATGCCATCGCAGTCAGGCCGCCAGTGGCAGTGCAAGTATTTCAAACTCAGCTGAGCCGCGGTCAGCTTTTTTTTGACTCACAATTCGTCTCTCTCACTAGAACCACCACCATCGACCGCCACACCACCAATGGCTAAATCGACGAGATCCAAAGTTAAACGATCGTTCCGTTCCAAGAAGCGGGAAACGGGCATATACGCTGCTACAGAGGCTGCCCGGTTAAACCGACTGCACGCCAAACTCAGCTCGGTTGCTTCGAGGGAGGATGTACCTCAGATGGACGCAGAGGGGATGGAGGAAGACGGTGAAGACCTGCCAGGTTGGTCCTGGTTCACAACTTTTGGTCTTCTAGACGCTTGCGACATCACCGCCGAGAGTATGGGCTCTTTGGCGAAGGGTGGCGAGAAGCGCCACCGGCGCAGGAGGGGAAACAGAGGCACTCGAGGGCCCAAGATGGCAGCACATTGCCGCTTGAACAAGAACTTCGCATGATCAAGTCTATGGGTTCACGACGCATGACGGTCATTGACGATTTTTTTTTATTCTCGCAGGCGACGAAGCCAACCGGGATTCGATACTTGAAACCGGTTAGTATCGGTCGTTCCGCTACCTGCAGTTCTATTTATTCATCATGTCCATTCAGAATCAATGCAAGTAGACGCAGGGAGTTCGAAAAAAATCTCGACACATGGCCCTCGGGGTTCTCGACGAGAGGAGTGGCGCACATCAAAGGGTCTCGCAGCACGACCCAGTCCGACAGGGATGAACCGGCAAGGTGGGGTTGCTGCTCGCAGGAAGGCAGGGAGATCCAAGAGAAGACGGTAGCGCTCTTGTTTGTCTTGTATTTTCGGTCTATCGCAATTCGCATTCACGATACCTTCGTGTTCGCATTATTCAAATGCAATAAGTACAGTCCAAGATTCGACTAGGTATATGTATATACATTTAGATTCATCTTGTGCCTGGTAGTCAAGTAGTTGTTGTGTACTCCGACGATTCGACAGTGTCGTCGACATCTTTTTCGGAGTTCGACTTGTTGTCGACATCCATACTGCAACGTCCTGCTTCAACGTCATATCGACGTGAGTCCGTTTTGCTGTAAGGAGCGCTGGGTAGGGGAGATCTAGGAGTGCGCCGTGAATTCGAGACGAGGAACGAGACATTAATGCTCACGGAAACTCCGACATAGTAATGTGCTCCGTCGTCACCAAAACGCCTTCCGGTCTTGCCAAAGTGAACCTTGCGGCGCTAGGGAGGGAAAACGGCATGTTGCTGTGACGTGGATCGCTCGAGGGCATTACAGCAACCATCGACTGAACGTACACATCAGAGTTATAGTCGAGTAAACGCATGACTGCTCGACAAGCTGCAATAGATCTTTGGGAGTTTATAGAAGCCAATCGCTAGATTCAAGTACTCACGACACTGTGGCAGCAGGAATCTGAACGCGATTCAGGCGTTGTACGCTGGATTACATGAATGGACTCACAGTGGCGATGCTGTGGTGCATTGAGGAACATTAGATTATTTTCTCCCCGCGAGGCAACCACACGCACACGTTCATAGGCGCTACATATATAATATTAGTTAGGACGCCGGCGGACTGCAGAGCAAGGCTCACAATTGAGATTGAGCAGATTCAAAACCTTCCAAAATATTTAAGCGCTGTTGCGCTGCGAGAGCAAATGTTGCTCACCGCTGGGACACAATTCATGGAAAAGGTTACAACAAAGTAAACCAAGCCCTGAACTAGATGAGCATAGAACGAGAAATGTATTATTCAACTCAACATCAGTGAATAGCAATTTCCACAAATCAGTCCGGGCAGAATGACGCCCCATTAACTGAAGTCACATAAACAAAGTGAGAAATGGCGGATATGATGAGGTCACTCACCGCGACTGCGGTCATAGTCAAGATGACAAAGTCGAATCCCATAGCTTAAGTTGTGTTAGCAGGAAGAAATGGACATATGTTCGAATAATTACTAAAGAAGAAGGTGATGTTGAGAAGAGACGACTTGGTAGAAGCGACAACACAAGTGTGGAGGTCGTGATCCCAGACTGCTTTGACGACGAACATCGTACGATATAGCAAGATCCAATGCGCCGCGGAGAGTAATCCAAGGGGAATAACAACACTCTTTTTTCTTTCCCACAACGCAATCCTGACGCAAGGTATATGAAAATGTGAAGGGAGCGACGGAAAGCCTCACGTTCTTAGCATAAGGGAAGTCGAAGCGCAGAGAATCGCCATATTCCCGGCCCACTAGATGAATGCGATTCGACACAAAGGAAGAGCAAAACGGGACAACGCGCATACAGAATTGAAGGTAAACAGGGCCTGCAGCGATCAATTGGGGTACATGGCATAAGTCTATGACCGGACTTACTCCACAGTTAATCTATAAGCGACATGTCAGAGGGGGGTCATAAACATTTCTGAGGACCTACAGGATGGTTGATGGAGAGAGAGATGATCCTAAGGTTTGCGTTATGGTCGCTGCCGCCAAGCGAGAAAGAAGCACGCACAATCCAATGAACGAAAAGATCATGCAGTATCGGGAAAAGAAGAAAAATACTGAGAGAAAGTCAGTGGATGATGAAATTGAATACAAACAATGTACTCTGAGGGGCAAGTGAGCTCTTAGTTAGTAAGACGAACGCGGGAGGGCGCACCAGTGGCCAAGTGAATTTTCGTCGCCCACGAAGCAATGACCACTCAAAACCACAGGTCATCAAGAGCTCCCAGATTTGGACACCAAAGAACGCAAAGACGATCTTGACGAAAGCATCTATGTTGATGTGCTGTCAGTGGCGACTAATCCTTCAAGACGCACGACGGACCTGAATCCTTGAGGAGCTCGGCAGGGTCTGACCAGTTAACCATAGCGGTGAGACGCGGGGGATCCGACTGTGTGAGTCAACTGAGAACGAAATAAGGGACCTTCCAGAGATGAAAACGAATGTATCCTATTTAAAAAATACGTCCCGTCAATGTGGCGTTAATAAATGACCTACTTCGCTTCTACAGAATTCTTTGGTCATTCTAGGCCCCAAATAAACTTTTGGTGCTCTAGATGAACAATATTGAAAAGCGAAACAGTAGTGATGGGGTATGAAGACAGCTCGGGGCCAAGCCTCTGCAAGGAAGGCCTTGACTTGGAAGTGAAGCCTGGGGTAAAATGTCAGCGTACTGCCATGTACGTTAGCGGAACGGCGGAAGTATTAAATTGGGTTTGGCGTTGTCTCTGTTCCTGGCTTAGCGTTCTCGCCGTCAAGGGTGACTAAATTATAGGCATCAAGATGTCGAGGCTGGAGAAGTCTGTCCGCTCAACGGCTAAAGTAGAACTTTCATCGCCGTGGGGGTACCGGGGATATGGGTGTCGTCTGTATGGTCCTCGAGGATCCGCCATGAGTCGTTTACGTGTGTTTGCGCGCGTTCGGTTCAAGAAACTTTTAAGCTCGACTGGTAATCTTCCACCAGCTTGCAAAAACCACTGAGTTATAATGCAAAGTCCATTGACTGATACTGATGTATTCTGCAACTTAGCTGCACCACAGGCCGACAGTACCATCTGCGCCCCCGCTGACAAGCCAGGGTTGTCGGGCGCACCACTTGACCTGCAGAACCCCGAGTCCCTCTTTTACGGTATGTCCTCGAAGAATTTTCAAGGGGACGATCAAAGGGTCCGTCATCAAGTCGTTATAGACTCTGGAATGGAAAACCTGGATGGCACCATCGTCCGACGAGGACGCAAAAAGTGGATATGTTGGGTGGAACGCCAAAGAACGTATGGCACGTGTGTGATAACTAGGTCAAGAAAAGTATCGTGTTTAGGCGCCGAGGAGAGTAATACGCAGGGAACGTACCGGAGAATCTTGTACGGCTTGTCACTGAGCTCCAGGTCAAACCAGCATAATTTCCGGTCGTAGCCGCCGACGATGAGATGATCGCCGGATGGGTGCACATCCATGGAAGATATCCATTTGATGCCAGGCGTCAACGTCTTCAACAACTTTTGCTCGGACAGGTTGTATATTCGGACGTATTGCTGCGTCTATCGAACAATGTGTCAAGCGGCGAAGAGAGGTGGTGTAGAATACACTGACCGCCACGAAGAAATGAGGCTTTAGAGGGTGGAAAAGCACTAACTGAACGGCGCCTCTTATCTTTTTGAAAGGAGCTTGGGAGTGCCTTCGTGTAATTTGGTGCATCCAAACGCCTCCCTGTGTCCCACCGCTTGCTATGTAATCAAAGGGCATGAGGATATAAGTCTAGCAGAAGACGGGCCCACGCACAAACTGTAGCCATGTAGTCACCCCTTCGATGCCATGCGATCTGTTTGGGCAGGCCTGAAGACTGAGGTAGTTGTACAGTGAGAATGGCCGTATCGGGGGACCAAGAGCTGGTTGGTGGAGTAACCCATTTCACCGGCGATGGCGTTTCAGGAGCGGGAGGGAGGGTAGTTGGAGCCAGTATGGATTGTGTTAGAAGTAACACGGGAGACGAAAGATTTGGCGGTATCACGAAATGCAATGCCTCCTCGCTGTACAGAAGTGAGAAAAAGAAACTCGCGAAAAAGAGCATAGCTGAACTTACACACCAACAACGAAATAGCTGACGTCCGTCCGAGGACACCACTCCAAAGCGCCGATCTTGCCTTCAAACTTCCACCGTTTCACTTCGCGCCCGACATTAACTTCCCAAAGACTGACTATTCCGCCCTCATCTCCACTAATCACCCAAGCACCATCCGGACTTATGCTGATACACCGCGCCCGACCGGAATGAGTGAAGTGGAGCGACTTGTAATTAGGGAATGGTTTCAAACTCTGCGGACTGGGCAATTTGGGGATCAATGTACTAGGGTCTATGTTGAGCTTGACTCTCTGTATTCGGGGAGCAAGGTAGAGGTCGAGTTGGCGACTGAATCTCTCCTTGATGAATCGATCGTAGGCAGGCACCAGCCGCAAAGAAGAGTGCTTTCTAGGGAGGTAATCTCGCTCTCTGTCCTCGGGGTCCAGAGCTTCCCATTCGGCACGCTCAGCCTCAGTAGGAAGGTACTCCTCTGGAGGATTGTACGACTCGGAATTTGTGGGGAGGCGAGGTTTGGGTGCAGGGAGCGGAGGTGCATGGGAAGTAGAGGGTTCTGACCAGATCGCGTAGAATTCGAGTTTCGACGCTGTCTTGGGTTTTGAGGGAATTATACGACCCTGGCGGATGGCCCGGACAATTTTCATGACCTGAACAGGACTGAAATTAACATTGAATGGGCAAATCTGCATCCGACGCACCTTTTGCTTCTCCCATTTACTGGGGACCCAACGACGCTTGGGTTCCGGCGCGGCCGACAGCGGCATAATCTCTTCTTTCCCTTTACCGGTGAACCACTCTGTCATGGGCTCGTATGGATCATAGCCAGCGTCCGGAACCTCATTAGCGTACAGCCGGCGGATGATGTCCAGTTCCTCGGCGGAAAGAGGCTTATCCATTTGAGCAGTTTTATCAAACGCAGAAGTCCTGAAGAAAATGTCAGAGTTTATAAGGTGAAAAGAGATACAATAATGCGAACCAAGCAGAAGGATCCTCCACCGTTTGCAAAAATTTGTCCAGTTCGTCGCCTCGCGCCGGGCGAAGGACTTTTTTTCCGTCCATGTCGTACCCTACATGAGGGAGATCGTCATACCAATGCATTGGTACATTTCCGACCCGGTTGGGAGCCTGTATGAAAATTAGAAATGTTATGACCTGCGAATTGACACTCACATCTTCCGTCGAGGAATCGGAGTCGTAGTCGGGCTCGATTTCTGGGTACACGCGTTTTGGTTGACCGGTGATATCTGAGATGATTGTTTTTGGTTTGGGGAAGATATCATGGTCAAGGGAGTCGTCTGAGTCTTCCTCCTCGAAATCCTCCTCGTCTGTTCCCTCACTATCCTCCTCATCCGCATTCTCCTCCGGTGAATCATCTGCTTCGGAGTCGCTTTCCGCATCAATCTCGGGGAACTCGTCGACCTGGCCGTCATCCGATGCAGCATCCTCGAGCCCCTCGTCGTCGCTCAACATTTCCAGAGTTTCTACGGGGGCGCGGAAGGTAGTGGTCTCTGGAGATGGTTCTTCATCCCGTGGAGCTTGTTTTCTTTTCTTGCTCGGCTTCAAGTCAAGAGAGGCCATGGCGCAAACGACGTGAAATGTCCAAGCAAGAAATTTTTGGAAAATAAAGCGTGACAGTTTAGTCGCATGACCGTGACGCGGCCCGTTTGATCCAAGCCTATTCGAGTTCAACGTCGCGGTCCCCTCAATTATCTCGCCAGTCGGGGCGTCTCTACTTACCTGGTATCTTCTATAGCTACGCTTCAACAATCACATCAAAAGATATCGAAGAGCACAGGACTAATACTGGACTTATGCCCTTGGGTCAATCGTTTCCCAGTAAAGCGTCCAGTCCGATGGATATTGGCTCCTGGACCTGGTGTTCCCGCTGATACAAGCCAGTGTCGGATCGCCAGTACGGCTATTAACGGTCGGGGATGTCCTCTGTTCTACTCCACCTTCGGGGACCTTCCTGTTGGTTACGACTTCAAGCAAAATAACAAGTTTCGTCTGGGTTTCGTCTGGTTCTTGTTAATTTAAAGCACTGCGTGAATCTACTAAAAACTCACTTTAATCCCCGCGAACTCTGCCCGAAGCTCGGAGGCGGTCTCGGAGCCTACCTCAAGTGTCACCCTGGGCTTGCTCCAGACTCAGGGACATCCGTTTTTGTCGTGATTTATACGACACAAACAGTCCTCAAGTACGTCAAAGCTCACCTTGACCCCAATGGCGGTTGCCCTCTCACGCCACTTTTCCGTCCCCAATAACGTCGTCCCTGGACATAAATCTCACCCGCCCTGGACCACTGTGCATTCGTCCACCGGTGTCGGACTGTCAAATAGTTTCGGTCGAGTGAAAGATGCTTGTGCCCATCAGCCACAAGGGACCAAAACACAGACGAGTCCTATGAGCTTCTGCCACTAGATAATTTGCGGGGTCTGGGTCGTGAATGTAATCAGAGTCTCCATACTTGTGGGATCTATTATCAGTATAACAACTTGGGCGCGCCCTACTTGCCGTAGAGGCGCTGTATATCAGACAACGAATAGAACTTCAGGCCCTCGCCGTGGCGAGTGACGATCACGAGTGACACGTCGAGTGACACTTTGCGACGAAATGGTCAACTACGGTGGAGGCGCGTCCCAGCACGCTCGCTATACTTGCTGCTGACCTTCTGACACGTATAGACGAAGTATCGGCCCTTGTTATCGACATTGGGACCTCTTCAGTACGCGCCGGATATGCAGGCGACGACACCCCCAAAGCCGTCATTCCGACAACATTCGGGTTCCACAAAGCACCACCAGACGCAGATTCTGCTATGCCAGACGCGGGAGATCCTATGCAGGCCGGCGCGGGAAAGTTTGCCAAAATGTACATGGGCCAGTATGGTCCGTCTGTGTGGCGCGAGGGTATGGAGGTTGCAAACCCATTGAACGAAGGCCTCAGTGCGTCCCGGCCGCAGCCTCATGATTTCTCATCCTGAATCGCGTCTAGTACGCGACTTCGAACCCGTAAGCGCGCTCATGCGGCATGCGGTCGTGGATGTTATGCGTTGCAATCCCTCAGAGCATCCGATATTAGTCACTGAGCCCGCATGGAACACTCCTGCGAACAGGGAACGAATGGCGGAGATCATGTTTGAGGAATTCCAAGTACCAGCTTTCTACATTGCCAACACGGGCGTCCTCAATGCGTGCGCTTTCGTCCTTTCGCTGTACCGCATCTCTGAACATTGACACTCTCCAGTTTTGCTGCCGGAAAAGGTTCTGCCCTTGTTATTGACGTTGGCCAGACAATGGCCAGCGTCACCCCAATAGTTGACGGGTTCGTACTACGAAAAGGCGCGTTAAAGCATGTTTGGCATGGAGAAAGACTAAACCAAATTAACAGGTCTTGTATATTCTACACTGCCTAAATTGGTGCATGCACACGCGCGCCATATTCTTGTCTCTCCCAACCCCCACCGAAGGGGAATCGATTTGTACCCTCATCAGCTCATTAGCAATAAAATGGTTAGTGAATTTTTAAATATATTTCTCATTCTAATTGGTAGAGGGCAGCCAGTAGAGGTGGGTGCTCCCCCCCGTTTTACCCTCCGTGAAGATCGCGTCAAGGGGACGACGGAAAGTTGGCGGACTTGGTACGAGACGCGCGAAGTGGACGAGTGGATCCAAAGTGTTGCGGGCGTTTTGGAGCAGGGATGGAATGACCAGTATGTTGTTAAAGCTAGTTCTGTGGATTTGCTGACAATCGGTATCTTCCAGGGTTGCCGCGTCTCGACCACCCCGACAGTACGAGTTTCCAACAGGCTTCAACGGCTGGTTTGCCCAAGAACGCTTCTCAGTCGGCGAACAATTCTTTTGGCACTCGCCTCAGTTGCTAGTACGTTATTCCCGCTCATCTGTGCCTCGCTTGCACCAACAACGTCGATGCAGGCTTCAAATCCCAGTCTTCCCAAAACCATACCTGCCCTCATCACCGAATCCCTCAGGGCATGCGATCCTGAGCTGCGTCAGGTCCTCGTCGGCAACGTCGTACTTACCGGCGGTGGAAGCTTGTTTGCTGGGTTTGGAGATCGACTCTCTGCCGAATTAGCCCGGAGTTTCCCGCACGTACGTCGTCGTCGAAATTCAACCTCCTACTTCTCATCCTTATCAAGGTCAAAATCCATTCACCGGGGAACCCTGTGGAACGTCGGTACGGTGGTTGGCTGGGGGGAAGTGTCTTGGGTAGCCTGGGCACTTTCCATCAGCTTTGGATCAGTAAGGAGGAATGGATGGTATGTTTAGTGGGGCTCCATCCGTGGTCTGTTCTAACCACCGAAAATTTCACAGGAGCACGGAAAGGCGATAGTTGGCCAAAGATGCAAGTAGTTACCTGTCCGCTTGTACTAGTAGATCCAGTGCCACCACCAAAAATGCGCAAACCATGCGTTTGATTGATTACAACAAGCCGCGCGATATGCAAAAAAAAAAAACACGCTAGTACGTACATGCTAAAATACATGTACAGAAGGGTGAAAGCCTACACGCCCATACATCTCTGCGAAAATAGGTTTGGCAAAATGTCGTTGCTGGGGAAGCACAGCTCCCCATACTCCCCACCCATTTCCTTCGTTCGCGTACGAGCCATCCAGGATGTTACGGGAACAACAGACGAGAGTGGGCCAAACTAGGGGGGAACCAGAGATGCCATTGGGTGGGGAGGGAGAGATTGTCTTCATCGCCAGCGCAGAGTCCGACAAATCGCTGGTCGTGAGAGAATAATATAGGGAGAAAGGAACGTATAGTTTGGGTTTTTCGAGCGCAAAACGGCGGAGTGAAGAGCTCATTAATGAGACAGGAAAGGGAAAGAAACCTGGGGCTTGCGAGCACAAATCATTCAATATTTCGTCCAACTGACCACCACCACCAGTCTGTCTCAGCGTTTTTCGTTGAATACCTCCAAGGAAACCCCTAGTAGGCCTCGACGAATTCCCGCCTTTCGCGAGAATTCATGAGCATTCCTAAACCGCCAATAGCCTTGCGCCTGATCCTGGTGGCAAAGTTCTTCGGTCCAAGCTCGTCCGCACCCGAGGGCGGCCCTCGGGGCTGCCGCATGGGCTGGCTGATCATCCTGTGACCAGCAACTGAAGCCACCTGGTGCTGATCGGCGAGTGCAGAGGCAGGCCTGCCAATGCCCAAACCCTCATACAGCTTCTTGGAAGCTTCCTCGCGCGGCGAGAGAGGTGTCTCATTGGAGGAGAAGGAGTGGGGAGTGGTTGGGTTGGAATTTGACCCTGCCGACTTTGAAGAACTGGAGGAATCACCGTCCTCATTATCATTTTCCCCTTCAGCCGTATCGATCGCGACCACGGGCATGGGCTGCGAGGCGACTAAACTGAAACGCAAGGGCTGCGGGCGGGCTTTGCCAACAGGGGCAGGGGATGCAACGGGGGGAGGAGACACTCGTCTTTCGATGGGAGGTGGGGTCACCTTGACACTAGGTGACCTGTTGTTCCCGCTGAGCACGGAGTTGTTGTTTCCACCACGGCGCCAGGTAGACGCAGAGTCAGACTTGGAAGGAGTCCCGCTTGCGTTAGCGTTGGAAGCGGGACTGCCGAGGGAGGTCCCTCCACTGATGACGGTTGTAGAGTGGGGCGTAGGGGGGAGAGATGCATCATCGTAGTCCTCCGAGGCGAATCTGGACATTGGACTGCCCGACAAGCTGTTGGGGCGGCTGCCGAACTTGCCACCGAGAGCGGCCGTCATTGGAACTTGGTCATCTGCAGCATTGTTCTGTGCGGCACGACGCATTTGGGCACTGAGGGTGGCCGATCTCAAGTCAAAAGAACTGGTGAGGGGCCCGGCTGTGGCAGGGGGGTTAAAGCTGACACGTCTAGGGCTTTGCTGCTGCTGCAATTGAGCTTGGGCCTGCGCAATGAGCTGGGCCTGGTATTGCTGGGCTTGATATTGCTGGGCGGCCTGCTAACTTGGTCAGAGATAGCAATATAAATGAAAAACGAGTAGCACACCTGCATCTTCATGATCTCAAGCTGCATCATTTGCATCTGGAACGCCTGGGCCTGAGACTGGTTGGGCTGTGCCATGAAAGCAGGGCTGAAGGGAGCGCTATTCGGATTCATGCCCCGCTGCTGCTGGGTGAATCTGTTGTCGGGACCGTCGACAGCGGCGGTCATTGGCATGCGGGGAGCAGCATGACTGGCGAACACATTCTGTTCAGGGACTTCGACCATCTGGTCGTCATCCTCCTCGGGGAAGATGGACGACTGATGAAGCTGGGAAGCGAAGCGGGGGACGTTGAAGGACCCCCCGGGAGCGGCGGTGTGAGGAATAGACGCGGAGGTGGAGCGAACCCCGCCGGTGCGGAGGCCAGAGAGAAGGGAAGCGCGAGGGTTGGGAGATGCGGTAGTCATTTCTGGAGATAGATAAGGTGATTATGCTGAGGACGTTGATTATTGGACAAAATGTAAGTGGCAAGCAAGGATACAGCTGGAAGGGATGAGGGATACGCCACAAAAGAGCGATGAGGCTCACGGGGAGGAAAGAGCTGCGGAAGACTCTTGGGGAGCCGTTTTCTCGCTCAAAAGTGGCAGCTGGTGGTAGGAGATGAAGGTGGAATTGGGGATGAATATAGCGTTATGTTTTTTTTTGAAATAGAAAAAAATGGATCAAGGGGAAGACGAGAAGGAGACCACCAGCCAAACGATTGAGTGAGAGCGAAAGCCAAGCCGCGGGCCAACAGTGAATCACAGCGCAAAACACCCGAACCGTGACTTACGTGATACTATCATTGTCCGCCATGTCGCTCCTCCGCGTCGTCCCCCGCGTTTGCACTCGCATCCCCCGCCGACCCTCCCCCCTCCAATGCCCGCGCAGACCCTTCTATTCGTCCTCATCTCGTCGTTCCTACCACCCGGGCTACTTCCGCTTTCTTGACGATATTCCGGAAAACACCGTATTCTGGAGTATCATCGGTCTCAACGGCGCCGTCTTTACCATGTTCTGGTGGGCCAATAAAAAACTGGTCCTTACTCTGCTGTGACCGGCGACTTCTGTCCCTTACACCTCGACAGGAAGTTCAGCGAAACCCGGCTATGTATAGATGGATGCACAAGCATTTCCTAGCTAGCTGGAAAAGCATCTCGGCCGGCCGCATGTTTGTTCTCCGCGACACCTATCCTGCTAGCCTCTCATCATGATCATCTGTAGATGGACTCTCTTTACTTCCGCATTCGCCCACATTGACCTCGGCCATATTCTGTTTAACGGGTTCACCTTTTATTTCATTTGTCCGCTCGCTTTGAGCATCCTAGTCGGTCTATCAACTTGTCCCATCGCTCGACTCTGACTCTGCCCTAAGGGCAGCAGACATTTCCTCTTTCTTTACTTGGGCGGCATGTCCTGATGTCTTCCTATCCCTCACGAGATGCTCAACACATCTATCAGGCGGTGCTTTAGCGGAAGCAACGTCAATCGCATACTCGAACATCTGGCGAGGGCGTGATATCCCAGGGTGCGGCGCTAGCGGTGAGTCGCTGCATCCTTCTTCTATCAATCTGACTTCTTGGCACAGCTGCCATATACTCGGTGCTGTCTTTCCTCGCCTTTCACTCGCCGAGAATGACGCTTCTGTTGTATGGGATCGTCCCTGTGCCAATATATCTCGCAGTGGGGGGCGTGTTCACCTACGACCTGTACCGCACAGCCGCAGACAAGGTTTGCTGCAAATCAGATTTATTCGACAAATCTCAACTCACTGTATTCTTTCACAGGGTGGTACAGTCGCTACGAGCGCCCACGTTGCCGGACTATTGGCCGGTGCTGGATACTTTTTCTTACGGCGCTTCCGGATGTTCTAGGTCAACCCATTGTGCTGTTGAATTTAGACCTTTCCTTCCAGAACATCCCACAACGATATTCCCGTCAAAGGTATTTTTTCTTTGGAGAGTGCTCTCAAACTTCGAGCTGTATATCCATCGGTTCACTGGGATGGTCCAACAAACAACTGTTTTGCATATATTCACGTCGTTCCGTAGTCTTCGAAGTAGTGTTAAGAAAATTAAACCCATTTCGATGCGCGTTCATCCCCTGTAGCTATCCTCTTTCTAACGCAAGTGGATTGCGTCTGCGATCGACCTCCCTCTGAGTCGTCTTTGACGCCGGAAGCAAAGGGCAGACAGACTCTTACTACTATTAGGGCACGACTCCGATCAATCATCCCATACAGCATCTTCACAGCATGTCTCCCGATTTAAGCAGTCGCAAAGGCTATGTACATATTTCTTCTGCACGCCTGAACTTCTTGCCAAACTCCCTCGCTCGTTCCTCTTGCTGAACTGAACTACCTCATAGTTTCCCCATGTCAGTTCCCTCCATGTCCCGCAATCCTATTCGGGGGCCCACCAGCCTCGCAATGTCTTTGGGCAAGACGGCTGCGCAAGTAACTGCCCAGTTCGCTCCCATCCCTGCGCTGGCGCCTGCGGCAGAGCTTCTCTGCGTTATTATACAACTGTGCCAGAATGTCACTCAAAACCGGAATGCCGCCAACCAGCTTAGGGACCGATGCCACCGCTTGGGATTGGTGCTCTACGACAAATGCTCAGCGAATGAGAATGTCATAGCTGCTATCCAGGCTGTTACCGAGTGAGTGTGTGAGCTAGCGGGTGATATGGGCTAAAATGTCCGCTGTAGCTGCTTTGTTCATATCCAAACCAGAATGACTGTGTGGACAATGCAGAGCAAGGTGCAGGCCTTCCTTCAACAAGCGGAAATAGCGAAGGACATCCAGCGATGTCACGACAAACTAACGGATTGCTTGATCTCGTTCCAAGTCCGTCGTCTCCTTGGAAAGAAGAGAATATCACCCTGATCTCGTCTCAGCTTGTTTCACACACCGAAATACATGACTGGCAGGCGCAGTTTGCGCTCAATGCCCAGCAAGATCATCGGGAGCTCATGGACTTCCTCGCTGGGATCGAGAATTCACAGACCATCACGAACGACGCCTTACAGGTACCTACATACTTCATTCAAGTTAAACACCCCTCGCTCTAATGATTTCTCGACTCACAGTCCCAGACTACTGATATTAAACAACTCATGGCGATGATGCAGCAGGTCGGTTTCCTTGAACCTTTGTCCACCGAAAAAATCATTAACGAAGAGCAGTTACTAGGGGAAAATGCCAGGACTGCCGACCGCGTTCACAACGGATTGTCCTCCAACCTGTACGAACTTCAGTTCAAAAGCCACGAATTGTTGCCCGACTTCAACCTTCGCTCTGGCGAAGTAGTCCGAATCGGCCAATTCCCGATCAGTGGCACTTCTGCTATGGTTCGTCCTGGGCATCATATTTGCATCCATATTATTTACACTTTCCGTCAGGATATATACGAAGGTTCATCTTCTCTGCGGGCTTGTTCATGTATCTCATTCCTTGCAAGGTCTGTATCTCCAGCGGGAAAAAGTCGCCATCAAAGTTGTTCGCGCGGTCAACTCAAATGAACACAGCTTGCGCGTAAGTCATCCCAGAACTTTTACGTTCTTGTATTTACCGTAAGTCATCAGCGTTTCAATAGAGAGTGCGAAATCTGGAAGGAGTTGTGGAAAATCGACCAAGGAAAACATGTCCTTCCGTTTTACGGGTTCTGCCAAGACGACGGCCCATTCCCGTAAAATTCCATCGTCTTACTTGCAAAGTCGCTACTTATGCTGAGATCAGATACATGGTTAGCCCATGGCAGGTCAGTGGTTATCGCCTTTGGGGTCCCGTTGGAATACTAACCTTTCCAAATAAATAGCCAAACGGAACTGCCCTGAATTATGTCAAGAAATACGACGCGAAGATCGACTATATAAAACTGGTGATTCTTCATTTCCCCGAGATAGATGCATTCTCATATCTATATTACAGATCAAGGGAGTAGCTCTGGGCATCAAGGTTTTGCACGAAATGTCCCCTCCTGTCGTTCACGGAGACATTAAAGCTGTTAGTATCACATCCACCTATTCCGACTGCAGCCATTTAAACCAAGCCAGAGCAACATCGTCGTCGACGGGCTTGGCAATCCCCTGATCGCGGATTTTGGTCTTTCCCGCGTTAGTCCGAGTCCCGGTTTGCGGTTCGAACCAAACTATGTACTAATCTGTCCTGTAGATCGTCGAAGACATCACGGGCATACCATTCTCCCAGAGCCGTGGCGTCAGTGACTCTTACCGCTGGTTCGCGCCAGAGGTTTGCATCGGTCAAGGCGTTCTGTCCCTTGGCTCGGACGTCTACGCGTACGGGATGACGGTCCTTGAGGTATGCATGTCCTGCTGTTTCATAAATCCAGACATTTTACGCGATTTATCTCCAGCTCCTCACGCATGAGCAGCCCTACAACAACATTAAGCACACTACCGAGGTTGTAATTAGGTCTGCCAAGGGAGAGCAACCCGAACGTCCGACGGCCCCACCCCGTGTCCTGGAGAGGGGCCTCGATGACAACCTCTGGTCGCTGTTGTGCCGATGTTGGGTCACAGTACCGTCGCAGAGACCCCGTATTCAAGAGGTTTTGGGGATGTTCCCGCAGTAGACAGAAAGGCAGGCGAATATATGTCCACCACATCATTCAATTTTGCAAACGGATTTCCTTTCGATGTTTAAAATGTAGTAGAACGTTGATAGAACGCGTTTCTTCAGACTTACTTCAGTCGCGTGAGTTGAACTGCGGCCGCCACGTGAGCGTAAATTTCTTTATGCACCCATTTGCGTCCTACGTTCTTCGGAGCTACTACAAGGCCACAGGCTGGAATGAGGATAACTTATACGCCAATATCACCCGTTCATCCAATGGTTCGCTCCCGTCCCCGACACTCTTTAGAACCTGTGCACTCAATCGTTTCTTAGCCATCCTTGACTTCACCGTGCCTCGAGGACTACACCTCTCTGTGTCAAAGTCGCCCAATTCACTATTCAAGACGACTTATTCCATGAACGCGATGCCTTCACTGAATGGGTCTGTCGGATATATCTTCACATCTTGCGACCTGGACGTCAAGGCCTCTGGAAACGTTCGGTTCAAGGACATGATCGAACGCTTCAAGGTGTATGACCAACCTCGAAGACCCGAAGCTAAAGAAGAGGAATGGCTCGCTGGAGAGCGTGTTGATAAGCGCGGTATCTATGAGAGTTAGCAATGCGGACTACAGCTGACAGATATTGCAGACTATCTTCTGTATGGACGATTCTATCTTCCTACTGGACGGCTGGATGCACTCTACTCCACACGACTCACGCCAACGCTGCAAGCTCTGGTGGCAGCCATATCACACCCTCCTTCAAATTTAGCAACTGACATTGGCGGTCGAGGCGCAAACGTCAGTAATCTCATCGTCAATTTACAACATGATGTCGGGAAATGGTGTACCGAATATACCTGGAGCGCCGATGACAGCATGTGGGGAGTAAGAGTGCTTCACAACTTCGGAAAACTCGGCATTCCCGTCGATACATCCGATGACAATTCGGCTACTGCAGGGGGGCCTGGGCTAAAGCGGGTAGACGAAGAGGACGCTGTCGAAGGCGGACTGAGGGGCCGCGTTTCGGCAGGAGCCGAGTTTTATTTCAGCGCAAAGGAACGAAGTGCCGGGGGTCAGTCCAAATGCGTTGCTGTCTGAACGGCTCCCCATCCATCATCTACTTGCAGTGTCGACTGGGTTCCGATTCACAACCCTCCCGGACGCCACACCGCCTTCATTTCAGCTGTCTGGACCATCTTCCGCTCCCCTTGCACAGGTATCGAAGGGTCCGCCCTCCCAGCCTCCGACAACAATAACTGCACTTTTTAATCCAATGCTGGGGCATATGTCAGGCGCCTACTCTGCTCGCGTGTCTCGCGATCTTTCCTTGTCCTCCCGCTTCGATTTCAACGTTTATAGTTACGAAAGTGAGTGGACAATGGGTGCTGAATGGTGGATGCGATCTTCGCCCTCGCAAGACGATCCCGATGACGACGTGACCCCAATCCTTCCGCCCGGCGGCGACGCTAAGGGAGAGGTGCGTGGTGTCGTCAAAGCACGGGCTTCGACGAATAATGTGAGCTCTTACTTTGGGTCTCGATTCAACCTTGACGCTTATTCGCCAGGATGTATCCCTGATGTGGGAAGGTCGACTGCGGAACATGCTAGTTAGTCTGGGTGTGGTTTCCGACTTTTCGAATCGGACAAAGCCTATAAAGGCTATCGGACTTGAATTATCGTACTTTAGCTCTGATAACTCGAATGAAAACCTGTGAAAATCCTCCTTCCATTCCGACTTGTACATTTGAATATCCGAAATTAAGCTGAGGGTCCAGAAGTTGTATAGGTACATGCAGAATAAGGATAAGCGGGACAGCGAGAGCGACGAGGAGGGTATGGTCGTATGTAGAAGGATCGCAATATAATGAAGCAATTGAGACGTAGACGATTTAAATATTGGAAGCAGAAATTGCGGGTGTTCGTGATGGGGACTCGGAGGCGATTGTCCTAGCCAATCTCGAGATTGCATCGCCAGTGATGACTGGTCGGGCATGGGGAGGCCGATGATTACTGAGTACAGACCCAGCTGGTGGCGATGAATGGGTGCGAGCATGCTGCCCTCCGGACGAGTAGCCCCCGCGAGGTGTCGATGTTCCCGAGCGAGGAAATCGGGAGTTGAAATTGACGGGTGCGGTCTGCGGGAAGGCGCGGCCTACAGTTTGCGCTCGGTTGTGTGTGGGGTTAAAATTACGCGGTTGAGTAGGAGGGGTGCTGAGGTTGCTGGGTGCAGACAACGAGTTAGAGAGGGTAGGAGCATGAATTGAGGCAGCAAGGCCCTCACGGCCAGAATCCGAATCCCACGACGCATCGTCTTTATCCTTGTCCTGTTTCTCCCCAGGCTTAACGTCCGGTGCCCGAACAGTTCCGCCAACAGAAGCCACGGGTGGTTCTGAGGCAGGGGAAATGGTCGACCCAGGCGTCACTGCCGCAATCGGTTTTGCAGTGGACTTGGATGCACTATTTTTCCCCGATCCAGATTGTGGCTGGTTAGAAACCGAGGCCGGGCCCGGGACAGGTTTGGGAGGTAAAGATGGATGCAATGGTGTCTGGACAGTTTCCGGCGCTTTTCGTTGATCCTTCATTACGAAAGGGGCAATAACGTCCTCTTTTACATCGCCCGATGGCGTTGGAGGCTTTGCAACGGGTTCGGGCAAAGGTTTCAGGCCGTCCACGATGATTGGTGAGATCATCTCGTCCTTGTCGCCGACGCTCGTGCCAGTTTTAACACCCCAATCATCCAGATCGGGCAACCCTTCGTCATCGTCGCCTGCCCAATCGATGTGACTTCCTGGGGTTGAAGGGCGATTATCCATAGCGACGGCTCTAACGCGCTCAACGAGAGCGTCAATGTTGTTTCGCATGTCGAAAGTACCAGCGAGATGAGGTGGAGTGTCCTTTGATGGGGGTGGCGCACTGTGTGGGACTAGTCTGTTTTGAGGGCGAAGGAGGTTATCATTCAACGGCGGAACGTTAACTTTGAGGCTCGCTGCAGGAGTTGCATTCCCTTTGGAATTAAGTTGCTGGGAGCGCCTCCGACGGTTGGACGGCCGTGGTGCGGTTGTGGGAGCCTCGATCGATGGGGAGGCAGGGCCCACGACGACAGTGGGAACGACTGAGCGGGAGGATTTCCGACCATGAGCTTTCGATCTTCCTGGGGTCACAGGAGCGGCAGAGGACTTTTCTGCAGATCCGGACGAGGTTGCTGCTGGCTTCGATGTGGAAGCTTCATTGGCCACAGGTTTATCGGCAGTCGGTGCTCGAGAGGTGCTTGCACTACCACCACCACCACCTCCTCCTCCACGGCCTCTTCCCCCGCGGCTCCTGCCTCTCCCGCCTCCGCTGCCTCCGCCGCCGCCTCCACGCCCACCCCGGCCTAGTCCGCTAAAAGCAGAGCCAGGCTCAGCAGTCCGCACCCAATCCCTCGTACGGGAGGCTGCGGGTGTGGACAAAGGGGGCGCAGGAGTAGCCATTGTTGGGCCAAACGAATTGTCAAAAGTTCCTATAAAACGGCCCTCAAAGATCCGCTGGAGTGCAGCTGGCGATTGAAACTCACCTGGACCCGGTAATGGAAGTGTAAGAATATAATGCGAGCGTCTAGTTGATAAGAATTCCGAGCAGTGAAAGGTGGCGCTACAGAGCAGGGAGACAGTGGGACACCGCCTGTTTTGGCAGCGCTATACACAAACAACGCAAAAGGTCTTACTTCTCAACCACCATGTCCAAAGCCTCGCAGCCCGAATTAAAAAAGGTGTGCCTTCTTGTGGCCTTATATTTCGTCGCCGCTAACCTATTATTGCGCAGTTCATGGACAAGAAACTTTTCGTGCATCTCCAGGGTGGCCGCAAAGTCAGCGGCACCCTTCGCGGCTACGATCTGTTCTTGAATCTCGTCATTGACGATGCTGTGGAGGAGTCAACTCCTGCTCAGAAGCATCCCATCGGCACTGTGGTCTGCATTTCTTGCTGTCTGCCTTTGACTTTCACTAACGGTACCCCGCAGGTTATCCGAGGGAACAGCGTCACCTCAATGGAAACACTCGAATCTGTACGATAGGGACTGGGTCGGTGTAGGGAGTGAAGGTCGGTGTCATGCAATGTGCTCGCCGCGATATTTAGCCTGATTTATTCAATTCAGAATTGTTTTGGTTTGCCATGCCTGTGTCTCTTCTTTGTATTACCCCGGCGAACTTGGTACCTCAGTATGAATGGCGACGCGTCCCATAATTCCGCTGCCCAGGCACGAGCATGCGGGATGGCATTGCAGCACATAACGAGTCACCCACCCGGCGCACGGACCATGCCCTGTTTGTACTCTGCGTGGCTCACGTCATTGAGGCCGTGCGCGAAGTCTAGTACACTCATGTTATTGTTGAAAAGCTGTCGAATTCAACGAATTCGCTCACAGCCAGTACTGTTCGCATTGTATGGAGAAACATCGTCTCCTCACTTCAAAGACATATGGCTCGCACAAGAGCACAAGAAGAGCCCCCGCCAAGGCAATTTAGGACACATATATCAACATGCCATTCTACACGTAGTACAATTTCCGTAAGGACAACTTCACCAATCCAATTTCTTCGTATTTCTAACAGCCGGCACCGGAATCCTCGCACCCTTGTATCCGAACCCATCTAGCCACGGCCACGTCTCGCTGCGGCGCTGCTCAAACGACGCAATGGACGCGCCCCGCTGCATCGTCAGCGCGATGTCGTCCAGCCCATTCAGCAGGCAGTGCCGCCTGAATGGATCGACCGCGAACGGGATCGCCGCCTTGCCATTCGGGCGCCGGACCTCCTGCTTCTCCAGGTCTACCTCGAGCTCTAGGCCTGCCTCCGCGTCCTCCGCGAGAGCGCGGCAGTCCGCCTCGGGCAGGGCGACGGGAAGCATGCCGTTCTGCATTGCGTTGTTCTTGAAGATGTCGGCGAAGCTTGGCGCGATGACGCAGCGGATGCCAAAGTTGTCGCTGAGGACGAAGGGTGAATATCGAGAGGTGGGTAGAAGGCAGAAGAAACTTACAGACTCCACGGGGCGTGTTCGCGCGAGCTCCCGCACCCAAAGTTCTTCCCGGTGCAGACCATGATCTTGGCCTGGTTGAACGGCGCACGGTTCAGCACAAAGTCGGTGTCCTTGCCGGTGTGGGGGTCTTTCCGCAGGGTGAAGAAGAGCGCGTCGGCGAGACCAGTGCGCTTGAGGGTCTTGAGGAACTGCTTCGGGATGATCATGTCCGTGTCGACATTCTCGATGTGCAAGGGCGCCGTGATGCCCTTGACGACGGTAAACTTCTGGACAGTGGAGGGTGCCTCGGAGGGGGGCAGAGGCGTCGAGGACGCCGGCGCGGGGGGCTGCTGTGGTTCGGGCGCGGGGAGAACTGGGTCGTCCAGGAATTCGAACGCGCTCGATACTTTCAGCTTGGGGGCGGCGGCGATGTTGGCCTCTGCCACGGCACCCATGAATTTGCGGACGTCGGTCAGCTTACCCGTCATAGCCGCGGCGGCTGCCATTGCCGGGCTCAGCAAGTGTGTCCGACCGCCGGATCCCTGGCGACCCTCAAAGTTGCGGTTGCTGGTACTGGCGCAACGCTGACCAGGAGCCAGCTGGTCTGGGTTCATCCCCAAGCACATGGAGCACCCGGCCTCGCGCCAATCGAATCCAGCGCGCTTGAAGACGACGTCGAGACCCTCCGCCTCGGCCTGCTTCTTAATCAGGCCCGAACCAGGGACGACCATCGCGTCGACGCCGGGAGCCACTTTAGCATCCACGCCAGCAGCAAGGACGATTTTGGCGGCGGAGCGCATGTCTTCAATGCGGCCGTTGGTGCACGAGCCGATGAAGACCTTGTCGACCTTGATTTCCTCCATGACGGTGTTGGCGGTGAGGCCCATATACGCCAGAGAACGCTCTGCCGAGGCGCGTTTGACGGGGTCCGTCATTTTGGTGGGGTCGGGGACGGAGCCGGTGATGGGGACGGTGTCCTGAGGAGACGTTCCCCAAGTCACGGTGGGAACGATGTCGGACGCGGGAATGTTGACTTCAATGTCGAATTTCGCGCCCTCGTCCGTCTTGAGGGACCGCCAGTAGGTCTCGGCGCGATCCCAGGCTTCACCTTTGGGGGCCAGAGGGCGATTACGGAGGTAGTTGAAGGTGACCTCGTCAGGGGCGACCATTCCAGCACGGGCACCAGCCTCAATGCTCATGTTGCAGACGCTCATGCGGGCCTCCATGGAGAAACCGCGGAAAACGGAGCCCGAGTACTCGATGACGCAGCCCGTGCCGCCTGCAGTGCCAATGACACCTATGATATGCAGAATCACGTCCTTGGAGGTGACTCCCTCATGGAGGTCGCCATCGACGGTGATACGCATGTTTTTGCCCTTGGTCTGGAGAAGGGTCTGGGTGGCGAGGACATGCTCGACCTCGGAGGTGCCGATACCGAATGCAAGGGATCCGAACGCACCGTGGGCTGTGAAAAGTATTAGAGAGCCTTTGCGAATGCGCAAAAATAGGACGCACTGGATGTGTGCGAATCACCGCAAACACAAGTAATACCAGGCAGCTAACGCGTCGCATGATTGGACGAGTAGAGTGGGGGAACAAGGGGGACGTACCGTGAATCCCTGCTCGGGCCCGATAATGTGGACAATCCCTGGTACAGAAATAGAGTCAAGGGCCAGGAGGGCGAACACACTGTGTGGTACGTACCCTGTCGCTTATCGGTCATGCCAAAGTAGGTGAGGCCGAACTCTTTGACATTTTCCTCGAGCGCGGCACACTGGGCACGCGAGTCGGGTTCGGCGATGAACGCGTCGACGGAGGTGAAATTCTTGCGCGAGACGGTGCTGCCGCGCACGATGAGAGGCTATATCGCAGGGAATTGAAAGTGGGCGTACGGGATGTTGTGATCCACCGTAGCAAGGGTGCAGTCGGGGCGACGCACGGGGCGGCCGGCATTTCTCCTGAAGGAAAATTGAGATGGATGTTGCGGGGTTCAAGCGGTACTAACAGTCCCTCGAACGCTTGTGGGCTGGTGACCTCGTGGACGAGATGGCTGGAGGGGTTGAGGACACAAATGGGCGGGGACATCGGAGACTGTACCGGTCGATGTAGATGAGGGCAAGACCATCTTCCTTGACGTCACTGTTCGAGGTCAGCGGCGCGTCGAGGAAGCGAGAAAGGCGACGGACACGACATGATCGTCCCAGATCTTGTCGTAGAGAGTGCGAGGGGCAGGCGCAGCTACAGGCATGGCGAAAAGCAAAGAGCGAAAGGTTTGTAGTGCAAGTAAGCAGTATAAGTACTCCAACTAGTTATTAGCGGGCCCGAATAATCCGACCTCTTCGGCCGCCAGTCCGACGCTCCAGGCCGCTCGGCGCCGGCGCCCGACGACCAATCAGCGCGAGTCGGTTTGCGAGCCGGCTGTACCCGAACAGCTTCAGATCCAAGCAGCGCCAAGCACAGAACCGTCTGTTTGCAACTGGTTAGTTCTCCCACGCTATCCTCAAGAGTCCTCGCAATGGCCAAGTCAAAAAAGTACGCCCCTCGCTGCGCTGCAGCCGCCCCGCTGACCTCCCCCTGCCAGCCACACAAATCACAACCAGAACAAGAAGGTCCGCCGAGGGAGCGCACCACACCGCCGCACCTACTGACCACCTCGATAGGCACACAAAAACGGTATTAAGACCCCTGCCGCCGGAATCACACGGTCTCTGAAGGGCGTACGTGCATCCTGGTCTCGCGCTTACCGTTAAACTCAATAATTTTGCCAGGTCGACCCCAAGGTCGGTCACCACTAACCCATTCCCAAGATCCTCATTGAATGCCGAAATTATAGTTCCGCCGCAACGCAAGATACGCACTTGCTGGCTCGGTCCGTTCGCCTTTCGCTCCTCTGTCTGTATCCTCACGGTCCTTAGAACAAAGCCCGTCGCGAAGCAAAAATGGCTGCATAGACATCTTTCTCCCTCCCGAGACGGACGGACGACCACCCCGAGTGCAGGCTCAATATGTCATGCGCATGCAGATTATGCTCTTTGCTATCATAAAATAACAAAACTTGGCAAAAACAACCAACTCGTGCGCATTGAGGATAGAAATACATGCTGCTCAAGAAATACAAGATATGGAGGCATTCAGTAAGTATTCAGTGTTCAATCGTCAGTCGCGGCCGGGGCCGCACGGCTCCGCGCGGTTTTGTCCAACGCCGCCCTCAGCCGCAAAGCCTGTCCATACATGAGGAGGCGAATGCAGATACGCAGAAAACAAGACGCACCGCTGCGTCCTCTGGCCGCATCGCGCCCTTGGCCATGTTGTGTTTGCCCATCTTAAGCCGGACAGACCGCAAGCTCGACATGTCCTTCGCGCTCTTGCTGGGCAGTTTCTCAGAGGCTGCCAAAAGCTGGCGGCACTCGTCGTCCGTTGCAGGATACCCGTCAAGGACCGTGAAGAATTTATGCCGAAGCACAGTCTTGATGCGCTCCAGCGCATGGTTGGTGTACCACCCGTCGCGTTCCTGTCTGAGCATAAGAAAAAAATCGGAGCGGCAAGTAAGCCGGTACAGACATCGCACTCTTCGCGAAGCTCCTGGTCGTCATCGATCATCTCTTTTAACATCGGGTCCACGAGATCACACAGCTGGAACGACGCGGTCTCTTTCGTCAGCGTCTTTCCGTCGAATAGATGCGATTTTCTGGTGGTCACATAAATAATACTGCAGCGGTGAGCCCGAGCTGGCGTACCTCCGATCAATGTCCCGCTCCGAGCCGTCTTCAATAGACACCGCCCAATTTTCCATATTTGCGGCGGTCCGATCTTGGCGTCGGGTCATCACAGACGGCTTGAGAATGGGATGATTCGCGTTGCGGAAGTACAGTCGCTGGTAGCTAACCAACGCATTAGACATGAAGGCCACAAGGAACGGCAACGGAACGTACAAACGGGCACTCGGGTCCTTTCGAGGGTCGTAGCTGAATCGGATGAGGGTGTCCCGCCACGGGCCATCGTGGAACACATAGCAGACAAGGGGCAGCAGGGGTTTTGAACTGCAGTAGGACGTGAAGAGTCAGTGCGTAGGATATGGGTTGTTCTTACTTGAGGACATCACGCGCCTCGAGGGCGGAAAGCTGGTTGAATAATGCCCCACGAGTCCATACTGGCCGCGCAGAAAACACCTATAAATCAGGTTTGAATTCTAGGAAATGGATGAAGTCTCCGTGCCGCACCTCTTGCAATTTATTGTACAGAACATCATTGACTTGATTCCTCGCATCCTGAACATTCTGCGCCGGCTTGTCTGGGACCTATGACCCAACGTTAAAGGAGCAAATCACTAGGCATCTCAGCGCCGGCGAACCTGACGCTCCGAAAATGAGATGGAGAGGGGGCCGTATCCCTTCCAGCGCATTTTGTTGATGAGCCGCTTTTTCTCTTCGCCCGTTTCCTCATTCACGGTCGTCGACACCATGGACGCAGGATTAGGTTTGAAACTGGAATTGCATTAGCACGAGCATTTCAGCCCGCCGGAACGCGACAAACTTGTACGACTGTGGAAGGGTCTGTCGGCTGAACAGCGGAGGAGGGAAGAGACGGAGGTTGCTCCGCATCGGCTGGTCAGGATCGGGCTCTGGAAGAGGAATCCCGGTCAATTCTGGGTCGAGGTTCATGTCAATATCGGTCCCCTGCGACGAGGACGCGGTCGCCGGGACCATGTAATCCGCTTTTTCGGGCGGAATGACATATGTGCGGATGGCCTCCACTGGCACGAAATGAGAAATCGCACAGGCGGAGGGGTGAGGTCAGAGTCGTACCGTCCATACTGTCCATCGCAAGCCGCAGCTTCGTGACCGGGTCATTCATATCAGGTTGGTACTGGTAATCGGCCATGCCTGCGCCGCAAATTGAGCATCTGCGAGGCAACGACGTGCGACACAAGACGAACTTCGGAAGCGGACAGTCTTCGAGGTCGATCCCACGATTTCCGCCGTATATTCCCCTTGCAGCGCGCCGTCGTCTGCGTCCATGCGGTTTTTGCGCTTGCGCTTGACGACTTTGAGTACGAGGTTGTTCGTGAGCACGACATCTCCGGGGACGGGGTGTGCAAAGGGATTTCCGGGGCGCAGGCGGAGCTCAAGCGTCGCTTCGGTTTTGGCGGCGGAGCGCTTGAAGGCGCTGTCGAGCGCCGCTTGCCCGCCAAGATTTTGAACCGCGATAGGAACCGAGGTCGGACGCACGTAGCCAGGGTATTCGATGGAGTAGAAGGGAGTCGCAGGGATGGGGCGCTCGGGGGCGGGGATGCCAGGACTCGAGCTCGACGCCTGCCCTTCCATTTTATGGTGCGAGCGACTCACAAGGAAAACGCGGTCACGTGTAACTTCACGTATATTCAAGTCGTAGGGATTCAGTTCAACATACAAGGATATCGATACAGCTATCTAGGGTCCGTGAGGGGAGGTTGGTCAGATACAGTCCGAGTCAACTACGTGCTACATTTTCGAGGCTCAAAAGAAATTCAAAAGAAATTAGTAAGTAAGGTGTGTGAGGTGGGGATGTTGTTTTCGTTCAGTTTACGTCGAGAGGGAGAGTTTTTGACTCGGAAGCAGTCGTTCAGGATCGGCGAGGGTGTGCTTTAAACACGGGGACCCATTCACCAGCCTCGCCGCCTTTTATCAGGCCGACGAATACCACATCTTTAGCGCCATATCCAAGGACATCGAGCATCCTGATGCCCTCGTACGCGTTGGCGGAACCACGCGCGTACCGGTTATTGGCGATGCGCTCACGAAAAGACGCCTGAGCAATGGCTTGGGTCGCAGACTGCATTTGAGCAAATTGCTCGCGCGGGATAAAGGCATGGAGGTGCTCATGCAGGGACTGCACGATCAGCGAAACGGACAGGGAACCCAAGTTCTTCATTTCCAGCGAGGTGGTTTTGTCGGCAGAGAGTTTAATCTTGATGCTAGTTTGCCGCGGATAGAACGCATCTTCACTGAATGTATGCTGGTTGAGGTCTTGAGGCACGCTTATCATGTCTAAACTGAAGGGATATGAAGAGATAAGGAATGCTATTTTTTGGGAATGAAGGAGGGGATGGAGGTATGTAAGGGACTGAGATGAAGTATGGGAAGAACGGGAAGAATGGGCAGAACGAGAGGCATGATGAGAAGAAGAGGAGGAAATGGGGGAGGGCTGGTTGAGACGAGGAAGAGGCACGGGAGGCATGGAGGGAGCGAATTGTCCCACAGGAGGGTAGTACATGGAATGGCCAGCGGGCACTGGGTAGTCGTCAGACGATACGGTAGCCAGGCAATCATGTACCCACTGCTAGTCCAGCCGCTGCCCGGGACGGGAGGCTCCGCGAATATGGGGGGCGTCACATGGGGTAAAGGGACACATTGCACCCAGGGCGCTGCTGTGGGCGCCGGTGGGTGCTGGTGAGACCACTGGAGCGGGGACTGGCCGCGTTGAGAAAGCTTGGCGGAGACATAGCTCATTGGGGATGCAGTCGGGGTTGCTGATTGGGGGACGTGCATGAGAGTAAGAGTATTGGGTGGGAGTGGGTCGAGTCATATTTCGTGCGGGCTCTTATAGTGCTGGGATATCAACAATGCGTGACCGACTGGACCCACAACGTCGGTGTCGGGGCGGGCCACGAGGCGCCTTATCGGGCGCCTATCATCAGCTGACCCACCGTGGGAGCGCCAACTTTGATCAAATTAGGCGCCCCGACGCCCGCCGTTTGATCCCACGGGCGGGTCTCAGCCAATTACAGTCATCGGGTTTGCGTGACAATGGCCATCGTCGGGATTTTTGCTCGGGCCATCACAGAGAAGCGTTTCAACATGCGCACTAGGCGCGCGCCATCCTGCAATAGGCCAAATTAAACCGCGCTAGGCCACGGCGGACCTCGCCCAGAGTTTAGAATCGGTGTGTAAGAATACATGTGTCTACGGCCCCCGCGGCAGCTGTTTGACTAGTTTCATCACTTGGTCCAGGAATTCCTTCGAAAAAAAGGTTCATACAATGTCACTGGCCCAGACAGAAAAAACGGCCACACCTTAGAGCCAATATCGATGCCCGAGTTCTTGAGCTCGGCCTGCACCTCCGAGTATGCTTCCCGGAATTTTTCATTGCTTGCTAGCTTCATGAGTTGGACAGGACCAGGCATTTGACCGGACGATAATTTAACGCCTGGAAATTAATGTTCATGGAATAATCGCGCAGTCAGTGTTGGGTATGAAGCAGACCTGATTCCTCGAGAACCTTGCCAAATTTCACAATAGCGTTTATTGCTTCTGGCTTGTCTTTAAACATGCCCTCTACCACCCGTTTGGTTTTTGCAAGTTCTGCCTGATCAATCGCGGGTGTGTCGGGAGCTGGGGGCGGCGGCTTGGCTCCGAAGCCAAACAAAGTTCGATGTGGAAGATGGGCATGATATATAGCAAGAGGGCGAGCTCTCCGCAAGACAGAGGACGTGAAGATGCGTGCCGACATTTTTGGTGTGCACTCCGCGTCACGCGTGTAACCCTGTCACACCTCTTCATGGACGACGACTATTTCTCCATCGACGCGATTCTGGCTGAGAATCAGGTAGACGCGTCCCCTCTCCTCAGGAAATCGTGCATCTTTTACAAGGACGCGTAGAAAGTTGGATGTCGGTTCAAAGTCGACATCCCAGACATGGGCCATCTTGGGGGAGGGGGAGAACGCGATGCAAGCTTTCAGGTCCTTGACGCGTTTTTTCTGTTCTCATGGACGTGTTTCAGATTAACAGATCGAACACAATACAACTCCCGATATGGCTGGTGTATACTGTTGTACTTTCGTACGTGGTTTCCTCGTCTTTGAACAGTGTACTAATGCTGAATGAAGTGACTGGGCGGACATGATCATGCCTCCGGCATTTGGAAGCAAAGTTAGGAATGCACTCAAAGCGGAACCATGCAGCGTTCGCTTGTCCGCCCTTGTTGGAGCCGGCGGGTTGTGGTACGGATTTGGAAAAACTATAATGGAGATGTAAGGAAATGCAGTTTCTGCTCCTTCCTAAATGACGAATCTCAACAGGCTGGACAAGAAACAGGAGATGTCCGACTTGTTGACGACTGTGCGTTGCGAATACTGGTTTTATTATATCAATGACCTGTGTAGTCTAGACCTTCCGCAAACGTCTGGTGGAAGTGATTGACCAGGCGCAGCATTTTGCTGCCCTCGGCCCAGCGGGTGGCGTGGGGCCCACCGGCGACAACGCACAATCCTTTAGAGAAGGCCTGGATGCTACTGAGCGCGAATGTAAGCCATGTCGAACTAAAGGAGAGGTGACGTGCTGACTTTTGCAGTGTTCGCTCTAGCCCAGGAGGGCTCTAAACGGATGAAGCGCTGGTACGAGGAAAGCGACAAGGCGCGACGGTAGCCTTCACAGGTCCTTCTTGGACTGGGCCTCTTCTGGCGGGATCGGTGTGTTTTTCAGTTCATTGACGAACCTGTTGTACCATAAAGCTGTAGTTTACAACACGGAAGCGAGGTGTACCATTTAACGCTAGCCCAGAGGGCGAGCTCGATTGCCATTAATGCGAAGATATGGATGTTCCCGGAGGTGAGGAATGCGAGTGCGAGGAGTATTGCGAGAAGAGATGCGAATGCAACGTCGAGGACAAGGAGAAACTGCGGGTTGAGGGACGAGCCGGGTGTGAGGATGTCTGCGAAGACGGACATTGGAGTGGCTGTGCTTTACGCGCTGCGGTCACATGACGTTGTTTGAAACACGACCCTGCACCCAACCTTGTCTGCAACCCCCACCACGGCGTTAGGCCATGATACCAGCACCCGCACTCGCCCCCGGCCCCCACAGCAGGCGCTTCCCTCTCGCAACCACCGACACCAATGCTCCCGCACCCCATTCCCCGCCTCTCCCCCGCCAGAACAGCAAGACCACCCCCCCATCACCACCAAAGTTCATCTCAGACAAGCTCGGCAACCACCAGTTCCACAGAGTCGGATTCCTCGGTGAGGGTGGCTTCGCTCGCGTCTACGAAGTCAAGGACTCCAGCAATAAACGCTTCGCGTGCAAGGTCGTCACCTTGAGCTCCCTCAAGACCAAGAAGGCGAAAACAAAGGTCGTTCGCGTCTCTCCAGCTCGCGCTCCTGCTGATCCACCTCTAGCTCTATGCAGAGATCAAAATACACCGTTCTCTCTCCCACCCCAACATCGTGAAATTTATAGACTGTTTCGACGGGGACGAGAACGTCTACATGACCCTTGAGCTCTGCCCCTCTGGGTCTTTGATGGACCTCTTACGTCGTCGCAAGCGCTTCACCGAACCTGAGGCACGGTTCTTTATGGTCCAGCTCATTGGCGCGTGCCACTACATGCACGGCCAGTCCGTCATCCACCGTGACCTAAAACTGGGCAATCTCTTCCTCGACGCCCACATGAACATCAAGGTCGGCGATTTTGGCCTAGCCGCTCTGATAGAGAGTCCGGGTGAACGGAAAAAGACCATCTGCGGAACTCCCAACTACATCGCTCCCGAGGTCCTCTTCGACACCGCCAGCGGTCATAGCTTCGAGGTTGATACTTGGAGCATCGGTGTCATCCTCTATACCCTCGTCGTCGGTCGGCCACCATTCCAGACTAAAGACGTCAAAGCAATTTATCAGTGAGTGCATTCGCATGTAAATGGATAGTTAACCTGAGTTTTTGGCAGACGAATCCGCAATAATGACTACGCGTTTCCTTCCCCACCACCAGCTAGCCCCTCGGTCCCATCTCGAAACCTCATCGGCGATATCCTCACTCCAGATCCACAATTGCGGCCCACGCTGCTCTCCATCGTGGGCCATGAATGGTTCACAATGGGCCCCGTTCCCCCCTACATCCCGACTAGTGCACACGACGCGCCATCCGAGTGGGGGCCCATTACCCGCGAACGCAGCGACATGAATCTCGCGAAGCTGAAGAGAAACGCTGGCCTGGATGGCCACGACGAGGCGACTGCTTCTGACAGCGGGGACCCCAAGACTGCGACGTCAACCATCGCACGCCAGGAATACGAGTTCCAGAAGGCTGTTCAGCCTGGGTCGCCGATCTCGGCGCTGTTGAGCTCCGCGAGACAGCCGCTAGTGAGGGGCGTAGGCAGCAGTCCGCTGGGCCAGTCTCACCAAAGTCGTCCTCCAATCCCAGGGTATTCCTCTGCAAATCCATCCGCTGGTTCGCGTGCCAGTGGCTCCTCTACCGACGGCCTGTACCGAAAGCTTCAGGCGGCTGGTGCCAAATCTCCCTTGCGCAACGCTGCCACGGCCCGCAGAGGTTTAAACAACATTATCGAAGAGGAAGGCGGGTTCGAAGGCAAGCCCCCAAAGGACAAGCGGAAATTAAAGAACAATGAGACGGAACTGGAGAGCCAGAAGGCACGTATCGTGGTGCAAATGGCTCCGGCAGAGGAGAAAGTCGAAGATCGAGTCAAGTATACTGCGGAGAGTATGAAAGGGCTTGCTAGGGCCAGTGTCAGAGAGCAAGAGAACCTGCCCCCACTTGGGGCTTCTCGAAAGACCAAAGGTATCGCCAAAGAACGTGAGTGTTCCACTTCGTGGTCATGTGCCCATTTCTCATCTCGATCAGTTATTCCACCTCCCATCGTCAAAGAGGGTGAGCTTTTAAGTTGCGTCTACTGCTATGCGACGTGGCTCACTGTCATTATTATAGCTCCATCCCCTTTTATCGCGACCGCCGAGACTCTCTCGACCGCATTTACTGCCTATTCCCGAGGACAATGTTTTCCGCAACAACCAGCCGAACATAGGCTTCCGGACGAACGCGTCTTCATTGTCTCCTGGGTGGATTATTGCAACAAATATGGAATGGGCTATGCCTTGACTGACGGGAGCGTTGGTGTGCACTTCAACGACAGCACAAGTCTGGTTTTGAGCTGCGACAAGATGTGAGTCCGAAACGCGCCTTTTTTCTTCCTTCGCTAATCGCGTCCTAGACATTTCGATTACATCACCCCTACCGCTGATGCTGCTGGTGCGACAGCCTTGAGCGCCCCAACAGCCCAATGCGCTTCCCATACTGTTACCACCTATCCTTCCGCGCTCAAGTCCAAAGTATACCTCCTCAAGCATTTCGAGAGATACATCATGGATCGGTTGTACGGCGAGTACCCTTACACGTACGAGGACTTGGACAGAAAGAATGGCATGGATTGGGTGGTTAAGTACTTGCGGATGAAACATGTCATCGTCTTTTTAATGAGCCATGGGGCTCTCCAGGCAAGTTCTTCCTCGACCATAGTTTGCTCCCCGGGTCCTTACTTTCGTTCACCAACAGTTCAACTTTTACGACCACTCCAAGATCATACTGTCCTCGCACGGATTAGTCGTGACCCACATCGATAAGAACTACAGCATGACCAAGTGGACGCTCCGGCAGATAGTAAAACTGGCGCTCAACGGGCAGGCTGGTATGGAGAGAGAGGAGGCTAAGCTCGTCCAGAAGCTTATGGAGAAGCTCAAGTACTGCAAGGAAGTGCTGACCAGCATCCAGGTTGCGAGTGGGAAGGAGAAGGACGGGGCCGGAGGTCTCGATGGAGGAGAGGGTCATGATTTAGCTCCGGACCCCGAGTTCCAGAATGAGCTTTTACGGAGGGGTTCCAAGGCGTCCCTTCGCTGAAGCTTGACCCGACGATGTCAGGTCGTTGGTATTTATATCCATGTGTCGCAAAAGGCGATTCTACAAGATCCATCCATCGCATTAGTTTTATTGTTTGTTACACCATACGTGTGCTTCAGGGCATCATTCCACATTTTACAATTCACATTCAGCCTGAACCCAGTTTTGGTCAATGTCTGGATGCAAGTACATACATATGTAAGAGTTCTCCTTCAACTAGATTCGACTATACGCATATTGTCAATGGATGTGGAATGATAGTCATACAGTGTATATGTAATGAAGAAATGGAACAATCATACAAGAAAGCTGAGAAAAAAAAACAGAAATAATCATACTGGAGGTCGTGGAGGGGTGCTAGTTCTCGTGTCTAGCCTTCGCATTTCCTTCTCTAGTTTGTCCACGCCAGAGGGACCACTGGGGGCCGTCGCTCCCCTAGCTCCATGCTTGTCGAACAAGTATGTCAAAAGATTCTTCTTCTCATCCGCCAGCCCATCCAAAAGCGCAAAGAGATGCGTCTCGTCTCTGAGTGCCAGCTGTGCAGATATTATGGCAGCGGCTGCCGATTCTCGAATGACAAGAGACGACTTGTCGTTCAGCGCCTGAGAGGTGCGTCAGTGCTAGTGTTGCAACAGACCAGAGAGGTACAGACAGATATCAAAGTGCCTCTGAGACGAGGCAGCTCCTCTTCGGCTATTTCGGCCGGAAGGCGCAAAATAAATTTGCCAAGAGCGATGAGGCCAAATGCATAGGATGAGGCCTTGACCTCCTCAGATGCGATTGGAGGATATGATTCTGTACTGAACGATCTCAAGCTAGCGTGCATCGTGGTCAGCCCATATACGGGCTCGATGCGAGTGGTTAAAGCGTCTCGGATGGTATTGGTGGCCTCCAGCACCTGAACGAGTGGTTAGTAGCTGTCTACCTGAAGAACGGAACATCACGAACATTATGGTGGCAGCAATATCGTATTCGCAGTAATAAAGAAAAGACATCAGCCTCCCGTCCCTCAAGGTAGATGGCTTGGTTTTCGAGCATCTCCCACAATACGATCAGCCCATATTCAAGTTCTTCTTCACTCTGAGCAGAAAGAAATAAGCTAAACACAAAAAGAGAGTGCCAAACTAACCTTGGCAGGCTGCAAGAATGAAAGTAGAGCATTGAACAGTCGCTCAAAGTTCTTGTTCTTGCCCCACATATCTGAATGTAAAGAAGGAAGAGAACGCGAAGGATTCATGAACGGAGAAGGGCTGGCGGGATAATCGGGACTGAGGGGTGAAGAAACTGACTCCGTGATAGGATTTTCGATTGCCAAGAGGGCCAGTTTCTGTAGGACACGGACATCTACATCATCATTTTCGAGCAGGGTGATATAGCTTTCCAGTTCTTGTATCCGATCAACATTGACCACAGCTTTGAGTGGCGTTCCCTGAGCAACCACTTAGGTACGGTTAAAAATCGTTCAAAGACATGTAAAAGATGTGACGCACAGTTTCTTCGCTTTAACCACCAACCAGTTTGATGTCGCTGGTCTTGCAGCACATCCATGAGGGAAGCAGAAGAATGGCCATTATATGCGGGACTATTCTTGAATTGCGCAGCTTGCCTCATGATCGATGTTGTCCTGTTCACTGGCGTAACAGGCGGCTTCGTTTGAATTTGTCTTATGGGTAGCGGCATAGGCTTGACTTTGACCTTCACGCCATTACCGTTAGTGCCTACTAGCAGCGAACTGGGGATCGTAGAGTGCTGCATGCTGTCATCGTCTGGATCGACGAGTTCTAGAAGTCTTTCAGCAGCGCTCTCAGCCTGCTCAGCTCGGGCTCTAAGAGCATCCTCGACCACGGGCTGCCCGGCTGTAGTTTCCAACGACCCTGATGACAACGCATTGGACGCCTCCGGCGAAAAGGAGTGGGCCTGTGAGTTGGATCTACGGGCAGCAGGCGATGCGTACTTCTCAAACGCAGCGGAAAACGACATGAGGTTCACGGAATGATCCATGCTTTCCGAGTCGCTATCGCTGCCCGGGATGGGAACAGTCTGGGCCAGTAATAAAGACTCATCGTCCATATGTGGCTGAGCGAAGAGAGTAGAGTTTCGGACATGAACAGGAACCGCCGCATTCCTAACAACACCATTGCGGGGTGTTGGAGATGCTCGACCGAACGAGGAAGATGTCGATGCAGGAAGCGCGGTCTTCTGCGCGTTGCGAATCGTAGAAGACCGGTTTGGATTGATGCCAGTCGAAGCCAAAGGGGATGAAGTTCGTCGGCGAAAAGCTGTTTGTTCAGATGGTGAAGGAGGAGTAGGAGGGGATCCAGACGCAGTTCGCGCGTGCGATGCCGTCACTGCCTCTGCACTGGTGGATCGAGTCATACTATTTGAAACTATCCGAGACTTCTGTGAAGGAGGAGAGGTGGACATGCGGAGGGGAGAAGAAGGGCGGGCGATAGAATTCCTGGGCGATGATAAACTCGGAGAACCGGCTCGCCTTACGGGGACTGCATGTGACGAAGCAGTCGCCTGGTGTCGAAGAGTAGGCGGTGCGGTGGCAATCGCTTTGGCTTTTGCGCGACTCGCAGCAATAGCAGCAGCGACGCTGCTCTTCTTGGCCGGTTTTGGAGTGGAAGGCAATACCGCTGCTGCAAGTTCTGGGTTAGGGCAGGCTTTCTCTAACTGCTTCCGAGCAACAGAGTCCAAGCCATCGAGTAGCGTAACTCCACGATCTCGCCATATGCCCTCGAAAACCCAGAAACAAATGCGGGCGTTGTCCCTAACGGCAGGGTTTGCATCCGCCAGTGCCCTTTTCAGCGATTTCTCCATAATTTCAAGTCCACCGGAAGCCTCGATCGCATGTTTAGATCGATGCCCGTGGAGCTCGAGATATTGCTTGAGGTGTGCGACTACAAAGGCGCGGGCCTGCACAGTTTTCTCTTGCAAGGTTTGCCACAACAGGGGCAGCAGAATACGGGGTGGAGTGGAGGTATGCTCTATGATAGCAGACACCGATGCCTGTGATTGCTGGGCGGTAAGTTTCTTGGTGAACCCAGCCATTCGGAGGAGATTAGTGAACAGAGTATCGCAATACGGGTCCAAGGACGTTCCAAGTACCACGGCCATTTCTGAGTAGAGCGAACAAGTGTTTATGGCCACGGTTGTTCGCAAGCTAGCGAGCTAGAGCGCTAATAAGCAGGTGGTTCAACGATTCAAGGTCTAAGCTTGCCGTTTTCAAAGACAATTGAATGAAATCTTTCAAATTCCCTATGAACGTCTCGGTGTATCGGAGATGTATCTCTCCTTTGAGCATTCCCCGAACCCGTTGAATAGCACGTTCCCGATCCGCCCAGTTATGTTCGTTTTCCTTGCCCTATGTGGTGTTGGGAGCAGTTCTCAGAAAGACAAAAAATATTGTCTACCTCGAATGGTTTATGCATTGCGGCAAACTCGGTTTCCAGATCTCGGCTTGAAGCGATCTTGAAGATTTTTTTTAGCGGAAGCAAAATTAAATGAAATGCACCAACGTAGACCGGTCGGATATCCGTGCTATCGCTAGCTAATGGGGCAGCTCCGCTCGGTGATTCTAGTGGTGCAGCGCGACTTGGAGGCCGTGAAATGTTGGACTGCACGCTCGCCGTTCGTGAGAGGGCAGTGGTCGAACTCGCGGTGGGTCGCCGACCGGCAAGCGCTAGACTCGGAGGAACATAGTCTTTGGGCTTTATGGTGGTATCACCGTTTTCAGATCCTTCGCGACTCTGAGGGTTGCTCCCACTCGCACTGCCACCGGATCCGAGGAGCTTGGATAGTACAGCATCAACGATCGTCTTTCTGACATTTTTCTTCGTCATCTCTTTTTTCAGATCAGCTCGCGCAGCATCCGACACCCCGACTCCAGAGAATAGCTCGATTACAGATTGACGTGCACAATCGCGAACGTGTGCGTCGGTATCTTCCAGGGCATCGACGAGTTGGGAAAGATATGCTCGAATGGGGAATTGTTGGTGCGCGCGGCGAATATGGACAAGGGTAAGGATGGACTATGCATTGAAAACAATTAGCACGCATAACCCAGAGATCCACAATGCTCACTCGCCTGTTCCCGTACTTTCCAGACCTTGCTTGAAAATCCAATCTCTCGTAGGTTCCTCTCAAAGATCATGAGGGGCGTCTCGGGGCCTTTGGTGTCCCTTGATTTGGTCGACATGGTAGAGCTGGACACTCCGGAGCGGAAAGCCAGTCCCCCAAGAATTACAAGGGTTTCGCGAGCTTTGAGTTGAGCTCTCTCTTTGTCGCCTAAACGCTCAATAAGGCCTCCCGGTGGAAGAAACGCGACCAATACTTGGCGGAGCGTGGCCGTGTCAACGACTGACGAAGGAGTCAGTGAGCCGACGGAGGAGGTGGACTGGGAAAGGGCATTTTGGGATTGCCCATTTCCCAGGGCAGGCGCGATGAGGAGAGGAATAAGGGGGGGCAAGACGGATAGCGTGGCCGTCGTTAAGTGCTGGTTTGAAGTTCGTAAACATATTTTGAGGACCTGTATGAGGCCATCCGGGTCATTAATCTTTTCAAGCTTTAGTTCTCTGGCGTCGACTTGAACAAAACCCCGACAAACCTCGATACCAGACTCGAATTCAGCTTGGAGTTTGGAAAGCGCATCAACTTTCACATCAACATCTGCGAGGCGCCCTAAGTGACAGAGAGGCGGCGGGTAGAAAAGAGTGGCGAACCATTATTTTTGCATTGATTTATGAGGTTCTCGAGCCTAGTATCGTCCGAGTCCATCGTCAGTGCACGAGAGCAGACGAACCGAGCCCTTGTGATAGCTTTCTTGATTTTACGGCAAACAGAGGCCTACACAGCCACTACAGCGTATATTATTCGTTCAACGACGTCTCCGCTGGTCTGACTCCTCGATACTTCTTCTTCGCCCGCCTGTACAATCTCATATCTTTCCTACCATTCAGGCAAAGAACGCGCTGAATTTGGTGTGCCGTGGCATGCATCCTTTTCATCACCGCCTCGTCAGACTTCCGACACACAGGCCACAGTAATAGAAAGGTAAATTAAAGTAGCTCAGTCTCGACCCAGCGATTAGGGTCCATGGGCCGGCACTGGCTGGCGCACTTTGCATCGAATTTGCTTAAGTACATGTCCATGGTCAACATGGGAAATGAAACTGCATGCGCAAAATCGTCCCGGCTTGAAATCAGCTGGTTCTGCAGGTTTTCAAGTTGCCGTTGACAAGATGCGTTTCCCGACCAGTCCTTTTTACATTGTTTTTACACGTATAAATTTCCAGCACAGAATTCCAAGGACAGCGGAGGAGAACCGATTGTACTGGGATTACGATGGGACAACTGCATGGATGATCTTAGAAGAATTGAGAAGAACTCAGGAAGTTTGCTTGGCCACAAATAAAACCGTGTCCCAAGGATGTCCTCGAAGAGCACCTTTCGGTGTGCAGAAGCTGATTTCGCAACATGAAAAGGACAGTTTGGTCACAACACGTGGAACAACAACAAACAACACGTGGAACACAGTCACAGGTCACAGAAAAGTGAAGTGAAGTGAAAGAAAGCACGAGTGAAAGAAGCACGAAGTGAAAAAGCAGTGAGTGAAAGAAAGCACGGGGGGGGGGGGCGGGCACGAGAGACCACAGCCACAGCCACACCGACCGGCCGCACTAGGGACGACGACGGGCACACCGACCGGCCGACGCACTAGGGACGACGACGGACGGAAAAAGAAGAGAAAGAAAAGGACGGAAAAAGCAAAAAGGGACGGGACGGACGGGAAAAGCCTCAAGGGACGGACGGGAAAAGCCTCACCTTCTTATACTCATAACACTCATGAGAGCTGTGAACCAGAGTGAGTGGAGTGAGTGGAGGGACGCTGCTATGAGATAGAAGAGACTGAGATAGAAGAGACTGCGATGAGAGAGAGACGAGACCGGGGGCGCCCTATATAATATATGTCTTATATATATATTATACGTACAACCACAAAATGTATATTCTTTTGAATTCTTTTGTATCAGTCAAATTCTTGAGCCAGTCTGCTGGGTCAGGCAGGGTCGGTCTCAAGCCAACCTGAGAAATTCTGAGCCCTCCCTTCATTTAGAAAAATCTGATCGATCTAGTGGGATCTAGAGACAATCTGAGACAATCTGAGACCGAGAAAATCAGGTTGGCTCAAGACTGCTCAAGACCGCTCAAAGCTACGGATTTCGGTCACGGTCTTGAGAAATCACAAGAAAATCTGAGAGCTTCTCAGAGACCTTCATAAGCCTCAAGAAAAGAAAGTCTGAGACCTTCGTGCGCTTGTTTGAGACTTGAGATATACCCCAGATATGTTAAGCATCGATGACATCGATTAAGAAAACGAGCTTGCAGATGAAAAAAAAAGAGCTTGGTCGAGAGAGAATCATCAGTCTTGGCGACTGAACTAAATAAAATAAAACGTAGGTGCTTTGCGTACCACACGGATTACTTCGTACCGCTATAAGGTTGTAGGGACGCGTGGGCGCGAAGACAGCAGTCAATTTGAAGCAATGATCCGACATAACGATGCCCGGGTGGCCCTGGACAAAATAATCGAGGGTGTGCCGTGTGTCCCATGTTTTCAAGACAAGTGGCATTAAAGTCAGGCATTTGATCTCCTGGATCGAGTTCTGGACGTCCTTGGGCACGCGCAGATGGCGTCTCAGGTTAAAACGCCCGTGAGCTTTCCGCTCTTACGCCACATCCACTCCCGCTAGCAAAAGCTCGAGATGCTAATTCTCTCGATAGCGTAAGCGAGCGCTGTGGCAGGTTTACGAGCACTCAAGAATCTTATATCAAAATAAGATAAAATGACATTCCAAGGCTACAAAACGTGTTCAGCAGGTACCACTGAACAAGAGCCGAAAGCTGCTGGGTGTGCTGAAAACTGTCAATGGGGTCGAAGGTCGGTCACATCGCGTCCAACGGCGCGTAGCGTACCAGGCAAGATGTCATTTCCGGCGAGATTCAGTCCCGTCGTCGCCCATGGATTGGACGGCTCCGCCTCGCGTTCCGCAGTCAGCGCCTCCTTCAGCGTGTTCTTTGAGACAGCGGACCACGGCGCACCGGGAAGAAAGCTCAAGCGGCAAGCGGCAAGCTCGAAGACCTGGGATTGAGAAAACAGCTACGAACACGCCGAGCAGCGCGTACACCGGGAAATGTGTAGCGGAAAGACGGAAAAGGCATTAAGCTACATCCGCGAGGGCGCAGACTTGAGTAAACGGCAAGCTCGACGTCTCTGCGCCTTCCGGCGAGATCCCAGTTTATTAGCACGGGCGAGGGCGAAGACCGGCCGCAGCGATACATGACGCTGCGGAGACGGGGTACGACGATGCAAGAGACAAGGCCCGCGCGCTGTGAGAAATCTAATGCTAGACAGAACCCTGAGCAGCGCGCGGCAAGCTCAATGTCCTCGGGAATGCGGATTACGGCATGAGGCTTGCAGTCAAGCGTGACAAGGTGCTCGCGCAGCAGGAAGAGTAGCCAGGGAGGTCAACGCGAAGGAAAGCAACAATGCCACGTCACGAGCAAGGCCGATGACATTGGAAGCCATCGAGAATTCACGAGCTTGACGTGCTTCCGCAGCAGCAATACGGTGTCGGTGAAGAGTACGTGCGCCATAGGATATTCCGCAAGCTTTGAGCGTCGACAACCGCTCGGAAACCAGCTCCTTGTGGATACGACTTTTTTCTCGCGTACTGCGGAGCCGATGTATTCCACCCAGACGGAGGTTCAGGATGTGCCGTACCGGACCGCAAACGGAGCGACGACACCTCGGCGCAAAGCGCGACTGCAGCCCACATCGAACGGGTAAGTATAACCCGAAGAGCACAGGCGCGCAAGGACGGAGAAGCCGTGGTCGGCAATCCCGTGCACCGCCCCCGAAGAACCACGCGGGGCAGCGGGACCAGGCCGTTAGACTTGAGAACGCGGCGTGCTGTGGCGGCATGTTGTACGAGGCGAAGCCCAAGGTGGCCACCGGATGAAACCATGATATAGAGCGATATTGCGCGACCCTGCATCTGCAGATGATGGCACACGACGGAGAAAAGCAGAAGGCGCGGATGCAAAGGAGGGAGCAGCGGTGCCATGTCGCAGACGGAATGAGAGCGGCGACGGAAGCCCAACCGGCTGGGCGAGCACGAGCAGCTCAGGTCAAGCCGAGAACGGGATCCGCATGGACAACCCGCATACATTATGGAGTTGGAGGGCTCGGTGAGATGCGGGGACGGCGCGCGCATCGTTGCCACGTAGCAGGTAGCTGGAGTCCGGCGGCGGCGGCACTGGGCGACGCAATGAGTCGCTTTGCCGCGGCAAAATGCAAGTTTCGCGTCAACGCGAGTAGAGAATGAGTCTAAGCACAGCGCCCAGCTGGTGGTGGAGCGAAGGCGCACAGGAACGGAGTCCGGTCTATACTTCCGCAGGCAAGCGCAAGCTGCTGGCGCTATAAAGGGCTGCTCGGGAACGGGAGCGGGTGATGGAGCTTTCACGCTCGCAGATCCGCACGGCGAGAGTCGTGGGCCGTACAGCACGACAGACAAGCATGCTAACAACCGCTTGCAAGGGGCGAACGAAGGCATCTGGAGGTCGACTAGCTGTGTGGCGAGGTTGTGGTACGAAGAAAGTATAAAAAGTACTGTACACTCCACGTCCGAGTTCACGCTGTAAGTGCCGAGTGGATACTCGACGAGTGGACGACGACGTAGTGATGGAGTGCTACTCGCATGTCTGAGCTCACGCAGGGCGCTGAGCTCAAACCCAAGCCCTCAGCTCCCAGGGACGGCGGTTATTGCGAGGGAATCGGAGGGATAGCCAGGGCTCGCGAAAACACGACCTCACAACAGGCGACACAGCGCGATGCCAGCCAGACGCGGCGACAGGGTGATACTTTGCTTGATCACATTTTATTGTATGTACGTTGTGGGTTATGTGCAGGAGCAAGAAAACGAGAAGGAAGATGGATGGAGGGACGAGTGTAGGTAAGAAGTGCGTGCGGTACAATGACGGACGACGGGCGGGCGATGTGTTGAGAGCATCTAAGTGGGTGCAGGAGAAGAGAAGGGGAGAAGGGGAGATAAATAACAAGGAGACACGGGATATAAGAGACGAGACGAGACGAGACAGACAGAGACGAGACGAGGAAAGGGAGGACGAGACGGATAAATATACATCGCAGGCAGGCTGGAACGGGCGATGCGGGAGCCATGCAAGAGGCGAGACAGGGACGATGCGATGCTATGCGTTGTGTTGGTGGTGGAACAGTGGGTGGATCAAAGAGCGAATGGATGGATGATGATGCAGCAGGCGGAGACCGAGACCGGGAACGGAGATCGTGCGTGTCATGTCGTAGCACGGTGTCGTCAAACAGATTCATTCGTCGTAAGAATTGGGCGGTGGAGGTGGGGAACAAGGGGAAGGAGGACCGGGGTACATCGAGCCGGCGACGGCGCCTAGTAGTGCATGTTGATGTTCCCATTTGCGTCGTACACGTCGTCGTACGGCATCATCGGAGGGTGGAGCGAGCCCATCATGCCTATGTCGCCGGGCAGCATCGGCGGGTGCAGCCCGCCCGCCTGCATGAACCCGCCAAAGAAGCTGTTCAGGCTCTCCTCCTCCTGCTGCTGATAGCTGTTGCCGCCGCCGCCGCCGTTGTTGTTGTTGTTGCTGTTGCTGCTGCCGTTGTTGCTATTGTGGTGGTGGAGCACCATGGGCGGGTGGAGGTAGTCCATCAGCGCGTCCTCGGGCGTGGGCAGCATCGGCGGGTGTAGGAACGAGCTGGGCAAGTTGTTGATGGCATCACTGTGCACGAGCATCGGCGGGTGCCAGAACGCGTTCACGCCCGCTGCGCCCCGGAGGTTCGCGCTCCCATTCCCATTGCTGTTCCTGCCGCTCCCATGCGCGCATTCGTTGTACGACACCGCGGGGAAGCGGCTGAACGGGAACTCCATCGAGAACTGCGACGACCCGCTCGTGTACCCGTCCGCGTAGCTCGCATAGCTCACCGCGCTCGACGGCGGCTCCGACGCCGAGTCGACGCTCATCCAGCGGCGCTTGCTCGAGCGTGCGCCCTCCGCGCCAACGTCGACGCTCGCGAACGGCAGCGCGTCCGGGTACGTGTCGTGGAACGGGTACGGGTGCCCACCGGCGCCGGCACCATACGCGGGCTTGCCGCTGCCAATGCCGAGGGCGCCCGCGAGCTCGGACGGCATGTCGTACGAGTGTGCCGTGGTGCTGTCGGGCGCGAGCGTCGGCGACGCGCGGCCTGCGGACGCGGAGGTGGAGGACGAGGGCGCGTGCCTGTCCGGCGCGGGGGACGCGCGGCGGCTCACGCCTGGGCTGGCTGTAGGCGTCTCCGAGACAGATGCGGACACGCCGCCGCGGCGCGCGTCGTGGCGCGAGCGCTTGCGGATCACGTCGCTTTTCATCGAGATGGGGTGCGCGGAGCCGTGCAACTTGTAGTACAGACCACATCTGCACACGAGGGTTAGCATATGAGCAGACATGAGCAGACGAAGAGCAAATGCATAGTGAGGACCAAGCAATGAGGAGCGGTTAAACCAGGAGCAGAAGCATAACGAAGATGGCGAGTGCATGACGAGGGGGAGGCATGGAAAAAAGAGGGACGAGCGAGGGAGGAATAAGAAAGCACACGCACGCATTGCACACAGTCTTGCCCTCGTCGTCCTTGCGCCACAGCGGCGTCGCCGTCGTGTGGCAGTTGTAGCATTGCGCTGCGGAGCGAAGAAAAAACACAAGGACACGTCAGCCCCGTCCAGCTCTCATCAGGAGGAGGGGAAACACACCCATAACGTCCATCGCCTCTGCGCGCACGGACTGCCCGCGGCCGCCCTCGCCGGGGCCGCCCGCGTTGTGCATCGTTTTGGGGCGCGGGCGCTTGTGCTGCGAAGAAGAGAGGTGTAAGCGAGGGCTCATGAGGACGACGATAAGGGGAGGAAGAGGACAAGGAAGGGGGGGAGGGGGAGGGGGAGGAGGTAAGGTGGGGAGGGAAGGTGGGGAGAGGCACCGATGAAGGACGACGAAGGAGGAGGGGTAGCGGCGCATGGGCAGGAGGAATATGGGCAGGCGATGACGGATGCGATGAACGGGAAGCGGACGCCAAGGAAGAGGGCAAGGAGGAGGGAGTAGCCGACGCCGTCGTCGTCACGCCACGGGGCGAGGGCGAAGGAAGTGGTGTGCGAGTCTTGAAAGAAAAGAGACCGACTGACCAATTTACAATAAAGCCTGCACGCATTGCAGTTCAGCTCGTCGTTGAGGCCGCGGCGCCACAGCGGCGTGTGCGTCGCGCCGCAGTTGCTGCACTCGGCCTTCACGCCCCCTGGCGCCGTCAGCACGCCCGCCCCGCTGCCTCCCCCATTCCCGCTTCCCATACCCATACCCACTCCCCCTGCCCCTGCGCCGCCCGCCTGTGCCCCCGCCGGCTGCTGCAGGGGTGGTGCATTGGGTTGGATAGCTGAACCATGTATATTGATGCTGAATAAAACACACGCGCCTCGCCCCCGCCCGCCCCCCGCGAACCCCGGCGCTCGTCGCTCGCCGCCTACGTGCCCCTCAGATTCTGCGAAGGGTCCGCGGCCTATCCAGTGTCGCCTCACTGGCATTCTGTGGGTATTCCTTGACGCGTCTTCGCGGTTCCGCGTGTTTTGAGCACGGTTTTGATGGGAGACGGTGTGCAGCAGCAAAGACGTAAGAGAAAAGAATGAGATCAACGAGAAGCGGCAGGGAAGAGCCGGGCACCGAAACCTACACAGTAATCATAATAAGCACCTTGTGCGCGGCGGACAATCAAGAATAGAGCACACACCATTGGAGACTAATTTTGACTCCAGAGACGCGTACATCACTGGCATGTCTGGGTAAAGAAAAGGAGCACAGATTAGAAACAGTAGTCGTCTTACCGCACTCAGTTCGCCGAGCTGACAGAAAAGATGCGCGCGCAAAGGCGGCATGCTCATGTCGCTTGCGGCTGAGGACAGCGTCGCGACCCGCCGTGCGCGGAGCGTATGGGGAATGGGTCGCCTGCGTAGAACGTCTCGAGCGCGCATTTCCCGGAATACTCAGATCGAGTCGGCGTGGTGCGTGACGGAGTGTAGGCAGCGCTGAGTCGCCAGGGACCAAAGCTTGATGGGACGCGGGTAGCGGCGGCAGGTGCGGTGGGAGGGAAAACACTGTCGCCCTACACGGGACGAACATATTTGGCGTCCTTTGCAAGTGTGCGACCGGCGAGCTTCCCTGCAGGGTGTGAGTGCAAGAACTGAATGCGCACGGGCACGCACCGGTGCGCATGCCGGAACGCCGGGCACAAAGACGCACAACGGAGTTAGAAACAGGAAAACTGAGGTGCTGAACATCCAACTCCGATTCTTGAGTGACCGGTCCATCGGGTCCAGCCTCGCAGCCACGAATTAAAGGTCATACCATCTTGTCGTTGGGGATAGTCTTGCGCGATAGAAGCTTGGAGGAACACGAAGAGCAGGAGCCGAGGAATGAAGTGTGTTGAGGATGCGAGGATGCGAGAAGAGCCTGTGGCTGCAGGAAGGCAAGGGTCCGGGAGGCAGCAGACCAGGTGGTGGTACGAGACGAAGAGGTGCACGCTGACATCGAGCCACGTCATCGATCATGCTGGCAGCTCGCCAACGGGAAGTCCGAAGTCGAATGCCCTCACAAAAATTGTCCACATCCGTTGCTATTTACTGGCAGTAGTCCGAGCCAGCGCGATACGTTGCGATACCCCGGTGGCTGCACAATCCCTCCCGATACCGGATGACAGGTGTTTTCACTGGGACACCTTAGCAGCTCCGCGCCTCTCGAGCTTCCCCCACGGCGCCGTTGCGGGAGACATGCAACGCCCGAACGGCCGCTCCTCGGATTCGATTGATGGGCGAGGCCGGGTGGGCACCAACAACGTCTAGCAGCGTAACCTGTTCCATCACGAAATGGGCGAACCCGTCTAGGAGGCGTATTGGGTTAATCTGGTGGTGGCGAGTACACCGATGAAGCCGCGAGGGCGCTACGTGGAGTCAAGAACGGAGGCGATGGTGTGGAGATTTGACCTCGCATTGGAGCAGGTTTGCAACGTGCATGAATAGTCGTCGGTGGGAGGGGGTTGTTTATACACCCAATTTGGGATTACTTGTGCAGTTACATCGAATCTTGAAGACAGGCGGTCCAGACATCCCACTACATGCCAAATCATACCCAAGAGTGCGTCGAGGAAGCCCTATCTGCGCCGCCATCCCACCATGATCTTGCGGGGTCCGTATACATTCTGCGAGTCGACCAGGTCGACGGTTCATCGGTGCATAAAATTGGACGAAGCGACAACCCTCCGCGTCGCGAAGGAGAATGGCAAAACCAATGTCATTTAGACTGCGTAGAGCTCATTTGGGACGTGCCCACGGACCACGCTACGAAACTCGGTGAGCAACACATTTCGGACTTAACAGGATACTTACCAGGGACATTCAGAACGACTCGTCCACCGCAAATTCAAGTCATTGGGCGCGTGGGTCACACCAGCACGGTGCCAGTCTTGTGGGCGTCGACACCGCGAAAAATTCGATCTGGACATTATTGGCGGGCTGGGGGCGGCCAAAACAGAGATATTGTCGCTAGCAGAAAAGATGATCGCACGGGGCGAGTAGGAACATATCCTGAATGGTAGTTGATATACGAACACTCTGTTGCAGTTTCATATCGTGCTTCAGCTGCGTCGCAGACCGCCAAAACTTGCGTGTGAAGTCGGAGCCGCGTCGGGGCAAGACTCCTGCAAGAAGACGCGAAACTGGGGTCGGGTCAGTACAAGAATGAAAACAGGAAGACAGGTGAAAATACACACATTATCACATGGATTACGATCAAGTCGTCCTCGACTTGGGGTTGTCACCCAATGCCTATCATCCAGCAAGTGCTAAGCAGCCGTTTCAGCAGGCCAAAGGGTCACTGAGCCCATTCTGAAAAATCCCAATCCTTGGTCGTAGTCGTGTTGACGGGGCAGACCAGGAGTGTTGCTTATGAAAGTTACACCGTCACGAAGAGCCCACGCTCTTCTTCGTGGTTGCATTTCTGATTGAGGTGTAGAGGGCATTATGCATTACGACTTCTACGCTGTTGGTGCGTGGATCCGCCCAACCGAGAAATGCAAATGGTGTTAGGCACCGAGAAAAGCTCCAACTAGACAAAAGCGGCAGATGGGAGGCGAGGGAGAGGATCATGGAACTGCATTGTGATGAGGATTGCGAAGATTAAACATGCACTGCAGTGAGGCACTTCTGTAGAATCTTGAGAAAAGCTTCTTCATAATAATTTGAAGCTGCTGACGTGAATCGTTCACGTTCAGTGAAGTCTACCGCTATGTGGCTAGGGAGGGCGCCGCCCTTGATTAAATTGTGCAAAACTCAAGGCTAAAGCGAGAACTCAAATCGACTGGCATTGGAATAATAAAAGGGCCAACTGGTTAACACTTGGAGGAATGCTAAAGTGCTGGAATGCGTACGGGAGGTGAGATCTTGTAGCACGGCTCTCGGCCCGGGTGTGGACAGACTCGCAGAAAGAGTTTGAGTACAAAAAGATCTACACAAGATTTAGCACCATAACGGGAGAGGGGGAGGACAGAAGCACACACCGTTTATAATCGAGTCGCCGGGGCTCGATGAAGTGATGAGTGGTCAAAAGACGGAGACGTCGCACAGTCCAACCTTTTGTTGAGTCGCAGCCAGGCAGGCGGCGCAGACTCGCAGAAAGAGTTGGAAGGTCTACACAAGATTGAGCACCGAAACGGAGAGGAGGGGGACAGAAGCACACACCGTAGTCGCGGTGGTGTCGCCGCCCAGTCAATGCAATGATGAGTGTGAGTGGTCGAAAGCCGGCCCAAACTCTCGTCGAGTCGGCGCCGGGCAGGCGGCGCAGACTCGCAGAAAAAGTTCAAGTACGAGAAGATCTACACAAGATGAGCACCGAAACGGGAGAGGAGGGGGACAGAAGCACACACCGTAGTCGCGGTGGTGTCGCCGCCCAGTCAATGTGTGAGTGGTCGAAAGCCGGAGACGCGGGGCAGCCCAAACTCTCATCGGGTCGCAGCCGGGCAGGCGGCGCAGACTCGCAGAAAAGTTCAAATCTATGCAAGATAAGCACCAAAACGGGAGAGGAGGGGAACAGAGGCACCCACCGTAGTCGGGAGTGGTCGAAAGCCGGAGACGCGGGGCAGCCCAAACTCGGGTTGCAGCCGGGCAGGCGGCGCAGACTCGCAGAAAAGTTCAAATCTATGCAAGATGAGCACCGAAACGGGAGAGGAGGGGGCAGAGGCACACACCGTACTCGTGGTGTCGCCACCCAGTCAATCATGATGATGACTGGAAAGCCGGGCAGTCCTCGTGACTGGAAAGCCGGGCAGACTCACTGACTCTGAGTCAACTCCGCCCATCTGAATTAATTATCAAACTTTCAAGACATCGCGTCTCAAATCAAAGTACCAAGCTCGATTGGATTAGACAGATACAAAAATTGGATCACTGCGTATTGTCATACTTAATCCGCGTCCGCACCGGCCCCACCATTACCACGAATGGCCTTCTGCTTCCATGCGATCAAAATGAGTAAACGACCAAAAAGTTGAGGTGGGCTGCATCCGAAGTTGTCCACAATGGCTTTGACAAATTTGGCAATGGCCATAATGCGAGAAAGTTGAATTATTACTGGTATTATTTTAATCAAAAGCAATTACAGTTCCGACCGCACGTATGGCAAGTAAGCTGAAGGGGACGATTAGGGTTTAGGAAATCCTCCCGGTTAAGCTGCACATCGTCGCTAACAGAGATGATGTATCTCAAGACACTTGTGGATGTGAAGTCGGTGCTCCACCCCCCCCACTCGCAGATGTGGCGAAGGCCCGCTCGCTTGAAAAGAAGTAGGTACTGCACGCCCCCGCGTCTAACGGAGTGGGTTCCATACGGAGCCGGGTCAATATCTATGTCGAGGAGATTATTCCTGAAAAGCTCCAGAAATGCGGTGGTCGACTGCAGGGAGATAAATGACATGATTTAAACAACTAAAGGATCACGCTCACCATCAATTTATTCACGATAGAAACCTGATCATGTTTGGTGATGGTACGAAATAAATGGCCAGTTCTAATCCGAGAGGCCGAGATCCAGAAACAGAGGGCTCTGAAGGGGCACAAATGAGCTTCATGCACAGGGAGGAGATGTAAGTAGAAAGGCTTGATTCCTGTGATATGTATGTTAGAGGCAACCGGATTGTCAAGGTTCACCCACCCACCACCGAATTGTGAAGTTTTCTGAGTGCGAAGCATCAACTTGGCTACAGTTTTTTTCCCGTGTTTATCGAGGAGGAAAGTTATGTCCGTTATTTGAATGTGAAGGACTTCATCGAAGCGCAACAGACATGCAAAGCCGACGGTGAGAGCAGCGTGAAGCATGAGCAGGGTCCTTGCACCGCACCAGCTGCCCCGAGCTGAAGTAGTGCCCATTCTTTGGACGGTGGAACGCCCATTCGAATTGTTGTAGTTGTATAAGTTGAGCAGAATCTCCTGGATAAGGCACGGAATGAAGTAGCAGTGGGTAAATAAAAGAGGACGAACCGGTGTGATGGCACGAGAGCTGATAGAAGTTTCACCGGCCTGAACCTAGACAAGTTGTTATGTCTAAACGAAGGAGGGGTTCGATAGCCTTGCCTTTCTTCGTCGCAAACTAACCATGTAGCTTGAAACAATCTCGGAGACAGATGGATTCCCCAGCATGCGACCAGAGCCGGGAAAACCCTCTTGCCAGGGGACAGAGCCAAGCCGGTGAATACGACCGAAGGTGTACATCATTGCAGCGCGCATTTTTTGCGCATGAGCGTAGGTGGGCACCTGCTTTGGTTTGGGTACCGGATTACCATCGACATCAATAACATCACAGCTGGGAGGGATTAAATGTAAGCCTAGGGGCAAAAAGAGGACGCACTTGACTAGGATCCACAGACAAATCCACCAAGGGGTGTCCTTGTGGGGACGGGACGAAAAAACGACGTCCTCATTCGTAACCAACTTCTGGGCTTTCAAGAATTGCACGAATTTCTTCATTTGGCTGGGTACATCAGCTGGTTTCGGGCTGCGGGCGGTGGCGGGACTTACACAAAATATTCCTTTGCTGTACCTTCGGTGACGACTTTGGAAACGGCCAGTAGACGGCCCTGATACTCTGAGATGTCGGCGAGGTCACAGTCGGGAGGTCTGTCTGAGTCTTCGCCGCGATTTGGGTCTTCATGAATTGGGTCGTCCTTGTCTCCTCCGGTGCCCAGTGTTTTCTGGTCACCACCCTGGAGGGTTTCTTGTTCCCCACTAAGGTCGTCCGCAATCTCGTCATCCAAGGGAGTTTGTATAAGCTTTGCGATGGTCCCGAATGCCGCAGCCGTCGGGGAGGTAGACATAATGATGTGCAAAGAATAAACAGACAGGAGCTTTTGTGGAAAAGGTTTCAAGTGATTCAAATTTGCGGGAGAGGTATCTAACTGAGCTCCTATCAACAGCGCACGGACCACACCATGGTTGATGTTGAAGAGGGCTTGCTGCATGCTGAGAGGCGGGATCTGCTGCCCAAAAGTGAAAACGAAAACAAGCCCCGCCAAAAGAATGTAGCATACCACTACAGTGATGCCCAGGACGCACAGACCACCGCATTATTTGGGGCAGCACCAGCTTACAGCTGGTTATAAAACGAAACGACGTAGACATGGAGTTAACTGAATAAGAGCCGGCGGCTGCAGCGCAAGCAAAATATGATATCGAATGATCATCACAGCCGCAACAAGCTAAGGAGAATGTTGGGGCTCGCATGTATCCCATTGATAAGGTTTCTAAGTCGGACTACAACTGGGAAAGCGTGTGAGTTGTTGGATGGCCTGACCGAGGGTAGCGGAGGTTCTGGTGGTAACGGCGATGGCGCGCCTACTCGATCGGCGCGCCGGGTTCTTCCGAACGTAATAAATCGAGGAGAGGATGGCGTAGTTGCTGCGACGGACTAGATTTCGGTGCTGATGTGACTGGGCGCGCATCAGGGCAAACGTGCCCGAGGCCGTTCCCGTTGCCTCCGGTTTGTCGGCATCAGGGAAACCAACGGGGAGGGTGGCGTTGGATCGATGAAGGGCTTCCGGCGTGCCAGTGTTATGGGCGGACGAGTTGGTGAAGAGTATCCCGAAACTGACGAGAGGGATCGAGCCGTCATGGATGCCAACGCAAACATGTGTTTTTTCTCGCGTGTTTGGGCATGTTGGCGTTCCTATCAATGGCAACAGCGAACTGATCGTTGAAAGGCGGTGGCATGCAGAACCGAGAGACGGAGGTGTCGCACGTGAGCTGGTCAAAAGTGAACACGAAGGTTAGCACGGGAAGGGGGCAGGGCACACCAATTGCAAGACTTGAAAATCCAGCCTTGTTTGACGGGCGTCAGGACTAAGCAAGACCGTAGTTCAGCCGTGTCTACGCGTAGACGACTGGAGACACGGAACGGTATGCGTCGAGAGCGAGCCACCCATGGTCATCGGCGGCGCAGACGGGGGGCATTTGAGAGGGTCCGCGGTCCCACGCAAGAAAGGGAATGGTCAAACGAGGGACGTGGCGCAGCCCGACCCTTTGTCGAGTCGCAGCCGGGCAGGCGGCGCAGACTCGCCGAGGGGATGGAAGCAGGAGGTGAAATCTGAGTAAGGTTGAGCACGAAAACGGGAGCGGAGGGGTACAGAAACCCACCGTGGTCGCCGGGACCCGCAGTCGTGTCGCTGCCCAGTCAATGCAGTGATGAGTGAGTGGTCGAAAGCCGGACGCGGGGCAGCCCAACCTTTTGTCGAGTCGCAGCTGGGCAGGCGGCGCAGACTCTCAGAAAGAGTTCGAGTACGAGAAGATCTACACAAGATTGAGCACCGAAATGGGAGAGGAGGGGGACAGAGGCACACACCGTAGTCGCCGGGACTCGCGGTCGCGTCGCCACAGCGATGAGTGTGAGTGGTCGAAAGCCGGAGACGCGGGGCAGCCCAAGCTCTCGTCGAGTCGCAGCTGGCCAGGCGGTGCAGACTCGCAGAAAAGTTCAAATCTATGCAAGATGAGCACTGAAACGGGAGAGGAGGGGGACAGAAACACACACCATAGTCGGGAGTGGTCGAAAGCCGGAGACGCGGGGCAGCCCAAACTCTCATCGAGTCGCAGCCGGCCAGGCGGCGCAGACTCGCAGAAAAGCTCAAATCTATGCAAGATGAGCACCGAAATGGGAGAGGAGGGGGACAGAGGCACACACCGTAGTCGCCGGGACTCGCGGTCGTGTCGCCGCAGCGATGATTGGGAGTGGTTGAAAGACGGAGACGTGGCACAGCCCAACCTTCTGTCGAGTCGCAGCCGGGCAAGCGGCGCAGACTCGAAGAAAGGGATGGAAGCGTGAAATCTGCACAACAGTAAAACAGGAAAGCAGGAGGGGAAGAGAAAAGAAACACACAGTTCGTCTGGGAGTCTCGGGGGACCTATGCCCATCATCCACGAGAAAGCGCGAGAGTCACCAGTAACACCAAAGCGTTCCTCCGCCCAGGTTATGATTGCCGTCTGGAGAGGCGCTGGCGACCTTCAGCGGATATTCCATACATCTTGTTGAAGAATTCGAGGTACCCTTATGTTGAGCCTTGCTGACTCAGTCGCCTCATAATAACACCACAGGCCCTCGGCATATGCGGTTGTATGTCCGATCCGGGATTTGGGCGTTTCCGTACACAAAATTTCTCCACAGAACCGTACCCATTGGGATCGGGTACGTCGCTTTTGGCGTACAACTGTCCGCACTGTGGATCGAACATTTTCCGCGAGACGCAGATTTAGAGAAGCATCTTTTGGCACGCTTTTTGCATCTTTTGCCTCATTTTATGGTGTTTGATAACTTTCCTCGCCCAGGCCCTGTCTCTAATGGAAAATCGTGAATTTTGCACCCGCTGCGTATGCATAATGATCGGACATACGGCTTGTAACGCGCCTTGCGTCCTCACTTTGGATCGGACATTTCGCTTTTTTCTCCTTCATTTGTCCGCATTGTGATTGGACATAAGGGGCATTTTTAGTCGAGTCCGCATCAGGATCGGACGTAGTACAACCGTATATGCCGAGGGCCTAACGCCACACGAAATAGCAACACCGAGCGCGACTATCAACTCTGAGGCGTTCTCGCTGGAGGCTTCATGCGCTGTTGGGTGATCATTGGTGCGTCGTTGCGCTCTGTATTTCTTTCTCCCATCCAATCTTGTCTGCTGTCTGTACAATCGTGCACAAACGACAGGGCCATGGAGGCCTGCCCAAATCCTGAAGTTCACGCGGCCCGCAAGGCGTGCTACCGACCAAGCAGATGAAAAGTCGGCTTGTAGTCCGTCTTGCCGTCTGGGCCATCTCGTGTGGACCGCGCAGCACGCATCTGGAAACAGAGAGCCGTGAAGCTTGCCTGAAGCATCCGGACAAGCGCACGCAAATATATTCGGTCCTTGGAATTCAAGGCGAGGACAAAGCAGGTAAACCAGGAATGTGCACGGTAAGATCAGATGAGCTGGAAGTCGGCGTCGTACTGATTTGCCTAGGTGATCAACCCCCGTCTATTCGGTCTTTGCCCGAAATGTGTCCTTGGTGGCTTTCGCCTTCTATTCCAAATGCTATACCCTACATTGCTTTGTAACCTGCATCTATTTGATTGTACATGCCCCGCCCCATCGGTCTGAGACAGGAGGCGTCCCCTCTTTCACCCTCTACCTTGACATTCAGATGGGTGTTCCGACAATGTGGGAGGTTAGAAAACACCTTGGGATGGTCAATGAAGAGCCTGACTGAGGAGAATATAGATGCTCGCCCCAGCGGCTGAAACCAGATCGCTGCTGCATCTTGCAACCTTGGAAGGTTTCCAAGCTAATAACCGCGGTCACAGAACATTAGTTATTAGGGTGGACATCAGGCAAGTTGGCTTCGGCTATCCCTCCTTTATTTGTAACTGAATCTTTTCAGCATTCGAATCAGTGCTATTGTGGCTGCTCTTACGGCGGCCGGCGTCTTTTATCCAGGTCTCGGAGGTCAAACCCTCATCCTCGAGAAGCTGTTTTATCAGCTCTGCAACCTATCACTGGCTCCTCTTACGCCAATCTTTGTTTTCGATGGTCCTGGCCGGCCTTCTGTGAAACGAGGCACCAAAGTAATATTTCGCCCTACATGGCTCATCGAGCACTTGAAAAAGATGTTAATAAATTTTGGCTTTCATTTCTATGATGTGAGTCTAAATAAATTCACTTTTTACAGTTTGCTTAGTGGGCAATTCCTACTAGGCTCCCGGAGAGGCTGAAGCAGAACTAGGGCAACTTAATGAACACGGCCGAATTGACGCAATTCTCACCGAGGACAGTAATACCTTCTTATTCGGCGCAAAATGCGTGATTCGCACCTTGGGGTTCGAGCTTAATAATTCTTTATGCATTCGACATCTGCTAATATGTCCCTACTAGGCCATCGGTTCAACACAGCTGCCTCATTTACACTTCAGACTCCATCAAAAACACTGACGAAGTTGCCATGGACAAGGATGGGCTTTTCTTATATGCGCTCTTGCTTGGTGGCGACTACGATTCTGGAATTTCGGGAGCGGGTAGCACCATTGCACATGCTCTGGCAAAACAAGGTTTCGGGCACAAGTTGGTGAACATCTTGAGGTCCTCCAAAGGCCCTGAGGTTCCTCTTCTCCTGTCGGCCTGGCGTGATTCCATTCGCCAGGAGTTGCGAACGAACTCGTCTGGACTTCTTGCCAAGCGTCAGCCCAAATTGGCTGATCAAATCCCTGATACCTTCCCAAACCTAGATGTCGCTCATTTATACTTGGATCCTCGAACGTCGGAGTCACCTTTCTACATCGGCCCTATGCCTGATTTCAAGGCTTGGAAGCCGAAAGAGCCAGCTATCTTTGAACTCGCCAGCTTTTGCTCTGCTCGTTTCGGATGGCACGGCGAGGATTTGTTAAAGAAACTCAATTCTAACTTGTGGCCAGGTGTCGTGTTCAGAATGGTCTCTTCAGTAAACGTGGTTCAAGTTTCAACATGTCTTTTTAGCTGACTTCACTTTTAGCGTTACATTCTTTTCAGTCCACACACCCAGCTATTCGCATCACCGTCCATGAAGGCCACACTCCTCAAAGCCTTGAAAGCCAGGAAATCGAATAACCATGCCTTCATGGATTCTGACCAATTGGAGATTTATCGGGTACGCGTGTCGACCACGAATTTTGTCGCATTAGCGAATCTTGGCGGTCTACCTGCCACCGCGGAGACGGATATAAAGCTCGTCTCTATCCCCAGAGTTATCCTTTCAGTCGCCATGCGGGATACATCTCTTGCAATAACCAATGTGAGTCCACGCTTGCCTATTTTTACCCGTAAATAGATACTGAAAGTCTCACAGCTAGTCCACGTTCCCTCGATTCTGACAAGTGCTGAAGATGATGACACTGACATACCGGACGACTTTGATGCTGTCGTCAATCTCGATGTCGGTGAACCCATCCACGTTTCGGCAGAGAAGGGGCAAGACGATATTCTCGAGGTGGTGGATTCAGATGAGGACCTTGTGAATGCGCATCGTACTCTGGCAGCAAAAGGGGTCATTGACCTGACCGGTAATTTCTAAAGACTCTATCCTTGCGCCGTGGCCGTCCTTTGATCATTGTTCGAATATTTCGCAGGGGCTTATCTTTATGGCACATGGGGGCTGCCTCTTGTCTTATTTTACACAAACCTATGTATCTTTCCTCGACATCTAATACGCACCATGTTTTCTTTGCTAGACCTTGCTATAGCTGTGCATTGAGCAAACTCAATAACATTTTCGGACATCAAATAACTTATACAGTAATACAAAACATATACATCTCATCGCCACCAATTGTAGAGCACTAAGTCGCCTCTGTGGCTGATTGTAGAGTAGATGCCTCCGTCACCGATTGCAGAGCTGGCAACTCTGTCGCCGATTGTTGGGCCGACTCCGTCACCAATTGCAGAGCAACTGCCTCCTTCCTTGCCAGCCAATCCCGTTTCCATTTACCAGCGTGCGAGCCTCTGGACCTGGGCTTTTTAGCGGGCTCTGCGCCTTCAGGCCAAATAGCGTGGGCCCCAAAGGTAAGTGAACCTGTTGGCACGGGGAATACAGTTGCAGTAGGAACTGAGGGGCCCATCGAGGGCCCAGGCAGGGTCGAAGCTCGTTCCACACGGGCTCTGCGTCTTTCAGGCACCGGTGGTCGAGGAGAATACACTGAAGTACGAGCTCTTGCGCGAGATACCGTCGGCGCAGAGGGCCGGTCAACCAGCTGGGGGGATGCGTCCGGAGAAGGGGTCAGGGGATCTGCAGGCTGCGGGGGTGTGGAGTCGTCCATCTCGACAAGCCCGTGCACCCGCTCAATGCTGTCGATCGTGAGCTTTGTGGGGGGATCGTCCTTCGCGAGTTGCGGCGGCGCGGAGCCGTTCATCTCAAAAAGCCCCTGTACCCGGCTGCCTGTGTGGTCGGGCGCAATGCAGTCGAGGGTGAGCCTTGAGGGGGGATCGTCCGTTGGCGGTGTGGGGCTGGCCATCTCGACATCCGGCCTCACCTCGCCGTCTCGCGCAATGCTGTGGAGCTTTGCGGGAAGATCAACCATCAAGAGTTGAGGTGGGGCAGGGCCAGTCATCTCGACATCCTTCAGCACCCCGCTCACCTCACCTCCTGCGATACTGTGAGCCGTGAGCTTGGTGGGAGGGTCTTCCGTGAGCTGCGGCGGCGCTGTCTCCATATCCTGTTGCACAGCACTGACCGCATCGTTGCCTGCGATGTTGCCGAGCGTGAGCTGTGCAGGGGGATGGTCCGTCGCAGGTTGCGGCGGTGCGGGGCTGGCCATTTCAACATCCTCCTGCACAGGACCTACCGAATTGCCGGTGAGGAGCACCTCCTCCGAGGGCCCAACCTCGTCTTCCGCCACCTGCGGCTCCTGCCCGTGCACCGCCTCCGCGAGCTGGCGTCCTTGCTGCTGCTGCTCCTGCCGACGCTCCACGTGCTGGCGTTGCTCATTCTGCTGCTCCGGCTCCGGCTTCAGGCTCCTCCGGATCGGATTGAGTTTCCTTCCTTTGAATTCATCCGCCTCCTCATCTGAGTCGTCAATCACGATGATCTCCGTAGTCGGAGGCTGCCAGTGCCAGCTACGGTTGCCTGTCACCTGTATAGCTTTGAGACACAATCCTGGTGATACAAGGGAGGGTAGGCCATACCTGAGCTTGATTGAAACGAGCGTGGGCATCATACTCGTATTCCGTATCTATCATATAGTAACTTTCTACAGGAGTTCCGCAGATGAAGGAGGATGCGACGTTTTCGCAGTTGGCGGCCTTGCCTCTGAGCTGTTCGATTATGAAACATGGTATGCAGGCCATAGTCAGAAGCCAGAGACACTGGGATTCAGAAGCACAGTCTCCGTTGAGCCACACGCCCATTCTTGTATCATCCACTGAGGGAATGGAGACCTGTTCCCTATGATGACCGACACATTCCACCGCCATGTCGATCCAGGCCTGCTTCTTGAGGAGCAGCCGTTGAAGCCTCCGTACTTCGTCAACGGCGGCATCGTACTGCTTGATTTTTTGCAGCTTTTGGATCTCGGAACGAGAAGGTGAGAATGCGGGTGCTGAATACAAGACCTTTCGGCCCTGCACGGTTAGATCCGATTTCAGGAGGGAAACCCTGGAGTCCAGGGTTTGATTTTTGATGACCATGGTCTCGATGAAGGTTTGGCTAATCCGACCACAATAATCATCGACCTCCCATAAATCATAAATTTTGATAAATTCGATGGGCGTCCCGTCCAGGAAGGCATCGTGTAAGTCCCGTTTTATGAATGGAAGCCACGGCTCCCATATATTAAAATATTGGGGGCTTATTGTAGGGTCTTGAGGACCAAGATGTCCGTCGAAGCGACGAAGGGTACGATCTGGTAAGGGTGGATCATGGGGAAGAGGAATATTGCTTATGAACCGCCCTGGATAATAAGGATCCTGTTGGGAGTTTGGACTCCATATTCTGTAACGAGTCCCCTTGTAGGAGACTTGTCGCTCATGGGAGTGTGCAGTGGTAGGCAGTTTAAAGGGGAGCGAAACGTCTACTTTGAGAGGCTGCCCGTAGTCCGAAAAGCTTGGGACACGGGAGGTGGAGTAAATTGCCCCAATGTTGAAACTGTCTCGTGCTTGTAAATCAGCATTGAGGGTCCTATGAATCGTTAGGTTTTTCACCACCAGCCAACACATCGACGGCCTACCGCATGGAGGCCTTGACGCAAATCCACGAGGCATTTTAGAACGAGACGAGGGAGTCTGCCAGGCGACACTAGTTTGGGATTTGATGCAAGGACAGGTACCGTGACAATTCGTTTTGTGGGTCCTTTACCAGTAGGTGCCGGCTGCAGCCGGCTAGTTCGGTATCGATCCGAGTCTCGATAGTTAGCAGAGAAGTGTGGTACCGTCGTACATATACACTATTGACTATTGGCTTGTTACAGCACCGTCCACCTCCAGTCTTGCCTTCTTCTGATCGTCTACACGTCCATCGTCTTCGGTGGGGTGCGTCTGGCCGGCTGTAAGACAACGTTAGTGTAGTACAGGGTCGTGTGAGAGTGAGATGCACCAGCGCCCGGTCCTGCAGTGTTGACAGTCTCTGTGCCCAGTCCTTGTGTCAATGCTAGAATAGGTTAAAATCTTGTCTTCGATTGTCAGCGACGACCAGTACAGGTATAGTTTGTGTACGTACTGTTGGTGTTTTCGTTGGGGACAGTTCCATTGAAAGCGGCGGCCAATGTCGAAGTGTTCAACTGCGCAACATCGCCGTGGTGATCCCATTTCCTCCTTCCCGTGGGTCTGCGTTGGCACCAAAACCGGACATCGTGTAACCGGGAAGAACTGTAGCTGCGGTGGTATGGAGGATTGACGCAACGGGGAATGTCCGGGGGAGCCTTTGTAAAGCGCGAGCGGTGAGGCGCTCTGGTATCTAGGAGGGTAAGGAGCACAGAGGTTGGGGGCGTGGTAGGGCCAAACGGAGGGCTGTACCTGAAGGTAAATGAGTTGTAGGACTGTGGCCAAGGAGGAGTGGATGGTTAAGCCTGGTGTTGCTGCAGCGATGGTGTCGGGTCACGAGGAGCAGCGGCAGTTGTGGTAGCTGCGGCTCCGGCGGGTGGTGCGGTGGTGATCTGCTGTGTCGAGGTCGGAGGTGACACGGGCATGTGGCCTGCCGCAGGGAGGACGAAAGGCTGGATTGCTTGACGGGACGCATAGCGACAGAGGTAAGGCGCCATCACATTGAAAGAATATTGATTACACTGTAATAACGTGGTGACAAATGGATGGGTGCAAAAGCACGACGGCTCTGTTTAGATATGTTTGTTCTGGCAGATCGGTGCTCGGGTCCCATTCCGTGCGGCAGTGTGATCTGATCTCCGATCACACTGCCACCAATGCGTCTTTGCTTCCGCATATCTCTTTGCTTTGCTCATATCTTCGTCTCTCGCAAACCTTTTTTGCCAGAATGTTGCAGTCTCCCTCTTCCCCTTCCAGCCACCTTCAATTTCGACACACACGTGACGCGCCCTGCGGATCGCACTGCACATTTAGAGATGGAACTGAAAGACAAGAACATGCTCCTCGAGCTTCCAACAAGGCCAGCATCACGTTTACTTACTTGTATACCGTGTCTCGCGCCTCCACTGCGGGTGTGGGTACCTTGGACATTGGGGCTCCGTTGGAGGGTCTGTGGGCCTACTCCGAGGCAGAGAAGGCAAAGTCGTACGCTGCAGGTGGATCCCAGATTGGCTCGCATTAGTACGAGTGCTGCTGAGTGCGGAAATGGCGGGATATCGAGGATAAGAAAAGGGGTTAGTTACATGGGGCAAAAGAGAGCTATCGTGTTCACGCAAGTCTTCATATCGGTGTGGAATTGGGTAATTATCAGGAAGCGTCGTCAACTGGATTAGGAGACAAAGATGTTATTCTGTCAATAGATATATTTGTGCGGTGCATAATGATTGTAGACGAAGTCCAAAAATGCGGCGCAGGCAGAAAAGGAGGCGGGGCTGCAGCTAAAAATGGATGCGGTGTCGAAAAGGGCGGGGCGCAGACAGAAGTAGCGACGGGCTCGCCGATAGAAATGGATGAAACGTCCAGGCCACGCGTCACCTAACTGCATGTAGAAATGTAGACAAGATCATTGGGATTGACGGCGGAAGACAGACAAGGCAACAGAAAAGCGCCCCTTTGAAAATAATCAGTCTAGGGGGCGCCATGGTTGCTTCTGGCTCAACTTTCGGTGCAACACGTACTAGAGGAGCCAAAAACCCAATAAGAAGACAAGCTGGAGTGGGACAAGGCAACAGAAATGCGCCCCTTCGAAAGTAATCAATCTAGGGGGCGCCACCATTGCTCCTGGTCTAACTTTCGGTGTAACACGTACTAGAGGAGCCAAGAACCCAATAACTAATTGTGCGGCTGATACATGCAGTGGGAGAAAGTAAGCAATCCCCACTGCACAATGGCCGTCTTCCGTGGCGTTCGGCGTAAGCGCGTACTCGTTAGGAAGGATCCAAAATCACTGAGGGACGGCGGGCCGTGTCGACGAACTTGGATGGCAATGGTAATTTTTTTGCGGCGGCTCTTATACCCCTGCAAGGGAGCCACCGTGATCGGTGCCACCGAAAGCGCTAGTTTCCAAATGAGCTCCTACCCGATCACGATGGCCTTATTTAAACGAAATCACGATGGCCTTAAACAGACATTGTTCTCTCTCTTGCCGACCACACTAGCACGTTACCCGTTGAGTAGGTGGCCACGGAGTCCAAGTACACTTTCCAAAATGAGCGCTCGTAACCGATCACATTGGCTTGAAACGGCATGCACCAAACATTGTTCTGTCTCTTTCCGACCACAATGGCGCATTACCCATTCAGTAGGTGGCCACGGAGTCCAAGTATAAAGGACACTTCTGCCCCTTCGAGCTCCCCACCTCCCTCTTCAATCTAATGCGCCGCTTCATCCCTCGCACAGTCAAGCACACTGGCCCAGCCGCGCCGCCTCCTCCATCTCCACCCCCTTCTCCGCCTCCTGAACCCGCCGCCAAGCGCCCTCGCGTTGATGCCCCCGAGCTGGATGCCGCAGCGATGAATAGGCTGCGGAAGGGATTCGAGCGCGAGATGAGGAATGCCATGGACGACGCCAAAGACAATACATGTACGTCCAGCTCCTTGCTTACCATCTTGATGCTGGATTTGAAAACTCACCGAGGCGTTTAGTTATCATGGAGGACTTCAGTTTCCAGCGTGCGTGCAGTAACAAAAAGCAGTTGAAAACCACAAACCTTACTCGGCACGACTGGATGGACAACACGCCCCGACGCGGTGTCAGCAATGACGGCGTTACTCTCATCATCCATCTTCCTGGCATTATCAAACCCAAGTCAACAGTGCGTGCTTTACACTCGTCAATGGCGTAACTAACAAAGTCCGAAGGGCCTTTTGCTTGACACCCTCGTCGATTTCGCTGAGACCGGCCTCGGTGGCAAGCTACCCAAAAGTCCGGGTGCCGATAAGCAAGGTCGTGATGCGGCGTCCTCCTACAAGGACGTACTCGGGCAGATAGCGGGACTTTTCAAGCTGGTGAAAGCGTGGCACGCAATAGGCCATGAGGTGCGTCTCATGACCTTTGCTTTCACACCTCATTCTGACGTGCCACACTCAGCATGACAATCCAACTGTTTCCTCGCATATGCTCAAGAGCGGTCGAGCATTCTCCGCCAGTCTCGACCTCATCAATCAACTTCATCTCGTCTCCCATCGCGTTAATGCAATGCTGCAGTACGGCGACGAGCCATATTGGGAGTGCTCTAAGGAGCTGCGCGCGAAGGCAGAAAGCATGTTCAAGTTCCTCAAGGTTATCGGCTCGGACGACCCGCTTGTCATGGAAGGCCGCGAGCTCATGTACAACCGGCAAACCCCCCTGCACCCCGACAAGTCTGACCACAAGAGAGGGTGGGCCGTCCTGGTCGTCGTCGGCCCCTTCACAGGTGGTGCGCTTCATATCCTGTGCCTCAACCTCCGAATGCGATACACCGACGGTACCATGATCATGGTGCGCAGCAAGATCCTCCCGCACGAGGTGGAGGCTTTTAGCGACGGGCAGCACGTTTGCATCGCTCATTTCACCCACCGCTCCCTCTGGAAGGTGTGTGGATTGGAACCGCCTTACCCTCCGGGAATGGAACCTTAGGACGGTTATCCTGTTGTACTTGTCCGAATACTCCCAATACTATGCTTACATTGTGAACTGTACAAAACACTTCGACGAATTATGATTCGTTTTCAGTACAGATTAAAACACCAACGGGAAGCGAGTTGATTGACGTCGCAGGCGACAACTAGTGATCATCGGCAGTGGAGTCGTGTACACCGAAGAGCACTACATGGATGTCTACAATTCGACCTCGAACCCATACATCTGAGTCTCGGATGTAGGGTAATAATCCTTCCCCCACTGAGGTTGGCAACCAAAAAATTCCACAAGTTTCTTCATCTGGTCCTCGTCGGGGCACAGACTGCTTGTATCCGGCTCGCGCTCCTTGCCATAGCTGACTGCCACAAAATTGATCATGCGATGGGGTTTCGTGCACCGGATGCCGGCGGGATCGATCGTACAAAGATGAATGTGCGGATAACCAGCAAACTTTCTGGTCGCCATCAAGGCCTCCGCCATCCTCATAGCTCGGTCCGAAAGTGAGGTTCCCAAGGATCTGTGATTCGCCCCAACTTTGTTTGTCCTCGTCCGAGCTTTCATCAACCTTTTATTCTTCCTGTCCTTGTATAGCTGCGCCTTGACGGCGAGAAGCCACCTTTTTGTGACGGGAAAGCCGTGGTAAAAGTAATGGACTTCTTGAGGTTTCTTGCATTCCGCCGTCTATCAGGTTTTATTCGTCAATGAAGAGATGTTAGAAACACCCGGCCTACCACCGTTGGTTCCAAGCGCTACGAATTTTCCGTCGTTGATTCGGTTTGGCAGGGCAAGGTTTGATCCATTGGCTGGGAACCTGGTCTTGAGTATTATGACGTTCTCGAGTGAGACTCACTTGTGTGCGTCGAAGGCTGACTTCAAGTTTGTTATTGCTTGTTTATTAGACCGTACGGTTCAAATTTCAGCTTTCCACAACATAACGGGTTGTAGCCGTATACGCCTTGCAGTCCCCATTACGCTCTTCTCGCTGTACGGATCCCAGAGATCATCGCCGTAGTTCTGTCCAATTTCGTCCAACCCAATAATTCAACCGCGCCTAGGCGAATTTGCGTAGGTCTTTCACCCAACTTTCACCTATATCGTAAATCTTGTTCTCTGTTCGATCCAAGGTGCTGAACTTGCCACCGACTCCGGCTCAAATATAAACCTCTGCCCCCCCAGGTGACATCATGTCGGATGACGCCGACTCGAAGTATCCTCCCACTTTTCCTGGCTTTGATGCTAGAGGGCTGGAGTTAGCAATCCAACGTGCTCGAGAAAGCAGATTGGAGGCTCCGTGGTATCGAGTATGGGGAACCATCCTCAGCACTGGACCGCTTTCTGTGTCAGTGATCAACGGACGGCAGCACTCCATCCGCCAGAACCTGCTCATACAGGAATGTTTGGCTTTAGAACCTAAAGAAGATCGAGTCTGGAGACTTAAGGTTACTCCCGATTTTGCTACAGGGGTTGCAATAGACTCCCAGGACCCAACCATTGAGGGGACGGCGGAACAACTCTCCCTAATCGTAGAAAATAAAAAGAACCGGCAACACCACCTGCTTTACCACACATTTGTGGTAGTATGGTCCCAGGTGTACACCCAAGTTCATTATGCTTTCGAAAGCGATTCCCGTATCACCACGCTCGGTTCCATCGTTACCGTTGGCCCTTATTGGTCCTATAGGGAGTGGACGGTGGAGTCACTCTCCCAGTTTGACACCTACTCCCCTCCTGATGATGAAGAAACTGACAGCAGCCAGGAAAGTGACTTTTGCTCAGAGGACTCCGACTCAGAGATCAGAGTCGAGGAGGAGGCACTGGAGGACTTTGGGATTCTTCTAGACGCCCGGAACAAGGGTGAAGATCTCGACGAACCCATGGAGGGGGACCAGTCATCGGAGGAGGGTTCTAATGGTTGTCCAGGCCCAGGCGAAAATCTACACAACGATGGGGGGGGCGCTTCAGAGATCGACCCGGATGGCATCTCGAACATCGACCAACTGGAGGGTCTAATTTTCTCGGTGGATAGTCCACAAGGGAAACGCGCCCTAGAAATGGTTAGACGTAGAGGTGTGGACCTCCTTCGACACGTCTGGTACCCACCGGTAAAAAAAGAAGCGGTGAACAGGAGCTAGCAAGGTGAATACGTCGCAGCCTCAGCGGCAGATTAGATCTGATGGAACGGACTGCTGAAAGACGATAGTTGGATCTTATGGCATATCACTCCCAGCGTTGAATTATACATACTGCTTGCCACTCTTGAATGTAGTACGGGCCCCGGCTGTTTCTTAACGGGACCGCGCCGGAATATACCTACCTACCTTGAATCCCATTTTCGGGCGTCTTTTCTTTTCTTTTTTCGGTTGAATTACGCAGTGATCCAATTTTTGTATTTGTCTAATCCAATCGAGCGTGGTACTTCGATTTGAGACGCGATGTCTTGAAAGTTTGATAAGTAATTAATTCAGATGGGCGGAGTGACTCAAACTGCCCGGCTTTCCAGTCACGAGGACTGCCCGGCTTTCCAGTCATCACAAGTATATTCGACCCGTGCCTTCGTCATGGAGTCGCCAACGCCAGTGGATTCTCAGTTCGCCAATGCCCGGCGGATTCCGAGTTCCCGGGGCTCGCCACAGACACGGAGATTGTGGGAATCCACACGTGACAAAATCACCTGACATTATCAAGAAAGCTGTGTCGATTGTGTTTTCATATATAGGAAGGAATTGACTGGGTGCCGACACCGCGAGTACGGTGTGTGCCTCTGCCCCCTCCTCTCCCGTTTCGGTTCTCATCTTGCATAGATTTGAACTTTTCTGCGAGTCTGCGCCGCCTGGCCGGCTGCGACTCGACGAGAGTTTGGGCTGCCCCGCGTCTCCGGCTTTTGACCACTCCCGACTATGGTGTGTGTTTCTGTCCCCCTCCTCTCCCGTTTCAGTGCTCATCTTGCATAGATTTGAACTTTTCTGCGAGTCTGCGCCGCCTGGCCGGCTGCGACTCGACGAGAGCTTGGGCTGCCCCGCGTCTCCGGCTTTCGACCACTCACACTCATCGCTGCAGCGACGCGACCGCGAGTCCCGGCGACTACGGTGTGTGCCTCTGTCCCCCTCCTCTCCCATTTCGGTGCTCAATCTTGTGTAGATCTTCTCGTACTCGAACTCTTTCTGAGAGTCTGCGCCGCCTGCCCGGCTGCGACTCGACAAAAGGTTGGGCTGCCCCGCGTCCGGCTTTCGACCACTCACTCATCACTGCATTGACTGGGCAGCGACACGACTGCGGGTCCCGGCGACCACGGTGGGTTTCTGTACCCCTCCGCTCCCGTTTTCGTGCTCAACCTTACTCAGATTTCACCTCCTGCTTCCATCCCCTCGGCGAGTCTGCGCCGCCTGCCCGGCTGCGACTCGACAAAGGGTCGGGCTGCGCCACGTCCCTCGTTTGACCATTCCCTTTCTTGCGTGGGACCGCGGACCCTCTCAAATGCCCCCCGTCTGCGCCGCCGATGACCATGGGTGGCTCGCTCTCGACGCATACCGTTCCGTGTCTCCAGTCGTCTACGCGTAGACACGGCTGAACTACGGTCTTGCTTAGTCCTGACGCCCGTCAAACAAGGCTGGATTTTCAAGTCTTGCAATTGGTGTGCCCTGCCCCCTTCCCGTGCTAACCTTCGTGTTCACTTTTGACCAGCTCACGTGCGACACCTCCGTCTCTCGGTTCTGCATGCCACCGCCTTTCAACGATCAGTTCGCTGTTGCCATTGATAGGAACGCCAACATGCCCAAACACGCGAGAAAAAACACATGTTTGCGTTGGCATCCATGACGGCTCGATCCCTCTCGTCAGTTTCGGGATACTCTTCACCAACTCGTCCGCCCATAACACTGGCACGCCGGAAGCCCTTCATCGATCCAACGCCACCCTCCCCGTTGGTTTCCCTGATGCCGACAAACCGGAGGCAACGGGAACGGCCTCGGGCACGTTTGCCCTGATGCGCGCCCAGTCACATCAGCACCGAAATCTAGTCCGTCGCAGCAACTACGCCATCCTCTCCTCGATTTATTACGTTCGGAAGAACCCGGCGCGCCGATCGAGTAGGCGCGCCATCGCCGTTACCACCAGAACCTCCGCTACCCCCGGTCAGGCCATCCAACACCTCACACGCTTTCCCAGTCGTAGTCCGACTTAGAAACCCTATCAATGGGATACATGCGAGCCCCAACATTCTCCTTAGCTTGTTGCGGCTGTGATGATCATTCGATATCATATTTTGCTTGCGCTGCAGCCGCCGGCTCTTATTCAGTTAACTCCATGTCTGCGTCGTTTCGTTTTATAACCAGCTGTAAGCTGGAGCTGCCCCAAATAATGCAGTGGTCTGTGCGTCCTGAACATCACTGTAGTGGTATGCTGCATTCTTTTGGCGGGGCTTGCTTTCGTTTTCACTTCTGGGCAGACCAGATCACGGCAATCGCTTCTCTCAGCATGCAGCAAGTCGCAGCAAGTCCCCCTCCCTCAACATTAAACATGGTGTGGTCCGTGCGCGGTTGATCGGAGCTCAGTTGGATACCTCTCCCGCAAATTTGAACACAAGCCCCATTATGTGTACCTCCCCGACGGCTGTGGCGTTCGGGACCATCACGAAACTTATACAAACTCCCTTGGATGACGGGCTTGCGGACGACCTTAGTGGGGAAGGCGAAGACTCAGACAGACCTCCCGACCGTAACCTCGCCGACATCTCAGAGTATCAGGGCCGTCTACTGGCCGTTTCCAAAGTCGTCACCGAAGGTACAGCAAAGGAATATTTTATGTAAGTCCCGCCACCGCCCGCAGCCCGAAACCAGCTGATGTACCCAGTCAAATGAAGAAATTCGTGCAATTCTTGCAAGCCCAGAAGTTGATGACGAATGAGGACACCCTTTTTTCGTCTCGTCCCCACAAGGACACCCCTTGATGGATTTGTCGGTGGATCCTAGTCAAGTGCGTCCTCCTTTTGCCCCTAGGCTTACGTTTAATCCCTCCCAGCTATGATGTTATTGATGTCAATGGTAATCCGGTACCCAAACCAAAGCGGGTGCCCACCTACGCTCATGCGCAAAAAAATGCGCGCTGCAATGAGGGATCCAAGTTGATGGAGGGGAAATTGATAACGCGGCTTGAAAGGCGTGCCACGTACGGGTTCCGGCTTGAAACAGAGTGAAACTTGAGAGCGACTTGGAGACAGGGCTTAAAGACCTGAAGACTTTGCACTCATTACGTAAGCTTGGAACGCGACTGGAGTACCGTGACTTTGCCGGATTAGACGATATCGATAACCCAGTCTCAGAAACGTCCCACTAACTATTGCAACTTTGAACGGTCACTGTACTGCTATGCGACGTTCTGATCTTCCTTCTTTGCTTGAGTTACTCCTTACCGTTTCGCAACTCTTCTCTCCATCCAAAAGCTCGATGTTTGCGTCCGGTGGGCTATAGGAACTTCGATCATCTGTTTCAAACTGAGGGGCTTTACACCTTTCGCACTACAGCGACCATGTCCACTCGTAAGAGTCCTTTCCTCCCCGAGCAAAAGGCCTATATCGAGTTGTTTTTCCCTGCGCTTTTGAGTCAATCGGCGGACGACTTGAAACTTTGGAAAACGAACACGACCGTGGCTATTCTCGACTCCAACTTATTCAAAGGCCAGCTGCCTTCCAAGGAGCAGGATCCCATCCACAGCACTACTCTCTTAGAGTGGGAAAAGGTGAAGCTACACTCAGCTTCCCTCCCTCCCTATCGCTTACACCTTTCAGCGTATTAAAAAGAAGTTTACCAACCATGCAAGCCGACGCAAACCCAGACCCACCGCCCCAGTCGTCCCAGTCGCCACCCGAGACGGCTTCCTTTCATTCTCTCCTTTGTCAGGGATGGCTCTATTCGAGAAAGAGCAACATGCATCCATCACTGAGCTTGCTATGCAACGCGCAGCGACCACCAAAACTAAAGCGGCCACTTGCTACTCAACTTGCCAGAAGGAGCTATGGGATGCCTTGAGTGAGCCTGAGCGTAGCAACTATGAAACCAGTGCCCGTGGGATGCCCATAGGAGTTTCCTCGTAAGTGTTGGCCAATTTCCGTATGTGGAATTGGCGCTGACCTGCAGTCAAAAGGAATCAAGCTGATTTCGCTCGGGCCGCTGGCACAGCTTTGAATAATCTTTGTCGCGGCGGCCAGGTGGGAGCCCTCGAACTCCTGCTCTTCTGGGCGTATAGGGAGCCCGATGGAAGCATGAGACACGGGATGTAACTACCTCCTCCCTTTGCACGTATTCTGCACCAATCGCTGATATACCGGCGCTCAGGATAGATGCTCATTCTTCAGACAATCTTCCTAGCATGACGGATGAGATGCAGGACTGGACACTCAATGTGGAGGAGCCATGGAGAAAACACGCTGAAAAGACAATCCCCTGTGAGCCCTGTGACAATGAGATTAACTCTGGATTGACTTCTCTCTGCAGATGCTTTTGATTCTTCAGTCGTCGACCCCTCAGTTATCGTCATCCCTCGAAACTTGCAAGGGGTCCCTCAGTTCCCAAAGCTCGATATGAAAGCCATGAGTGCGAACAGCATATCCCAAGTCCTGACGAAATACATGGGCCAATTATGGGGTATGTACTCTGCTTTTATCGGACTCGCACCGAACATGAATTTTTGTTTTTATTTTAGAACACTCATCAGAGACGGGCATCCCCCCTCCCTGGAATGAGATCGCCGAAGCGCCCAGCATCTACTACGACGACAAGGAGTTCAACCTTCCTACTCCACTCAAAGCCCCAGATTCGTTAGGAACATCTCAAATCTTTGCGCTTGCAGAATATTTTGACAATACTCAATTCGTCTTCCGCCAAAAGTTCGAGACCGATGAGCTGCAGAAACGACAGGCCCAGAAAGGCACCGCAGCAGGGAGCCATAGCTCATTGAGCCCCGCTCCTGCTGAGCACGGCGCTACTGCCAGTGGCGACACTGTTGTTGGCGTGAAGCGGGGGCGAGGACGTCCACCGAAAAATCAGGCGGAAAGATCCCAGCTAACCGAAGGAATGTCGGCCCTCAAGAAAATCAAAGTAAACGATCAAACGATTAGTTCCCGACCGCAGCGCATCATCCCACCGCGCTCCAAACCGGTGGCGGGACCGCCACGGAAACATGGGTTCGACATCGTGCTTGTCGATCGCAAGACCGGTGAAGTTGTTGGGTAGAGTACTTGTAATGACACTCGTCTGCACATGAGTTTGAATACCATTCTTCTTTTGACCTAAGAATCCTACTATGTACACCAGTGCCACCGCTGTTTAACGTTGGGCCTTTCCCTCGGAGGTTCGCTGATGAGAAAACATACGCACACAACTCTCAGCAACTCCCACCGCTTGGCTAACTATGAGATCTATTCGCAACCCATCAAACACAGGGTTACTACGCCGTTTGATGGCAGCTACGACACTCATGCGTGCCTGCAGGATGGGCACGCGAACGACGTCTCATGTTTCCGCGCTTAATTTTGTTCAGCTTTCGACCGTTGCTTTCATCCTCGTCGGCGGGAGCCTGCGAGGTCGAAGGTTCCGCAGTGCCGACGTCTCTAAACTTTCGACTCACTCCCAATCGTGAGTCCCGGACGCCTCGATTGTAAATGGCGTGCGTTTTCTTTTCTCTTCCCATACTGTTTTAATGCTTAACCGTGTGCAGATTTCGACCGTTGCTTCCATCCCTTTCTTCGAGTCTGCGCTGCCTGCTCGGCTGCGGCTTCACGAAGGGTTGGGTTGCGCCACGTCTCCGTCTTTTGACCACTCTCACTGCATTGACTGGGAGGGGACACGACCGCGAGTCCCGGCTCAAACGGTATGTGTTTTTGTCCCCTTCTCTCATATTTTGGTGCTCAAACTTGTACAGATTTCGACCGCTCCTTCCATCCCTTTCTGCGAGTCTGCGCCGCCTGCCCGGCTGCGACTCGACGAAAGGTTGAGCTCTCCCTCTTTCGACAACACGCAGTCATTACTGCATTTACTGGGCGGACACGACTGCGAGTCCCGGCGACTACAGTGGGTTTCTGTACCCTCCGCTCCCGTTTTCGTGCTCAACCTTACACAGATTTCGACCGCTACTTCCATCTCCTCGGCGAGTCTGCGCCGCTTACCCGGCTGCGACTCGACGAAAGGTTGGGCTGCACGACGTCTCCGTCTTTCGACCACTCCCGGTCATCGCTGCGGCGACACGACCGCGAGTTCCGGTGACTACGCTGTGTGCCTCTGTCCCCCTCCTCTCCCATTTCGGTGCTCATCTTGCATAGATTTGAACTTTTCTGCGAGTCTGCGCCGCCTGGCCGGCTGCGACTCGACGAGAGTTTGGGCTGCCCCGCGTCTCCGGCTTTCGACCACTCCCGACTATGGTGTGTGTTTCTGTCCCCCTCCTCTCCCGTTTCAGTGCTCATCTTGCATAGATTTGAACTTTTCTGCGAGTCTGCGCCGCCTGGCCGGCTGCGACTCGACGAGAGTTTGGGCTGCCCCGCGTCTCCGGCTTTCGACCACTCCCGACTATGGTGTGTGTTTCTGTCCCCCTCCTCTCCCGTTTCAGTGCTCATCTTGCATAGATTTGAGCTTTTCTGCGAGTCTGCGCCGCCTGCCCGGCTGCGACTCGACGAGAGTTTGGGCTGCCCCGCGTCTCCGGCTTTTGACCACTCACACTCATCGCTGCGGCGACACGACCGCGAGTCCCGGCGACTACGGTGTGTGCCTCTGTCCCCCTCCTCTCCCGTTTCGGTGCTCAATCTTGTGTAGATCTTCTCGTACTTGATCTTTTTCTGCGAGTCTGTGCCCAGCTGCGACTCGACGAGAATTTGGGCTCCCCCGCGTCTCCGGCTTTCGACCACTCCTAGTCATCATTGCATTGACTGGGTGGCGACACCACCGCGACTACGGTGTGTGCTTCTGTCCTCCTCCTCTCCCGTTTCGGTGCTCATCTTCCATAGATTTGAACTTTTCTGCGAGTCTGCGCCGCCTGCCCGGCTGCGACTCGACGAGAGTTTGGGCTGCCCCGCGTCTCTGACTTTCGACCACTCACACTCATCGCTGCGGCGACACGACCGCGAGTCCCGGCGACTACGGTGTGTGCCTCTGTCCCCCTCCTCTCCCGTTTCGGTGCTCAATCTTGTGTAGATCTTCTCGTACTTGATCTTTTTCTGCGAGTCTGTGCCCGGCTGCGACTCGACGAGAGTTTGGGCTCCCCCGCCTCTCCGGCTTTCGACCACTCACACTCATCATTGTATTGACAGGGCGGCGACACTACTGCGAGTCCTGGCGATCACGGTGGGTTTCTGTACCCTCCGCTCCCGTTTTCGTGCTCAACCTTACACAGATTTCGACCGCTACTTCCATCTCCTCGGCGAGTCTGCGCCGCTTACCCGGCTGCGACTCGACGAAAGGTTGGGCTGCACGACGTCTCCGTCTTTCGACCACTCCCAGTCATCGCTGCGGCGCCACGACCGCGAGTTCCGGTGACTATGGTGTGTGTTTCTGTCCCCCTCCTCTCCCGTTTCGGTGCTCAATCTTGTGTAGATTTTCTCGTACTCCAACTCTTTCTGCGAGTCTGCGCCGCCTGCCCGGCTGCGACTGGACGAAAAGTTGGGCTGCGCCACGTCCCCGTGTTTCGACCACGTTCCTCGTTTGACCATTGCCTTTCTTGAGTGGGACCACGGACCCTCCCAAATACCCCCCGTCTGCGCTGCCGATGACACGTGGCTTGCTCTCGACGCATGCCGTTCCGTGTCTCCAGTCGTCTGCACGTAGACACGGCTGAACTACGGTCTTGCTTAGTCCTGACGCCACTTTGCTCGAGCAAGATTGCATTATAAGTCTTTGCAATTGGTATGACTTGCCCCCTTCCTGTGGTAACCTTCGTGCTCACCTTCGAGCAGCTCATACGGCACCTTCGCGGGCATCTGCATTGCGCCATCCTGCAACGTGTTCGTCTCTCGGTTCTGCATGTCACCGCCTTTCAACGATTAGTTCGCCGTCGCCCGCCTCAGTATCGCGTCCGCGCCACTGATAGGAACACTTACATGCCCAAGCACGCGATAAGGACACCTTTGCGTTCGCGTCCATGATGGCTGGATCCCCCTCGTCGGTCGAGGGATACTCCTCACCAACCTGTCGTCCAGCCTCCAGCCCCCGATGTACGCCGGTAACAGGGAGATTTATTGGCACGTCGGAAGCCCTTCCTCGATCTGACGCCACCCTCCCCGTGGGTTTTCCTGATACCGACGAACCGGAGGCAGCGGGGGCGGGGGCAGCCTCGAGCGCGCTTGCCCGGATGTCAGTCGTGTCAGCGTACGCTCGCGCCATCGCCGCCAGAACCTGTCTGTCCCCCAGGCCGAGTTGCCCAACTCACACTCGTAGTCCCAGGCCAATGGGCTGTGGGCCTCAGCATTACTACTCCCTTTACCTCCGTTTTGTTCAGCGACGGTTAGGTGGTCTGCGTTGATGCGGCTGCGACCTCCTCATTGGCCAACGCATCTTGAATACCATATTCTCCGCCTGCTGCCGCTGCCGTCATCTGGTTCAGTTGGCTGCACCGCGACTCTATGACCCCCCCGCAGGTAGGGCGCTGCAGATGTGGCCGCAAGCCCAAAGTATGACCGCCAATCTTGAGTAAGTGGTCTTTGGCGGGACTCTCTGTTTTCACTTATAGTCCAGCAGGTCACGGCAGAAACCAGGTCGCATGCTCCCTTCTCTTGAGTCTAGACGCTACCGGCACCCGCTTCTACTCCACTTTATTCATGGCTGTGCCGTCTGGTCCCCCATAGCTGCCGTCTGTGGTTAACCCATGCGGGCTGTAAATACGGTCAAGCTCTATTCGCATTCTTATGGCAGACATCCTATGAAATATACTACTCGCCTCTGCCGTCTGTGGTACACCCATGCGGGCCGTAAATACGGTCAAGTTCTATTCGCATTCTTATGGCAGACATCCTATGAAATAATCTACGCTGCTCTCCTCTGCCACCACTCGGGCCCTTTGCCTTCTTGTATATTCTTTTTATGACGAGCAATTATACTACTCGCCTTGGTCATTACCATGTCTTTCCCGTCGTTCCCCCGGTACCGAAACGCATTAGGGAATGTATCCCCATAAGCCGCGCATATGCCGTTGGCTTCTTCCTTTTCCTCGGGCTTTTTCTTTGCTTCAAGGGCTTTAATGACGGTAGTAAGGGGCAGCGGCTTCTTGTCTGCGTCCGAGTGTTCGTTCCAGAACGCCTCTGGTCCTTGCTCATGGTAGGCTGTAAGAACTAGCTGTATGATAATAAATCACTAGGCAGCTGTCTAGAATCAAAATCGCTACTCACGTTCCATTTATAATAATTCCTTTTTAAGACCTCCCACAGCTTTGGCCTTTTGGCGTAAATCGTTTTGTACTCCTTGAGGGGCCACTTTCTGCCTCTCCATTCAATATTTCCTACGCCCGGTTGCCAGTTAGGAGCTTGATCATCCCACATCCTACTCAGCTTCGTTAACGCTGCCTTGGGCTCCCCGCTTAAAAAACTTTCGTCCGGGGGGTCAGGAGCTTCGTCGATAGATTTGGGTTCTTTGTCGAGGGACGACTGTTCCTTGGTTTCTGGCGGTATGGTCGCCCCATTCAAATTCACTGGAGGTATGGAAGTGAAAGAATTGAGAGCGGGTGGGGGAGGATTGAGAGGGGCGGGAAAGGATGACGGAGGCAGTTGCCACAGTCCTTGCCCAAGTGCCGAGGGCTGTAGGCCGCCTAGCTGTGTGCCAGGCAGATTTTGCCAGATCGGCACTCCAGCCGCAGCAGCAAGCTGCAGCAGTTGCATCTGCTGGATTTGTTGCTGGATTTGTGAAACCCCCTGCTGCAACGCCTGTTTCCATTCATATTCTGTCTGAGTCTTGGGCGGCTTCCTCTGTTCAGCAGTGAGAGGGGGATTCTCAGCCACAACTTCAGCCACCTGTCCCGTTCAACCATGAGGGAGTACTGTGTCAGTAACAAAATAGTACCCACGAAGGCTTGCATAGTGGCGAACTCTTTGTCCGTCAGCGAATCTGAAAGGACCACATCTGCTGCCAGTGCTGTTGGTACACGCGGGGCCTCCGGCTCTAAAAGACCGTCTCGGAATTTCTCGGCGCGTCGCTTACCATACCCGTGTTCAGTAGCGGATGGAGTACGAAAGCCTTTATGTAAATGTTGGGCCTGAGGGTCTAGACTAGGCAGGCATTGGTGAAATGAAACGGATGCAAGAGCTTTTACACACTTCGACCAGTCTTTGGCCTCGGCGTAGGAGTTGAGTCGCTCGACGAGGTCCGGGACTGTGCCACCGGGACTCAAACAGTAACTACGACACATTGTTCGTAGCCGTGTCCCGTCAAATTCTCTAGTTTGGGTTCTAAGATTTCGTTTAAGATCGGCGAAAATTTCAAAGGTGAATTCAAAAGAGATTTACAAATCGAACGCTACAAGTTGGCACTTCCCAGTATCATCGGCACTTGCGGGCAATTCTATAACCTTACGGTTGGCTACTTTCCTTTTTTTGCTCGAGAGATTGTTAACTGGTCTACACAAAATGATTGTTAGTACGGATGAAGGGGGGGAAAAACAGCGTTGATTAACTGGTCGTAACAGGTCTGGCGAGAGCTCGGCTCAAGCGGTTTGCGCTTGAGGTTCACCAACGTCGTTGGTGTTGACATCAAAACGGGAGCTAGGGGGGGCTGCGAGGTCGCCGTCTGCCCATTGACTGCAATCTGTGAAATCTGACCCAAGGTCGTGGCCGTCGCCGCCGTCGCCATCGTTGCCATGACGGGGAAAGTCCAGCTCTCGCCTGGCGTGCCTGGCGTCTGGATGATCATCGATGTAGACTTGGACGGGGGACACCGATCGGGGCGTCGAACGAAGGTGCAAAGGCGAAGAGGTCGACTCGGAAATGTAGGAAGCGTAGGAAGGGGGCGTTGGATGGCTCGGACGGGTCCAAGTCGGCTTCGGATCGAAGAGTCCGATTGACGAAGGGGATGATAGATGGTCGGTGCCCGTACGGGGGGTGTTGGGGACAACCTCTTCGAGTGCTTCAAGCCGAATGATGGAATGGGCCGCGGAAAGGCGCGGACGGAGACAGCAGCAAAAGCAGCAAAAGCAGCAAAAGCGGCGAAGGCAGCGATCTATTGCTGGACAGCAGGTGCTGAGGACGATGAGTAGGATGCCGACAATGCAAACGAATCCTATGGTGCCGAAGATGGCGAAGACTACGAGAACGCCGGTTGCAGCGCCGGCGAGTTTCCGCTCGACAGTGGCCCACGAGACGACACTGGGATGGGTTTGTCAGCACAGCAGAATTGAGACGGAGGGAGGGGAGAGAATAGGGAGAGAATAGAAAGCTTGAGACGGAGACAGGAATGAGAAACATGAGACCCCTTTGACCCGTTAAGAGACATGGAGAGAGACCCCTTGAGAAACATGAGACCCATCGAGAAACATGAGACCCATCGATCGAGTCAGTCAGTCAGATTGCTCAACCTGCCCGTGTGGGAGACAGTGGGAGACAGGCTGTCTCAGGGGCCCCGCGGGCTCAGGCTCAAGCCGGACTCGGCTTGAGCGAGCGAGCAAGGTCTGTCTGTCCGGGTCTTGCTCGCTCGGTCGCTCTGTCCAGGTCGGTCGCCGTCTGACGGCGACGATCAAGAGAAACAGACATATCCCAAACTGAACTACTACATCAAACTGAACTAAGAACTGGGACTGGGACTGGGACTGTGGCAGGCGGGGCTCGCTCGCTCAGAAACGCTCAGAAACAGAGGACTAGAAACAGAGGACTGACTGGCGGACTCGGAAAAACAATGCATGAAACCATGCACGAAACAAGACAGAAACACGAAACAAGACAGGGATCAAGAGAAAGACAAACGCACGCACGCACGCACGGAAGAGACGAAACGAAGAGACGAGAGACGAAACGAAGAAACGAAGAGACGGAGAGGGAGAGAGGGGAGAGAGAGACGAGAGAGACAGAGAGAGAGCAACAAAACCAAAATGAGACAGATTAAGACAGAGAGCAACAAAATGAGACACGAGAGACAAACAAACAGGACGGGGCATACACGTGATCGAGAGGACGGTTCAAACTAGCACATGACTGTTCAAGCTAGCACATGATCAAAAACGGCGTGACAAAACTGTCCTTTTGCGCAGAGAAGTCAGAGCATGTGATTTTGATGTGATTTTATGAGAACTCTTGTGTACACTTGTGTACGTGTTGGACGCGTCTGTCTTGAACCACGATGACGGGTCTCGACGTTACCATGAGCTCGTCCCAGGATGTCGACTCTGCCATCAAGCAGTGGACGGTACACATTGAAGTCCGGCTTCAGCCGCGAGCCACAGCTCGATTCGAAACCATACGGGGTCGCGTCTTTGCCTGGGTCCACTCATTTGACCGTATAAATCTCTCCTCGACTCTGGAAGGGTGGGAAGACATACCGGAGCTCGCTTCATCCGTCGAACGAGTCATCGTGTCCGAATCGGCATGCCCGTCCCACTCTCTGCACATCTCCGAGATGTTACTCCAAGTTCATGTCTACCAGCCAGCCGATACAGACTCATTTGAGGAATTCACCAACAGTACCGGGACGCGGGAAGATGACGATGAAACAATGGCTGCCAGTGTCTGTGAACTGCCGAATCGAGGATGGGAAGGGCTTTGGGATTCCCTTATTTATGCAGGCGACATCAAAATGAAACTGCTGGATTACATTCATGCCACTCTTGTTTTCAGCGATGCGAATGTTGACTGTGAGTCCCGCCCTACATCCTTTATCAGTCTCCCTGCTAACTTTCGGCTACATAGTCAATCTCGTATCTTGGAATCGTGTTGTTCTCCTTCATGGTCCACCTGGAACGGGTAAAACGTCCCTCTGCCGCGCCCTAGCTCAAAAGCTCTCGATCCGACTTTCTCACCGGTACCTTTCGACCCTTTAATGTGAAAATCCTCCTTAATTTTTCATGCCAGTTACTCGCAAGCCCGCCTGCTAGAAATCAATTCTCACTCCCTATTCTCAAAATGGTTTTCTGAATCAGGAAAGTTGGTCCAGCGCCTTTTTTCCAGTATCACGGAGCTGGTGGAGGAAGAGGATACCTTTCTTGTCGTGTTGATAGGTGTGCCTACGTTTTTTGGCAACTGTGGCTTTGCTCAAACTGTGCAGATGAGGTCGAGTCCTTAACAGCTGCCAGGGCCGGCGCGATGGCAGGGACAGAACCCTCTGACGGCTTGCGGGTGCGCAATCCTTCGATTCTTGTGTTGGACACACTGATTTCCGTCCCGCCCAGGTTGTCAACGCGCTTCTCACTCAGTTGGACAAACTTAAACACCGAAAGAACGTGTTGATCATGTCCACGAGTAATCTCGTGAAAGCCATAGGCATCCCAACATTTTATGCTGTTCGATATTGGCACTCATTAGTTGTGACAGATAGCGCATTCGTCGACCGGGCTGACATTGTACAATATGTCGATCTCCCTTCCCGTGAGGCCATCTACGAGATCCTCCGCACTTGTCTTTGTGAGATTGTCACAAAAGGCATTGTGTCCATGATAGTGAGTTGTCTGATATCCCAACGTTTCTGGAGCTCACCTCCTTTCGCAGAATGTCCCCACTCTCAAACAAGCTCAGATGTACGAGCTCTCCGCATTACATTCTACAGACCATCCGTTGGCGTCTTCATCTCTTCTGGATTCACGTGAGAAATCAAAGAAGGTTGCTTTAAGATTATTAGCTCTAGCTGCACAGTGCAGAGTAGGTGATCATATTCGGAGAGCCCACCTCTCGCTGAATTTCCATGCTAGACACAGGGAATGTCGGGTCGTGCTCTCAGACGTCTTCCTGTTCTGGCTCTAGCGCGTTATATCGGGAGTGGCCATCTGACGGTTCGAGCGGACGCCCAACCCATCGCAAACGGGACTAGTAAGACCACGGGCGCCGATGTAGATGTGTGGCTGGACGGGATGGAAAAGGTTGTAAGGGAGCAGGCCAAAGAACACGAGCGGCTGATCTGACGCGGGCTGTTCAATTTGCTTTTGGTATCGTTTGCGGCATGTTGCATATGTACAGTATCACACTCATCCACAGCTGCTGTATCTGTAGTCCTGCGATTCGAGTTGCGAGTCCTAGAGTATTATACTATCACTTTCTACGCTCATTCTGTTCGTTCCTCCTATTTGTAATGAGAGCCGCGAGCTGCCGTCTCCCGTTCCCAATCCTCTCCAGCCTACCGGCCAATGCATGAAGCTCCTTCGCGTCCATCTCTTCTTCTAATGCTCGGTGTTGAAGGAGACTGACGAATTCGTCCTCTAAGCTTCCCAAGGTGCGATCCACTGCGAGGGGAAGACTGGCGGGAGGGGAAATATTGCGAGCATCAACCTCTGGCTCGGAGACAGGGCTCGACAGGAGCAAGAAACTAGAGTCGCAGGTGTTATCGTTCGCCTCATGACCAGGTTCTATTCCCTTCATCTCATCGATTACTCGACGAAAATTCCGAACTGCAGCTGGGGAGATGAAAGGATTGGCATGAAAAGCCGGAACACGGTCATGGCATGCTACAAATGCATGTGAATGAGTATAGCTGACGGAGATGTGACACATGCTAGAGCTTGCCAGGATCAGGGTCAGGTAGTTGGACCAAAAACGGAATACGTTCAGTAGGAGGCGGTGTCAAAGGTAAGGGTGGTTGGTAAGATGGAGTTTCTGGTTCTGGATGTAGACATGGCAAAGTGGAAGGACGCCACCATCCGAGTACTGAAGGAGATCCAACGTTGGAAAGGTCGCCGGCGTCCAACTCCATGGCGCGCGAAACACTATCAAGGCTGTCGTCGTAAAGGCTGGGACTGCGTACGGAAGGAGAGCGTAGAAGATCACGGAGAATAGAAGGGCTCAGTCTTGAAAAGTGCTTCAATCGCAAGGGCGTTGAAAGAAAAGGATTCTGAGAACGTGACGGTGGAAAATCGGTGAGCGACTCCTCCTCGGGTTCGGCCTTGAGTGCATTTTCGGATTCAGAGGCTTTGGAGTGACGAAGGATATCACATTCATTCAAACTGAGGTCAAATGCTCGGAGCAGGATTTCCGCGACAACTTCTTCTTCATCCAGAGCGAAATTGAGGTCGCTGAGCAGTCGATAGCGGCTTGGGCGGAAATCTTCTGGCAATGGATCCAACATCGAAACGATCCTTGAGGGAGGAGGAAAGTTTGGCACTTGCTTAGTCATGTTCGGAATAATTTTCGACTCGCGTTCCGCCAGCATTGGATGAGTGGTCTTCCCTTTGCTTACCCTTTCTGGAGGTTCGCAGCCTTCCGACCTCTCCACCGACTCCTCCCAGGTCCTCCCAGACATTCATCCGGCATCCCCACTTCCGCCTCCAGTACCTCCGCCGTTTCTGTACCTGCCCCCGTAGACCGCATTCGCCAGGCGAACTTCGACCTCTTGTTCGAGTCCTTGGAGATAGACGGGAACCCCTCACGCGTCTGGGCAAACTACATCAATCTCCTCACATATCTTGGATATGAGCGGCTTCCGCTCGAAATCCACCAACAAGTTTTACGCAAATGTGCGCCGCCCAGCCGACAATTGCGCGCCTCTATCTTTCGTCGCTTATCCGCGGGAAACTTCCCGCGCACTCCACATATCTATGAAGGACGATTTCAGGCAGTTATTCGAAACATGCGCGCATCAGGCGGACAACCTACGCTAGATGACTATAATTTCATTCTGGAGCAGTTCGCTGCCGTAGGCCACCATTTCGGTGCTATGCAGGTTTACACCGAGCTTACCGCAGTTGGTCTAATTCCCCGAACCAAAACCTTTGGCCTGTGTCTACAGGCGATAGCCCACAGGCTAACTTTTCCTGTTACAGACACAGACAAGCCGCGACGGATTGCGGTAACCCGTCGAATGGTGTCGGATCTCGTCAATGCGATGAAATCCTTGAACATTCCATTCACGTCTGTGAATCTCGATCTAACCATGCGAATATTGAAGGAAACCACAGACATGCAGAGTTTTGAGACGCTTATGAAGTGGGGGTACGGCATAGATCTAGCCAATCCAGATTGTCCTCCACTGGAGTATATCACAAGTAGCTCCGCTCCCGATACGCAGGCGACGGCTCAAAGGCCAACTCCTCAACCCTTTTCTACTGCCGCGCTCAATATGACCATCGATACTCTTGGACGCCTGAAGGACATTCCACGGATGGTTCAAACATTCGAGGTTCTCACAACACCCTTACCCAAACAAACCGTTTCATCATTCGACGAAGATGACGATGATTTCGGTGAACCGAGCCCCGCATCGACCTTCATACCTCCTTCCGCCCCCCCCAATACCACCACGTACAACATCCTCCTGCGCCATATCTCGCGGGCAGGTCATACTGTTTTCGCCCGGCATTACTTGCTCCAAGCATTAAGATTGGATATTGAAGTCATCCTTAAACTCAAAAATCACATTGGCAACATGCCACTGCAGGAAGTCCCTGCCCCTCATTTCGCTATTAATCGCGGAACCCTTCTTTCCGTCTTGGGCCTAAGCAACCGGGATAAAAACAGGGGGTTGATGTGGTGGTTGAACTCGAAATTTCATCGCCTGCTGAAGAGGAAGCGGGGTGAGCTCAAGTTCTACACGAGGTATCGAGCTGTTAGGCAGCAGAAAAGAAAATGGCCATACGAAGAGCCGTCCACGGACGCCATACCTCAGCTGCCTCTTTTCCCAAAGAAACGCGCTACGCGACCAGCGGAACGTCCTCGAAACCGGCAGCCAGCGCAACGGTCTCGAGACCAACCATCTGGGGCAGCGACAGTCATGGAGCGTTGGACACCCCCGAAAGATCTGGATAATGTGTTCGACCTTGATATCGAAGAGGAGAGCATATCAACCTTCCCTCCCACCAAAACTTTTAATCTGGACCTACACATCAGTGTGTTGGAACGTGATATACGGGAAATTGAGTCCCTGTACGATCATGTCCAGATTATGGTGGACAAGATGACTCGTCGCGTACAGGATCGTCTTGCCCGCCGAATTTTCCGAGGGAAAAACATATATCTCCTCACCGAATGGCGACGCCGGCGAATCAGCATGGAGAGATGGGAGGAAATCAGACGATCAGCCCAATCCAAAAGGGGGGAAATGGCAGAACGCATTGTGTTCCCGTGGACTGACCTTGCAAACCGCCAATCGACCGAAACATCGCCTGAGGAAAACGAAACGCGGGGGTGATGCGACACCTTCTGGTGCGCAACCTTCGTTTGACGATTGACTCTATTTCTGACAACTTGGACCTATGGTCAGCGTTTCATCGTGCCCGAGGTGCGCCCGATTCGTGGCAACTCCTTGAGGAAAGCGGTCCTTTGAGATGTGCGAATACGACGCCGCGTGTGAGGGTTTCAGGACTGCGAATCTAGCGTCGGCGTATGGGGGTTTTAGGAGGCTACATGTATGTTTGTCGAGGCACATGTATCGGGCAGCACGCCAGACCTTTCTCGGGTAGCGCGTTTGGATCTAAGTGGAGTACAGGTCTTATCTACACAACTTTAAGCCAGCTACATACAACCGTTGGGCTTGATACATCCTGGAATTAGCGATTCGAGATATTCTTCTTGGTGAGCGACAGGATTTGCTTGAGTGTAGCCTGCATGTCGTTCAATTGGTTCTCCAGGTCCGTCAATCGCTCTTCGACCTTGGGTTTCTTGACCTTCTATCCACCGGCCAGAGATGTCAGCGGCATGCAAAAGTTGTAAAAAAGCCTACCCTCGTGACGAAGTCCGAAGCAGAAGAGTCTGACGAGCTGCCCGAGTCGGATTCTCCATCGGAGTCCCACAGATCAGAGTTGTCGTAGTCAAAGTCGGAATCATATTCATTCACGGATCGCCGAGCCGAAGACCTGGGGCGCTAGAATGCAGCGTTAGGTCGAGTGGATAGTCGGGTCGGGAAAACGCACGTCAGATTCATACCCATAACCGCCATCACTTTTCTTGGTAGGGGACCGAGGCTGCTAAGGTCAATTCGTGTGCACTTAAACATCAAACGGGCGACTTACTGCTCCGTATTCACTTCCCTCATCCGAGTCATATGAATAGGACGTTGACTTCTATTTTCGTCAAAGCTGCTACTGAAGCAGGGCGTACGGGACGCACCTTGCCCTTGTCATAACTTGTTCCAACATCACTGTCGCTGTCGCTGAGGGTAACAGAGGCCTCTCTCTTCGCCTTCTTCTTGGCTTCTTTCTTCGCCTTCTTAGCCTCGAGTTCTTTCTTCAGCTTCTGTGTTTCCGCCTTGGAAGGCTGGGGTGGAATTCCATAGAGTAGGATGTCTTTCGCTTTGCGTGGATCGGAATCGTCTTCCGCATGTGCAACGCGCTCTTCCGCCTTGAACTCTGCGTCATCAGACGAGTCTAGGTATGAGTCCCAGTCGGAGCCGGAATCAGATTGGTTCTGCAACATCGCGAACTGTTAGTGGGCGAATCTAACCCGGAAGCCTTCCGCACATCGTAGAATTCTGGATGATTGGGTGAGCAGAGATCGGGACATCTTAAGAACCCATACCTTCGTGCCAAGCTTCGAAAATGCCACCAGAGAAACATCCGATCTAAGGAAAATATTAGAGCCCAAAGGACGGAGAGTCAGATAGGCTAAGCATGCCTGAAGTCTATAGATATATTAACAGGGTTCGAATGGGGATAGAAAATCGCACTTGGTATCTAAACGTTGCTGACGCCAGCTTTCCAGAAGATTGCGGAATCGTGTCTCGAAAGCCTCTGCGATGTTTTCGATACACTCAACCATGCTTTCAAACTCCATTTCTTCCAGAACCAGGGATGAAGCGAAATCGAGGATCTTCTTATGCCTTCGCAGCACGAGGTACAGCAGGCAAAGTACGGACTGAGGTGGCAATGAGTCTCGGATCGTGCGTAGAGAGCCATTGCACTTACCACCTCCACGCGATGAGTGCCGAGGACAGCCATCACCGCTTCCTTGGAGTCGAGCTCGTAATTAGTCTTGTTAATGTGCACCTTCACTGTAAACCGAGTCAATGAACCGGTTCAAAAGAAAATGTCAGTTGCAACTTTTATTCAGCTCATCGTCCATGCGTTCTCGGCGAAATTTGCCCAAACTATCGTACTCCGAGCCGGTCGCTTCGCCGTGATATTGGAGGTTATCGGTGTATAGCCCTTCCAGCATCAAATGGATCCTCCCGTAGCACTCCTTCTTCAGATACGGCTTCAATGCGCTCTTGTTCTGCGGCATCACTTTTTTGCAAGCCGTTTCAATGGAGTCGAGCAGGGCCTGCGGTAATGATCCAACAAGTAAGAGGGGTGCCGTGAGGCATGGCATCTAGGGCGTACCATGCAACGGTGACGGTATCTAGAAATTAGTAGTTCAGTCAAAGGCGAAGACATGAAGGCGTTGACGTACGACACAGCGTTGACGTACCACCCCACAGCCCAACTGATAAAGTTCAGACAGCGATACATTTGAGTGCAGCAAACTTACTACGCCAGCCTGGGCAACGGCAATGAGGAGAAGCAAAATATGTTAAACGGGAGGACTTACCACTGAGTTGGGGTCCAACCACGGGGCCGCGAATTAAAGAATCGGTTGGCTTCGTGGACACTTATATATCCAGAGCCATCTTCGTCGATTGCGTCACCTGGTCGTTCAACATTATCAAGATTAAGTGAAATAAAAGCAAGACGGTGTACGTGCCGATCGCGGGATAGACTAGAAGATAGCACTGAGCGTAAAAACGAGGCCTCTTTTTTTTTTAAAAAAAACGCACAGATGATATTGCTCAAAAACTTGAGGGTCCATCGCTCCGGGTGCGGCTCGCCTGTCTCGAGGGTGAACTTTCCGAACTTTTGGGCAAAGTGGTGATGCTGGTGAAGGCATTCAGCGCTCTCCACAGGACGAGGAGACACACGACATACAACAGCATCGACAAAGTGCCGACATTTGCAACTGAGGCGCCAGTTCTGCGGACAATGAGGATGTGGACAGATGCCCACAAAAAATGACGAATACATACCATATCTGCACAGTCAATAAGTGGGTGGAAATACGGATAGTGCTGACAACCTACCTTTCCACACTGCTTTGATATCTTCATCGTCGATCAAATCGTGGGGACCGGAATCGAGCTGGAAAGAAGCTGAGTTTAGGGGAAGGCGAAAAACGGTATTGGTCCTACGCGAGTCATGATGGTCTCCGTAGACCGTTGCACTGCGTCCTTGATCTCATTCATCGCCGTCTCAACCTTCAAATCAAAGCGCGCGCTGCGACCGGCGGTGCATGAACAACTAGCCAGGAATCGACCAAACAAACGCACAAATTCGACTTGAGCACATCGTCAATGTTTTCACGCAGCGCAAATTTAGTTTGCGATGATATCTCCTCTCCCACGATTTTGCCGATCTTCGCGAGCAGTTGTCGTCCTAGCCAACATCGACTCGGTCGTCAGATACAAGGTTCAGAGATCGGACTGACCATAACGGCTGCGTTCTCTCCCCCAGGGTACTCTTGAATCCTCTTGGCGATCGCTCTCTCCTTTGGGTTCTGCATATTGATGAAGGCCAGGACCTGATCGAGTTTTGCAGACACGTCCTGGACGTTCGTATCCATCCTGGTCACCGTCGCCGCCGTCTTGGTGGTCAGCAAGTACTGTAGCTCTAGTGAAAGCTAAGTTTATGCGTGCACATGTACGTAGACATGCGCCGCACCTTTTTTGTGATCCTCGAACGAGGTAGCGAACCCAGTGAGCTTTTTCTTGTAACCGCTTGAGCGGATCATGCGAACTAATTCAGGATGGGTAAGCTACATTCGACTTTTTCTGCAAGATATCTTTTACCCATGCCGCGTTGCTTATAGTACGCGCTAGTTTTGAAACGGGTGAGAGATGCGTCCATGGATGGAAAAAGTTCAACCTACTCGCAAAAGTTTCCGAACTGGTTCATCGTCTTACACACCTCCTCCAGGAACTTCTGCAGCATAGTCTTGATTTTATCCGCAGTGTCAACTGTTGGTCGGTTGTGTGAGTAGTGGCATGTGAGGAGAGGGACGGGAAGGGCGTGTACAAGTTGGTTCCAAATAGCTGAGTATGAAGAGAAGGTTGGTCATCGCCAAATGAAGGACGGCCTTTGAATGCGGATGTCAAGGAAATAAGTGTGTGAAAAAATGTGCGACGCACTATGCTCTTGTCGTTCTCCCGTCGATCTACCTCGAGCTTGATGAGGATCTGCAGTGAAAGTCAGACTGAAGCAGGTCCGCATCCGAGAAGTTAACACACCGTGAAGATGGTGGTGACAGTCCCAATGACTGGGTGGATGCTCTTCATCACATCTAGGATTGCGATGACGTCTTTTGCAGGGCTGAGAATCCCCTCAACCTGGTCCTTTGCCAACTTGTAGGTGTCGTCTGACGAATTCAAGTTGAAGCAGTCAGAAATATGTTGTGGATGAATGCCTACTTTCGACCACTCTGAACACGTCGAGATAAATGACCAAATGCCGGAAAATATAGAATTTGGACGTACTTGTCCACGATGTTCTGTGCGACGGTCAGCTTGTCAGAGCCAGATGAAACCAAGTCGCCTGTACAAGGTCGGTCAGTCAAGCGTCCGTCAGGATCAGCGCCTGCGGCGCACCTATTTTAGCGGCCAGAGACGCCTCATCGCGCTTGAGGTTCCCGCCGATCATCAATGCCATTTCCTCGGTTTTCCTGCGATCGAATGCGGGAGGCGTCTCGAGGTCTTGGGCGTTCTTTTCGGCGACGCGCCCCGACATATCCTCTGTCATATAGCGGCTTGCCTGGGGCCGCGGGGACGTTTTGGAGATACCGTACGCCGAATAATCCTCCGAGTAGGACTCTGTACGATTCAAGGTCGATGGTGTGTAGGGCTTGTTGGCGGTCTGCGGCGAGCTGTGATATGCAGACGGTGGTGGGGTCCCGCGTGTGCTGGGCGGCGGCGAAGGGCGATAGGCGCCGCTTGGGGGCGCACCGCCGCGATAAGCACCGGGAGGTGGGGACTGCTGGTAGCTCACGGGTGGCGGAGAGCTACGATAGTCACCCAGCGGTGGGGGCGGGGCGGGGCGGGGGCGGTGAGGCATGGTAATTAGCAGGCGACTGACGGTAGTCGCTGGGTGGCGATTTATACGCACTCTGGGGCGGAGGAGAGTGATGCGCACTCTGGGGCGGGGGCGAGTGATACGTGTTCGGGGGAGGCGACGCACGATAGGACGCAGTTGATGGGTAATCTGGGGGCATGGGCGAACGACCGCCGCTGTAGCCCCTTCCCGGCTGGAGGGAAGGCGGCGGGGGTGGGGGAGGCTGGGGCTGCCTTGGCTGGGTCCGGTAGCTGGGCGCGCTGTCCTCATCGGAGCTGTAGCCATACCGCCTTGCCGGGGGCGGGGGCGGGGGCGGGACAGGCTGACGCGTCGGGGGAGGGGAATACTCATCCGAGTCGGAGTCGGAGTCGTAGGAATACCTGGGGTCACGGTTGTAGGACATGGTGTAGAGAAAGTCGAGCAGCAGCTCGCGTTCTAAGTTCTTAAGCCAGGGGATAGTATTAATCCAGGGTTCATTTGATATTGATGGACTCCGCCGGCACGCAGATACATGTCAAATCTAGAGCGCGTTTTGTTACATAAAGACGTTTGAGCTTTGCAGCCATGTTGAGGAAAGGAAAGGCCGGAGAGGACAACTTGAAGCATTGAATAGGATTAAATAACTCCACATGTTGTATTCAATGAAGAGAGTGGAGCGGAACAAAAAAGTGGGCGATAAGTGCGTCAAAAGACGAGGGCGACTGAAGTGGCCACCGTGGTGTCGCGTCGCGTCGGGACTGCAGGGGGATAAAGCGGAGGAAGGGACGCGATTTGCGTGAGGATGATCGCCACTGGCCACCGCCACTCGCTTACATAACGCACATTGCACTTGCAGGCAACCACAATGCCTTCCGCCACCCAGCCCGTGTCTCGCAAGAGCCTCGACTACCCGACCCCCAGCTCTCCTCCCAAGAAAGACCCTCCCCCGCTCAAGCGCCCCATCTCGCTCCCAAAACCCGGCACCCCGCCCGCAGAGCAGAAGAAGGCTTCCCACCGCTCCAGTAAACCCATCATAAACTGGTTCCAGCGCAAACTCGCCGGGGGCAGCTCCCTCGTCAAGTCAAAACGCGCAGAGAACCAACAGCCCACAGACTCGCACGCCCAGGGCCGTCCAGCGTCCATACCCCTGCGCGTCACCAATCGCATTTCCTCGGCCCCTTTGCCGAATGGCAACCCCAAGCAGCTCTCCAAAATTGACGTAGCCCGCCGGAAGACCATTTCGCTCAATGAGGAAGAGGATGGCGAGATGTACGCCAACGACCTCGCGTCCGAGAGCTCGTCCATTGCGCGCGACTCGGCGTGGTCGCCGACCAGTGCATTCGAGGCAGATGAAGACGCATCACTGCGTCCGCTGCCACCCAGCTCCCCGCCCTCTCCGTCCCCGTCTCCCTCCTCGTCGTCCTATGTATCCGACCCCCGCACCTTCAGGAGCATGGCCGCGAGCACAAAGCCCACTACGCTGCTCAGCATAGACCTCAATGGGAACGGTATGGCACACATTGCGCAGGCCCCCGCAGCACCAATTAATCGTCTCCACGTCCGATCGTCGTCTACCAACACGACCTCTGCGGTAGGTGGAGGCGGTGCCTCCATCACCTTCTCTGCCCTCCCCCCGTCGCCCATCTCGTCGTCTGTTGATCCGTCGGCGCGCAACCAGACCAGTCCTTTCTCCTCGAATCCAAGCTCTGCACAAACGACACCCCACGGCAATGTCTCGTCTGTGCAGGCGCCTCTGCACACTGCCCACCACCCACGAAATAACCCGCGTCCTTCTTCGCCCCCACTCGACAACGCCTCCGTCCTGACCCTCGCCTCCTCGGCCTATGCCATGCCCAACCGTGCGGGCGTAAACACACCCGGCTGGAGCTCGGCTCCGCCCTCTGCGCTCGGGGATTCCTTGTCCCATTTCGGGGGCAGCATCACCTATGCCGATGCAGAAAGCACCAGCCAATATCTTCTCGGCGAAGATGATGTGGACGCCAGCGTGCGTGCGCTGCGGCCGCGGAGCTCGCGGCGGGGCAGCTGGGAAAGCGAGGCGAGCCGGTGGAGTGCGCGCGTTCAGCAGGGTGGGGCAGGAACCCCATCGCTGGCGCGGGACGGGCGGAGTCTGTGGACATCCAACAGCATCCGCACGGGCGGTTTTAGCGCCGAGAACGTAGAGACGTACGAGAAGTCGGACGAGGGAGACAGTCGGAGCGACGCGGCCTCGCAGGCCGAGTCGAAAGCTGTACCAGATCCTCTGGATTTGGAACAGGCATCCGAGCAGGTATCGCCCTCGCAGCCAACGCCGAAGAATGTGCTGCAGGGTGGTGAGGCGTACATCGAGGCTCTTCGTGTACCCTTACCCGCAAGCACGGAGGATGTCGTTGTGACTGCGGAGAGTACAGTTGAGGACACGAAGGACAACTCGTACGAGGACGCGACTCCAAATGAGCGGACCCAACCCTTGGCATAGTTTTTTTTTTTTCCTTTCATGTACAATTCATTTTTCCTGCTCACTGATGTTGAACATATTGTATATCTAGTTGACTTATTACACCTCCTCTGGGTTCCATTAAATAGTATTGTCATTGAATAGCATCGCCCCCCTTTTGCAACCCATCCTTCAACAGCTCCCTTGATTTTGTCTAGGCGGGCAGGGTCTTGGCAAGAACCAAGAAGTGCAGATCGTCTCGGAGAGCGACGCCGTTGATGAGAGCGTTGAAGGGGAACGGTCGCGTTTCGCCAGTGAGCGAGTACCCTCTCCGTTGATACCACGCGATGAGCTCCTTTCGAGGCTCCAAAACGGTCATCTCAATGCCAGCGACTCCCATCTCCACCGCCTGAATCTCTGCCTGCGCCAATATACGCCGCCCGACGCCAGCCGCCTGCAACTCCGGCTCGACAGCGAACGTCCCGAAGTACGCCTTGTTGTTCTTGAGGCGCACGAGCTCGCAGCACCCGACGACGCGACTGCCCTCCACCGCGACGAGCACGGTCGTCTCTGGATCTTGTATCTTCTTCAGCATCGCTGGCTCGTCGATCCGCTCATCGTTCAGCAACGCGGTCTCTGTCGTCCATCCCACTTCTCCGCGATACGCGCGGCGGACCATGCTGACGAGCACCGGCGCGTCCGCTATTTCAGCGACTCTGAAGGTGGGCATTATACTGGAGGATGTGGATGAGTTCTGGTGACTCGAGTATGACTCGAGTATGTAACCCCGCCGCTTATTTGAAATTTAAAATAACGCCGCGCGATGTTTCAGGCAATCCCGACTTCGGCCGAACCGTACCTTAGGAAAGGTGCCCATTTTGGTTCTTGAACGTTGAGTGCCAAATTAAGCAGCGTTAACGTCACACTTGAAGGTGTTTGACGTCTCAGTCGACAGACTTTGGGGAACGCTGAAACCGCAGCGAAAACGACTGAAGGCGTTAATGGATACTAATGCTAATGGCGCGAGTCTGACTCACCTATAAGGAACGAGCGACTCGGAGGGAGTCTGTCAAGAGAGACTAACTCACCTACAAGTACTGGTGCCCAGCGGAAGGCTGTTCAACCAGATCGTGGGTAGAATTAAGAATACAACAGCACATATACAGGATCCTACATGCCGATATACAAAATGTTCATCGCCAATTAAACCAACTGTTTTGTTTCTTCGCAGTGCGGAAGAAGAGTTTCAATTGCTCCGCATGTCTTATGGCAGAACACATGCCCTTAACGGTAGTAAGCATCGCTTGAGCTTCGATTTCCTCAGGGGCAGGAGCTAAGGAAAGTAAAGGCCGATTAGCGCACTGTATTACGAGCACAGCGAAAAACGAACAGAAGTCTCCAGATGAGCTGGGGAAAAGTTCAATCAGCAATTTGCCTAATGCAGATTGAAGCTTGCGCATTAAGAAATAATTAGGGCTCTGACGCGAACGGAAGGATTACTGCATACTGTTGTGATGGGTTCTGGGATTTCTTTTACCGTTGTCTTCTCGTAGGTTCCGTCCTCCATCCGCTTAAGTGTCAGAATTGCGGACCTCTTCGGTACGGATATGGTGATTGAAGTTCCTTCGAATGCCAAGTTCTCCGCGGAAACACAGTGAGAGGTCTGATGAAAGGTGGAAAGCGTTTCAACATTCTCGGATGGCCCGAGATCATAATAAGCATCCGTTGGGCATGATCCCTGAACAAACTTAGGTGCATGCGATTTCAAAAAATGCTCTTTCACTGACAAGTGTAGGCCTGCTCCAACTAGACCGATTCCCCAGCTCCGTCCAAACTTCTTTCGCTCTTGGCACAATCAGATGATGGAGGTATTAAGTAAGAGAGTTGTTCTTACTTTCGCACCAAGCTCTCCATCTCCTCCCAGCGGTTTGCAGGGACGGTAGATATTCGGCCGTATCCGTCGATGGCGATCCCGCCGGCATTCAAGTGCGGGCTATAGAGCAGCGCACAAATGAAACTCGGGCCACCCATTGAAGTGACTGATTCAATCATAAGGATATCGGCGGCTACGGGGGGGAAATACGGAGGGGTGAACAGGATATCGTCGGTTGGAACCACCTGAGGTTCCGGTACGCTGGCGGTCTTGGATTGTGTAGAAAGAGTGCCGCCCATGGTTTGTACTTCGTACCCGGGAGTAGAGAGAAGAGTGAATTATGAGAAGCTGCGCATGGACGTAGAGGCCCGAGAATGCAGTGTGGGTCCTGGGACAGCCACTAGCAAGCGATTGTGGTCGCGAACTTAAAGGACATCGCTTTATTTATTTAATACGCAATTGATAGAGTGAGGTGGAGGTAGCCTCGTTTCTTGGAGTATATACTTCTGTAGGAGGCTGTTGAGCGAGTTGTTCGTTCGAACTTTAAAGAGCGGTCGCAAGAGGACGGGCGCCAGTCACATGCCGGCGTGCGAGCCGAGCAGACTTGAGGAAATACTTGATTCCTCACTGGCAAGCTCAACTCATTGAATAGGCCTACCTTAACAACCCACTAACAAGAAAAGAAGAAACAATTCTATACACGACTGAACGTTAAGGAAATACAGTTCAGTTTAAATACAATGCTCGTAGGAATAACGCTGGCAATTTGCACCTCACTTCAATTGCCGCCGTTCCAAAGCTTTCCATCCTTTCCTCAAACCCTTCCTTTCAATGATCTGTGCGGGCATACAGTATACGGGGTCCAAGTCGACCAAGCCTGGATACCCCAAGATAGAGAGACCTATCAGAATGAATGGCGTCAGCGTAGTGCAACCAATAGACACTTGAGGTACCTGCAACACCGAATATGGTATGGAACACGTCAGCCATGTCCCCTGGCCGATCGGCGATTCCGCCATTCTCTGGATCCTGTGGTTCGGTCAGTTCCAATAAAGTCATCGCGAACCAAAAACGGGCTTGGGCGGAAAGAATGAACGCCGTCAGTTTCTCAGTATTGATCCATGTCACTTTGTCGAGGATGGACATGGCCGAAAGCACCCAAAAGCTGTAGCAAACCTATGAAAAGGTAAGGAAATACGAAGAACATGTCGGAGCCGACATACATCCTCTAATTTTTCGGGCCTACCATTCAGACCTCCGTTTGGAAGCTGCCTTTCGGCCAACCACCATCCAAGAGTTTCGCTATCGACCTCATCTAGCCGATCTAATATGGCCAGGGCAGCCACACAAACGAATACTGGGCAGGTTTGATGTTGAACGGCGAGTCGAATAATGGGCAACACACCTTGACCGGCATGACTCTCAGCACCAATACAGTTTCCAAACCCCCCGTCGAAATTTCTGCACTGCTTGATGTAACCTACCGTCTTGTCTTTATCTAGTTGATCCAGACATCCGAGAAGTGATAGTGCATTGATTGCAATGTAGGTGAATCGGGTGTCTATCTCGCCAAAAGAGTCTCCGGCGAAAACGCCCGAGGGTTGTTGGAGAGATAATACGACTAGAGTACGAGATGAGTGTGTAATTTATGGGAAGAAAGGGACGGACACTTGACCACCCTAGGAATATCCATCCGCTCCAGTGCGTCGTACGTGACGAGAATCTGGATAGCACTTAGGGTGGTAGAGATATGAGCATCATGGTCCGGGTGAGCGCCATATCCGCCTGGGGCCAGGGCAATGAGAACGGCTCGGCGAGAGGCCTAAAGGACGGTAGGTACCGGCTTTTTCGTCCCAGCAGCTCTCAACGAATCGAATAACTTCGTCCCGCTCTAATGCATCTGGATGACCCATTATACACAGGGCAGTGAGACCCCAATATATTGCATTAAGACGGAGATGAGCAGTTAGATGATATGCTAGATCATCAGTGCTCTAAGAGGTATTATTGAGCGCCTGAGTGGACAGAATCCAGCACACCTTCGCAAGGTTTTGGATGTATGAAACATGGAGCGATGTGAGTAGTTCAGACGACATAGTGCAGTTCTGAGTTCAACGTCAAACAGCGTCAAGCTGACAGTATTCGCGATCACGTGCTGGGTGACATGTCGCGCCCGAAGTTCAAGGGTTACACATTACACAGTGTATCTGGAGACAAATTAGGCTACAACAATTGCATATGTCCTCTGAGGGTAAGGCTCAAGTTGCTCCCCCGTGTAACCAGGTATCGTAGATCAGCCACGGGCATATAATGCCTGGCTCCCCAAGCTGAAGTCGAAAATATCTCGCACTATTAAGATTGGAGACTTCCATCGGTATATGGCATTCCAAGGCGGCATAAGAGAAAACGCTGTCCCGGGGTAAATGTGTCGTACAAGAAACGGTCCCTGAGGATTGTACCTGTAAATGATTAAGCAAGATTTCAATCAGCAGATGGGCTGAGAGGAAAATTACCCAAAGTTGTCTGTCCGAAGAATGAGAGTATGTAGACGCTCTCAACGCATGAGCTGTATCAGCGTCGACTACCCACCACCATTCGACGTCCGTCCAATTCCTTTGTTGAACGGAATCAAATACGTCCAGCACCAGCATATCGCCCTCAGCTACATCTACTAAAATATGAGATACGTCAAACTAATGTCAGGGAAAAAGCGATTACTCCAAGCGCTACGAAAAAAACTTGCCGGGTCTGCATCCACGGCATAAGACAACGGGAAGTTCACATAGTTTGAAATGAACTGTTCCGTCAACATCATTGAGAGTTGTTCTTCGCGGGAAAATAGTTCCCCTGCAGTTTTATAAGTGTCTGTAGCAAACAGATCCGGAAGGTACTGAATTGTCGATTCAATCACACAAGACCTTTCGAGACAAGGGGATCGTTCCATCCGAGGAGGTCCTAGTTGAGAAGAAACCGGGGAAACGTAAGGCCAATCATCATTTCCAGGAGATTGGTTGGAAGCAATTGCGTCAAGATAGTTCGCCGCCGCCGCCTTAAGCGTTTTGAAATGCTTGAAAAAAAAGTCCACGGTGATACTCACGATGTGCCTGCGGTTTCTAGCCACGCCTTCTGCGCCAACAGTGAAGGCACCACCGCCGAAAAGCGGGATGGGAGCACTAGTCCATATCTCAGGGAAACGATTTGCGAGGATGGAGTAATAGTTATCGGCCATCTTGATTTCTTCGTCAGATGCTCCGATACGCTTAAGGAGAGAAAGAAACGACTCGGCGTGGCTCCTGAGTATGAGGGCACCATATCCAAGCCAGGAGAATCCGAAAGTGATGTTTGTTGAAGGAGAATTGATTGACAATAGGTGACTTGATAGCACCTCGTCGGGCGGAAGAACAAAGATGTCGTGTGTGTCGATCCGTGCTCTGAGACTACGGATGATTTCAGGTTTGATCAGATAATCGTCATCCTGCAGGGGCGTTAAAGCTTTCCAGAGTACGATAACGAGGGCTGGTCAACCTGAATGAAACAATATGGGGTTGAGGCATTCGAACAAGCCATGAATCTAGCTTGGAAATATAAATTCTCTGGTGAATTGTGGATCCGAAGTCTATGGGAACAGTTGCAATTTGCAAAGTCCTGTAAGCCAAGTGTTGGACGTCGAGTCATCGTGAAAACAAGGCGCGCACTTCATCTACAAGGGGTCGAGAATAGTTGTTGTTGAACACAACTACCTCCTGGATTATATTTTCAAGAACATCCCCGCAGAGTAGAGTTACGATCTGGACCACGTTGGCCAACCGGGCCCAATTCAAAAGGACAGCTGTGACGTCTGGACGTTCAGAGTCCAGTGGGGAATTTGCTGGTCTTTCATAGCGTGCAAGTGATTGCCCCAGATCAGATTTTTGAATCTGAAAAGTGAACCAGTGGACTTTTCCATCGAATAGAAACACAGCACACAGGGCTGCCGAGACGGCCAAAAGAGCGCCCCAGCTCGACGGAGAAGCAACGCGTTTCATGCTGCTTGTTGCTGCGATCACTGTGCAATCATCGTCAAACACCGGCTGTGCCGCTTCCAAGTTGAAGTGAACATCCCAATACCGCGTCTCGCTGTATTCCTTCCCGTAGTTTCATGTCGTCTACCCCGCGTGAAATCGGAACCCTCATCGTCGTCATCCTCAAAGCCGTGCGTTTATTTACAACTCCTCAACGACTTCAGGCTCACATATGTTCTCCAGAATCATCTACCCAACAAAAGGTACCCCTTGACCCAATTGGCGCGTTCAGTTCACCCAACCACCTTCAGGCACATCGGAAAGCAGGACCCTTATTGCTTAGTCGCGGTCAATGGCGAGAAGCAAAGAACCAAGGTCATTAAGCGTGGCGGACAACATCCCGAATGGGACGAGGAAATCCGATTCACGCTTTACGAGGACGATGGAGTGGCGGGCCAGGACGGCACCCCACCACCTCCACCCCCGAAGGACGGCAAAAAAAGCATCAAAGGAGGGACCGTCATGAAGCTCTCATGCTTTGCAGATGATCCTCGGGAACCCGATCTCATCGGTCAGGCAGATGTGGATTTAACGGAAGTTTTGACCAAGGGAGAGACCGATGGTGTGTATATCCCCTCGTTGGATTTCCCTTCTTCAGCTAAACGACTCCGCGTAGAATGGTTTACATTGATGAATAAGGATAAATTCGCCGGGAAGGTGTACCTGGAGTTGACGTTTTGGTCTAATGTGCGCTTGTCACTGTCCTTCCTTAACTGATATTAATGCTATGATCAGGAACCCCCGCCAGAAAAGAAAGTTACGCAGATGGCACCGAAGGAGTACGGTGGCCAAGGCTCATTCATCTCTTCCGACGATGTTCGCGCTGTACCTGGCTCCGGTCTCCCTTCCTCCCGGATCGCATCTACAAGCAGTGTATATGACCATTCCCGTCGACAGTCTGATTCCGTTCCATCTTCCCTCCGATCGTCCAATTCGCTGGCCCAACTAGATCTGTATAGGCCACCTTATGAACAAGAACACCGGACCCGTGTTGCATCCTTCACTGCTCTAACAAACGATTTCGGTGAGCTTGGAATTGGAGATTCAGGTCGAAGACGTGAAAGCTTCCCGGTAAGCACACTTTCTTCCCCGCCAGACTTTCCCTGACGGTTTCTTTGCTAGCCACCGCCGTCGACCATGTATGCTGTTCGGCCGCCTTCCTCCGCTGGGTTTTCCACTTATCCACCGTCGCATATATACGAGCATTCTGTCTCTGATGCTGCTTCCATGTACTCATACGACCGTCCTTCGACACCTCCGGGACAATCCCACGATCCTTCAAACTATGGACGCCCTGTCCCTTACACTCCACAAGCGCCTTATCGACCGCAGTACGACTCGGGAGCAGCTGCTTACCCCCCACCGAGCGGTCGGGGGCCGCGATACAGTATGCCAACTACATCATCTGGATTCATGCCTCTCTCCAATTCATCGAGCTTTACACCGCTTCCTTCGCACCCGTCTGACCCGTCTGGCTTTGCCCCGCCCCTCTCTCACACCCCTGCTCCAATGGGATATGCACCCTCCCATATAAACCCACCCACATCTTATACACCCCTGCCATCGCAAACCCCGGGTCCTGGTTATGCTCCTCCCCTTCCACAATCGTCGTCTACCCCTTTCCATCCGCAGCAAGGTTTTCCACCATCCCAGTCTTTCCAATATTCACAATTTCAACCTCAACCTCCGCCTCCACCTCAACAGTACAACACTCCGCCCCAGACGCATATGCAAACCCCGGGGTATCCATTACCCCCCTCCCCTACGCACCAATCCCCTGCGACTTCTCTATCGCACAGCAATTCGTTGTCGTCGAGCGCAGGTCCGGGATCGCGTCCTCTACCACAACAGCCACAGTTTCATGCACCCCAGGGTAACCAATCGTACGGCCTACCTCCCTCGTCCAGCCAGCCACCGCATCCTGGATCATATAGCCCCACCCACCCTGGTAATTCCACGTTTCAGGACAATTATCAGCCTGCTCCTCCCCTACCCCCTCTCCCTCAGAACATAGGACATCAGTCGTACTTCACACCTGACCCACAGGGTGGCCCAAACCCACAGTACCAATCACCTCCCCAACCTCCACCTCCCGCCGCCCCTCCCTCGCACTCTAACACCTCCTCTCCTCGGCGGCATTCAAGTCTTCCTCCTCCGCCTACTCACCTGCAGCAGCCGAATTACCCCCCACTCCCTCCTCCGCCTCCCCCACCTCCACTTGAGTATTCGCCGCACAATCCGCCACCCCCGCCACCACCCCTCCCCTCACATGTGCCCCAGCCATACTACCCTGGGCCACCTCCAAGACCTCCCGCACAGCTAGACGGCCAGGCTCAGTGGTCGCAGGCACCTCCGAGTCAGCCCCCCCAAAACAGCTACGTTCAACAAGGATGGAGCTGAGGTTCTCGGCTATATTTCACTTGCATTCACCAACGGATATTCTTGCTTACAATCTGCACCGATAATAGACTTCATGAAATGTGTCTCAATACGTACTGTGTCATTACCAGCTCCATATATCATACGTCCAACGCTGACCGCCAAACTGACTTGATTTAATCGTCTTGAGGGCCACTGTTATTTGCCCTCCAGTTTCTGATTGCTGTCTCGGTCGGGATGATCCCACGACGAGCCAGGTCAAGCCGTGCCTCCTTCCTAATTGTGTTCTCCTCCAACCGCCGCACAGCTTCGTATTCTTGAAGTGCCTTCTCAGCCCCGATCACAAGGCCGAAGACGGTGCCTAATCATCGTTAAACGCAGACGAGGAAATGTTATGGAGGATATAGCATACAGGTGCACACCAGAAACCCCTTGAATTGGAAAGTTTGGCGTCTGGGAAGTTATGTGAAGTCGCGAAACCGAATGGTGAACCACATGTATGTACCTAAAGAACGGCCAGCTGTAGTGGGATATAATGGTCAAGCCCACACCGACAGCCGAACCGCGCAGAGCTCCCTTATCCCAGTATGAGTTTCCGATAATGAGGGAAGATAGAGGTTTCAAACTTCGACTGCAGATTGGGCTTGGACGGTGTAGGCTTGCTCGACGTCTTCCCTCAGGCGCGATGCACTCATTACATGAGCGTGTCCGGCACGGCGGAGCGAGTGTTTACAAATAGACACCCGGAATGCGATGTCAAACAGGGCCCGCATCTATCCTCCATGCATACATACATGGTAATTTACGACAAGTTAATCTCATCTCTTCAATACGTGATTATGCTGACTGGTCATATTTAACCAAACGAATCTGATTGTTCTCTGAGCAAGCGAGGAGTCGGGACGATTGGAATGTGAGATGTGCGATCTTTTGTCCGTCGAAGCACTCGATCTGATGCGGCATGCCGTTAACCAACACATTGACAACGGACACAAATAATCTTCGAACCTGGGCACGCGGACTCTTGACACTGCGTAGGTCCCACAAGCGCACATGCCCGGCCTTGTCGCCGGAGGCAAAACAATTGGCGACCGAGGACCCTGAGGGGTGGATGAGCAATTTATAGATGGGGTTTGAAGAGGTGTTTGCCTTTCATAAATCTCCCGTGGACCTGTAGGGTCGTGTACCCGAATCTCTGTACTGCAATTGTAGGTACACAGCGATGATCGCGGACCTCAAATTGTAATTCGCGGTGAGCTACCTGTTGAACGTTTAGCAACCCAGGAGGGACTGAAGCCGCATTATATGTACCTCGAGGAGCGTGCAAAATGGAGATGCCGTTGTATGTGCATGATACACTGAATTCGATGTCTTGATCGTGTGAACGACTCGTTCCGAGGACAGATCCCAGATGTGAACGCTGGGAGAGAGAAATTTAGTGTATGGTCGGGACACTCCATCCAATTTTATCACCTGCAGTCTGCTCCAGCGGATACCAGTTTATGGCTGGTATCTCGTATACCAAGTAATGATTGGACTTGTGAATTGTGTTTAATATTCAGTGGTTTTGGTGAGGCCGATGCAAGGTCATCTTGTACCGTCCAGAGATGGACAACGTGGTCGTAGCCCCCAGTGGCGAACGTCAGTGGCTGCATCATTGCCGCCACGGCGCTGACTCCGCCTTTCCTTGCAGGATTCCAGGGTCTTTTCAGATCCATCGCAGAAACCTTCTAAACTTCGTCAGAAAAATTAATGAAGTGAAGAAACAGCTTACTCCATCGCCAGGATCGTTGGGGTTGATCAAAGAAAGTTGTTGGCTATCACGACCATGGCCCAGAACAGTGATTGAGCGAACCCCGTCGGTCACAAGACAGGCGTCGTCGATCGCTTCTTTCGTAGGGTTGGGACCCTGGGCGATGAGCCAATGTCTTCATGAATCAGAGAGAAGAGTAATGAACCATAAATGAATGGACTTACTTGCGAGCTGATACATCCACCCCTTCTAGAGTGCCGTACATAGAAACTGTAGCAGATGACGAGTGCAACGGGCCAGATAAGTAGCGCCGCAACTTGTCGTGCTGTTGTCGGAGTGGAATTCGGAATTCGTCACCATCGAGTTCACATATATAGTCGCCAGTCGATAGAGAACCCGCGAGATCATGGGAAGTGGGTGGGGTGGGGTCCTTCGCAGAAGCAGAGGTGGACGCCGAAAAGTCGGATAAAGGCACTTGAATAGCGTTTTGGTCGTCGACTGTTTTGTTCGAAAGCGAGGGAGGTTGTATATTAGCCGCCGTCGCTGGTGGTTGGGGATGAAGAGGAAGTGGCTTCACGAGTCGTGAAGTAGAAGTAGTCTCTCCAATGGACGATGAAGGCTTCGTCGGTTTCGGCGGACCCTGCTTGCCAAACATTAATTCGGCAACAGGCACCAGGCGATGGAGATCAGTGTCCAAATTCCCAGACGTGCGGGGTACGACAATTCGCTCTCTAAATGTCTCGCCACTAACAGGAACCACAGGTTTAAAGGAAAGGGTCCCGGATTTGAAGACGCGAGGTGGTCCGGTGATTGGGATTATTGGATCGGGGGGCAGTGAAGATTGCTGTTCAACCTGAAAGCATATTAAAGGTCGAAATATCTTCGAGGCAAAATGGGATACTTTAAGTTGACTCGGCGCCTTCTGCTGAATGCCATGATTCGGATTCACAGGCTGGGAGCTCGGCGCGAGGGAGCAGTTAAGTATGTCGACTTCTAGACATGAAAAATGGACGGCACTGTCCGTAACAGTGTGGCTTAAAACCTTGAGGCCATGCTCCGAATTCTGCAGAGATTCTATTTCTCGAGCGATGAACCGTTTCCTCTCGCGATGACAGCCAGGGGCACCCTTCCGACATGTGGGTGGCAACTCGCGGATGACCTCCTTGCGAGAAGGCTTGTCAAGTCGGCGACGCTTTGCAGGAGAATCAGAGGTGGTATAGGAACGATCGGAGGGTCGTTTGAACGAGAGGCGGTAAGGCTTCGGGATGGCTGGGCGTATGGTTACAGCAGGCACGCTTCGACCGCGTAAATCATTGGGCTGCGCGTCCTCGGGCATTCAATTCAGGGGAGGAGGTGGTGTGTGGCGGTGCCAGCCCATCAAAAGATCAAACTCCGCGGTAAGCTAACACGGCTCAAACAACTCGACAAGGATTCTACCGCTCTCTAGAACCGGGGATATAGATTCGACATTCACAACGGATTCGTAGAATTATAGCATTCGTAACGTAACACTAATTTGAGACACCCCCGAGCTCAACGGCGAACGCGACAGCAAGCTTGGAAAATTCGAGCATGTGCGAGAAGCTGAACTCGTCGGAGGCATCTATGCGACTAAAGGAGAGGTCAATGTGTGACAACATTAGGACGGAATTTCTTTTTACTCATTGATCGAATGGATGTTCTTGTTCGAGTTTTCGAACGTCGACTCTGGAAAGGCGCGGGAGAAGTTGGTTTCAGCAAGCCGGATCAGAACATTGAATCTGCTCACCGATGGTGAAAGAGCTCGGATATCCGGCCTTTCTCCATGAAGCGCTATAGATAAAATTGTGAGCGCCTATCTGGGCGAACAAGAAGAAATTCACTGATCACTGCAAGCGTACCCGCACTTGGTCTGTGAAAGGCGCATCAGATGGTCCTTGTTACGAGGTTTGATGAGAACTAACCTCGACCCACGGAATATCAAGATACATGTCGACGAGTTGCTTGTTGAACTCAGTGAGGCTGAAGTTGGATGAGTTCCGAGGGTAAGGATCAACAAAGGTGACGCACGGGAGGTCAACGAAATCCATGATTAATCCGACCTCCTCCCGGGTGCCGCTCTACACGAACATCAGTGTTCAAAAGAGGGCGATAGGGAAGGAACTACCTTGACCCAAGCAGTCATATCAAACTGATCCACAGTGTTAGAAGGATGCAGGTGGGGTCACGGCAGAGAATATCTTACCTGACTCATGGCAAGGACATTCACACGTCCCTCATAAGCTTGCGCCACAGCCTGAGAGCCGAGGAGGCCACCTTCCTGGAATAACAGAGTGAGATGATGGTTCCTCTCACCCCAGAAAACAAACCTCGGCGGAATACCAGTGAAATTCTGAACAGAGATGTTCAGATGTGAAAAACGACAAAAGATAATGGACAAACCGATTGAGCGTTCAGGGTGAAAGTCGGCAGCCAAGAGGGCACGGTAGCTCTCCAGAATCGTCACACTGCCAGAGCCATCGTCTAGAGTAGGAGTGTAAGTGCCAGGCGGGATTAAGAAGGTTATTGGAACATACCATCTGCCCCGGGCGCCGGGAGAAAAGGCCACATGTTTCTAGGAGGAACGTAAGTCCATCAAGTGAAATGGCGGAACGAAAGTAAAGGCGAATTTACGTGCTGTCCTGATGAGCCCCAATGATCACCACTCCGTCGTCTGTCGTGGAAGTCCCATTGATTCTCGCAATCTTGATGGAGGAGTCAGGTCGTTCGCCTCCTTATAAATATACAATACAGTACGATAGAGTTCTGGCCCCAAGAATGGGGAAATTCAGCAATAGAAATTCGGTCCTGGAGCGACTTGGAAGCCCATTCAGAAGTTATCTGCAACGGAGTGAGCTCGTGAGATAATAGGGGACCCTGAGAGGAGCTCGCCTCGGTGATTGTCTTCTTCAACCAGACTTGACTCTGTTTGCCGGTCTAGGTCATAATTTCAGGAGGACACGTTGCGGAGAGACAGAATGCTTTTACGTCACTACGGTAATCTGGAGCAAAAAGAGTGAGTTGGTAAAACACGATTAAGACGGTAGAACGTACGTCTCGTGCGAAAGTTGCTAAACGTGCGAAGGTTTGCCGTCGGGCCCTCGGTGGAAAGGGTCTTGATAATCCGTTTTACCTGAGGTCGCTGGGGTGAGGATAGCGTCATTTGTTCCTATTAAATGCGCTTCACCTTCTCTGTGGCGTTGGGTGAGGGAAAAGAAGCTGAAAAAAGACCGCATGTAAGTTGGACGCATGGATCAAGCGATGATTGGAGCTACCCTTGACCTGCAGCCGGGGGACAGTGCCTAGGTCTCGGGCATCCGTTCTAAATCCCGGACCGTCAGTTCACCAGCGACGTCGACTAAGTGCTAAATGAAGCACATGTCAAAGAACTTGATGCCTCGTGCTTTCGCTTGAATCTGGGACTAGTGTTGAGGGCCGAGGAGAAAGCGAAGAGGACGATCTACCTTCTCGAGTTCCGACCAGAAGACAGGGGATTGACCTTCCATCTCGATGAGGCGGAGCGCGCTGAGATCATAGCCAGGAAAGTCGGGGTGCTTGTAGTCGACGCTAAACGAGACCTGGTCGCCATCGACGGGGCTCGCGCGAGCTACACAGGCGAGTGCAACGAGGGCGAAGAAGGATTTCATGCGGAGAATCGGCGGAAAAGGAAGACTTGAATGCCGAGAGAGGGAGTATTAGAGTGAGAGGGAGGGACGAAGGTTGGGAAGGGGGTTGGTACTGGGTTATGTATGCTGGTTGTGGTTCAGGTGGAATGGCCCAGGCGACGCGTAAGCTAAAGGCTTATGATAACCACCTCTGCTGTTGTGCTGCAGTACGTGACGAGTCAGTCATTGGTCACTCACCAGTCACGCCTCTCCTGCTCCAATGTCCAAAGCCGTCAAGGCCACGGCCCAGAAAGTGGTGCGCGTCTCGTCCTTTTTCCGCGCGTTTATCACGCTCCTCAATCCTCGCGTCCCAGCGCCTGCTCATCCCCGCGGGCAAAGCAGCTCCAACGCCCCCGGTCGGGCCTGCGCTCGGTGCTCGAGGCGTCAAATCCATGGACTTCTGCAAAGAATTCAACGCCAAGACCGCCCACCTCGAGCAGGGTGTGCCCGTGCCGACTGTTATCACGGTTCAGCCCGACCGCACCTTCACCTTCATCACGAAAACCCCTCCCGCGACTTATTTCTTAAAAAAAGCCGCTGGGATTGAAAAAGGCACCGGTAGACCCGGCCACGAGATCACTGGAACCATCAGTCTCAAGCACGTGTATGAGATAGCGAAGATAAAGGCGACAGATGAGCATATGAAGCATATTCCACTGGAATCTGTTGCGCGGATGGTTGTGGGGAGCGCTAAATCACTGGGGGTTCAAGTCGTGCCTTGATCATCTCTACCACAGAAGTACGTATATTATTTTCAACACCCAGTTCTCAGAGTCCTTATCCAGAGGATCGCCCAAAGAACCACCGCAACGTTGAATCGAGATTATCGTGCCGGTTATTTTATGGATCAGCGTGCAGTTGCAGAAGCCGCAAACGAATCGGGTGGGTCCGTATTTGACATCCAGATCTATGGCTCAAGGCCCGACACCCGGGAGAGAGTTAGAGTTCATGTATAATGAAATCAGAATTCCTTTTTGATCCACGACATCGCGCAAACTCTATTCCCTTTGCCAGTGTTGAGCGCCACGCTTGCTGTCTTCGACCTTGTTTCCGTAATTGGGTGCCGACATGCCTAATGCGTAAACAAGATCGTCTACTTGTACTTGTTCTCGAACTCGCTTCCAAGCCCCGACCCAGCAAGATCGGCCGGGTGTACTGGGCCATCTGTGAAGCTACCACATCTTCAGTGCATCTAAACCAGATACAGCAGCGGCATGCTGCATCGGCGTGTGTCTGACCCATTCCCCGGATACAGATACACGTTCACGCCAGTCTTCGAATTGGACGAGCCAATGTCTCGCAACAGAGATACCTAATCAAGCCTGCCTCGTGTCGTCCAACAAATCAAATCGAACGAACTCTATGTTTTCGGTGGATGTCAATTTCTTTTGCATGGTGGATATGTTGCACACCCCTTGTCAAAGGGAGGTCCGGGCTCTGCCGAGATTCTTTTCGAACAACGCGCGTCGTAAAAAAGAAAAATCTCAAGCGCTTCTCCGGCTCGTGCTCCCCCTTCCATCACACTGGCCTCTGCTTGGACTTGTTCCACTGACCAAGATTCAATGTGAATGCTTTCTTCTCGCTGCCACGTTTTGCGCGTTATATTCATCTTTATCTCCACGTTCCCGATCGGTGCAAGGATCCGTTTAAAAAACATGCTGATCTCTTAATCAACTTGCCGAGCTCCCTGGTATAAAATCAGGACGCCAATGCTAGTGGTGCTCGGAGCTTTCTCTTCGGTCACCAGCCCACCTCCTTGCGCCCCTTCCGCCTACCATGACTACTGCATCCAACGACATACTCTCCTGGACCAACCAAGACCCTCGAGAAAGTGTCCTCTTCAATTCCTGGGGTGTCCTATATCGTTTCCAGGTTCGCGTCTTTATACTTGTCGCCCGGCCACGGCTGACCGCGTACATGTCCAGACTACTGTCAATCCGAATGGACAGAGTGTTACAACTCTATGGCGCACAATTCGACCGAACAAGGAAGATCGCGTCGCCAAACTCGAATGGGCCGCCAACGGTGGCCTCGGACGCGTCGTAATCGGCAAGGTTGGTTATTCTCGTGCCTGACCATGTAACCTGTAATCCTCATCCATGTTGCCTGGCAGAACACGTTGCCAATGGCGGACCTGGTCCGAACCGATCCTCGCATATATGTTCGCCCTGACTCAACGCATGCCGTATAAAGTTTTAACGGTCTCACAGGGCTCTCGTGTGTTCAACGGTCCTGACGGTCTCCAGTATCGATGGCGGCCAAGCTCGAACAACACCGATATCGTCGTGAGTTTATACAACTTTTTTTTTTCGGCCAGCGCCTATACCGATCACCTTCCGTTTGCGTCCCATCAGCTGCAAGACTCCAACGGTGTTATCGTCGCGTTCTTCCGACCAATGCGTCAGACACGGTACCAGATCGGCGACGTATACGGAGAGCTGCACTTCCTCCGCACCGCTGGTTCTGGCACTGTGGTGCGTGTTATTTTTTTCTGTAGCCTGCCTACGACTCGACTGACCACTTCTCAGATGCACCCTCCAATCATGGACACGGTCACTGTCACCGCGATGTTATATCGTTTCTGTGCAGCGTGGAATCTCTGACGTCGTGTTGCTTCTGTATTTTATGTGGAACATGTACTGTAATATAATTGCCAACCGCTGCACCTCCAAGACTTCACATGTGTGCAATCTTGGCCCATCTTTGGAAATTGATCGACGATTACTGCGTCGAGGCAATTCTCATGAAATTTGAGCGAAACACGATGCAGCTAATTCGAGTGCGCTGATGCATGTCCAGCGAAGGGGAAAAAATATTGATCATGGGACCCACCCAGCCTTTTTCTCTTCACAATTTCACCCGGACATCCTCCCGTTCCGAGTTGACCACGTCGGCAATATCATCCACCGTTCGGATGACCCATTCTGTGCCTTCATCAGTGGCGAGCCACTCATCTTCTCGACTCTTCCCCTCGACGTGTCGCGCCTTGAGCAGCCCGAAGACATGGCTAGTGAGTTGAGGGACAACCCGTTCCTCTGTGCGTAGGCACGCAATACCAACCACCGAGCCCATCGCGCGGCTAAGATTCCCTTGATCGGGATCGGCGATGCTACTTGTATCCGAAAAGATCTTCAGACCCCCAGGCATCGGCGAGAGGACCGCGCCATAGCTCTGGATGATAAATGCTAAATGCGCAGGCAGATTAGTGAGCATCGGGCAAGATCGACATGGGGTTAATCGGGATCAGATAACCGTAAAGTGGTCCCGCCCGCGCACGATTGAGAGCGAGGACAGGATCTAGTGCCCGGCAAGGAACGTGTTACGCACAAATGAAGTCAGGGTGGTATGAGCCCAGTTTATCGTGGAGTTTTTCTGCATGGGGCGCGTAAATCGAGCGCCACAAGGCCTTCCCGCGTTCAACGGTCGCTTCAATGTTCTGCGGCGTCGCGTCTCTGTGTAGAAGGGGAAGGAAAACACCGGGCCCGTCAGATATGCTACTCCAAGAGAACTACCGAGGATTTTCCAACGAGATTTCAATCAGGCCTATGCTCACCTTCGAGATTCTGACCGCAAGGCCGTTCTCACATCGGCATCGAGCGCCTCATTGAATGCGGCGAACGACAGAATGACCTGCAACAGGGTAGATTCGGTTAAGCACCCAGCCCCCTCGGCGCCCGCGGTCCGAAAACACGCTGCGTCGATATCTCAAGTGCTCACTCGAGGAACGCCGACAAAAATTACGCTCTTCAAGACAGCTTCTCGGATGAGGGCAGCTTTATTAACGGCTTCTGCCAGACCGGCGCTTGCGCCGATGCTTCGCGAATCCGCATCGCTTGCAGTATCAGGCTTTACGAAGCGATATAATTGTGCCATCGTCGACGGCCGGTTAGCCGTAGTTAAGGTGCAGGCCTGCCAGATGAGGGTGAGATCTCATAACCTCCCGATCCGCTCGCAAAGTCGCGGATAGCAGGTTAATTTACCGTGAGGACGAGCCAGGCAGTTTCGGCATTTCGATCCTGAGCGCTACGGTAGGTGCTGGTCAAGACCGCATGGAGTTTAGCAAGGGGTGGCGCCGGGAGCGTGGCAGGATTGCGAAGAGTCAGGAGATGCTTGATGCTTGCGGGGAGATGCTTGACCATTGCGCGAACGTCGGGGACGTGGATGTAGGAGGTTCCCAGAAAGCAACAACCGTGGATATTTGTGGCGCTTTCGGAAAAGAACACAAGCGGCGGCCGGCAAACGGCGAATCCAAAAGTGAACCAAGAAAATCCAGTCAACATTTATATCGAATTATGCCAGCACTCTACATCGGAACGTATACGTTGGAGATGTATCTAAAAGCCTGCTAGAGGGATGAAGCAAACGGCCACAGCTGCACAACAGGTGTGGCCAGGATATCAAGCGTTGCTCGAAAAGGTGAAGTGTGGTGGGTTCGAGCGTTGCTCGAACAACGGTAGATACTGCGCTAGGTAGTGGTATAAATGGGACAAAACCATTGAGAAAAGATGCGAGATGAAAGATGATGCGGGGTGCGAGTCTTGTGCAAGAGGTGGTTAGTTGTTGATGAAGTAGGATCCGAGATCGTTGGGCCCAGTGCCCGCATCGTTCATGAGTTTGTTGAGGGGGTTGACATTGTCCATTCCCTCCATGGCGCCTACGAGGGATTCAGTCAGGGTGACGAGACAACGAGAAGAAAGCGAGCGCACCGAACCAGCAGTGAGCTTTCACCCAGCTGTTCGCGTTCATGAACTCGGTGGCGCCAGTCATGAACGCCCAAATCTGGTCCATGGAAGCTTGGGGGCCACCGTTGAAGTCCTGAAATGGTACTGTCAACATGGAAACAAAATGCACGGAAATAGGGCTGACCTGGTCAGCGTATTCGGTGACGTAGACGGGGAGGTTGTAGGTGTCGTGCCAGTAGGTGACGTAGGTCTTGAACTCCTCGAGATCGGTGCCGTAGTAGTGCGTAGCGATACCGCCGACCTGGAAAACTGTCAGCATCACGCCAAGTCTGCTTTTTCTAGCCGCCGACATACATTACAGTCATCTCCGCAGTTGCTCATGAAGGTGGCCATCCAGTCTTTGCCGTTGGGGCGCGAGGACATGGCGGGAGAGATGAGGGTGTAACCCTTGCTGGCGAGGGGCAGCATGTACTGTCTCCAGATCGTGATACCGCTCCAGGCATCCATGTTGCTCTGGCCGAGCTCATTCGGCCTGTCAAGACAATGAGCGATATATTGAGCTAGAGCGGCGGAAGGACGTACTCGTTGGGGCCGAGGGCCATCTTGGCATAGCCCTCGACGGCCTTTGCCTTGAAGTCCTCGGCGTTCTTCCAACCCCACAGCATGGGCGCGTAGGTAAGCCCAAGTTCGTCGGCGCCGGGGACCTTGTTGGCGTCCCAGCTGTAGATCCTGGACGCGATGTGAGCAGAAAGGCCAAGGAACAGGGAAGCACCACGAACAGGCCGGTCGTTTTGCCTTTCCACGTAGAGAGCTGGTTGGCGTCGGAGTTGGGCCAGGCGAGGCATGCCTTTCCGGCCAAGTTGACACCACCGCCGCTGGAGCTGGAGCCGGAGCCGGAGCTGGCAGCCGTGGTGGTGGTAGCTGCAGCCTTGGTGGTGGTAGCTGCAGCCTTGGTAGTGGTGACGGCCTTCGTGGTGGTGGTCGCGGTAGCCTTCTTCGTGCTGGAGCTGGAGGTGACGGCCTTGGTCGAGGACAGGGCGGACGAGGAGGGAGCTGGGGCCTTGCAGCGCTTGGAGTTTTTGCGCTTGGAGGATTTGCGACGAGCAACGACGGCGTGGTTGCTCCTGACTACATGGGAGGAGGACTGGAGGGCGACGGCGTTTGCGGGGGAAGCGAACGAGCCGGCGAGGACGGTGAGGAGGGCGAGAGAGAGAATGGAGAGGAGGCTGGAGGGAGCCATTGGGTCGGGAGGAAGGGAGAGAGAGAAAAGACTGGACGGGCCAAAAGAATGGCGGTGGAGGTAAGAGACAAGAGGGAAAGGACAATGAAAGCTTGGCCACCCAACCACCCTTTACATACTTTTGCTTGATGCGGTCATGAAACTCCGCCCAGTTGTCAGGTTCAAATATTCGCCCTGTCCACCGCGGCCCTAGAAAACTCTCGTAAATTCAGGCCACGCATTGCGGGCGTGTAGCTCCCCAGGACACAGACCCCGCCCGCGCATGGCACTCGCAGGCCACTCAAAAAAAGAAAAACCTCGTTTTTGGTGGGTCCCATGGCAACGTGACTGGCGGTCATCACGTCGGCACGCGCCTATAATCACGTCGGCACGCGCCTATAATCACGTCGGCACGCGCCTATAAAGCACTCGGCACGCGGCACAAAGTTTCTCTTCTTTAACCCTCAAGTTGCTTCACACAAACCGGTTCAAGTTCAGCTTACGTTCATCCACATATAAACACACAGTTCATCCTCAGCATGTCTGACGCCCCTGCCGCCCCAGTCACCGAGAACGGCGCGCCTCCCGTTACGCAGGAAAAACTCGAAGTGCCTGGCTTCAAGGTTTCTTTCTTCCTTCTCCCGCGCTTTCCCAGCCTCACCCCCCCCAGGTCTTCGCAGGAAACCTTGCGTACTCTACCACGGATGAGGGGCTGAAGACTTTCTTTGCGCCGGTCGAGAGCGACATGTACGTGGCATCACACGCACAGCATTTGTTGGCACGCGCTCACCCCCGCGCCCTAGTCTCTCCGCCCAAGTCATTCTGCGCGGCACCCGCTCAGCTGGCTATGGCTTTGTCGCGTTGGCCACCGCAGAGGCCGCCCAAAAGGCCGTCGAAGCCCTGGACAAGAAGGAACTCGACGGCCGCCAGGTCATCGTCGAGGTCGCAAAGCCTGCCGACCAGAAGGACAAGGAGAAGAAGGAGAAGAAGGCAAAGAGGAGACCCGGCAGGCGTGGCAGCAAGGCTGTTCCCGGGGAAGTCTCAGAGGCCGAGGCGAACGGCGACGCTCCCAAGGCGGAGGCTGCCGCCGCTCCCGACTCGGATGAGGCGGCCAAGCCCAAGAAGAAGAAGAAAAAGGCCGCCGTATGCTTGCTCCACTTCCCCTGTCGTCCGCCACCCCCTGACTTATTTGTAGCGCAAGCCCAAGACCAAGGAGGAAGACGGAGCTCCCGCAGCAGCCCCAACTGATGCTGAAGCAGCCCCTGCTGACCCCTCTGCCACCAAGAAGGCTCCTCGCGTCCGCAAGCCCAAGGCTCCCCGTCCCCCTCGCCCCGCTGGGGAGGACCCCGTCGGCGAGCAGTCCACGACCATGCTCTTTGTCGCCAACCTCGGGTTCAACATCGACGACGCTGGTCTCTCGGCCTTGTTCACGGATGCCGGTATTGCTGTCACGTCTGCCCGTATCGTCCGCCGGCGTTGGGGCCAGCCCAGGAAAAGCAAGGGCTACGGTTTCGTCGACGTGGGCGGCGAAGAGGAGCAGAAGAAGGCGATCGAGGCTCTCCAAGGCAAGGAGGTTGGTGGCAGAGCGATTGCCGTCAAGATCGCCGTCAACACTCCCCACGACGACGAAGCTCCCGAGGACGCCGCCGCCCCTGCCGAGGCTGCCCCCGCCGCCGCCAGCACCTAATGCCCATACCATGTTATTCACTCGCCTCACCAAACATACCACTTCATGCCCCGCTACGATCCCCGCTCCTGCTCGTTGTCGCTTTCATTTGGTGACCAGTCGATAACCGACCATCACTGACGCTACCCTTTGCATTTCACCCGGTCAAGCCCATTGCGGTCTGGTGCCGTTTAGTTTATAGTATGTAACGTGTCGCTATTCGGTTCCAATCACGAATGCTTGCTGTTTGCACACTTAAAATTAAAATATATATATCGACGCGTTATTTGCGCGTCATGGTTATTTGTTTGTTCAATGTCAGGCGATGAAGACGACTATCTCGCGAACATCGATAAGTTCCTCGTCGATTCTTCCTCCTCCGCACCAAAGACATATTCTCAAATACGGAAGGACGCTGCGAAGCAATCAAAGTTGAAAAATGAGCAGAATAGGCTCAAGAGCAGGCGTCAGCGGGAAGTAGAATCACGCACCGAGGGTCTCAGCAAGAGTCTTTTCGAGAGAGCCAAAGAGGAAGAAGATGCCGGGCTCGTCTCTGGCAATAAGGCCTTGTCAATCATGATGAAAATGGGCTTCAAACCTGGCCAGGCACTTGGAAAGATGGACGACGAAGAGCCGCCTGTCGTTTCTGAGCATCCCGCCCCTCCGGAAACGCCCCTCGAGCAGCAGCCCATCGCGGACCCCTCCAATGCAGAGTCGTCTGCGAACGCAAAGAAGCTTCAGCACAAGGTCGAGCCGCTGCCGATCAATGAATGGGCTGGTTGGTCGTCAACTTTATGCATATTCCCCAATAAATTTTTGTTCCCATAGGAAAGAAGGGTATTGGACTGGGATTGAAGCGCCCGCGCTCCCCGACGTCTGCAGAGCGCGTCGCGAAGATGGCCAAGATGGCCGAGGACACCAGCCATCGTGACTTCCGCGATCGAGCGAAACATGAATACGAGGAACGACGCGCTGAGGGCAGACTCGGTATATTTCCTTATATTACGTCGTTACCGCTCATCATGTCAAATATTATTCCCAGCACCAGCGCAACGCACATGTGCGAGTCTCGATGAGAAAGCGGGCAAGGCGGTGAGCCGTTTCCCTCACACCGGAATATGATACGCGTAGCTCAGGGTACGGGTGTAGTTCAATGTCCTTTGGCTGAATCCTCGCAACCCGGAATCGTTCCCGCTTGGCCTAACGGAGGCACTCCATCTACATACGACGCTGGAATTAAACACACCGGACCGCGACCGTTCTATTGGTGTCGAGGCTCGGCTCCGCCGGCAGATGGCAGTCGATACCCTCCAACCGCTAGGAGCACTAGATGACGACGATCTCAAATCGACTACTGTCGCGCCAACGCAGTTTCCATCGGAAATCTTGGAAGAAACTGCCCAATTTTTACGTCTCCATGTAGGTCCGCCTGATCACAGCATATATTGCTACTTTAATGGACCCTGTAGGCACCCGACCGACTCCAGCTAGTCCTTTCCTACCTACGCGACAACTACGCCTACTGTTTTTGGTGTGGCACTCAATATGAGAGCGAAGAAGAAATGAATGGACAGTGCCCTGGCGAAGACGAAGAAGCCCATGATTGATGTACGAGCTGGGTGTTGTTCCTTTCGCTGTTGTCGGTAATCTTATTGCATACGAACAAGTTGCTTAGTGATAATAGTGTATCAGAACTTTTTTTTTTTTTCATTCTGGGCCCGGCAGATGATGTGCAGGGTAAGGTATACTAAGGAAGGAGCATGGCCCGACGACCAGAGGGGATATCATAGAAAGCGATAGCGAGTGTGGTAGGTGAGTGTCCAAAAAAGATTGTGGGGATAAGTACGCGCAGACTGACTCGGCAGTTTTAATCATACATAAGGACGCGCCACCACTAAAAGTACAAGTGCACATATACGACAAAGAGTCCATCACGACTGGGCGATGTGTACAACAGCCCGCGACCGGGGATGGCGGCCGCCAGGGATGTCAGCCGAGCGGGGGGAGGAAGAAATTCGAACCCCCGTGTGGTAGCCACGGTGGAGGAAGGTCCCGGATTCTGGATCGGGGAGAGGCTTGCTCGCGTAATTCGGAGAACTGTGCCCCGAGGAGAGGTGTTCAACATCCGAATTGGGAGTCAGAGGGAATGACTCTGAGCTCGCAGAGCGCGGGAACAGAGACGGGAGCGTTGGGATGCTGAACGGCATGGGAGAGGTCGAAGGAGAGTCCTGGGTCTCGCGGGGGAAAGTGGGCGAGGTTGGCGACGCTCCGGGTGTTTTGCGGCGAACGTAAGTGGAGATGGGAGTGTTGGCGGAAAGGTCGCTATTTGACCCATATACGTTCACTGTCAGGTTGTTTCCATGCCGTTTGCGGGCGCGCGGCGACGATGGCGGATGTGGCGAGGTAGAATAAGCCTGGATTTTTTTTAAGAATGCCGTTTGGATACTGAAATAGGCAGTCACATACCCGCACCGTCGGACGCTCGTAGTCTGAAGATGAGGAGGATAGAGAAGAAAGGCTCCCGCGCCGTGAGGATAGTTGCTGCAGTTTGATGTCAGTTTCACACACGCACTGAACACGCGGCAGCAACACTCACGAATACCGGCGAATACGGAGAATATCTCGCGAGTCGATTGCGTGGCGCGCCAGGATCGCGAAGCGATGGACTTGACCGGGATTTAGTGGGAGACGGCGGCGTGACGCTCGGCATGCGAGGAGAAGAAGAAGGGGACGAGCGGGGCGACGCCGAGGTCGGGTGCTCAGGCGCAGTCGTGGTCTCTAGACCCAAGGACGACATGAGCTCAACGAAGGAAGGGAGTGTGGTCATTGTCGAAATTAAGCAGGATAATGTGGGGGTATAATCTTAGAAGGGACGGCGACCTTGGAGAGATTGACAAGGAAGGCCGACTATAAAGGAATCGCGTTTAGATGCCTTAGAAACGACCCACGGTCATGTTGCCAAGAGGCCAGGTACACAATTATCATGGTGTCGAACAGAGCATTCCCTGGTCGCGAAACCAGAAAAGGATCAATTGTGGTCGGCAAGGAGATGTACTGATCTGCCGCTTGTTCGTCGATAAAGAAAGAGGCGATATTAGCTGGATACGGAAATCGCGGTTGAGATAATGCGTCTGAGCTCCCGCAGGCCGTTACGAAGGGCGAGGTGGGCGCAATATGCGCGGATAGGCAGCGGGAATTGGAGAAACAAGGGTATTGGTTACCGAGGACCGGACGCAAATGGAGGTCGCGAAACGGGACGTCAACGTGATCTCCAAGGCAAGCCATCATCCACAAGGCGTGTCAAACAACGCCTAGATGCCGGGCGGAGAAAAATACAAGGTGGGACATTTCAGCGGCTGCATGGAGCGCACAGAGACGATAGACACTGCCTCGATCAGCGAGGGCAGATGGCGGACCTGTTAGACTGTCCATCAGTCTACTGTGAAGACGTCGAGGAACTGTCCTGCCATCGAAGACATTCCCGCGCGCAGTGGGCGCGGTGCCGCAGAAATAGGGCATATTAGATAATAATTCGCTTTTTCCCATTCCACGTGATCGTGATCGTTCTAACTCTTGCCATGAGCCAGCAGCCGCAAAACAGTAATCCTCCGCAGAACGGGCGCTATGGCGCGGCCTTCGTCCCTCCTCCCAAAGAGGCAATGGAGTACAACTGCGCTGGTGTGTGCTTCTCTGCGCAACGGGCCCTTTTTCTTATACCGTTTTAAGACTGCGGTGCAACGAATGAAATCAAATCCCGAGAACCAATACGTTGCCGTGAATGTGGCCATCGCATCATGTACAAGAAACGCACTAAGCGAAGTCCGTTGTTCCCTTTTGCGCTTGGCTCCCGAGCTGATCTCCATGCTAAGTGGTGCAATTCGAAGCCCGGTAACAACCCGCTGTCCTGACTCACTTGCGCTGCGCCCATCCAAAACAATTTGTATCAATTAGCCCGCGCTGCCTACTTGAATCTACTGCCCGATGGAGCACTTGTCACCAGAGCCCAAGCTGTCTGATCCATAAGTTCAACAGGCATGTAACAACCACTCGGTCCAGGATATGTTCCGCCTGTGCCCCGACGTGCAACGTCGTCTCGTCTTGACTCCATGTCGCGACCGTCTTCCCGCGGGAATCGACACACTAGATCGTGTGTGAGCGCACCCTGTGAGCCGAATAATGAAAGACGTGCAAAAAGGTCGCTTCCTTCTCCCATCTTCCACTTGTACTCTGAACCTCCGGCTTTGAAGCGCCGGGACCTAGAGTTTCTCAGTTTCGTTGTATGCTGCTCAGAATACTAACACCCAACTGGCTGCTCGACTTTTTCGGCTTTCTCAGATCTCTTATGCTGACCTATCATAGCGTTCCCCAAGTTGAAGGCAATGAACTCTAAATCACACTCACCTCAGCGATCCCAAAGTGCACAGTCGCATTGGTATTCGATGTCCAGGATATCTCCCCCGCAGGCTCCCAGACGGACGTGTTTAAATTGACCCGCTGGAAAGTCGTCACCCCGGACGAGGGACCATACGAAGAATGGTAAAACTTGGGCGCAGGATAAACATCGGTAAATGGTCATTAACGAAGGCGCTTGCTTGGTACAGTTCCAGGTCTGTTGCACCCCCGGCTCCTTCAATGCGCTTGTACGCGCGGAACGTTCGAATCTCTTCCGAGTTGGAATAGGCGAATCGCAGAGTGGTGGCCATAGGAGATACGCGGTGCAGTGCCTGCGGATCCTCAGGCTTTTAACGAACGTTTTTAATAGATAAGGTTTATGGGTCTTTTATGCTATGTACGGGTTATGTTTCGGCTTAATCAGATTAATTCCGCGATGACCTAGGAAAATACTCCACCGTGGTGGATAAGGACGCACACTGGCACCGAGCTGGACGACGAACAGCAAAACACATCTGATTGACTGCACGTGTGCGAGAGTGCAGGCACTTGCCGATGGCAGACTCCGGATGTGTTCCTCTGGGGAAGTGCTGCTTGCATATAAGCTACTGCTGATCGCTGGGCCTGGTTTGCTAAATTGGTCGAGTTGAAGAGAACAGTTATACAAGTTTAACGTGTTCTTAAATGATACTAACATTCACCCGTCGGGGTTTGCTCAATTAGAGCACAGTTCTTTTTCACTCTAACGTTTCTCGCGGTTCTATCACCTCGGGCTGATTTTGCGAAGTGTCTGCAATGGAACTCGCGTCTTTTGCTCCCCGAATTTCGCCCACCCACTTATCATGCCTGTACTCCGAGTCTGCTCGCCGACTTGACAAATAAATGCGTGGCCTGGAAAGCGTTCTGTGTGCCCTCCACTGCCTAATTTGACATTGCCGAGCCAAGGGTGGCGTAGCAGTTTGCAAGAAGCACGACGCCGTAAGTGCAGATCGCACCTGTGGCTGTGTTGGTACTTGGTTGTATTTAGAGTTGTTGCTCTGTTGTCTCGTGGCAGTGCACGGCAGTCTTCGTAATCGCTCTCAGTCAACTGCAATCATCAATGGGCACCGAGCGTAGCGTCTCCATCGACAATGTGCGTGACTCTGCTCCTCGTCATGAATCTCACCTAACCCATGTCCCTCCCAGGACTCGGACCGCGAGTCCAGCACCCAGCCCGGCAAGCCTGGCCGAAAGAAAAATCCAAAGTATGTAATGCCCTCCTCGTCATGCCAGAGTCAACATGCTTACGTTCTCCCATATAGCTCTCAGGCCGCTAGACGCGACCAGAATCGCATCGCGCAGCGCGAGTTCCGCCTCAGAAAGCAGCAAAAGGTTCCTTATCTCGCGTCTTTCGTGTCCCACCCGCTGATCAGCCCAGATTCGTGATCTCGAAACCCGTGTCGAAATTCTCTCTGGCGGCACCGACCAGGCCCTCAGCGAGATGAAGAACATGCTTAAGGGTACGGCACATACTCCTGAGCCCACAGCAGCGAAGCTCATTCATTGGCCAGACTTGATGGAGGAAAACCAGACTTTGCGCACTCTTCTCCGCAGCCTCGGCGCATTTATTGGCGAAGGCGCCGGCGGCCTCTTGCCGAAGCTGGGTTGGGATCTTGCAGACTTTAACAGCTTCATAAGCAGATCCGAGACGGACACCGCGTGGCAGGGTTATCAGCGGCGCAAGAAGGCCGGCGAAACTGGTCTGGGTGCTCAGACACAGAAGCGCCCTGCGGAAGATGATTCTAGCAATGCGCGCAAGAAGACTCGAGGCAATGAGCACGACGCGGATGCCGGTCAGAATGGATACCCAGTCCTTGTTTCAATGAACCCCGCTATGCCTTCGAACAACATGTACGGGAGGGATAGCCCCAACGCCTTGTTCTCCGATCTCATGCGCGGAGGCAATGGGTCCCCCATGTTCACTAACCCGTCGCCGACCTCCAACCCGTCCCCCCCTTTCGCCAGTGGCTCTCAGTCCAACTACCAGTCCAATTACATGTCCGGCGTGAATATGGGTGTCGATACCTCGCTTCCGCCGCTCTCCTTCTCTCCGTCTTCCGGTGCCCCTCCTGCACCGATGCAGCAACAACAGCAGCAACAGCAGCAGCAGCAGCAGCAAGCAAACCAGATGTCACCCGAGCAGGTGGACGAGGACGACGACCCTAACAAGAGCGAAGCGTACAAGCTCATACAGTAAGTCCCTGCCTCTAGCTCAATGCAGATACCTTACGCTCTCCGCAGCTACCACCTCGACAATTACAAGAGGAACACTGCCTACTGTCTGCCCTCTTCCCTTCGTCCGACCTTGGTCCAGAGGTAATTTACAAAAGTTAATCATACAGTCTATTACTGACCCCAACTCTCAGGACCGTTCCCCACGGTTCGTTCACAGGCCGTTTGCTGACCGTGTTTGATTGACAATGGATTTTCAGAGAGTGTCATTGATCGTATTCTGCATCCCGAGCTCCGAGATAGGATGATTCTCTTGAGAGGTTAGCCATCTCGTCTTACCTCTGACGGATACTTGATTATTGCAGGACGCTTTGATCTCGTCGACTGCCTCCTCGACTACCGGAATGCGGTAACCATTCACGGAGACGATGTCCTGGCACACGCCAACTGGGAGATTAGCGAAAAGTGGCTCCGTCAATACGGGTCCGTGTCGTCTGCCCATTTTAGCGACCTCTTGAAATTAACGGATCGTTTAGGTTCTTGGTGGACCCGGCGACACTCAACATTGTTAATCGTTGGAGGAGGGAAAGAGCGGAGCCCGAGCTTCGAATTGCTGACATTACGACCAGCGCTGAGAATACGCCTGCCGCTACATGATTACACCAAAGTACGCTATGCGCTCGATTACGGATTTTTGTACATCACCCTGTAAAGCATGGGTCGTCAGTTATGAATATATGAGGGTATCGGGAAATCCGCACAGCAGGCCTTGCGAACTCCATTGAGCTCTCCGCCGAGGGCCTTTAATCGAAACTGAAACTGTTGAGAGTGTCAGTGCGCCCGGAGTGCCGCCAAGGACAGTAACCATACTCTGCACAGCGCGAACTCCCTCATGATGCCCCTTCCTCGCCCGGTTTCTGAGCACCGGTTTTTCACGGTCGTTGGGCGCGTGTATTTGCCGAAGGTGTTTAGTTGCAGCTGGGCTTGGTGGCGGACCTGGGGGGGCAGAGTGGTGTTTCGGGCGACGTAGAGATACGCGCGCCGAGTGACCTCGTTCTTGAGGACGCCGTGGCGGGCTTTAATGTCGCGGATGACCCGCGCGCTGTTCATGGTGGAAAGGAAGCTGCAGCCACACAAGGACACACAAGCGTTCTTCCTTCCGCCGCAAATCGCGTACACCGCACACACCACCCAGTTGGCATGGTCGGAGCCCTCGTTTGTGTTTGCTTCTCTCTCGGTCTCTGCCACAGGCTCACCGCATCCTAGCTACATATATTATAACCCGACGACGATGTACCGAGCGCTGCGTTTCACCCAACAGCGCCAATTCGTCTCTTCGCTCTTCGGCTTCACCTTTATCGCCGCGGTCGTCACCGTCTCCGCATCGAATATTCTCCCATGTCCCGCGATCGCACACAAGGGCCGCTACGCCGACAGCGAGGCAACCAACAGTACGGATGGGATTGAAGGTGTGGGTGCGCGCTCCGTGACAGTCGCAAAGAGGCCACGGCGCTGGATCGAAGAAGTCTACCCCCAACCAAAATAATGAAAGCATCCGTCAGCTTCGTTGGTCGTCGCTGGCATATCTCTCCGCCGGTGGTCATACGCCATTGACATATACGCACGCTACGCCGCGACGAGATCGAAGTGAAGATGCGGGCGACTCCGGCCTGGAGTCAACCCCGGAGACAGCCGCGTCGGCCGAGTGCATTGTCCAGTACAAATACATCCAAGTGTTTATTTATCCTACAATCCATTGTCTGTGCCGTCTCTATCAAGCTCCTGATTGCGGAAGTGCTCTTCTTGCTCCTGCGGGGTTCCTCTATTTTAGGATGCCAAGGTGAGATAAAAGAGTTGAAGCAAATTGGGACGATAGTCCTTACGGCAGGGCATTTTCTTGAATTGGAAGACAGAAGAGGAACGCCAAAAACGCCATAGCGGCCTGGAAAATAAAAACCACGCGCAAGGCATCGGCGTATGAATCGACCGCCGCCTTTTTCCAGAGTGGGTCCAGGCCGGGGATGCTTGTCGCCGAATGACTAGCGGCAAGGAAATCAGGGGTAGGCGCCAGATCGCATGATACAACAGGACTTGCCGGATTTCATAAATAATCTAGGATGGATGGAGAGAGTGTGTTCAGATGGTTGTATATGTGGGAATGTGATTGGCGGAAAAACCGACCTCTGCGGAGCCAGGGCCATGAATTCTGTCCCGGAGTTTCTGAAGTAGGACCGCCTGCAGGACAGCGCCGCTTAGACTCACGCCGAGGACCTGGCCCGTGGTGCGGAAAAGATATGTAACTGCGGAGATTAATAAAGAGAAAAAACAAAACGGCATGGTAGCAGAACCGACTCACTCCCAGTGGCGACGGGCATGTCCTCCTTCATCACCCCTGCGATCATTGCCTGTAGGCGGTCAGTTTGAAAAACAGCCCGCTCACAGCGAGGCAACGAACGATGAGGGTGCTGGTGATGAAGCTGGCCATGCCAAATCCCTGCGGGACGATGTCGAGAAAGAGGTGCCACACAGAGTGTTCTCATTCCAGAAGATCACGAGAACGTTGGCGGAGATGCTCGAGACGGCAGCCGCCAGCGTCAGCGTATAAAGCTTCCCTGTTCTCCGCATCAACCTAGAGAACTTTGTGAGAACAGATTGTTGGCCTGGACGGGAATTAGGACGGACCACCCGGCAGCCACGCTTCCACACGATATGGCTATCTGCCATACTCCATTCAGTGTTTATTTCCAGGTCGAGGAAACGAAGCACTCACCGAATGGGGTAACAGATGGGATCCTTATCGTCAAAATTTCAAAAAGGGCAGCATGACCTCGTAAAATGCTGGGGACCTACCGGCGCTTGCCGCAGAATAGAGCTTCACCGCAGAAAAGTACTACGGGCCGTAAGACTTTAGACCGACATCAGCGCGGAAGGGCCTACCAGTGGAACGTTGTACAACTAGCGAGGGCCACGGAGTGAGAATGGGATACCCAAGGAGAATAGTCCGAGTTTACCATCGAAAACGCAGCCATGCTAGCGAAAAGATTTGAGACTGAAACAGCAAAGGGAGTTCGGCGCGTGATGAGGCGCAAAGGCATTACTGGGAAGGGGGCCCAGTATTTCTCCACGAGGATGAACAGCACCCCGCAGATGAAACTAGCCACGAAGAGACCGTATATGAGCGGATGTGACCAAGCGATCTCCTCGGTCGTCTTGAGACTGAAACCGAGGAGGAGACAACCAACCGTTCCCACAAGGGTCAGGGATCCTAGGACATCGATACGGCGCAGTTTCTCGTGAAGGGGCTGATCTGTACTTCGGGGGGAAGCTGTATGTTTACTTTCCAGGCGACCAAAGTAGCGCTGAAGATCAACAAGGGGGCCTAACCGAATTGCCCATTAGTCTACTCCGCCGAGTAAGGACGTGCCCGCACCTGAAAGTAGAAGGCCGACCGCCTGTTGCCCCCGGTGAGATGCGGCAAGGCAAAAAAGGGCGTCAACTGACCATCCAAATACGTCGTTTATCCAACCACCGAGAGGACCGCCTATTCCCGCACCTAGGCCGTACAATCTAAGCGGTATGAGCGAGGAAGACGGCCGATTGAAAAGAACGCACATATTTGCCATGCCCTGGTACAGGCCCCGCTGTTTCCTAAGAGGGGACGCTATTAACACGGACGTCCCAGAATGATGTTAGCGCGGGGGTGCTTACAGTGGTATTAGATCGGTAACCACGATGGTGGACACTAGAAGGGGCGTGAATGAATGATGTAAGCTCTGACCAACGACGCCGGTCGGTACCTGTCATAACACTACGGGAAGGTCAGACCGGATCCAAGTGCTAGTTAGCCGCAACGAAACGACTTGCCCTCCGCCGCCCATGCCCGCCAAAGCTCGCGCAAGGATGAGAGTCTCCATGGACGGAGCTACGCCACAGAGAATTGTGCCCGAGCCTGTGGTTGAATTTTAGTTTCCCCACCTACCCGCGGAAATGACAGTACCAAAAAGAGACAATGCCAGCAACATCGCGCCTTTGCGCCCTAGAATGTCGGCCAAACGACCTAGTGATGTGCGAGTTAGGTACGAAGGGCCAAGTAATTCAGTAGCAGATAATAACCATATAATGGAGTGAAGCAGCAGAGGGATAGCAGATACGATGTTCCGATATACGAAGCCTGATTTGACTTGTTAAAGTCACTTCCAATGGGCGTGAGCAGGGTCGCGACGACAGTTCCTGATTATTTAATTTTTTTGTGTCGCGTTCAGGAAATTTCGACAGTTCAAGTTCCCTGCTCACCATCTGTGAGGATAATAATAACAGATGACATCAGAGTCGGTCACGATTTGAAGACGGAGTGTGTTTGATATGTCAACGAACCTAGGGCCCCGAGGAAGACCGCCGACCATAAACCTGCTAATATCCACGCGACATCGACGCTGCTGAAATTGTTCAACAGTGGTGGAGACGTGTCCGCGTCGGGTGAGGATGGTCGATCGACGTCATCGACGCTGTGGTATGAGGGCGCAGGCTCTTTTAACAGGGGCTGGGTCTCGGCGGCGGCTGGCGGCGGCGGAGGAGGACCCCTGTTCAAAGGGCATTGTAAAAACAAGGGGAATATGACGGGGCCCGCTATCAGCTTTATATTACGCGGGGGTCGCTGGACGAAATTCAACCGCGCGTGACAAAGCGATCAAACGTTGAGACGGCCGGATTTTTCTTGTTTGAGGGCGGAGGACGCAGGGAAAAAGGACCATGAGATTCGCAATCTAATTCCACAGTGTAGGCACGCACACATGTTTGGGCACTTTTCGAGATGGTAAAAATCGTAATTTCCGTTGCTGTCGGCGCGTCTGACCGGGTTATGGCCGGCCGGGGTGTCCGAGATGCTCGGCTAGGAAATTCTGGCGGTATGTTTTCTTCAAGACGTGTCGTCGCTCCGATGATTGTTCAGTTGGTGGTTGAGGGTAACAGAGGCGCCTTCTGATGGAATGGGACGCGTTGTATAATGCAAAAAGCTCGAGGACGGCGCGTTGAGGAAAGCGATCACGGCGCAGATCATTGGCTTTGCGAGCAGGACCCTTGCGGATCCCCACTGCGACTGTTTCCCGAATTTCATACAAAGCGCCAAAGCCGACGTTCGCGCTGACCCTGCGACTCCCGCTCGGCGCCTGCTCAGTTGGGCAATTTAATTGGGTCCCGCGAGACTCACGGATAGAGCACGGCGTGGGCCTACAAGGAGAAATAACCACGGGTACTTGGCAGCTGGATTACCGAGCGCATTTATTGTCGCCAAGCTGGGTGGTTCCGCCTGCGCGCTCGGTGGCGGCGGCGTGACCGTGACCGGGCGAAACTGTTGCTCTCGGGCCCTATGTGAACGGACTCTGGAGTGCAGCGGTACCTGATAGAGGCATCCCCGCCGAGGTCAGTTTGGCAGATATTCGTGATGGGATGGGAGCCTGGGAGAGATGCGGGGACTTGGGTGCTGGGATGGGCACTTGGTTGGTTCGCAGGCTTGCCAATTGGGCGGGTAAATCTCAATCGCTTGCGGTGGCTGCGGTATATACAAACAGGATCGCCCTTGGGGATCGACAGCCCGCGTCGCGCGCAATGCTAGCGCTCAGGGTGCGTGCGCCACCGACGACGTCAGTGTTCGGGAGAACTATCGGGCTCGGCGAAGACGGTTTGTGCCTGGGTTTGGCGGCAACTTCGCTTGCGCTGCACGGGAGCGCATACGTTGCGACGGGACTATATTGGGTGTGGCTGCGCGAGAAGGCGCGGGGATTCTGGAGGTGTTCTGGAGAGAAAGGAGAGAAGGGGACGTGGGATATGTTTATTAAAATGAAAAGACGGAATGGTGGGTGAGTAATTAAGGTTGGCTAGAAGGGATCTGCAATGGAAGAAAGGAACGTTCTTGTAAGGGTCCAAGGACTCTGTATGTTGGTTGTACCGCTATTGTAATCCATGGTCGATCAAATCACTCTCTCATAATTTTCGACTTGCCTGAGACCATCTCCACGCCGCCCCCAGCTTTGGGCCCCCCTCCTCCTCCCCCTGCCCCCCCATGCCGTCCCCGAGCCAGCTGGAGCTCGCCTCCCCCACGACGGCCCCCTCGCCGTCCCGCATCCACTCCCCGCCCCACGGCTGGAAGACCGTCTTTCGTTTCGCCAACTCCTCGTCTCGCAAGCTCGCAGTCTCTGGCCCCCCGCTGTCCCTCGATACTCACTCGCTCTCCTCCCCCGTATCAGGCAGGGGGAGGACTCCACTCACATCGACCCCGTCGCTGACCCCGGCCTCCTTTTTGTCCGGCCCCCGCTCGTCCTCCAACTCGTCAGACACCCAATCCAGCGACTCCAACCGCGCTCTAGGCCCATCCCGCGGCCAGCACCCTCGTGCCCAGCCGCGGCACCAGCAGTCCGTCGACGCGCTCTCAGTTGCCGCCTCGTCTCGGTCGCGTACAAAGCCCGAAAAACAGCCTCTCTCCCGCAGTCCCAGCGCTCTCCTCGCAAAGCCCTCAACCGCAGGGCCCTCCCAGGCCTCGTTCGCCCTGCCGCCCGTCCAGTCCACGTCCCGCGCCGGCCCGCTGTCGCCCAAGGCAATGGGCGCCTCGGCCTCCCGCTTCATCCGCCGGGTCGCCTCCGCGCCCAACGCCAAGGGCCTCTTCTCGGGCTCCCGCTCGTCCTCGACGACCAAGAACGGCATGCTCGCCCCCGCCGACCCCGTCCCGCCCCTCCCCAACGTCATGTCCAGCTCGCTCGAGCACGGCACCGACTCGCTCGAGACCATCTCGTCCGGCTCGTCACGCGGCCGTCCGCAGAACGGCCGCGGCAACACCCTAACGACCCCGCGCATCAGCAACGGCATGGTCGAGGGCCCCGGCAAGGTCGCGTTCCGGAGAACATATTCGAGCAACTCGATAAAAGTCCGGCAGGTGCGTAATGTCCCACTTCTTCGCGTTCTCTCTCTCTAACGCGGGTAAAAGGTCGAGGTTGGCCCGTCGAGCTTTGTTAAAGTTAAGATGCTCGGAAAGGGGGATGTCGGCAAAGTCTATCTCGTGAGAGAGAAGAAGACGGACAAGCTCTTTGCGATGAAAGGTACGTTTCGCGCGTATCACGGCGTGGTGTGCCCGCCCGCTCACCGAAATCCGGCAGTCTTGTCGAAAAAGGAAATGATCGAACGAAAGAAGATCAAACGCGCCTTGACGGAGCAGGAGATTCTCGCGACCGCAAATCATCCATTTATCGTGACGCTCTATCACTCGTTCCAGTCCGAGGGATATCTTTTCTTTTGCATGGAGTACTGCATGGGCGGCGAGTTTTTCCGCGCACTGCAGACGCGGCCGGGCAAGTGCCTGCCCGAGGACGCTTCAGCGGTTTTATGCCGCCGAGGTGGTTGCGGCGCTCGAGTATCTGCATCTCATGGGCTTTATCTACCGGGACCTCAAGCCCGAGAGTGTGTTTTCCGAACATTCTCGTGCATTGGGGTTCTGACACTTTACAGACATTCTGCTGCACCAGTCGGGGCACATTATGCTGTCGGATTTCGATCTCGCGAAACAGTCGAGCGACCCGGGGGGCATGCCGGTGATGATTCAGTCGGAAACAAACGGGGTGCGTACATACGTGGCGCGGGGTCTTGTGCCAACTGAACCGCCTGCAGGTCCCACTCGTGGACACCATGTCATGTACAGCGAACTTTCGGACAAACTCGTTTGTTGGAACGGAAGGCAAGTAGGCGGCGGGAGCTGTCGCGGTGACGTCGCGCTTCACTGACAGCCGCGCTCGCAGAATACATCGCGCCGGAAGTAATCGCAGCGCAAGGCCACACGGCGGCAGTGGACTGGTGGACCCTCGGGATCCTTATTTATGAAATGATAGTACGTGTTAGAGGATTCGTGGGAGTGGATGATAACGTACAGGGCTAGTACGCGACGACGCCGTTCAAGGGCCCGGAGCGTAACGACACGTTTGCTAATATCCGCGACAACCCTGTGCATTTCCGGGACACGCCCAAGGTGTCGCAGTGAGTGGTTGTGTTTTTCTTTTAGTGGCAGACTGCTGAGATGGGGTGTTGCAGGGCGGGCAAGGACTGCGTGACGCGGCTGCTGGACAAGCGGGAAAGAAGCCGGTTAGGAAGCAAGAGCGGGGCTAGCGAGGTGAAGCAGCACAAGTGGTTTTCGAAGATTAACTGGGGCCTGCTACGAAATACCCGGCCACCGGTGAGTGTGGTGGCGTCTGGGCTACTACTGGTGCTGACGATGTGTGCGTGCAGATCATCCCGTCATCGTCGGTGGGGCAGGATGCAGTAAACTTCCGACACATGAAAGAGTCCAACTCGCTGCAGCTGGAGCGGCAGAACTCGGCAGTGGAGAGCGGGGGGGATTTGTTTGGTGGATTTTCGAGTGTTACGTTGCACTATGATGGAGATTAGATAGTGAACTGAACTGGTTCATTTGGGCAGCAGCTCAGCCCCGGGTCCTCGGTATAAATCTGTCGTCTAGATCTGGCGCGTGTTCTCCGATCGCCGGTCCAATGAGGAAAGCGACAAGCGGCCCAAAACAGCAGAGGCCAGTTCATAAGCCCTCCCTCGCAGAGACACACGCCCAGCAATGGCAGATCTCTACCCCCCCTCCTACCCGCCCCGCCCCTACCACCGCCAGCAGGACCAGTACCCCCACCAGCCGTACCCCATGCCCCACCACCACTCCGGCTCCTCCAACGGCAGCGCAGACGATGCCCACGACCAGCCCCCGTCCCCGAGCAAGTCCCCCGAGCAGCAGCCTCAAAAATCAGAGACAAAGCCCCAGGCTACGTTTCTCACAAAACTCTACGCGTCAGTCGTGCCCTCTTCTCCCGCGCTCGCCACCCATCGCGTAACAGGCTCCTCGAGCGCTCAGAGAACCACCACATGATTCGCTGGGACCCCCAGGGAGAGCACATCGTCGTCGAGCGGCCAGAGCAGCTCGCCCTCCATGTCCTCCCCAGCATATATCGCCAGTCCCGCTTCGCGAGCTTCTCCCGGCAACTAAATGTATGCAGCGTCTTCTCGCGATTCTTTCTCCGTTAAACACATCCCATCGCCAGATCTATGGCTTTATGCGAAAGGTAAACCTCCGCAACGTCGATCCCGCGATCGACGACCCGGACGCGAGTACTTGGTGTCAGTCTGCCTTTTTTTTTCTTTCTTTTTTTTCGCGTCTAAAACACTCCGCAGCTCACCCGACGCTCAATCGCCATTCCCCGCCCGAGGTCGTCGCCAATTTTAAACGGCGCGTCCCCCCGCGTCTCCCCAAGCCCCGCAAGCGCGACGCGCAGGACTCGCCGTCCATCCCGCCCCCGCGCTCCGCGATCGGCATGGGCCCCGTCCCTCTCACCGTGCCCTCGTCCGTCGGGCCCTCGTCCCACAAGTCCGGCCACATCCAGGGCCGCTCCCGCGGCTTCTCTGCCCCCGGCGCTTTCCCGCCTATTATTCAGGGCTCTGGCGGCAGCAGCTGGAGCAACGGCTACTCGCGTGCAGCCCTCCCCCCGCTCACCGTCCCCTCCGATCCCCCGCACCTCTCCCACGGCGCCGCCGGCCTCTACCACCACTCGCCCCACCCGCTCAATCCGCTCACCCCCAGCGACGACTCGCCCACGTCCCCCGCGTTCAGCTCGATGCCCTCGTACTCGGGCTCCTCCCAGTATCCTTATTCCAGCGACCAGAGCCACTGGTCCTCCCAGAACGGGAGCTTCTCCAGCCACAACGGCAGCCTCTCCTCTCTTTTGAACCCCAGCAACGGCGGCTACTCGCGGCCGACGCCCACGATAAACACCTCGTACAGCTCGCCCTTTTCGTCGATGCCCATGGAGCAGCACAGCGCGTCCTCCATGTCGCCCGACAGCCGGCCAACGACGGGCTACTCCATGTCGTCCGTCTCCTCGCTCCCTTACCAGGACGACTACTCGCGTCCCAGCTCCAGCCACCACCGGCCCATCTCTCCTTCACGACCCACGTCTTCCAAATCTTCCTATTCCTCCAACCACTCGCTCATGGTCCGCCGCCCGCGCCGCCACAGCCAGGCCATGAGCCCCTACCCGAGTCCGTACGAGCCGTCGTCCGAGCAGCGGCCATCGACGTCCCCGCAGCCCATAGACGAGCACCACTCGGCGGGCCTGCCGCGCGTGCGGAGCATGATCCAGCTGCCGTCTGTCGACCCGTACAGCTTCAACACGAGCCAGGCCGAGTTTGCGTACTCTGCGGTGCCCGGGGCGGTGGGGAGCACGGCGTCGATCGACTCGATGAACGACGGATGGAACCCGCCGCGGTCCGGGCGGCCGTCGACGGCGGCGTCGTCCATCTCGGCCGCATCGCACACGTCGTCGTCGCAGGCCAACACGCCGCCGGTGCAGGACAACTTTCACGGCGAGACGGATATCAACCGATGTGAGTCGCGTCTCCGTTAGCCTCTGGTCGAGCTCCCCCATTCATGGTGCAGCGCCCGCACTGCAGTAGCGCTGGATCACACGCCCCACCCGGTTTACTGACGTCCTTGAACACCCCAGTCTCGCCCGACTTTGGGTACGTCGCAATGAACGAGCACCTGCCTCCGCCGCACCACTACAGCAAGACGCCGGGCGAGATGTAGCCGGCGCGCCTGCCATTTTTTGTTGGACATTTTCCTGATCTCGTTCGTTAATTTTTTTTTTGCTTGCTTGCTTGCGCTCTGGGGGAGGGGAATTTTACGACCACGCACACACACACCACACACTCTCATTTCTCCGACGACGACGACGACCACATACAGCCAATTCTTGGAATTTCTTTCTCTTTCTTTTTTGTTGTTTTGCTCTGCGGACTCACACCTGCTCTCTGTATACGGATATGCCATTCGTTGTGCCACCTTGTTACTGTATCCTTGCAATCTCATGCGCTCTGCCGCACCAGAATTTCCAAGCACTTTCTGATTTGATCGGTCCGTGTGCCATGGTGTGGTCATCGATCGGGCAAAGAAGCCGGCCGGGATCAAAAAATCGGTGTGCGATCTGGTTGCCAGATCTGCGGACTTGCCCAGCAAGCTCAGCTCGCCTCCACGTTCGCCCGCCCGAGTCTATCCACTCCGGTTTCGATTCAATTTCGGCGTCCAATACATAGGTGGTGAGTATAGATTAGCTAATGGCTGTAGTACACAGAAAGAGTCCGGGGAAAAGGAGAGAGAGGAAGAGGAGCAAAGGAAAGCGAATGCGGCGAATCGGGTGCACCGCGTGGATGGTTACAGCTCATTAGAGACTGCTCACGACCGTAGCTGGACCATCTGCCGGGCGCCCGACTCCGCGTCAGCATTGGCGAGGAAACCGGCTGTCTCCTCCGCGTCGCCTGCCTCGTCGCCAAGCTCCTCGTCGACGGCGCGGCGCGCGACAATAGATAAATATATGAAGATGGCGATGCAGAGGAGGACTGCCGCCGATGGTCCACATGCGCGCGACGGCGTCCGCGCCGGTTGGCGAGTCCGATTCCTCGGCGCCGGCGCTCGGCGCGTGGTACGCCCTGAATGAGTGGATCGACGCGCCGAGGCTCGTGTGGATGATGACCTTGAAGAGCGACGCAGCGGTGCAGACGGTGTACGTCTTGAGGGTGAGTGTGGGCGACGCGGCAAGGAGGCAATTCATAACGTTGTACGGGTAGGGCGCGAGGCGCACGAGGAAAAGCAGCTTGGGGCGCTTCTCGACGGCGCGCACGACGCGTTTGATCGTGCACGCGGACTCGAGCCAGCGCGAGATGGAGTCGCGCAGGAGGGTGCGGGAGATAATGAAGACGGTGAGGGCGCCCGAGAGGGCAGCAAAGTAAGAGAGCGTCGCGCCGGCCCAGGGGCCGAATGTGTATCCGGAGAGGATGATCAGTGTCGAGTACATCGGGACGGGTGCTGCACATGCGCTCGTTAGCGCGCGAAATCAACTGCCAAAGAATCGAAAAGCTCACGGAAGGTGGTCAAAAATATGAGGACGAAGAGGACGGCATAGCCAAACTGCTCGTCCTCGCGCAGCCAGACGGAGAGGTCGTCGAGAACTGGGTGGGAGAAATCACTTGTCAGCTAGGAATAAAACATGACGTAGCACAGCACTAACAGGAGAAGACCTCGGTCTTGAAGAACGCGATCGCGACTACGAAGGCGAGGCTGCTGAGGGCATACATGATGAGCGGCAGCCAGGGCCGCAGGAGGTTCGCTATCCGCAGACCGCGGGGACGCGAATACGGGGGAGATGGGCGGCTGTGGTGATGGGATGCCGGTGACGACGGTGCGGTGGGGGGCGCTGGGCGCATTGGGGACGCGGGGGAACGCGACGAGGAAGGGAAGCCTCCGCGGGGGATGTCGGCGAGGGGGGTCGCTTTTTCGTCGATTTCTGAGAAATGGACATAGCGAAACGGGGACTGACTTGGCCGGTAGAAGGCGGGGTCAATCGAGACAGGGCTCGCGGGGGAGGAGAGGGTGAGAAGGTGGGGTCTGCGGTGGTGGTCCATTGGGAACCAGTCCAACGGGAGAAAAAGAAATAAAAGGAAAGAGGGAGAGGGAGAGGGAGGAAGGAAAGGTACTGATGACGGGAATCAAATCTTGCCTATTGGCGATCCGTCGCACCAGCAGGCAGTGCACTAATCCTGGTGACTCCCGCACCACACGATTCCTTCTCTAGCTACCGATGTTTATCCACAGTAGGTACGCGCTATTTAATAAAAAGACTCGACTTGTATTTGCGAAAAAAATTGACCGTCAAACAACTTAATACAGCAAGTACGGTATCCCGCCGTGCCTTGATTCGGGACCTACTCTTCTTCCTTCCTTCCTTCCGTCCTTCCTTCCGTAGTATACATCGACGCGTTGTGTACACAGTAAAGTATCCGGCTTTTCCGATTCGGGACCTGGTGTCGGCAACTCCTTCCTTCCTTCCTACCGGTTTGTACTTGGCAAGATGACCCTCAAACCCGGGATCGCCTTTGGCCGCGCGCGTCTATATGTTTTGTAGGTCGCAGTTGCACATACCTCCGGCGCGTCGCCTGACCAGCGCAGCCCGGCCCAACCATTCCGACGCGTCCGACCCTCGGCCCGCAGCTATGCCTCCAAGCCCCGCACTCCCGTCGGCGAGTGGTACAGCAGCATTCTCCCTGCAATGTTCCCCATCTCCCTCCTGGCCTCCGCCGTCTACACCGTGCGCAAACAATCCATCTCGTCACATCCGTCCTGAGCAGAGTCTGCAGTCTCTCCTCCTCGCCCAGCTCACCCTCTCACATGAAAAGACCATGGAGGAGCAGGCCGCCCGCCTCACCGAGCTGGAGGCCGAGGTTGACGCCCTCCACCGCGCCCGCAAACAGCCCGCATAACCACAAAAGCATGTTCATTGCACCGAATACTAAATGCGTAGATACAGTACCAAAATCTATCCCAAACCGTGCCCAATTAAACGTCGCGACGCGTCTTTATCCGCGGCCTACCGGCTGCCAGACAAGACACCTAGAGTGACAGGCTGACTGCCTTCAGAAGGCTCGTCTTGTGGCGATCATAAAGTTTCCCGGCGCTGCACACAACCGTCGGTTCGCGCGAGAAAAAAAAAGGGTCGTCCGCAACGTACCTTAGCACCGCCGCCGCAAGGCCCGTAAACGCCTTGATGGGCTCCCGCGCCCACTGGATCCTGAACACGTCGTACGCTGCGCGCCGTGGTCAGTCAGTCCCGTACACTCCCGCACGTAAGCTGCGCGCCAGCCACGTACAGACGAAAATAAGGTCCATGACGAGCTTCGCTCGCGTCACCTGCAGCCAGTAGTCCTGCTTCTGGAGGCGCGAAAGTTCCTTTTCGTCGAGCTTCCAAGACGCCGATTTTGACTTTGCGGTCGCGGCCGTCATCGACTCGGCGTACAGCCGCGACTCGACTTTAAACAAAAACGCACTAAATGAACCAGTGGGGCGGCTCGACAGCGCAAACTAACCTTCGTGCTGCAGGTGCCCAATCATTTGCCTTTCCACCCCGTTTTCGACCAGCCCCACTAGGGTCGCGAGCAGCCAGCACCAGTCGGAAAACCGCCCGGCTCGCTCCCCCGTCCGCTTGCCGATGAGTCCTAATTTTGAAAAGGTAAATACATCATCAGCCGCGGCGTGCACCAGCTCAAGTAGTACTGGTGGTGGCGCATATAGAACCGTGTGCAAAAAGGGCTTCATCGTCTTTTTAGACGTCTCGGTCGACTGCTCAGAAGAAAACGGCACGGATTGCTGTGCCATTATGGCTGTCAGGGGCGACAGCCAGTTGAAGAGCAGCAGGCATTTTCTGGAAAGAGCGCGGGGCGTGTTAACACGTGTTGCGAGCGTGTTTTTTTTGAGAGAGCGACCGACGCACCTGGTGAACGAGAACCCGTCGACCGTGGAATTGAGGCGGCGGACGAGCGATTTCTCCCATGGGGGACGCGTCGGTCTCCTCAGAAGACGGCTGGTCGCGAGCGAAGTGTGGAAAAGTAAGTACACACGAAGCGAGTATTGTATCAGTTTCTGTTGAAAACAAACGGTGAGCGGGAGCAGGACGGGGAGCGAGCTAGCCAGCCATACAAAGGCCTTGTCTCTTCCATTGCTGGTCAGAAACATCTCGCGCCAGACCTCTTCCTTTCGGACGCGCAGTTCCGCCTGCTTCAGTTGCTCTGTGCCTTCCTCTAGCTCGTCTTCCTCGCCAATTGGGGGCTCTTGCGGCTCCTCTTTGGTCTCGTATATACTCGCCCCGTATACATGAGAGGAAGCCGTGACAGACGTCCGCGGTGTTCGGGGCGGGTGGGACGAGAGCGGGTTTATCTGGAACGACGAGCTCGCGTCAAACGACGAGTAGAACTGACCGCCATTGTGCGACGACGACGAGTCGGCCGCCGCGTGCTCGGACGGGAAGGATATGTGCGACATGAGGGCGCTGAAGTGGACAGCTTCTGTTTGGCACCGGTGGCGTTGCCAAACACTGCACGCGTCGGCCGAGTGGCCAAGTTGAAGCCAGGCGCTCACACCGCACAATGGCGTCCCTCTCCTCCTCGGCTGGCTTCCGCTCGCCCCCGCGCTCCGATGCCGCCTCCCCCGCGCCCCGCCCGACGTTTGACTCGGACTTGCTCAAAGTGTACACCAAGACGCTGCTGTCGACCACCCTGCACTCCGCCGTCTGGCCCGACCCAAGGAACGCGACAAGGTCAAGGCGTGGATCAAAGAAATCGGCGACCGGGTAAAGACCCGCATGGTCGAGATCCAGCCTACAGGGTTGTGAGTGAGGTCCCCTGCTTACCGCGCACCCGTCCGCCGTGCCGAGCATCCTGCATCTGCAGCAAATACATCGTCTTGACGCAAATCAACGAAAACCTGGGACAAGGCGGCCGGTCAGTGCTTTGAGCGCGCGCCTCTCCGGCCAACAGCATTTAACTCCGTTCAAGGGCGGACATGGCGTGCCACTGGGAAGATTCAGACACGGTTGTGCAAGAGCTGTTCTCGAATGTATGTGTCATACATTTCTCCACCATCCCCCCCTGTGAGCGCAACTTTCCGCTGACGGCCCTGTTTCTATCAGGACTCTCTGATATGTATATGCATCGCGTTTGCGATACGGAGCGGTTAAAAACATGATTGACTGACGCCACACAACACATACCCATGAACAAATACATTCCGTGCTGGAGATACCCTTGCAATACCGAGTCATGATGCCCTTGCGCGAAAATCAGAGTGTTCTTTCCGATGATGCACCCGCGCAGTTGGGGCAGTTTACTCACACGATGATCTTATCGAAAGCCCGCCAGATAACGAGCATCACGCGATTGCCCTTTTTGGCGTTTCTCACAATGCAAGCGCACGCCGCGTCTGTTTCCGTGACCCGTCCCGCCCCATCCGATACGATCTTGGACCAGGATCGTCCGCTGCCGCTCGCCCGCCGGCCAGCAAACTTGCCGTCATGGTTTGCTCACCGTTCAAATGAACGTGATTGGCGTCGATCAGCCCATCGAGGAAGCCGATCAACTGCCAATCTCTGTGATTCCGTCGGTTTCGCCGACATGGAGAAGACCTCTCGGAGGCACAGCCACCTCAATATGCTTCCTTTCTTCCTCCGGTGTTCACAACCTGGGTAACCTTGAAATTTGCTTCGACTTCCGTGCTTCAGCGTGCGTTAATTTGCAATTTCTTGGCGCGAGTCTCGGTGGCGCAGATTTATGAATTCGCGCAGCGTTAACGGCTGCTGTCACGCAGTTATAGGTGGGCCTTGTGCAAACTGTTTAAACCTGCATCAGTTTTGTTTCTGTGGCTTGTGGATTTCATCACTGGTTTGCATCATTCCGTGGATAATCATAATGGCAGATCCACCCTGGTTCCGTTCAGGCTCGCTTTTCTTTATCTCCGGCGCTCTGGAGACAACCTGGGACAACCCCATGGTCGCAAGCGGCAGATGGCCAAACGCCGTAATTCATTCAGAATATGCTTGCTTGTACGACATACCTCCATTGATGACCATCACTCGGTGACGCAGCCAATCCCGAGGACTGTTTATATTGGGTGATACTGGCCCGCGTTTCTGGACTTTCCAGCGGTAGGCATTGATGCTCTCACGGACGCCCTCATGCTCTCATCGTAGCGTTGGCGAAGGTTGTCGGTGCAGGGTGGAATATTTGGCAGCAGAACACGAACCAAACAACCGCTCAATTTACTTCCCATTCCGGTCGAAGATTTGCGTTGAATTTCCAATTCCCTCCTGTCTCCAATCTGTCTTTCGATAATCTATTTAGCGGGAGAATTGGCATTCTCTCCGTCGAGATCTTGGCAGATTTGATGCGCAACTGTCCAGATGAACTGATTTTGAGGTGATTCAGCCAGCTTTCGAGCCGCGTATTATCGTTGACTTGATCTTGCGCAGTCGCATGGCCAGGTGAGTCACGATTCAGCCATCTCTGGATTTGCTAGATATCTGTGGCCGCCGCCATTCAGCCCAATAAAAAAACCTCCGCTTCACGTGCGCTCGACTCACACGCATGATCCCAACAGGCGAGCCGGCCCTCCGCGCTGCACACATGATGGCAGCCGCGCTGCCCACTGCTCACAATCAGACAGACGCTCTGATGGAAATCCGTACGGGCATTGACTAAAGGGGTTTTCGCGCCCGCAGGCTATTTCCGGCTGCTCCGATGAAGAGCTGGCAACCGAACCGGGCCACGCGCCTATCTGTGGTGACCGTCCGCCGGCTCGCTTTCGCGTTCGTTTGTTCGTCGCGCCTTCCTCTGTACCGCCACTGTGTTCTGCTCTTCCCCCGCTACATACATATATCCGGGCGGCGCGGCGCGGCTGCCACCCTCCGCGTGCGTGCGTTCGCGCGCTGTCCCCAGAGACGCGTCGTCTCGCTCGGCGTGGCTCGCCAGCGCATTCCCCCCAGATCTCTATGCGTGCCGTAACGGCGCACATAAAAAAAAAGTGCGTACCCTCCCCCTAATGAAAATCATTTTGATAAGATTCCGATCTGCTGCAGGGTTCATGATGGCGCGCTATTAGTAGTACTATGGAGGGAGCGGAAGCTTGGATAATGTGTCCGAGGGCTCCCCGCCGTCTGTTTATAACCCGCCCTCCCACGAATTTTCGCCGAGGACCGACGCGGTGGAGATCCTTCACGTTTATGACGGCGTTCGTCTCCGTGTACTTGGCTTTTTGCTCCTAACTGAGATTTTGCCGACGGTCCCGTCTGCGCTCAAAGCTCGGAATAACAAGCAAGGGACTTTATTCGAGTTCAATAATACGTGTATTCTGTTTGATATAAACTACTATGACTATGCAATTCGGTACACTGAGGAGAGGGGACGGAATGATCTGTACAACGAGCAAAAAAAAACACACACACAACGGCGAGCACCGTAGAACGTCCGAACGAACGAACAACACCGCGTCTATACGACCTGCATCGGGCTCCCGGGCGGCAGATCGTCGCCGTCAATGTGCAGCCCCTCCATCCCCATCGCGTTCCCAGCCAGTGGGCTCCGCAGGCCGACGCCAGCGCCACCTGCCTTGCCCCCACGGTGCCGCCGTCCAAGCAGCGTCGCGCCGTCCATGTCGAGCTCAAAGCCCTTGGGCCCCGCCGCCCGCGGCGTGGCGGGGTTGCGCCCCCGGTCGCGTGGGCCCGCGCGGCCGCCCGCGTGGCCCGTCTTGCCCTGCTCGCGCTCGTCGGGCCGCTCCTCCTCCTCGTCCTCGTCGTCCTCGTTAAGGCCCCCGAGGAAGCCGCGCACGCCCGCGCCGCCCCGGCCCTTGTACTTGCGCCGCCGCGCGCCCTCCTCCTCCATGCGGTGCACCGCGTACGTGATGTCGAACGCCTCCTTGAGCGTCGCGATCCCGGGGCTCCGGCCCTCGACGCGGCCGCGGGCGGCGGAGAGCAGGGGTGAGTCCAGGGGGCGGAGGCCCGAGGCGGTGAGGGGGGACTCGTTGTAGATGTACGGGGTAGGGGGCGGCGGGGGTGCAGGCGCGGCGGTACACCACGGGTGCGCGAGGAACTCGTCTATGGTATACCGCTGCGCCGGGTCGACGCAGAGCAGGTGCTGAATCAGGTCTTTGGCTGTGACACGGACGTCAGAAAAAACATTCAAACGACAAGCAAAAAAATCCAGACATACCACTTCCGCTAATGTCGTCCCACCAGGGACTCAGGAAGGTATAGTAACCCCTTGCGACCTTTTCCGTGAGCACATTGATGCTTTCGTCGTAAAACGGCGGGAACCCGCAAAGAAGCGTGTACAGCTACGCAGCCAAGGGCCCACATGTCGACGCTCTTGCTGTACCGCTCGTCCTTGACGATCTCGGGGCGGTGTAGCCGACGGTCCCGCACGGGGTCATGGTCTCCTCGTTCCAGACGACTTTACTCAGCCCAAAGTCGGCGATCTTGACGCGCCCGATGCCACCTCCGCCGACGCCCGGGATGAATTCGCCTTCGTCTTCCTTCTCCTCGTCGTACGGCCGCTGGATGGGGACCTTGGAAGGGGATGATTGGTATCCGCTCAAAGAGCAGATTTTCGGGCTTGATGTCGCGGTGGACGACGCCGCGCTCCTCGTGAAGATAGCGTATGCCGTTCGCGACCTGGAGGATGACGTGCCGCGAGAGATTCTCGCTGAAGTAGGTAAGTTTGACGATTTGGTGGAAGAGCTCTCCGCCCTCCATTACTACAAAGGAGTTAGCGGTGCCATGACGTGGCCTGTGAGGATACGCACGTTCTAGAACAAGAAAGTAGTGCTCTTCAGACTCGGAAAAAGAGATGAGTTTGACGATGGCCGGGTGGTTCGTGCCGCGCATTATTTGGACCTCTACACGCGAGTCAGTCAGCGGGGCGGAAGCAACGCGCAAGGGGTCGGTCGGACTCACCCTTGAGGATATTTGCACGCTAGCAGGAGTGGCATCAGAAGCTGCAGGAGGGGGCGACGGTAGACAAGCAAGAAAAGGGCACCTCTGTTACGCGCGGCTTCTTTTTGAACTTGGGGTTGAGATGCTTATCCCCGTCCTGCCGCGCGCAAGTCAGATGGCAAGTGCGCAGCGTGGAGCGCAGGAGGAGAGTCCACTAACCTGGGACGCATTGAGCTCGAATTTGCGGACTACCTTGACTGCGGGGACGTGAGACACGGCTCGCCGCGGATGGCCGGAGTGCTTACCGGCGACCTTCTTGTTAGTTGTGAGGTCGATAGCGTGGTACACGTTTGAGAATGCGCCGCTAGGAAAGATCAACACGAGGGCGCAGGGAGAGAGCGGGCGACTGACTCTCCCATCTTCTCGACGATCTTGAAGTTTTCGAGGCCCTTGTAGGTGGGCATCTGCTCCTTGCTCTCGCGCTCCTGACGGACGATTTCCTCTGCTGCCTCGCGGGCCATCTTATCGTCTGCGGGCGGAGTAGGGGGCGGTGGTGCAGCTGGAGCTGCGGGGGGTGGATTGGCGTGGTTGTGGTGTTTTCCGTGTCTGAGGAGATCTATCGCGGATTTCAGCGGTGAGTTGAGGATCGGAGAGAGAGGAGAATACTCTTGAAGGTTTCGACGACACCTCCGGCTGATGAGGGCATAGTTGATTGACGAGCGATGGCGGTGGAGACGAAGCTAAGAGGTTAGTAAAATCCCTATGACGCGTGTATTAGATAAGCTTCCCATCAAAACGCGTCATATCGGCGGGTGGGGCGTCGATAGAAAAATACTATTTGCTATCATCCCTCAAAATTTAAGAATTTTAAGGCAAGAGGCCAACAAGTGATCGTAAAATATTATTGCGAGCGCATTGAGCGCTGCGAGCATTTCTTCCCTAAACACGTGACCAAGCAGAGGGCGGCATATGCAGCAAACAAGTACAACGTCTGACCTATAGGTGGCTGACGGAAAGAAGGCCCTCAAAAGCGTTCAGTTCTCGATGTATCTTATGCAGTCACATCGGACGGGATTTCTTGGGCGGTTCGAGTGGTGCTCTAAGTTTGACGAAAAGCGCAGAACTTGAATGTGGCCGAAAAAGGAAACTGAAGGTGTAGACCGGTCCATACACTGCGAGCTCACCCGCAGCTCGGCGGATCCATATTTATTCATCTCTGTGCACAACATGTCTTGGAGCCAGTAAAAATCACCAACAGGCAGAGCAGACCCATCGAACCATCCCTCGAGGAACTTTCCAGGGATAAGCAAAAAGTTACATCCGGTGCACTTTCGAACGTTCCAAGTTTCTTCTGGGGTCTAGGTCCAACTCTTAGATCCATCATCGTTGTACTCACACATGTACCTTAAGTTTGTGGGAGAATCCGAGCAAAATTGAGGCAGCCATCAAGCCCGCGCAAGATCGGCCTTTTTTCAAAGTAGAAATTTCGCCATCGTGAGGGTGAAAGCGTCAGTAATTATACGGCGTACACATCATGAGATAGGGGCAATAGACGACAGAAGTCGAAGCTTCGGCGAAGCTGTCGAAGCACCTGCATTCGGAAACCCGTCCCCGCGATCAACACTGGACCTCCCAGGCCCGCTTACGTGCATCAGGTCGTCTGTATGGAACCGGAGGCCATCGGACGACCACTAACAGCGCCTTGATCCTCCCAAGCACCGAAGCAAATTCTGGAATCCGGAAAACAACCCATCAGTGGCGTGTCGATGACCCCACAAATTCTCCCATAGGTGGGGGATGGCCAGTCTCGATGCCATCGTCAACGCCGTCCGGCGATCTCCCGCGAGTGCAAAGTTCCTGTGCGCTCTGCCAGATTCAACCACCAGATTTCGGTGTCCATTGCCCGCGGCCAACCAAGGAGCAAAATTAGGCGTTGCACACGGCACATCAGCTGAGGTGTGCCCTCCGTTTCCAGCGACCAGGGTGCAAAGTGGAGCTCAGAGACGCCGCTATTTGGAACAGTCGAGCTTGGTAACGGCTTAAAAAATGTTCGGACAAGATCCGCATCGAAAAGACAAAATTGGACACAGCAGAGGTTCAGGCAGCGAGTCGGAGCGAGCGTATTGGTAGCATTGAGAGATAGCGAGCTGGGAGAGGGCAGTGGAAGCAGTTCAAGTTGGGTAGTATGCGAGCGCGTGACTCGTTCGTTCTTGAGAACACACGCAAACAAACGCCTTGCTCTCATCAAACGCGCTTAAAATGAGTGGACTCGCCGACGAACTCCTCGCCGACCTCGACGGCCTCTCCGACGACGGCGACGAGTACCCCGAAGAACCAGAGAACCCCTCCGAGGCCGCCGCGTCCACCTCCAATGGCCGCAAGCGCAAGGCAGCAGACACCGCCGGCTCCGACGAGGAGATGACCGACGAGGAGGTCGGCGAAGGCGAGGAAGCCCAGCAGGAGATCGGCGGCCTTGTGCTCCCCGGTGGCATGAAGCCGGCAGACGAGCTCGACGCGGAGGACGTGCAGCAGATGGAGCTCTCCGGCGTCGAGGATGTCAGCAAGATCGCCAAGCTTGACGGCAGCAAGCGCATGACGGACATTTTGCAGGTGAATTTAATCTTATGCACCTACAATCCCTTTCTCACAGGACGCCGCAGGAAATCGAAAAGTACCAGGCGAACCCGACGACGGCTGCGACCATGGCGCTCCCGGCGCATCTGAACCCGGAATACGCCTTGATCGTGCAGGCGAACAACCTGTCCGTCGACGTCGACAACGAGATCTTGGTCGTGCACAAGGCAAATTCTCTCTAGCCTGCGCCTCCTAGAGAGGTATTGACGTTTTCTCTAGTTCATCCGGGACCACTATGCCCCCAAGTTTCCCGAGCTGGAGCAGCTGGTCGTGGACGCTGCGATGTACATCCGCTCCGTGCGCGCGCTGGCCAACGAGGAGGTAACTCGCCTTCAGCTGTTCATAATTCAGTGCTGATTTTTGTTGTAGGATCCAACCAAGGTCGACTTGTCAGGCATTCTCCCCGCGGCGATCATCATGAGCGTCGTGGTCACCGCGACCACCACGTCCGGCAAGCCGCTCACGGACGCCGAGTGGTCGGCTGTCCAGCGCGCTTGTGATCTCGCGGACCGTCTCGAGGAGGCCCGCAAAAAGGTGCGTACCAACCATGTCTTTGGGTTGTTCCCCGCATGCTCACACCAAGCCGCAGATATTTATGTACGTCAGCTCGAGAATGAATGTGCTTGCTCCCAACCTATCAGCCATTGTTGGCACCACGACAGCAGCGAAGCTCCTCGGTGTCGCCGGCGGCCTCGGCGCGCTCGCTAAAATGCCATCCTGCAACGTCCATGTGCGTCGCTCCGTCCTTTCTAATGACTCTGTCGACTAAGCACCCCGCAGCTCCTCGGCGCGCAGCGTAAAATCACGGCGGGCTTCTCCACGGCGACGCAGCGGCGGCACACGGGCTTTATCTTCCAGTCGGAGCTGGTGAGCCAGACGCCGCCGGAGTACCAACTCAAGGTGCAGCGCACCGTCGGCGCCAAGGCCGTCCTGGCGGCGCGCATGGACCTGGAGCGGCAGCGGCGAGACGGTCGGTCGTTGCTTGTCGTGTCGTTTATTTCTCCTTACAATAAGTCAACAGGCACGTACGGCGAGTCTCTGCGGGACAAGATCGAGAAGCACATTGACCGGCTCGCTGCCCCTCCGCCGTCCAAGGTCACGAAAGCGCTGCCCATACCCGGCGACGGCCCAAAGAAGCGGCGGGGCGGCAAACGGTGGGTGTCTCGACGCGCTCAGTTGGCTTCCTGATGTTCATTCTTTTATTTTTCTCAGGGCGCGCAAGGCCAAGGAGGCGTATGCGCAGACGGAGCTGCGGAAGCTGCAGAACCGGATGGTGTTTGGCGAGGCGGAGGAGGAGGTCGGCGCCTTTGACCAGACGAAGGGGATGGGCATGATCGGCGCGACGTCCGGCAGCGTCCGTGCGGGGCTTGGCGAGTCCAAGAGTCGAGGTGGGCGACCTATCTCGTGTGTTGAGAAATTGTCTCTGAATCCCCGACAGCGAAAATGTCCAAGGCGAACAAACTGCGGACGGCGGCGCTGAATCGGTCGGCGTTGCTCGGGGGCACGCAGCCGTCGTCGTCGTCGTCGTCGTCGTCGTCCGGGACGGCCACTTCGCTAAGTGTTACGCCCGCTCAAGGTATTGTTTGCGTCTTTGTGCCTTTCGACGAAAGCTTATAGTGGTCTCCAATAGGTTTCGAGCTGACGAATCGCGCAGCGGCCGCACAACGGGTGAAGGAGGCGAACGAGCGGTGGTTTGCCGCCGGGACGTTCTCGTTTATCCCGCAGAAGGGAGCATAGACACGGTATATTATCTTTCTTCTGAAAGTCTAGCTTTTGAGCCAGGGATGCATACATGCCAACTAATAATACAAATGTACACTACTACGTCTTGCTAGTGTTGCGTTTTTCTTAAGGTAAGAAAGAGGTGAGTCATCAAGAATTATGCAGTCTGGTGGGTGGCCGTTGCCGTTGCCATTTGGGTGTCGTCGATGAGTTGGGTGCCGAGTTGGGTTTTGGCGAGCGCGCTGCGCTTGGAGCGGTAGTCGCGGATAGCAGAGCGGATAGCATCCTCAGCGAGCACTGAACAAAATCAGGATCATTGGCCAAAGTAAATGGAAAGCGGGTCATACTGGAGCAGTGGAGCTTGACGGGGGGGAGACAGAGCTCCTTGGCAATCTCGGTGTTCTTGATCTTGCCCGCCTCCTCGAGCGAGAGACCCATAACGCGCTCGGTCATGTACGAGCTGGAGGCAATGGCGCTGCCGCAGCCGAACGTCTTGAACTTGACGTCGGAGATGATGCCGTTATCGTCGACACGGATTTGGAGCTTCATGACGTCGCCGCACGCGGGGGCGCCGACGAGGCCTGTGCCAACGTCAATATCGCCCTTGGGGAGCGAGCCCACCTAGAAAAATCATATCTGATAAGTGGATGGGCCTAGACCGCGAAAAATGGGTCCGCACATTTCTAGGCCGTTCGTAATGTGATATAACATTCTCATGATAGGCGCGGACCAGGACAGGACGCTGGAGGGCCCTGGACGCCGCGGGACGGGCAGCGGCGAGGACGGTCTTTGAAATGGCTGAGCGGAACATGGTGGGAGAGAAATAAGAGGTGGGGCCCTTTGGAAATACACAGGTGCAAACAACGCGTGGCCTCCGGCATTTCTGCATGTCACAGTCCCGGCCAGACAACCTCCCGCCCACCGCACGGGCCATCGCCCTCCTCCTCTCCTCCACCCCCTCCATCCAGGACGTCCAGCCCGCCGTCCTCCACCAGCTCCTCGACTTCTCCCACAGATACACCGCCCACGTCCTCACCGACGCGAATGTCTACGCAGAGTATGCAGGCCGCTCGGGCAAGATCGAGATGGACGACGTTGTCCTCGCCGTCCAGGCCCGCGTCGGCTGGGAGTTTGGCGGCCGCGTCCCGAAAGAGGTCCATTATTTCTCCGTCTCGAAATAATGTCTCCGAAGCTAAATGTGACCACAACAGTACATCCTCTCTCTCGCGTCCGACGTGAACGCAGTCCCCCTCCCCGCCGTCCCCGAGGTGTTTGGCGTACGCATGCCGCCCGCTGCCGACTGTCTCACCTCCATCGACTTTGACCTCATCCCGAACAAGCCGCCCCCAGGCGTCAAGCTCTACGACGAAGAGATAGAGGAGATCGAAGAGTCCGAGTCGGAAGACGACGACGATGACATGGAGCCCGCACCCATCCCGCAGCAGCCCGTCCCCGCGCGTCCTGCCGCGCATGCCGCGCCGCAGGAGCCGCCCCGCGAATTCGAGGAAGCGCCCTTCCCAATAAGCGCCATCGACACCTCCTCCGACCTCCGCATCGGCTCGCAGATGGCCGTGGACGAGGGCAGCGATGCGGGCGAGGAGGAGGACGGCCTTTTTGCGGGCGGCGACGAGGAGGAGGAGGACAGTGACGCCATGGAGGAGGTTCAGACTACTCTCGGCGGCCAAACCAACGGCATAAAACGAAAACTCGAAGAGGACGACGATTACGATTGACCTGTATTTTTTTGGCGAACATGTATAACAGTCTAGTCATTATTCGTGGTATATCCGGTACATATAAGCAGAAATTTCCATGCGAAATCACATATACTGCTGCGCCATGAATGCGAGCAGCGCGATGAGGAGCGTGATGAAAATAATAATGATCCAGGCCCATGCTGCAACTAGTCAGAACGTGGTTAAGAGGTTCAGGAAAAGACATACAAGACTTTCCGACAGAATCCGGTACGCTGATCACCCGAATGCTGTTGTCAGCGCTGCCAGACACCAAAAGCCGCGAAGTCGGGTTGAATGTCAGAGTGGTCGGCGGAAACTCGTGAGCTTTCAGAATGGTAACGAGAGGCTGCATCGACGAGTCAGAGTTGTCAGAAGGAATTTCTGGAAATCCACCGACAGCAAGGGTATTGGCATCGAGTAGCCCCACGCTGCAATCCGAGGATCCGAATGCGAGGAGCTTCCCATCCGTGCTACGTCGTTGTGAGACATGACGGTGGGAAAGGAAAGAAAGAACGCCAACCCAACGTCGAAGCAGGTCAGGCCTTTGTCGCCGACTTTCCTGACTTTATCCACCGCCCATGTCGCCGTGTTCCATTTACACACGAAAGCTTGCATGGGGGCGGCCTTTTTGGTGCGTGAGCGGGCCGGGACGGTGTTGCTTATGGTGTAGAGAATCTCGCTGTTCTCGGGGTGATACCTGCAGAGCATGGTTATCGCGGCGAATGAGTCGTGGTACCGAAAAAAAAAGCCTGCCTGGCCGCACGGAATGTGCTTCGCGTCGATCCTGAAATTGCGGAGGGAGGATCGACGGTCCGCAATAGTTCTAGTTCAGGAAGCACGGCTGCCTTTTGCTTGCCCTTTTTCTTGTTCTTGGAAGGCGAAGCCTTGGGCTGCGCGGCCGGAAGCGCGTAGACGAGCAGATTATCTGTCGTCGCGACGACAAGCTTTGACGTCCCGGGTCAAGTTTAGCTAGCAAAGAGAAGAGACGTAGGTACCGTTTTCTGAGAGAAGGTCACGTCGTAGATTTCCTTGTCTGTTTTTATGGCCAGAGCAGCGGGTGCCAGAGAGGGAAAGGAGAGCAGTTGCAGCTGATACTCAGTCAGCTAGGAGAGCTATAGTTGGGCTGCCAGACAGACCGATGTTGTCCCAGCCGCAACCAGAAGTTTGCCATCTGGTGATATAGCGGTGACTTTCTAAGCAACAGAATTAATTCAGGACTCGCGGACGGCTTTGGGGACACACTTGGTAATCATCGAGGTCACCAGATACGAGAGTTCCATGCGTTTGCAGGAGACCGAGTCTGAGACAAGAATTAATTATTGAACAATAATTACGGCCTCGGCCTCCACGCACTTTTGCTCCTTGAACGCGTAGACGCGGCAGTTTTCGTTCTCGCCCTTTGAGAGTTTCTCTTCGGGGCTGTTGACACCGCATGCGAGCGTTCCGGCCTGCGAGCGAATTTACTAGGGGCCGGCCGTCGACATGACACGTACTTGCCTCGAGATGCGTGGCCATGCTCATCGGCGCATCCTCGCCGCGCTCGAGCTCGAGCTCGTCTATCAAATTTATGGACCTGTCCTCGCCGACATCGTATACCCGCTGCTAGGGTCAGCCGGCGCTCACAGACGGGTGGTTCGCAGCTGACCAGTTTATTTTTAATTCCGGTTCTGGACGCGCCGCCGCCGCCGCCGAGAACGAGGTGGGTCGGGGAGAGAAACGCGGAGGAGTAGATGGGGAACGTGGTGAAGAAATGCGGGGTGTGTTGCGCGCGCATTGCTGGACGGCGTTCAAGGCAGTTTGAGTTTGCTGCAACGTTGGCTGAGGAGCACCGATCGAGTTGCCTATTCGAGAATTTCAGGACGGCAGCTTTCCGTCTCCTTCCAGCGCTGGCCCTGCGGTCATGGCTACCCCGTTCCCTGCCCGTCCCTTGGTCGCCTGCTACCCAGAGCTCATGGAGTCACCCGTAGCCCCGCCCTGGCACAATACTCTCGACCTCGGCAACAAGCTCCCAGAACTCAACACAGCGACCGTCGTACGTTGTGTCCTACCACCCGCCCCCTTGGCGCAGTTTTTAACTCGGATATGCATCCCAGATCGGAATTACCGTGGCGATTACCGGCAATGTGCTCATATCGCTGGCCCTCAACCTGCAGAAGCTCGCCCACAAACGTGGGGAGGCCGAGAAACTGGAGCGACGGCGGACTACCAACGGGGCATCCCACCCGAATGGGACCCATGAAGCGGGCGAATATCCGCGGCCTCCCGAAGCCCTCCCATCGGACGATGAGCCCCTGCCGCAAGCGGCCGTGCTCCTAGCCCAGCGCAGCGACTATGGCTCGACAAGCAGATCGGGCTCGAACACCAGCCTCCACCAAATGGCTGTCTCGCCCAAGAAGACTCTCCTGTCGCGCCTGTTCCGAAAGCAGCATCAGGCTGCGAACGGGATCGCGTCGGAACGGACAACTCTGCTTCCTGTCGATGTGATAACAGAGGAGCAAGTCATGAGTGCCCGGCGGCCCAAGCGGAAGCCGTCGAACGAAGTGCTGGATTTCGAAGAGGGGAATGAGAGCGATTATCTCAAATCCAAGGTTTGGTTCGTCCTAGCCCGCATTTTATTCTGGGCAGCCATTGATATATGAGGACAGGTGGCTTGGATTCGCGCTCATGAACGTCGGCGAGATGGGAAATTTTATCTCCTATGCATGGGCACCGGCTTCGGTGGTCGCACCATTGGGCACTGTCAGTCCTCTCTTTGGGACTCGAATCAATCTGACTTGTCTAGTTTGCACTGGTAGCCAACTGCGTGTTCGCGCCGCTAATGTTATCAGGTCTTTCTTGTCCCTTACTCGTAACCAGTTTCTTACTCGTTTCCCAGAACGCTTCCGTAAACGTGACGTTTTGGGCATCCTAATTGCGGTCATCGGTGCGGTCACCGTTGTTCTTGCATCGAATGCATCGGACACGAGACTGGACCCGGACGCGCTGCTTGTCGCGATCTCTCAAACGCCTTTCATCGTATATACTTGTGTATACGTTGTGGGTATAATTGTCCTGTCCATCCTCTCGCAGGGAAAGCCAGGAAGGCAGTGGGTTTTCGTGGACGTAGGACTGTGTGCTCTTTTCGGTGCGGCTACTTCCGATTGTTCAGTCACTGGTGCTGAAATATATCATAGGCGGCTTCACCGTCCTTTCGACCAAGGCTGTATCGACGCTGCTAACCATGGAATGGCTTGAAATGTTCACAAAGTGGATCACGTATCCTACAATTGCAGTACGTTGCTGGACCTCTTGTGTGTCTGCGTCCCCAACGACCTACGCAGGTGCTTGCATTAACTGGCGTTGGCCAAATTCGATACCTCAATCGAGCTTTGATGCGCTTCGATGCAAAGGTATGTCTGGCATATTTGAGGGGCATCCCTAACGTTCAACTCGCAACAGGTCGTTGTGCCTATTCAATTTGTCCTCTTCACCATGTCAGTCATTGTCGGCTCCGCCATCCTTTACGGTGATTTCAAGAAGGCGAGCTTTCACCAACTTGTCACTTTTTTGTACGGATGCGCCGCGACGTTTACGGGAGTTTTCATCATTGCATGGGAACCTGGGCGCGGTGCCCCGGAAGACGAAATAGCGTCTCCCGTTGAGGATTTATCGGATCCGGATGGCACCGAGCCTGAGGACGACGTGGAGCCCCTTGGCAGGAGGAAACGACCCACCCTCGTTCTCCCGAACGGGTTCAGGGAGCATCAGCTCCTGCACAAGCAGAGTGCCGTCAGCATGTTGGCCCTTTCTCCAGCACGGGTGCGTGTACATCCTTGCTGCGCGACGCTCGCTGATTGGTTCGCTCATAGCCATTACTTATGGTCCATACGCCACCTCGCGAAATCCCGGATCGGTTTAGAGAACGTGATGGTGAACGGGACGTGCAAACCCCACTCTCGGGCTCGCAACGGCGGCGCGCCATAAGCTATATGGGCGACGATATACGACCGCGCACTGCGAGGCAGGGCAGCGCCGGCAGGAACGGAAGCGTCGGGAGATTTAGCCTCGCAAGTGCTGGGCTACCTAGAAGCGATGATACAAATACCACGAACACCGCGAGCTCGCCAGGGGACATACACTAGCGTGCGAGTTGCTTCCACACACACCGGAATTTAGCCATGTATTAATCTTAAAGCTAAAGTCATTTATGTTCTTGATACATTTCAACTATTCTCTACTTTACAGGAACGTTCTCAGGTGCTCCGTCAACGCTAGCAGCGCCAGGCTTTGCCCGTATGGCATGCTCGTCAATTTGATCTTCTTGTAGTCCTCGATGTCGTCAAACACCGGGGTTCCGAATGACACCTGCAGCAGCTCGCCTTCAGGAGTGATGTTGTTGAGCACCCCTTGAATGGCCTTCTGGGCGGCTTTCAAATATCGGTCCTCTCGAGGAATGAGGCGTAACCGGAGGGACTTCATAATGCCGTACGCAAAGCCTGCTGTAGCCGAAGCCTCGAGGTAGGAGGTCGGGTCATCGAGGATCGTGTGCCACAGGCCCGTTGCTTCGTCCTGGCACTTGACCAGCGCGTCGATCTGCCTGACGAGGCTGGACACGAGAAACATGCGGAGACCGTCCGCAGGTGGCAACTTGAGTAGCTCGATGAAATCCGGGATCGAGGCAGTCACCCAGCAGTTTCCGCGCCCCCAGCGTGCGTTGCCAAAGTGATGATGCCCGTCGAATGTCCACCCTGACAGAGGATCAACACCGGTTCGAGGGTTCGTCGACATGGCATACCGTGGAACCACAAACCAGTCTTGAGATCTTGGAGATACTTGATGCTGCTCGAGGTGAGGAACGCAAACAAACGATAAATGAAAGATTGACTGACTGAAGCATAAACTGTCGTTTGGCTTCTTCGATGTATTCTGGTCGATCGAGAACGAGGCCGATTTTCGTGAGAGGGAGGACGGTCATCATGAGGGTGTCGTCCCACAGCTGCTGGTAGTTTGGAGTGCTGTAGGTGATGTGCTGGAAACCACCCTCATCTGTTCGCGGTAAATCGTGCATGACCCATTCGGCCCAGGAATCGAGGTGAACGAGGTAGTTGGCGTGCTTCGCTTCGTGGAGGTACGCAGCGGTGAGGAACGGGGACATGGTGTTGATGTTCTGTGATCGCGAGTCACGGTGTTAATGCACCTTGTCTGCTAATGGCGCGGTTCGGCTTGCCTTGGTCGTTCCCACTTCAAAGCGATCACGGAACCACGCGAGGGAAATACGCAGGGCCTCGGCGTCGCCAGTAATTTCGTGGAACTTGAGCAGGCCGTATAAACCTTCGATACAGTCAGGTTCCGGAGATCGGGATTGAAGCCCGTATCACCTATACCGTGCGTCCACTTTCGAATAACTTTAGCTCTCCGTGGGATTATCGCAGACGCGTAGATGCTCGCACCTCCCAATCATTCCAGCCCTTGGTGTCGATTACACGGCCGTCCTCGAGGGTGAGGAGGAATTCGCCGGTTTCATCCTTGATATTCACCAGGCAGTTGATGAGGTTTCGGATGTGCTTGAGAGAAGTGGTGCGGCCTGCTACATCCATTAGAGCGCGCTTGGACTCGGTGCGATGTTTAATACCCAACGGGCGCGCGGATCGCCCGCCTATCGGTCCCTCCGGCGCGGCGGGCCGAGTCCCGCGGGGCTCCAGACGCGGGGTATCAAAATTTGAAATTAATAGGGCGTATGACTTCTCTGGCCGCCGCTCAACCGCCGCTGCAGGATGGTGCGTTCATTTTTTTATGTGCTGTAACAGTTTAAGTCAGTTTGAGCAAAGACCGGCAAGACTCGGATGCGATGTTACGTCGCGTTTGCACCCGAATGGAGCTACGGCGTTCAAGTTCAGACTCTCTAGTAGATCTGCCCCGTATTCCCTCCTCGAGTGTGGTGTGGTTGTTGGCGATTTTTCCATGTCCCCCTTCAGCCAGAGGCCGGTATACGCGATAGCCAGCAAGGGTCAATGGAGTTTGGAGCAAGACTAGCGTCTCACCGGCCCGAGTGCATATTTCGTTCGTTCCTAGGCGGGTCAATCAGATGCAGCCGAATGTGGAGAGTCACCGGACTGAGTTCTTGGCAGCGGGGATATAAGAAGGGTACGCGTTTTTCTGCGCGCCGTCGTTCCCCCGCCTCCTCTTTGACATGGCCTCCCAGAACTTGAAGGAAACGACCGGGACCCGCGAGGAGCGCATCGACTACGCGGAGAAGGACCTCTATTCCGTGAACAGCGGCTCCACCTATGGTCTGTGAACAGACAGTCCCACACGCACATCTGCTTATCTCGCGTGCAGCTCCTCCTGCCGGAATCGACGCCGAGGTAGCCCAATTTTTCGCTGCTCAGGCCAACGAGCCGGTGGTCATTGATGAGGCGACGAACCTGCGCTTAAGGTGGATGGTCCACAAGCGTGTCTTAGTACGTTCTGCCGTCGTTTTAGGTGGCGACCTGACTGACGCGCAAAAAGACCGTGATGGTTATTACCTATTGTAAGAATGCGTCTCTCAAAGACTACCGAAGTTTACACGTCGATCACCAGTCGCCCAGACACTGGACAAAGGGTGGGGCAATCACCACAGATTTGGCTTGGGAGAGTTCTGATTATTTTCCCTTCTAGTACCCTCAACTTTGCCTCAATCATGGTTGGCCCCTTCGTATTACGGTATATCCAGGGATATCTAAATCTCTAATTAAAAGGGCATCATCCCGGACACTCATCTCCACGGTCAACAATACGCATGGTTAACAACATGTGGTACGTCGCTTCCATGCATCAAGTAGATACGCTCTAAATGTGGCTTCACAGTGTACATTGCGATGTAATTTTATTTCTTCTCCATTCTCTGGATGCACCTAACACGCGATTTAGCCTTTTGTGGGAGTTCCCCACCAACAGGGAAGTCCCTCGTCGTAGAATATTCACAATGATCTAATCCGCATACAAACAGGTTGATCCAGCGCTTACCTGTCGGAACGTATCTTGGATTCTGTATTTCGGCATGGGGTCTCGTTTTGGCTATGACCGCCGTCTGCAAGAATTTTACGGGGCTAGTTGTAGTGAGGACTTTGCTGGGGATGCTCGAATGCGTCTGCCAGCCTGCATTTGTCTTCCTCTCAACCATGTACTACACGCGGGCTGAACAAGGCCTGGTCATCGGCGCCTTCTATTCGATGAATGGATTCCAGCAGTGTGTCGGGGGCTTGATTGGATACGGCATATCGCAAATCCACGGCCAATCGTTGAAAAACTGGCAGATATTATTCACTCTGCTTGGGTGCTTGACCTTTGTCTGGGGATTATTCGTCTTGTGGTGGCTTCCGAACAGCCCTATGCGGGCTACTTGCTGGTCGCGTGAGTGTATATCTTTTGCACCCTTCATGACCTAATTTTCTCGTTCAGCCGAGGACCGTCTCCTTATTGCTGAACGGGTACGCAAGAACGAAACCGGCATTCAGAACCGCGAATTCAAGATGCACCAAGCATGTGCGTAGACTTTGGTTTCCAATGCCTAGGTGCTGATGCCTTTTCAGGGGAGGCATTCAAGGATCCCACCGTTTGGCTTGTTACCTTAATTTCGTTTACGAATGCAGTTGCCCACCGGAGGTTTGGGTGCCTTCTCCAACCTCATCCTGGTCGCTTTCGTACTGTTCCGCTTGTCCCCGAATCTGAACTGAACCCATCATATTCTTCCCCAGGGCTTTACCACTTTGCAAACCTATTTGCTTGCAATTGCTCAAGGCACTATCATCATGCTGTTCTTGTTCAGCGCGACGTACCTGGCAAAGATCTACAACCAAAAGTTGCTGCTTGCTTTTGTGGGTACATTCGCGAGCGAAAATGACCATCACCTCACTCTCGATAGATCTACACGCTTCCCAATGTTGCTGGGTGAGTTTCCATCCTATTTCTATTCGGCGATTTCCAACGCTGATTTCCTGGCAGGACGATCGTGTTCATCTGTGTCAAGACTAATAGCCATACCAAGGTTGGGCTCCTGCTGGCGTTCTAGTATGTCATCTGTTCAGTTCAACACTCACTCGGAACTAAATGCAACCCAGCTGCATGCAAGGTTTCGGAGCGGTTGCGGTGCTGAATTTGGCTGTGATGTCGAATAATGTGAGTTTACATTTTACCATCCTCGCGAGGTGATACTGAATACTTCGATGACTAGGTTGCCGGCGTATGTCTCCTCACACCCATCTACACCGCCCGGACTAACCCGGCTTGCAGCGAACCAAACAGGTCATTGCATCCAGCCTGGTTTTCATCGCCTGGGCTGGAGGAAATGCCATGTACGTCACATCGGTTTGTTTCGTTAACCTCGATTGTTGTTAACTCGAAGCAGTGGACCACAAGTATTCCGTGCCAACGATTCGCCACGCTATATCCGCGCCTTCATAGCGCATCTGGTCATGTACGGCGTCCAGATGGTTGCCATCGTATTCTTGCGGTTGCGCCTCATGCGCCTGAACGTCCTCAAGCGGCGCGCGCAGGCCCTGGAGCCGACGGTGGCCAACGGCGAACTTGAAACTGAAAACATCGCGCATAAACAAGCGTGAGTGCTAACAGATCTGAAACCTGCACATTTCACTGAATCTGCTACTCCAGGTTTGACGACTTGACTGATAAGGAGAACAAAGATTGTAAGCTCTTTTCTCGCCTTTGTCCCCTCGCTCACAATCGCGCAGTCCGTTACGTGTATTAATGCCTGAATAATGAATCCACGACCCCTTGTATTCAATTGTTTCATGTCTTTTCTTATTTCGATGTGACCGGTTGTGAGCAAACAAATCGCCATATAAGGCATTCGGAGTTGTGTCGCCCGATTCGTGCATGTCAAGTCTCGGCTACTCAAGCGCCTTGGCGGCTATTTCGAGAACAAGACAAATGGACAACAGGCCATTCCGTGAGAATAACTAGGATTCGCGTTCCGACGGTGGTCGGCTCAGGGGAATCTCAAGCTTGGATGCGAGCCGCACTAGCTCTTCCTCCACCTTGGATATTCGAGCTTGCCTGGAAACGATTAGATAATTATTGGAAGGTGCGAGGCGTTGAGAACTCACTCAATGTTGGATCGTGCCCCGAACTCGAAAGCCTGCGACACGCCAAGATTTGGCACGGCTCTGTTTCGGGCCTGCTCCTTTTCCACCAGTGCCTTTAGGCTCGGCATCAGCCGCTCATACTCGCGCTCCAGCTAACAAAAGGGGGAACATTGAAACATATCCACATAAAACAGCGAAGATGAAAGCGCACCATCCGCGTCCTGGCGATTAACGACCCCTCATCGTATTTACCGGCGCCCTGAATCTCCCCCTGCATCCTCTTCAGCTCGCCAAACCACTTGGTTTCATACTCGCTCAGCTCCGGCGACGCGCGATCCATCAGACCCCGCAGCATGCGTTCCAACCGCCCGTGCAGCGCGCGCTGTTCTTCCCGCACCCGAGTGAACCGCTCCTCCGTCTTTGCACGGCGCGCCCCGCGCAGCACGCTTATGCTCGTCTCCATCTCCCCGCACTTCTGGGAGAGGCGCGCGAGCTCGCCCAGCTGCAACGCCGCGCGTGCGTCTGCTGCACGGTACGCGAGCAGCACCGTCTGCATCTGCGCGCTGAGCACGCCCACCGTGGTCCCAAGGTAACGCAGGACATCTGGCGTCAGCATGAACTCGCCGCTGCCGCTGCCGGCCTTGGCGGGCGATGGCGGGAGCGAGAGCCGCGGGTTCACCGGGAGGCCAGAGCTTGCGCGTGTGAGGCACTCGGGCGGTGCGTACGGTGCATTTCCGAGGAGTGACACGTATGCTGGTGGCCCGTCGCACGGAGTAAGCCACTTGCTTACGCTCTTCGTCTCGTCTTTTAGTGGGAGTGTGGACTGGGGCTTTGGGCGTGAGGGTGTTTCGGAGCGAAGGTTGAGAGGGAAGGTCGTTATACGCATAGCAGAGGTGAGGATGAATATACTGTAAGTAAGGTAGACATCGTTCGGGACGGCGACTGCAATGACTGGATTTGAGCACCTGAAGGCTGAGCCATCAGTCGGGGAAAGAGGTTGAAAGAGAGATACACGGACTTGCGCTCGACGGAGAATGTAGTCAAGATCGGCGTGACAGATGTCCCTGCAGACTTCTGGAGGGCAGCACTGAGGGTGGCCCCGTCGTCGTCGCCGGCCCTCAATGCCACTGCGAGACTTTGCAGTAGCGGCCCAAGATTCAACGTGTGCACCCCGAAAGCATGATACACATAAACCGTGTCGTCAGTGAATGGGATCCGCGAGGAACACGGGATGGTTCCCTTGCAACAGCTCAAGCTGTCCCGCGAGAATATCCACAAGACCCAGGTCGATCGTCTCGTACACTGCGAGCATTGGCAGCTCGGCCTCGCGCTTCGAGCCGCCCATATCCCATCGCGCCTCTACTTTCTCAACATCTAGACACACGTCGATCTTGCCATCCTGGAACGCGACGACTACAACGCCGAGGTGCTCAGTCTCCCCACCTTCGCCGTCGTCCTCACCGTCTCCGTCTGTCCCGAACGCGAGGTACATAATGTCCGTAGCATCACCGCCCTCGCTACCGGCGAGAGCCCGTGGCGCGGGCTGGAGGAGGAAGGGACCCTGGCGGGCAGGTCGTGCCTTGATGGTCATCGGCGGGTGCATGAGCACGGAACGTGACGAGGCAGGGAAGACCGTGCCGGGGGGTAGTTGCTTGAGTAGTGCCGTGACGTACTTGTGCTGGTAGTCGTACAACGTAGAAAGATTCCGCGTTGTGGACGAGCTGCCACGCTCCTCTGACTGGGAGAGAAACTCTTGCTTCGCGGAGATGAAACATTCCAGCGAGTGAACGTACGATGACGGGACAGAGCTACAGAAAGCTGATGAAGCGGAGAAAACTGAGAAGAATCGAAGGAACTAACGCGTTCTTTGGCATGTACGGACATAATGAGTAGATGTCGCCGGATTTCATGATCGCGTACACGGTGAGCGGGCCCCAGTCCGCGCGCCCCTGTCCGAGAGAGAAGGACGCGACTTCGCGTTCAGAGGCGTCTTCCGCGACGAACGACTTTGATTTTCTCTCGGGAACAAACGACAGGACTTGTTGTGGCTCCTCGGTGTCAACCGAAATGTCGTACTCCCTAGAATATGTGAATTGGAGACATACGGACGTGCGGTCTACGTACCTCAGCTTCCCGTCCTCAGTCATAACCATGAGCGTCGAGCCTGACTCGCCCCATGGATGCCATTGAATCTTGGCGATGGGCGCGGACGACTTTGCGGCATGATAGAATTTACCGATTTGCAGCGACCTTGTGAATAAATGAAACAAACAATTTGGTGGTTGTATGCGTGCACGCACTTGCAGTCAATTGTGTCCGGTACGAGGCGGGCAAAGCCCGAGCGGGGGAGCACAATCACTCCAACCTGGCACGCGCCGGCGACGGCGAGAAGCTTCCCGCTTGGATTGACGGATATTTGGTGGATTTCGAATTGTAGGTTTGGGGTGTGAAGGGTCTAGCTAAGGTCAGATATTCAAGACGCTTTCAAAGGGAGGTGAATCGACCTTGTAGCCCTTTGCACCCGCAGGCTTTGCAGCCCCAAGGGAAGCGATGCGGACTTCTGCACCGGCGGCGACAATGAGGTCGGCGTCTTTGAGGATCATGACTTGGCGGCGGCCGGCGACATTGCTGCTGGTCGCGGCGGAGAGCTCTTGGGGCGCCTGGGATGGCGAAGGGGAGAAGATGGGATGGGCAGCGAGCAGAGCAGCCCAGTCGTCTGCAGACATGGCCGGCGCGTGACTGTCACCTGTCACTTGTACGCGTCGCTGCTTGCGCGTCTTAATCGTTTCCGTTTCCTCCACCATGACCTCTATCGGCACAGGCTACGATCTCTCTGCCAGCACATACTCCCCCGACGGCCGAATCTTTCAGGTCGAGTACGCCAACAAGGCCGTCGAAAACTCGGGGTAGCTACTCTTCTCCCATCCCCAATTCGCTGCTCTTCAACCCCACACCAGAACCGCAATCGGCCTCAAGGTCAAGGACGGCGTCGTCCTGGCCGTCGAAAAGCTTGTCCACTCGAAACTCCTTGTCCCCGGCGCGAACCGCCGCATCCAGACCGTCGACCGGCATATTGGCCTCGTGCGACGCTAATTACATCGCCAGACCCATTACTGACCCTGGCGCACACAGGCAACCGCGGGGCTGCCTGCAGATGGGCGGACAGTCGCCAACCGGGCGCGCGATGAGGCCGCCAACCTCCGCGACGTCTACCGCTCGCCTCCCACACTGAAAGTACGTGCCTTCTTTCGGGATCAATAGCCTGCTCTGACCTAGCCAGACTATCGCCGACCGCCTCGGACACTTTGTCCAGGTGTACACTCTCTACTCATCTGTGCGGCCGTTCGGCATCAGCACCATCCTCGGCGCGGTCGACAAGGATGGCCCCGCGCTGTATGTCATCGAGCCCAGCGGTGTCTTTTATGTGCGTCCGTCTCGTCCGCTGTGCTCAAATAAATACTAAGGGATGGCCGGTTTAGGGCTACCATGGCGCGGCTGTCGGCAAAGGTCGCCAGCTCGCGAAGACGGAGCTCGAAAAGCTCAAGCTGTCGGAACTGACCACGCGTGAGGCAGTCATGGAGGCGGCGCGCATGTATGTGTTGCTGCCTAGAAGTGACATCTAGGAGACTCACCAGCCCCTTAGCATCTACCTTGTGCACGAAGACGCGAAGGAGAAGGAATTCGAGCTCGAAATGTCGTGGATCGGCCCGGAGACGGGTGGCCAGCACGTCGCTGTACCGAAGGACCTGTTTGACGCGGCGGAGGCTAGTGCACGGGAGGCTCTCGTATCGGGGCTAGAGTAGTGTGAAATAATGAACTCATTTGCTGTGTATTCTTGCTCTCCTTTCGCTCACGCAGGTCAGATGGAGGTTTAAATGGTTAATTATCCGGGCGCTCTATACGATCTGCTCCAGCTCTCGCGCATACAACAGCGACGCAGCAATGATTTTCTCTTTTGGAATATCCATTGTCTCCTCGCCTTTTTTCGCAAATGTGATCGTGCCCAAGGTCAGGTTAACCTCCCACCCGCGCTGGAAGAATGTACAATCGAGTTATGGCATGCCTTGAAGAGACCCAACGAAACGAACGCACCTCCTGCGCAAAGACCAGCAGATCAGACTGCGAGTTGAAGAAAAGCAGAGTGGCGGCGTCCTTGAGTGGCAGGCTCTCGTACGCCGTCTCCTCGCAACTTGCGATCTCATTCCTGAATGAATGAATTACATGAGTCCACACTTGTTCAATTTCCACGACGCAGCCAGGACTAACCGAATCGTGCCCATCAGACTGTCCACAAAGTATCCGTACTCCGTTGCAGGCGTCTCCGCGCGTGCAGCCCCATACCTTTGCGTAGCTGCCCTCCATGAGCCAGCGCTCGAGATTTACGGGGTGCGCGATATACGGGCTCTCCACTGCGGCCGCGGGCAGGCTCTCGAGTGCCGTGTGGAAGTCCGCGATGCGGTTCTGCGTCAGCAGGCGGATGAGGTGCAGGCCGCGGACGGGGTACTCGTTTTGCGACGGCGGGAGGTTGCTGGACGGACATCACAATAAAACACCGTTATTCGTATTGTCTCAGACGACGCACGTATAGTCGGTGTAGAATGTCTGGAGCTGGGAGAAATAGCGGTCGAACGAGGGCACGTCTTGTGTACGGATGCTCCAGAAGGCGCCGATCTCGAGGATTTCGCCTGCACCAAGGCCGAGTCAGTTTCGCGTCGTGATTGCGGGCGCCTGGAGGACGCACGCGCGACGACGAGGTCATCGAGGTTGAGGTCTCCTTGAGGAAGAAGTAAGCCCGCTTGTATGAGGCCCAGCTAGATGACCGCAGTGAGATGAATAGAGTGCGGTTTATGCAGTTGGAGAGGGCAACCTTGAGCTGTGTCAAGAGGCGGCCGCACTTTTTGAGGTCTAGCGGCTGGGCGGCGAAGGCGGCTTTGAGCTCTGTGTACTGGGACTTGAGGGACATGGAGGTGAAGCGAGAAGGCAGACACGGTAGGACGCGTCACGCAGCTGACGCGTCGCTTTCTTCCTCCCATTCAATTTCCCATCCCTTTCTCCCTCTCGCCATGGACCGCATCGACTTCCAGCAGCTCAAGTCCGGCGAGGTCAACCTCGGAGTGCGCATCTCTTTCCCCGCGCCCCGAATCGCTGATTTATTCTGTCGCGCTAGACCTCGATTATGGCCGTGCAGTTCGCGGACGGCGTCGTTATTGGCGCAGACAGTCGCACAACCACCGGCAGCTACATCGCCAACAGGGTAACAGACAAGCTCACCCACATCCACGACCGCGTCTACTGCTGTCGCTCGGGCTCCGCGGCAGACACCCAGGCCGTCGCAGACGCCGTGCACTACAACCTCCAGATCTACAGGTCCGCCTTCGTCCTCCTACCCTGCAGACTCCACTGTGCTTATACACCCCAGCCAATCCGCAGGGGCGCCGCCCACGGTACACACCGCCGCGTCGCTGTTCCAAAAAATCTGCTACGAGAACAAGGACGGGCTCTCTGCTGGGATCATCGTCGCCGGCTGGGACAAGGAGGTTGGCCCCAGCGTGTACAACATCCCTCTCGGAGGCGGCCTTTTCCGCCAGCCGTGGGCCATCGGCGGTAAGCGCTTCGACTCGCCCGCCGACTATTTATTTAATTGCAACTTAACTAGGCTCCGGCTCGACATATGTATATGGGTACTGCGATGCAACGTACCAGGAGGGCTGGGGCCGCGACGAGACCGTCAACTTTGTCAAGAACAGTGCGTTTTGTCTACCTCTGTTTCCTGCGTTCCTCACTCGCATCCGCCAGCTCTCTCACTGGCAATGTCGCGCGACGGATCCTCGGGCGGTGTAATTCGTATGTGCGTCATCACCGAGGCGGGCGTCGAGCGGCTGTTTGTACCGGGCAACGAGCTGCCCAAGTTCTGGCAGGGAACCGAGGTCCTGTCCCCGCCAAAGGAGAAGTTTAAGGCGGCAGCGCCTGAGCCGCAAGTCGTTCCCATGGCTGTCGAGTAGATACTAAATAATCAAACCGCATTTATTCATTCCCCCCGTCCCTTTAAATTAATGAGCGCCTAAGATGAAGGAGGCTCTTGCACCCACGGCCACGGCCACGGCTCCTTCTTTTCACGTTCCTCCTTAATTTTAGTCCCGTCTGTGGAGCGCTTCTTCCACCCCCCTCCTTCCCACATCCGCACGCGCCACAAAGCAACGCCTAGCGGCGCCACATCTACCTCATCTGACGCGCAGATAAGAAACGCGTGGCTCCTCTTACTATCGCTTTTCTGCGCTGCACGGCGATCGCTTCCTTGCTGCGAACGCGCCCCAGCACTAAACCGCCACGCCCCTTCCACCCCCAATATTCTCGTCAGCAGTGCATGCAGCCGCGCGCGCTGGACGCGTTGAGGGAACAGGGGAACGCCGTTGTACAGCGGCACCCGCTCCTCCGCATGCGGAGCTGTGCGGACCTCGCGAGTCTTGCCGTTCTCCGCGTCGCGCGACGGGGTAAGGGAAGCCATAAACGATCCCGCATCAAGTGGCGACACGAAGGCGCGCCCCACGGACGCGCGTTCCCGGAGCTTCTGCTCCCAGTATTCAGACGGGTCGAGATGATGCTCAGAGACCGGCGACGTCGGGGCAGGTGCGCTCGTTCGGTGCAGGACGCACAGGGGGGGCAGCTCACGCTTCGGCCGCAGTGGGGGTTGCGACGGGTCCACCGGCGGAGCGGCGCTCATGGCACCTGCGGTGGGCGGCCGCTGCTTGGTCGTGGGGTCCCGATTTACCGGGGGCACAACAAGGACGGCAAGCGCGCCGGGGCGCGGGAGGGTCCCCGTCGTTTTGAGCAGGTCCCACTCCGCGCGCGTAAGACGGTTGACGATGGGGGACCGCATGGATGCGGGGCCAGTGCGCGTCCGATATAGCGCCTCGAGCTGCTTGGCGATGAGCTGGAGCTCTTGGAGGACGCGCAGGCGCAGAAGGTGCCCAATCTGCTGCGCGAGGCGTGGGGGCGCGGTGGCGCCGAAACGTTTGTATTTGCCTGCCGGGTATTTCAATCAAAGATTGTTCGCAGACGCGGGAAGGTGCACAGATACAGACCGCGACTAAGTAGACCAGCGAGCGTTTCCCGCCAACACCCAACATACACACCGCGGCCGGCTTTGCGTCTTTTAAATTTGGGGTGTTGGATGCCGTCCGGGACCAGGACCAAGGGGAATTTAGACTGTTGGAATGCTCGAGGCACTCTCATCGGTGTCAGACGAATCATGAAGTCTGTGGAACAAAAGGTGATAAGCCTACAACAAAAACGCGAAGAAAAAAAGAGAACCCGCGGGGAGATACCGCTCAGTAAAGAAACACTGGCGAATTGGGCTCGCGAGCATGCGAACTGGCAAGACGATAAGGAAGGCTCGTGTTGTAGTTTTCTGAGGCGCGTACGGTATGGGCTAGACCACCATATGCGCTCCTGGGCGGACATCTCTCGCGGAGGATCATATTCAAGTTGGTCCCGGGGCGTCTTGCGCCTACCCATTCGATGGACAGGGGGCATGGACTTGTGGCGAACATAGTCGTGTGAGTTGGTGATGATATTTCCCGGGGAGAGAAGAACGGAGCGCGGATAGTCGGCGGGGAGAGCAGAGGGCAGTGGGGATACAGGCTTTCGCAGTGAGAGCACCGGGGTACGTCGCGGGGACGGAAAGTGGCCAGACAGAGGGAGTTTGATGAGACGAGGGAGGATGCGAGGCATGACCGTGACCGTGTTCTTTCTTCAAATTTTCAAACTGCCAAGTCTACCGTGTTAATCTTCTGTCTTTTGAAATGTACATATGAACAATTTAGATTTAAATACGTGCTATGTGCATGCTTCCTCCTCCTTCCACGAGCCGTAAAAATGAGAGGTAACCGACATAAATACTATGCAGAATTTGGTGTTGGGATTTTGTTGGGAACGCGTTGAGGCTCAAGCCTTTAACAAGAAAAAGGTTCCACACTTAGTTCAGGCGCGGGATTCGGAAGGTATGGGTGGGTGCATGGCCGCTGCAAAAGGACAAGAGATGGGGAAAGATCTCAGAGGCAAGAGATAAAGAACGTACTGCCTTTGAACCAACACTTTCCCTTGCTGAGATGGAACTAGAAATTAGATGTCAGTTTCCCTCAGCCAAAAATCATAAGAAACTGCGGGCGCACACATTTGGGACCGTTGGGACAAACATGGCCCCAGCAACACGAGTCCCCGTAAGGGCACGCCAAACCTGAAAGGAGATGTGTTGCCTGAATCTCGATGAGCGAGCAACACACCATTTTTAAGCCAGTTGCAAGGCGCCTTTTTCGCACAGCTGGCCAAGGTAGCCAGCTGATCCCGAGTTAAATTGTACTCGTGCGAGTACTTGCATGCAGCAGGCTGATCCAACTTATTAAACGGTCATGCAGGACACAAAAAGTCTAACCTGCTTAGAGCACGTCATTAAATAATGTTCATTACACGGCGCTGGATTTTCTAGCGAGTCCACCGTGTCAGTTGATTAAATGTATGGACCAGCGCACGAACGTTTGTGTAAGGGCTGGAGCACGAGTCAGCCGAGAAAGTATATGCACAATTGAACGAACATACGAGTGAAGGGTCAATGGCGCGTCCGCCGCTGGTATGCGAAACCGGAGACTGAGGACTTATGAGCCCGCCATTCGTAGTAACGCAGCTCACACTCAGAGGCGTAGGTTTCTGCGCTATTCGCTGCAGTTGTGGGTTCATGAAAAGACCGTCCACTGATAAAGAAGGGAGGGGCATGTTGCCAATCGAACCGGCGCTATCCCCATCTGCCAGTAACATCACCAATTTACCAAGGAGTTGCTCGGTTTGCAATGCGTCGAATGTCGATATGTACTGGGGGCCGTTCGCGCCTGCGAAGAGTTATAAACATCAGCGAACAAAGTTGGAACGGCGCACCGGCGAGGAAGACCCTTAAAGTTTGGGGGAAACGAGCGTAAGTTTGAACATATTCTAGAGGAAACAATCAATTACCGTCGAGCGCAGACATAATAGTGCACTGCTCACCTCTGATTTTCTCGTCAGCGCCATCGTAACCGACATCTACCAAGGAAAAACGCGGCGAACACTTGCTAAAGCCCTGTCCAAATGAGGTAAGGTCGAGTTACTCGCTCTGTAGGAAAACGCACCGCCAAAAAAGCGTCAAACAGTTGCACAGAACAGATGTTGCTACCGACAAGCATATCAAGAAGTTGACCTCTGTTAAAGTAGATGGTGATCCAGAATGAAATCCGTCCAAATGTAGCCAGGTCGTCTGGAGAGAGGTGGGTTGCGATTTTCTGCGTCAACCCCTGTGCCGCGAGCATGCCACCCTGGTGACCTTTGGCAAGAAGAGATCTATCCAGCCGCGTCGAGACAAGGCATTGTTGATAACACACCTTGCGCAAGGAGACCTTCATTAAAGAGCTTCTCGTCACCATTTATAACGCATAAAATAAGAGGATTCTGATTCTATGAAATAACCCAGTGAGAAGAAGATAAAGGGCGGACGGGCACCTACCTCAAACAAGTCCCACTTTGAGATCTGTCTATGCAAAGTAGAGACCTGCGTTTGGTGTGCCCTGGCCTGGCGCTCGGAGCTTCATAAGGAGAGCAAATGAGTTCAGACGCTGAGGGAAGTGGACGAGAAGACGGACGCCTCGACCTCGGCTGCGTGGGCTTGGTGCCACACAGCGACCTCCATCTTAAGTTCGGCGACCTGTGCTTCTAAGAAAGCATTTCGTTTGACCGTCGCGTCGGAAAGGTCTGATCCAAAATGAGGGTTAAAAAATGAGGGAGACATGGATACGTACGGACAAGTCGGCCAAGAGCGTCGTCCCTGGAAAACAGCCTGGACGTCAGTGGCGTGCGTGTACAGAGAGACGCGCGCGACACCCACCAAGCAGCTGGGCTCGGCTCCCCCATCGGTTGGGTGGCCATGGCGGGGGAAGGAAAGGAGTGTCGTCAACAAGACAGCGGGGAGGAGACACGTTTAGTCAATTCAGGGCCTTTAAAGCATAAGTAAAATATGAAGTCAAACTGGCTTCTTCGGCTTCTTTTTGCTCGGATAGAAACTGACGGGAAATGGAATGTCATAATTTTAGCGCGTCTTCCAAAAGTCGCACGAAGCCGAGACGCGGCGGAATACAGGTCGCCGTTGTTGGACAAGATAATGAAACGCGGTGGGCAACTTTCTCTCAGGATCACCTAAATAGGAAATACATCTCCCGAAACAGGATTGATAGAACATAAAACGCTAATACGCTCCTGCAGGGTCCTTGTGCATGTCAGCTGCAGAAGCACGCATTAGCTTCACCATCACGGAGATCACCCGACACGCACCACCTCTGAACTTGCATTTGTTAACCTTGTAGAACGGGCATTTGGTGGTGTGGGGACACGTATGGCCGTAGCAGCAGGCATCGCCCCAGGTACACGGCTCTCCTGTATCAAGTATTATACGACAGCAGTGGGCATCACTGCTGCATCAGACACACCTCGGTTGATCATTGGGCACGGCCCCAGTCGCGCATTCTGGCGCATCTCCTCGAAATGATCCTCATTCAGCAGATAGTCGTGCCCGTATTTGCATTTCGCCCCGAGCTTGCAGTTGGAAAGGTAGAAAAGGGTGCACGGAGGTGGTGTCTCTGAAAAAAAAAGAAAAAGCTGAGCACAATAGCGGTACGTCGTCAACACTCACGCTTCGATAGACGCTAACGCCCAGAAACAGATCCGTATCAGTATACCTTCGGACGCAGAGGTCTACAGCACTCAACGAAATTGGGATTAATGCGTCTGGTGCCCAAAGGAACCGCCGGTGCATAAGAACCGTCCCCGCTCGCCTCAGTCGAGGGGCTTTGCTCGCGGGCGGTCCTCTCACGCAAGTCCGGCGCTGCACGTTGCAACACACGAGAATAACTTGGTCCTGTGGAATTCACCTCGTCTGACTCTCCGAGCGACATCTTTGACAATTCATCAAGGACTGTATCAGTCTCGGTTACCATCTGATTTGAGGGGTATGAAGGGGTCATCCATCGACTTCCGGCGGCAAGCTTTTGAGTCATAAAGAGGTCCGGAATCTCCAGGGCGGGTAGATCTAACGCAGCTATTGCGGCGGCCATCTGTGTGTACCCTTTGAGGAGAATTAATTTCTCTCGAAATCCTGCTGTGATTTGTGAACGCAGACTGGAAACGTATCCATTGTCGTGACAACCTAGTATGTTTTGTTGGTTCAGTACTTGCAGTCGAGATCTGATGGTACACAAACCACCAAAAATAATCTTGAAGGTTTGGGGCAGGCGTATGTCGTCTTCCAGATGTACTGCAGGACAGCAATAAGCCAAAAGAGTGCTGGCTGAAGCAGATTATGCACCTTTCAACTTAGCATCAGCTGCCTCTTTCATGCTTCCAACATCGACCATGGTGAACCGCTCCGTGGCTTGATTAAATCCGACCACAAATTCATCAAAAAAATTGTTGAGTGGACCCAGGCCGACTCGACCAAAAGTATCAGTCAGTCCACGCTTATTGTAAAACAAGTAAATCCAGAGTTGGTAAGGACCACCGCCGTATTTTGCGGAGAGAAACTGTGTGATGGAGTCCGACAATGAACGCGCAGCCAGGTGTCCACCTTCTTGGCCTTTAGAAATAAGATCACTTGAAAAAATCGCGCCGTCGCCGTCTATCAACGTGATTACCCGATAACCCTGTGGTCGTCAACTTTCAGGGATGTTGGCGTGTAAATTTAGTCACCTTGACCGAGTCTTTCAAAAGTTCATGTTCCCTTAAAGTTTCTTCTTGCAGTTTGCGAAGTTTACTGCACTCAGTTTGTAGTCCGAGAATGGCGAGTTTGTACACATCTAGTTCGCCCTCAAGATGTCGAATTGTCTCTTGGGATGATTTTTCGAGACTCATGAAATTCAATACGTCTTCTAATGTCTGGTCTGTCGTCGTCATGGCTATATAAAACGAGAAAACTAACTCTGTAATTGGTCTAAGCCGAGCTCACTATGACAGAGGGCAGTGAGCAAGGTTGAATAGAAAAGCACAAAGAACAGACATTCGGTTTCGATACTCCTGCGAGACACTTGATGAGGCAGCTGTAAGTTCCATAGCACTGGTAAAATTGATGCAGAACAGCAGAGGGCAGCACCGTTATAAGTGTCTGTGTTGCGGGAGGAGGCGTGGTCCACGGTCTGCAACGTGTGGGCGTGAAGCCTGCAGGAAGGTGTGTGTTTCATGTGGGCAACGTGTAAGGGCGGACCAACACGAAGTAATGCAAAATTGGCGCCTGGGAACCAGGGCGGCGGAGAACTGAGATGCGGCGCCAAGGTGAATCAACGAACGGGAAAAGACGTAAGGAAGCTAAAGTCGGTTAGATAGATGACCCAAGCTGGACATCGAAACAACGGCGTTGGCCGATGCATAGAGTCTGGCCAGCATTGGGCATCGACTGGGCACGTTATGCAGCAGATCCAGAAATTAGTGCCGAAGATGTCCAGGCAAATGGCAGGCTCGTCAGAAGTTTTATTAAAGGTGCTCGGAGTACACGCGGAAGATTTACAGCTCGAGCAAGACTTGAGATGGTCGAAGTCGAGTAGGAGAATGTCTGTCACGCTTTGTCAGACAAAGCATCACGTGATTCGTGACATGCGTGATAATAGGTCTCTCTCTTCCTCTCGCGACACCACTCCGCTCTCATTCATCCTCGACGCGTTTCCTCTTCCTCAACCACCAGTTCTGAATATGTCAGACCTTTATACGACTCTTCACGTCTCCCCGAGGAAGAAGCGATGTCCTCCAGACCGCGACGACAATACCACAACCCCGAAGAAGCTGAGAACCGCGTTTGTATTTCCTGTTTGCAGTTTGGGAGGACTAGCATCTGATCTTGTACTGAAGAGCTCCAAATCACCGCACTCCCGTGTCGCACAAAGTCGGAGCCTCGGGTACCCCCCAACTCCCAGCCCATCTGTCGCGACTTTGTACCGTGCACACAGGCCTCCAACACGCACTCTCTCATGCACTCGCGACATGCGCCGTATCCCCGACCTCGGACACGGGCATTGTTCGCAACGTACTGAACAACTTGTCACTGAGCACTTACACTGGGTTGACAACGCAGTTTGACGTCGACGATCTTCGCAGACTGTGCTGGATCTGGGAATGGGACGGAAAGATGTTACCCTCCGGGCCCTCGCCGTCTGTTTCAGATGATGATAACCCATTCCTGGAGGTCAAACCACCCCAAAAAGACTGGACGCGGGGTGCAATGGGCATCGTTCTTAGTCCTGCCACTCACCACTCCAGGGTGGACGGAAAGCGAGTCCCTGCGTATGGTATTGGAATCGAGGTTGAGATGGACATTGACAAGGACATGCCTGGTGGCATGGCGGCCGTCGCTCGGTGGACAGCCGCCGGGGAGAGCCGTCGGGATGCGTTTCGCGAGAAAGTGAATAGCTGGGCGATGGTGGGTTCTAATTCGATCTTCGCGTCCCCTTTTGTTCATTTCGATTCTGCAAGCTTCACACAGGTGTTACTCCGATTCCTCCCATTCCTTGCGCAGATCTCCCTCGCCTTTCCGTATCGACTAAAGCGACGTCTCTTACTCGTACTCTTGCCTCCTTGTCGCCTAAATCCTCCTTGTCTCCCTTCAAACTCCCAGCACCTCCAGCATCTCCATCCCGTTCGCCCTCCAAGTCCAAGAGTGTTCCTCAGCCGTTCGCGATCCCCTTCCCTCTCACCTCTTCTACTGGCGCGAAATCCCCTACCAAGAATTCTATTGTCTTCCCACAAACGCCCTCGTCGCGATTGAACCGCCCTGCGACGGAGCTGACGCCGCGCACCCCAAGAACCTCCGTTTCTTCAGCCTCCGAAGCTCTTTCTCAGCCTTCTACGCCGGTTCACCAGCGCGGCGCCACTGCCGCCACCGTCCCAAAGACCCCATCTTCTTCTCGACGCGAGGCACTTTATGAACGCCTTCGTCAGCGCTCACTCACGGCCTCTCCAACCAAGGCTGCCAGCAGCGAAGTGACAGGTGGGAAACTGACCCGTGACCAAATGCTCAAGTTGGGACAAGACGAGTTGCGAAGGAGATGTTTGTTAGGCCGCCTGGGAGGGGTCGCGGAAAGTGTCTGGATGTGAGTTGTTCTACTTGCGCGCTGACCCGTGCTTATTTAAATCGTGCAGGATGTTCTCGGCGCCTGCGCCCGGCTCACCTGCATCCCCGATGGTTCGTAAACGACGCACGCTGCCCATGTCCGAGGTCATCACTGCCGTGATCAAGTCCTCGCCCGTCCCTCTGTCGTCGGCGGAAGCAGTCGATTCTCTAGCGATGCTCACGAAGCTATGTCCGTTCTTCCTGAAGCAGCTCACTATCGCCGGCGAAGAGTGGCTCGAGATGCCCGCTCCGTCCGCTGGAAGCACCGAAGGCATGCCCTCTAAGAAGGCGCTGGCGCCCGGAAGTCCTGGAGCTGTACTTGACAGTGCGGAAGCGTTGGTTACCCGGAGCCCGCGGAGAGTCAAACGCGAAGCGGGCGGGCTGCGCGAAGTTAGGGAGATCATCCGCAGAGAGCTCGAACTCCAGGATTGATCCCTTCGCCTTTTCTTTTTTAGTGCTTCATTTACTATCCCAGTGCATCTGCTTTATCCCGTACATATTTTGTATCATACCATAGTGCTTGTCATCTACCTACTGCTTCATAAAATTGCGCCACATACCTCCAACGTCACCACACCCAAACCTATGCTATATGCGTCCGACAATCTTGAGCGCAACATTCGGGTGTTTTCGCAAGCCATTATAGCATATTGGGTGTATTACATAGGAGATTACAATGAATACAGGCTTCGCCGCATGCTAAGGCAGGAGGAAAGACACTCGTTTGAACCAATGTATTATCAGTTGGGCTTCTCCTCAGTCCCGTTGGCTTTAGTAGTCGAGGCGTTCCGGTTTGCGGCCACCCTCTCTCTGACACTGCGCTCAAACTCCACGCAGTCGACGACGCGCCCCTCTAGTCTGCTTGTCTCCGCCGCAAAGACCGTCATATGGCTCTTGACTACCTCCGCGAGAGTGGTTCCAAGCGCATCCTGGCGCCCTGTCCGCACCGCCTCTACAAACGCGCGAATGAGGCCCAGATCGCCGCCTCCGTGCCCGCCGCCTTCGTCGCGTGGGACGCTCGTGGAGCGTACGCCCGTGCGGAAATCATGGACGGTGAACGTACGCATGTCGCCGACGATTTCGCCGTGCGTGAAATGTAGCCTGACCTGGCGGTCGCAAATGAGGGATGTATACGCAACCATGGTGAAAGATGCGGTTGCGCCGTCGGAGAACTCGAGATTTACGACCTGCTGATCACAGACGTCGTTGGACGATTCGTAAACACACTGCCCGTATGGGCCTGTGCGCAGCGCATGCGTAACGTTCTCAATATCTGGCAAACCGTCGACGAGTGGGGACACGGGCCAGCCGGTCTTGCCGCGAGAGACTGGGTCCAGGTAGACTGTTGGCTTTAATCAGGCCGGCGCGATAAGAGAAAGGAGCAGGGATACTGACTCTTCTTGGCACTGTATGCGCAGTCTTTTTCCATGGGGCAGTCGAGGCAGCGAGTAGCAGAGCCCGCTTCCGGGGGCTTGGAGGATTTACGGAAATGCTGAAGAGAGCCAAACGACGAGACGCGGGAGGGCATTGAAGGCGACAACCAGAAGCAGATAATATCGATATCACTGAACGATTTTTCAATGACAGATTAGGATGTCGGGGACAGAACTCACTGGCAGCACTTTGTCATGAGCGAAAACGAGCTCTGGGCCACATTGTTCCAATTACCCCGTACGTATGAATGAGCGAAGTGGTAATATCCGACCTAGAAGGTATGAGGGTTAAAACATCAAATGAGAGTGGTAGTAACTCACCGGTTCGACCTGGACGATATTGACAAGTTTGCCGAGTGTACCAGAGCGGACGATTTCTGTGATCTCACGGCTGTAGGGCGAGTATCGCATCACTGGGCCCAGATAAAAGAAGGGAATGTGCGAGAGCAGAGTGCACGCGTACCGTGGCCCATACCAAAGATGGTGCCGGCGCGGCTCACCGCCTCCTCGATTTCGATGATGTCCTCGAGAGTCGTTGCCATCGGCTTCTCGCAGAGGATGTTGTACCCCTGAGCTGCGAACGCCAGGACAACCTCCTTATGCATATGGTCCTGAACTGCGACAACCACCGCATCTGCGAGTCGTCTGCTGATGGTATTTATCGTCTCCTCGGACGCGGCGTGGAGGTCCTGCCAAGTGTTGAAGACGAGTGTGTTGTCGACCTTGTGGAGGTCTGCAAAGCGGCCCTGGGTCTTCGGCCGTGGCTCTGCGATGGCGACAACCTTGCAGAACTCGGGAGACTGCAATGCGTATTCTGCGTACGCTTTACCGCGCTGGCCACATCCGATGATTGCGATAGTGACTGGGGTGCGAGGGAGGGCGGGGATAGTCGATTTACTTGATTTTCTGTGGAGTATATTTTTGGTGGTAGAAAGCAGGTGGGACATGGTTGCTGAGCCTGATAGACATCAAGACGAAGTCGGAAGGTAGTGCAATTGGTCAAACACGGTCACGCGGAGGCGATACGACCACGTCGCGCTTATTATGAACGTGGAGGGAAGTGAAATCATTAAAATGTCTGTCTAGAGACACCACGTCGCGCGCGCTCAAGCTACCGCTCAAGAATCGAAGTCCTGCGAGCTCATAGACATGCATCGAATTGATCTCGACGTACTTCGACCTGCCGGAAATTACCCTGTCCCAAGTCATCCCATTTTTTCAAACCTCGTAGGCTCGACCGTCGCCTGGTGCTACAAAAACGTGGAAATAAAGAGAGCTAGTTCACGCGCTCTGGGCGGAGGCTCTCGTAGTCCTCGTATAATGTGCAGCTAATTGTACTGCCCGATTTTTGAGATGGCCTGGTTTGCGTTCAACTGTGAAGAGAATATTGGAGATTTCCGCTTTAATCAGGTACACAACTAGGCTGCCGGAAATCATATTCTCGCGAACGCACTTCCTAGGTTCTGAGCGAAAGTTGTCTTTACCGACGAAGCCTGACGACAGGGATACCGAATGGCAGAATAATCCTTCACCAGCCTCAGGCTGACGATCTCAATGGCTGCATTTGAAGGCTCAGCAACGAGGAGAGCTGGCGTACATTGATTCTGGCTTGGGCCATTCAGCGCCTCCGAACTTCCGCAGACTCTCCCTCGGCCAGTATTGCAACTTGAAGCGCATCACCGCGCCGTTCGCGAGCTCGCTCGTGGTATGTTTGAACTCGCACTTCACTGGGGCTCGCGGATTTCAGCCGCTTTCCTCAGCGCCTCTCAGCGCCTGGCACATGTACAATTCCGAGAAGGTTGGGGACGGGATAGGAGGCTCGAACAGAATGCTACTTGAGGGTGAGTAGAAAACTGAGCTGTCCCTTGGGTAAACAAGATGAGAGCTGAGCGCTGAGCGCTGAGCGGTGAACAGTCGTTTATTCAACGGCCTAGGTGCGACTCGAATCATGATTTGATCAAGCGATAATCGTGACACAGCACTTAGCACTTGGCCACCACCACGACCACCACCACCACAGAATGTCGCACGTCAGTCCCACTTCACCCCCTGCGATTCTCGACCCTCATAGTCTTGTAGGCAGACAACGATCACGAAGACCTTGCCCCGTCCACCACTCCAGGTTTCCGACATCTCGTCCATCGCGCCTCATTCTGACTTGTTATATAGGCTACAAACCATCTGCCGCCAAATCCACTGATGAATACGCCAAGCTCGATGCCGAAGACGAGAGTCTTGCCCGCTGGAAAGCATCTTTGGGTACCGCACTCTAGGATCATGTTGCAATTACAATGCTGATCCCCGTTCTAGGTATTGTTCCCGGTGCTGGTGGCCCGGCCACTGGACCCAAGGTGAGCAGCCCTAGCTCCAGCCATTGTCTCCAGACTCCAACATGTCTTCGCAGGTTACAGTCCTGACTCTCGAGGTGCGCCTTGATGGCCGGGCCGGAATGCTTTCTGACATCACAGCAAGCTCGACTCGCCAACGCTTCCGCCTGGCAAGAAGATCGCCTTCAATCTTAGCGACACCGCCAGGCTCGCTGACACCAAGAAGAACCCCATTGCGATCAAGGAAGATGTCGAGTACAAGTCGGTGGCGCCCCCATGTGTCTTCTGTTCAATGTTGAACACAATCCAGCGTTCGCATCACATTCAAAGTGAATCACAGCATAATATCAGGCGTGCGGTACATCCAGGTAGTCAAACGTGCTGGAGTCAAGGGTATGGACATGCAAACTTAGGTCATCCACTTACTGATGCGCATAATCCAGTCGATAAATTGGAACAGATGTTGGGTTCCTACGGCCCACACCCGAATGGAGAGCCTTATACCAAGAATTTCGAGCCTGACCATTCGCCGAGTGGTGAGTTGATTTCATGCTAGGTTTTCTGCTCATGTACCGACTCGTATTGTGATAGGTATGCTTGCACGGTCCGGCACATACAACGTGAAAAGCCGTGTCATAGATGACGACGGCGAAATCTATGCCGACTGGGACTGGAGTTTCAAGCTCGCGAAAGAGTGGTAAATTTCTCCCGGGAGGATATGTAAATGTTCCTGTGCCTCGAAGTTGTTGGATATATGTTTTATTGCGATGCAGTAGGAATGAATTGTACTTGATGGCTGTGTACTTACTTTTGGACGCTATTGACCTCGACTCGAATTTTCGTTGGTAGCAGCAGCTTTCGGATTCGCGTGACCGTGATGCTCGCTCTCTCTCGCAACTGCAACGCGGTGTGGCGCGTCGGCAGACCGCAACTGCACCTCCAGCTCTCTCAATCCATTCTCCGCTTCGACCGATCCTCCCTTCTCTATGGCCGCGTCCCTACTCGCTCGATTTCGACATTTCAACCGCCCACGAGCAAAAACTGGGTAGAGCACCTTCCCACAAAAGTTCAACCGTACCTCTATCTTTCTCGAGTCGACAAACCTATTGGAACATTGCTGCTATTTTATCCGTGTGGTTCGTCGAACCGTTAGCAACGACTGAGTTCATCTAAATCCGACATCGTGCAGCTTGGTCGATCACCATGGCTTCATACGCATTGCAACTCCCTTTCACTACACCACTGACCTATATAAGTCTGTTCGGCATCGGAGCCCTCGTCATGCGTGGCGCAGGCTGTACCATTAATGACATGTGGGACAAGAATTTGGACAAGGCAGTTGGTAAAGACCGCCCACTGTTCGTTCAGCAAACATTCTAACTGCCCTCGAAGCGAGGACGAAGGAGAGGCCCATCGCGCGAGGGGATGTTAGTCGGGGACAAGCCCTTGTGTTCCTCGGCGCGCAGCTTTCAGCTGGTTTAGCTGTACTGCTGCAGTTGAATTGGTACAGGTGTGTCGTCCGCATGTCAAATCGAAAAGGATTGATTCCCATAAGTCCAGCATTTTACTAGGTGCTACTTCATTGTCCGTCGTCGTGATTTATCCCTTGATGAAGCGCATAACTCATTGGCCCCAAGCCGTCCTCGGTTTGTGGATTGTTTGTCTACTGTCCATGACTCAAGTACGCAAAATCAGGCATCGCTTTCAACTGGGGAGCTCTTTTGGGGTGGTCGGCGGTGGCGGGAACCGTTGACTGGAGTGTCTGCCTTCCGTTATACGCTGGAGGCGTCTGCTGGACGCTTGTATACGACAGCATTTACGCACATCAAGTCAGTGACTTGACTTCCTTTTTTCAGTTTTGAAGACGCTCAACGACGTGCAGGATAAAACGGACGATATCGGCGCGGGTATTCGGTCGACTGCGCTCCTGTTCAGAGAGCGCACTCGACCGATACTCAGTGCGCTTTCGGTCTCGTCGTTGTCGCTCGTGACCTACGCGGGCTACATGAATTCTCATGGCGTGCCGTTTTACCTCGGTGTCTCGTTGGCCGCAGCTCAGCTCGCCCGCATCATATATCGTACGGATTATGATCAGCGACAAAGCTGCTGGCAAGGGTTTGTAGATTGTGGTTGGTCGGGCTTCTGGATTTGGATGGGTGCCCTGGCCGATTATCTCCTTATACTAGCCTAACCAGACAGCGGTCAAGTTTATTATAATGCATGGTAGAGGAAAACATTGATACAGTTGGTCTACGAACGAAGAAAGCAAGAAAGACACTGGACTAATTAATAGTGGAAACACAAATGAGTACATATGTGTAGGAACGCAAAAGTATCGATAAACGCGTGAGTATTCTTAACAAGTCATTTACGCAGCATTGTGATAGGAAACAGCGGGCTTTGTACGGGTCTTCAGCCATCCGTGGAATGCGACGGCGCATATTGTCCAGCAAAACGCCAAGCAGGTTATGGCGACTGCCACTATGGCGAAAAGCATGATGTCTGCGAACGAATCAATATTACAGTGCCTATGCTCGAACAATAACTTACCGTCTCGACCACGACGCATTGCGGCGATAGTCACCTCCTCTGTTGAGAACATGAAGCTTATACCTCCACATGTAAGGAAGAAGCTGCCGAGAGCCTCTGTTGGGGGGCGGGACGGAAGAGTAGACTGCGGCGGAGAGACCCAGATGAAGAAGTACGTCAAGCACCGCAGAACAGCGAATGCAAGAAGCAAGTTTCCCCATAAGGTATGGATCTGCACCTGGGATAGGGCCTTTGGTTAGAAATTACGATCTTCGCAGCACCATTACACGTACTTGGAAGAGATATGTTTGGAAATGAGCGGCCATTACAGATCCGGTAACACCAATGACGAGAGCAGGAAACGGATTAAAACTGGAGGTGTAAGTTGCAGGCTCTGCGACGATCTCCGAGGTGTTAACCGCCAGCGCGGCGAGCCACCGCCGAATGGTTTTCGACTCGACGGCCATACCTACAAGGCCCGCAAACCTGTATCATAGATTGCATATATAAGGGGCAAGACACGACCATATGACTGGGTACGAACCAGAACATGACCTGCGCACAGCGTTAGACAATCAGAGGAGTCGAGATCAATAAATAATGACTGACAGCGATTCCTATGTGCTGAATTTGTTTAGTGGTATAAGGATCCCCAGGATTTGCTCCGAATCGCTCCATCCATGTGTTGGTAATGCCATAGAAGAAGATGAGGGACGACTCGACGAATTCGGCGGTTGGATAACGAGAAGAAGGTGCGCGGTTCCAGGACCAACCAAGATGAGAGCACCAGCCGAGGAATCTTGCAAACGAGATCAGGCCGTACGACCAGAAAATCCCGCCTTCTATATCGGGGGAATATTAGCAAGACAAAGCGTGAGTGCACAGAAGGAACTGGCTGATAAGGTGTGCCAAACATCCATTGATGTAGGTCTGCCTGCATCCGCCTAAAAATGGCTCAAATTAGTGTCCGCGGGAACGGGATTCCGAGTGGGGCATACCCGTGTATATTACAATTCCCGTCAGGAGCAAACCGAATCCCGCGAGAATAAGAGCCCCTTCTGTTGCTGCGAACGCGGCGTGGCCAATGCGACGAAGGAGGGAAATGCGGGGCGTGAAATGCAGATCATGGAGGGTGACATCCGAATGGGGAGAAGCTGGACCATACATGGTCGTCCCATCCGACATCGTTGAGGGGGATCGTACATGATTGGCCCATTGGTCCGTGTTCCGGTGGTTGAAGTCGTGAGTATGGACCGTACGGGGATCATCGTACGAATGACGGTGGTTTTTCATATCCTCAATCGAATCCAATTCCTCTGCGCCAACTAGTCCGATGTACTCCGGCCCTGTGCCATCAGACTCGGCGTCCTCGCGGCCCAGCAAGGCCTTCCAAAATCCCTTCAATGTGTAATGTTTTGCACTCCGCACGAAGGTGACCATGCGAAGAATGGCACTGAAGGCGTCGATGAACGTCAAGCAAAGTGCGACTATAAGCACCGAATAGCCGTGACGAGCATGACTTGCATCGGGATACCTGACAGTCACACAGGCCCGATTGAGATTCTGGACGACATACCAAAAGGAGACGAACGCGGATCACGTACATATTGGGTGTGAGCTTTCGGTATACAGAACTCGCTGCACAGGCTAGAACGACGGACGCGTAGAAAGCGAATACAGCTACTCCGTGCAGAGAATGCTTAACGGAACGCAGTGCAATACCTTTAAGCATTATGAGTGGTTATTAAAACGGAGGGACATAAATCTCACCCATCGGAAGGAAGACAAAGAAAGCCAAAGACATGAAGAGGGCATGGGAAATAATTAAACCAGGATGGCGGGCTGAAGCTTGTTCGGGGTCTTCCCAGTCGATGGTGTAGTACGAGGGAGGCGTCGGTTGGTGCAAGAGTGTCACCTCGGTCTCGTTCAACTCAAGCAAAGGCGCGACCCCATGGTGATGTCCATGCTCATCTCTCTTCGAAAACTGCAGCTGCCGCCGCTCAGCCGAGCCCGAGAGCCCCGCAGATGCACCGGAGACAGAGGCGAACGATGCAACCGCCAAGGAGGAGGCAAGGGCCAAAGTGAGAGGCTGCAGGCGCATTGCGAAAGAGGCGGAAAGTCATCTGTCTTTTCTGCTTATAAAACCACGGCCGGCATAATGAACAAGCAACTTGATCCATTTGTCTGGGCCTACAGATGACTCGGCCTGATGTTCTTGAACGTTCGAGGTCGCGTAATCCTCCGATTCGTAAGCCGAGCTTAGACATTCATCGACCAAAGTATTTCAGGTGGTGTGCATCTCCATCTCCGAGTGTCTCCGATGCCAGTCGAATAGGCACAGCCTGCCAGATCGATAGAGGCCGCCAATTGGCCGGATCCGGACATAAAAAGACGTGGGGATTGCCTCCTTCCCGTTGTGGACGAAAGCGCAGTGTGTTTGCTCAAGTTATTGACCTCGGCAAGCAAAGCGAGGAAGAAAATGCAACTTAGAAGATTCATTCGCAGCCCAGTGCGATATTCGACGCAGAGAACGGCCGCTCTGGACGGGAGGTGCGGTCGCAAGCGGGCAAAGTTAGAAAGACACAAGGCTGATGACGCCACGCGGCGTAATCAAAATTCGTTTTGTTCCGAACACAAAAACTAAGCTACACTTGAAATTGATTTGTCCATTTGTTTACTCGCCGGGAGTGTGGGAGTCGCCGGGAAGTCTCGCCGGGACTGTGGGAGTCTCGCCGGAACTGTGGGAGTCTCGCATGCCGGATGCATTACTGGTTGGCGACCTGCGGTGCCCTCAGTACGCGAGCCAGCCATATTTAATGCGCGCCAACCTTCAAGGTTCGAGCCCAGAATTCCGATTCCTCAATGCTTTGCCGGTTATTACCATCTGGAACGGATGAACCAAATTCCGCAGGTAACGGCTGCTGAGGGACGGGGACGCGAGGTATAGTGTGCGGCGCGCGAGAAGGGTATGTGGTGCCAGCGAGGGCGGGTGGCGGGGACGCGTCTGTCATTGGCGGAACATATGACGAGTAATAGGGTTGCTGGACCGTCTGCGATGCCCCATAGTACCCAGGGTGTGGCGCAGGTTCAGCGCGATAGTCCCCGTACCCATGGTGTGGCGCAGGTTCAGCGCGATAGTCCCCGTACCCAGGCGTGGGTCGACCACTGCCCATGGTCCCCAGACTCGCATTGCTCGAATGCCCTTTCTCCGAGCCGTCGAATCTGTCTGCTCTGTCCGCAGCAGCCAACAGGCCGGGATCGAAAGAGACAGCGTCATCCAGGAGGCGTCTCCTTCTGCTGCGGCGCATGGCAAGTGTCACCAAGCCAACGAGCAGAACAAGTCCAACGAGGCCAGCAAGGGCAAAAACCGTCCCTGAAAGGGCCTTGTTTTGCAGGAACGATTTTGCATGAGTAGCGGGGGCGGCGCTTTGCGATGCAGATGATGGTGATGTGACCGTGAACACTCGGGAAACCGTGTGTACAGCACCATCGGTGCCAGTAGTGACGTCTGGAAGAGCAGTGGTTGTAGCGGCCGCAGAGGGGGATGTTGTTGGCACAGATGGCGCAGATAAAGAGGTCGCACTCGATGCGGATGTGGAAGATGAAGTTGAGAGTGCAGACGCCGATCTGTAGCACAGCAATTAGATACCACGCGAGGCAAGACGCGAGGTTTATGAATATCTACGCACGATGAAATTGGCAAGGACGCGGAAGCGGATATTGAAGCACTAGACGCGGACCTGCACGCGTTGAACTTGAGTAAGCAATAAAAGCAAAAGCTGGACACTAACGAAGTTGGTAGGCCGAGGGTCGGAAGGCCGGGAAGAGTGAGAGAGGGGAACGGGAGGGTCGGCAAAGTTGGCAGAATCCCTTTCGTGGTGTCAGTCTCGCCGCCACCCCTAAATTAAGTCAGATAACGCGACATTGGTCGTTTTGGACGATGCGCACAATATACCACTCAGTACTGTCTTATTTCAGGCCAGGTCGTGGAAAGTAGGATAAACGCGACTTACTGCCGCCGAGGAGAGCCATGGAGGGGAATAACGCAAGCCTAAAGGAAAGTAGGGTAGAAGAGAGGTGAAGCCAGGACTGTTTGGGAATCTAAGCAGGCCAGAGTCGGGGTGGCAGGAGGATAAAGGAAGAGTCCCACAAAGAAAACTTATTGTGAACACGAGTGGAGCATAATGGCGTTGTCAGGGCAATTGTTCTGCTGCCATCATGGAGCATCGTTGGAGCGCTTGCCGTTTGTGCATGTGCCAGACGCGCGAGAGCCACAAAGGCACACATATCGGAGGCTGTTTGCCAAGTATTTACAATAAATCACGGAGGAAGATTACAATTTGCATTCAGCGCGACAAGCGCATCCCCGAACCGTACCGCTCCCCAGCCTTGCGCTCCATGATCTCCCGCAAGGGGCCCAACAGTCGCGTAAATGCCGGCGCGTCCAGTGCAGCCACCTTCAGTTTCGGCAAGGCGGGATCCTCCCGGTGCACCGCGCTCACCGTTGCGGCGCGCGGCGCCAGGCGCAGCAGAGAAAGCTCTGGAATGCGTTCAGGAGGAGAAAACGCGGAGCAGTCATTGACTCACCTCCAAAGTAGTCCCCCTTTCTTAAGTGCCCCACTTTGATTTCCCGCACATCCCCATTGTCGTCTCGATGAGTTTTCGTAGCGATCGCCTCGCCCTCCTCGACGAAGAAGAATGTGTCCCCCATCTCTCCCTGCCGCACGATCGCCTCACCGTCCAGATAAACCTTGCTCACGAGCGCGTCGGCAATTTTGCTCCTCTCCGACGCGTCCAGCGACGATAGAAGAGTAACGGTCGACAGGAATTGCTCGTACATGGTGCGTCGTCTGTGGGCAGCTTTTAATATGATCGTGCGGAAGGTAATTCGATCCAGCGCCCAGAGGGTGGAGGCCTCGATAGATACGACAGTGGCTGCTCGAGGGTGCCCGTACATGAGCGCCAGTTCTCCGAACGAGGTCCCTGGTGTGCACTCCGCGACTTGACGTCCAAACTCGGCATGGTACCCCGGCTGGAGGAACATCTCGTCTGGACTGAGAGACGCCGACGATCTGCTGTTCGTGAGCCACGTAGGCGGCAAAGGTTCAGGCCGAATATAGCAGTGTAGCAGCCCCGACTCGACAACGTAGAAGTACTCTCCTGCGTCGCCTTGCCGTATCACCACCTCATCCTTCTCTGTCGTTTTCTCCTGCATTGCGTTGAGCACTCCCGTCTCCTGCTCCTCATCGAGGTCGCGGAATATAAGGTTATCGGCAATAGATGCCTTGATACGCCGCAGCTGGTCGGCTGTCTTTATGAATACTGGGAGGGGCTCGTCGCTTTCCACATCGACAGCAATCGATTCTGCAGAGACAGACGTGCGCCGTGCAAAGATGGCGGAGTTTGGGGGGTGTAGATAGTCGCCAGGGTTGAGCGGCGCCGGCGCGTTGCCGTCAAAACTGGCAAACGGATTGGGATTAAGAGGGGACGTTGGAGCAAGCTGACGCCCGTCGATCTGGAAGATGGGAGGGCCGTCGGAGAGGAGGGCGTTTCCGGGCACATTGAGGGTCCCAAATGGACTCTGTGAAGCACTGTTTCGCAAGGAAGAGCGGTGGACGGGAGTGGCCTGCGAAAACGGAGAGACAGTGGATGGGCTGGATGCAGCGCTGAGGGGAGAGTCGACGAAGAGGTCTGTGGGGAGGTCTCTGGAGAAGGAGTGAGGATGTTGAGAGAGGACATCGCGTGTACGCGCCCTCTGTTCCTCCAGCCTCGACTGGAACCAGTTTGCACAAAACTGCAGCGAGTCTTTCGGCTGGACGCGATTGATGTCGCGAGTAAGATCCACCACCAGCGATTCAAACGTCGAGGACATGGCTGGTTGCGCGAAGCGCGTTCGTTAACAAAGCCAAACAACCACTTGAACAATGAAACAAAGTTCAATCCTCTCAAGAAAGGCACAACTAGCAAATGGTCTAATATATATGTAGGGTACATTGTTTCAATCCGCTTCATCCACCCACCCTCCCTCCATAACACGATCCATATATTCCCGCAGCCAGCGAGGCCGCTGTTCATGCTGTGCAATCAGTTGTGCTCGCCTCTGTATCCGGGCTTGGGTCTGCGGATCGTCGACGTTCTCATCCAGCTCGGCCGCACGCGCATTCGCGTCCATCCTGATCTGCCCTTCTCTCTGTCTCAACACAGCCCGCCTTCGGTTCCACACCGCGGGGTGGATCGTCGTCACAAGTAGTGTAACGAATGCTACCAGCTTCTGCCCAAAGCCAGGCTCTTCGGCGGGCACGCCGCGGCGAATGGTTTCCTCTTCAGCCTGGATATTGAAGTTTGCGAGTCCGTCAAAGGCCGCGGCCACTTGCTGGTCAAAGTCGTTTGCAGCAGCAGCTCCAGGACGCGGTACAGGGACCTGCCTTCGGTCAGCGGGACCAGGGTTCGCCTGGCCATTGGCAGCCGGGCGTACAGGTCCATTCCGCTGCTGTTGCTGTTGTTGGGGCTGCTGGTTAGGCGCGTTTGCTTGTTCAGCCGCAGCACGATTCCACCCGCGCTGAACACCATCCCGGATAGGCCGCCAGACTTCGTACAACATCCACATGACGATGAGGATACCGAAAACAGGTTTCCTCGCCGGCGCAAAAAAGTATAACAATACAGCTGTCCGGAGGAACAGCAAAAACAGCGGCAATATCAATGGCCGCAAAGGCAACTCAGCAGCAGGCTGGGCGACCAAATTTATATTGGGAGCCAGATTAGCGTTCGCGGGGTTTCGGACCGCTGCTGGAATTCCCAGTTGCTGCAGAAGCAGGTTGACATTCGGCAAGTTCTGGGAGGTAGTGACCCGAGTCTGAGCAGGATTCAGGATAGGCAAGGCCAATATTGGGAAGGTGGAGGCTAGAACATTCAACGCGTGAAGTTGAATCGCAGTTGGTTGTTCCGCCGACTCCACTAGTCGCAAGTAAGATTGACCTCTGCAAATACTGGTGAGTGATTGTTCCACACTGGAAGTTGGATAATTTACTCTATAACAACTCGCTCGTACTTGACTCCACCCTCGGTGGAGGGAGGGAATTCATCATCGAGGATGGATGGCCAAGACCAGCCATGACGCTCCACGGCGTGAATAGCGGAGAATCTCGCCGCGAGCGTGTCGGAGTCGAGGTGTGAGACCCTCAACTGCTCAAGGGCGTTGAGAGCCTGTTGGTGTCTTGCAGAAACATACGAGAGCGGATTGGCCGGAGCAAAGATAGACTGGGGCGGAGGGCGAGGAGCGAATGCCTGGGAAAGGAATGGGGAAGGCAGGGGCAACGGAGGCAACGGCGAAGGGGCAGCAAGGGGGACCTGTGGAACCTGTGGAATATCAGGTGGGGTGCCAGACCAGGCCGAAGGATGGACCGCCAAGTGGACGATGCGCGGTTCGTTAGGAGACTACAGCACGATGAATGAGATACACCAAAGGGATGCAACAGCGTCGAGCGGCCTACCTGCCAGAGCTCCTGGACTTTCTCCGTGTCGAGTAGGGGGCGACCTCTCCAGATAATGCGCTGTCCCTCCACGCGCGGCGCGCCCACACATGTGCGATAGATCTCCTGCTTAAGGTCGAGAATCGTACATGAATCCGGCACTTGAACGTTCAATGTGCGGGAAAAGGCGGGGAGTTCAACACGAATATCGACGACGCCGACCATGGAATGAGAGAAAGCCGGTGACACGGTGACACGCACTACAACGTGTGCGATCACGTAAGAACTCGTTAAAAGCCGTGATTGAAGATACAGAGTAGTACAGAACTCGTAGTACACCTTCTCCGCGTTCATTCATAATTCCTTGAACATAGTCGTTCAGGATCGCGTTCCACTTTTTCATCACTTTGGCACAATCAAGGTTGCCCCTTCCTTCGAGCTCTTTTTCGCAAGCTCCACCATCTCGATGACCATCTCTGCTTGCACCCATTTGATAGCGGGCTCCGCACCTTCGCGAATTACAGCAGCCAGGTTCCTGAAAAGGTTGGCGTAGGAGCCCGGCTCTGACGGCCATCTAAGTTTCGCGTTAATTATAAGTTGCAAAAACGGAATTAAACTCAGACGTAGACTTGGTCATGGTGACATCGTCCGCTTCAATACATTCGACGACCCCCCAGATGCTCTCAGGTTCGACGCCGTAGCCTTTCTCGTGAATGGCGCTTGGTGTTGAGATGACCTTGAGTTGATCTTCCTGGACGTCGACGCCATATTTCACATACGAGCCTTTGGTGCCGAGAACCGTGTAACGAGGTTGCGCCGAGCGAACAGATGTCAACTGTGCTCGTGCAATTGCTGTGACGGGCCGTGGAAGATTGGGGCTAGCATCGTAGTGCATAAAAATAGTAAACTGCGATCGCGTATGAGTGTGTCTTGAGCAGGCGGATTGAATATCAACTAACACTGTCGTCGACATCGGGATGGCCAACACCACGGTTATTTTGGACGAAAGCCGTAAGTCTGTCGGGACGACCGAATAACGCCAGAATCTGATCCATGAGATGTGTTCCCAAGTCATAAGTGTGCCCTGTGCCTGGGCTCGGCTCGTCTTTCCAAGTGTTTTTTGTTCCTTTGCGGTATCGGTCGAAGCTATGATGATTGAGATCATACCGATATGTTTGGATGGATTAAACGAACTGTGTCTCAAACTCGACAACATCCCCAATAGATTGCGGAGAAGATGTCGGAAGCGAAAGCAGTTTCTTCAGCGACAGAAAATCTGAATCGAATCTACGATTCTGGAAGCCGTAGAGAACGAGCCCTTTGGCTTTCGCGATTTCGCCGAGCTCCCTGGCTTCAGCAGCAGTAGATGTAACGGGTTTGTCGACCAAGACTGACGACAGATGGGCGATGATCGTATGAGATAGTATCAACGACGCGTACCATGTTTACCAGCCTCCAAAGCCGCCTTCGCATAAGAATAATGAGTCGGACTCGGAGTTCCAAGAATAACGAGTTCGATTTCAGGGTCGGCAAGGACTTGTTCCAACGTATTGTGGATTTTGGCCGTCACACCAAAGCGCTCGCGGAGCTTCCCCCCTTCAGATTGCGGGTTTCGCTCCAAGACGGAAACGAGGGTAAAGCATTCGGGGAGTGCCAGAATGAAGGGGACATGGAAGGTTAATCCCGCGAGGCCGACGCCCAGAACACAGGTCTTGATAGGTGTGATGCTGGTGGACATGTTGAGGGCACAAGCCAAGGGGCGACCTGCGGACGAACATGACCCGGAATGTTATCGGTCAAAATCTCCAGCGGAGCGTTTTGCCGGCTTCCCGACAACTTACGTCATTGGCGATCGAATAAATGTACCCCGCTCTTGCAAGTTGCAACGACGTTTCTTAATGCGACCACGACCTATCACGACACAGTTCATGCGGGTCTTCTTCCTCTTCCACCTCATACTCCCTGTGCTTAGCCAGCTTGCCCTTCCTCAACCACCGTTCTTACCTCCCAACGCGTCGAACGGCGCTCAAACCTCCTCCAAGTCGGCATCTCCGAATCCTCAATGGAACACCTTGCTAGGAAACCTCATCTACTTCTACGAGGCCCAGCGAAGTGGCCAGCTTCCGTCGACAAACAGAGTTTCATGGCGCAACTCCAGTGCAGTTGACGACGGAAAGGATGTTGGCCTTGATTTGAGTGGCGGATATTATGACGCTGGAGATTATATCAAAGCAACCTTTCCACTGGTAATTACACAAACACCGAACTCTGCCACCTATCTTACTTGAGTCCGACGGCAGTCATTCACTCTAATGTCTATTTGTTGGGGTACGCCCCGCTTTGTTTTCGAGCCTCACTTATTTCTCATACAGTTCACAGGTGCAATAGACTATGGACAAGGTGAAACCACTCCGCTGTTGCTCGCACCGGTTGCTCACCCCCACCACAGGATACGACATGGCCAACCAAACAGCTTATTTGGATTCAATGCTGCGCTATGGTCTAGATTGGCTCATAAAGGCAAGTAATAAACATCTACTTCCGTCTACGTCCTTTAATGACCCATTTATTTTATTTAGGCCCACCCTGCACCAAGCACCCTATATGTACTCGTTGGGGATGGTAGGCTGTATTCTCAATTATTACAAAACTGTTTCTCACCCATTAGCAGCAAACGTGGACGATGCTTACTGGGGCGGGGATCAGGGTATCCCCGCAAACCGACCATCATACGCCATTAATGACACGATGCCGGGGACCGATGCAGCTGCAGGTGCCTCCGCCGCATTTTCTGCATGCGCCGCGTTATATTCGAACAGGGGCTTCAACGGATCATACTCTAACCATCCGGCCTCGCTGCAGAACGACACTTACGCCCAAACGCTCCTGACACATGCCCAACAACTTTACTCGTTTGCTGTCAATGCTACAGGTGGCCAGAAGACATACCAGTCCTCAGTTCCTGAGGTCGCAGCGAGTTACGGCTCCTCAACTTATGGGGATGATCTGACGATAGCTGCCTTATTTCTCGCCTGGGCGAATGCGTCTGCTGCATTCTATCAACAAGCGCAAAATTATTTCCAACAGTACAAACTCGGTGGAGAAAAAGATGTATTCAACTGGGACTCGAAAACACCAGGGATCTACGTCTTATTTGCTCAAATCGCACAGTCATCTTCTGGCCTTGGCGGGAACTTGACCGCCTGGCAAGCTGAATGCGAGAAGTATTTTGATGCGATAGTGAATAACGACGGTCCTGGTTTTATGACAAATGGTATGCCAGCACAATGTTCGAGCCTCGGTATACTGACTGTAATTGAAGACGGGCTGCTTTACTACGGACGGAGACTCGTCTGACGCATCACTCAATCCTGCACTCAATGCTGCGATGTTGCTGACCCGATACGCTCCAATGGCATCTACGGCCGACAGGAAGGCGTCCTATGCCGTAAGCCTGTCCGCAGGCCACAGTTCTTTCCTGACATCCCGCCGCAGAAATTTGCCCAAAGCCAGGTAGATTATGTTCTCGGCAAGAATTCCATGTCAGGTCAGGATTGCGCCGGCTTCGGCTTTCGTATGCTTATACCGCCCGCGCCCAGTCCCATACGTCGTCGGATCCAACCCAAATTCCCCTGCAAATCCCCATTCGGCGATGGCTAGCGGGGGAAACGACATTGGCAATGTAGACACATCGCCCCCGCAGGAGGCGTACGTGCTGTACGGCGCTGTCGTCGGCGGTCCCGACCAACACGGCAGATTCTACGACATCCGCAGCGACTGGCCAGAAACGGAGGCAAGTGCATTCCAAGGTATTAATATCCTGCTCGTCAACTGACTGCGTGCAGGTCGCACTGGATTACAACGCCCCGATGCTGACGCTGGCCGCGATGCACGTCATTAACGACACCAATGATCCATTCTTCACGTCCCTCCAAGCAGGAGCGTACGATAAAGTACGGCCTTCGGGCCAGCCTTGCGATGCTGCCATCTCCGACGGGTGCATCGGGTCAACGCTGCCCAAGAGAGCGTTGATCGCTCTGGCTGTGATCCTCAGTGTAGTGGGGGCTGTTATCCTTGGACTAACAGTATGGTATCTTTGCATTCTCATCCGCAAATAATTAGTGGCATTCCCAAGAACACTCTCGTGTCTTTTATACCTCTGCATAGTACACCCTGGATAACATGTATATATAGTTGGAATCTATTACATATCCCTCCGCATATATAGTAAGTATCATAGATTAGTAGACCTCCAGAACGTAGCGCTCTTCCTCCTTCAGGCTCTCCAGATATTCACCCGCGGACTCGGCGGTTTGCCCTTTGTACTTGACCAGCGCGCCGACGAGCGCCTCGTAGACATCGGGCACTGGCCACGTCGGCCCGCAGAGGTAGAATACCCCCTTGTCGTCCTGTAGCATCTGCGCGAGCGCCTCCGAGTCCTCAAGCATCTTGTGCTGGATGTACACCTTGTTGCGGCCGTCACGAGAGAACGCCAGCCCCGCGCGGGTGATCACGCCGTCCTGGATGAACGCCTCGATCTCCTCGCCGTAGAGGTACTCCTGCGCCTGGTAGCGCGAGCCGAAGTAATAGTACACCGGGCCGACTTCCTCGCCTCGCTCCATGAGCCAGGCGCGATGCTGCAGGAAGGCACGGAACGGAGCCGCGCCGGTCCCCAGTCCAGCCATAATCAAGGGCTGACGCGAGTCTGGAGGCAACTAGGGGATGAATGAGTTGAGCGAAAGGGCCGGAGTGAATATGAAGACAAACCTTCATCACACTCGGCTTGATGGAAACAGTTACCTTTTGACCCACTCGAAGGCCAGCCAGGTAGCGCGTGCATTGGCCGAATCGTGGAGAACCTAGCATAGGAAACGATTAGGCGAGGGGAGAATCTGGAAGAAATGGAAGACTGACCACTCGGCGTCGCCCACTCGACAGTGACGACTAAGAGGTCGACCCGGTCACCAACGACGCTCTGGGCGCTGGCGATACTGTAATGCCGGGGCTTGATGTCGCCGACCATCTCGCACAGCGTCTCGATGCCGGGCTTTGCGCTCGCATACATCCGGAGAACATCCGCAAAGGTGACGGTGTCCTTCTCTGACAGCTTCTTGAATGTAGAAGCGCCTTCAGGAGCCCCGATAAAGAGCAGCGCGTGCTTGTCGACCGAGGTCGTCGCATAAGCCGCCAAATCCGTAAAGAACGACTTGGGTGGCCGCCCAAAGAGGTCGATCTGCTGCTGCAGGGCTTGGAAGACGGTGCGCGTGTGCATCTTGTCCTCCTGAGCAGGGACGGGGATGGTGACGAGGCGATTTGGGTCGACGCCGTACCACCGGCAGAAGTCGAGGACCTCCTGCTCGTCGTTCCACCCGTGCACACCGAGCGCCTCTCCGATGGAGTACTTGAGGCCCGTGCCATTGGTGTCAAATTCCAGGTGGAACACGTTACGGTCGTACTCCTTGGCGGTAAGCCGGCGGTTGACGGTGCAGGTGACTAGGAAAGTGCGGTCAGGGATCTCGGGACGCAGCGCGGGATTTTCCGCGAATGTGTCCGCCTCGTCGAACGATGGGAACGGGTTGAATGCCGAAGGGAAGAGGAGATGCTTGGCCGCATCGTGCCAGGAGCCGAGGCGCGCGCCGTTGACTATGTCGCCCTCTTCTGTTTGGACGGCGATGGCATTGAATTCAAAATCTTTGAGCGGGCGCGCTTCACCGTCCGTCGACGCCACAATGACTTCAAACAAGGCCGACCAGACATGCGCGTTGATCTCAGAAAGTTCAACGCCATGAACCGTCTCGTCAAACAAATCCCGTGCGAGTTTAAGGACGAGAGGCTCTTGGGCGGCCTTTCCCAGATAGAGTCGCAAAAAGGCCAGGTGGACGACGAGGTTCTGCACGGCGTCGTTGATCGGACCCGCAGCGCCAAGGAGCTTGGAGGTAACGGATTTGGGATCCACCACAAATATACGTATATTGCGAGCAATGAGGAGGTCGGTGACATCCGGGGGAAGATTAGAGGACACCTCGGCCGCCGACCAGCTGGAGGCAAGCAGCATTACCGAGCCTGGCTTGGCATATTGAACGAGCGAGTGCGAGCTGAGGAGTCCGTGATCTAGAATCGCCAGGAAATCTGCTTCACCCGTACTTGCATGGCCAAGAGGAAGCGCGAATGGCACGGGGAGGCGGTCCGGAAGACCGCTCTTGGACCCGAGCAACAATCGACTCGCGGTAATACCTCCTTTGCGGGAGAACACGTCGTGGTCGGCCAGGAAACGAGTCGAAAGAGCGTCGCTCGAGAGAAATGTATCCGCGATGAAGTGGGGGGCCGACGCCAACGTGGACTGCGGCGTGCCGAACACGACAAGTTTTTTCGTGGTCGACGAGTCGATGAGAGAGGCAGGAGCGGAAGGAAGAAGGGTTCCCAAGAACTCCAAAAACGAGCCACGTTGTGACAGATATGCCTGCGTCTGAGCAGGCAGAATGCGATGTGCGTGCACTGCGAGCGTACGCTGGGCCTCCAATAACGTTCCGAAGACGTCTACATAGAGGCTGCCCTGGGTAGTCGCGTTCGGAACATCGTCCAGGACATGCACTGTGCGTACACTCTGCGGCAAGACGTCGCGCAAAGCTTGTTCGTCCCACGGGCGCAACACGTTGACAACGACAACGCCGAGGCCAGGGATATGGCTGGCGAGTGCCTTTGCAGCGACTGCTACTGGACCGTTCAAAAGAACGATGGCAGTGTTAGCCGCACTGTCCCCCGCGTACGTGAAGAAGCTATAACCGGCCTGCGCGAAGACCTCCGCAACAGAGCCAGGGGAGAGGCTGCTGGAAGGTGGGACCAGAGCAGTCCCGATCTCACGAGCAACGCTGTAGTGGTCGAAGAGATGCACAACATGGGAGGTTGAGAGGCGGTAAGAGATGTGAGTAAAGTCGACGATTTCCTGGGGTGTTGCGGAGAGGAAAAGAACGAGGTCCTGGTGCAACGTGGGCACAACCGCTTGCAAGAGAAGCCAGGGATGGAGAGAGGGCGAAAGTCTCGCCAACGGAGGTTACGGTGGGGACCTGGATGACGAGTCTGCTCGACGGAGTGGCGGGGGGGAGATACGAGAGGGCGGGTGCCATCATCAAGAGCCCCGCGGGGGTCGTATACGCAGTGATGACCGCGCCCTTGCCTGCATCACGACTGGTTCCCTCGGAGAGTCGGCCGACGAGACTGAGGCCCGCGCCGGCTCTGGTCTGGAGGTCGACGACGGACGCGGTGTTTTCCGACTTTGACCACTCTTTTGTGAGGGTTCCGAAGCCAACCTGTTCTGCGAGGTCATATACATAGACCGTCGAACTGGTCTCGGCGCGCGAGGCGAGAAACTCGACGGCAGTGGAGGCGGGAACGCGGGGATTGGCAAAGATGTTGAGGAGGGGTTTCAGGGTGGGCAAAGAAGCGGCGAGGAGGGTCGAGGACGGGGAGAGTGGCGTCGAAGTGCCGGAGGAATTGGGCGACGACATGGTTTCTCGCAGAAAGGACACGGCCCATTTTTTGGGCTAGGAAAGTGTTTCTCAGCCGCCGCTCGTGATACAAATGTTGCAAGAATTGCGCCTTAGCGGCCGCCGTTTAGGGAATCTTAACCGGCCGGCCCGCGCATGCCGGCGTGTGGCGGTACAGTCGGCTATCTGAGAAGCAAATTCTAATTTCTACTACCCTACGCACGAATCGTATTGAACAGTCGATCCCCCTACTCGCCTCAGTGAACAGCCTTCGCGACAGGAATGAAAACACATACCGCGTCTCCGAGCCCAGGGCTAATCAGGCCTTGTGCCGTGAGCGTTTGGTCCACTCCAGCAACCCAGATCTGTGGCCGTTCAGCAACACTCGCACACTTCTGGAAGCCTATACCCACCTCCAGGTCGGGAAACTCGGCACGGACGTGATCGAGCCCTTCCTGCGACGCGAGAACACATAACAGCTAAGATGTAGATTTTAATGCAACCAGATTGCAGTCGAAACGCGTAAAAAGCTTCACCTTACCTTGTCAATCGACATGCCCCAGTCGGAGATCATCGACAACGCGGCACTGGCAGAGAGAAATTGGGATTCGAGGATATGAAGAGAGTTTTTATGCTCACCATGCAGTGCCTCCAGTGGCGATTAACGGATCCAGAAGCTAGGGAAAGTCACCTCGGAAACGATGCCTATAAACACGTCATAAATCCTCACAAAGACCATGTCAATGGGCGGAGATGGAGGCAGTTTGGAGTAATCTATACAATTCAGTGAGAATAAGCCGTTCAAACGACACTTGACCTACATTCGACCGGTTGAAGCGTAACCTTCTCCCGGAAGAGACCCAAGTGATATATAGGCGCGTCGCTGAAAGCTGCTTGAGGCATGCGAACCGCCAAAGGTGAGATACGCACGGAAAGAGCGTCAGCTGTTTCTCATGAGCGATGGTCCCGGAAATGCAAAACAAGCCCTACCAAGGCGTCGGTCATCCCCAGTCCCGCACGCAGAATCGGGGTTAGTCCGATGCGCGGCTTGATAACGGTGCCAGTGAATGGGGCGACTGGTGATTGCTGGAGTAGCTATTAGAATATACATACGAGTGTAATAGGAACCCGGCTCACGTCGGTGAAGGTGTCCTCTACCGATGAATGTGATGAGAACCACTTACAAAGTCCTGGTAGACACTTACCCTCCAGCGTGCGACTGGCTTCAAGCCCGAGTATCAAGCTGATATTGTTGACGCACTCGCGGAACTCCTTGGATGTGGTTGTCGTCCGCCTCAGTTTAGATAGCTGTGCATTCGCCTACCATCAAGGTCAGCGACAGATCGAGCGAGTGGGCGCGCGCGTTACAATTGGGTGGGATAAGACGTTGACCTGCGGCATCGTAAAGCGCAATGGACAAGGAGCGGGATTGCCAATTCAGGCGCGTGCGGCAGCCACGTGCAAACAACGCGGCATATCTTATCTTATCAACAAGCGTTATCTCCTCTTATATTCGCATGGCTTGAGTACATTTCCTTTCGCTAGAACACCCATCCATTCCTTTTCCTTCTTCCCCACACACGGCACCTTCCTGAAATCGAACAGAGTGAAGTGAGTGTTGTCATCGTTCTAGAAATGATGTCAATGTCCCGAGTCCCGAGTCGAGTAAGGTGAGCCTGAATTGTTACCTTGGCCTTGAGCTTGAAACCTATTGAATTGACAAGCGCCAAGAACTCTTCCACATCTGTGAACCGACTTGCGACTTCCGCAATTTTCAGTTCACCACTAGAGAACAAAATGAGAAGCCAGCACGCTGACTGGCTCGACGACGACGTACTTGGGTTTCAGGATCCTCCAAGCCTCTCGGATGCAATTCGTCCAATTGGTCCCCATCAGGCTGAGAGCGCAGACGACGACATCCACCACTTGACCTTGGCCGTCCGACTTTTCGCCCTCGACTGCTTCAGACCCGGGCAGAGGAATTTTACTGCAAATATCTGCCTCGACTACGAACATTCCGTCTGAAACGAGGTCGAAGGAAAGGACATTCAAGCCCTTTGGAATCATTGAGCGAGCCAAGGCAGCGTCCCCGCACCCCAAATCAGCAACGACGGTTTTTGGGGGTATTTAGATAATGTTGAAATATAATGTTGAACAGGATTAGTCGGCCACGATTGCACTTGGTGGCGAAAGCCGGTATGGTACTTGCTCGCAAAGTTAGGAAGAAGGCGGGGTTGCAGAAATCTTTACTCACTTCTTCGTACACCTTTGGATCCTTCGCCATCATTTCGTGCGCTTGTTGGCTGTCACTTTTGTACAGGGTCTCGTTTATTAAGCTGAAGGACGTGAGCGACGAGTGCACGCGTGAGACGGAACAGTAAAAGCGTACCGGAACCGTGCTCCATCGAGGCTCCGCTTCATTCCTTTTTGGAGTGCCGTCAGACCAGTAGATTTGGGTTCTGGGGTCGGTGGACTATCATCCTCCGGAATGGGTGGCAAGGGCCGCTCAGCAGGTTCATGCGCCCGCTTAGGTCGCTTAGCAGGCCGTGCCAGAGAGGAGCTTGAAGAGGATGCAGTCATCTGCTGACCCTTCTCTGAAGCCATTAACGCCTTAGGTAAAGAGATTGTTTTCTTCTTCTCCTCCAACGCGTCGGCCTTTTTCTGGCGTTTCCGGTCCATGGTCTTCTTGACCAGCGACTTTCCCAGCGATTTCACGCGACTGGCACCGCGGGAGACGGTTGACGCGTCGTCGGCAGTCTACATCGATGCGATGTTTCTTGACAAGTTTCTGCAAATCAATTGGTTCGGGAGAACCGCGGTCCTCAGTAGGGTCTTTTGCGTTTCTTTGAGCTAGCCACTGCAACAGGCGAGTCGGTGACTGGGGCACTGGTCACAGACCACCCAGGGACGTCGAAAAGTGGCATGGTCGGAAAGAGAAAGAACTTTGGTTTGGATTTGTTTACATAATCTCACTTCAACAGCCCTCCGAATGACAATCTCTCCGGGCTTGAAAATCACAGCTTCTTGGTTCCACTTCGAGTTGTACTACTTGCACTCCGGAATTTCGGTGCGCTGTACAGTTTCGCGGTCAGTACACTAGCCATGACTCGGCGTTCTTCAACGCCTCATCCCAATTCCCATTTCGTTCCCAAACGACGACGCTCTCGATCTCCCCACGTCCCAGCCCACGATTGTATATGTGGGGGAACATCCCTTCGCCTCCGATTTCTCCAGGGACTGCAAACATACATGTAAATCCGTTCGTGAACGTCCTTTGACCACGAAAAATCACCTTCCCCCTTTGAATCCTCCCACTTGATATCTCGCTCAACGACCGAATACTCGATTCGGAGTATATTGACGCGGGGTTCCTCTGCGAAGAAGCGCTTGAGGGTTCTGGGCACCTGAAGTGCCGTGGAGAGGTGCATGAAGCCCGACGCGAGGTCCAGTTCACTGAGAGGTAAGGTCTCTGGAAGCGGGTCTGGCGAGAAAGAAACGAGCTTGTAGATATATGTCGGTTTTGACATGGCAGAAATAAGCAAGTAAGTGGATGTGGTCTTGGACAGTTGTGTAATCAGCGTGAGCTTGAAAGCTTGTGAAATCGTGACATTGAGGCGCCGCGGCGTTGTTCTACAGCTTACATCCCATATAACGCCAGTAAACCTAAAACAGCCTAAAACGCGCCGGTTCAATAAATCAACCAAGATTCAGCCTTCTTCAAAGCGTCATCCCAATTTCTGTCCTTTCGCCAGACAGCCACGTTCTCGATCTCTGCTGACCCCAGGCGACCGCCGTTGTATAGATGAGGGAAGAATCCCTCCCCATCTCTCGGTCCACAGACTATGGATCGTACAAGTCAGCACGCCGGACTTTGGAGTCCAGTTTGGCTACTACCTTCTGCCTTGGGATCCTCGAATTTTATGTCCTTTTTAACGACCGCGTACTTGATTCGGAGTACATATACCTCGGGGCTATCTGCGAAAAAGTGCTTGAGGGTTCCAGGCACTTGATGAGCAGTCGAGAGGTGAATGAAGCCTGACGCAGCGTCCAGTTCGCTGAGCGGCAATATCTCTGGAACCGGGTCTGGAACAGGTGATGAGGAGGGTATGAGCTTGTAAACATAGGTGAGCTCCGACATGGCTGGTGTTGGTGTCATGAACTCCGAGTTTATCCTTGTATACACCATCTCTTTCAAGTTCTACGTATTTACCTCTTTGCCTGGCTCGCCAACTCGCATATGTAAGTGGGCTGAAGATTTCGCGGGGACGTGAGCTTCACTGTATAGTTTTGAATGTTGAGTTTTGAATTCTGAGGTAGTCGTACACAGTTACAAGATAAGGTTAATATTACAGATCCCCGGTTAAGGCATTTCCTCGATGTCGGAGGTCTTGGATCTTTGCAGGGAGCGTTGAACAACCGAAACGATGGAAGAAATGGGCGTCGCAGGCTGGCGTATCCAAGAAATACGGGAACGCTGTTGGAAACTCCACAGGCCAGAAAAGGTGTAGAGAGCGGCAAATACGATGACGAGAAAGACGAGGAACAGGGAAAATACCATCCATGCCGACAAGCCGTCCGCGGAATTCACGTCTTCACCGGCATTTTGCATTGCATATGCAAGCATAGATCCAGTGAACGTGACAACGGCCCAGACTAGGAGGACAGGAGGGAGACTCAAGAGCATGGCGTGGCCATGGTACCCGAGATAATTGTGTTGTGCGTTGTACATGTAAGTGAACTGCTGGCAGAATCAGCTCGAAACAGTTGGACATTCAACTGAAACCCACTGAGTCGGCGGCACGAGTGCTCGCTTGATGCCGCCATATTGCAACAACCCCGACAATGACACTGCCAAGGGAAGCGAGGGCAGAAACTATTGCCGCTGTTCTGGCAGGTTGTAGAATATCTCCGACAGATAAAAACCCGACAGTGGCCCTGGAGAGTTGTTGATACGAGAGTAGGGATAAAACAAAACGACAAACGAAAGGAGGACAGTTGACTTTTGCAGACAAGTTAGCAATGTCATACATGAAACAATTGAATACTCACAATAAGCAAAAAGTGGGCATATTCACGAACTAGGCGTTCAATATACTGTTCCCAATTTTTCTGAACACTAGACAATCTCCCACGATATTCACAGGACTTCCGAACATGCGACAAGTATATCAGAGGGATACCGAAAAAGAATATGCGGATAACCAAGTTGAGAAGCGGAAGCACGAAAGGAGGAGGCCGGTGCAGAGGCAACGAAGTCCTTGAATCTTTTCGCAGTGCATTTGATTGCTTTAGTGTCTGGGTCCCGTACTGTTCTGAATCGCGAAAGCTACAAACTTCCCGAAGAAGCCATGAAACGAAGGTCGTCTTGGCAGTAGAGTTATCGTAACAAGGATCTGTGTGAGTATTAATGGTGGGGTTTCAATGGGATTCCATGTCTACCCACTCGTCAGTTCTCTCAGAACCTTGCTAAGATCTTCACATTCTAGCTTTGAGAACGGGACTACAGACCGTTGGCCCGAAATCAAGTTGTCGGTCTGTTAGATGCATTGAGCGCCTTCTGGTTCAGTCAGGTATTGCTTAGATGGTACGTACTATATACCAGATGAGAGCGTCGCTAGCCTCTGGAAGTGCTCTCGAGGGAAGGGCAACATGCGAAGGGTGATTCCACAAGAAATTCCAGTAGAGTCGTCGCCGTCGATTTACTGTAATGGAAGAGTTAAAGGGATAATAAGACCTCATTTTAGGCCCTTACGTGTGCGTGGGTCTCGTTGAAGAGATTCCCACTCCTTCACCTCTTCAAAATCATAGGACGCGATGCAGTGGGTGTGGTTTATAGCAAGACCCAAGACTCCCCGACCATCAGACAGGCCGGAGAGCTCTTTCGCCACTTGCAGATGCATCTCTATCGCCTGGTCGCCGGCGATAATGGGTTTCAGACGGGTGGCCTGATCACACAGTATTCCATACACTTCTGGCAACCGAATATCCTTCTCCCGGATTCAATGGGGGAGTTTCAGTCTTGTAATGAAGAACGTGCCTGGTCGGTGACTATCCCGAGGGAAGGGCTAGAGAAATAGATCCAACCTTGAGGGTGGACATGGAGTTGCCAACCTTCACAAACACTCAGAAGTAGTTCGGAATTTCAGCTCAGCAAAATATTTGCCTTCCGGGACCGGGTTGTTCTCAGCAACAAGAGTGCTTGAGCGTGAAACCATGGGTGTGGATTTTCCGGTGATGGCTCAGTTCGTCGAAAGAGGAAGTTCAGAATTTAACCCCGTCCGGCGGTGGCTGTGTCCCCGAACAAACAAGGCAGTGGACGCGTTCTTCGCAGCACACTCATGAGCTTCTTCAACAACCCGGCGGGATCCTCTGGGAGTGCCTTTGGTACCAATTCTTCCAGTACACCTCCAGCATCAAATCTTTTTGGGGGAGCATCGGGACGTATGTGGCATTTCACGCGTCGGATATTTTGCATTAATATTTTGCAGCTAAACCTGCAGGTTCTGGCTTGTTCGGAGGTGGTACGACTGCTGCCCTAGCATCAGGTGGATTGTTTGGAAACAACAGCGCTGCACCGGCGGCTCCTGCTTCGGGAGGGCTCTTTGGGGGAGGTTCGGCCGATTCCTACAGCCAAACCACAGAGCAGTCTGTTCGGTGGAGCTCCTGCGGGATCCTCGAATCTATTCGGGGCTTCATCCAACACTTCTGCGGCTCCCGCTCCCAGCATCTTTGGGGCATCTCCGCAGCCACCGGCTGCTAACTCGCTCTTTGGAGGAGGTTCATTAGCGAAACCAGCAGAACCAGCAGCAAATCAGCAGAAGCCCGCTACTTCAAGCTGTAAGTCGAATTCATTTTCTTTCCGTTGACTTGGTTTGATACTTGCTTTTTCATCTCAGTTTTCAACCAGCCTAGTTCCTCGACAGGTATGTTTATTCTTGCACATTGTTGCCAAATCTGACCCAATCAGGGCCCACAGCAACTCCTACTGCCGGAGCTTTTAGTCTTCCCGCTAAGCCCGCAGATGGTCAATCCGCAGCCGCGCCAACAAATAATTTGTTCGCAAAGCCTGCGGGAACATCCGCACCAGCTCCTGCGCCTTCGTCGTTTTCACTAGGCGGCAACAAGGATGGGGCTGCTGCACCAGGTCAGCTTCACTGAATGATTCCCGCAACCCTTTCTCACTTTCTTCAGCCGCGCCTGCTGGAGGGTTCTTTACAAAGACGGCAGCAGCTGCACCCGCCGCCTCTACACCCGCCGCCTCCCAGTCCCCATTCTCTGTGGGAGCATCCAAGGATGCACCTGCTTCCACTTCGGGTGCATTTCGTTTCATTCGTTTTTCTCTTTCATAAGCCTTACAATCTTTTCAGCCCTTTCGCTCTTTGGATCGAAACCAGACGAGAAGAAAGACACACCGCCGAGTACGATATCCATTTTTTGTCAAGGCATATCCTCTAACCTGGCTCTTTCAGCATTTGGATTGGCCAAGCCAAAGGAAGGTGAAAAGGCCGCCAGTATGTGATATGACTCCGAATTCATTGCTACTTACCCATGTATACTCTAGCTCCCCTTGCGGGCGCTGCGTCGACCAGCACGGGACCTGTCGTCGCTGTCGCGCCTCCATCAATGCTCCGGGGAAAGACGATCGAGGAAATTGTTAACAAGTGGTCCAGTGAGCTCGATACCCATGTCCGGGAGTTCAACAAGTTTGCGGGGGAAGTAGCAGTTTGGGATCGAGCCTTGATTGAAAATGGCAACAATGTAAGTCACACGGACGGCGATGCGCGACCGATGCTCAGGCTGCCTTCAGTTGGCTGCCCTTTATAGCCATGTCTTGGCTGCAGAACGAGAGCAAAACGATATCGACCAGTCGCTTGACCACATCGAGCAGCAGCAAAAAGATCTCAGTTCTACATTGGACGCATATGAAAAGGCCACGCAGGAGGTTTTCGGCGGCCACGGTGGCAATTTACGTGCGCTAGACACAGGTCCTGCGGACACAGAGCGAGATAAAAAGTTCGTGCGGTTTTTTTGACTCAGAAGCGTTTATTGATGCATTTCTCAGCTATATGCTGGCAACCGACCTCATACGCAACTCGACGACCTGTCTGGATCGCTTACCCAAATGATCGAATCCGTTAATGCGCTTTCATTACCTTCTAGCCCCGAAGTTGCAGGCGACGATCCGATGGCCCAGATAGCCCAGATTTTAGGCAGCCATCTCGAAAGCCTGCAATGGATCGATGGGGCTGTGCGTGAGGTCGAGGGGAAAGTGACAGAGGTAGAGACACGAGTAACCGCATCAGGCTACAGCACAAGTAGTACGACTAAGCGAGGCTATGGACTGTAATGTTATCTCTCCGAGTCTTTCTTGTACTAGTTGTGTTAAAAAAAATGCTCATAAACATTCAATGTTCTCAAGATCATACGCCACACCGATTACAATACACTGTATCTACCCGACGTCGCGGTAGGGTTACGCATTTCCGCTTGCAGTGCGGCCGCTGAAGCTTCGATGAGAAGCCGTTTGATTTCTCTAACGGCCTGTTCCACCTATGAAAAGTCATCAGCGATGTTCCCGGACGCGCAATAGAAGAAACATACCCTATATTCCTCATTGGACTCGATTAGGAGATGCAATTTCGGTGGGCCTTCCATCGGAGGCTCTTTGCCTTGCTCGTAGTAAATGCCTAAACAAATGGAATTAGAAGTGAGGGTTAAAAGCACATCAAGCAGACACTCACCTTTGTTGGTGACCGAGGCGCCCGTCATGTCAATAAGCTGCGAGTTGAATCGATCAGACACGAAGGAGACGGCCAGGGGAAAAAAAGGCGCACCTGGACCATAGTCTCCTTGTTAGTGACCCTCCACCTCGCCTTCTGAGGATAGTCGTTGATGGGGATAATTGCGTGGAAGTCAGTCGAGTCAGGATTGACTTTGCGGCCAGCTGATATCTTCGGCTTGTAACGCAGACTGCAGCACAAGCTTCGACGCCCGCATCTGGGCATTGAGCTTCGCAACGACACTGAGGGCCTGTTTATGAGCGGGCGTATCTTTTCCAGCACGCGCAGCGGCTTCCTCGGCCGCCTTGACTTGAGCTTGGATTCTCTCTTCTTCCTTGGCTTGGACGAGGCGGCGGGCCGCTGCGATGGCTCCTGACACACCCAGGAGCCCTTTCGACGAGTCTGGAGCAGGCCCACGCTTGATTTCTACCTTGAAGTTGCCGAAAGTCATGTCATCACTGCTGGCGGCAGTCGCCTTCGCGGTGGATTCTTCCGCGGCCGTAGCCTTCTCCTCTGTTCCAGCATCTGGTTCGCCGTAGGCTTTACGCTCCGCCTTTGCTTTGAGATCCCGCTCCTGGTCTAGTCGGTCGAGACCTTTTCCGCCGAAACCGGATCCCGAAGCGTGAGCCTTGCCGGTCTTGAGCTTTTCGAGGAATGCTGGAGGAATGACAGGATCAGTGACTATGAATCTAAAGGTATGAAAAATGCGCACCATTCGCCAACTCTTCCAGCTCCTTTGATACGGGGGCGTTACTGGCCTTAACTGCGCGATAAATATCGACCGAATATCTATCCTGATCGGGAGTAATAAATGTGACACATGTGCCTTTATTCCCCGCTCTCCCAGTCCGACCTGCACGGTGAACGTAGTCTTCCATATGGTTGGGAGCATCGAAGTTGATGACCAATCTCAGCTGCTTCACGTCCAGCCCGCGGGCAGCGACAGAGGTGGCGATGACGATGGGTACTACGCCGGCCTTGAAATCGGCAATCGTCGAGTCGCGGTCGACTTGATCCTTGCCGCCATGAAGCGACATGCAGAGATATCCCTTTCGCATCAATTCGCGGAGAAGATTATCGGCAGCTTCCTGACGGTCCACGAATACTAGGGTGCGACATTCAGGGTCCTCGTTGTACATCTGGCCAAGGATCTCGAGGAGACGATTAAACTTGGTGTCTTCGGCTCGGACCTCTACAATCTGCTCAATTTCCGCAGCCACTACAGATCTACCACCGACGGTAATCTCGAGCGGCTTGTGGAGAATTTTGCGGGCAAGAGCATCCATCTGCTTAGGGAAAGTGGCAGAAAACAAGACCGTCTGACGGTCGGGACGTATGTTGTTGATGATTTTCATCACTTGAGGCTCGAAGCCCATGTCGAACATACGATCCGCTTCGTCAAGGACGACGTAGGTGACGCGTTTTAGGTTCGTGACACGCCCAGAATTGGCGGTCAATAAATCAATCATCCTGCCGGGGGTGCAAACAATAATCTCAGCTCCTTTCTTCAGTTCAGCGATTTGATCTTTGATTGGAGAGCCCCCGTATGCACAGACAGCCTGGAACGTAAAAAATAAGTAAAGTGTGATTGTCGAAGTTTTCAAGTACTTACGCGCAAATTCATAACTTTCAAGAACGGTTTACATTCCCTGTGGATTTGAACAGCCAGTTCGCGGGTTGGGGTCATCACGATCGCAATTGGTCCCTCCATCTGTTCCAAGGGACGCTGATCTTTAATATGCCGGAAGAGAGGAAGCAAAAACGCGATGGTCTTCCCGGAACCAGTCTTGGCAACCCCAATCACATCGCGACCCGACATGATGGCTGGAATCGCCTGAGCCTGGATAGATGTTGGGGCGGTATAGTTCAACCTCTTGATAACATCGAGACTAGAAAAGGGCGGTCAGCACACGAGGTAAGATCGGGACACCGACAAACAACGCACCAGTTGGCGGGTAGTCCATAATGACTCCATTTCGTCACTGGCCTTGGGCAATCCAAACCACGGATTTTAATGCTATCGAGCTCCAGTCTAAGCAGATCGGCTTCTTCGTCTGTCATAGCGGCAATGTCGGGAGGCGGGATGTAAAACTCTTTGCGGAAGGACTCGTATTTGATGCGTGCATGGTCTACCGTAGCCATCTCTTTCTTCTTGGCCTTCTTCGCAGCCAAAGCAAGGATGTCTTCGGGGTTCAGTTCTGTGGTGTCGAGCTCATCGGCGACGACTTCAGCGGTGTCTTCTGAGCCGTCCTCGATCATACGCTCGTCAAGTCTGATCCTCGAACGACCTCCAGGAGCTCCAACAACCTTCTTCATGTCCTCCAGGTTTACTTTTGTGACCTCTTCTTTGACACTGCTCATAAAGGCATCCAAAGGGTCAAGCTCATCTTCTTCATCGACGTCCATAGCGTCCTTGGCCTTGGTTTTGGCAGCCTGGTCCATCCTATTGGCCTCCTCGTCATCGTCGTCGACTTCCAGATCTCCAACACTGGCTTCACCTTCAGCCATTGTCATGTCGATGGCCGGCATGTCACCCAGAGTTTCCAGCTTGCGCTTTGTTTCTACCGAGTCATCCATGGCTTTTACTTTCGTAGCTTTGAACTCGGGTTTGAGAGGCAAGCCCTTGAGGCCCAGACCGCCAAGGGCAGCGCGATTGAGTTGACCAGTGACGGGAGAAGCGGTAGCGGGGACTGCAAACAATGATCAAGTGTTGTGAAATCGTGAGAACGGAAATAAAGGCAGGTAACTCACCTGGGGCAGATTTACCCGCCAGTGCCAGAGCTTTTGCTTTTGCTTCATCGAGGGCTTTCTTTGCTTCACGCTCCTTCTTCCACGCCTCGAGCTTCTCCTTCCTCGCTCTTATCTTTTCATCCTCTGGCGGGGGAGTTGGAGCCGACTCTGCAGCCGGGCGGGGGGGAGTTGGTGGTTGCGCAGCTCTACGCTCTCTGGATCGAGATCTACGGTCCCTAGACCGAGAGCGCCGACGATCGTCCCGTCTATCGTCCCTGTAAGAATCTCTTCTTCTGTCGTCGCGATACCTATCCTCACGGTAGCGATCCCGGTCTCTATCGTCGTGGCGTCGGCTTGCGGGGGGCCTTTGTGTGCTGCGCCTCGTTGGCGACGGGGACCGAGGTGAACGATGAGAAGGTCTTACCCGCTTATTGGAGGTCTCTGGCGAAATGGATCTATCCCGTCGGGCCATGAGAAGGGTTGTTTGCTCTTGTGGTGTATAGGCTTCTGAGTGACTCCAGCTGCCGAGTGATGCCGAGGTGATCTCGCTTAGATTCAGGAGATCATTCTCTTCGATTACGCGTCTCGACTCCAACTTGACTCTCTCCACTTGCAATGGCCGCCAACATCCTCGATCCTGCTGCATTAATTGCATTGCTGCCTACATTGCTCCCCCCGTCCAAAAAGATCTTGGCATCTTCTCAGGACGGAATCGCCGCTCTTCTTCATGCCGCAATGACGTCTCTAGCCTTTCGTCTAATTGCTATCGACGAGTCGTCTCCGGGAACCTCGTCTCTACCTGCTCTGCCGGAGGAATGGAACACGAATGGCCCGAGTCACTATACGTTCCGCTATAGGCACGATCAGAGCAGTCTTGAATTTATCCTCAAAGTCTCCAAACTCGGAGGCCGCACTCTCATCAACGCTATCGCGCTCGAGGTATGTCAGCACTGTGTAGCTATATCTCCCCCATGTAACCCCATATTCCAAGAGTGACAAGGCTTCATCCCTTGACATCCCCACTAATGACTTTGTTTCGCCCTCGTTCTATCCCCACGATTTAAGTGCCTCAGACGCAACGCCATTAATCCACGGCTTCATTTCGTCCAACCGAGTCGCAGATCTCATGTCCCAGTTCAAGCTGAAAATTATCCAAAGCTTGTTCCTGGTCTCCGTAAAGATGGCTACACGGAGACTGAGGATGTCCCGACGAGCTCTGTTCCCAGCGCTAACGCGAGTGCTAGTAATTCTGCGCCCGCCGCCGCGCAGCCTAGAGGTCAGCCGTGGCAGCCCCCTCCAGTCTTCCCTGGGGAAACTCCCTACCAACTTCCACCTTCCGTTGGACCGCGGAACCCGTTGGAAATTGGTAGGCGAGACTTGGACCCGTTCCCAGCCAATCCGTTTTCGCCTCCGGCGCTCTTTCCTGGTGCTGGCGGCGACGGCATGTTTGTCGGTCCCGATCATCCCATCTTCGGACAGAGAGGTCCTGGAGGCAACCATGGACCGTGGGGCGGTGATGGGTTTCTTCCGCCTATGGGTGCGCCCCCGGGAGCCAGATTTGATCCGATTGGGCCTGGCATAGGCCCTTTCCCAGGCGGACGTGGCACCGGCGGTCCCCGCAGGGGGAATACTGGAGAACCCGACAACGACGAATTCATGCCCCCTGGGATGGTACGCTGTCCAGCACGGCTGTGTAATTCCTGTCTAACATTATTCCAGGACGATATGTTCATGTAGAATGGAAGCTGTATGATAGCACTAAGGGATGCCTGAGATGTAGTACTACTGCGATGCATTGTATTCTGTAACGAGAACAAGACGATGAAACTGTCATTGAAGGAGGATGGAGGCAATGGCAGCGTGGGAGAGATGTCCTAATGCGGCAAAGGTCAAGGCGGCGGAGCGTATAAAAAGGGCTGCAACTCTTGCACCCAACTTTGCCAACTTTGAACAATGTATTCCCCAACGTCGTCTGAACCCTCGTCCCACCGCAGCACCCCGTGCATCCCAGATGCGCCACAAGACCGCCCTTCCCACCGGCTTCCGCCCAGCACCCAAGCCGAAGCGCACTCCGATCTCCCAAATGTCCTTACGCGAGCTTCAAGATCTGCATACCACCAACACACGTCTTCTCTCAACCCCGTTCGTCACCGCTGTGCCCCCCCATCCCCGCGTTATCTGACCGCTGTCTCCCCACAGCCGCGAATCAACTTCTGCGGACGCCGAGTCCTGGATCGGGCGAGTCACCGCTGAGCAAACTGCCGTAGAGGGACGGTTAGTCGAGCTCGTCGGAATGGACGATATAAACACTGGACTCAAGAACACCGCGATCAAGGGCGAAGATGATATGAACGTGGATCCGCTACCAGAGCCGCACACAAGCCCAACTCTCGAGGCTAAGCGCAAGGCCCTTTCGAAATTTGTAGGGTCTTTCTTCATTCAGGACTCGCTTCAGACTCTTAACGACGGATCGCAGGGTCCCGCCAATGGAGGGACGGTAATAGGTTCGCTCAGCATGCAAGAAGCTATCCGCCTGGAACAAGCCGCCCATGCTGCCGATAAAGAGAGACAAGAGCGCCTCCTGGAGAAGAGAAGGCGGATGGGCATGTCCATTCCCGGGGAGCAGTTGACACGCCAGGAGAGGGAGGCCCGGATGTGGGCATTTATGTGTGTCTTTCGGCCTCTTCGGACGCAAAAAAGAAATAAAACTAACCTCCTCCCAGGAACCACAAGCCCACCGACTCTGACCTCGAAGACGATGACGAGGACGACTATGATGACGACGACGATCCGGCCGGATGGTTTGAGGACGACCAGGACGACGGCCGTAAAGGTAACACCCAGTCTAGGCCGGCCAGTTTTCAAAAGCTCATTCCCGCACAGGCCAACTCATAGTCGAACCAGATGAGGAAGACTATGGTAACATCATCAGAATCGACTCGAACAAGATCCCGAGTCACTATAGCACGTTCTACGAGCCCCGCGACGAGGGCGACTAGTGTTTATTGTTCCCGAAAATATAATGTAACACCTGCAGGCAACACATATATTGGCTCTTCGACTAAAATCCACGTCGGCCATTTTTCGGGGAGGGTCCTGCGGGACGGACGGTTAGCGAGCGTGAATGGGGCAACTTTTGCCGCGTTGCAGCCAGGATGTCAGGCAGGCTGCGCGTTGGTCGATTAGAGTGCACGCAGATCGACGGGAGCGAGCGGCTTACTGTTATGGAAGCTGCAAAAGCAGCTCAAACGCGCAACCATGGACCCTGAAATGGCAAGTAAGCTCGAGGCGGATCGCTCGCTGCCTTGAAATAATCTAACCTTTTGCAAACTCCTCCAGACAGATGACGCCTTCACCCAGATTAGTGCCGATACAACACGGTGTTATAAATCGCGGGGACGTACATTCCAGACCGATCAGCGTGCTTTCAGCAGGTAGCCGGTAGACGAGATACTTGGGCGCTTGGGACGTAGGCCCAGTTCCGCCCTCGAGACAAGTCCTCACGTGGATTTCTTGCTCGGTCGCATCGCCGACCTCCTCCAAATTGCGATTGCAAACAGGGCAGCTGTAGGAATTAAATTACCATCAAATACAAAAATCATTGTGGTGTGCGGGGAACTCACTCGGCGAGGTCGCTCAGCTGCGAGCTGGACTGCCGCCGCGACAGATGGCCCGGGATCGACAGTCGCTGTTGGTCCACCTCGATGCGCTCCATCGACGTGGCGCGCAAGCCGTACAGCCTGCTCGGGACGCTGGCGTTGACTTCGTCGTGGCAGGAAGAACAGACCCTTTGCGAGCTCGCAGACGCTACAGTGTCAGGGAACGCAGGGTCTTGCACGATATCCGACGGGTCGAGCAGCGCCCGGTACACGGAACACCGATCGCAAAAAATACGTCCACATCGCCGACAATGCTGCGGAAGGCGGGGTTCATTAGTCAATCTGCAGAAATTCAAGCGGGACATACGTGCTGCGTAATAGTTAGTAAATTAAAACAGAACAGAAAAAGAAACAAACTACGCACTCGACGATTGAGGAAGTTGAAGCGACGCTGGCAATCACGGCACTGATGAACAGTTTCGTCGCGCTCCCATTGGGCGTGCATCTGGTGTGGAGTAGGCGACCATCGCGGCGCAAGCACCTTTTGAGGAGCTTCGTGTGTGGGCACACGGAAGTCCGGCGCCTGCGAAAGCTGTGGAGTCAAATCCGTAGGCGCCCGCGAAACTCCTGGGCGCGTAAAATAATCGGCGGTTGACCCAGACGACCGGGAGCCAGGCCGGATGGTGTCCAGAGGCGAAGAGCCCGGATAATGGAACTCTTCGTCGCTGCTCTCGTCGTCCTCGATATCTACGTCTTCTGCAGAAGATAGGGATTAACCACTAAAAAAAAGCTGTTGTTGACGCGCGCCAATACCTGCTTCGGACAACAGCAGTCCTCGCGCGCCAGCAGCAAGTCGCCGCCGCTCGAGGTCACGACTGTATACGTTTAACAGCACCTCTGCTTGCGTTCTCCGCTCCATGTCTTCGTCGCCTGGGGACACCATGAGTTGAAAGTTTTGAAAAATGTAGACACGAACCCAACAACCCTGTTCTCAGCTCCATCGTGGCGCGCTCTAGCTTCGCGATCGCACGCCGCGCCTCGATGCCTGACTCCATGGTACTATCGGACTGGGTACCAACCAAATACCGCGCGCGCGCGACATAGTCCTGCGCGCCCGATATTAAAGTGGCGCGCATCGACCCCAGTTCCTGGCCCTCGCCGTCGCCGGGGTCGCTGCGTGCTTCGTTGACAAACGGAATCAGTGTTCCATCCGCGTCAAGGTGGTACATCGCGCCATCGGGCTCGAGGAAGGGGAGAGGCGGGATGTCTAAGCGACGGCGCAGCACACGCACCCACCGGCGCCGGCGCACCCACGTGAGCGGCGAGCGGCTGTTGCTCGAGGACGACGCAGAGCCGCGCCGCGAGGATGAGCCACCCAAGCCCGACCCCACGATTCCGCTCCCAGCCAGCGCGCGCTCGAGTTGCGGCGGCTTATCTGCCGTCCACTGATCATCAGGGTCGCCAAAGTGATGCGCATACTGCCATCCTTCTTCCGCATCGACTCCCGGGGGCGTTACATCAAGCGTCCAGTCAGACCTGGTGCCAAGTGTTAGCCTTTCCGTGCTGGCCGCATAGGTAAAAATAAAAATAAACTTACAGCCAGAAATGGCTCCGCTCGACAGTGTCCGCGGAGACTCGATCGCTTGGGCCGGGCTTGGGAAGATTCCAGGGATCCTCCAGGAGCGGAAGTTGTACGTCACTCCGCCAAGTCGCAATTTCGCGGACGCCCGTGTCCTCATCGACCTTGGGCAGCCTGAGCTGGAATGGTGCTCGGCGACCCTGCCTACCGAGGCCTGATGCCGAGAATTTGGGCCGACCACCAGAGACGGCGAGCGTCTTGAGTCGGCTATCGAGTCGTTGATTCTCGTACAGGACGAGAGGAACCGTCGTGTGCACCGAGAGCGGGTTGTAGGGAACGGTCGTCCCGCGCCATCGCTCTGCTTCGGTTTTCTGGAGAACCTGGAGACGCGGTCTAGAAAGATAACGCGTTCGAGAACGCGGCGGCGTACCTCACATATCCATACTTCGAAGACGGCTGCCGCGGCATCAAAGGCCGTCTCGCCCCAGTTGTTCCTGATCAAAGGGTTCGCAGACTGCTTGGTGAGGAGGTACAAAACGATGGGGAGGTGTCCCTTGGACGACGCGTTCACTGAAAGCTGTGAGGCGCAATTTAAATAGCGATTGCGTGACTCACTGAGAGGCGTCCAACCGCCTTTGCTGCGAGCATCTATGCCGCGCACGCCGTCGACCTCGTCTGCCGCGCCGCCGCTCTCGCAGAGCCACCGGACAATGTCGAGATAACCCTTTGTAAAATATTAAAATAAAATTCCAAGGCTCAAGCGAAGAAGGAACACACCTTTGAACAGGCGTTGTGGAGTGCGGTCCAGCCGTCGGCGTCTCTGGCGTTGACGTCGGCTTTGCCTGGCAGAAGATATTTGATGATCGGGAGGTGGCCGTTGAGGGCAGCTTTGTGCAACGCGGTTTCGCCCTCCTTGTCTTCGAGATCCGGCATTGCGCCGCACTCCTGGACCACTGGACAGCGGGAGAGTGAGCGGGAGGCGAATCAGGGACATCGGCACGTACACCAGACGACGATGTCGAGATAACCGCGACTGGCGGCGGCATGGAGGGCGGTGAAGCCCGTGCGGCCCGAGGCATCATTTGAGAGACTGAACGGCTCGACGTTGCCGCCATCTAACGCGTTCCGAAAGAGGCGTTTGAGCAGTGGCAAGTCGCCCGACGAGGCTGCCGCATAGAGTGACTCGAGCTGGGCCGGGGATGGATGCTGCTGAGGTGGAACGGGGGCTGGTTCCTCGGGGTTTGGGGGGTCGGATGTGGGGTAGACGAACTCGTCGTCGTCGTCCTCGTCGTCGGACATGGGCTGAGGAGAGCGGGGGGCGGGGTCGGACGCGAGGGACGACGTGGAGGACAAGGCCGACTCTTGAATGGTGCCCAGAACCGGTCCACTCATCGACTGAGAGCAAAGGACTTGACCAAGTCCAGAATACACCTCAGAGGCACTCTCTTTGGACTTGTAGATTTTTTGAAAGCTTTCCTTTCGGCATCACATGACGGTCCACCTTCGCCTCATTCTCGCAATATTCGGTGCTATCGGCGACTATCGCGCGCCCACAGTAGTCTATCCATCGACTATCGGCCGTGTATCTATTTATCCGTGATATATATCTTCCCGTCTTCGTGCATGCTGGCAAGATCACTGGCATCCAAATTTTCGCTCCGTTCCGCGCTTGCTTCTAACCACCATCTTCGTCGCGCAATGTCCACCCAAAACGGCGTCAAACCGCCCCAGGACCGCTCCAATCTCGTCCCCTTCTCGTCCCGTCTCAAGGAGGGGCGCGCCCTCGCAGAGGACGTCTGGTCCATCTACAAGTTTGTGACTCATCCCGCTGCTCTCCTGCCGTCTTATCCTCGTCCCCAGCGTCGCCAACCTCCCCGCCGACTGCATCAACCTCGGCCAGGGCTACATGAACTTTGCCCCCCCGAAATGGGTCACCGAGGCTGCAAATGAGGCCCTCCAGGGCGTCGCCACCAACCATTACTCCCACCCCAAAGGCCGCATGCGTCTTCGCCAGGCGATCAAGAACCACTACGGCCCCCAGTTCAACCGCGACCTCGACCTCGAGTCCGAGATCCTCGTCACCAGCGGCGCCAACGAAGGTACACTCCTTCTGCCCGCCCACACCCACGTCTGACGCCGCCCAGGCGAGTACTCGGTCTTTGTCGCCTTCCTCGAGCAGGACGACGAGGTCATCATGTTCGAGCCCTTCTTCGATCAATACCTCCCGTCCGTCACCTTCAACGGCGGCAAGCCCGTCTACGTCCCTCTCCATCCTCCCACTGGACCCAACAAGAAGCCGACCAGCAACGAGTGGACCATCGATCTCGCAGAGCTGAGGTGCATATCTTGTTGCAACGTTAGAATCCAGGTTCATATCGTCTGCCAGGCGCTCGATCACCTCCCGCACCAAAATGATCATCGTCAACACCCCGCACAACCCCGTGGGCAAAGTCTTTACGCGCGAGGAACTCGAAGGCATCGCTGCCCTCGCCGAAGAGTTCAATCTCATCGTCATGGCGGACGAGGTCGTGCGTGTATGCGTCACCCCAGTTTGACCATTTCACGCACCTCGATTTTGCTAGTACGACTGCCTCACCTTTGACGGCAAAGAGCACGTCCGCATCGCCAATCTGCCCGGGATGTGGGACCGCACCGTTACCGTCGGATCCGCTGGTAGTACGTAAGCGCCTCTTGTGTGCATCCAAATTTCTTAACCGCGCTGCAGAGGCATTCGCCGCCACCGGATGGCGCGTGGGCTGGCTCATTGGCCCGGCGTCCATCATCCGCCCGACCCTCGCCGCGACAACCCGCATCGTCTTCTGCACCAACTCGCCGCTTCAGGAAGCTGCCGCGGCTGGACTTGAACAAGCCGAGCAGCGCGGCTACTTCGCGACTCAGCGCGCTGAGTACACCGCGCGGCGCGCCATCCTCACCGAGGCCTTTGACAAGCTAGGGCTGACCTACACCCTCCCCGAGGGAAGCTACTTCATCCTCCTGGTACGGGACTCCGCCTCCGGGCTTCTATCACTCACTCTTCCCCGTAGGATATCTCCAACGTCAAATTCCCCGAGGACTACCCTTTCCCGCCGAGCGTTCTGGGCCGAGGACGCGATTTCAAGTAAGATCCACCTGTTGATCGTGGACGACACTCACGGCTTCTAGGGCATGTTGGTTCATCGCGCTCGAAATAGGTGTATCTTCCATCCCTGTCAGCGAGGTCAGTCCATCATCCGTCCGTCTGTCCCGTTCAGTTGTCTGATGCCACGACCCGACGTCTAGTTCTACTGCGAAGAGCACGCCAACATCGGCGAGGCCTACGCCCGCTTCGCGTTCTGCAAGGACACCGACACCCTCCAAAAAGCTGCGGAACGCCTGCAGAAGCTGAAGAAGTATATCCAATAAACGCCTGTAACTGTAGATTCTAGACAACTGTAAACACCGGTAGACCGACTAACTGCCGTGGGTGGACGAGTACACGAGATCATCGACGATCCGTGAGAGGTTCTCGTCCCGCGAGCTCGACACACAGTCGTAGTACGTCGGGTTGGTGGCGATGCGGTGCGCAAGGAAGGTAAAGGACAGCGCGTCGACAAGCTGCTGTTTGTCAAGGTGGGCGTGTGCCGCGTACCACGCGCGCAGCTCCGGTGAGTTCAACAGCGCCGACTCGAGCGGCAGGCCGTCGTTCAAAAAGCGGAGGAATGTATCCTTCCCTTCCACCTGGCAGAACAGGTGGAAGTGGCCCGCGCCCGAGTGCCGCACCGCGCGGCTCTGCATGCGCACCATTTCCGTCAGGCCGTAGTCGCGCAGCTGGCGGTCCGCGCCCTCCGCCTCCGCGTGCGAGTACTGCGTCCCCATCACGACCACCACGGCCGCGCGCACGGGCACTGTCCAGCACGACTCGCGGGGCACGATCAGCACGCGGACGATACCCTCTGCGTAGAGCTCCAGCATGAGATTCCGGTCGGGCTTGTGGATCCCTTCGTGGAAGAACCCGATGCCCCGCGAGACGACGTCGACCAGGTTCGCGTCGCGTAGACGGACGAGGTAATCTTCGAGCCGATCCTGCGAGACGCCTTCGGGGAGATACCCCTTTTCTGTCTCTTGCTCCAGGGCGCATTGGGTAATCAGGTCGTACGCCACGGAGCGGCACTGCCCGCGCGACGGCACAAACACGATCGCGGACTCGCCGGGTGGCGCGCCTTGGATCGCGGCGTGGGCGGGCTTGGCCATCGCTTTGAAGAGGGAGGACGACTGGGGGATGCTGAATGTGTGAGGGGACGTCGTCAGCGACTGGTCACGGTCGCTCGGTCGGAAACTGAGCAGCGCAGCGGGCTCGACTCGTAGCCACGCCGCGACGTCGGCCGGGTCGTTGAGAGAGCTCGATGCGCCCACAAACCGCGTCGGGCAAGTCTGGACCGCGTGTCGCAATAGAGAGATCCCCAACTCGTAGGCGGGGTCGAGCTGTTCCAAGCTTTCGCAGACCACAAGATCCAGACCACGTAATGGTGCCTTCGGATCCCGTTGAGAAACGACTTGGAGCAAATGCGCGGCGGTCACAACGCGGATTACTCTTCCCCGGGGTCGAGCTAGGGCATTCTGGTTGAAGCTCAGCTCGGTGGTCACTCCCGCAGCGTCGGATGCAGCGCGAAGCTCTGAGAGTGTCTCTGAGGCTACGCTCTTCCGTGGGGTTACGACGAGAACCCATGCATCCGGAGTTTTAGTAGCGGTCATCCTGAGAGGGGCATGAGAACGGACAGACAAGGGAGGCAATCCAGAATGCATACCATACAAGAACTTGAATCAGCAAGGACTTTCCACTCCCAACTGGCGCGCAGAGCAGCGAGTGCCATTTCGTGTTGACCAAAGTCCAGAAAGACTGTGTTTGGATCGAGTTGAAGTTGTGTAAACGGCCGGCAAATAGAGATTCAACAGTTGGGTTGCGCAGAATGGAAGGAGAGAGGAAAGGCAGATCCAGACGTGGACTATGACTGTGTGAAGCTACGGGCATCACCAGGGTGTCCAACGGAATCAAAACCTCGTCCTCTGCTCCCATCCATCGATCCGACACAAATCGTATTGTCACAGACGGAGGCGGTTGACCATCAGGGATAGAAATGACGAAATCGACATTCAGGGCCTCTGTGGTAGGCCGAAACACCATATGAGATAGTTGCAGGATATTCAAGGCATCGTGGTCTTCAACCCAAAGCCAGAAAGGTTCTGCACTGCCGTGGACCTTGTTGTTCCAAGCGAATGTGGGGGTAACCCGAGCGGCAATTTTGAGAACATCGAAACCAAGCGGACGGAGACTGTAGGTAATGCGAACTGACGGGAATTGTTTGGCAGCGTTGAGAAGAGCCAGACCGTGCCGCTCATTGAGATGGATCAGTTTGCCCAGCTCATCGCCACTCAAGGCCGCAAGCTCCGCTGGGGACCATTCGTCCGCCCACCTTTCTAAGCCATAAAATATATCGCCTTTGAGATCGAATTGCTTCAATGGCTGGTCAAACGGCCACAGCCGTTTCTCGATGGCCTTGCTCATACCCATGAGAACAGCTGTTACATTTGCCCACTTTCTGCTGATGGCAATCTCGAGGAGTGCTCTCACAATTCGACCACCGTTTTGAGCAGCATATGCAGTGTCAGAGACCAACGCGAAGTCCTCCACGGGTTGTCTTGATATAAATCCTTGCAGAAGAATGTTGACTTTGCCCTTACTTGTATCGGTACCACCCTGTAAAATACAGACTAAATTAAAAGCGCGTTAATTGAAGAATTGGTTGTCACCTTGACATCGCAAGGAATAATTTCCATCAACTGTTCTAGTTCTTTGACTTCAGACTCTCGGACTTGTATTTGGTCAAACTTGGGTTGCGTCAAGAATCTTTCAGCGGGAAACAGAGAGATCCCACCTCCGTGCTCATGCTAAGCATCGCCAACACGTCGGCCTCGGACATCTTCAGACGGAACTCTTTATTGAAGATTTCGATCGAGGTATGTCGGATGTAGTACTTTGCGGCGATTCTACCAAGATCCGTAACTGTTAGCTCACCACTACCACGGTCGAAGATCAGCATGCCCGCGTCTGCGAGCTTTTGTGCGGCAGCTGATATCAACTCATTCCTCTTGTTCCCCAATTGTGGATCATCGCCTGTCGCGTCACGCGAAATACCTTTCGATGCATGTCGATCAGGAGAGAATAACAGGAAGAAAAAACGAACGGACCGTAAATGAACGGATTTTTGCGCATCCGTACAAATAAATAGGTATATCCTAACCACCGGACTCCGTCGCGAGTGTTGGCGACTGTACCCAAGGATACCTCTGCGTTCAAAGCGTCAACCATACCTCCCTGGAACCTAAGAGTTATCAGTCTAGAGGGAGACGTATGATGTACCACGTTTGGCGTACTGGGACTCAATGGGATTCTGTAGAATCTGTGAGTAACATGCATCGAGGCTCTTCAAACATTCTCATACCTGAGATGTAACCGCATCGAGGTAGTGAGTAAGTTTGTCTTCGGTGGTGCAAATATAACCTTCGCCGCTAGTTTCAAGGCCAGGTCGGCCGGCTCGTCCAAATACTTGCAGCACGTCGAGAACAGAAAGGTCCACAAAGGCACCTGGTATTCAGTGAGCTTGCCATGCCCGATATTGTGAATGTGCACCAGACCTTTTGAACTGTCGTATACCTGAGTTCCTTTGATAACGACTGGAAAAAACTAATGAGGACCGAAACCGGGCACGAGTTAGTTGGCCTACCGGCATGCGCAGGTAAATTCACACCCCAAGCCAAAGTGGCTGTGCAGCACAAAACCTGTACAGGCATATCTCAGCAACAAGAGGAACCTCGGATGGAGGAGTTACCTTGATGGCGCGCGCCTCAAACATTCGTTCCATCATGTTCCTATCTGAGCGTAACATGCCAGCGTGGTGAATGCCAAACCCATTATCAAAGAGCTGTTTCATCTCTTTATTCCGAGACTCTCCAATATTACGGCGGAAGAAGCTCCACTGAGGGTGATCCTCGCAGCTGAAATCATCTGAATTACCCTCAAGAAGTGAAGCTTCCCGGAGCCCTAGAGCCGTCTTGACAGTCTCCTTCCGCGCATGCACGAAAACCATCACCTGATGGCCTTGTGCTACCAGTTCAGAAACTTTCTGAAAGGCTACCCGGTCCAGATTCTTCCTTGATTGCAGGCTTCCTGGTTTCCCTTTGATTCCAAGGAAATGCTGTTCCAGCGGAACCGGTCGGAACGATGAATCAAAGTAGAACAACCCTTTGTAGCGAGAAACACTGGTTGCAGTTTCAGCAAAATTCAAGTTGAAGAATGCCAACTACCTGAGGAATTCGGCGACATCCATATAGTTGGGAAGCGTGGCACTCAACCCAACAATGCGTATCACGGATTGGCTTGACTCCACCTAAGCCGACGTGTTAGCTGACGCCTAATAGCTAAGACGAAAGACAGGCCTGTCGCAGGGTTCGAGCAACGATAGTTTCAATGACAGCACCACGTTCTTCGTTAAGCAGATGAACCTCGTCGATGATGAGCAGTTTCAGGCTCTGTGAAAGTGATTGAGCATGTTGAAGGCTTAGGAGAATATAGGCGAACCGATGCCAACTCTCCTTCCCCAGTCGGCTTTCTTGTCACGACGTCCCACTTTTCTGGAGTGGTGACGATGACTTGGGTTTGAGCGATTTCCGCTTTCGTGAGCTGCATGTCACCTGCGAATTATTTGAGGGATACATTGACACCTTTAGGAATATAATCCACCAGTCAGTTCCCGGACTTGTATAGAAAGCCATTGCAGACGTTTGCTGAACTTCCGGACGATTTCCGATGCCAAGGCTTTCATGGGTGCACTAAGGTTAGGGTTAAGCTCTTGCCGAATCAAGACGACTTCTTCTTACACATAGATAATCTTGAAGGTCGATTTGTTGATAGTAGAAGCGATGGGGGTATTCCCAGAGCCAGCAGACCTATGCTGATCGAGTACGCGCAAAATAGTCAGCATGGCGACATCTGTTTTACCCTGGAGAGTAAAGGGAAAGTAAGAAGTGCGATCTAGGGAGCTTTAATAACGACTCACGGCACCAGTCGGGGCTATTTGATACGTTAATAAATAGCGCTCAATCGTGCAGATCGCACTGACCACAGATAAGCATGTTTTCATTCGATCCGTAAGCTGTTGGATACACCTGTGGAAAATGAGATGGTGAGAGTGGGGCTAACTCTAGGGACCAACAATGGACTGAATCCGATTGAGGGACGTGTAGCCCTATTTATTTGGATGAGCACGGATAGGACTGGGGGGGGGGGGGGGGGGGGAGTTTCCTGGCTCACAGGGAACGAGCCTTTCGCGAGAGGATCTAGTTCTGACACGGGAATAAGGCGCTCGGTTACTCGGGGAGGCACAGGTCTTGCAGGCGGAATGATCACTTCCTCGAAGTCCTGGAAATGTGTTGGAAACGCACAATGGGATTAACGATGCTTCATCACCTCATGTGTCTGACGGACGGTTCCCAACGGGAGCATATATTTGCTACCAAACTGAGACAAGACGTTTCCTTGAGCCATTGGTGTCGAGGTGTAAACGTGGGGAAGGATTTCAGGTGCTGCTTCCTGAGAACAAGGTCAAGCAACTGCAGGGCATACTGGTATCCCTCTTACGGCGGTCCCGGTGAAAAGAGGGCGGGCGGCATTCTTCCTAAAGGTCTCTTCCATGCGCTTGCGAGCATCCTCCGCCGACAGATTCAATACTGCAGGTTACATGAACAGTGGGCTTTCGTCCAGAGGTTCGTACACACAATTTGGAGCTGAAGCCGAAGGCCCCGACACCGATTGACGGAAATTTTCGAGCTATTCTGGTGTGAACGAGCGACAGGAAGAAGTGACATGCATCTAACCTCCTTCACGAGTGAATCCCGAGTCTTGAGTATTTCCATAATCAAATCCATGTCATCGTAGCCAACGGCTTCAGCGATCTCTCCCGAGACGTCTTGCGCGCGAGGTTGGGACAAAATTGAATACAGAGACTCCAAGAGAGGTTCTACGTCGGATTTTCTGACCACGTCGTCAAATTAAGAGAGCGCAATCCGTCATCCGAAGACGGGTGGACGCACAATAGAAGCTTGTCAAGGACTGTGTGCGGTCTCTCATTTAAAGACGCGTCTTGGTAGGCGTTTAATACAGAATCCCAAGCTTCATCCTCAGGAGAGAGTTCTTCGTCTGGGTCTGTAATATATTTCAGCTCAGATTATTTAAGCCTCAATAATCAGATTATTGTGAGGACCTTGGGCGGCGCCCTGCGCGAAACTAGTGAATGATGTTCAGAAATCTTCCAGCACCATGTGCAGATTATAAGTTACCTAGCCCATTCATCGACGACGACGCGCACATCGTGAGAGGAAGACTCCTGTGATCCAAATAGAAAGTCGAAATGGGACAGCATCGCGTCGATGGCGGATGGGGAGAGGATGAAGAGGTGCGAGAGGTGCGGGACCGTGACCTCTAACTCAATCCGATCAAACTACGCCGCGGCGCCGCGGAATCAATGAGAACTGAAATATTCTGCTGAACGCCCCAACTTTTGGCGTTCTTATATTCGCAGCGGAATAGGAAGGCCATGTAACACACCCCAATTTCAGATTATGTTTATTAGGTACGTGAATGTAAGTCATTTGGCGAGAGGCGGAGTCACCCTTGTACTAATAGTACGGGGCGCAGGGGGCCTTTGAGAGAGGCGCCACCAAGGCCAAATCAAGCATACTAATCGTGAATCAACTAACCCCAAAGGTACCTGTTCCGAATTAGTACTGGCACTCGTTCGAAAGTAGAATATATACATACCGGTCCAAAAGAGTTGCTGTCGGACTCGGTGTGGAAGGCGTCGCCTTCAACCCAAACATGGCCTTGGGGAACTAGAACTTCAAGTTCAGGGTATGGCCGTAGTGTCCGCACAGTGTCTCCCTCAATGGCAATGATTCGTTTTACGAGTTCGTGTTTAGCATTAGACGGAGACCTGGGAGGAACGTAAAGATTCGGCCTCGTTGCAAAGCGATGGAAAGTACCTCAGTGCAACGATGTCGCCTCTGGCATAGCGGAGATTTTGGATTGAAACACGGTCGAATACGGCTATGTCTCGCCAGAGCAGTGATTCGTCTGGATTAAGTGCTGGCTAGCTGGACGAGTATTGAGGAATGCAAGCCGGAGAAGAGGATGACCGGACCTGCATACTACGGCCATTTACTTGCTTGATGGTGTAGAAGTTCGTCAGCAGGAGAACAGTCGGCAGCCAGTATACAACGTTCCGAGTGCGTTTGAGGTGCGACATGAGGAGAAGAGTCGGATTGATCGGGCCGGCATATCACGCTCACGTGCTTCAAGTAACTTTCAGCGCGTACATACACTGTACACTTGCGGCGCAACTACGAACGCGTCGGTTTTATCTAGGTCTTATAAATGAAATATGACCTCCGTCGCCAATTCTTCCCCTAGCCCTGCGATACAGCCTGTTATTTCACGTCGAAGATCCTCAATGTTCCAATATGGAGATTTCTGAAGCCTGTCCGTCAGGACTACAGTAGAGTTAAATTCTACCAGTCTTCTCACATTGACGGGGATCACCGTGATCTTGTTGTCCTCGATAGTATCGACGAGGTGCACCTTACTTAGCAGATCGTCGCTCGGCTGAAGTGGCTCCTCGACTACTTTGTATCAGGACCTTATTGGTGAAAAAAAAGAGGTTCGCTCACTTGTCTGGGAATGTGGTTCCGCACTAGAATGCTCGGGGTGAGAGAAACATGCATATCGGTGGGTTTGGAGAAGTGGAATGCAGTGCGTGAGAGGGAACCAGACATAGGTTTCCTACCAGGAGGTCAGATTGGGAATCAGTAGAAGATCAACTCTTACAGGATCAGCAAGATAGGAAGGGGAGTACTCTCCCTTGTAGCGCATTTTCGGGCAAGAATGGATATAGAATCCTGTAGAACTGAATGACACTGAAGTTCTTGTATTGCGCGATCAGCTTTACCCATGTACAGCGACGTCATCTCTGGAGCACCAGCTCGTCGGATCTCTGAGGCAAGCGAGATCTCGCGCAGCGCACTGAGCTGTCGCTTCCAGCTGATAAGTACTGCTTCGGGAGCAGCCACAGGGATCGCACCTTGCCAAGAGAAAACTCCTCCCAGGCCTGGAAACATTCGAATCATCAAAAGAGATACGGTCCAGGGTACGCACCGGATCATACATAAAATATACACTCGAAACACAGTTAGGGAGTATATCGATTACCCCGACCGCGAATAGTTTATCGTCACATTTATACAGTTGGTGGTAGGAACTTTTGGGACATCAGTACCTCGAGGTTGGAATGCGAGAGAAATCCTCTGACCCATAGTTTGTAGGCAAGTGGGAGGGAGGGGCCGACGAGTATGGGATTGGAGTCGGCTAAAGGTTCAAGTTGGAATGTATTTGCTGGGAAAGGAATGACTCGGCGCACACACAAAGGTGTATTGACGAGAAAACGGCGGAAGCCCGAAGGAGAGGACTTGTTGTCATTGTGGATCTCTCGTTGATATTTGCAGTACAAAGAAAACTTCTCTGGGCTGTACGAGGAGGGCTCCAAGACAGTCTGAGGAACCGCTATTTAGTCTAGAGCGGGAGCAGCATGTATCAGGTTACCTCGAACTTGTGTGCAAATTGCTTCTCTGTGTTGAACGCAGCTTCAGCCGCGTGAACAGCATTGATGAGCGAGAAAGTTTGAATGTCCTTTGATTTCGATGCAACAGCCTGCTGTTTACCATGCAAAATAAATCGATTCCAGCTTTACCACTCAGAAGAAGGCATTGCAAGGGACGACACACACATACCGGTTGATTAGCTTTCGCTGACTTTTGGATGGTTTAAACTCAAGAGCATCCAATCTGCGAGTCCTCTCAGCCAAGAGTGTTTATGGAGAACGGGCGGCGCGTACTTGATTGTGTAGGACGGACAGCATGACTGTTTCAAGTCTGGTTTGTAGCACCAAGTTCCTGCATCAGAATTAGGCAAGTGCATCGCAGAGACCGCACTGGATTGAACCAGAACGGCGCCATCCTCGGTCAATCATTTTCTGATAAACCTGGGGAGAGCTGGTGAGCCACCGCAGATATACGAGCAGCAGAGCCTCACTTCACACGAGAGCTGGTTAGCCAGCAATCCAGCCGTATGTAAGGCAGATGTAGTCGTCGATCGGGAGCCCGGTGGGGAGCAATAACCGCATGTTGTTGCGCTCGGTCCAGAAGGGGTCCCGACAGAGATGGCCATACGTACGGTGTTAACGTCGATCGAGGAGCAGTTGGGGGCTCGGACCGAACATCCGTCACAGACACCAGACCTAAATTTAAACCTTCATAAAACCTTCATGCTGCGGTCCTGTCTACATTATGGCCGCATGAGACTACTCTAAAAGACTACGTCGACCTGCCAGTGACTCTCGAGCTTCCTTGCTATACAACATTACATGCATTACAACTTGAATTCGAAGTCATTTCGGACCCGTTCTGAGTACAAAGCCGCTCAGTCTGTTCAGTCCGCTTCTGCTCGACTTCTCGGCGTACAATGTTGCCCATTGAACTCAAGGATCTATGCTGGACATGACACCGTTCAACACTCGAACAAGCATTATTATTACCTGCCTCAAACCATCTTGCAACCACGACGTCGACCCGAACCTGACCGGTGACCACGGACTACCCCGGATCCATTGCCAAAATCCGCAATCACACAGGCCTTGACGGGTGCGCAAGTAGCGACGTCGACCTGCTTTATCAGTTACGATTGATGGCGTGTCGCACCTTTCTTTTCTAACTCTTTCCGACTCTACGTCTCGATGAGACTCCTACCTTCCTTAGTTTTTTTACCGTTTCTTGTTCCCGGGGCCCTCGTTCAGGCTATAACTGGTGGTTCATTCGAGAATGTCGGGGACACTCTAGTTAGTGCAATGATGGTACGTGCCCACCGCGGCCAATTATGCCCGTCTAATTTTTTCTCTCGAATAGATGTTTCTGGGCAATTCTAATAAAGTCTACATTATTGACAAAGCAGAAGGGAATTTAGCTAAAGTTGCTGGGCATCCTGCCTGGGGCTCGGTATGGTAAGTGATGATTGAAGCTTTCCACTTGCGTATCTGGGCTGAACTGGCGCGACAGGGACATAGACACCCAGGAAACCACAGTCATGGACATCAAGACCAACACATTCTGCAGCTCTGGCATGTATCCCTTCTCCCGCCTTTTCATTCCCTTACCGGCGCGGTACAGGTTACCACTTACCGAACGGTAGTTTCGCAACGTTTGGCGGCAACGGAGGCATTGGCCCCGGTGGAGACAGGGGCTCTCAACTCTATCCAGGCGGCGCCTCCGCAATATGGGATGCTACATATCAGGACTTCGACGGTTCAAGGTCCATACGTATCCTGAATCCGTGTTCATCTTCAGACGACTTTAACTCGGCTGAATGTCAATGGTTCGATGACCCGGACACCCTTTCTATGCAAAAACAACGCTGGTATTCTGCTGCTGAGGCTCTTGCGAATGGAACCATCGCAATCATTGGTGGTTTTATCAATGGCGGTATGATCGACCCCACATATATCAGTGGGAATCTTGCTGATGGAGCGTTAAAAGGGTACATTCTCCGGAACTATCCCAACGACAATCCTGCAGCCGGCGGTATAGCAGTCCCTCCCCATGCAGACCATTAATCTAAAAAAAAATTAAATAAAGCCGAACTCTCGTACGAATTCTATCCCTCCAACGGGCAGGCACCGCAGCCAATGAAGTTTCTTTTCAAGACATCGGGATTAAATGCATATCCGCATTCCTTCCTGCTGAGGTACTTTCCCTTGCCAATCTGTTGTTGTTCGTTCAATAAATGTTGGACAAACTAGCTCCGGAAAGATGTTCGTGCAAGCAAATATTTCTACCAGTAGGCGTCCTGTATATTTTACGGCATAACCCTCAACTCCCTGAACCAGTGATTTGGGACTATGAAAGCAACACAGAGACTGAACTCCCTGATATGCCGAATAACGTTGTGAGGGTTTATCCAGCATCCGGGGCCACAGGTAGGCTCGTTCTTTCTTTCTTTCTTTTATTTTGTCCCCTTTCCTTTCCTGAGTCTTCGGAGACTCACTAACGGAACATCGGACTCTTACAACCGCTCTGATCGACTTTCCGACGACCGGAATCAAGACTGACATATTCTTTTTCAGCCATGCTTCCGATGACACCCGCCAACAATTATCAACAGACCTTGATATTCTGCGGGGGCAATTCAGCTTTCGACGATTACGCATGGGGAAATTTCACGTACCCGTAAGCAGCAGAAACTGATTGGCTCTGAAAGTTACTTATTGAGCCGAACGCAGATATGTCGACCCCTGGCACTACCCAGCGTCGAAAGACTGTCAGCGAATCACTCCCGAGCCTTCAGACGGCTCTGCGGCAGCTTACGAGCAAGACGATGATATGCTGGAAGGTCGGACCATGGGGCAATTCATCATCCTTCCAGACGGAAAGCTCCTCGTCGTAAACGGTGGTTTGAATGGCGTGAGTTACCCCCTTCACTGGACGGTATGCTTGCTGATCTGTGCTACAGACCGCAGGATTCGCCCCACATACCTTTTTAACTGCTGAGGACGAGATGCCGTTCGGACAGTCATTAGCATCTGGCCCCGTTGGCACTCCGGCTATTTATGATCCCAACGCTTCTGCAGGGAGTCGCTGGTCGAATGCTGGGCTTTCCACTTCCAGTATTGCCCGTCTGTATCATTCGTCGGCCATTCTGCTGCCTGATGCGTCGGTCCTCATCGCCGGTTCCAACCCGAACCTCGACGTCAATACCACTCCAACCATCGTCTACCCGACGACCTATATCGCTGAAAAGTTTTACCCTCCATATTTCTCCGCTAGCACTCGTCCGGCACCATCAGGAGTGCCGTCGAAACTAACGTATGGTGGAGATGCATTCGACATTACCGTTCCCGCGAGCTCATATACTGGATCGGGCAATACCGCTGCGAGCAAAACCATGGTATCCGTTATCCGCGGTGGGTGGACGACGCACGCCATGAATTTTGGGCAAAGGTGCGTTCAGAATTATTAAGTGACGAACACTCCTGACTTAAATAATAAGATTTTTGCAGCTGAACAACACCTACACCGTCAACAAGGATGGCTCTATTGTTCTGCACGTCTCTCAAATGCCACCAAACCCGAATATCTTCCAGCCCGGGCCTGCCCTCCTGTTCGTCGTCATCGACGGGGTTCCCAGTAACGGCACGTATATACTTATAGGCTCCGGAGCGATCGAGACCCAGCCAACCGCAGACGCCAGTGTTCTCCCTGAGAACACCCTCCAAGCAGATGCGAGCGGCACTGCAAATGGATCAAGCACATCATCGGGCAGCGACAAAACGTCCAGCAGCACATCGCACGTAGCGCTGATCGCTGGGATTGCCGGGGGCGTTGCGGTGGTCGCTCTTCTTGCTCTCGGAGTTGGCATTTGTCTGTCTCGCCGACGCCGTGCGCGCATTCGCGCTGGCATCACTGCCTCGAAGGCCGCCCACGCTCCCTTCCCCGCGGCACCCTATCAGAAAGCGGCCCCGGTGACGGAGTCGCAGGTCTTCTTGAACGAGCCCGACGGCCATGCTTGGAAGCAGCCTGACACCCCCTCTTGGAACCAGAGTACCCCCTCTTTCGGTGGGTACACGGACTCGGGGGACATGACGCCTGTGTCAGCACATCATCCCAGTCATTATACTGGGGCCAGCCATTACGATTACCAACAACAGCCTCATTATTAGCCGTTGGCCTACGCTCTTTAACTTGTTTACTTGTGGATTAATATGGACTGTCGGGTAGTGGTTTACATGGACATTTGAGCGAAACATCGCAGCCGAGTTCGGCGTCTAGTCATTATGGTCATCGACATTAGTGGGATATACAAGAGGGAGCTACATATGTTTGCATGCGGGATAAATACTGTGAATGTAAGAGCCAGGATACGAGAACGAGAGAGCGTTGCAGTACGGGGGGCCTAGCCCCAGCCATCCCACCGACCAAATTTCCTGTACTCTTCCAGCACGCATTTCCTGCTCTGCTTCTCGCCGTTCTTCTTCTCCTTCTCCTTCTCCTTGCCCTTGTCGAACCGGCTGAGCACAGACGAACCGCTCGAAGTCCGTTGGCGGGGCATCGATACGGACTTGGGCGGAGAGGTCGACGAACCTGCAGGACCCCCCGAGGCCACGGCCTTTGAGGAGCTTGCGTTGGGGAGTGACAGTCGGTACCACCCGCCGGCGTATGTTAACGCAACCAGCTGGTGCTCTACTGGGCCTGGGTTTGGGTTCCCGTCGTCGGGGGCCTCTATCCAACCGACCACGCACCGCTCTTCATCGACATCAGGCGGCGGCGGTCGCATCGACGACGTCGCAGAGAGGGATATATGGGAGGATTGAACTGGGATTCGATACTGCGCGTATGACCATTCAGATTCGAAGTACTTGGGAAGCGGGAGGTACGGCGTCAAGGGCGAGAACGTGGATTGTCGATTGCTGCCGCATAATAAGCCGTCGGGCGGCGATATTGGAAGAAAAATAGGAAAACTCACGAGGCTCCCGAGACGACGAGATTGAAGACGTGGACAGTCCCCTTATCGCTCCAAACGCACAGTTCTCGCTCATCCGGTCGGAAAGCGACCCCGAAGATTTCCGCCTTGTCGGTCCCGCGCCGGAATTCTCGCACAAGTTTGCCGGTCACTGCATCCCATGTTCTGACCAGTGTTCCCCGAGATGATGTAGTTGCAAGCAACCTCCCCGACGGCGGTACCGAAAGAGTAGTCAGTGCAGTGGTGTGTGCCGCAATTATAGAAACGGGATGCTTCGTGGGGGGCGGCGGGGGTTTCTGAGGCGGAGAAGAAGAGGGAGGCCCTATAGGTGTCGGCGGAACACACGGGGGAAGGTGAATTAGTTGTACATGGCCCATTTGCCGTCCAGGAATAGCTAATAAAGTAGCGTAGGTGCCGCTAGCGAGCGCGAGGAGACCTGTGCACGGACAGCTGGATATTTAGGAATCAGCCTGCCGGACTTGGAGGCGGGGCGTTCACCTCTCGGATTGTCCCAAGTATCCCATTCGCCGTATCTTGTGACCTCCTCCCCGAGTTCGAACAACACCACTCGGCGGCGCAGAGCCACTGCCAGCCAGCCCCGGCGGCACGCGAGACCACGGACCCGTTCGCGGAACTCGAGCTCGGCGACCTCAGTGCCGAGCGTGTCGTCCCAGAGGACCACCTTGTTTGGGGGGTAGAGTGGGCTGCGACCGCCGCCGAGAAGGAAGAGGAGCGACGAGGCGTGCAGAGGGACTACCGCGGCAAGTGTGCCCCCGGTGAGCTCTGAAAGACGCGTCAGAAAGGGGCGTGGAGATGGCAGGCGTCAAGTACCGCGCTTGCGGACCAGGGTCAAGGGACATGTCCGGTAGACGGCAAATCCGGCGGGGGTAGCGGCAGTAAATATGCGGCAGTCAGCGTCAAAGCGGGCGTCGAAGATGTTGACTGGGGCGGTGGCCGAGATAGAGCTCCGGGCCAGGTTCATGATGGTAGGACCTCCAAACTGAAGATACCTATCTGTCAGACGTGGAATATCCCGAGGCACAAAGGTCAAAGGGAACGATACACTGTCTCTGGGACTCAGAGACTAGCACACTGCCTCTGGGAGAGTAGCAGAGGACGGTCGATACAGGACCCAGCAATGGCTGTCCATAAAGGGCAACTGTTGCATCATGCTCAACACGCGTATCACATTTACACTTCAACCTCGTAAAAAAAACGTATATATATTACACGGTACATTGGGTGCCGAGGTCCGTTCAGCTCCGCGTCGAGGTCGGCGCTATTCGCGCGGTCGACCGCTCAGCATCTGTCGCCGCCCAGCTTTTGGGCGGACGCAGCCCGATATTCGCAAGCGCCTGCCGCGCCGCTCTGAACTCTAGTTCCTCCGCCTCGTTCTGCGCTACCAGCGCTGCCTTGGCCTCTGCCTGCCGCTGCAGCTCGGCCTCGGACTCGTCCGAGAGATAGTCGGTGAAACCTCCGTCGGACGTTATCGTGCTCTCGGTCATCGAGCCGAGGCTGTCGCTGCCGCTGCTGGACGTGCTCGAGGTTTCTAAATCCACTTTTTTCTGTGGGCGCGGGGGATCGGCTGGTCGCACCGGTGGAGAGGCCTTTGTTGAGACCGGGGGAGACGGCTTGGCCGACGTCGAGGACTGCGTAGAGGAAAGCGAACGACGCCGCTCCGACGTGCCTGAACTCAGCCCGTCGGCGATAACCTTGGACACGGAGGGCGACACCGTTGACGCAGGGGGCCGTGCCCCCGAGTTACGGCGCGGCACGGCGGGGCTATCCAAATCGAGGTGTTTTCGACTGGGAGACGAATTGGATGATCCCGGTGGTTTTTCCGAGTCGGCGAGAATTTCTCGTCGCTTCTGCACCTGCTCCATGCTCGAGGTTGTCGGAACAGAGGTTGACGTACCGCCGCTGCCGCCCGACCCACGCGAACTGTTGCTTGTGATGGACGACGCGACCATTTGCGGGCTGCCGCCTGAGCGGCCCTTTGCGGGGATCGGCACGGCAGCAGACTTGCCCGCGCTGCTATTCCGCCGGTCCGTGGTCGGCTTTATGGTCGGACCAGACCGAACCGGACTAACCGACGGGACGGGGCTCCCTCGCGACGACGAGAGGTTGTCGAGCGCGGCCTTTACATCGGGCGGGATTGGGACGTGGTGGACTGGGGATGTGGGTGAGGTGCTGCGGCGGAACGTGGAAAACGCACGCACCGAGACTGACGGATCGCCAGTCCGCAGGCTGTATTAGGCGGTGCTCACTCGCAGTAGGCGCGCGACAGCAGCCAGGCCACCCGGTGTTGTAGTATCCGGCGGCCTTGGGGGGCGGACTTGTGCGGGCCCACTGGGCGAGATGAGGGCGGATCTGGGGGGTGCAGGAGCGGACGTACCTTGCAATAGCCGCAGCCGTTGAACGAGTCGACTTTGGTGCGGATTAACTTACTTCATGGCGACATGGGCAAGGCGGGGGTACCTTCTGCGTTCTTGAGGTAGAGGACATCGAAGCGGGGATGGGCGGTGCGATTGCGACAGACGTCGCGGGTGTGGGGGCACCTGGGGGATGGGGATGAGCGGGCGCTAGACGGGCGGCTAAGTGACGGACCTCGCATGGGGAAAGACCTTGCACATTGGACAGACATTGACTGCCTGGTTGAGGGAGCCGGAGGCGTAGCACATGGGAGGGTTGGGTTGTGGATGGGGTTGGGGTTGGGGGGTGCTAGACGGGTTGACCGGTGCGAAGGGATGGCAGCAGGAGAAGAGAAGGGGGATGCATGTGGTATGTACACATTTGATCGATATCGACGACGGTGGACATGGTGGGCAGATAGAGGATGGTGGTGGATGCAGCACAAGGATCGCGGGTTGCATTGGCCCCCTCGCTTGACGGCTAGCAACATGAGGCGCGCGACGCGGGCATGCTGCACCAATGTGTGTAATCCGATGTCCCGATCCGGTCTATACAGCTTTCTCCCGTACCACCATGGGCAAATCCCAGTCCAAGCTGTCCCCCGAGCAGCTCGCAGACCTCCAGAAGAACACCTACTGTGCGCCCCCCCTCCCCCTCCCCGGCCCCGCTGACCCCCCCAGTCGACAAGAAGGAGCTGCAGCAGTGGTACAAGGGCTTCCGCAAGGACTGTCCCTCCGGTCAGCTCGACAAGACCGAGTTCAGTCGGATATACAAGCAGTTCTTTCCCTTTGGCGACCCTGGCGAGTTCGCAGACTACGTCTTCAACGTGTTCGACGCGAACAAGAACGGCACAATCGACTTTAAAGAGTTCATCTGCGCCCTCAGCGTCACCAGCCGCGGCCATCTCGACGAGAAGCTCAAATGTGCGTCCGTCCTCACGCTCTATATTCCGCGTCTCAGCGCGTGCAGGGGCATTCCAACTGTACGACATCGACAAGGACGGCACCATAACCTACGATGAGATGCTCCAGATCGTCCAGTCGATATACAAGATGACTGGCGAGATGGTCAAGCTGCCATCAGACGAGGACACACCAGAAAAGGTCTGGTCTGCACCGCCTCGCTTGGCGCGCGCGCGCTGACCGTTCCGCAGCGTGTGGACAAAATCTTCCGTAACATGGACAGGGATAAGGACGCTAAACTAACATACGACGAGTTCGTCGAGGGCAGCAAGCAGGATCCGACAATCGTAAAGGTCCGTCGCTCCCCCGCATTATCCGCCTCCGCCGCTCACAATGGCCCAGGCATTATCGCTCTACGATGGTCTGGTCTAGCGGATATACCTTATTCTTTCGCAAGTCGTCCGCCCTTGATCGCTGACGGCCCTTTGCTTACTTACCGGAAGCAGATCCTTGTGTTTCGATCGCATATCTAACCAATGGAGTTCGGTAGTGCGTGCGTTTGTACTCAATCCTTTGAAATGTAGCTGTACGTGTAATTGGCTTGGCTCCTTGAGATTTTTTTTTGGTGTGGTCAGCTATATCTTACATGGCGATATACAGCTTTCGACAATTTCAAAGTGCGTCTGAGAGCGCCGGAAGTAAAGATGACAGGCCAACGTGGAGCTCGGGGACAAGAGGCCGACGCGCAAGTTCTCGAGTTGAAACATGATTATATTATTGCAAACCGTATCTGCGTAAAACCCGATCTTCTACACCTTCTCCAACCCATGAATACACCCCTTCCGAGAACTCCAAGTTGTCTCGTTCCGCTTTGAACAGCTTTCCAAAATCTTGCGCACCAGGAGCCGCGGGTGCAGCGAACGGGGAAGCAGTCATGTCGCGCGAAGAGTCCGCAGCTGCGCGGAAATCGCATAAGTACGCACAACAGCCCATACATGCAGCAGTACTCACAGTTATCGCCGCCGAGGATGAGGCGGTACAGCCCGTTGAGCCCAAAGAAATTCAAAAAGTACCACGACAGCGAAGACACCCAGCGGACGTCCATGTCCTGGGTCTCTATCCCTCGCTGGAGCATCGATTTGAAACCCAGGGTAAGTGGGAACGGCAGTTTTACTGGCAAAAAAATGGGATTGGCATTGAGAGAAGACGAGGCGGGAATACGCACTGAGGACGAAGCCTTGGAAGAAAAAATTGATCCAGCCCATAATCACCATTTGCGGGACCATCATAACTTTTTTTTTTGCTCAATGTCAATTTGAGGATGTGGGGGGCTGCCGAAACACACGCACCCATCTGGGTCTTCATGCCCGCCATCATGCCGTCCATCGCCGCTGGGTCTGACATCGGGTTTGGGGGCCCTTTAGGCGCGTCTCCCTCACGAGGAGGGCCGTCTTTGAGATACGTCCCGGCCTCGAATGCTTCTGAAAGGTGCCGCGAGATGGACTTGTAGTACGTTGGGGGTATCGGGGAGTTTGCCGAGGTAGATCTCAGCACTTGGGAGCGCGTCAAGGCGCGCCTGAAGCGGTTCATATGTCATTGTCGGTCCGGTGTAAACGTTGGGAATTACGGACTGTTCGCGTACAGCCTCGCGGGGCAGCTTTTTGGGAGGACTTTGAAGAAGGATGACCACATAATGCCGGAGGATTCCCACCAGAATCTAGAAGCGGGGGTTCGCGGATTTTCGACACGAAGCAAGAGAACGACAGACCATCACCAGGGTGATTGGGAAGAGAACCCAGTCGCGAATCTGCGGGTCCAGATAGAGGGAGACCCTGGACGCATTTATGTACAGGGTATCCATGAATGGGCGGACGGACTTACGCAGAGCTCGACATGGCGGATGGGACACAGGTGGACTACCGCATTTGGTGACGCAGCCCGCGCCGCCTCAACACGTGCACACAATTCTCTCTCCAAGCGACCACAATGGACAACTCCCCCACCGCCCTCTTCGACTCGTACGAGCAGGACTTTCAGCAGTTCATCGACACCATCCGCCAGAAACTCGATGGCGAGGGCAAGGACGACAGCGGCGGTACGTCTGTCTCCATAGCATCAATATTAGCACCCTGCTCAATGCCGACAGAGCAACGCAAGGCCTCCTTGAGGCGCGCAGAGATGGAGCTCGACGAGGCTGATGAGATGGTACTCTCGCATTTCTCGCGTTGGACCCGCACTCAGCAAGCACCCACCTAGGTCTCGCAAATGGAAATTGAAATCCAAGGCATCCCGCAGTCGATACGGCCTCAATACCAGACCCGACTGCGCACGGCCAAGGCGGATTTGACGCGCTACAAGAAGCAGTACAAAGACGTCCATGCACAGCTGGCTCGCAGTGCCTTACTGTCCTCGTCCAAGCACCCGGGCGCATTCACCTCGGATGAGCCTTACGGGCCGACGAGCGACCGCACCCGGTTACTAGCCGGCACGTCGGTCCTCGAGGACGGGACGAAGCGCCTCCAAGACTCGCACCGAATCGCTCTCGAGACCGAGGGGCAGGGTGCCGATATTCTTTTGAATCTCAGGCAGCAGCGTGAGCAGATTATAAATTCTCGAGATACCGTACGTTTCCTCCAGCTATTGCGGTCGCCATACTCAAAGGAGACCCTTCTTCCAGCTGCAAACCGCAAACACTTCGATTGAGCGCGCGTCAGGGACACTGAAAGGCATGATAAGAAGGTAGAGCGTGATGTGCCCATCTGCAGTTCCCGACCCATCTGAATAGGTTCTTCTAGGATGTACCAGCAACGCATAGTCACTGGCGCCATCATCCTTGTCCTTATCCTACTCATCGGAATAATCCTTTACGAAAAGCTCGCTTGAAACCGCTGGACGTTCTTACTTTTTATCCACTTATTATTTCTCTCAAATTTCACGCTGTACATTGATGCCCGGAATTAATGGTTTTGTACATACACATTGGGCGAGAGGAACTGGATGCAAATGAAACTGAAACTAGTAGCCACCTCTCTCCGCATCACGCCCAGGGTTCCACATCCCTGGCGCTTGCATCTGGTGCTGTTGCTGTTGAGGAAGAGGCGAGTTCGTGTAGCCCCCATACGCGTCGGCATCATCGTAGGCTAGCCCGCTTACAGGCCGTGCAAGCCCACTCGAAGGTGCCCGCTGTTGGGGACGTGGGCTGGGCACGGCCCGGCCCTGATACACGTCGTGTGGGTCGTAGCTCCCACTACCATTGTGGTGATATGTGCTGGGAGCGGCGGACCCAGGTCGGTCTATGGAGTATTGGGAATTGGAAAAGGGAGGAGCGTCCTGTTGCTGGTATGTTTCACCGTAATATGGATTCGGCGCCGCAGACCCCGGACGGTCGATGGGATATTGTGAATGCGAGAACGGTGCTGCTCCCGAGGTCAGGTGCATGGCGCTTTCATCCTCGTATGGAGGCTGGTATTCATCCTGCTGTTGGAAGGTTGCCTGCGACGGGTTGAATGTCGCATATGCATCGGGAGCCTGGTGAGTGGAGTATGGATTGTAGGCGGGCATTGGGGGTGGATTTGCATTCTTGATGTCCGCGTTGTAGTAGTAATACGAATCTTGAGTGTAAGTGCTAGGCGCAACGCGAGTATGCATCGATGATTTGTCGTCCAAATCATCGTCCACAGAGAGGTTGGGCAATGTCGGTTGTGGAAGAGGCTTCGAAGTGAATTCGCCTTTCTTGTTCTTCAGGTGCGAATAGTCGCCCCTGGCCTCTTTAATCGCTTGCTTCTGGTTCTCGTCGAGCCTCTTCTTTTGGCGCTTCTTAATTACATTTTCGATGCGCTAAAAACGATAGACGCGATCAGTAAGACTAGGTGAATGGACAAGATATTGATACCTTGTCAACTTTGTGGCAGCAGTATTCCTTTCCATTTCAAGTCAATGATCTTCCAACTTTGATAAAAGGTGATCGACAAACCTTCAGGTTACCCCGAATGTAGCACAGCAAGGGAATATAGCAGATGCCGGCGACGATGAGAAGGCCAAGGGAGCCGATAAACACGATGACGGTGAACAACGTCGTCACCGTCAAGAGGGACGTTGAGATGGTGTTTCCGGTGAAGTACTTCGTGATGTCCCATCCGGCCTTGTCATGTTTGGCCAACCATACGGCATAAAGCGTGAGAGCGTTGATGGTCTGACGAGGGCCGTCTGCCAACAGGACCCGCTTCCAACCTGGCGCAGATAATGATTAGCCTAATTGTTTCTCGGAAAGGCGGAAGACAAACTTTTAAAGACGAAGAAAACGAAAAAGGCAAAATCGTCACTCGTCTTGGTTGAGTTGCTGATATGATCGAAAAAGCAAAAGTGGTCGTATGAACCTACGGGCGAGAGAATAAGCAATAGCGTGGCGGAAGGAACGTGTCGACGTACGCAGCGAATAGTAGTTATTAGCCAGCACATTGGTGAATGCGTAAGAGATGTCGTGGCTGGCGACAATCAGCTTAGCCTTGCGCGCCTCGTAGCCCAGCTATCAATATCGGTCAGAGAGGTCGTAAGGACTAAAAAAACAGACGCTAACCAGGAGGAAGGAGAAGATGATGCAACCTACAAACAACCACTTGCCGGTGTTGAAGGGAATGAAGACACAGCCGCTTGTGTGGTCGGTGCACTCATCGAAGATTTGGTTGGACCAACTCGTTGTGGTCAACATCGTTACGGCGGTGAAGATGTCGGACATGTAGACGGCGAAGGACTTGAAGAAGACCAGGAAGAGGAAGAGGTATTTGGTGCGCATCTTGAAGCCATTGTCCCTGAAATCGGCGACGGCGATGAAGTCGAACTGGGGGTATGGATCAGAGGGGAAGACGGCGTGCAGGTCAACAAACCTTATGGTCTTGTACGACCTCGCGTTTCCACTTGGGACCACCACACATTGTGAAGGAAGGACGGGGGGGCCTGAACTATAAAGATTGTGGTACACCAGGGCGATCCAGTCGCATGCAGTGTAATGTGGCAGAGAGCGACGGATATTTGGGTTGCGACGGTGGGAGCTGTGTGGGCGTGAAGCACTTATGTGAGCGTGACCCTTCAAGTTGGCGTGACCTCAGGTATTGTCTTGTCCGAGTCTCCGAGTCGAAAATGACTACAGTGCAAAAGATCAAGGTATATACGGTACCTATCTCATTGTTCTCCTTTTCACTCGCGTTTCCCACAGGAAGTCGAAGATGAGATGGTGTGCCCATATCTTCTCCCGATATTGTTTCCATTGTCTTCATTGTTTACCTCCAGGCCAAGAGTGTGTTTGCATACGGTACCAGCGGACGACCTATTCATCGCTTTTTCTAGCCCAAAAAAACAAGGCCACGTCCTATCATTTGGGGCAGCTCAAGGCCAAGCTAGCCAAACTCCGACGCGAGCTCATTTCTCCGACCGGTGGGGGAGGCGGTGGCGGCGGCCTCGGCTTCGATGTTGCAAGGTGACACCGCCTCACCCATGGGCCCACTCGTATCTCATCTGGCTCTAGAACGGGTATAGCATCGGTCGGATTCGTTGGCTTTCCGTCGGTGGGCAAGGTGCGCAGAGTGTCTTTGGCAATAATTTCGCTGCAACTTCGCCGGACAGTCGACATTAATGTCAAAACTCACCGGCACGCACTCGGAAGTCTCTGAAATAGACTTTACAACCCTCACAACCGTTCCTGGCACCGTTGGTCAATCCTTTGAAGTGCGCAACATCTAAACTCACGCATATATAGGTCAAGGTGCACGGCGCACCAATACAAATCCTCGACTTGCCTGGAATTATCGAAGGTGCAAATGATGGTCGTGGTAGAGGTCGCCAAGTCATCGCCGTTGCTCGCACCTGTAACCTCATATTCATTGTTCTTGATGTGCTCAAACCGCTCGGGGACAAGAAAATAATTGAGGCTGAATTGGAAGGATTTGGTATTCGATTAAATAAACGCCCCCCAGCCATTCTTGTCCGGAGGAAGGAGAAAGGAGGAATTTCCATAACGAACACGGTCCCCTTGACCAATATTGACCATGACGATATCAAAGGAATCCTCAGCGAGTTCAAGATCAACAATTGTGACATCGCTATCCGTGAACCCGGTGCCACCGCTGATGACCTGGTTGACGTTATCGAAGGCAATAGGTTGGATCTCCTCATTTCCAGTGCCAAATACTCAATTGCTGATTTTCATCAGGGTTTATATCCCGGCACTATACGTGAGTGCCACTCCCCATACTATTTATCGTTACTCAGTCCTCGCAAGATTTTAAACAAAGTCGGTCGCACTCGAGCCTTTTTTTCGGTTCAAACTGAGAATATGTTAGATCGACGCAATATCAATAGAGGAACTGGATCTTCTGTGAGTTTTTCTGAATCTGACCTGACTTTCCGCCTTATTCCATCAGCTACAAGATTCCCATGTCTGTTCCGATCTCCTCTAAGGAGTGGCTGAACATTGATGAATTAATCGAAAAAATGTGGCAAACCCTCGACCTCGTCCGAGTATACACGAAACCGCGTGGACTGGCACCAGATTATTCGCAACCCGTGGTTTTGCGCCGTGGAAAATGCTCTATCGAAGACTTTTGCAACTCCATACATAAAGAGATCGCAAAACAAATGAAATAGTAAGCGCCAAACGGCACTTGAGCTATCTTCTCTGGCTAACCCTCTGATCACAGTGCCATTGTATGGGGAGCAAGCGCTAAACATTCGCGCGGCCAGAAGGTTGGTCTGGATCATATCCTTGAGGATGAAGACGGTGAGCTTTGCTTTCTTGTTTCCTATTCCTCTGACATGTTCGCTAGTGGTCCACATCTCGAAGAAGTAATTCTCATAGCGCCATCACTCTGTATTTGCTAAACCACATATGCATTCACGCGTTAAATACGACTGAGGGGTCCCTGATACGTGGTCTCTTCGTTCAAGTAGACAAACATCAATCTGCAAAAACCCCATACCAATCCCAGTGCGCAGTACACACTGGTTAGCATGAGCGGTAAAAATTCCATGGCTGCGACACCTGCTGGGCTTGGATCAGGCTCGGGACAGGTAAAATCCACAGACTGAAACGCAGGTGTCCGGAGGAACAACGGCGGATGCTTGACGGCGCGCCACCAGGGCAGGGAAAAGTGTGACGAAGGCCAAGAGCAATGGGAAACCGGCCAAGTAAATCTTCTCCAAGGTGTCAATGATCACAAATGACAAAGACCTCGGAAATCTATGGTCTGTGTTAGCCCGAGTAAAGCAAGCAATCGAAAAGGCATTACTCGTAGACGCGCCGAGTCAAGGGGACATAGACGAATAGGATCCATAAGGAAGAGTAAATAACTTTGAAGATTGATTCTGGATCCGACGTTGTTAGGAATTTCTCCCTGGATAAATAAATAACACGCGTACCTCCCGGTGTAAATATTAGAGGGAACAATGAGAACACGCCGGCGACACTGGCAATTATGAATGTTCTAAAATACGCGTGCCGCTCTGCCGCCAGGAGGCTAGTTCATGTCAGAAAAAAGACAACGAAAGAGAGCAAGATAGACCTAAGCGGAACCAACACAAGTAAAATCGCCTTCTCGTGTACATGCCAGCCGAAAAGGTACGATGCGTATCCGCAAAGTGTGAGGGCCGTTAAAAATGACTTGTAGGTCGGGGTGAACCAAAGCTTAATGAGAGCGATCTGGAATATCTGTTGGATCAGCATCGACGAATGGCCGCTCAGAGCATCAACTTGCCGATTGAAAAACCAAGGTGATGATAAAAGTATGGCTGGGCTTTATATTGGGAAGCACGGCGAAAACTGTGTCTCCTACAAGGCCGCGCGACGTGGACGCTACACCAGAGATATTGATGGCCACATCAACACCGGTACGATTTACGTCTAGAAATCTAATAAAATGCGTTCTCGGTCAACATTAGCCCCGCTTACATCGAAGCAACACTCTGTCTGCGGCAGTAACCAATGCCCAGGCATTAGGAGCCCAGTATGCATGGTTCAATCCTCGGGTGAAGGGGAACAAGCGAATCAGAACTTGAGGGATCTGTCCCATGACTATGAAGGGCCCGAAAGAGAGAATAAAAACAGCAATGACGGCGTTGGCCAAGGATAAAAAATTCTTGATCTCCAATTTTCCCGATGGGGAGATGCAAAAGGAACGAAGAAGGTAGATGAAGTATGCAGGCTGTGAACCCAAGTAATCGCCTCGAAAATCGTTGAGACTGAGAACAGACAACGAACCGCCAGATACATATAGATGTGCTTGAAGTTGAGCAGCACAGCAAACAGGATTCCGCTCGCAAGTTTATTTCCCTGAACGAAATTCAGCAGGTGGCATAGCAGTGGAGGGAGAGGATCCTTACGTTGCGAGCCATGAGAATGGACCAGAGCAGAATGCCAAACATGAAACCATTATACTGGAAATGTATGTGATCCACAATGAGAAATCCTGGGTGAAGAAACAAAGACGCTGAGATGATGCGTTGCGTCGATGGGTCTACTGATCCTCTAATAAACCTATATTTTCTTGAGATAAATTTATGGTATAATCTGAAGGGGCCAACTTGAGAAGAACGGCGCCAAGGACCAGCTCGGACAGTATAACTGTTGTTCGTTGGTACGCGATAACCGACCAGGCATCGTAGTTGAGATTGTTGACGTCCACTATTTTGGGATCGATAAACGAGGCCGGTATCGAGAGAAGTTTCTCGAAGTAGGCGAAAAATGGAGGGTAATCCAGTGCTGTATAAGGTCGATATTCCGCATCGTCCGGCATTTCAGCAACTTACTCCACTCCGAGGTTGTCTTGCAACAGTCCCGTATGAGTGGGGGGTAAATGACAAGGAAAATTACACACGTCGTAATACCACTTAGAGATTGGAAGCGAATGGGTAATCGCCAGCCAATTTCTATGGACTTCAAAATCTGTAGAACGGCTTTCCTCACTGCATGAAATGACCGGTGCGACTTGCAGCGTCCACTTACTATGATGGAAACAGCAGCAATTTTATAGATGTAGAGAGAAACAAGAGGTCGTATTCTGAGCTCTCCAATTCCCAGCGAAACCAGTTTTTCCGCCGTGCAGTAGGGTATTGAAAATCATTGGACGTCGGGGATTTTAGACTGCCTGAAGGCACCCGCCTCACAGGCTTCGTTGTAGGGTCGGTTGCTTCCATGCGCGGACACGTTACAGTCAAGTTCTTGTCAAAGTTCAGTTGTATTTGCTGCTGTTATTCTGCCTCGCGCCGCTTCTCAGCTTCAACTTCTTCACTCACGTTCCTTCAGTTTGCCACGAACGCCTCCGGTGTTGCGTAGACCGAAATATGAGCAACGCACAGGTCGCAGTTGGGAAGCTCAACGAGGATGCGGTGGCAAGGTATGTTCCGTGCCGTCAATCTTGATACCTTCAAGCTTGCCTACACGTTGCGGGTAGCGGCCAGTTGGCAAAACTTGTATTCTTCAGCCTGTCTCTCGGAATTATCCCAATTACCTCGTACTTTGCGTCTTTGAAATACCTCTGGAATGGTTGGTCAAGTCCTTCCCGCGGAACTCTACTTCAATTCCTGCCAGGTAATGCTACCTACGCCGCTTTAACGGCTGTCATTGGGGCGAACCTCGTCCTTGTCGGATATATTATCACCTCGATCCTGGACGACAAACGGACAACTGCGCCCTCACCGCCCAAAGAATCGAAGAAAACTCAATGAAGCATCCGTTCTGGTGTGCCTTACGGCGCGTGCGTGTATTCAAACCGCCCGACCTTCTACATGGTGGTCCGAGTACGAATACAAATACATATGATAATGTCTAGTGGTGGCAACCAGTACCCATAATTATTCCAGACCGAGCATCAAGCCCGATAATTAAACTGCATATCCCCACTCCATATTACCGGGTTTAGGGGGTGGTGGCTGCACTTTTGGATACTGAGGCGACGTAAGCAGGATGCATAGATCCGACAAATATGAACTCACGAACAACGGTCTCTGACCGTCAGGACGCGATGGCACACGTCGCCTGTTACTGATTGAAGTGGTGTCGCTCGACGTATTGCGATGTGCGTTGGTCGTAGCCAGGAATGAAGATGGATGAAGGTGTGGAACAGACTGCGCGCTACGCAGACGAGGTGAGGGATCATGAAAATACCGAGGGGGCTCCTCTGTGAGCGGAGTAAAGGCGGGGACCGGCGAGCGCGGTGAGAGGGACGTCCCGGGCTTTTTTAAAATTGAGACCGGAGACACGCTTTTCCTCGAGGTGTAGGGGGAGGGATCAACAGATCGGGGAGTGGTGGGTGTGGCGATGGGAGTAGAATCCCTAGAACTAAACGATGGTGAAGGTGGGAGAGGTGCTATAGTAGGTGTGGGGTGCAAAACGAGTGGCTTCGGTGTGGTGCGTCGTCGTGGTAAAGGTGGAGGAGCCGGAAACAATGCAAGTGAGAAACCCGCATTGCCTTGGCTGGTCTCGTCGCTAGAAGATTCAGAGCCCTCCTCATCGGTGGACTCTGGATTATATGCCAAGTACGGGGTCGACCCGGATCCCCTGATAGAGTGATACAGAGTGGGTCTCGCCGATTGGCGAACTGAAGGGGGGTCCAAGAACGCGTGAACTGCTTGGTGAGATACGATAGGCCGGTCCGTCGCAACACGGCCTCTACGAGGAGCAATCGTGAAATTGTCGTCATCCTCTCCCTCGACATCCTTTATGAAGTCCTCCCAAACATTATCCAGTTCTGGCATTTTGCGCCTACTGGAGTGTTCGGAGATCAGTGGCCGCTGTCGAGGCAATCTTGTGGTACCGGGAGATTTGGAATTCGGGGGATTGAACGGACAGAGCTCAATGGTGTCGAGATTAAGAGAAGGGGGTCGAGGAGGCCTCACAGGAGGCAATGGAGGTAGCTGGCGTTCTAATGAATGTGGTGAGCCAAAAGGCGCTGTCGGTGCGTCGGGACTAGGAGGATGGAGGGATGGAGGGGAATGTGGGCGGCGGAGGGCAGGCATAAGCACCTGCGCCTTCTGCGCCGTCTCATCGCCGGACCCAGGACCGCTTGCATCAGTCTCGGTGTTACTCCCTTTAAACAGCCGGAGGAAGCGCGTAGAACCCTCGGAAGGAGTTTCCGACGGTCGCCGTGTGGACTGAATCCGACCAGAGACGGGGCTGCTATTGCTGGATCGAGGGGGATTGTGAGCCTCAGCAAACGGGGCCGACCCCTGCGTCGGAGAAGTCTGAGGGCGATCCTTTTTCCTCCAGCTACGGAAGAAAGACGCAGGCTGGGGCATGGCAAGAGAGAAGCTGGGTGGAGAAGTAGAATCTCAGTACATATCCGCGGTCTTATAGATTATCGCACTCTATAGACGTGCGAGCTCCATGGAAGAGGTCAGTTAGGTGATTTGGGATCAGTTCCTGGCCAGATTACGACAGGCGAAGAGAGAGTGGCTGTATTATCAGTACTCCTGAACGATGCCCAGGAGCACAGCGATCGCCAGAGCCCCCTTAAGAAAGGCGGCCATAAGCCCCTTGACGCGAGTAGGTACCAGGTAGGTCGGATAAAGAACATTAATGTGGTCCAGCAGGTTTGAAGATTCCATTGGTGCACTTTGGGTGCACGAGTCTCAGTGCACCTGAGTGCGGCAAACAACGGCTAGGAGGTCCATTGGATGTCTCATACACTGGATGTCTCATCTCCGTTGATATCGAACCTCTTTGTGTCCGTCCCGTGCCAGTGTCTGTCCCTGGGTCTGTTTCTGGAAGTGCAGAATGGCAGGGTGCAGATTTATACAAAACAAGCCAAATACATTTTCCGTGGCGCTGTTGCCAGGATACTGGGCGGCGAGGCGACGGGGTGAATGCTTCAGCGATTAAAGCGCGCAAGACGGAGAAAGGAATAGCTGGCGGTCAACTTGTTCCGCGTCGAGGCTAATTGTCGATTTTGATCCGTTGCCGGCGCTGTCATTCTGCTTGTCCGCTCGTTCCTTGCCATGCTTGCTGGGTCTTCAACATCAGTTCCGGATCCAACAAACGTCTTGTCGGTGTGGTTTGTTAGTTCCTACTCGCTGTCACCCAGGTGCTCTAGATCTACCCAAGTCAAGCCTCTGTCATTTGGTGTGGGGCGCAGTGGAACTGCCTTCCATCTTATGGAAAACCGCCGCATATCCGAATTATCGAATGCACAACCAAGCGCCAGGCTCCACAGGCATGAAGATATCCTGATTAACAAGGTGGTACATATGTCTATTGAAGGTACATGGACAAAAAAAAAAACGTGAGGAGGATAGATAATGCAATACAGTAAATGCGCAGATGTGGAAATATTAAATACACCGACACGGCTCGCAAGCTAGAAGTCCTCGTCGGTGACGCTGGGAACGATAGATGAGCAATGCAAACGAATGATGAATGCACGGAGACATACAAGGCTTTCGCCGACGTTTGTGCGGCATTGTTGCCGGTGCCGGAGATGTTTGCTTTGGAGTAGTCCGAGACGCGCTTCTCAAAAAAGTTCGTCTTGCCCTGCAGCGAAATCATGTCCATAAAATCGAAGGGGTTCGCCGAGTTGTAGACTTTATCGTTGCCCAGGGCGACGAGGAGGCGGTCAGCGACGAACTCGATGTATTGACACATGAGCTTGGCGTTCATGCCGATGAGACCGACCGGCAATGCGACTATATGAAAGTTGAGCAAAAAAAAAAAAAAAAGATGGAAGGAACAAGGGTGCGCACCGGTGAGGAACTCCTGCTCAATAGTGACAGCCTCGGTGATGACACGGCGCACGGTATCGGGGTGGGGACGACGCTTAAGGTGCGTGAACAAGAGGCAGGCAAAGTCGGTGTGCATGCCCTCGTCGCGGCTGATGAGTTCATTCGAGAAGGTCAGGCCCGGCATGAGACCGCGCTTCTTCATCCAGAAAATCGACGCGAATGAGCCAGAGAAGAAGATGCCCTCGACCGCCGCGAACGCGACCAGACGTTCGCCGAAGGTAGACTGCTCGTCAGCGATCCACCGGAGCGCCCAATCGGCCTTGCGCTTGATGCAGGGGATGGTCTCGATCGCGTCGAACAGGTAATCGCGCTCTGCGGGCTCCTTGATGTATGTGTCGATTAACAGAGAGTAGGTCTCGGAGTGGATGTTCTCCATCATGATCTGGAAACCGTAGAAGCAGCGAGCCTCGGCGACTTGCACTTCATTCGAGAAACGCTCGAGCAGGTTCTCGTTGACGATGCCGTCGGACGCAGCGAAGAAGGCGAGGACGTGGGAGATAAAGTGGCGCTCGTCGTTGTTGAGCTTGTTGTTCCAGTCATGGAGGTCCTTGGAGAGGTCCATCTCCTCGGCGGTCCAGAAGGAAGCTTCGGCCTTCTTGTACATCTGCCATATCTGACGCGACATATGAGCGACAAATGCGCGAAAGGACGCGTCAAGCGCACCTCGTGGTACTGGATGGGGAACAATACGAAGCGGCGACGCGACTCTTTGAGAAGAGGCTCTTCGCCTGTGGGTGGCAAGCTCAGTACTATACGACGCGACGCGACGCGGGACACGTACTTTCTGGCAGCGTGATATCTCCAACAAACTTCTTGCGCAACTCGTCGATGTTGTCGTCCTCCGAATCGGGCGAGGTTGAGCGGCGGGCGTCATCGACAAGGTCGAGCTTCGCAAGAGGCTTGGTTGATTTCTTGCTAGGCGAGTCGAGGGAGATGCCAGAGAGCATGGCAGCAGTCTGGGGGCAAGAGTATGAGTGAGTGCGACGCGACGTGGCGCGACAGGGCGCACCTTCTTGCTGGGGGTAGGGCCCGGGGAGGGGAGACGGGTGGGGGCGGCGACGGGAGCCATTGGATGGGCTGTGGGCGGGTGGCTGGTGGTGGTGGTGGTGGTGGTGGTAGGAGGACAGAGAAAACTAAGCGAGGCCTGGGATTTTATACGGTGCACTTGTTTGGTGGCTTCAACACATCAATTCTGATGCGAGTCTACGCGTCTGGTCATGTGACCGTTTGGCGTTGCTGATCAAAGATTTTCTCTCCTAGACCATTGCCAATCTGGCGGCTCGTTGATGGCCAGGCCATCTGCGCAGAAAGGATACCCGAACACCTTGGGTCATGTCACGTCCGCGCTCGACAAGGTTTCTCTGAATGCTCAGTGCGAGGACTTTGACCTCTCGCGTCAGCGTTTTGTGGGCGCTGTCGATCTTCCGGAAAGTATGCATTGAAAGGTCGTGTTCTTGCCTGAATCACACTGAAAAAAGTATTCACTCAGCCGAGGAACCGCTCCTGAAACCTTCGCCGCGTCGATTTGTCCTGTTCCCAATTCAATATCCGGAGGTTCGTGCTCGAGGCGGACCGGTCGTACGACCCACGCTCAACTCTTTCAGATATGGCAGATGTACAAAAAGGCCCAGGCTTGCTTCTGGACGGCGGAGGAAAATGGATCTCTCACACGACCTTCTCGACTGGACGAACAACCTCAACGCCAACGAACGCCACTTTATTTCCCATGTCCTCGCCTTCTTCGCTGCTTCGGACGGCATCGTCAACGAGAACCTCTTGGAGCGATTCTCAAACGAAGTCCAAGCGGCAGAAGCCCGCTGCTTTTATGGATTTCAAATCATGATGGAAAACATTCACTCCGAGACATACTCACTCCTCATCGACACGTACATTCGAGAACCTGCAGAACGGGAGTATCTCTTCGATGCCGTCGAGACGATCCCATGTGTCAAACGCAAAGCCGACTGGGCCCTCAAGTGGATTTCGGATAAACGCTCCACGTTCGCAGAGCGCTTGGTGGCGTTTGCGGCCGTTGAAGGTATATTCTTTTCCGGATCATTTGCCTCTATCTTTTGGATCAAAAAGCGAGGGCTTATGCCGGGATTGACCTTTTCGAACGAGCTCATCAGTCGCGACGAGGGAATGCACACCGATTTCGCATGCTTGCTTTTTACACATCTGAAGCGTCGACCGCATCCTGAGACCGTCCGGCGTATCATCGCGGAGGCCGTAGAAATCGAACAAGGATTTTTAACCGGTATGCTATCTCGGATTGTCCTTGTACCATATTAACCCGCTGGATTCATAGACGCGCTTCCCGTCGACCTAATTGGCATGAATGCTAAACTGATGCGCCAGTACATTGAATTTGTGGCGGACCGCCTTCTCGTTTCGCTCGGGAACGAAAAGGTGTACTACGCGGCCAACCCATTCGATTTCATGGACATGATCTCGCTCCAGGGCAAAACCAACTTCTTTGAGAAGCGAGTATCCGACTACTCAAAAGCCAACATCAATCATTCAAGTTTACCTGGGGACACGTCACCGACTACAGGTAAACTTTTGTGAGTTTTTTTTTACCAACCTCTTCACGATGCCTGACACGCTACGCACAGCACCCTTGACGAGGATTTCTGAGTCATCTTTGCTATCTATTCCACTCCCTTCTTGCCACTGTATCGATATCACAACCCCTACTCTTCGCCACACCCCTCACTTACGATACTAGATGTATAGTACGCATTGAAATAATAAAATAAAACACGAAACTCAATTCATTCGAACGAGTCGGTGCTTTTCTTTTCGAACACAAGAAATTATTTTGCGCCGGAAGTTCAGTATCGCCGTCTGTTGAACACGATGAAGTTCTGCATGAAAGCCGAAAACTCTTCGTGGGTCCAGAGTTTCGCATTCTTCTTTGAATCCAACTGAGCGAAAATTGTTTCCAGTTTCTTTACCGCATTTTCCGAAGGTGCGGGACGACCTTCCAGCGCCATTTCGTTTAGGAATGTTTTGAAATCGCAGATCTTCCACGTCCCTCCCGAGTCTCCTGCACCTTTCGTCATGAACCCATAGCGATTATTACCGCGCATGTCCCACGTGTCAGCGAACAACCATCCTTTCCCGTCAAAGGGAGTGTCGAGGTGCGACGGGAAACAGTGAACATGGCGCTCCCCCCAGGGCTCTCCTTCGTTGCGGACGGCAGAGGCAAAGGCTACCTGCGGCACCAAACTCGATCCGAAATGAGAATACATTTCGTATCCGTCTATATCCAGAACGGGAGAAAGGTGAGCCGTGAGGCATTGAACGAGAGTAGCAGGCGTGAATATGGCGAGAGAGGCCGAAGCCACATTATGTCCGTTGTGAACACCCACATATCCAAAGCCATTGGGATAACGCGCTGGGTTCTGCCAAGAAAAGAGGGCGGGGTGAATGAGCTCTTCGAGGGTGTGAAATAGTTTAGAGTCCTTGATAAGGAGCTCGTAAATATGCTCGTCGGAAATGGAGGTCTCTAGAAGCACAAGACGCCGAAGGTTAGGTGTGATGGAGAGAACTTGGCGCAAACCATCAACCGTGATGTTAGGATTGTGAGAAAGCTTAAGAAGTTCGATATCTTTCATCTCCGACATAGTCAAGAGAGAAACGATCTGGCCGTCAGATAAACGTAAGCCAGAAAGGTCCAAAGCAGTTTTGTCGGGACCAGCTTCGTGCTGAACGACTTTGGCCAACAAGGATAAGCCAGAATCGGGGAACGGGTCCTGACCCCGTAAAATGGACTTGATGAGGTTCACCTTGCCCGGCAACCAAACCAGTCCTTCGAGTTCTTCAGTGTCACCTATCTGAATACCATGTTCAATCGCGGGTTTGAGGGACAGATCAACAAGGGAGGGGAGTGGATTAGAAGCTGGAGTGTGATCTTCTGCCGCCGATGTTGAGGTTGGGGCGGACGGTTTATACTCCGTGGGCCAGGCCTCTGCCAGTACATCCAGGGTCATGATACGCTCGTCGCGCAGGGAGTCGATTTTTTTCTGGACGTCTTCTTCTGTTTCCTTAGCACCTTCGATTTCTTTCTACTAAACTTGAGATCGATGAGAGGAAAGAGTTTCGGTGAGTTTACCTCTTGATCATTGGGAACCGGGTAATAAGCTCTGACATACTCTTCTGCCGAGAGGGGTACCTATAACAAGCACTTGAGCGGATTCAAGAAAGGAAGAAGTACCTCACGTACGCGACGTTGCACATTGTCTGAAGAAGCTTCCAGTCCCCAGATAGACACGAAACAGTACGAAGGGTTTGTCGGTTCGCTGATGTCGATAACGGTGATTCCTTCGTTGTTATCTGTCTCGAAAGCATCGGTTAACACGAGCCGGAGAAGGTTCTTCATTGACTACGGACCTCCTTCGGTACTACCCATTTTCGCATCTAATACGCTGTTTTCGAAGGAGACTCCACTCGTGTAGTGAGCCTGGCGGTCGGAAAAGATAGTACAGTTGCTGTATATGTAAATTAATGAGGGCTCACCTCCAAGTCAACACACCAGGCGGAAGCCAGCAGAAACAACGCGTATGGGCAGGGAGCCTGAGGCAGACGGGGTTTGTCTTCCTCCAAAGCATATTTGCCTTGGAGGGCGCGGATTTCCTCCTCGATGATCTCGGCGTTGTCTTTTTGCTTTATGAGAGAGATGAACCGTCTCGTCGCCATCAGAGGAAGTCTTGGAGCAGAAATTGTTAAGTACGACACACTTGAAAGCTAACATTTCATGTACCTCCCGTAACACCTATTCAAATGCCGATGTTGGACATAAAATAGGTCAAATACAGCAGAGGACGAACCATTGATGATGATAAGCGCCGACGCATCGATAACGAGGGGTCTTTGCATTATGAGCAGTTACACGAGCCACGATGAAAATTTGGTGTCGTTGACCCATGACTGGCACGCAAGATGAGGGTAATGTCAATGTGGTGGTTGAATTATAGGAGAACAAAGGAGGACAGAAGAAAGGCTATTTTCTACCTTTGATCACCGTCTGACCCTAACCCATCATCAACCAGCTCTGAGCCAACAGAAGAGACCCTTGAGATGCGCATAGTAATCATTGAGTAGTCTTCAGTTGATGGGGACGTAATTGGCGACGACACGCACGTGATCGAGTCTCGCAAAATTTGCAACTTTGACCAGTGCCGCCAAAATGCTTCGACGACAAACAAGAGAACGCCGCCAGTATGTCTACGCCAAGTCTTTAGAGGCTCAGGAACGCCAGACATACGAACGGAAACAACAATTGAAGGATGCTCTCGCTACGGGAAAATCTCTCCCGACCGAGCTCAAGAAGGATGCAAAACAACTCGGGAAGGATTTAGCCCTTGACGAGGCACAGGCCGGTCAGCTTTCTGAATAGTCTTACATCTCTGGTGCTAACGGTCCACCCAGATCCCACCACCCATATCGACAACGAATATGCCAGAGCGGGTATTCAAGATCCCAAAATTGTCATTACGACTTCCCGAGATCCCAGCTCCAAGTTGCTCCAGTTCGCCAAGGTCTTCCTCTTCCCTGTTATCCATCCCGTTTTTCATTGCTCATCTTAATACCCAAGGAAATGCGTCTTGTATTCCCGAATTCACATCGCATTAATCGGGGCAATTACGTCGTCAAAGAGCTCGCAGATGCCTGCAGAGCCAACGAAGTTACAGACCTGATTGTTCTGCATGAACATCGCGGTACACCAGGCAAGTCTCCGAATACCAACTATATTCTCCGTATTAAATCTGCGCGCACGTAGACGCCATGATTGTCTCCCACTTCCCACACGGACCGACTGTTTATTTCACCCTCAACAATGTCTCGCTGCGGCACGACATTGGGACGTACAAGTCGTCGACTGTCTCTGAGCAATACCCGCACCTTATTTTCGAGAACTTCAGTTCCAAACTTGGAGAGCGTGTACGAGACGTGCTGAAGTACCTCTTCCCTGTTCCCAAGGAGGACAGCAAGCGGGTAATGACCTTTTCGAACGAGGATGACTTTATATCATTTCGGTGAGAATCCTTTAAGTTGCCCACCACTTGTCCTTACACCATGCCAGTCATCATGTTTTTGTTAAAATTCCTCGACAAGTTCAGCTTGCTGAGGTTGGCCCACGCTTTGACATGAAACGTACGCCGTATCATGCTTCACTTGCTTTTTATGGGCTCACCGCGACGATTCTGCTAGCGTATGAGATCCGACAAGGCACTTTCGAGCAGTCAGAAGCGGAGCGGGAGTGGGTGCTTGCACACTATGCGCGCACGTCCAAGAAGCGGAGCGTGCTATCGGGTCCTGGTTCTTATTCGAGCGCAAGCGAACACACTAGCAAGAAAGCCAAACGGTGACGCGTGGACACATCAATTGGCCTCGCTTCGGTGGAGTGGCAGGCCATCAGGCCCTACATATTCACTGGTTTGCTGGATGATGCGTATTCCGCCCGACTTCGGCGGATTTCTAGGGGTCCAGTGCTTCCTGTACTCACTTGGGCGCGCGCCATTGGAACCGCACGCGTGCAGTCGCATATTATGATACTCCCGGGCGTACTCTGTACATATGTATATTTAGTGCAGACAAGACAGTGTCCCCTTCACCTTCAATCCACTACCAGATTGCGTTCCAACTCTGCGTAACTTTCGAAAAGCGAGCGGAACAGATCAATGGCGTTTTGGATATCATGCGATCCAGCAGTCTCTCGGATCGAGTGCATTGACAGCATGGCGCAACCCACATCACAAGTTTTGATCCCCATCTTCGAGAGCATTGGTCCCACAGTGGACCCGCAAGCCCTGCAATTTAGTCGTGAAGGTTTTTAAAGAGTAAAATTCACTTCAACGTACATATCATTCCGCACTTCGTACTCCTGCACTTTCCCGCCTTTGCGTTCGATGGCTGTTTGACCATAAACGAAGTAACCGCGTCAGAAGCGTAACGCTGCTTCGCATTGGTTTTGATGACAACGCCTCCGTTCATCGAAGGTTTGTGATTGTCTTCATGTTTGCTTGTGAAGTTGGGGTGTAGTGCGTGGCCCATATCAGCAGAAACAAGAAACGATTTAGAGATGCTCTGTGCGTTTGCACTAGCGCTGGGTGAAAGGCGGTTGATCAGTGAGGGAAGGAGGCTAGATTCGGCTCCGGATGTGGAGACGCTTCCGATTTCCTCATGATTGAAAAGAGTAATGCAGTTGACGTTGCCCTCCAAAGTCTGGAAATCTGGGGTGGAGACGCTTTGTGCAAGTGCTTCGACAGCGCAGAAGCTGACAGAGATCAACATCTACTCCATGAAGGGGACGGCATGAACGCACGACGAGAACAGATTGTCCATGCGAGGGCTGAATATAAATTCAGAATTCAGACCGCCTAGGACGGAAGGTTGGGTGTCGTAGAGCGATCTATTACAAAATTGGTGAAGTACTAGCATGCATACGGAACGAAACATACAACTCGAAGTCGTGAATTTCTTCGGGCGCAACGGACAGTTCATTGGCGAGAAGAGATAGAAGCGCCGGATGGTGGTTATCCTGCACACTGGTTGCTTTCTTGACCGGTTCCTTTCCTGCAGTTGATTCATTCAGTTGAGAGGCAATTTGCCCGAGAATGGGCACGAATTCTGTTTCCTGATTGAATTTGAAGGATTCATTAACATTTCTGTCCACTTGGAACAGGAGAGAGGTAAAGATCATACTTGGATCCAAACATTGGAAGATGCTCACAGTGAATGGCCAGAGTTGGGATGCGCAGAATGGGTTTGTCGATCTTCACGAGCTTGGATTTGAAGCCGTCAGCATGGCTGGTAACGACACGCCCGGCTAAAGATAGATCGCGGTCCAGCCTGCGATTAAGATAAGAGCATAAGTAGTAAACTCTCAAAATTGGTGCATCACATACCATGAATGCCAGATTCCTCCGCCGTATGTTTCGACGCCAACTTGAAGATAGCCCTCCTTGGTACGCTTGGACACGGGCCTGACCTTCAAGTTGGGGCTGTCGACGTGTGTCGCGACGACACTAACGCCCGCACCCTGCTTCCATTTCTGGGGCAGCGTGAATGCCACGAGAGAGGCTTGATTCCGAGAGAAATAATATTTGCCCCCGGGCTGGACTTTATCTTCCCAGGGGTCCTTCTCGAGGACCTTTTGAAAGCCAGCCTTCTCAAGACGGAGGATAGCATTGTGCACAGCGTGGAAGGGGTGGGAGAGGCATTGACGAAGGAGAGAAAACGAAGAGCAGCCTCAGGACCTTGTACGGGAGAGGACATGATGTGCATTTTGCCTACGTGGACCCACAGGACACTTATAGCAGCTTGGCAGCAGCCGGGAGATGCTATTTGCTAACGCCGGAAGTTAGGGTTAGGGTTAGGCCGATAAATTTCCAGTTCTTTCATGGTCGCGTCCTATCTGCGCCACGGGCCCACACAGGTGCGACTCCTCCTTCCCCCAGCGAGCCCAAATAACCGTCATAGGCCTTCGGAATCGTGTGTAGCTCGTCCGCAAACTCAGAGTATGATGGAAAACTCGCATATGTCCCGGCACTCGAGGATATCCTCGTCTGGGATGTAAAAAAAGGTCATATGGTCGCTATGTGGCATGAAACCGGCCACCGCGCAGAGGTAACAGCTGTCCTTCGCTCCCCCCAAAGGGACACATTCGCTGTCGGCTACGCCGATGGCTCTATACGTCTATGGAGCGCATCCGCCGGCTCAGTTGTCACAACTTTCAACGGCCACAAAAAATCAGTCACTTCCCTCGCGTTCGACGAGCGCGGGACACGCTTGGCGTCGGGCTCTCAAGATACCGACCTTATTGTGTGGGATGTCGTTGCTGAGGCTGGGCTATTTCGGTGCGCTCAAATCTCATTCTGAAGACATGTTCGTAATTTCGCCCCCAGTCTTCGAGGCCATCGGGACCAGATCACTGCTCTTCAATTCATTACCACATCCGACAACTTGCCGTCCACTTCAACGGCTTCCGCATCTGGCCTGCTCCTTAGCGCCTCCAAGGACACATTTTTAAAGCTTTGGGATCTTTCGACGCAGCACTGTGTTCAGACCATCGTTGCACATCGCTCAGAAATATGGACGATGGATGTAGACCCAGAGCAAAATCTGGTCTTTACTGGGAGCGGCGAAGGGGAGCTTAAAGCGTGGAAACTCGACCATGAGGCTTTTGCCGAGGGGCTGAAGGAGACCGAAACAGGCGAGGTGCGTCCATGGAAAATCCATGTGAACTGGACTAATACCCTTCACAGATCGTCAAAATGATCCACAATGTTGGCACCCTTCCTCTCTCTTCTCTTCATCGGGTCTCGCAAATCACGTTCCATCCGACCCAACCATACCTTGCTGTTCAGTCTCACGATCGATCTATCGAGCTCTTCCGTATCCGCACCGAGGAAGAGGTTCGCAAGAAGCAGGCCAGGCGGCGTAAACGCGCCAAAGAGAAGAAAGAGACTAAAGGAAAGGGCAAGGCAGACGAAGACGAAAACATGGAAGGCGAACATAATGATGAGATTCAACTCGTTGATTTGTTTACTCCGTATCTCGTAGCCCGCGCCAGTGGGAAAATTCGGTCTTTCAGCTTTGGCCAAGATGAAGCCAGTTCAAAAGGAGGTGTCCAGGTAATACGCACACCACTCTGATTTCTTTGTTCGCGCTCATCCATCATCACAGCTCTTCGCCGCCTTGTCATCGAATGCACTAGAGGTTTACAATGTTCCTCCTCCCACAAAATCCAAGGAAGTACCTCCGGAGGCGACACGATTGTATTCTGTGGATCTGCCAGGACATCGAACGGATGTGCGAACACTCTGTTTGAGCTCCGATGATCGACTGCTAGCGTCCGCCTCAAACGGTGTGTTTGCTTAGTCTTTTGGCGTTGAGAATCGGTCACGCTCAACAGATTACAGGGTCATTAAAGCTGTGGAATATGAAAACCACATCGTGCATTCGGACAATTCAGTGCGGGTATGCTATATGTAGCACTTTCCTTCCTGGCGACCGACAGGTTCGTATTCGCGATTCGTCCTGAGGCTTATTAATAATGGCCCAGATTGCCGTTGGCACAAAAACGGGAGAGATTCTCATTTATGATTTGGCATCATCCTCTTTGGTGGAAACTATTCAAGCCCACACCGGAACGGTCTGGTCGTTACACGTCAGAGCCGACGAACATGCCCTGGTGAGCGGCAGCGCCGACAAGGACGTTAAATTTTGGGAGTTTGAACAAAAAGTACCATCTGGAGAAACGGCAAGTTCAGCTTGCTGATCCATGCTTCACGCTCATTTATTCGGTCTCTGTGCATAGAGTGGAAAATTTTTATCACTGGTGCACATCCGCACATTGAAGATGACAGATGACGTCTTATCCGTGAGGTACAGTCCGAACGGCAAGCTATTAGCCGTTTCTCTATTGGATTCCACCGTCAAAGTCTTCTATCAAGATACCCTCAAGTTCTTTCTGTCTTTGTACGGCCACAAGGTTTGTCTTTGGAACACAGTTAATCATTCTTGCTCAAAATTCTTCACAGCTCCCTGTGTTGTCGATGGACATTTCACACGACTCTAAGCTCATTGTAACCTGTTCCGCCGATAAAAATGTTAAGATTTGGGGCCTTGACTTTGGCGACTGCCACAAGTCTATCTTTGCACATGACGAAAGCGTCATGCAAGTTGCGTTCGAGAAGAATTCCCACTACTTTTGGACTGTCGGAAAGGACAAGATGCTGAAGTATTGGGATGGAGACAAGGTACGAGCCTGACATCCTCCCTCAACGATTAACTCAACACCCTCGCGCAGTTTGAAAATATCCAGAAACTAGACGGACACCATGGTGAAGTTTGGGCCTTGGCTCTCAGCCATCATGGCAACTTTGTCGTAACGGGATCCCACGACAAGTCGATCCGCGTCTGGGAGAAACTGGACGAACCTGTGCGTTTCCCCCCCAAATTATCCCGCTCTTTCCAATCGATCCTTCTTTCTTCAGCTTTTCCTCGAAGAGGAACGTGAACGCGAACTGGAGAATATCTACGAAAGCGGCATAGCAGACGCACTGAATCGCAGCGATGCTCTTATCGGTAGTGGTGCTGGTGACGGACAGGGAGATGCGCCACAACCAACAGAGGCGACTGGCGTGACCAAGCAAACTACGGAGACGCTCATGGCCGGAGAACGCATAATGGAGGCGATCGATCTGGCTGACGGCGAGAGGGCCTTGTTCCGGGACTATGAGGACGCCATGTCACGTATGTCGGGAGACGCTATGCGGCTCGCCCCTCCTCCGCGCAATGCGGTGTTGGCGGCATACAATCTCGAGCCAGAAGCTTGGGTGTTAAGGGTTGTGGAGCGAGTGCAAAGCACGGCTCTGCAAGATGCTCTGTTGGTTCTCCCTTTCGACAAAGTTGTTTCGCTGATGGGCTATTTGAACATATGGGCTCAACGGGTGATTCTTCTGCTTTCTGGCCTTTACGAGCAGCTAATGTTGATGATAGGACTGGAACATTACACTCGTCTCACGCATCATATTTTTCCTCCTTAGAACCCATCACCACCAGATTGTCGCAAATCGCATCATGCGGACTGCTCTCATCCCACTCCGAAAACACCTGCGACATGCGCTTCAACGCCAGAAAGAAGTAATCGGATACAATCTGGCTGCTTTACAGTACATCCGCCGACGGAATGATTCTGAACGTGTAGCTCAGTTTTATGAGGAAGGGATGGATGAAGAGAAGGTCCGCGCCAGAATTGCAGAGGGCAAAAAGAGGAAGAGGGTCTCTGTGAAAACATAATGGCTTGGATAGGATGGGCAATACAATTGTGTGCTGTTGCTAGATAGGTATGCAAGTAGGTGGTATGTGACGAGAAATAGACTGATGCTGATACTGTACTTGTGCGAGTTGGAGATGATACAAATCTAAGTTGATACAAATGTAGGCTGTCTGGCAAGCCTAGTTTTTTGGTCCCCAGAGGTCCTCAAACCTAACAACTGGGCATTAGAGTAGGTACATGGATCGAAGAAAAAGGCGTGCCATTCGACCGGATCGGAAGCCGCTCTTGATTGTATAGTGATTACACCCTCGTCAAAAGTCGCCAGCTCACCGAAGGGGGCTCTGGTGAGGTCAACATGATGGGTGGCTTCCGCGCAGCCCGCACAAGTGTCGACGACCCGGGCAAATACACATTTCTTGGGCGTGTTGCATACTGGCACGGGGTTAATGTTCAACCTAGAACGGACCGAAGAAAATCGTACACTCGAGAAATTTGAAACACCGTGGTTTATCCTCCCAGCCTTGCAGCGTGAGTGCACATACAAAGGATGCATCCTGCGAAAACGTAAGATATGAAGACTCGGAGTATGTTGTGTAAAGTACCGTTGGGGCCCACGCCGTATTTGGCCAGCAGCTGGGGTTGAGCAGGTCGTGACCGGTATACCTTCCAAGCAATATGTAAATACAAGGAAACTGGAGACGAAGTCCATCTACTCACCAAGTAGCAACGACAGGTTGAGGTTTGCCCATGCCTTTCAGGCCGTTCAAGACTGTTCCGAGACTCTGAGCGATAGCGAAGGCTTGTTTGAAAGGCGATTTGAGCTTTGTGGAGGTCTTCTCTTTGGGCACATCCTTCTTGGCGGAATCACGGCGATACTTGTATTGGAGATTGCTAGCGTTGAAAGTTTGCCATCCGTCGCGAGGATCAAAAGTGTACGAGTCGCCAAGTGAATGTGATCTAGTGTACTTGCTTTTGGCGATTGCTCGTCCTGGTGAAGTAGTGCTGTGGGTGATGGCAGTTGCGGTTGTAATTGCAGAGAGGGAGAGAATGCACAGGGCGCAGAGGGCGAGCGAGGCGAGACGGAGCATGTCGTTGAGTGAATGCAAAGTTGGATGTAAACAACGACACATAACGCGTATACAATCCACAACAGACTCTAACTTTGACGTGCCATGGATACCCATCTTGAGCCAGCGGAAAACTTTGACTCGGAGATGGCAGATGTCGTTCAAGTGGAGAGACTATTCCCACTCGGGGGCGAAGAAACATTAGGCAAAGACCCAGTGCGCGTTCCTTTCCCCGAGTCATCATGATTGCGCGTGAATAATTTAATGTTCCTACCAGCCATCTGGAGCTAGCGATTCTGGATTTCAACTCCCATATCTTCCCCTGCGCCAGAGCGGCGCTGAAGAAGTGAAACGCAGCACCTCCGAAATACCAGTACTGCATCCCAGGATGGGCGGAAAGGTGAATCGACTCATCCGTCCTATGTGGCAACGTCGATCTTATTCAGAGTCAGACCATCTGGAATACAATCCCACAGAGTCAAGAGGACTCGACTGTCGATCCCGGACCGTCTACCCAAAGCAGTGATTGTTTTGAGGACGCTGTTGGTGCCGGACAGGTTCCGTTCTGCAGCCTAAACGGACAAATTCTGACATTCACCCTCAGACAGCAATCTCACCGACGCCGAAAAGCGAAGAGTGGGAAGACAGTGAAGACGAAAGCGAGATACAGGATGCAATGGATGCACCATCGACTGATATTAGGGTATGTAAATTTTCTTTTTACAGTCAGATGAATCTCAAGATGTTCAGGGCGACTTCGAACGTGTCCTTAACAAACCATTAGACTTCCAAGGATCGTACTACTTCCATAAGACGTATTCCGACTTCCCCAACCCAATCCTGAGGCTCGGGGCATTGGGTCATATTGGGCTCCCTCTGTCCAGTCGAGAAGCAAAGCACGTCATAGCCCACTGCGTGCAGGCGCCCTTTGGTAAAGGTGAACGGACCTTGGTGGACAAAAGCGTTCGTGACACTTGGGAGATGGATGCTTCGCAGGTCTGTCACGCCCCTCGCAAGTGTTCGGACAAAAGACGAAGCGTCATAGGTCCATTTTGACAACCCAGATTGGAAAACGTTTATGGGCCAGATCAGGCAGGAAGTATGCTTAAAGCTTGGCCTCGCGGCTCAACAAATTTCGACTGTGCGATGCGAACCATATAAACTTTTACTCTATGAAACTGGATCTCAGTGAGTCTTCTCCCAGCTTCTTTTTTTCCATGTCTCACTGCTGGGAAATCCCCAGTTTCTTGCCGCATCAAGAGTACGTCCCATCTCGATTATGCCGGCCTCCCACAACTCTAATTTCTACCTAGCACGGAGAAGGCAAAGGGGATGTTCGCTACGGTTGTCGTTGTCCTTCCGTCCCCCTTTCAAGGCGGAGCAGCTCATCTTTCACATGGCGATTTAACTGCTGTCATCGAAAGTAGTTCTCACAGCTTGTCCAAAGTGTCCGTCTTGGCTTGGTATACCGATGTTTTCCATGAAATCAAACCTATCACTGGTGGTCACCGGCTCGCTATAACCTTCAATCTAATTCAAACTCAGAACTCACGGCCAGAACTTCCGCAAACAACCGAATATCTCAGCAGATTGAGACATGTTCTCCTGTCCTGGAAACAGCAAGCAAATTCAGCGGAAATGCCAGGCAAACTCATGTACCTCCTGCAACACAAATATTCTCTCGCTAGTTTGCGGGGTGATTGTCTCAAGGGCGCAGATGCTTACAAGGTCGCACTCCTGCAAACCCTAGCAAAACAACTAACTTTCGATGTTGGCCTGGCGAATGTGGAATGCCATGTTGTGGGTGCCGGTGACGACGATTTTGGACATCGTGGTGGTTATGGCTCGGAGGACGATGAAGACGTCGGCATGGCCGAAGTTTTCGAGCAAACCATGACCATCAGCAATTTGGTTTATCTGAATGGGCAACGTATCCAGGAAGAGGTCGAGTGTGAAGATGACTCGGAGTTTTGTCCCCTAAATCTTCGGGAGGAAGTGGAAGCCGGAAATCCTGATGAGAGGGAGTACGAAGGTTACCAGGGAAATGTTTGTGATTCCTCTCTGCCGGATTCCCCTGTTTGAATTTGCATCTGTCTTCAGGGAGCAGGCTCGCTGGAATTATGTTGGTTGTATCTATCCAACCTAACGCCTCGCTGACGTCCATCAGGGTATCGCCGTACAGTCCTTGTCATTTGGCCACATCATCATAATGCAGAGATGAAATACGGCACCGATCCTGACCGCGCTTTGGCCGTCCTCGCATCCACTGGGGAACCTGACCATGAATGTCGCTTATTGACCCGATTTCTTCTCCGCGGAATTGAATCCCAGAGATTTGGACATGACACCATCCGGGGCCTCTGTAAAACCGCCTGCCACTGGAAAAATCTCGCCCTCTGGCTTAAGACAATCAGCCTCTGTGATCGCACCAAGGTCCTGGATATACTCTCCGCACGGCGAATTGTGGAGGCGATCGAAGTTTTTGGGTTCGACGAGAGGATGCAGGATGTGTACGGCCTTTCTTTTTTTGTTTTGAAGAATGTCGATATCTAACCGCTCATCCACTCAGTTTGGATTCGATCATCTTAGTGACACCCAGTAATACAGCAAGAATCAAACTTTTGGGTGCCATCATGGCAAAAGCCGGCACTGACCGGGTGGACAATAATTGGCTGGCGCGACAACGGTATCGGGTGATGAAAACCTTGAATAAACCACTACTTGGTGAAGAAGATCTCCTCGTGAAGTTGAGCGTAGAAGGGGGCGGTGTTCCTTTTCTTCAAAGCACGTAAGTACGTCCCATTGCATGATGTTGGACGGTTGCTCACACCATTTAGCATCCTACCCCAAGTGGTTGCGATGGCGGACGCTGCTTTTTTCGTGGCATTTGCGAAACGTCTCGTCACCGAACAATCCCTTCTGCAAACTGGAGACTTCATCTCGGCCACTCGAAATATTGTTCGCGATCTCTTGGAACTAGCAATCGAAAGGACAGATTTCTTTGCATCCGTCTCTAATGACGGTCATCCGAGTCCTGCCCTGGCACATTCGTTCATAGAGGCCTGTGTCAAGTGCAGCCACACGGAATTAACGGAGCTCGTTATCGACAAACTTGTGGCTTCGTCAGACGTTTCAGCAGACACGGCGCGGACACGGACTTCTCACGTCCTCATTCCTCTAATAGCACCGTTGAGCGCATCGGATCGACCCATTCCTGGGCTAGTTAAGTTGTGTCGGTTTGCAACCGAGCAATATGTGAAACAAGCGTGCACACCCGCAACGGACGCAGAGGTGGCCGCAGTTCTTGAAGCAGTTGTGGCGGCAAAGGACAGCAGTATATTGCCGAAAATGTGCGTGCCGTTTTTTTCTCTCCTCTATTGGTCTCAACCTCATGATTTGATTCAGTGTGGATCGATTATCCTATCTTCCAAACGAGGCTCTTTGCTGGTCCTTGATAAAAAACCTGCGGTCCCGAGAAGGCTCGATCATTTTCGATGCGAAAGGAGGCATTTCAATCTCGACCCTCTGCATGCAACCTGTCCAAAATCTGGTTCAACGAACCCAATACGGGTCTGACCTTCCCCTCATAGTTCGACATTTGCAGTTGTGTCTGGCCACGAACGATGCTTCCGTATTGTTGCATCTGTTTCCTCGCCTCTTGTCCCCTGCTGTCACGAACAAGCGATACATTAGCGACGTTTTACTTCCTCTCGTGCCAAAAATCCAAAACGAGCTCGTGAGCCGGAAGGTGTCATCAACATCCGAACCTTTCCGCACCGTGTTCAAACAAATTTTCGAACTCTATGCATACAAGGTTCTTGGACTTCCGCCGTCTTCCGATCACAGCTCCCTCCTCAAGGGTGTCAAAAAGTTGGATTGCACCTGTGTCAACTGTACCGCTGTTGTCAAATTCTTTCTACAATCCCAGGACCGACAATTGAAACTTACTCGGATAGGTAAGGAACAGAGGAAACATGTAGAACAAAAATTGGGAAAATTTGTTGGTTATCGAACCGCAAACTGGGGCATCATTAAAACGACTACCCAAGGGCTCGAGGTGATTAGCAAGTGGTTCATGTTTATACTGGTTTTAACCTTCCTTATCAGGTGAACAAATCGGATCTATTCTATTCTTCAATGGGTACGGATGCTCGGTTTCCGGTTGATATCCCACCACTGACAATTTACAGTGCGGTTTGCACAATAAACCAAGCTAAAGGAGGCACTCGGCGTTGTTTCTAAAGACAAGACGGTCCTCCAAGATATTTTCGGGGATGACGTATCTTACAGGAAATTCGTGCAGTGTATGGAGGGCGAAAGCACGGAGCCAGAGGCCGGTCCTTCTCAGCCTCCAGCGAAAAGGCAGCGCATTATGAGCGAGTCGGACGTGATTGACTTGTGTAGTCCTTAGCACAAAGTATATTCAAGCTCGTCTTCAGGATGCTTACCAATCAATCGGCGATTGATGTCGGGACGAATTCCGCCGAATATGCGATAGCTCGTCAGCAATTCTAACTTAGCACCTCCTCGAACGCCTCTGTGAGCTCTCTCTTAGTCTGAGGACACGCCTCTGTACAGTTCTCCGATTCTTAGGCAAAAAAACTCGATTGTTCATGCCTGTCGATCCCTCCCGTCGCTCATCCCGCAAGCCGACAAACGACGACGAAACAGATGTTAGGCGGGCCCGGGGAGAGGTGCTTCATCACTGGTCCATGATAGGTATCATTAGCTGAATATTGTCAATAGCTCTCGTGCGCTGAGTGCCGAAGGTACCTTTCTGCTTCTTTTGGTGGACGTGCAAGACTGACTGTTTCAAGGCTCAAGTTAAAGTGCGACAAGAAGTTGCCATGTAGCTCTTGCAGTGAGCCAGGCCTTCGCATGTTCCGTACTTGACAAAGATTGCTGTCTTAGTTCGCCGAGGATGCCCTTCTATCTGTCCAAACGGCAGTTTGTCCAGCCAAGGCACACGCTTCGTTTTGGCTTCAACGGATCATCTCCACACAAAGATCGGCGAAATGGGACAACGCATCCGACAACTCGAGGATGCACTTGCTATATTTCAGGCGTCAACCGGTTCTAACGAGTGCGTCCACTTCCATGATTCAATGCCATTCATGTTCACTGTGCTATGCCTTCAAGTACCCATCCACTTCTTCGCGACGAACTGCTTTCTATCAAGTTTGGGCCGGAAAAAGGGTCTGTTCCAGAAAAGCAAACACGGACGAGGGAGACCTCTATGGACTCCATCGATGCCCTTGGAACACTCACGATAGGAGAAGACGGCGAGGGGAGATATTTCGGGCGCTCCGCTGGCTCTGAGGTTGGTTCGTCCTTCAGACGATGAGAAATGCTAATATTATTTGCCATAGACTTTATTTTTGGTAAACGAGGTCATCTTTTTCCTTCGATTCGTATCTGAACAAGACAATAGGCAGGAGCGGAAATGGAGATGACATCATCGCATGACGATGAAGAGTTCCCTCCATTGAGCGTAGACATTGCTAGGCTCTCCAACTCTTTCCCCTTTAGCGCCGGTGGCCCGCCCGGCCGAGCCTTGGAAATCCTATTTGACTATCTACCAGAACAGCCGCGGGCATGGTCACTTTGCGAAACGTACATGGAGCAGTGCGCTTGGCAATTTCGACCTATCCACCGGGAAGAAATAATCGATGATTTTCTGACTCCAATTTATAAATCACTCCGAGAAAGGAAGAACTGGAATAGCGAAGCCGATTTCCCTCATACCATCTCGCCGCACAGGATAGCAGTTTTATTCATGCTGTTTGCACTGGGCGCGCTCGTGGATCTTACCCTTGAGCCTGGTAGGCTTTTTTCGAAACTGCCTGAGCCACACAGCTCATTCTCATCACTTTAGATAATGTCGAATCTGAACATTATTATCATGCCAGTCGTGCGGCGTTGGCGTTGCGCTCTATTTTCGACTCGCCGGAAATGGCCACGGTGCAGGCGGTTATATTAATGTCTGCGTATCATAATATGGGTGGGCGAAATTATACTATGGAAAGTTCGGTAAGTATTTTGATTCATAAGGTTCAATTCTTGAACCCTTCCATTTAGTGGTCCTTGATGTGTCTCGGTTCAAAGGTCAGCTAGTCCCAGACAAGTGGCCTCCAACTCTGATATCAATCAATTCCAATTTTGTAGCTTGCTCAAAGTGTAAGTTGTATATATTTTATCATGGAAGCAGTTCCACTAATCAACCCCATGCAGCTTGGTCTACGTGGGTGCCATCCCTTTGATTCCGTTGCGCTGTTGAACTCTCATCAGATCGAGACAGTGCACGGTGGAATATGGACCCCAAGACTGTCAACCGCCGTCGTTGTGAGCTCTGGAATTCGATCAAAATCACTCGTATAACTAGACACCCTTCTTACAGCTCTTTTCTGGGAATTATTCAGTGGCGAGTTATTCCAGGTTCGGCCCTTTTCTCCGCTTTAGAAATATGCCTAATGATGTAGAGCATCGCTCTTGGACGGCCCCCGTCCATTCGGCTGTCCTATGTCGACTGCGAGTTCCCAGCCTTTGAAAATCCAACTTTGGATGAAAACGGCAATCCTCAAATATCTTGTGCGTAGACGAGCGCTTCGATGTGTACAGCTTTCGATAATCATCCCTTGCATTTTCCTAGACTACGAGTGGAAGTATTCGTTCGCCCGCGATGTTTTTTCCATCATCACCGAACGCACCCTAACGGCCGAATCTCCCTCCTACGAGACCATCCTAGAACTGGACAGGCTGGTTAGAGCCAAAACTTTGCCGGCGTATCTGAATACTTTCCTTGGTGGCGAGGATGAAAACTACACTCCCTCAACATATATGCACAGGTTGGGCGATTCCTTTTTCCCTCGCTTCTAATTCTGAAACGCCATAGGTGTTTACTTGGTCAATTTCGCTCCGTTGGTCAGTCCTTTATTCCTCCATTCTGGGCTTCGCCTCAGTGATATTCCAGCGCTCTTGTACATCCATCGTACTTTCTTCGCACAGGCCATGCTTGACCATCCTGCGAACCCACTCCGAAGCCCTTACGCCCCGTCGTTCCTTGCTGCGTACCGATGCGCGTCTGGAATGATTAAAGCAAACCTTAACCACTTTGAGAGGCAAGTCGTGATGACGAAGGTGGTTCGAATCCCCTTTAATTGTCTTGTCAGGTTCCCAGAGCTTTGTTGCAGATGGTGGGTCGTATGGACACATTGTAAGTCCCCCCGTACTCTGTGACACCACGATTGAACGAACACAATACAGTATTCTCCGCTGCAGTACGTTGCAGCTAACGACATCAGTGTCGCGCGCTCAACTTCTTTACAGATCATAGTTGGTTGCATTGTCACTCGTTCACCGTCGTCGAGTATGGCCCCGACTGCCTTCATAGAGTTAGGACTGGCATGCGATCTGTTCGAGAAAGGTGCTAATCGCTTTTTCTTGATGAAAGCGGACGCGTCACCTGACCGCTAAACATTCTCAGGCGCTAAACATTCTCGGAGGGCAAGGAGTGGTTTGGTAAGTTTTCAGCCACTGGTATACTTTAGAATGACATCGTCCCATTGACAGGCCATCCTGTGCAAGCTCCGCGAGAAGGCTTTCCAAGTCTACTCTCAATTCCGGAGTGGCAATCCCGCACCTCCTCCTACGGGCTTCGGCCTTGGGCTTTCCGATTATGGGGAAGACGAACTAGCTTTATTCGGTGGACAAACGCGTGTGCTGGTCAGCAAGTTGATCTCCAAGAAAAACAAGGATCACACTGCGAAAGAATCTTTCCTTTCCCCTACCATGACAACCAGTTCTGTCTCGTCTCCTAGTCCCAGTGCTAATTCTTCCACGCCGGCGTCGGAGCCGATTCCTGATGTCCACCCATCTCTGGTCGAATACCTGTCGCTTTTCCCACCAGCGCAGTCGTCACCACAGCAGGGAGCTGAAAACATCTATCAGCAGCAGCAAATGGTGGGACAACCAGCGCCTTCTTTCCCGTATGGGTACGACCAGACCTTTTTCGACGAGGCGATGTCTCTCCCACTTCCGGAGCCTCCCTCGTACTTTGTGGATCCAGATACACCACCTAAAGACCTGTCAGAACTGGGAATGATGATGTCCGGCGACTCTGGAATTGACGATCAGTGGCGAGCGTTTATGAAGAAGTCGTTTTCAGGACTGTTAGATGAAAATATATCTGTACCTGCTACTGGTTTCTGATGCTTTCTACTTTATTATTTGTGCACATATATTATACAGTGTCTCGCTTTCCGAGTTTTCCCGTTGCCTTCCGAAGTCTCCGTCGGTCCGAGTGCCGAGTCTTCTAGAAGCGCGCAACATCGCGCACCTATGAGGTTCACAGGGGCTTCGAGTTGACTCACACGCACTCGCCAGCACACGCACCTGAATGGCACCTAAAATAGTGGACCGCAGAGGCACCCACCTCATTCATGGCGATGCCGCTCTTCATCGCGGTCAAGAGGTTGCGCCGGCGATCTCCGTCAGCACTAGTATGCATACACGTTCCTCAGGCGGCACAGACACCCATCTTGTCCACTAGCTTTCCTTTCGCGGCTCCCAAGTGATGAAGAAACCGCGACAGATTACAGGGTTCGATCTTCCCTCATTTCGCGATCGCTGTCTTATCCTTCTCAGAATCCTTCTCGCCACGTTTATTCACGATATTCCACACAAAATTCTACACGGGTCGAGCATATTTTGAGCCAGATCACTGTACTTTGTTCGTTGGGATTCGGAGTTCCCCATTTGATTTTGTGTTTAACCAGGATGGGTTTGCGTTGACTTATTCATCTGGTCTGGCGGCTAGTTATGCCGTGCGTATTCAGAACCCACGAATTCAGATTAAATAACCTACTCTATTCAGGCCTTGGTCTTTTACAGGCCGAAGAGAATCACCATCACTGAGGGATATCACGGATGCCACGCGATGATACAGGTTTTGTGACCACTTCCCTTGAATTCTCGCCAATTCTCAGTTATGGAGCCCTAGGTTTACTTGAAAGCAGCGCCCGAAGTCCAAGTAATCAAACTAGACGATGAATTCAAAAGTGGAGATCTTTGCTGGCTTGAAACTCCTTTGAATCCAACGGGAGAGTCAAGGTCTATCATGCCGGTACTTGATTTTTCCAAGATACTGAAACCTATCCAGAGATATAAAGTATTATGCCGACAAGGTGTGTTTTCCCCTTGCGCATGATACCCCTCAATTTCAATGCTGCGATAGGTCCACAAGGTGAGCTGGACATTAGCGCTCTACAAAGCGGTACTGAGCATGGGTAGGTGGGCGGGAAATTGATTGTAGACTCGACATTTGCACCTCCACCGCTTCAATACCCTTTCAAGTTCGGGGCCGACTGGTAGGCATTTTCCAGTAAAACGCCTAACATCTGATGACACTACACAGTGTTTTGCATTCCGGTAACTCACAACGTCTAAATGTAGGGTGCGGTCATCTCACACGCTTACAGCCACAAAATACTTCGGTGGACATTCCGACATGCTAGGTGGCGTTCTAGTTGTTCGTACCAAAAACGAATGGGACACTGTACGCCTGTTCAACAGAGTGAGAATATGCGTGAATTGACAACTTGGTTCTCTAGCTTCAAAGCGACAGGACGTATATGGGTAAGCCTAGGCTCACCTGAATGAGCTCTTAACTCATAAATAAATAACATTCAGGTAACATGATGGGTAAGCCCCGGGCCCGCCTGAATGAGCCACCCAAACCCACAAATATCGCTCAGGATCTCTTGAAAGCTGGCTTCTGCTGCGCTCACTTCGCACATTCCACTTGCGTCTACCTCGGCAATCTGAAACTGCGAGCGCATTGGTGGAGTGGCTTCATAAACTCGCGTCTACGCCCGTAGGACACTCTTTCGAAGGAGTTCCGGGAGGGGTTCTTTCCCAAGTATGGCACTCTTCTTTGCAAGGGAAGGACGCAAGAGGATTCGACCCGAGCATACAGATGACTGGTGGGTGGAATGCTACATTTTCTATCCAGGTTTGATCTTCCTCGGCATCATATTCGAATATTCAACCGATTGTTTAGCTATCGAAACCGAAGTATGCGGCCTGGCTCCCCCATTCTCTCAAGTATTTCACCCCTGCGACGAGTCTCGGTGGAGTGGAATCCCTTGTGGAATATAGATACTCGTGGGACCCGAGCTCCGATCCCAGGGCGGTAAGAATTAGCATCGGCGTTGAGGATCTCGATGACCTCAAGGCGGATATACGCCAGGCGTTGAAACATCTGGTTCAGGTACGCAATTCGACGTTGTGAAGTGAATGAGACTTACCGTCATTCATTAGGCCGAGTCAAAGCTTTGATACGGCGTGTATGTATTTCACACAGAATAGAAAAACACCAACCTGCCCGATTACTCAAGTAAGAATGTTCTGAAGCGGGGTTCGAATAATTGTAAGTCCGACTCGTATGTAAGGCGCGACGCGCGGAAGAACTGTCTATCTCAGCCCATCCTCATTCTGCGTGGCCTCCGATTCTTCTATTTAACCAACTCGGCCATCTGGTAGTTCTTTCGCAGCACATCCTCATTCTACGCGGCCTGCGATAATTCTTCTGCTAGTTGAACCAGCCCCGGCGGTCATTTGGTAACCTCTGGTGTGCGTCGCGTTTGTACAAGAGCCATGTCTTCAAGGCTGTATCTCAAGAGTTTCTTTCTTTCTTTCCACCCAATCGTCATTGCTAATGTATTGTAGATCTACCCTCCGTAGCATACGACGATGTGCTGAATTACTTGGAACGATTTGGAAGGCTGACGGAGCTCAAGATTTTTGAGACTGAGTCGTTCAGCTACGGTTTTGCTCAGTTTTCTTCAGAGGAGGACGCGAAATACGTGCTCGACACATTCCATGGCCGTCTGTTTCTTGGTCACAGTATGCCTTTTTTTTCTTTCCTGTGCTCCTTTGCTCACGGCCATCTTCTCAGGTACCGTTATAGAGCCAGCTCGTCCCTTGCGCAAAGATATGCCGTTTGCTGAGCCTCACAGTAGTCGCAGCTCGGATTCACGCACCCGGACACACGGTCCGCGTTATGGTAGTATTCGGCCCAAGTACTATCCCAACCGTGCATATCAATGCAGATATCCAGTGCTCGTTGAAAATATACCTAGACACATATGTTGGCAGGTGCGTATTGGCCTGTAAATTGGAGAGCAGCTCTGACACGCGCACAGGAGCTCAAAGATTTTGGAAGGTTGTCCGGCCGCCCTGTCGCGTATTGTGAAGTAGACCGAAAAAAGAACGGTCATGGTTTCATCGAATACCTGTCGCAGGAAGATGCCGAAGAGGCCATCAGGGCGTTGAACGGGCAGAAGCTGGGAGGTCGTTCCGTCGCATTGGCCCATCCCAAGACCCATCGGCGTCCAAGTCGGTCGCGCTCTCCGATACGACGACCATCTCATCATACACGCGCTCCTCCGAGTCTCGAAACCAAGGACGCACGTCGTGGTCATAGTGCATTCCCGACATCCGCCTCGCGATACTCGCTGCGAACGTCGCCCGAAAGATTCTCTTCGCAGGACAGATTCACCTCTCCTCCGTATTCCCTTGGGCCAGCCCTTTCCGTTGACCTTCACCCTGACTTGCATACATTCTCGAAAGCTGTCGACTCTTATCGGACCAGACTGTTCGGCGAAACAGCTGCGTCAGAAAGGGCCCTCGTGTTGCCGACGTCCTCGTCCATCGACTCCTTCGAGTCCGTCCCGCAAACGGCTGCAGAGAGTAATGACTATTATAACTTTGATCAATACCTGCGGCTCACCTATGATCGTAATCGCCTGGAGTACCTTCCAGGCTGTTTTTCCTGAACGCTACCTGGTATGCTCAAACAATCCGCGGAACTGCACCGAATCTAATACAATCGCAGCTGTATCATGTACCCGGACCCATGCCATTCTCCGAGTCTTCCAACCAATTTGCACTGATCATCATCTTCTCATGCCCGTCGTCATCGATATCCCTGGAACTGCATTGCGCATTTTTTTTTACTCGTTACTCGAAGCATATCATCTTGTTCGCATAGTCACTCGCACTGCCCTCGCTCACACTCATCCGCTGAAATCGCAATATATATATTTAACCGATGTATTTTTTAAATCAACAGCCGATGGGCTACCTCTTTTTCTTGGTGTGAAACAAATCAAGAAACGAGATTTTATCCTCCCATCCCATCCTGGTGCGCTTCATTTTACCAATTTGAGCGATCAGGGCGGCGCAGGCGTCTGCAAGCGGATCTGCTTCGTTGGAGCCGGTGAGAACCTCGCTGGCTAGGAAGAGCTGGGAACTAGGCGACTCTGACGGAGCAAGAAGTCGAATAGAAACGGCCTGGGGTGCCAACGACGTGGCAATACTAAAGATGTGTGAAAGGGGGTTGAGAGCTGTGGGAATGGTGTGTGCGAGGGTGGCAGCGGATCTCGTCGGAGGATCGTATCTAAAACAAACCAGGTCAGCGCGAGCGACCGCAAACTATCATAGCATCTCGCGCGCATACCTAACACACATCACAAAAACGTTATAGCCCCGAACAGGGACTTTCTCCTTGAACACATCTGCGAAATGGAGCAACGCTCTGCCGTTGCTCGTTGTGCACTCGGGAAACACAACGACGGGGCTACCGGCATGTCTGCGGATATCCTCGAGGCTTTGGTAAGAACCCACTCCAAATGGGGGCGCGCGGCCTGTTGAAAGTAGTGCCGATACCAGTGAAACTTGACGAAAGCCGACTATGGGAATGCGCGCGGTGGGTGCACGACTGGCTGCCGTTATGTTAGCTGATCCTGTGCCAGTACGGCGTCCGGGTGTGTGGCTGATTGCTTCGGAAGTTGGAACAGAAGCAGCGGGAGAAGGAATGGTCTCCGTTACCGGCAGCACATATGTGGGATTAAATCTGTGTGGCGCTTAGTATTGAAAATGCGCGAACAATAGGGGGCCTTACCGGAAAGCGAGCCACAGAATTTCAACCCACGATACCCAGTTTGATACGATAAAATCGCCTGCACGGGGACTCCAAGTTTCGATGTCCTTTGCTCCGCGACTGAGATGCCATGAGCTGTTTGTTTTTTTGGCGGACAAGGTGCGTACCCTCGTTTCCGAGTTACGTTGTCGATGGATATCCAGAATAAACCAAGAGTCAGGAGAGCAATCCGGGCGGTGATGGCGGTGAAGAGGTGGGTTACAAGGCGATGGACCGGTGGGACGGGGATCTGGGTGAGCGTGTACAGCACGCTGCGACAGAGAGATACGGCGATCTTACGAATATGACAGATAGACCTCCGACAAGGACCAGATGCACGACAAGGATGACAAGCACCAGTGCGGTGCGCACCACGCCGACGAGCAAGGCGAGTGGGACAGCTAGTTTTGTGAGAAAGTTGGGGGGTGGGGGGACCAGGGGAAGAAAAGGCTATCGGCGCGTCAAGGAGAGCCAGAGAAGACTAGGAGTTGAAATTTACCTGGACGCCAGTGCCAGGGTCCCTAAAAGCGCTGAACTTTTCCATCGCTGGTGGTGACCGCGATGGTCGCCTTTACATACGCATGTGTACGTCATCGTGATCGTGCCCCTACGCGTCTTGCCCTGAACGGCCATGGCCTCCGCCCTCCTCAACTTTGTCCGCAGCCTGCCAGCCAGAGCATACCGCAGGTATACAAACTCCATTTTCATGGAAATGGGCGCAGAGATTCACTATCCCTTCGCCTCAGGTACCAGAAACTCCATCTCTGGGGAAAGGTCCGCCCTCTCAGCCCGCGATTCTGAAACCATTCTGAACTGGGGTAGATCATCCTTTGGCTGTGGATCTTATTTGAACTGTGTTTGGGTACTATCTGCGCCGCGGAAATCTACTCGGTGGCCTCACCACTCCATTCTAGTCATTGCTTTCTTCGTTATCACCCCCAGTCGGGTTGCGCAGTTGTACGTCGTTTCCGCAGCCTCCGTCGGAAACACTCCATCTCGGCCAACAGTTTGTACGACAATGTCGAGAAGCTTGCTGCTCGCTATCCTGTCGGTTCTGTTGTCGGCGTCAGCATCCTCATAATTTTCATTTCCTTTCCGCCTCTCCACGGTCACAGTATGCAAAATGCCACATAGCAAAATTTTGACTGAGTGCTTTCTTCCAGCCACGACCACAACCCTCTGTGGCTTTGCGTGGGGACTGAAGGGATTCTTCGTTGCCGCCCCCGCTAGTCTCATCGGGGCCGGCGTGGTTTTCTCAGCTCTCCGGTTAGTCTTTAAGAAAAGGCTTATCGCTTTGTCCAAAGGCAACGAGAAGTGGCAAGCGCTGGAGGCCGTCATCGTGAGCCCTTTGATTTCCCTGGGTTCTCTCATCTGAATATCCACAAGGCGGCCAAAGGTCTCCCACTGATTATTTTGATCCGGATGTCACCCTTCCCTCCGTAAGCTGAATGACATTGAGACCAAGGAGAGACTAAGATCCTCATAGATGGGTATACTCCAACACTTTGTTTGCAGTAAGTTTATCACAACCATGCTACGCTGTCTTGCTCACAATACATCCAGTCGATTGGATCTGTCTCTCTTTGGCAATTTCTGCTCGCCACTTGCTTTGTACTTCCCAAGATTTTCTTACACGTCTTCATTGGCTCGAGAGTAGCAGCACTATCGGACGGCGAACAGCGCAGCCACATGGACACACGCAAGTATTCTTGGCCGCCACGATTGCTCACATTATAACCCGCAATTCACAGACACGGTGGTTGTAAATAGCCTCCTTATAGGGGGAGGCATTGTAATTGCGATAATCGCCAGCTGGTATGAGAGCTGCTCATCTAAACCGTCAGACTGTCGGCTGATCTTTCGTAGGCTTGTCTATACGTCGGTGCAGACCCATATTCGAAATCTGCCCGGGATGTCTCCTGAAATCGACGAACTTGCAGCGGAGGCTTTGGAGGATTCCGAGGATGCTCCCTTACTCACTTCAAACTCGACAAATGTCTGAGGGCGCATACTATATTATGTATCTAGAGGAACTGTATGATCCCCAACGTAGTATGCAGGTTAATAGTAGTGCAGGAAAAGTAAGCTCAGGCTAGCGCCAATGAGAAAAACGAGAATAAATAGTCGTCCATCCTTTGCTCGCCTCTTTGCCTCTTTCAACTGCACGTTCCCCTTCTCAACTGTGGAAGTAGTCGCGATCGCGTCTTCGTACAATTGATCGGTCAATTCGGTTTGCCTCGTCAGATGGGTCACCAGTTCCATCTGCAATGCGCTAATGTCCATCAAACGCGACTCCGCCTGCTGTACCGACTCGAGGGTATCTTGGACATTTCGGAGGATATTTGCGTTCTCCGTCTCGAATTGTAATATTTGAGACGCGGAAAGCTCGATGTCTTCGTCGTCCTCATCATCCGAGGGAGGGGGGATGTCGGTAAATTTGACATTGGAAGGGGTAGGGCGGTATGCCTCGGAAGGTGAAGGGGCGCCGATGGTGGCAGCTATCAGGCTCGAGGATGCACCACCGAGCCAGCTACCTCCTCGCGAGCTTTCGGGTTGCTCCGTGGCAAAAAGCGGGTCAACGACACCTATGTTGAGCGCTTCCCGCGCCGCACCTGAGCCTAGAGTCTTGGACCGTTCCAACTGACGCTTCACTCGCTCCTCCTGCATCTCTTTCTGACTCTGGCTGGCCTCTGTCAGCCTTCGGTTGAGATACCAGGTAATGCTAGCACGGTGGGCAGCGACAAAATCTGAGGATAGTGTGGCCTCGTCCTGTCTCAGCCGCGCAGGAAGGAAACGCGCAAGTGGGTTTGCTTTGCTTGCCACAAATTCAATGCGTCCTGGAGAGAATAAAATATAAAACTCGTCGGCCTATACCGCAAGTCCACTGATAAATATTCCGCACGCTTTTCCAAGGCCTCCATCTCCTTCACGCGGTCGGCGCAACGTGTCAGGATGACGCGAGCCTTCAAATCGATCTGGTCCCGTTCCTGATTAGATAGATGTCGAATTGCGGTCCACGACTGGTCAGAGGCGTCCAAGTCCAGGTTCCGCGGCATTTCGCGAAATGTAGGAACTGCCCGCGAGTCTACATTGAGGTACGGTCGACGAATATTCGCAAGCATCCGACTCAGAGTGGTAATATGATTCAGCTGAGGTGGAGCATTTAGCTGGGCACAGAAGTGGGTGTATTGGACGTACAATAACATACGCCTCTGCAATATATTCCTTGCCGGACAAGAGTTGAGGATCGCGCTCGGTTTCGCTGGATTGCTTGGATGTTCTTCGCCGCTTAGCAGCGGGCAATACATTCTCCTTTTCCCGGATGACCTGCCGGAAGTCGTGTGTGCGGTCTGAGGAGGGCATAGCGCAGAGACTAGGCGCTGTGGAACGTGTCTTCTCCGAGTCCGGCTTTGTCCGCATTCGGACAGTCGTCTCACGCGTGGCGTATATAAGGGAGATGCCAAACAGGGAATCGCAAAAAATCTGCTTCGCGCGACATGGATGACTTTTGCCTGTGGACGTCGACCACGCGTATAGGCCCAGAATACGCGCGATATACGATCTGGTTCTCGTTTGAGGCGGATGGCGTGCAATTATACCGTCATTTGCCATAGTTTTGTGACCTACATTTTTTTTACTCTACTCGGAGAATCCCATGTTGTTGAACACCTGTGTGAATATGTTGGACCACGACTATAAAGCTAAGAGCGGCCAAGCCATCTTAGAGGTCGTTGAACTATGTACCCGTGTTTGTAACTACTCTCCAACAACTGCCAGCGACTTTCAGACACGAAGGTGAATTGAATGCTCAGCTCTCTCTCTCTCTCGCCCTGTGATGATTCAGAGTGGAATCTACATCGACCCGTACCCGTTAGAGGTCTTTCTGGGTTGAAGTGAAGACCGAAATATGTTCTAGATACTGCTGAGGCTTTTATTCTGAAACAACCACATTTCCGTTCATGGCGCTCAACTGCTGGTTTCTACAGACTTGAAAGTAGCCCCGGAAACATGGACCCTCGTCGACGTGATCCCCGTCTCGCTCGTGCAGACCCTCGTTTGCAACGTCTACAACAAGAGACTCCCGCTCCGACTCCGACGCCGCCACTGCCCCAACCGTCACAACTCGAGAACGGGTATACGAATCAGGAAATCCCGCCCCCGCAAAATGCCGTCGCACCTTATCAAGGCGAGTCTGAATCGTCACAGCCGATAACTCCTACACCGGCACCCGCAACACCATATAAGCAACGGCCGTTGTTCTGTGTCGTCTGCGCTAGTAACCAAGTGAGCGTCTCCAAAAATTGGCCGCGATCAGATGATTAACCGTATGTTAGAACCGTTCTATGGAGGGACACTTGGTCTTGTCGTCCGTGTCCATCTGATTGTTATCCAATATACAACTGACCGCCGTTAATCAAGGAAAGCTGGCTTTCGGGTCATTTCTTCTGGCACCGGATCCGCAGTTCGTTTACCGGGTCCTTCAATAGACAAACCCAACATTTACCCCTTCGGAACACCGTACAATACAATTTACGAAGAATTGAGCGCAAAAGATCCTCGTTTGTGAGCCATTAACCATCTACCGTATACATTCCTCATTTTAGTTCCAGATATTCTGCGAATGGTGTCCTGCCTATGATTGACCGTAATCGCCATCTGAAACTCGCTCCTGAGCGATGGCAGGATACCAGAACTGTGGCCGACATTGTCATAACGTGCGAAGAGCGGTGTTTTGACGCCGTGTGCGATGGTAAGTGGGTATAGACGCAGCACTCTTTGGCTGATTTCCTTCATCTTCATAGATTTATTAGCCCGAGGGGGCGACTTCAATCGACCTGTTCACATCATCAACATCGAGATCAAGGACAATCATGAAGAAGCGTCGATCGGGGGACAGGCTATCCTCGATCTCGCTTCAGCGGTGAGCTGCATAATTAATCCAATTGACCCATCTAGATGGACATTTGGTAGATCGAAAATGCGCAGGACATCGACGATGATATTGATAAGATTCTCCAAGTGCAACAAGAAAAGCATCCACATAGTATATTACATGCAGTCGCGTTTTATTGAAACCGCACTGCCTGCTACGGGATCAAGGGGAAAGCCGCTGTGCTCGTGTCGATGGATACTTCTGAGCTGAAACTGTACCACTAGTAGGAAATCCCCGAGTAAAATATATATTTTATTTTTTGGTGCGTTCAAGATGGATGGCATGTGACACTTTTGATCGTGGCAAACAACAAGGTGACGCGTCGCGTCCTAGCTTCATTATACCAACCTACCCTTCACAAATTCTTCATTCATGGCAAGTGCAGACGGCGGCGCCTACAGGTAGGCTTGTTGCGTGCTTGCCACTGTTCTGAAGCTCAGTCCTGTGCCACCGCAGTTACTCCCTCACTGTTTTCTCGCCCAGCGGCAAGCTAGTTCAAATTGAGCATGCTCTCGCAGCAGTATCGCAGGGTACCACCAGTCTCGGGATCAAGGGTGCGTCATTTTACCTCTGGCCTCTGCTGCTCTAATGTCCTCGGAAGCTTCCAATGGCATTGTAATAGCTACAGAGAAGAAATCTTCTTCAATTCTCATCGACGACTCAATGATCGACAAAGTCGCTGTCATATGCCCGAACATTGGCATCGTCTACTCCGGAATGGGTCCTGATTTCCGCGTATTGATTGCCAAGGCGCGGAAGAGTGCTCAATCATACTGGAAAATATATGGCGAATACCCACCAACACGAGTGCTGACACAGGAAATTGCTACCGTTATGCAACAGGCCACACAGTCTGGGTGAGCTTTTGACCCGTTTAATCTGGCCTAGTTCTCATCAGGCAAGGCAGTGGTGTCCGACCATATGGTGTATCACTCCTTGTTGCGGGTTGGGACATTAACCGCGGACCTACTCTGTACCAGGTAGACCCCTCCGGTTCTTTCTGGGCATGGAAGGCCAGCGCGATCGGAAAGAACATGGTGAACGCGAAGACCTTCTTGGAAAAACGGTGCGCTTGCCATCTCGCTTATTACTCGTGCTGCAACGCGCTGACGTTACACTAGGTACAACGACGATATCAGCCTGGAGGACGCTATTCACACGGCCCTTCTGACATTGAAAGAGGGATTTGAGGGTCAAATGACGGAAAAAACAATAGAGATAGGCGTAATCACCGTTCCAACCCCGGCGGAGCTCGAGGAGGGCAAGATCGGAGGCGAGACCGGACGACCGAAGCCGACCTTCCGCAAACTGACGGAAGAGGAGGTCCGGGATTATTTGGCCTTGTAGACGCATCTTTTCCTGTACGCTGTATCCAACTCTCTGATCTTTCTGAGGAGAACGCATAGCTTTTGATGACTTCTTGAGTTCCACCGGGTTTGTGCTCCATCCAGTATTTTCATGGCTTCTAGCACTGGAGGCTGTGTATGATCATCATCAGGTTCTAAACCACGGCCCAACACGTTGTGTTGCCGCCAAACGATTTCCTCATTAGCCCTTCGACACGTCCGCGATGCTGTGAAACCCCGCCGCGTTCAGTCCATTTACTTCTTCTTTCATTGTCGATAACATCAGAAGGCATCTAGATTTACCCGCACGCATCACATCGTGCCATGTTTTTTTAGTGCCCTCGGCTGCCTTGCAAATCCGCCGTCTTTTGCCGTCAAGAGATCTCGATTCCGCTCTCAGCTACATCTTCGGGAATCCTTAAGGGAAGGGTCTTGACGTGCTCTGGTCGCCTCTGTCCCCTGGAACTGATATTATTGAGCTTTTATTGTTCTGCGGCTCTCGGCACTTCGGAGTCAAGGCAATTTACATTCCACGACCATCCCTTTGATCTAGTGATTGATTTCCCTCGTCCTGGGAAGACATAGATGGACGCCGCAGTTTGGTAGGCAATTTTGAGTGCACAGCAGTACTCCATGTGGCTTTCCAGCGCTCGTTTTTACCCTGAAAAAGCGTAGCCGCACAGCAGTTCGTATATAAAGAGTCATGTCCGATTCTTGACTCACTTCGCTCCTACCTTCCTCTATGGCGGACCACCCTACCTTGACCTCCTCGTTGTTGAACAACAGGCGTCGGAGAGCGATGATAGCTTGCACAAATTGCCGCAAGCGAAAAATCAAGGTAGGGAACGGATTCCTCCTACCTAGAGCCAGCCACTAACTGCCATGTAGTGTGTTACATCCGAGGAACCTCCACGAAATCCCTGCGCACGATGCACGAAGCGATCCCTCCCCTGTGAATATGTTTCGGTCGAGGAAGATTCGCCAACCGAGAGCCCCCTTTCACTGCCGCCTGGGTCATACCCTCCCTCTTACCCCTCTTCAACTCCATATGGCGGCGGCTCCATTCAGGCGGGATATATTCCTTACCCGCCTTCTTCCCAGTACAGCGTCCCTTGGGAGGCCCCCCAGCAACACAACCACTCGCACTCTGGATACCCTATTCCAGCGCAGAATGGCTCCTATAGGTCGCAGTCGTCTTACGGGCCCGGGCCTGGGCCCATGTTCGGTGCGCCGGCGGGGTACCCCACCAGCAGTGGGCAATACTACCAACAGCACCCATTCCCCGCTGCCCCTCCACCGAACCAGTGGGCGCAGGGTTCAGCACAGCAGCTAGGGTATGCCAGTGACTGACTCTTTCCTACCCGACGGCCTGACTTTTTTTTTTTTTGTCAGATGTATTTGCCCTAGTTCCTCGTGCCCTTACCACAGAAGATCTTAGCGGCAGTTTTCCTTTGTCTCGTCAATGATTGCGCCAGTTTACCATACCTCCCGATGCTTCCATGTAATTCGCTCGCCCTTGTGGACTACGTAGCATAAAATTTGTATTTTAATCTGAAGATTCAAAATTGATACAACCACCACCCAGGACAGTACGGCATGTGGAGAAGTCGAAGCACGGAAAACTAAGAAAAGCACAAGAGAGCGACAGCGAAACTATGACATATTTTCCGATGCTGTTTTGAAAGCTGTTGAACAGGTTTCCGGCGTCTCCATCTTCCTCAGATCATGTTCCTTGTTCGTGACCATTGCGGACGCATTTCTGATGGTCGTCACCACGTCCCCTCTGTGACATGAGATTCGATTCGAAAATTTCTGAACAGATAGTATTGATACATCCAGCGACTTCAGTAGAGCGGACACATAACAGCACCCAATTAAAGAGGCCAGTCGAGCTTCTCGCCAAAATTCCAATGCACAGCTTTGACCGAAGTATCTAGAGCGCCCCAAGACGGGTCAGCGATCCGTACTTGCCATTTCTAAATTTCTTACATTCTTCCAAAGCATAGCTTCCGAGCTCTCGTCCTGATTAACCAGTTTCGGTCCGCAATAAAACCAAGAATGGCCAGAAAAGAAAACTAACCAATTCCGCTCTGCTTCTTCCCACCGAATGGGACATTGTTGGCGAGCAAATTATATTGGTTGATCTGCGAAAACCATTGCTTAGAGATCTGTACCTCGTTCTTGAGAGACATTGCGCACCCAAACCTGTGTCGCAAAGAAAAACCCCGGTCAGGGATGATCTGTCAAAAAAGAAGCAATGTCATACCGTTCCAGCATCGAGAGCAGAAGCAACTCGCATACACTGATTTGCATCATCTATAATTATGAGTGGATCAGCAGGCCTCGTGGGCGTTCATAGAGAGTTTCAAATGGGTATACTAGAATGCAGACCGGCGCCCAGCCCGTAACTCGTATCATTCGCCAACATAATGGCTTCTTCTTCAGTTTTAAATTTACCAACGGCAAGAACAGGCCCGAAGATCTGCGGCTATTCTCAGGACGTCGTTCCATGGTTTCGTGGACGCGATTACTCGCCTCCTCCTTGACTATTTTCATATTCGGGCGAATGTCCGTAAAAACTAAGACAAGTTAGTTAGTTGGCGAATACCGACAAGGAACAACTCGCTTGTGGGGTCTACGAAAAAGCCTTTACCGGGCCCTATATGGTATATCAGTTCGGACCGTAATGGCGATATTCTGTGCCATGGGCTCACGTTTCATCCCTCCGACAGCCACTTTGGCCCCCTCTTGTTTGCCGGATTCAATGTAGCTCCATACCCGATCGTATTGGGTTTTGGAGACCTGTTGAACCATTTCTGTCAACGGATAAATCATTTTAAACATGCACGCACCACAGGGCCAGCGGCGCTTGTCGCATCCAATCCGTTGCCAAATACTAATTCTTTGACTTTGGAGACCAATATTTCCACAAACTTATCATGTATGCTAACAAATATCGTCGAAGAATATGTCCAACCAAGATGATACACCGAGACTTACCTATCCTGTACGTAAACCCGCGAGCCGGCGGTGCAATCCTGACCCGAGTTGTAGCAGATCCCGAGAGCCGCCCAGTTCGCAGCTACAACAAAAGTAACGAATCAGTGCCTGGAGAAGGCCTCAAAGCCGCAACAGACCCTGATCCATGTCGCACGACTCGAAAATGATGTGAGGGCTTTTCCCACCGAGTTCGAGGGACACCTTCTTGAGATTGCTCTTGGCCGCCGCCTCCATGATTTTGCGACCTGTGATTGTAGACCCCGTGAAGGCAACTTTGTCCACGTCAGGATGCGCTGCCAAGGCAGCTCCCCCAACAGGGCCGAGAGAGGGCACTGTATTAACCACACCCGGAGGGAATCTAAAAAATCATTAGACATAGAGGTTGGAGTACGGCATCGCAATTTCTGACCCCGCTTCTTTGACCAATTCAGAAAGTTTCTATGGAGGGTAAGCCGAGGAATGCAAGAAATGCTCCTGCTCACCAGTGCAGTGAGCGGTGTCAGCTCAGAAGGTTTCATGACGATGGTGCACCCAACGGCAAGAGCCGGGGCAACCTTCCCTGAATTTTGCATCAGTCATGAATAGAGATAGCGCAAATGACTGGAGCACAAGACCACATGTTCTGAGCGAGTTTGATTTCAGGCGATGCAGTGAACAGATTGGAGAAACAAGCATACGATCGGGTAGTTCCAAGGGATGATTTGGCCACATACGCCGATGGGTTCATGCTTCGTGAAAGCGAATTTGGTCTTATTGTCAACCTCCAAAGTCTGATGAAGCACTCGAATTAAGCACGGGCTGTTGATCTGAGTCATCATACTATCCGCACCTGCCCGGCAATTTTATCGGCCCAGCCTGTGAAAAGTAGCAGTGTGACGTAATCGACTGAGGTATATACTGACCTGCATAGTAGCGAAGACACTGTCCCAGAGATGAGTTCGATCAAGCCGCAGAAACCTTTGGATACTGACTTGGACCGAGTCTCCAATATCGAAGTCACGAGCGATTCTGATGGGCTTTCCGTTATTCAAACTTTCTAGCTCCGCAAGTTCCTTGAAGAGGCCGTCGTTTCAGTAGCCTGTGCGTCGCGACAATCGCGCTTACCTGAGCATTCTGCTCGATCAGATCAGCAAGCCTGTTGATCAAGCGCGATCGCTCGAATCCAGTGACGTTCTTGCCCCAGGTTGTGTTGAATGCCGTCCTGGCGGCAGCCACAGCAATGTCGATACTTCCAAGAGGCGGCAAACATAAGTGAGCTGGAAGGCTCGAAGCGCGGAACAACGCACTCCTTGGGAGACGCTGCGACTACGGAACAGATGGTTTCTTCGGTGAAAGGATTGACAGCGCTGTAGGACGGTCAAGCAGCTTATCGCCAAGCCGCAGCGCGCTCTGCTCACTCGATCAGATCCGGGGAATCCACAGAGGGCACAAACTCGTTGTTTATGAATAGGCCAGTAGGGACCTTGATTTCGCTGAGATTAGGGACACGGACGGTAGCAATCTGAGCCATGGCGATGCGGGCGAGACGAAGAGCGGTTGGAGAGTAGATTGAGGTCATCAGGGCGCGGCCATCAAGAAGCCGCCCACGTGGCCGTGAAGTAAATATAAAGCTCTTTACCAGAACGATGCGGAAAGTTGGGGTGAGTCACACTGCCGGTTGCAAACAAAGAGCTCTACAGCTCTCCGCGAAAAAGGAAACAGGACTGGAGGAGATTCAGACTCCACAGCCTGTCAACGGGCCCATCGGATTTTGCAAGAGCCCGACAGCAGCCATGCGTGCACCGCCCACCGACCGCCCGGGGGAACGGTGGCCAAAGGAGCGTGGGCGCTCCGGGATGCCATAAGAAGGCCCGCGGCCAAGCCGCGGCCGCCATGCAAGCTGGGATGCAAAGGCTCATCACCGCCCAAATGCCGGCAGTTTCACGATGACCTGGGAATTGACCGAAGATGAAACCTGGATGTCCATCTCTCTAAGTGGGTCAGGTTGCCAGGTGCAGGGGATGCAGGCAAGTGCCTCACAAGCCCCTAATCCGTTTTAGTAACTAGGTTCAGTCGGTCATCAGATCGCACCGCCACCGCAGGTCCGGACATTCGAATCCGATCACGAGATTCAAGCTCCGCCGGGAGTTGCCGAATTTCTCGGGGCATCTCGGAAAGCCGACTTTTGGCCGACCGCCAGCTCACCTCGACCCCTCTAGACCGCCAGCAATGCTCGCAGCACGCCTCGCCCGCACCCCTGCTCTCCGCCAACTCCACACCACCACCCGCCTTCGTTCGGGCCATGGCGACTACAATGTACGCTTCCCTCACTCCCATTCCCCGTTTCCAATCATTTTCCCAGCACCTGCCGTTTGTGGCACCGTACCAGGGCTCGTCCCACCTCGGCTTTGGTACGTCCACCCAATTCATTCTCACCCCTTACTCAAATATCTACCTCATAGGCGTAAAGATGGCGGTGGTTCTCGGCTTCGGCTTCTCCATTCCCTTCATCGCAGTCAAGTATCAGCAGTGCGTTACACTATTATTCAGATCCAACGCGCTTTAATAATTGTCCTGCAGCATGAAGAACACGCCTGCTTGAACAAGGCTTCAACTCTCTCTCTCTCTCTAGACATAGAACTATAGATTTAGATTCTACCCCACCCCCTTACATTGGCTGCCGTGTCTAGAATAGCCGTAATACACACCCTCACTCCTCCAAGCCCGAGAGGATCTCGTCCAGGCCTGTGCTGTTTCGTCCTTTCGCGTCTTCGTGCTTCGGACAGTTGCAGATCCGGAAGAATTCCGCGTCGCCTTCGAGTGCATCCAGCGCACACAGAGACGCATTCCTAGCTGCGAGCGAAAGCGACGCTCCCTCCCCGCTCGCCAAAATCACTTCATGCACCAAGACTTGGGGAGCTTTGAGATGCCGAAAGGTATGGAGATCCAACCAATCAACTCACCATGGCAGCGCGTTTCATTAGCCGTCTTTTCTTTCAGGATCTCGAACTTCTGACATCTTTGCGCTTGGATGAGCTCAAAGAGGATTTTTGTCGGATGGTGTGCCACCGTCTTGAGTGTAATGTGCTTGTCGTAGAACGGTTTGAGTACCGCTTCGAAAAACGCCTCCACCCCGACTGGCGTGAAAGTGTCTGAAATGTATATCGCACCAATCAGAGATTCTACCACATCAGACAGGACCTAAGGCGACAATAAGCAAATGCGGGCATTAGCACCAAGACCTACTTTCGGCGGCTCGAGTTCATGCCAATACTGTCCTGGCGACCGCTTTTCGGCCCGCGCCAGCTCGTATTCCTCCGTTTGCTTGACTGTTAATTGCTCGATGTATTCGTTAACAGTGTGTGAAATGCGAGCGGCCAACAAGAGATGCTTGTATAAACCAGAAGAAATACAGACGGCCGCCAAAGCAGAATTTGACACCATTGCACCCTTGATTCGCAGGTCAAACCTCCGTGAAAAGGGGGTTAACAATGTCCGTACCTTAAGAAGTGTGAGGCCACCGGGGGTTAATTTCGAGTCGCGCTCGAATATGTACCGAATAACCACTAGCAACGATGAGCAGCAACAAAAGAAACAGAAATATGGCGCACAAAAATCCAAGATCGCGTCACCGATGAATTCAAGTCTTTCATATGACACACGCTCTGCTGCAGATACAGAAGCATGAGTCTAGGGGACAAAATGTCAACGAGACGCCATGTAAACCATAAATCGCCGTACCAAAGCTTGTGACAAGATGTGAGGGTGCTTGAATTTCTGGTTGGTAATACGCTCTATCGCTTGCAGGGCCCCAGGCTTTAATTTCGCAGTGATCGTGGACGGAGGAAGCAACAGCTTGCGACCGAAGTCCGACCACTTCTCTACATTTGGAAAAGGCATATTCATGACCTTAGCGGCCATGAGGGCAGTGTCGCTTCCACCGGACAGATAGGCGGCACCGAGGATAGCCTCGGCGACGTCTGCAACAACCTATGCAAGGAGGGTCCATGAGCGGTAACCGAACGGCCGTCAATGTTATGCACCTTGTCCCCCAGCCTCTGCTCACCCTCTTTTCGGTGTTTGTGGGCGGCAAGGCTCGTTTGCTCTGACGTCCGGAAATTAGGCGGCTGCCAGAATTTTGAGCTGAAAGGTCTTGACTGGACGTAGGGGACTAGCCCCGCGCTGTCAAAATTGCGGAACAGTGTGTTGTTGCTGACAATGTGTTGTCTGGCAGTGTGCAACGCCCCTTCCTTGTTGGACGGCTCATTGACGAATACATAGATCGACGACAGGTATTTTAGGAACGAATCACCTGTGGGTTCTCGTAAGATGCGCCGACTTGGGGAAAATCTTCCAAATGCGCTCACCAAGCAGCTCTAAGCGCTCGTAATCATACTCCGTTCGGGTTGATGGCGCGGTAATAGCTATATCCAGTAGGGCTTCGGAAATCTGATGATTGAAGAATCGCGCATTTAGCTCTTTCACAAGTAAAAAACTATCCAGCCGCCGGGTTATTGACGGAACAAGAAGCGCTGTTCGGAAGGTGCTGGAGTGTTTCCAGGTCAAGCAGAGTGTGGATTTGCAATGATCTATGCTCACCTTGCGGGAATCGTGAACTTGAAACATAACTCGGGGATGAGGTCTGGCCGATATTCAGCAGACCACTCGGGAGGATTTAGATGTGCACGTACATCGTGGCGGCGGCGCCCCCACGGGTGCTCCTGGCCTTGACGCTGGGTCGAGGCGCGAAAATGACTGTAGAACGGATGAAATTTCAATCAGGGCTTGCCCTTCGTCCTTCAGTCCTTCAAAGTTCTTCCGGACGTTTTTGCAGTAGTCTAATAAGTTATTATACTTCGCTTCGCGCTTCGAAAGCCCGTCAGAACGATCGCGTGAATGACCGCATTCATCCAACTTACGGGACTATCTTCGGGATGGCTCAAAGGAGACAGGTCTGGCCTGACTCGGAGGACATCGTACCGTCGCGTTAGCTCCGTGGACCTGTCTTGGACTACGGCATCTTCAATATCTCCAGCTATGTCTTCCGCCCGACCGTACTTGAGCGGTACGGACCACGAGAGAGCGCCAAAGGCGACCGCTTTCCAAGGGATGTGATCGACGATATCTAGAAGCTCCCAACGACCAATTCTATCTGGGGCGATCCACTCGGCGGAAAGAGGGGCAAGGAAATACGGCATGTCCTCTAATGGGCATATAAACGGTTTATTTGCTACTGCCCTGCACACTCTCAGTGTATACATATGCAGGGCGAGGGTCTTCTCGTCGTCGATCTTGAAGGGGGCTCCTCTATGCGTTGCTATGACAACGGGAGAGCCAGAAAAGAAAAGCTTGAAGGAAGGAAACTTCGACAAGGGCTGCCGTGTGAGCAGTAGGATAGGTGCATGTGGCGCATAGGTTGAACGCTGCACGACAATCACAGTCGGGTAAAGCAACCCTACTGCTCCGGTCGAGTTGGACCAAAAGTCCGGTGCCTTCCGTGGGTACACTTGGACTCCGACAGAATATACACTCGTGGAATCCTGGGTCTTGTCTATGCGCTCAGAACCCTGGGCCGCCGAGTTACGCTTTGATAACGGAAAGGCTTCAGGCTCTAAAAGGCCGGCTTCTGCTAGCTTTATGCAGACGTGGTAGCACGCGGAGCGCCTTGCATGTGCCATCGAAGAACAAGGCTTGCCGGAGACGTTATGCGCAGGCGTCCCGGGTAAAAGGATTGTACATGTGTAGACAGTGGTGGATGGAGAACCCTGAGGTTTATATTCAAAGAGGGGGGAAGGAAACGGGGCTGTGCTTGCTGCCGAGGCCAGTCGGTACACTACCGCGGTGGCATCTTGCAAGTATATTCGACCTCCCGCAATTGGGTCTTGAACGTAAAGTTCGGACGCTCCCTCTTCTTCGCTGTCGGAATGTTCTGAATGGGGAGGGGGAAGAAGGGAACGAGGAGGGACTGCGCTCGCTGGACAAGATTGCAGTATGTTGTGCCACCGAATCATGTCCGGGTGTTGCAACGCCGAGTTGGAAAGCAAAATGTGACGATGACTGTCATTTCTTCGCTCCAGCATATGCACCAAATGACTCGCATTCCCAGCAGTCCGAGATCGAATGAATGCATGAGATACGTCGCCCATGAAAAGGTCAAAACTAATCAAACTCTAAAATCAAGTCGAATGTCACTGTGGCTGACAAAAAAAAACACGAACCATATGACTACCGTGGCCTGTGGTAAATCGAGGTCTTCAACCGACTTGGTGGCGATGAGAAGATTGTGAATACCCGTATTAAATTTACGGGAAACTTCTTGCTGCATTGTAAGAATTCAGAAACGGTCCTGTTAAGGTGTATGCGGGATGATGCACCTGTTCCTTGTCATCTATAATCGACGACCCTTGTTCGGCGATTGTATGCGCCCGAACGAATCTGACATGTTCCCCTAGTATAGGAATCAAATCTGAAATGGCGAAAGCTACGGCACGCCGCTTTACTAGACGCAAGAATGAAGCTATGCTCTTAAAGATATTCAAATCAAATCATACCAAACACAATTCCCCGGAAGTCTTCACCGTAATGTTCACAAGATTTAAGAATTTGGACGAGCTTCAAAAACTTCGGTGTCACATTGAAGCCTCGAGAATTAGGGTCTAGGTTGGGCATTGTGAACGTCCAGTTTGTCACCGCGTCCCAGATCTTGGCCTTTCTTTTATTGAGGTCCTCAAGAGGGCCATCATCATCATCCTCGGAATATGAAGAACTAGTGATGTGGATACTTTTCAGCGCTCGGCGCCAAACAAGGTCTGCGGCACACAACCCAACATCGGCGGCTACTCGGCGTGCGTCTTTGAAGTGGCGCTGAAGGATAGTCTCGGCCGGGTCCAGAAAGTGGAGACGACGGGAGAGGTCAGTTTCAGGTGCTTCATACACCTTGTCGTACAGAACCACAATCTCACTGGGTGAACAAGCCGCGCTCTCGGGTTCCGAAATGATGGAGCGTACACCAGAGCTTTTGTCGAGGCCCGGAGAGGGATCTGTCTTGGCCTTTTTCGACGGTGAGGTGGAGTCAGAATTAAGGGAAGCCTGAGCTTGGGATCGTTTCGCCCCACTGGTGGGAAGAGCAGGAGGCACAGCCGCCTGAAAATTATCGGGTGGAACTGGTTCAGGGTGCAAAGACGGCAAGCTGCTGCCAGATCCACCCAAGTTTTCGTGGCCGTCGTTGTGCTCCAGTTGTTCCCTCCATTTTTTCTTCCAGACCTTGATCATGGAGTCCGGAGGATGATTGTGTGGTTGTATTTGAGAATCTGTTCCTCCCCGCATCCAAATGAATAACGGACCTTTGCTACATTACCTCGGAGGCCAGGACTCAGATGTCGACAGGCCTGTCCCAAGAAGACGCGTTTCCTCCAATCCATGTCTACCTGAGCGCCTGCCCACCACGAGCAAGTGGCAGCACCGGACTCGTGAATCCACCTTACCTTTCCTTTGTATTTCAGGCTTTTTACAACGAGAAGCTGAGATTGTGGCTCCTAAGGCTATCCTGAGGCAATTGCGTCGCAGTCCAACGCCTTCACCACCCAACTCTCCCGAACCTGACGCCGAGGTCGAGGAAAACCCCGGTCACCAAAGACGACCTAGCCTGACCTCTTTGGCTTCATCTGCATCCTCTATCAGATCATTTGGCTCTTCCCTGATACAGCGCAGCAGAGAGGGACAACCTCAATCTCCTTGGAAGGAACCTCAGGCAAGCTAATTCTTTATTTATCTCAGATTAGACCTGAATATTCCCAGCCATACGAAGGCAAGCGATTATTCCTGAATAAGGGACCCAGTATTTATTCTCTTCTGCTCAAGTTCTTCGTGCTGTCGAAAGAAAAGACATCATGTATTTGATGGAGATCCGCGATAGATCATTTCATGTGCGTACGACATTATCGCAACAACTGTCTGTATCTTTTTAATTTGGCCTAGCTCCTGGTCCGGATGAGCGGCGGTATCACACCTCTGCTGCATGCCATGCGACTTGGGCAATCACATCGAGACGTGGCAGTCATATTACTAGGGTATGCGTCTATTTCAAGCTTGTAACGCCCTTCTACAAGCAGTGTCTAGGCTGTTGATCGGCCAGGTTTATGACGTTTCTCATTCATTCTTCGTTTTCGTAGGGCCTTCTCGCGTTGGGTTAACCATGTTGAAGATGACCAAATGGAGAACCCCCGCACGAAGATGGTCCTCAAAGCCCTCCGTAAGCACAGCTAAGCTCTCTAAACTAGGTAAACCCGCTAACCGCCAGCGGCAGGCGCCAATCTCAAACTTGCGATAGATTATGGATTAACCAAGACGCAAGGGAGCGATTTGACAGCGTCTTTTCTTCAAACGTATGTATGTCTAGTGCCGAAGTTGCCTGTCTAACTGTCAATGCAGGCTTATTATGAGTCAAGGAGAGTCGTGGGTTCGGGGACAGGCGGGAAACGTCGGCCTTGCGCTACGAGCGGGTACTGAAGGCCGTCCAGTGCAGACGGCAGATGCAGCCGTGCGTAAGTTTGCTACGCGGGAACTCGGAAAGGCTGACCTGATAGCGACCCTCGCCGATTAGTGAGTTACATATGTTGGTCCCCTAATTCCACTAATGCCCGTTTGCAGCATCGCCAATGCAACGGCAGACTTGTTGATGATGGGCGCTTGGTCCCTTGCTTCCGAGGTCCTACAACTTGACCAAATTCCTGTGAGATCTTCTAAATCGTCAATGCATCCACTTGATGGGTTCTCCGTCGTACAGACCTACTATTTCGCTCGAGATGACAGGGTGTACAAGGCCTTCGTTGAGCGGCTGGACGAGCACAAGAACGCCATCCAGTTCAAGTTGACCAAGCGGTTAAAGTGGCAGCTGAGGATTCTTCGAACAGTTCTCGAGGGTAGGACGATCACATATAGGGTGAGGCGTTCAGCTGATGTTCAATTTATCATTTCACCTTGTTGCTCAAAAATCTTCGTTCTAGAGTAAAATCGAGCTTTTAGCTGGAGAACTTGATGAAGGTGAAGGCGTGTAGCTGACTTTCACTAGGATAATTCTTCTACACACTACCGGCATTGTACTAACATCCACAGCCCATAATTTATCTTTCAAGTTTATCAGTCTCGTTTCCCTTTCATTATCATCCATGCTCGTAAAAGGTGCCCTGCTGGTCCAAGAACCCAACCAGTTGCGTGGCGTATCATCGAGCACATATCAAAATGCGCGGATATGCACCGGTCTCGCCAGCGTTGATTTCTTCATGGAATTTCCCAACGTTGGCCTAGTATGCGCCCCTGAGGGCAGTCCGTTCCGCGATACATCGCGTGTCCCTGTACCTATTATATATGTTACGAGAACAATTCTAGTCCTTTCCACCATGAGAATGCGGCAACGCTAGCTAGATTCAAAACAGCCAGCCCCAAATCAAGTTGAACGACAGTATACACCCAAAGCGTAACGAGCGGAGGGCACTAGTGTTCGCGTTAGCAACTGAACGCATAAACATAAATTAAGCACCTGTCGCATGTTAACCAAATATGAGCCGCGTTTCAACAAGAAGAGCATTCTGGATCCGGCAGCGGTGCCAACAAAAAAGAGGAAAGACTGCATTCTCTGATCTCGCTTGTACCGCGACGCTGTGAAGAAAGCAGCATGGTGGGTACTCGTCTATGCTCCTCAAAGCGTAACGCACTGTAGAACACGAAAATAGAAAGAACTGCCGGATACTTAGGTACAACTTCGGCTCGGAGCAGCGCATAGACATACTTGGAACTCCTTGAGCCATTCTCTCCACAAGAATTTTCAGGTTGGGGTCTTGGCCGTATTGCTGGAAAATTAAGCTGGCATAATATTTTCTCGTTCAGGATGCCTGCTTGAGAGACTGGTGGTGCGTACATTTGCATCAAGAGGAGTAGGAAGGAACATGGGGTGATCAGAAGGAAAGAGTTGAATATTTCTTGTCTCATTAGCTCGAGGTCGTGCGAGTCCAGGGACACGCATACCTTCACCAAGCGGTACTTCGGGCGCAGAGGGAGCCTCGACCTTCTTAAGGACACCAGACTCATTTATCAGCCGCCATTGCTCTTCTTGAGGAATATCTATGAGAGGCGACGAGTTGGCGGCAGGTGAAGGCATGATCGTAAACAACTTGACGTAACCCAGTGGCGGTGTGCAAAATGTCTACTTCAGACGATGATCTTCTCCAAATTCTGAATGCTCACGGACAGCAGTTTCTAAACTCCTTCTCTTTTCCTGCCCCTTCATCTAGTAAAAAAAGGAAGTGTATAGATAATCCCGCTCGCACTGCGAAAATCCCCAAACTTCAAACCCCCGAATTAGACTCGGACGATGACCTGGAGGAATGGACCGGCATCCAAGTGGATCAGTCAGAATCCGGAGAAGAAGATGGCCAGTACATGTTTCATCCTTAGCCGCGCTGACGCTGAATGTGCTGGCGGTCCAGATTTTGACCAAGAGGACGATGAATTTACGTCTGCTGCTCCATCTGAGACTGTTGTAGTATTCTCCGATGTGGCTCCTAAGTCAGCACAGGCCAGCCTTTCTTCCGTGGCCCAGAAGAAGGCATTCATGGTGCGTATTATTCTGAGCCTGTCTTCACGCGCTTGACGAATGTGCAGTCTTCGAAAGTCTCGAAGCTGAGGGAAGACCCTGGGATTCAACCAGAAACGTCCGCAGCAGACGAAGAGGATGACCGGTAACCGTCACCACCCTAGGTGCAGCAGCATTTCTGATATATTCCCCAGAACCAATGCTCAAAACGATGCTTTATTGCACCGCTTGGTGCACACTAAATTGCTTTCAGGGTCTCTGAATACCGAGTTGGATTTAACTCCGGCGCAACGGAGGAAAGCATTGGCCGGGCGAGTGCTGGAACTTACAGGCCAAGCCAAACTCGGCAAGGGTGAAAAATCAGTCCGAGAGGGGGAAAGAAACAAAGCCGCCAAGCGCATTCGCGAAGGCATGCTCGAAAAGCAAAAACACAGGCAAAAACAGCAATTGGAAGAGGTTTGACTTTTATTTATCTCCAAACCATGCAATCCGGCTTATCCATTCAAACAGGCTAAGAACCTTGGGAACTACCACCCTACGATTAAGAAATTGTTCGAATCCACGAGTCCTTCGGATGCTCGCAAGAAAACCCGAGAACGAGGATTAAAGATGGGAGTTGGCAAATTTAGCGGGGGGATGCTGAAGCTCAGTAGGGATGAGATCAGTCTGGGGCAGGACGGACCACGAAGAGGAAGTGGGCGGGGGCGGGGGCGGGGGAGAGGTGGAGGAGGCTCGCGTGGGCGTCGGTAGATGCCTATTCTGAATAAGGTGCGCCGCGATCGGAGATGTGCGGCATACTGAAGCAGAATGAGAATGATGTAATTATTATTGCGGGGAATCACTAACATTGGGATTTGGCGACCAGTTCTGTCGATTAAAATGATAGTTGGAGGTTCACTCCTACTGTAACTGGTTTCAGAATCTGACCTAGAATCTTGAGCAACCAAGATATACTGGCCGTTGAGATTCTTGAGAATATCTGTCACGGTGTAATTCGGCAGATCTAGAACGGGGCTTGCGGTGTCTTTCGTATCCCGATTCTTCTTCTGGCCGAGAAGAATGAGATCTGTGGCGACTCGATTCGTCTCTTGGGCGGACGCTTGAATCTTGAACGTCACTCGTCCTGACCAGGGGGATTTGTGTGAAAGTCGTGCGAAAGCTATGATACTTACCGGTATATTTCACGCCCATACTGATCCTGTACGATGATGGGGGATATCCTTCGCCGTCTTCCGCTAAAATCGCCGACTCTGCCAAAAGGTCAGGATATGTACGAACCGGGCGTCCGATAATCGATAATTGCCTTGTGATTTCATTCCTGTCTTCGTCCTGAAACACTACATTCATGCCTCCGGGAATAATGTAATAAGTGCCATCGACAGGGTCAGGGCTGCGGCGCGGCTCGTAACCACGACGGAGAGACGACTACGGTTATAAGCAATATATTCCGAGGGACGAAGGCAGACAGACCTCGGGTGAAACGGTTCGGTGCAGGGGCCGAGATTGTGGAGAATGCCTCCGCTCCGCTGCCGGTTCCTTTGCAGGGACTGTTGGAGAGGTAAAACCGATAACAGAGAGAACTTGCCTTCGACCGGGAGCCAGCCATGCCGTACGCTATTTCGCTTGGGGAATCTTCCTCCTGTACACCAGGAACTGGCGGCTATTACTATGTAAGTCTTTGAGAGCGTGTCAAGGAAACACGGCGAACATCCGACGAAGTTGCCCGAGGAATGTAACGGGGCGACTCTCTCCAACCTGATGCCAACTAAGAAGCAATGAGATGTGCGTGTGTCGTATCACGGCGAGTCTTACCTGCGAAAGAGGACTGACCATGTCGTACGGCATTTCATCCCTGAAAAGGCCCTCCTCCCGTGGACCAAAGACGGGAGACTCTATCATGGACTCCGAACGTTGCTCGTCGAGAGGCGGTCGTGCGCCCATAGGGGAGCTAGTACGGGAGGCATTGCGTTCATACGATTTCCATGAACCGCCGTCGGATAAGTTTTCGCGCAAACGACTGTATGAAGCCATTGGAACAGAATCCCGCCGGAGTGTGGGGATCGGACTCCAGGATCGTGACTGGGTGTCGTGAGCTTCAGGGTAAGTTTCAGCCAGAAGATTTGGCGCGCTCCGAAAACCCTCTTTTCTGGCCACCGGGATCTCGATGCCTTGTGGGGATATCTGTAAAGATGCCGTCATTTAGTCCGCCCGGGTTGTATATCCAATAATCCTCACAACTTCTTTGGGCTATAGAGCTCTGAGCGTCAGGCGCACAAAAAAAAAGAAGAAAGCAATATACGGACTTGCCACAAGACGGACTGTTTTGTTGATCGCCTCTTGAGCCGTCGACGCTTTCGGGAGGAAGCATTCATTCGATTCAAGGAGGTATTCGACGGGTCAGAGGATGGGCCTGCGCTTTGTCCGTCACGAGACGAGGAGTTGGCACTGAAGGCCTTGAACAGGTTGAGAAGATGCATGGAGCAAGTACCGTCCAAGTGAACACTCAGTATTTGAGACATTGAACCATGAGGCTCCACGTTCAAAACACGAGTCAGATCGGCCTACCGGCAACAGAGAGGCTCGATGCTTAAGGAGGAGGGTTCCCGATGCGGCTGAATTAGATGAAATATAACAACATGCTAAACAAGAGCGCCAGGAACCCATGTGCCGTGCTCACGCTCATAGGTTTTCTCCGGCATGCTTTTCAGCCCTTTGAAGTTGTTTGACTTGGCCCAATGCCTGGACAACCTTGGATATGGCGTCCGCAACTGATCCGATGGAAGAGGGATCCGGTTGTCCAGCTGTCAAAGATAATAGTCTTTTCGACAATGCGCGGAGGGTCAGTTCTAGTCCCTGCGCAGATTCATCTAAGGTTGCCAGCATCGAGGTTGCCTTTCCCTACAGTCAGTGTGGATGATGATGAATTGAATAAAACACAGACCACGGAGGTGGTGACTTGCCCAGAACGGTGAAGGCCCAAAGGAGGCAGTTGCACAATATTTTTCGATTCATCAAATCCACTGAAAACATGTGGGGTGGTAGAGCTGCTTGGTTCCGCATGTAGTGCACCAGATTTCGGATCCTGCCGCATCTGTCAGATCTGGAATGGAGGTATAAAATTTTAACTGACTTCAATTTCCACCTCTCGAGCTTTTCCCTTGCTGCCAGTAACAGGCACGCCCATGCTTTTGGTGGATTCCTCCGGAACAAGACGTTCTCGGCCCGCCCAGTCGACCTCGGTAACATAGACGGTTCCACAAATGACGCACTCCTGTGTCGGAATTAGACAGAGGAATATTAATGAGAAGAGTGCACGAATCGGACCTTGCGATGGTCCTTTTCTCCTCCTGCCTTCGGTGGTCTCACAAGCGGAACCCCAAAACAGCGTACGTTAGGACATTCCTCGGCCAGCATTGCCCAGCCCTAAACCCAGAAAAAGAATATAAGATTTGGTAGGTATGCGACTGATACGTACCTTGAGCAAACGTTGGCCAATTGCAGATGACGCTGCATCGGACTGTTCCCGCCTTCGTCTGCTTTCTTCAGTTTCGGCAGGAAGTGCAAAGACAGACGAGCTTAGAGTGCTCGAGACCTCTGTTGGTGGGGTGGATGACCGAGATATATGGGAGCTTGAAGAAACACTAGCGGAAGATTCTGGCAACTGGGTAGCTGGAGGACGAATAGCTAGACATCAGGTTCAAATGATGTTCGAGGATGAAAGAAAATCAAGGCATACTATCAGGACTACCGTCACAGCTTGCGCAGAAGTGAATTACAGGCGTTCTACCGGTTGGAGAGCGCATCAGCGGCACACTACATCCTGCCGTAGGACATGTTCGGTCGGTTAAAACCTGGTGCGCAGTGTCGGATCGAAGTATCGTGATATATTTGGCTTGAATTATACCCAGCCTTTCAGCATGTATTGGCCCAAGATGGCAGACGCATCTCTAGACATCGCGTTCCGTGAAAAGAGAGGCTGTCGCGTGCAAAGCGTCTGAGCAAATTACGTGATGCCAAAATGCCACGTTGAACAGAGGATGATCGGGTCGCCCGATTGGGCACCCTCACCGTCACGGTCAGCCTTCACGTCTGAAAGTCTCTCATCTCCGAGTCTGAACGATTGGGTAAACTAGTCTCTCTCAAGGTCTCTCTTTTCTCGGCCCACGCCCGTTCTGAACGATTGGGCAAACCACGGTCAGCCATTCACGCTGCAGCCTGAGCATGAAGTGGCGACTACTGGCCGAGTCCCTGGTCCTAATCTTACTTGGCACCCTGCTGGGCTTCAAATGGGTCAAAGACACTAGTGCTTCCCCACTTACGAGACAGTGGAATGGCTGGACCACCGAACGGAAACTAGCTGCTCGGTCGGTTACTTAATGACTTCGGCGATTTTTCATTCTCATTTTCTTGCAGAGAGAAAACCCGGGAACTATGGTATCTTTGTCTCTACCCGGACGCTTCATTGGTATTTAACGGTGGCAGGTATCATGGTTTCACGAACTACATGAATTTCGCATTCCCGTTGGACGAAGTCTTTATTTTCTTCGCGTCTTGCTGTTCGCGACTCATTTGTCTCTAGCTGGCTCCATTATCATGCAGCGGAACAGGCCCTGATTGGGACCATCCGTGAGTGAGTTTATTTAAGCACCGGCCTATTTGTGCGCTGAAAGTTGTCCAGCGAAAACTACGCAGCCAATGATGTCGCCGGGAACTTCTCTCTTACCTTAATAGATGTGTTGGACACACTCGTTGTTCTCGATGATCGGCGAGGATTCGAAAGGGCCGTAAGAGACGTCATTGAATGGGTGTCCTTCGACGTGAGACCGCGCATTTATTGTTCTGCTCTGTTATGCCAACCACGAGATAACCCTAGGTCAACACCAGGCCCCAGGTGTTCGAGACCACTATTCGTGTTCTCGGAGGCCTTCTGTCAGGCCACATCTTTGCGAATCAAAGTGGACAACCATTTTTTTTGCCATGGTATCGAGGAGAGCTCCTTGAAATGGCTTACGACCTCGGGAAGAGACTTCTTCCAGCCTTTGCGACTCCGACCGGACTTCCTTATGCCAGGGTAATTAGCACATGCGTAAATAGCGCGTCAACGAAGCTGAAGTATATTATCTCCAAAGATAAATCTCCGCCATGGCGTTTTGAAAGGGGAAGGTATCGAGACATGTCAGTTGACTCGGTTCTTGTGCTGCTCCGAACCTTATCTGGGGACAGGTACTGCTGGCGCTGGATCTCTCCTTTTGGAGTTCGCAACTTTAAGTCGGTTAACGGGGGACGATAGATTCGAAAAAGCTGCAAATAAGGCTTTTTTTGCCATATGGAATCGGAGAACAGACATTGGTCTGGTCTAGTCTCTTAACAGAGACTTGATCCTTTCTAACTCGTTCCTCTAGGTCTGGTCGGGAATACCATCAATATCCGAACCGGTGTTAGTTTATTCTTGGTTCCCGGGACTACACTCACAATCCGACTGTAGACTTGGACGAAACCAGAAGTCAGTGGCATCGGGGCAGGCATCGACAGTTTCCACGAGTACTTATGTCCGTTGGCTTGCATACTATAACTGACTTTGTACACTCAGGTACGCCCTCAAATGGTATATCATGAGGTTCGAATATTCCTTTAGATACCGCCTAATACTCAATATTTATCCAGCGGTAGCCAAAACACCATCTCTATTTTCACTGATACTCAACCTGTGTTCAGGCGACGTCGAATTTTTGGACGTATGGGACGACTCATACGCCGCCATCATGAGATGGTCTCGAGCCCCCGACGGCTTTTGGGTAGGGTGTTGCTTTTACAGTCTGAATCCAAATCTCAGCCTAACCCTAACCCCAAGTATCGGCCTGTGCATATGACGACCGGCGACACGGCCTACTTCACAGTAGACTCATTATCCGCCTTCTGGCCAGGACTACAAGGTACACGTGTCTCCTGACTGGCCTGTCCTAGAATACTGATATTAGCTTAAACCAAGTCCTCGCCGGAGATGTACAGAATGCCATCAAACTTCATATGATTTGTGAGTCGGCCGGAAAAGGAGAATAAGCACAAACTAATAGCGCAGACTATAATCTCTGGCGGAAACATTCGGGTCTCCCCGAAGTGTACGATACAAACTTTAAGCAGGCTACGTCCCATCAATATCCGCTTCGTCCCGGTAAGCCCTCCTGTCCTGGAGACTGTTACTCTATCTCATCCCAGTGAGCTAGAGTTTATTGAATCTACCTGGTATCTATATCGAGTGAGTTCTTAGGCTCTCCCGCCGTGACCTCAAAATAATTCGCGTCCAGGCGACGGGTGATTCTTTTTATCTCGATGTCGCAGAGAGAGTTCTCTTCGACATAACGACTCGTGCAAAAGTGCCATGCGGGCTAACTGGGATCAAAGATCTGCGAACCAACTCTCGCGACGACAGAATGGAGTCCTTCGCTCTGTCCGAAACGCTGAAGGTGAGCAGCGGGCTCTTGCTTGGTGACGCTTCTAACGCCATTTTGCATAGTATCTTTTCTTGCTGTTTGACGAAAACAATCCTTTACATCGAGTGAGCTTTTATTGAAGACATTTCGCCTTGACCTTTGAATAATTCGTATCCTGCCAGGACGACTCCAACTATGTGTTCACCACCGAAGGCCACCTCCTTACCCTGGGTAGCGAGCATCTGAAGCCTGCTCGTCGGAAGATGCGCAAGATCGAGGACCACCAGTGCCCTGCGTATCGCCCTTTCAGTCAAAATGGTTCGGGATTGTCTATGGGGATACGCTCCCGCGGAGACGTTGATTATGCGCGGGAGCTGCTGTCTCAAGCACCCAGCGACGTGGACCAGGCTGCGTGGTCGGCGTCTGGTTGGTGTGAACGGCCGCATGTCAACCTGTTTGTGAGTTCAACATGGACTTTTGAACGTACAAGTCGAGTCAACTAATGTATCCTAGGCGTATGATTTCATCTTATCGGCAGGTGCCAAAATCGTGCCCGAGGATTTGAGCCCAAGTCGCCTCAAGCTTGATCTTTTGCACGATGGGTTCATAATACACAATGTTACCGGTATCAGGATACACATTGTGAGCACCAATTTCACAACCCCTTGAACATCGCATAACTTATAGTGAAAATTAGGTGCAGAGGATAGACGGCAAAGGGTATGACGTCCGAAAGTGTACGCCGACGCGATTTCCATCTCGGTTTTCTTCCTCTGATTTTCCACCGCAGTGGGGCACTATGACGTTCGCGCAGGGCAAACTGTCTACGTCAATGATTCCTCCATATTCAGTCCCGACCCTGACCCATTTGAGAGTAATGATGTCCAACGGTCGCTGGATCTCCCCCTGCGCTTCTTCACAGAGACCACAGACCCACTATTCGAGGCTCAGACAGGGATTCCTGACTTATTGAACATGATGGACGTCTTGACCAGCGGCTACACAGCGTTGTTTGGACCGGAGCTGGCAATACCCGGCGACGACCGGCTCTTACGCATCAACCACCAAGGAGGCGTCCCGACCTACCGAGATGATAGTAATACCTACGGCTGCCTCCCGTACGAGGAGCCGCTCCAGGACGCGGTCGTCCTGGTGCACCGCGGAGAATGCACGTTTCTAGAGAAGCTGCTCATGGCCAAGGCCGCGGGGGCTGCGGGCGTCCTCGTCATTAGCGACCAGGATGTCGCGCTGAATCCTACCGCCGACCCCAAGGAGCTGGAAGAGGCGGGGGATCTCGGCGACGTTGGGCTCATTGTGCTGACGCCTCAGGTGGGGCAGTTAGTGCACGACATGTTGGACAGCACGGAGGAGCGGGGCGGTCAGGTTATGCTGCAGCTGGATCCCGAACGGCTGTCATTATCGTCGGACGCGGCCTCGATATCGCAGGAGCAGGAGAAGCCGCGAGAAAAGGTCCCGAAGATATTGTATCTCAATGGCCATCCACTGTTGAACACACGACTATTAATCTAACAGCTAACTTAATCATCGGATTGTACAATGGAATAGACTGGCGCGTCTAGCTTAGAACCGCCCTTGAGGAACATGAGCTCGATGATGAAAAGGTACTCGAGAGTTTTCCCTCCTTGCTTGGCGATGAGCTCCCCTGCGGCCTTGGCAGAGCCACCTAGTAAATGCCTGAGCCATGCGTTTGTTTTACGGGGATGAAATAGACAGACCTGTCGCAATCAAGTCGTCGACGACGATGACCGTCTGGCCGGGCCGGATGGCATCGGCCTGCATCTCAAACGAGTCCTGTATTCCCCGGTTCAATTCGACATCGGGCCAAGAGAAAAGCAACTGACTGTGCCGTACTCCTTCTCGTACGACGCGGAAACACACTGGCCAGGGAGCTTTCCTTGCTTGCGCACGGGAACGAACGCGGCGCCGAGTCTCAGCGCGATGATGGGGCCCAGGAGAAATCCACGCGCGTCGAGGCCGACGACGACATCGATCTTCTTCGAGGAAGACGCGGCGATGGTGTGGGATGTGAGGTGGTGGACGAGGTGCGTGATGAGGGTCTCAAAAGCAATCGGATTCCGGAGAATCGGAAAAATGTCCAGGAAAACGATGCCCTATTGCACGCGTCTGTAAGAGCTCGTACAGCAGAGAACGGTGCGCTTGACCTTCTTGGGAAAGTCGGGGTGCGCAGTGAGCTGGCTCTTGAGATACTCGACGTCGGCCATGGAAGTCTAAAGCAAGGCCACAAAAGAATTATTTGAAAATCATGCATGCTCATAGATTGCGAGATCCCGTAGCATAATGGTGGCGCATGTAATAAAGGACGTGGAATAAGCTACGACATGAATTACACCGACTCCAGGACCTCCGGCTCCTTGAAGTCCTTGGCCACACGAGTGCCCGTCTCCTGCAAAATTTTGAGCAACGAGGAAAACCATGACACGAACGCGACAACAAACGTACGTCCGTCGACTCTCCGTGGAGCTCCATCAGCTTCGAGACATCAAATTTGGGTGCCTTCAGGATTTTCGCCTTGCGCACGTAGACGTTCTGCAGGGGGTAGATACTCCGTGCAGCTTTCTCAATCTCGCGTCCAATCGCCTCGGGAACAAACTTCTGGACGAGCTCCTTGAGGTCGCAGGACGTGGCCTCGCGGGTCATGATCTCGAACATCTTCTTCCGGATCTCGCGAATCTGAGAAGACTGGGCGTAGGTGGTCTTTCGGACCTGGGATTGGCGGCGCTTAGTGAAGCCGATGGCGAAGAGGCGGAGGAGGTAGCCGTCGGTGGTTTTGACGTCGACGTGTGCCTCGATGAGGGTCTGCCATTTGCGGACGAGGGAGCGCAGCTTGTCGGACGTGAAGTCCATGCCGTGGAAATTCGTGAGGCAGTTCTTGCCCTGGACCTCGTCGACACGTAGTTTAATTTTGCGGAAGGACTGCTCCTCGTCCTTGTTGAGGTCTGCCAGCGACACCTCGACAATGCGGCCCTTGAGGGAGTCGTTGGCGTTTTCTAGGGACGGGGGTGAGCACCAAAAAATACGCGAGCATGTGCGGACGCACTCAGGCCCTGCGACCTGTTGACGAGGGTCTTGCCGACATTCCGGACCTCGAAGATGGAGGGTGCTTTGATGTCGTACCACTCTGGATGGGAGCGGTGAGCAGGGGAGCAAGCAGAGGCGGGAGACGCGCGCACCCTTGCGGGAGAAAGGGTCCACGACCTTTTTCTTGATACCCTTCTTACCTTTCGAGAGGCGTTTGTTCTGGGGAACGGGATGAGAGGGGGATGGGGGGGAATTGAAAATACTGATACCTTTCCTACGGCCATGGTGGGGGGAAGAGAGTGAGGCTGGCCTGCCGGCGGTTTTGAGGAAGGGAAGAGGTCGGAGGATTAGTGTGTCGTGGCTGTGTCCTGCTGCTCAGTTGCACGTGAGCATCCACGCCTTTGCGATCACGTTCATGTATTACGTAAATCTAATGCAGAATAATATATCGCGTCTCGTCCAGCGAATGCAATAAAGACTTTCATTGGCCGACTTACGGACTCGCAAAACTCGCAACTGTGGAGTTACTACTTGCGACTGGAATTTACTTCTTACCTGCACTCAGGCTGGGTTCAGCGCTTTCGTGGCGTTGGTTTCTACTTTTGTCGCTGCCCACGACATGCTTCGCTCGGATTTCTACGCTGCGGCCAGCGCGTTCATCGACGCGCACCCGGCTGACCACTGGACTTGGCAGGAACACCCTGTGCGCCTGCTGTCTCGTTCCGTGTTTCTCATGCTGAGCTCGCCTGTAGACGGTCCCGGGCTTTGGCTACATGGCTCGCTCGGCGCTGCACACGCGGAGGGCAGCAGAAACACGCGCAGATGAAGATATTGACGACGCAACAGCAGCGGCGCCCGCAGAGACTCTGACTTGTTTGCAATACATCGTGTACTCGGCGACGTTCCAGGTGCCCGCCTTCTACTTTACGCTCCACGACGCAAGTGGGTCTCTCTGCGCTCCCTCCACCGCGCCGCTCAGCATCCCTAGGTGGTAGCCCTCTGCACCTGGACGACCTCGTCCGTACGACGCTTTTCCACCCATTTGCCTTTGCAGGGACCGAGAGCACGTCCTTTGCAGTGAGCCTGCCGGCGTCGGCGTTTCCGCTCTTGTCGCAAGGTGATCACCCATCCCTGGGAACCCCCTGCTGGTATTTCCACCCGTGCCAATCAACGGCCGCAGTGGATGAGATTATGGGCGAGCTGGGCGAGCACGGGCTGCTGCGGTGGATGGAGGCTTGGTTCATGGTCCTCGGGACGGTGGTGCACATGTGATTAGCGTGTATGTACTTGGGTAGTACGTACCGGGAATAGAGAACGTGGTTCGTCGAGGTTGTCCTCTACGTCCATTGCGCTCGAGTGTCAAGTTGCCAGTGCGCCCATTGCGTCCACAATTATCCCAATCAATCGTACGACATATCGATACGATAATCGAATGTTCAGTAGCGGCCGTTCTTTCCTACTTAAGTCCTCCAGACATCCTCGTCCGACCCTCCATTCCCTCTCCACCCACCTTCACTCCCCCTCCCCCCGCCTTTCTCGCACAATGGTCAGTCTCACGCTCATCGACCGCCTCGCAACGCTGAGCCCCCACAGGTCCACGAAGCTGTCATCGTTGCTGCATCCCGCACCCCCGTCGGCTCCTTGAATGGGTCCCTCAAGTCCTTCACCGCAACCCAGCTTGGCACTGCCGCGCTGAAGCACGCGCTAGCGTCGAAGAACATCGACCCCGCAGTCGTCGAGGAGCTCTTCTTTGGGAACGTCGTCCAGGCAGGTGTCGGTCAGTCGCCCGCCCGCCAGGTCGCCCTCAATGCCGGCTTGAGCATCACTTCCGATGCGACCACCATCAACAAGGTCTGCGCCAGCGGCATGAAGTCTGTAATGCTCGCCGCCCAGAGCATCCAGCTCGGCGAGCACAGCGTCGTTGCTGCCGGTGGAATGGAGAGCATGAGCAACGCGCCGTAAGTTTCCGCTCTCGTGCATTTTCATGTCCCGTCCAACCTCTCTGTCTCAGCTTCCTGGTCCCCCGTCAGAACCCGGCATTCGGCAAATTCACCGCGATCGACTCCTTGGAGAACGATGGCCTGTGGGATGTCTACAACAACCAGGCCATGGGCAACTGCGGTGAATCCGCCGCCGAGAAACACAAGATCACCCGCGAATCCCTGGACCAGCACGCCATCGAGTCGTATAAACGCGCCGAGCGTGCATGGCAAAACGGTGCCTTTGCTGCCGAGATCGCGCCGCTCACCGTCAAGGGCAAGAAGGGCGACACCATTGTCAAGGAGGACGAGGAATACAAGCGTGTCATCTACGAAAAGGTCCCCAGTCTCAAATCGGCCTTCAAGCAGGGCGGATGCATCACTGCTGCCAACTCCTCCCCCCTGAATGATGGTGCCTCTGCTCTCATTCTCATGTCCGCCGAAAAGGCAAAGGAGCTCGGTCTCACACCCCTCGCCAAGGTTGTCTGTACGTCTCTCTACTATTCTCTACGTTCCGGTGATCCTGAGCTATCTATTAGCCTATGCCGATGCCGGTATAGAACCCGTCGATTTCCCCATTGCCCCTACCGTTGCTCTGCCGAAAGCCCTTGAAAAGGCAAACCTGACTGTGAATGACATCTCGCTATTCGAAATCAACGAAGCCTTCTCTGTCGTCGTCCGCATCGCTGAACAGGTTCTGAGCATTGATCCAGCAAAAATCAATGTCAATGGGTACGTTTCTGACGACTGCATTCTGTCCCGAGATGATCTCATGCCACGCCAATAGTGGAGCAGTCGCCCTCGGCCACCCTATCGGCAGCTCTGGTTCGCGGATAATTGTATCACTGGTACATGCGCTCAAGTCCGGCGAGTATGGTGCCGCTGGCATCTGCAACGGTGTACGTTTCCTTTCTCTGTCGCGTTCATTCAACTCATTCATTCAACCAGGGCGGAGCGGCGTCCGCGATCATTATCCAGAAGCTGTAACGTTATCTATCGTCTTGTATCAATAATAGAGAATTACAAACGACAGTACATGAGAGAAACGCGCCCGCGGAGGTGCGCGCGATTCTGCCGCCATCAACAACGCACTTAATTGAGCGCGCCTACACCCACGCTAAAGCTTTGGTTCCAGTCATGAGGCGGCAAAAGCGGCCGAACTGTTTATCACCTTGATAAGAGAACTTCTATAACTGTCGCCTTCCCGTTTGCCAATGAGGCTGCCGGAACTCCTTTGGACCACCTGCAATGTCGGAAACAGAGAAAGTCTCCCTCGACGCGGAGGTGCGCGACGAAAAGGTAGGATTGGACACGGTCAATTCTGTGGAAGGCGATGAGGCCCTGCGGCTCGTTGGGACTGTGCGGACCGCGCAGTTCAGCGAAGAATACAATCTCAAGCTGAGGAGGAAGCTGGTGAGTTCCAAGTTAGTCTGTGGTTCTGCGACGCCTTCCTCACACCTTTTCAGGACATGTTGATCCCCCCGCTATGTGCGGCAGTGTATTTCACCCAATTTTTGTGCGCTGTAGTCCCCGCCAGCTAGCGGTGCGATTCGACTAACGGGGCCCCACAGAGACAAGACGTCGCTGAATTATGCGAGGTAAATTTTGGTTGCAATCTATCCTTGAAAGGCTGGCTGATGCCCGTCGCAAGCATCATGGGTTTGCCGATCACAGGACAGGTATGTCGTCCCGCGCCTGCGGAACGCCGTGGCGTACTAACCAGTTCTAGAAATATAATCTTGTCTCTGCGGCATTTTATTTCGGTAGCCGCGCCGCCCTATGTTATTATTGGGTTTCATCTCAAATGTTCAATCGTAGGCTTCCTCGTTTTCGAGTTTCCTACGGTGTATATCTCGCAGAAACTGCGTGTCGCCAAGTACTTGGGTGGGTTGCCCTCCTCGTTGGTAAACTGCATACTGAATTCTCCTTTGTAGGAGCGAACATCATAATATGGGGTGTGATCCTCATGCTGCACGCGGTTGGGACGTCCTTTGGCGCGTTTTTCGCCCTACGATTTCTCCTCGGCGAGTTTGTCTGGCTCGTCCTATACGATAAGTAATAACGTTGATTGCTTGTAGGCATGTGCGAGTGCTGTGTCGCGCCGATCTTGATTCTCATCATTTCGATGTTCTACAAGAAGAATGAACAGGCAAGTGATCTCTGAACAAGCCATTTTCCTCAGGATTATTTACCTTTACCCTTAGGCTTCCCGGATTTCGTGGTTTTATGTCATGGTAAGCGAGCTAGCATTGCTTTTGATTTCAATGCGAGAGCTCATTCCGACCTCAGAACGGCCTGACCCAGATCTTTGGAGGTTTTGTGGCGTATGTCAGTAGTGTTCCCTGACCTGTCTTGCGCATTACTCAATTAATATCCTCCAGGGAATAACGTTTTACTCGGGCAACCGGTTGGCACCGTACAAGATCATCTACATCCTGCTCGGCGGTTTAGCTATCCTCGTCGGCATCGCGGTTCTGATCTGGCTTCCCGACTCGCCGGTCCACGCCAAGTTCCTGGACAAAGAGGAGCGTATCGCAGGCACTTGAGCGCGTTCGGGACGACCAAGGCGGGACGGAGAACAAGAAACTGAAGAAGGACCAGATGCTGGAAGCTCTATTCGATGTCCGGACGTGGTTGATCGTTCTCACCACCCTCCTGAGCACGTTTCACTGACTGCCAAAATCCACCTGTGCCTGATGCTTTTTTCAGCGAGTATCCCAAATGGCGCCTTGAGCAATTGTAAGGCTTGACATTGGCGGCATAGGATTGATGATAGAGCTTCACAGATAGCAATATCATTATCAAGAGTTTTGGGTATACGTCTAAGCAAACACTAATCCTGTCCACGCCTGGCGGGGCTGTTGCCGCTCTCACCACACTTGGGTGCGGCTGGTACTCTGACAAGAAGGTGACGCCTCAGGCTCTTTATATCGTGTAGCACTCGCCAACGTTTCCAGGGCGAGCGGATGCTTCCGATCATATTCGCGCTGGTCCCGACCATCGTCGGCTCTGGTGAGCCACAGTCGCACTACGCAAGAAAGAACGCAGCTAACCTCACCGAAAAGCGATGCTTATTGGGCTGAACAACAGTGGCTCGAAGGGGGCCTTGTTATTTGGTATGGTTCTGTTCTATATCCAACACTTTTGCTAAGAGCCGACTGAAGCGGTGTATCTCATCGGGACATTCGGCAGTGCGCTGTCCACGATCTATGCCTACAATGCCAGTAATACCAGTGGTCACACGGTTAGTATATGTACACCCACAAGATCCGTCTTACGCCTCGTCCACAGAAAAAAAGCACGATTAATGCCATGACTCTTGTGTCGTTCGCCGTGGGCAATATAATTGGCACCCAGATATTCCAGCCTGCCGACGCACCGGCGTACATTCCCGGGAAAGTCGCCATCATGTGCCTGCTCACCGTGCAGCTTGGGATATCCTTCGTTCTCCGCTGGATCAACCTGCGGCTGAACATCAAGAAGGAGGCAAAGATCGCCGAAGTGAAAGCACAGAATGGGTGGACCGATGCCGATGTCCAGAGGGAGCGAGACAAGCACGCCTTTGCGGATTTGACCGATAAACAGTAATTCCCCAGCTTGAATCTCTGGCTTATTTCAGCTCACTCTGTTGCAGGAACATGTACTTTATCTATACGGTGCTTCCTAATTCTTCTATGCGGCCTGATCGTCCGACTGACCTATATTCTCTCTCCAGGCGTGAAATGTAAATTCGGCCTACGACTCGTTATTAAGCAATAGTTATAGCTCAGTTGAAACATTGTACACAAAGACTTGTTATCACCAAATCGCCGCTCAAGCGGTCTAGCGCATATATTTTACAATTGCAGCTTGAACAAGAGAATTCTCTGGAGAGGCACAATCAGGAATAGTTCCTAAGGAGAGAAACAAGGCGGAAGCCACCATTACTCGGACAGATCAACTGGCGGATTTGAAGGCCGTGTCATTGAAAGGATCGCCAATCTCTGGAAACGCAGCAGTCAATAAGAAGAAGATTTAAGGACTAATTTATGCAAACCCTTTCTCAGATACTCCACGACATTGTTGTCGACCAGTTCCTCTTTCTCTCTCTTTCCTCCTTCTTTGCCTTCCCAGGGCCCACCACGTCGAGGGTCCTCTCGCCTGCGTGACTTTGGATCACGACTGGAGGAGGCGGCAGCAAAAGATGAGCCACCGGGGAGTCGACGCTTTGAGGGACTGCTGCCGGCGAAGGAAGAGCTGATATGGCTGGCAAGATTGAGGATGTGAGACGTGGGACCCGACGGCTGATAGTGGTCCTCAGGGGGAGGGGATTCCGAAGCAGGAGAAGAGGAGGATGAATCTGGGTCCGGTGAATGCATTCTGAGAAAGAGTTGACTGTTTAGAGGGAGTCGGGAAGACGCGCAGCTGCACGTGCCGTGTGAATAGGCGCTCGTGAAATTTCCCTCCGTTTAAAGATTAAGTGTAGTTAAACAGAACTGGTAGATACATATGTTGGATACACGAAGGCGATTCATAAATATAAGTAGCAGAGCGTCCCATTAATGCATCCATCATGTTCCCCCTTCACTCGATACAGCACGTCTTCTCGTTAGTGATTTCAGTCCTCTTTTCAGCGACAACTTCCCTTTGATCTTGTTGTTGTGAGCATCACTCGGTAAGGCGTTCCGACTGCTCAGTCTACTCTGCATCCTTTGCATCGCGACGCCGTTTTCCTCTGCGGCAAAATCGAAGCCGCGGTCTACGGACACCAAGCCCGTTGCCAAATCCGTACGACTTGCGGAACGTACATCGATGGACGCCCGAGGACGATCGAGGGTCATTATGCTGCCCGTTCTTGACGTTCTCCGGGATGCATGAGACGCAGCAATGGAATCCGGACGAGGTCGTTTCATGGCACCGAGGGCAGGCCCTCTGATATTTCGAAGATCGCGGTGGGGTTGCTTCTGGCTCATCCACCTTATGATATCGATGTCGTTGGGATTGTAACCGGAGTTCCAGGCTTTGAGAATATAGCGGGGGAAGAATGCGAGGAAGAACGTCAGGAGTAAGCAGAGCCAGAAGTAGGCCGACTTGAGAACATAATGATCGTTTCCGTAGAGCACTGTCACCGCGTATGAGGGTGAGACGAGGGAGTATATGGCCTGGAAACAAGGTGAGCATCACATGTTGCTCAGAAAATCAATTGGGGTTCGCACTGTAAAGCCCCAAACGACACAGAAACCAAATGCGAGCGCAAAGAAAATCCAGAACGTCCTTACAAGCGAAAGTGAGCATCGTATGTAGCTTGTTCGGAAATTAATTCGTACCAGGCTGTAGTCATCAATCCTGTGTACATATTCGCAACCATGACTGCCGAAAGAGCCATTGTCGTCGAGAACTCGTTCAAATACATATCGTAGCCGTCCTTTCGCGACGTCGGGGACTGGTAGGTGAAATGTATGAAGAAGTAGATGATAACAGACTACGCAAAGCTGTTAGTGGGTCGTAAAGGGGTAAAATGTATACTCGCCTGGTACGTTCCATCAATCAAATAGACGAAGAATGACCGGAAATTGAACCAAAATCCTTCTCTACCAAAGTGATAAAGCTCGGGCACAGCCATCAAGACATCAGCATCTGGATGTTACATAAGTCAAGGCAAAAGGAAGTAAAACGGAGTATCTACCAAGGAACCGGTCAAAAACTCCAATGGCAACGACGGGTAAAAGCGTCCAGAGTGAATTCCAGAACAGAACGTAGACGTAAGCGAAGACGCTGCTCCAGGTCAATCGTCGGTTGTTCAGCGTGAAACCAACTCACTAGCTCGCACTCCAACCGTTGTATATCTGGAACCACAAAAGAACACCGGTGGGCACTGGAACAGTCGTTAACACACGCGGAAAGAAGAAAAAAAAAAGAAAAAAAGATAGAAAGAGAAAAAAAAAGAGAAAGAGAGGAAGAGGCACTGCGTTCAGGACCTAGCCGCGAAACTGCCTAGCTCGAAGGAAGCCTGCGTTAGGCGTAGACGCCAGATAAGCGTCTGTGTCCAAACATTGTTTGTCCATGTTTGCTTACGCTACTCCCAAGACGATCGAAGTAGCCCAATTTTTTTGGGAGGAAAGAGGGGGAAGGGAGATACTTACCGACATTCTTGTACCAGAATAGAAGAACTGGATTGAAAAGTCAGAAAGAAGAAATAGAAAAAAGGGAACATATTTGCCCATCGTTCCGTTCCGTGCGTAAGACCAATGCCCGTGGACAAGTAGCAGCTTTTTGAGGAAACGGAATTGTGCAATGGCGTAGTCAGAAGAGTTTACAGCTTGCATCCCCTCTTCACCGGAAATGCCGACGCCTACATCAGCAGCCTGTACTTGCGTCAGTGTGTGCTTCGGCCTAACAGACTGCACAACAAACCTGGATCATGCTGACGTCGTTGGCCCCGTCTCCTATTGCAAGAGTCATGGCACCCAGTCCATCTTTCACAAGCCGTACGATAAGCGCCTTCTGCAAAGGTGACACTCGGCAGCAAATCACGCCTTCACACATCGTTGCGAGACGGAGTAACAGGGCTTTGTTTTCCTCCCCTTCGAAAGCCTACATCCGGTACTGGAGTTAGCTGGATCCAGGACAAGATGCATGCTTACTTACGTGAAGCAGAGCAGTCCCATCGACAACAAGCACGAATCCACCCGGCCGCTCGCCGTTGTTTTCTCCCACAATGGACGTCACACCCGTCTCAATACGTTCGAGGGGATAAAACCGCTCGCCCTCGCGGCCAGACGTCGTTTGGCGCGACAGTTCCACCCCACCGCCAGACTCACTTTCTGGGAAATACTTCTCAATCGCAAAAAGCATTTGTTGCTGGATCGTGCGTCCACGGTCGTTGCCCCCACGAATAATTATGATATTGGAATTGGGTGTAATGAGATTTGTGCTTTTACCGATGGCTGGAAATAACCCTCAGTTACTGGAAGGCATATTGAGGTAAAAAAAAAAGGATCACCAATGGCGGTCTCAAGCTTGTCCCCCGTCGCTACCCAGATTTTGATACCGGCCCTCTTGAGGTCCGCAATGGTGTCTGGCACACCATCTTGGAGTTTGTCCTCGATGGCGGTCGCGCCAAGGAGGCGGAGGTCACGTTCTAGTTCGTCGGAAACAGCCTCAATCTTTTCCTCTCGATCTTCCATCGCGACTGTCGCGTCATGGTATCGCTCGTTCCACGCAGCATACTCATCCTCTGGATCATCGTCAATACAAGACGGGCGACGGGGAAGAATAATAACGGACCTTGAATGACTTTGTATGCCAGAGTCAAAGTTCGTAGTCCACTATTGGCAAAGTCGCTAAGATGGGCCTCCGTAGCCGCCTTCAGCTCGTCCCCGCCTGCTTTGAGTCGCTCGAAAATGACGTTGTCTGCGCCCTTTGTGAGGAGGAACAGCCGCTCGTCCGCTCCATCCAGCTGCTTCACCACGACGCTCATGCGCTTCCGCGCACTGTTGAATTCGAGAATGTTGAGGAGCTGGTAACGCTCGGGTTCATCTCCAAAGGGTGTGCGTAAGCTGAGATAATCTCGGTCGCGGCCGAGGAAGACGAATCCGACGTCCGCGGCGGCCTGAACGAGCGCCGACTCATCAGGCGACTGGGACTTGTACTCAATTGCACCGGTCGCAGGATCATTCGCGGTAAGCACCGTATGGCATAGCCCGAGGACCTTGAAGAAGCCGTTCAGTGACCGTGCATGACCTGCGTTGCCCGAGTTGGGGTCTGCCGAGACGGCCTCGTCAAGATCGGCCGTTAAATTGGCGTCCTTGAAGTGGAAAACCGGGCTGGTTTTCGAAGTGGGTGCAGTGTCGCTATTGGTGCTGGAGGTTGAGATATCTTTAACAGCAACCTCTTCTAGTTCCATTGCTTCCTCCTTGTCTTCAACTGCATCGCCCGTGTACGCCTTCCCTCCAATCGAACATTGCCTGAAGACCATCAGATTCTGCGTGAAGAAGATTAGTTTATACATAATGGAATTGGAGGACCACATGCTTGGGTAAGAGTCCCAGTCTTGTCAGAAAAGATATATTCGATTTGGCCAAGATCATCCGATAAATTCCAGCTCTTCGCAAGGGTCGCTTGGTCGGTCTTCTCGTACCACATTTCCTTGTCAAAGAAAATGAATGCGGCTTGGAAGGTGCGTACAACCTCCATTGATATGTACAAGGAGATGGGAACAATGTCTTGGAACCTGCAGGAGGTCAGACGCGTCGAAGTCAATATTAACAGGCACCGACGTTAGGAACGCAAAAGCCCAAGTGATCAAACCGTTGATGGAGGGATTATCGCTGGACTCGTCGTCGCCATACAGCCACGGTGCGCTGCGCGGCTCGTACTGGTGCTCGAGAACCGAATCGCCAATACCACAGGCGACAGTGAGCATGAAGAGGATGAACAAATTGATTAAACTATCTCATCGCGTTAGCGAGTGAATGGAATGGTATAGAGACTTACACTTGAGGATTCATCAGTCTCTCGACTCTGCTACGCTTGCTTGGGGCACCACCAGAGTTCATGACGATCTTGGTGTCAAGTCCGGTGTACATCACAACACCGATGACCCACTGGGTGTTTCGCAGGACTGTCCCACGCAGAAGTGTCATGGACAAATCAACCGGGAAAGTTTCGTCCCCCATTACCACAGCCGCGTTGAGCCTATACATGTTCGTATCCGGCCGGTCTGCTTTGATCGAAAAAGCGTTTAGGGCGTTGGTGCAATCGGCGGGACTGTTGAGGTGCGAAAGGCCAGTGACTGCGTGCCGTGATTTGAGGTTGGTCTCGCCGTCCAAGTTTTTCGTCTCAACAAACGCGACATTCTCCTCCTCTGACGTCGCGCAAATGAGGATGTCTGCTGGAATTGACTCGTTGTCCAAGATCTTGACAAAGTCGCCGACGCGTACGTCCTCCCAAGCTGTGACCTCCCAATCCGCGCCCGATTCATTGCCACGAGTCGTATCTGCGTCCCCTTCAACATCCTTGGGCACGGCAGTTACGACGGCTGGGCGCTTCCGGCGCTGTGGCACGAGGCCACGTACGAAGGTCCGACTTTTCCCTTCCATGGCATTTGGGTTCTTCCAGCTGCCTCCCTCCAAGACCAGTGTCTTGCCATGATTCATCCGCTTGTCTGACTGGTGTCGGATAATGTCCTCCCACCCATCCTTGATGGCAGAGAATGCGAGCACGATTATCAAAGGCAAAATCACGACTCCGACAGAGACTGTGGCGAACTTGGGAAAGAACTGGAGGATTGCGAGGGCGAGGAAGAAGCTGGGAGGGGTTAGTTAGGACTATCGTCGGAGATATGTGGCCCTACTTACACATTCGCGACCCGTCGGAACTGCTCTAGCAAGTTGCGGGGGAGGAAAGTAATGATTGTGTATTTCGAGGTGATAACCTGGTTGGACGGGTAGGTGTGCGCGGGTTTAACTCTGCCCTTGGGGTCGTGGTAGTCGGCGGGGAGATTTTCGTTGACATGGATAGTGCGGGGCGGGCCGGCGACCTTTTGGCGAGAAAAAAGGTCCTCAATCTTGAAAGTCGCGAGCCGCTTGTACCAGGGCCGGGCTGCGGGGGCAGCGTCGGCGGGGGCCATGGCGGACGGAGAGAGGAAGACTCAGCGGTTGACTGATGATAATCATGGTAAGCAGCAGTGACAAAGCGGAAAGGCCGAAACCGGAGAGATCAAATTCACAGTAATGCCTCGGTTGCCCGTTCTGCCACAACCAACGGAAAGGAAAACAAATGCCTGAAATGTAGAAGGACACAGGAATCAGTAACTACCCTTGTGGCATTTTTCTTTCTTTTTTGTACGGAGCCACTTGTGGGTGCGAATCCCGATCAGGAATCCTCGGACCTCGGCTCATCTTGCGGCCGCATTAGGAATAAGAATAGTAAACACCGCGTAGTAATGCACAGCATGCCGGTTTCATCATGGAAACCGACACACGGCAGTTTCATGACGAGGCCTCCTCCAACCTGCCGCCATGTCATTCAATGAAGCAGGCCTAAGCACATTACTGTATATGCAAGCGGGGGCAGACAAGCTATGCATGACAGGAAACGACCAGGATAAGAGCAGGATAATATTAACCAGTGGATTTAGCGGATCGCGCATTAGATGGTAAAAGTGCAACTACAGCCAAAGATTCTGATCTCGCAAGAGGATCGGCCCCAGGGAATGAACGATTCGCAGCGTCGTCGCGTCGAATGCCTTCGAGCACCTTGCCAATAGCTTCGGCCTGGGATCCTCAGCGCTGTTGCTGAAGATGTCGTCTTGTCCTTCACCTTTTGGCGCTCCACTCCGAGTCCAACCTTGCCGCGAGTTTGCATTGTAGCCAGTTCACCCACCTTCTACTCGCTGTCGAATGCCTTCTTCAGTCTCGAGTGGACGTTGGAGAGCATGTCGCCCTGGAACTGTTCTGGAAAGCGCAAATTAAGGATATGAATTTCTATCGCACTGATTTTGACGCGAACATCATGATATTCATGTGGAGCACGGGTGGGCCGGGGTAACTAGTAGTCGTAATGTGAACTTGAACATACGTGTGAATTGGCATGTTCCAGGACTCGAAGTTGAACTATCAAGCGAGACAGACTGTTGAACGAGGCCAAAAACCGAAGATGGAGCCGCGCATAGCCAAACGGACGAGTCACGACAGCACGACAGCGACGGCGATAAAGTAGAGGCGTTGAATGTCAGCGTGACTCCTGCGCCAGCGTAAAATATCAAGGGCATCTGCGGCTGTGACAATGAATACGGAGGTCAATCTGAGCCATGAAGCCCAAGAGTTCACTGAAGGAGGAGGAGGAGGAGGAGGAGGAGGATTGCCTTCTAACGCAGCAAGTTGGTTGCCTAGGCCTTTCAAAGAAAGTTTTCGGGTCAAACCTTACGAGGATTTACGTCATAACGAGCACCGCCACTCCAACCCTTCAACTTGAACCGACTGGATGGACGTGCAGCCTTTGACCTCCGAGCGCCTTCCTACTCTTCCTAAACTCGACAAAAATCAGTTCATACACTCGTACATTCAGGGTCAGAGAGCCCACGCCAAATCTTATGCAGAAGAAGGACAGACCTTGGCTTCCTCATGGGATATCCACTCAACACCCAACAAGCCATCCGCCGCCGTTTCTAACGGCCCTCATAATGTTGGTTTTTCAACACCCATTCTTACAGCACGAATTCCTCGAGCCAGTGAAGAAGGACCGAAGAAAGAAATGGTTCCGTCCAAATCCGTAGACAATCAATCAGCTCGCGCGAACAAGACACAACCGAAGCCAAAGGCAAAGAAGAACCCCGAAAAAACGATCAGGATACAGAACTCTTTGTCAAAGAATCTGGATGTAGACGCGGATTCTGAGGACCACGCAGCCCGTAAACCGATTTTGCTCTTTTGAAAGATAATAGTTGATTAACGATTCCAGCCAGGTCTTTTAGAGAGGCGGGAACGTAAGCGCATCAAGCGCGCTATTGTTCGGCCCAAGGATTCTAGCGATCCTGATCCCGCATCGCCCCAGGACAATGCCAAGTCCAAGAAACAAGCAAAGACCAAGGGCAAAAAAACCAAAAACCCTGCCGGCTTTGCACTTATGCATGGATTCACTGCTACAAATGTAGGCAAGAATCGCTTAACGGTACATAGAAATCCTTCTCTCATTACATCGAACTGAATGGTTGCCAGTTAAAGCCTCCTTCGAACGTTGGGGTATTCAAGAAAGGTAAAGCATCTTTCAAGACGAAGATCAAACAAAAGCTCAAGGGCAAGGAATTTTTTTCTTTGGCTTTCTAAAGGCATACTCACAGTCTCCTCAGGGCGTCAAAACAAACCTTTCTCTGAATTCGGCTTTCTCAATGCAACCCAGAAGACCCCAGAACAGGCTGTCTCTGAATCTTCCTCTACTTCCAGCAGCGACTCGTCTGCGACTCAGGCAGAAGAGATTAATGAACACCCCAAGAAGAAAGCGGTTTCACAAAAGTCTCGTCAAGCAAAATCCTTCCATTCATTAACGCAGTCCTCCCAACCGGCCTCAGTGGTTGCCGCCCCTCAAAAGCGTTCCCGTGTGGAATCAGAAATCTGGGATATCGAATCCCGAGCCTCCGAAAAGAGAAAATCAAAAATACAAAAAATGTGTTCTGTGAACGAGGCTGGCGCCAGCTACATCCAAGGAACTGTTGTTATGGACGCTCGAATCCCAGCCTGGTGCGATCGGCTTGATACCGCCACCAGAGACTCTGTGGTAGAAGTCACCCGAAACACCGTTGGAGTTCCGGACGCTATTGTGATTCCCTCTAGTCCTTCGCTGCGTCCCTCCCAGTCTGCTTCTCAAGTTGGCCAGCTCGTTAAAAAACCTGGCCCCGCGGAAGAGGCTTCGCGGTACTTTTCGGTCCAGCAGGCTGTCAACAGCCCTATCAAACCTATATCCTATCCGGACCGCGATCCTGAACCAGTGGAGGCTCACCAACATATCCCGCCCCCAACCGAGCCGTCTGATTCTGTCGATTTGGATCGTCCTCCTCTCCCCACCACCCGTTTTGTGGTTCCTTCCCGGAATAGGGCCTTTGCCAAACATTTTCTCTCAGTTCAAAACGCTCGCTCGCAGTCTCAAGATCCCTACTTCTACTCGTGCGATGCGGTCGTTACCGAGTCTGTACTCGAACAGATACACTACGCATGTCCTCCAGCCACGTTTCCCGAAGGTCCAGCGACGGAGCATGATCCTGACGAATTTACTCTTCGATATTCCGCCACCGATGGACCTTTACACTCGGCCCTTGGCGAAGCCCAGCTAAGCAACTACGCCGATCAATCGTCAGCAGACTGGGATACCCACGCCGTCAATCGCGTGCTTGACACTTGGGATGGTCCCTGTGACGATGAAGAGCTTGACGAATTCACGGTTCATGACAATCCAGTTGAACACCCCGAATACGTGGATCTAGTCGGGGACGGGGACGGGGACGGGGACTACGTCGGATGCTTGGAGGAAGACTGGCAAGTCGACGCGGAATTCAAAGTCGGCGTATATTGCGAAAACGACGCGTTCATGGACGAAGTTGGGGCCTCTGATTCAAAGGCATGCGTCGAAGCTTGGGAGGACGCTGCCGCGAACTCTGTGTATTGGGATGAATCTTGCGACGATGGGCACCAGTCGATGGTCTGGGATGATACGAACGACTTCATGGAGGCAGCCCAAAATGGTCAACGATCTATCGATTCTTCACCGCAATACTCCGTCATTTCATGCGATTCCGAGGACGTTGTTGTCGATTGCGGTATCAGCGCATATCATCCACGTTTCGCGCAAGGGCGTGCGTTGTTGTTGGGCTTTCCTATTCACAAAGATCGAGACGGAGAACTGTGTGTTCCTGTTCCCCCACATTTCTCGCACGCGGAGTTGGATGTAGTTAGATCTTTACGCGGTCACTGGCTTCCGCAGAGGCTGTAGTTGCAGGGCATTTTACATCAATATATTTTTGTGAAGAGTCCGTCCTTTTGGCCTACATGATGTCACTGACACGTCAAGTCACATCAGGTCACTGGTTAAATGGGTCAATAAGCCACAATACACCTCCCTTTCTCCTTTCATCATCATCTAAAGGAGCTCACCGACCTCATCTCCGCGCGTCAAGACGCGCTATTCGGTAATGAGTCACTACAAGGAAAACATGGGCAACAATGCAGTACGCCCTCTCCCTCGATCTGAACCATGTCTTGACGCGTCTTAGTCTCAAACCGTTAAAATGGAACCCACCGAGTACCGTATCGCCCCGGCCGCGCTGAACTCCTCGAGCAACGTCAATGTGAAGCCAGAACCAACCGAGCTCCCGGTTCCGCGTCCCTCGAAGGTCGACGTGACAGATAATCAAGAAGCAGATGCTATCCCAATGGAGGATGTTATATCGGCGCCTGCCACTGGCGCGTCCATTGCGGCGGAGCTTCTCAGCCCCGCATACAAAATACATGCATCGTCGACCGATATTGAGTACACTCCGGAGTACGCGCTCCAACAAGGATTGAAGATGATCAACAAGCTGGCCTCCAGCATGCAAGGTTTGCAGCTTGGACCGCGTCGGCAAGAGGTGTGGCTCCGCGAAACGGCTAGGTTTGCTCCATTCCGAGTTCAATGACATTGGCTAACTGCCCCTTGCTCTAGTCTCCGTAGCCAGGGTGCGCCGTCCACCCTGATTGCAATCTGCGGCGGTATGTTTGTTGTCCCAGTCCGATTCACGAAACTGACAAGTTTCAACAGCAACCGGTGCGGGAAAGAGCAGCATGTTGAACGCGATCTTGGATGGTATCCACTATCGGCCCCGCATATGTGCACATTCTAACATGGATTTCAGATAATATTGTGCCCACAAGCGGCATGCGAGGTACTTGTCATCGGATTTGTGATTAGTTGGCGCTAACTTCGATAAACAGCATGCACGGCGGTCGTGACCGAGATCGCCTACCACAAGAAAAAGACGATTGACGCGGATATCTCATTCTTGACAGAGACAGAATGGAAGGTACACAATCTGCTTAATCATTAAGTCGCTTGTTGAATGATTTGAAGGCCGAACTAGAGATCCTTCTTGGCGATCTCGTCGACGAGGACGGCAACCTTAAGAGAAGTGTCGACCTGAAGAGTGACGCCGGCGTCGCATGGCAGAAGGTTTCCCTTTATGTTTTGATACCTATTTGGTAGTTGACACAGAGTCCAGGTACACGCCGTCTATCCTACCATATCACAGGAGAAGCTGGTCACCATGACCGCTGACCAGATAATCGCTAAGGATCCCATGATTGCCAAAATTCTGTAAGTTCTCGACTGGAGCGTGCGTTACCATGTGCTCATGGGTCCCAGTGGCGCGACGAAGACCATCATTGCCAAAGACTCGAAGGCATTTGCCGTTGAGATCGCAAAGTACATCGACTCCAAGGATCAAAAGCGGGGCAAGGACAAGAAGAAGGAGAAGGAGAAGAGCAAAGACAAGAGCAAGGTCCAAGAGGCTTCCGGGAAAAACAAGAGCAAGAAAGACGACTCCAACACGCCTGCACTTTGGCCGCTCATCCGTCAAGTCAATGTTCGCTGCTCTTCACCTGCCCTCGCCACGGGTGCCATTCTGGTGGATTTACCAGGTGCGTATGATGATGAACATTCATTATAGTCCACTAACCGCCAACAGGTACCGGAGACGCCAATGCCGCGCGTAGTATGTTCGATGAATTGTCCGAATAAGAACACCCACTGATCATACACTTCAGATTCAATCGCGAAAGAGTACATGAAGAAATGCAACTGCATTTGGATCCTGGCTCCCATTACCAGAGCCGTTGACGACAAGATCGCGAAGGATCTTCTCGGGGACGCGTTCCGTACTCAGCTTATGAGTGCGCATCATCCTAACCATTGTGACGATTCGAACTGACCAAATCCGTGTAGTGGACGGCAACTACGATGATAGTGCTATCACGTTCATCGGTGGGTCCCACTGCGTGGTTGCGTTAAGACTCTAAGTACCGTTTCTAGCCACGAAATGTGACGACATTTCGTGTTCGGAAGTCATCCGCTCACTCAACCTCGAGGATGAGCCCGAACTAGAGGATATCCAAGAAAAAATCGAGAAAATTGCCGACGAAACATCCGAGCAGAAAAAGAATAAGGGGGTAATCGAGCGACTCCTCAAATGTTTGTATTTCCGATCCTGGTTCAATTCCGAATCAAGCTGATCTCTTGCAAGCATTGGATTCCGAGCTCAAGCGACACCGCGCCGTCAAGACGGAGTACCAGGAGCACCTCCAGGCGTTGAAAGACGGCAAGCCCTTCGTCCCGCGTCTGACGAAGACCACATCCTCCAAGCCCAAAGTCAACAAGACCAAGAAGCGTAAAAATAATCGCGGTGGCAAGCGAGGCTCGCCCAAGAGACGTCGGAGCGGATCATTCGACAGCGACGAGGACGAGGACGAAAGCATGAGTTCTGATGACGAAGAAGAGTCTGACCCGGGTTCCGATTCCGAAAGTGACTCTGAACGTGATTCCGACGGCGAGGAGAAAGACAAGGACTCCGATGACGAGAACGACTCGGACAACGAGGGCTCTGACATCGAGAGTGTTCGCGAGATGGAGGAGGAGGTAACGGAGGAGTCCCTCGAGATCAAGATCACCGAAACAAAAGCGCTCATCAACGGCGCTCGTCAGCGCCAGTCTGAGGCGCGCAAAGAAAAGAAGGAAGTTAATGATCGTCTCGCGACCCTCAAGAAGCGGGCAACTTATGCGCAGAAGGTGCGCGTCCGGGCACTGCTTGCTTTTTGCTTCTCTGAACCTTCATTTCTTTCCATCAGGATAAGAACGCATTTTGTTCCCTGAAACGGTCCGAGGTGAGTTGGCGAGCTTCTGACCCTCAATCAGCATTAAATGTACATACACACAGTTTTCGAGAGAAGTGTTGAAGGAGGACTTCAGGTTGGTACAATCATTGACATGACCCGATTCATCGTTGACTGTTTTCACAGGACGGGGCTCAAGGATCTGGATGGTGCGTCCCGTACTGCAGCGATTCCTTTATTGCTAACTTTGAAACACAGAGGCGGTCGCTGAGGAACGGGACCCTGCGAACTTTGGCCCGGGTATAGCTCTCCGAGGTATGTGGTACTACATGCATGCCGTCCTGTATATCGAGGCCAAGATCCCAGACTACGACGCCATTGATCTACCGGTTTTCACCTGTTCCAGCCGTGACTACGTACGCATCAAGAGTAAGAACCGCCTCGGCTCGTCTCCTGGAGAATATATCTTTAATCTGTGCTTTTCAGAACAGGTCAAGGGCGATGGCGAACCCGCATGCTTCTCCACCGTCCAAGACACGAGCATCCCGGCCCTCCAAAAATGGTGCCATAGCCTTACGAAATCGTCTCGTGAGCGCGCCGCCAGAAACTTCTTGGCGCAACTGGTCACCTTTGCCACGGGCGTGAAGCAGTATGTCGCTGGGATTGGTGACGTGACTGCTGCCGATCGCGAGTCGTTGCGGGCAATGTGGGAATCGGGTGAACAAGAGGTGGGCCCGGCTGGAGTATTGGACGATGAAGACCCCTTCGCCGCAATCCTGGGCGGCGGCGGCGGTCTCTACACAATGACCAAGGCCGTCCCGAAAGTCGACCGTTACGGTAATGCGATTGGGATCACTCCTAGGCTCATAACCGTGAGCAATAATCAGAGTTGCTTGGTCGCTGGTTATATATTGAACCCTGGTTAGGAATTTGGCAAAGTCGTGGAGACCAGTGTATCCCTGCTCAAGAACCATCTCCGCGACGGACTGGAAGAGCGGTGCAGGGTTGGCGCCGGGAACGTACGCTCGTCTCTCGTTAGCCCAATAATCCGCTGAGATTCTCTTGTACAGGCCGCCGGAGCTGCAGTGGCCACATCAGATGATTTCGCCGGCTCCATGCACTGGGCGTCTTACCGTGCCACCTTGAGACGCAATGGCGAATATAGGCGCGACCTGAACGTGGAGCTCGTGAATCCCTTTACCCGTAACATAGCGCAGAAGTGGCAGGAGGTCTGTCAATCAATTATCTTCTCAGCCCAATATTTACGACCGCAAAGGTGTTCGAGGCAGACGTCTTTGCCCCGCTACTCTCTTCTACCGTTGCCTGCATCAATCAACTCGTCAACGATGTCGAACGGACGGCCGCGTCCGGTCTCAAGGACCGTGCCAAGGTCCAAGGCGAAAGCTGCCTGAATGAGGCCCGCGTTGCTCTGGATAAGACGGTTGAAACTGTCAAGGAGACCCTCAACAACGAGCAGAAGGAGGTTTCGAGATCCCTCGCGCCACATGTTCAAGGGCAACTCCTGGATGGCTATCTTTCAGCTATGGGTGAAACAGGGATAGGCTCGGTGAAACGCCAAAAGGTAAAGTGTTTTGCCAGTGGTTACTGGAAAGAAACTCACACCATCACAGGACTCATTTCACTCGTATATCTCTGACTGCAAGGATGACATATTTGAGGACGGCGCCGACGTGATCATGGAGAGGCTCACAAACGCGGCCGAAGCTATCGGCAAGGCACTCGACGAGGCAATGGAAAACCTTGCACAGAAGGTGTGTTGTTCATTCTTTCACTTGGTTCGACGTGCCAAATACAATTGCTAGGTGGAAGTGAATTTGGCCGTGCTCTGGGAAGGGGTTCGTGATGATCCCGCGCAGGTCAAGGCGCGATCGGAAGCTGTCACCGAGGTCAATCGGGTCCTTGAGCAGCTCCAGTTCCTTGTCGCGGCCGAGAAAGCGAGGCACACTGGCACGGACGAGGACGAAGTGATGGCCTGAGCGTTCGTTTCTAGTACTCCTGCACTTTCTATTAATCCTTCTAGTATATTATATGCCCCGCGATCCACCGGTCGTTTCATTCATATCGTACTGCTGTCTATCCTTGTATGCTTGCATATTCTTGAATTAAACCGATTCGGTTTCCTCCGCAGTGAATCGCACTAACATAAGACAACAATTGAACGCATCGACCACTACACCGCAACTACGCGCCATGATTCTCCGGGTTCGTCACCTCTCTAGACTATGTCGAACCATATCTACCGAAGCCCATGTCTCGCCTTCTTCATCTTCTCTCTTGCCTATCGTAATATCCCGCGATGCGCACTCCGCTCCCTCAATATCGGATCCATCCAGCTCTCGTTCAATCTCCTTGGCTCACCCTCGCGATCCTCAGCCCGAGAGGACATTGCCTCGGCAGAGCACGCCATTCCCTAACGACGCAATGGAACCCCCGCCTTCGGCATCAACCGAAGCAGCATCCTCTCCTGCGAACTCCGGTGTCCCTTCGACACTCTTAGATACCTCCTCTAACGTGTCGTCGTACGCCAACCCACCCTTTCATACTCACGCGTTTTTCACTGCGTTGGAGAAGACGTTCCCGACTCCCACCGCCCGGAGTCTGATGCGTGCAACGCGCGCGTTGCTCGTTGATCGTTTGGGAAGGGTTCGGCGAGAGGGCCTCGCTGTCAAGGATCTTGATAATGTGGGGTTTATCATGTCTATTTTCCAACAGCTGACCTCTCTATATGAAAGCAAGCCTACCTTTTCCGTGCCGCTCTCGCTGAACTGCGTGCTGAGATCACCATGAGCACAAACAATGACTCTGCCGCGATGCGTACCGCTACATCTGCGCTTAGACGAGAGGTTGACCGTCTAGATATAAAGATGAAGGAGGACATCGCTACACTCAAGCACGAGTAAGGTCATTTAGTCTCGTTACTGACTGCGCCTTGCTGATTATTTTCCAGAATCCAGATGGAATTAGACAGTCGGAAGAATGAGGCTAAATCGGAGTTCAAGCAGCAGGATATTGCTATCGAGGTTTGTTCCTGCACACAACTGATCCGCAGCTGAGCTCATGCGTCACCTCAGGAACTGCTGAATAAAGCCGTAGTTCATATCAGCGACCTCCGCACCGATGTCGAAGAAATCAAGTGGGACAATATGCGGCGGGCCGTCGGTTGGTCTCCTTTCTCTAGCAATTTTCAACTTAGGAACTCAATTTGTACCCCCAGTGACCCTCTCCGCATTCTTGGTTGTAATCGTCATGTCAATGGAACTCAGGCCTAAGCCAAAACCTACACCGCCGGTGACAGCGCAGTCGCATCCACTCTCTGCCAAGGACATAAAGCAGCCACAGCCAGAAGGTCTGGACGACTGGGTAACATGATGTACTTCAATAATGGAATAATGGAGAATCTTAGATATTTACATGTAACACTATATTCTGTATGCCTATCCCCGACAGTCCCTTTACAACCTAATTATTATTCCGTTTCTACACAGGATCAGTACCGTTTCGTCGTGGGGCCCTTACTTCACGTCTAGTTTGTCGAGCTGTGCGGCCAGCGAGGCCTCATCTTCGGCAGCTGCCCAGTTGGGTTTCTCGGAACTGTGTGCACTCCCTGAGCTCGACCTCGGCGCATCCTTTTGCGCAGGAGCGCCGGAATTAGGCGCGGCTTCAGCAGTGGCACTCGGCTCCGCGTCGTCCTCCCAGTTTTCGGCGACAGCCTCCTCCTTCTTTTCCTCCTTCTTTTCTCGTCTCTTTGCGTTCTTCTTCGCGCTCTTGCTGAGGGGCTTTGCGGTCGAGCCCGATGCCTGGGACGATGGCGGAGGCGCCCAGCCTATGATGTGTCCTTTTGGGAGAGCGTTTGCATCCTGCTGCGCCTGTTTGGTGCCTGACGCGTCCCAGATCAAATGTGGGCCAGGAGGGGTGCTTAATTCTTCGTACCGCGGAAACGACGGACATCCTCCTGAGGTGTAAAGCCCGGTCGGATTTTTATCTGTTTGCGAACACTAGAGGGAAATACATGAAGAATTCGGGTAGGTTAATTCGGTTGCTTACGTTCCGTCTGGACGTCTAGACTCTGGAATGACACGTTCCAACGTCTGCGGGTCGAGCGCGATCCCTGCGGCAGTCTTGGTGGGATTGATTGGGGGTAAAGACATAATGCGTGTTTATGACTGTTGTCGCCGATCACTCTGCTTGCACTCTTCCGCTCGCTTATCCTAAACCCAGGTGCTCGTCGTCTCGACGTTGAGGAATAGCTTGACGTTTGCATGGACTCTCAGCGTTTCGCGCAGGACCATCAAAAACGAGGGTGCGAGGGTAGCTACGCGGCCCTTTCTGGCGTGGCTATCTCGATGCACCGGATTCGGATTCGGATTGTCACCGCAGCTTATCAAAATGACCGGTACTGGTACCCGTGGGCATAACCTACTGCAATTGCCCGGGATCCAATGAGCCCTCATCGCGTCGATCGTGGCACGAGCGCCCGCGCTGAGAGCATTGCTCGAACGTCCCTTCGCTGCCTGGCTGGAATCACAGGGAAGGAAGACAAGCTTCCACCAGCTGGTGGCGCTATATTTGTGGTGCGACCCCGAGCTGGTGGGAGGCACACTCGTTGTAGATCGAGTGGGATATATGATATATGCACGCCCGCTCGACAAACCTAGCAGTTGAAGCAGAACGTCTCCCGTCCCAGGTAACAAAATCTCAGCGAGAAAGGCAAGCACGGCGAGTGGACGCGGAAAGGCGCAATGGCATGCAGAAATTACTTCAAGAGATTGGTGATATGGTTCGCAGCGTACGGGACCATACATCGAGCCACTATTCCTCCGCACGTTTCCCCCATTCACCAAGTCGATTATAGAGAAATGGCGTGAAACTGTTACGGAATTAGGCGAGCAGAGTCAACTTCGGTGCTTGTCCGAGCGGGTAACGCCCATGCCCATGGAATGCACCGACGTTCGAGCAGTTGAGCTCAGTGCAGGGGCACCCGCGCATTTGAAGACTAAATGCGGGGGGGTCACAGTCGAGTACGGGCGGCATGGGAGGTGGGACCGTGTCGGATGCTCTCCGAGCAGCTGCCTGAACTTGCGGGATGGACGTCCGCACTGGATGTTATTGCGGCGGAGTTGGAAGTCGAGCTCGTGGAGCAGGGTTTCGTCGTAGCGAGGACCATGTAGTTAACTGGACCGTATCCTAAGTATTTATTATGAAGAGCGGCAATTGCCAAAGCAACCGTGGTGAATATTACACGAGGGAGCAGGTACTTTTACAAGGTGCCCTGGCGATTCGCGAAGCCTCGATAAAGAAACGGTGTTTTGACAGTGGCTGTGCAATCGGAGTACTTTGCACTCTTCCTCAACGGCACTCTTCCTCTCGCTTGTTCTGGACCCAGCTCGTCGTCGCAGACGTTGAGGAGGCTCGACGTTGAGCTGAGCCCGCGCGTCGGAGGGAGTCAACCTCCACACACAACCTTTTAGCACCATACTCGGGAGACACCGCGGACTCGGACTCACGAGGTATACAGCCGACTGCACGAATTCTGTACCACTCAATTAGCGGCGATGGCACCAAGCCGACTGTCTGCTCACCTCGGCCTACGATGGCATCGTACGCGCTGGGCCCGACAGCACTCTCTGGACCAAACATTTGAGGACGAGGATAATCTGAACAATTACGAAGTCAGAGGTCGCCCAGATGGCGGGAGTGCCGTACCGTGGCAGCAAATGTACCAAATCTACAGGATAAGTGTTCAACACACGAGGATTCAAGAACAGGGCCAGTGTGTCCCATCCGGTCAGCAACCGGTCGAGCACCTGGTCTCCCCAGGCGTGGTGCTTCGGCTTGATAACCACCTCGACAGCGGTGCTACGCCTGCTTGCGCGCTTGGTGATCGGCTTCGGCGGCGAGGGCTTCGGCGGCGTTAGCTTGAAATTTTGGAAAGTGTTCGCCTCGTCGTGGGGCCCGCTGAATACAAGTACGATCAGCTATGGTACATATTCAACAGGCGGGACATACATGAACGTGCGAGCCTTTTTGCTAACCGAGTCTATGCTGCACGAAGATGGACTATAGCGTACGAGGATGAGCGAGGCTGAATTCAAAAGGATAGAACAGTGCACGCACGCGCGCTTCAGGCTAAGGGACTTCACAGGCGATCTGGACGATCGTTAGCAAGATAACTGGGCAGCGCCCCTGCCCGTACATCTCGCCAACAAACAACATTTCGACGTCGCTGTCAATAGCTGTAGGTCTGGGCTGCAACGAGCGGTGGACAAGGCCTACCTGTTTACGGCACCATTTTCTCGCCCAGCCTCCAGAAGGTTTCTTCCCGTCCGCCTATTGCATGCTCATGAGATCGGTGCCTGTGCAGACATATTCACACTTACGGCAGCCTGAATACGTCGCCAGCGCTTGTAAGAAATCGCACGCATGTGAGTATAGTTCACTTGGCAGTTTTTCTGCTAGAATTATGTGATTGAGGCATGGCCCGCACATAGTATAAAAGACCTATGCGTGTTTCCGTCCCGTTTCTGCGCAATTTGGGACATGTCTGGTCAGAGGGACGGGATGAGTCAATGTGTTTAGCTAATTGTGGCTGTGTTCCGCCCCAGCCAAACTTGAAGAACGACGACTGGCACTCTGCTTGCGGTCTTCCCAAAGTCTTCCTCAACATCATCGGACACCCAGCTGCTCATTGTCGAGCTCGACGCTAAAGGAAATTTTTTCATGCGCTACGCGGTCCTTGTGACTGGTCCGGCAGGAGCAGGAAAATCTACGTTTACGACGGCGTTTCTGACCCATCTCACCGCGTCACGGCGCACTGGGCATCTCGTCAATCTTGACCCCGCAGCCTCAGCTACGAGCTTCGAATATGAGCCAGTCATTGACATCAAGGACCTGGTCAGCCTGGACGATGTAATGGGGGAGCTGGGCTATGGCCCCAATGGCGGGCTTGTCTATTGTTTTGAGTGAGTGAGTGCTCGTGTGCGGTTTTCTATGTACCTATCATTCACATATTTAATTGGGAGGTAGATATCTTCTACAGAACATGGATTGGCTCGAGGAAGAGCTCGGAGGATTCGATGACGACTATCTGATTTTTGACTGTCCAGGTTGGCGCTGCCGTAATCTTTTTACCGCCCAGTCTTGCTGAAATATCCCAGGTCAAATCGAGCTGTATACACATCACCCGTTCCTGCCGACTCTCGTTCAAAATTTAACCCGAATGGGTATACGAACTAGCGCTGTGTACCTAATAGAGTCCCAATTTATGGAGGACAAATACAAGTTCTTCAGGTAAGGTGCTGAACAGCTGCCGATTATCTATTGACCGCCACATAGCGGTGTTTTGTCCGCCATGTCGGCCATGGTCAACCTAGAAATACCCTGGATAAACATCATGTCGAAGATGGATTTGGTTACGGCGAACCTCGAAGACCCGTCCGGCGGGGGCAGAAATGGCTTGCGCGGTCGCCGAAACATTGCAAGGTGTGAAACAGGCTCATTCATCCCTCCGTATGGTCGCGGCTTTTGTGCGGTGGATCATGGTGCACACGACCCGCACTCGAGGCTTGGTCGAGGCGTTGGAGCTGTCTGTGGGAGTCCAACTCCACCGAGCTTAAAATTCCATTTCGTTTTCCGTTATCCTTACCGATTTTTCAAGGTATCTTGATCCAGATCCTCTCTTACTCGCATCTGCACGAGGGCAAGAAGTGAACACTGCAAATCCGCGATTTCACGCGCTTAATCAAGCTATTGTGCAATTAGTGCGTCTAGCTATTCACGATAGTGGCGCTACACGTTGTAACTTGAGCGCCTTCTTGCTGTATTGATAGATAGAGGACCATCCCCTCGTTTCTTTCCTTCCTCTTGACCTAACTTCTCCGGATTCATTGGAGACCGTCATCAGTCATATTGACTATACGATGCAGTATGGGGAAGACGAAGAACCTAAAGAGGTGTGTACCGTTTTGTTGAACGCCGCCGTGGCTGATTGAATGTCACCAGCCGCATGACCTGGACGAGGGCGACTTTCAGGATCTGGAGTGAAGTGGCTGAAAAAAATTGCTGTAACGCTAGTATAGCCGTGGTGGATTGAATGGAGATATACACTGCACATCGGCGTTTCCGCGCACCGCCCTCACAACAATGAGCTGAATGCGGGTGAATGACGCATAGATCCATCAAAGTTCGGGCTATCCTTACATAAAACCTGATCTCCTTCGTTCTCTCCACATTCCCCCATGAGCTACTATCCCGCCCAAAGCTCCTACGTGCAACACGGATACTCCGATGGCCACAGAAGCCACGGGTACCACCACTCCGCGCCCAGCGCTGCCTATTACGAACAGCCCGCCTCGTACGGCGGGCAAAATGTTGTTTATGTCCCGGGACACTCTAGCAGTCATCGCAGCCGCCACCACCACGGGCCAACCGTCGTAGCTGGCACAGTAGTGGTGTGTTCCCTCTCTTCCGCTCACCGGCGGTATCGCTGAGTCTGCTATTCGCAGACCAGTAGTGGCCGTCACCATGGTAGATCCCACCGTAGCCACCGTCATCTATCGCTCGGAGACCGTATTCGCCGTTTCTTCGGCTTTGGCCACAAGCACTACCGCCACAAATCGAGCGACAGCTCTTGGGGGTTCCTTGGTCGATCCCGGCGTCGCAAATACGTCGACGCGCGCAGCGGTGCCGAGGTTGACAGACATGGTCGCCAGGTTTATCGAGTCTGAACCGTTCTGAACGTACCACCCGTCCGTTTACGGACACCGTGTCGCCCAGTGGGTGACACGGACTTCTCGGCTACCTATTCAAGTGTACCCACGCCTATGCATGCACTGTTTAATCTGTACTATATTTACTGGTCGTTCCAGGTTATGAAAAATGCACATCCCGAAGGAATTTGTATCATTTTATTAGCGGACTTGCTGGTACACTTTTAATTCAAAATACCAAATGCACACGATCACTATTTCGGCTCGTTAAGAATTCACTTCGGCGGAGGCGGGACCGCGATTCCTGCTTGGACAGCGGGTCTTTCCAATGTGCGTTCCAACCACGCCTGAAAATTTCAATGATTAGGAAGCGGATTGATGTGTGCGAAAATAGCTTACCTTCACGTTCGGAAATTCATCAATCGAGTCAACGCCAGCGTACTTGTGAATGCGAACCCTGATGAAGCGGTCAACTATGAAGCAATCCTAATCACCGGTCCTCACCAAGGGATGACATTCAGGTCAGCAATTGAGAGCTTCCCGCGGCCCGGGCCAACCAACCAGTCGCGGTCAGTCAGTCGAATCTCAAGCACGCCATAGAGCCTCTTGGTCTCGTCGATGTAGCCTGGAGAATGATCAAAGGGCTGCCAGGAGATACCGTTGGGCCACTCACGCTTCTTGGCGTATGGAATGTCTTCGGGTGCAGAGCGGTTGAAATGGTTCGCTGAACGATGTCGTCAGTAAGAGATCACGATATCAGAAACACTATAATGCCAACCCTGCCCTTGCATTGGACCCACCCCTGGTAAAGGAATAAATAAGAAATAAATATAGCATGATATAACGTGCCTCCATGGGCAAAGAAGATCCACTGCAACATTTCACTGTACTCGTTGGGATTCGCCTCTGCATCGAAGAAAAACTGCTTGTTTTTGTCGTAGTGCTGGGCGAGATAGAGGAGGATAGCGGCGGTCTCAAAGACGACGAAATTGTTGCGTGACCTATCGACGAGCACAGGGATCCGGCCTTAAAACTGGTTGTGAGGAGACGTCTCCGCAATCGTGCGCAGGGACATAAATACCGTTCGGGTTCAGTGCAATGAACCAGGGTTCCTTGGAATGTCGAGTCAGGGGCGATTCATGACTGAAAAGCATCGAGTAAGTACCTTCTGCCGATTTGTGGAAATGTCGATTTTTTCGACACTGGAGGATGTCAATTACTGCCGAAAGGCATGAGCATAAAGGTTCACTCACTCATAGTCGACATTCGGATACAGAGCTTTCAATTCTTCGAGATACACCGAGACTTTGTGGCCCTGACAGAGCGGTCAATTCGGAGAATACGGATGTAGATGGAGCCGCATGCATTGGGCGTCGGGCCTGTGTAGAGTAGGAAAGGTTTGGTAGAGGAGGCCATACTGGTAAGGCTGGGCTTCCGTGCCGTCTTAATAAGGAACAGGAATGTCGTGCTTGGGAAGCGAGTTGACTAAGGCTATACGCCGTCCGCCTTATGAGCACGAAATGTGATCATGTAAGTTGCACGCAAATGAATTTCAATTTATTCAAGAGACTCGGATGACTTTTCTTCGGGTACGAATTGAAACTGTGATCCAACGTTCCCTCTGAATCTGTTTCTCATGTCCAGCTGGAGATTCAAGATTAGCATACATTGGCTCCATAAATAGGCTACATACCATCCCGCGTTTGCATTCGAAAGTTGCTCTTCTTAATGCCTGGCATTCCTCAGGGAGCTCATTGGTGTGGTGCCGCAAACACTCCGAAGGCTTGTGACCGTCTTTCACGACGCAATCCGAGCGCATTAAGCAGTCCTTCATTGCGGCAAGGAGACCTTTACATGACGAGGACATGAAGGTTGCGAGAAAAAATAATTACTTTTTTTGCACGTGCAATCTTTTCTGAACGCGGTCAATTGAATCAGAATTTCGATCTATGCTTGGGCCGCCACTGGCGCTACGGCCGCTTCTCCAGAAAATCCCTACTGTAGCACGAGTCCCTCACAGATCTGTGCTCTCCTTAGCCGGCTCCCAGGCGTCTGAGTTCCTCAACGGCATTTTATCCACCCTCGTACACACTTCGCCTCGTCCGTTTTATTCCGCATTCCTGCATGCACAGGGAAGAGTCTTGTACGATGTCTTTGTCTACACTCGCACGAATCCCACGGGCCAGCGGGGTTACCTCATTGACTACGATTCTCGCCCCTCCGAGGCCCCACCGCTGTTGGACCTGATAAAACGGTACATACTACGGTCCCGAGTCAAGGTCAGAGATGCCTCGGACGAGTACGACGTCTGGGGTGTCTGGGGATCGCCAGGCGAGGAGGCAGAGGCGGAAAGGACCTGGAAATGGGCAGAGAACAGTGGTGTGGCCGAACCTGCATGGAATAGCACGGAAAAATGGCCTTGGGGCGTACAAGATGAGGCACTCCAGGACAGGCGAGCCCCCGGAATGGGCAGGAGACTTCTCGTTCGAAAGGGCGACCTTCGTGCGTGCCTAAAGTTCGATCTTTGCATATTCTTTCGTTTAATACTGCAGCAGCCCCAGAAGCTTCTTCGCATGATTTAGCCTCGTCGGATGCATACACTCTCCACCGTATTCTGCATGGGGTACCTGAAGGCCTCATCGACATGCCGGCAATGCAAGCGTTCCCGATGGACTCAAATTTAGATTTCATGGGCGGATGTCAGGGCTTCACTTTTCGTGGTCAATGGCGGAGCTGATATAGCCTTTCCTTTCAAGTGGATTTTCGGAAAGGGTGTTACGTTGGTCAAGAACTGACCGTTCGGACATACCACACCGGTCTCATCAGGAAGCGGATCATGCCAGTGGTTATTTACCCACCAGATTCCCCGTCAGTCCTCAGTTACATTGTTCTACCAACATTCACAAAAACGTACTTAGACCCACGCAAGTCATCGCACCTTCCCCCAATATCCCTCCTTTCACGTCGGGGCTTGATATTCGCGGTCTAACCACTCAGCCGACGGCTCAAGACAAGCCTCAGCCACGCCCCCGGGGAAATGGCAAGCTCTTAAGCTCAAGCAGTGGACTTGGGCTGGCCCTTCTGCGACTAGAACAAGTGGACGCCGCAGAGCAAGGAAGGCTCGCATTCTCAATGGAGGTTGAGACGGACGGTAATAAAACCAACTGGGGGGTGTCGCACTGGCGGCCCGATTGGTGGCCGCGCAGAGAAGAAGTGAATTGATATTGTACATTACGCAGCTTTTTTAAAATGCACCCAACTTCCCTCAGTCTCCCGTCAGCCAGGAAAACGCACAAAAAATGGTGAAACTCACTTCTCTTCATTGGCGTGCCTGTACTACCACTGAGGCAAAGACGTACTCTCCGTCGTGACTGACTGAGACGTGAATATCTCCCAGATTTCCGCCGCGGTCATTGGGGGTGTACAACAACACGGGTTTGCGGCCGTTTTGCAGCCCGTGGTAAGTGAGCTCCTTCCACGTTGGTCGATGATGCGGATAGAGAGCCTTGTAGGCCGCCTCTTTTACTGCCCAGCTAGGTGATATGAACTCGGTGCTTGGCCGGTTTTGTAGGAGCAAGGCCATACCGAACAGCAATAAAAGTCGGATCGGCGAGCAAGTGTGACTGGGCGGCCTCCTGGGGGCTGAGGATGCGCGAGGCAAGTCTTTGAGGATAGCGGCTCAGCAGGGCAGCGATACGGGGTACATGAACAACATCCACGCCAATTCCAAGTATGCACATCCAACCGATAGCATAAACTCGAAGTAGTACCTCTTGCGTGAGATCGTTTGATCCACATGACCGGCGATCCGGTAACTAAAGCGCAGGCTACAACATGACTTCTTATATTTCTTCGTCCACGAATCGCCATCCCCATGCCGCAGACATTTCCAGCGCGTCTCTCGTAGCATTTGCTTCATCTAACCTCATTTCTCTTTGGAATACTCCCAGCGATCGTGGGGTTTTCCAAACCCTTGCTGGGCATGAAGGATTGGTGACTTGTGTTCACTTCTTAACGGAGGACCTCCTGGCTACAGCGGATGATAAGGGCGTGTTGAGATGCTGGAGACAAAAGGGGTCTCAGGCATGCCGCCTTCGTGTAACTCTACTCAAAAAAGTGTCTAATAACGTGCCAGTGGAAATCGACAGCCAAAGCTGAGGCTCACGCGCAAGCTATTTCTTCTCTGTGCGTCCATAATAAGTGTCTGGCAACTGGTGCATCCGACGGCACGGTGAAAATATGGAAGGTTGCCTCTGACACAGGCATGTGTGTTTTCCGCTAAAGTGGTCTTCGAATAATGGGCAGGGAAACTAGATGAGCTGGAGGAAGTACAACTCTTGTCCCTGCACGGAAAATATCCCCTAGCTCTCGCAATGACGACGCTACCAAAGTCGAAAGGTTTTCCATTTGTTTTACTTTGCCTATAGTCATTCACAATCCTTGCGCAGTGGAGATTTTAGCCGTGGCTGGAACTGACAGAAACATACAAATATGGACGCGCTCCGGCGACTTGGTACGCACGCCTCAGCCCGATTGTCCCTACATGTGTGAAGACACTGTCATTATCTAGTACGTGCGATCTGCTATTCTGTCGGGGCACGAAGACTGGGTCCGGAGCCTCGCGTTCCAAACGCCCGCAACCTCGGAGGATTTCCTCACACTAGCCTCAGGATCCCAAGATGCTACAATTCGCCTCTGGAAAATCGAAGCATTCACGAAATACACCAATTCCCCCGCGGATACTCGGCCTTCCGACGCACTTAGCGACGACCTTTTGGACGCGTTTGAAGCATCGCTGGGTGACCTCGTAGATGCCGAGGAAGGCGGTAGACAAATATCTTTAAAGCGGCACATTTTGACGGTCAAGTCTGAGCACACGAGGTAGCTTCAATTAGCGTCTCGTGTTCTTAGGTTTATAAGCCTCCCTGCAGTCCTCCGCAATATTCAATCACCTTTGATGCCCTCCTCATCGGACACGAAGCAGGCGTAACATCTTTATCATGGCGACCAGGCACCTCTAGAACGAGTCCCACTCTTTTATCTACATCGACAGATTCATCCTTGATACTATGGTCTCCCACCGCTATTCGATCATCATCTTCGGAAGAATCGACTTCGATTTGGATTAGCCGGCAGCGTTTCGGCGACGTAGGTGGGCAACGGCTGGGTGGATTTGTGGGCGGTCTGTGGGCTCGCAATGGGGACGAGGCCTTGGCTTGGGGGTGGTCGGGCGGATGGCGGCGATGGCGATGCACGTCCAGCTCTGAAGAGCACAGCGACGAAGTTTGGAGCGAGATCAGTGCAATTACGGGGCACAGTGGCCCAGTCAAAAGCCTGGATTGGAGCCCGACCGGGGAGTATCTCATTTCTGCGGGGTCAGTCGGAAGCCAATATTCTTTGACTGTGTTCTCATGTTTACAGACTCGATCAAACTACACGGATACATGCGCCGATACGTGGGCTTGACGGTTCTTCGTCCTGGCACGAGCTTAGTCGACCTCAGGTCCACGGCTATGATGTCCTCGGTGTTGCCTTTTTAGGTCCTTTAAAGTTCGTTAGCATAGCAGATGAGAAAGTTGCCCGTGTATTCGAAGCCCCTCGCGGGTTCGTGGATTTGGCGGAACGACTGGGAGTTGCAGTCTTTACGGAGGATCAGGCGCGTTTAGTTAATTCATTCTGGAATTTTCTTACATGTAGACTTCTTCACAGCACAATCGTCCTGTAGCAGCTAGCGTCCCGCCACTCGGCCTGTCCAACAAGGCAGTCAATGAAGGTAAGTGTTTCGAGACAGTGTAGATTGCATCTCATCATAGAGGTAGCCGTGGTCCCTGTCGGGGAATCTAAAATTCCATCGAAGCCCCCTTTTGAGGGCGAACTGGCTGCCACAACCCTCTGGCCCGAGACTGAAAAAATATTTGGCCACGGCTACGAAGTGAGATGTCTTCGAGAGAGAGAGAAATGGTACTTAACTTTTTTCTGATAGTCTATGAGTCTCGCCGTGTCAGGATCCCGGCGTTTGATTGCAACAGCGTGTAAAGCCTCGACTGCCGAGCATGCAGTCGTGCGTGTCTACGATACTGACAAGTGGCAACCTGTGGGCGAGCCGTTATCGGGGCACACGTTGACAGTTACACGCATTGCGTTCAGTCCCGATGACCGACTTGTTCTTTCCGTCTCCAGAGACAGGTCTTGGAGACTATATGAAGTACAAAATGCTGGCGGTTAGTGTTCCTCTCTAGTAATAACCTAAAGACTGGATCGCGAAACACAGGTTATCTGCCAATCGCTGCCGATAAATCTCACGGTCGAATAATTTGGGATTGTGCATGGGCCTCAGAAGGTGACATCTTTGCTACTGCCTCGCGAGACAAAACAGTGCGTTGTCAAACTCGGCTACACCACCATTAGTCGTGACTCTCGGTTAAGGTCAAAATATGGCGACGCGCGCCAGACGACAAATGGATAGCAGCAGAAATTATCAAAACAAAGGACGCTGCAACTGCGGTAGATTTCTCACCGCTCGATTCACAAGACCGGTAAATACAGCTCTGTCGCTCACCAGTATCGTACTAACCTCCTAATTAGGCGCCACCTCGCAGTCGGATTGGAAACAGGAGCGGTCCTGGTTTACTCTAATGCAGGTACCGCCGCATCGAACTGGCGGCTCGAACACACCTTGGATTCCAAGTAGGTTAGACCTTTATCGTGAGTTCAAAACAACTTACCTTCAATAGCGTGGCCCATGTCGGACACGTTCACAGGCTGAGCTGGCGTCCAACGATTCGAGAAGGAGCGAAAGAGTTGGCAAGCTGCAGCGAAGATGGCACATTGATTGTTTTTTGTATATCTTCGTCTCTCGAGAGCACGAACGGGATACAAGATCGCCACAATGCATGAATGATCCATTCTTGGCGTCTGGACCATAATCTCCACGTCTTGGGTCGAGCGAACAAGGACCAGGATGAGAGCGCAGGAGCGAATAAAATGGTACATTGATTGTCCGAGCCGGTATGGTTGGGACGCCATCCAAATAACTATGAATGAAGTGAGAGATCTGCTATACAGTGGGTGCAATGGGCTGTAAGACCCAGAGCGAGGTGGTAACGAGACAATTTAGACAGGAGGTGCAGTATAAAGGGTATCAGACATGAAGGAGATGCGGAGTGTGAATATAGTGGGGAAGAGCAACAGCAAAGACGTGCAATAGGGATACAAGAACGCTAGGTCGTTAAACATCTCAGACAATGTCACGGAGACTCATGGGTACTTCAGGCTGTCAGATGATTGTTAGTTTACATATCGCAAACAGCGGAGGGAGGCCACAAACGCATTTGATTCTGGAGGCCGGACAGTAATTGTCAGTACCATATTAATATATGTTGTGGATGGACTCAACTTGTAAAAACACTCTATAGATCGTAACATCTCCACATCACCCCCAGTGGCAGTCACAAAGTTGACAATGACTCCAGCGCGGGAATAGTTAGAAGCGATGGCGGGAGCAACGCTGAGTGGATGAATGAGAAAAGATCGATAAGTGAGGAAGCCGATAATACCGATGAGCGTATTCTTCAACTGCCTTGGGTAAATCTAAGCGAGTAATTAAGTTGAATGAACGGCGTGGATATAAGCAACAAACCGTAATTAATAATGAGGGGTACATGGGCGACCTCGGGGGTCTTGACCTGAACATCGTAGACAACGAGAACTTTCGTCGCAGGCTGTCGCATGATCACGGAAGAGGCACCTCGGAACTTGTTGAGAGCGGCTAATTTGGTGCCAGCATTCATGTCTCCATGCTAAATCTCAAGGTGAGTACTCGGCAAAATGATGATGAGGACATTGACTGACGAGCGGCACTGCCTCGAGTCCCCGGCTGGCCAACTTGTACACGACCGAGTCGAGGGCAGTCATGCCACCGACGTGGACAACGGCTTGAGCCACATCCACATCATCGAACAAGTCCGCAAGAGCATCGAGCTTCCATTCTCGGGCCTGGGCACTCTCCGCACTAGAAGCACCGCGTCCGGAACCGATAATTCCAAGACCACCTCCAGGCGCAGCCGCCATAGGATCTGAGCGGCCACCTGCAGTGAACGCTAGATACAAATAGAATTGCCGAAGGCCACGCGAGCTCTGGGCCGTGTCAGCGTGTGTGACGTTGCCATCTCGGCGAACGAGAACCCGCACAGGCTCGCGAAGTTGAATGGCAGACGCAAGATTAAGGACATCTTGAGGGACAGTGTTGGAAAAGAGTGCAGTTTGTCGCTCGATTGGCTGAGGGGTGCTATTGGTTTCGGTCGGAGGTGATGGTCCTAGACCGGAAAATCTTCTCCCAGGATTTGGAGAATCGAAGGGCGAAGTAAACGAGGACTGCGAGATGGTCCCTGGGGTCGAATTAGGGGTAGGGGTACCTGGCCCCAAAGGACGGGATCGTGGAGGTGGCAAGAGCTTGACAATGTTGAACACGAACTCATGCAAATTGCGCGCAATGAGCTGGTCAACTTCGTCTAGGACGAGGAAACGGACCTCGGACCCGACGAGACCACCGGAGGAAGTGAAGAGCGCATGTAGCTTCTGGGGTGTCCCGCAAATAATGTGTGGCATATTTTGCTGGAGCAAGCGAAGCTCCTGGCTAAGATCGTTCGTAGTTGCACCAACGCCCAGTGCAGACCTAACGCCAATCGGACCTCCCAGATCACGGATCATACGTTGCGCTTGCGTGGCTTGGTCGACGGTCGTCGAAACCATTATGACGATCGGTCCACGGTTGGGGGGACGAACCGAGATATTGGTGACGGCGATCTGGATTGCAGGTATCACGTAAGCTGCAATTCGCTCCTGGGTAGGAGGGGCTTGAGCGATGATATCCGCTCCGCGTAACAGGAAAGGAAGAGCGCGCTGCTGGATTTTGTTAGGCGGTCCCACACTGTCGTCGATTTAGTGCCGTGGCTATTTGACGAGTGCATCACTAACCCAAATTTACTAAGCGACCTAAGTAGATCTGGCGCAAGGGATAATTGTTCCCATTTAGATATCATCGGTCCAGAGTCACGAGGAGAACCAGCCATCCAATTCTCGTTCTGCATGTCCAAGATCTGCAGGGAAAATAAATTAGCAGGATGTTGTGAATATATAGCAATCTGAACCCATACACCAGCCGAATCGCGTCGCACAAGACCTGACACTGAACGTCGTTTATCGCGCAGGAGAGCATCTTGACGACTTGGATCCGAGGGACGCATTGGAAGGTCGAGGGTTCCTGCCGACCAAGTCCGCATCGGTGAATTCGGTGCCCGGGGAGATGGCCTTAAATCAGGGCGATTCGGTAACCCGTGGCCTAGCATAGACGAATTAGAAACTCCAGGAGGAGACATCATCTGGTTGGGAGCCAGGTCGATTTGGGGAGTCCCAGAACCCATGTTCGTCAGCGGGGAGATTGAGGCGTGGATCTGGTGGGAGGCCGCCGTCAATTGGCCGACAGACGCGGTGAGCATGTCGAGACGCTGGGAGACTGAAACCAGGTCGTCCGATGGGTTAGACTGGTTTGGGGCAATGTTACCGATAGAAGGTCGTGGACCGTTCAGAGGAGGAGAAGAGAAGCTCTGGCCATTGCCATTAACAGCGAATGGATCCTTGAACTCGGGCTGCGTGCCAATGCCAAGGGACCGTTCCACCAAGAGGTTGACCTTTCGCTGCATATCACCGACATCCCGTTGCATTTCCCGAGTTGAGTACTCGCAGCGAAGAAGGCGATCCAGGATGTCATGGATCATCGGGGAAGCTTTGAGCTGTGCCTCGAAGCTTCGCGCAGCTTGGTCGGTGTTAGTAGCGAAATGGCTCCCAGAATCCAAGGAAGAGACTGGGGAAGAAGAGGTGAGGCCGCCGGGGGCATTGTAGGATGTCCCATTGTTCACGGCCACAGGAGCGGTTCGCTCATACGGAGGAAAAAAGGAGGACGTGGGGTGATGGACAGCACCATCTGAAGGGCCAGGGGTTTCCTGGCTGTCTTCTCTTTCAGCCAATGGATCTAGCCCACCTAACATGCTCCCCTCCCTCGTGCGCCGGGCTTCGGGCTTGGCGACATCGCCCAAGCGGGACGGTGGGGATCGGCGCTGACCCTCGCCAGACGCCTGCTGCCGAGCCGGAGTGGGGTCCGGGTCGCCGTCCTGCTGAGGAGGACTGGGCGAGCATCTCACGGAGCGGTAATCCGACGGGGAGATGGAGACGGAAGACATGGAGCTGCGGTCCGTTTCGTGGAATGTGCGACGACCAAAACCAAGGCCAAGGTCGTCTTCACTGGCGCGGATGCCACCAGGAAAGAACGGCGTGGACGCAGGGTTCAAAGCGACGGCGCTCCGGGCCATGATGGCGACTGAGACTGCGCGCAATCAAATCGGCCACTAGGCTTGGAGCGTCAGAAAGAAATGGGAGAGATAGGGAATGGGCATACGGTAGCTGGTTCAGAGAGCTTTCAAAGGGAGTAGAACTAGTTAAGGTCCATCCAGCCGCTGCCCAGATCTTCGCGAAGGAGAAAGATAGAGCCCGCGCTGAGCCAGCACAGATCTCACTTATACCTCGTCACAACCGCCAGTGATTCGCCGTCACATCAGTTCCACTTTGTCAGACAACGACACTGTAGTGGCCTGCACCGCACCTCCTGCTATTAGTTCGACATTACTAGGATAAGGATACATTCTGTGCACTAGACGTTGCCCTGAGCAAAAAATCGGAACGTGCGGGGTATCGCAAACACTCGAGCACCTGACCTTGAGCCGCTTCCGATGCTTTCCCCCGCTACCAGACACTATCGGGCGGCCCTCCGCGAGTTGAGAGCCTCGGTATGAGCACTATACCTCACACGTACGGGCGCTATGACACAAAAAAAACATAGGCTGTTACACCGGGAAAGCTCAGTAAACCATTGGCATCCAATTTCCGGACAATCATAGAAAAGCAGAGAGCAGCTGGGACATACGCGGACATAGAGCATGCCCTCATTTTCATGCGGTCTCAACGCGTACATAAGGTGATGGAACGCGTGTAGATGAACAATGGTAACTGACGACGAGCCTAGGTACTACTTGAACGGTACAACCCCACGGGCAACTACACCTCCGAGGAGAGAATGAGGTACGACGTTGTGTCAAATATGATTGCACTAGCTAACAACAGTCCAGAGCTACAACTCGCAGAGTAGGGCTAGAGTTGCCGAAAGCCTATGAACCTGGCTCGCAATCCGAAAATTGACTGGGGCTCACGTAGAATACACTTGTCGTCTGCTTCCCCCCTGCCTTGTGGTGTTTCAACTCTTGGCTTTTTTTTAATGCTTGTGCACTCGTCAAATTCAGACTTCAACTTCAGTCACTCTCGTGCAACTCGCGGTCACGTTACTTCTCGCAAGACTAGCGACACTACGGCGACGCATTGAAATTGATTCTGTGGACACATGTAGGCGCACCATTCAGCATTAACTTCGTCCCATGGATCATATTCAGGCCGTCACGAACTCATGGCCGCTGGTATTGTCTGGAGGTATCAATTGATTTCTTTGATACTTCCAGGCGTGGCATCCCAGAAACCGTGGTTTCAGAACATGAGGCAGAGTCGTGTTCTGGGCTTTTGCCGGACTAGCTGATGCCTGATGTCTCCACCCCCAAATATGTTCTTGCTATGTTCTCGTCACATGACCTCCAAATCGGATGGATGGCGCTCCCTTTCTCTTGTGTTTGCCTCGTTTGCCTCTCCAATCAATCCCGACTTCGTGTGCGGGGACTCATGTTGATGGTTCCAAGTGCTCTTAACCGTCCTTTCCCAAGCGCAGGCATGTACTTAAGCAAAGGCTAGCAATCGGGTTTGGCAGCTTCATCTCGCATTTTTGCTCTCTGTAACATCCGACCCACGACAATTCAACAATGAACCCTTACGGTGCGTGCCGGTCATATTGTGATAGGGTTGTTTCTTACATATTCGTTATGACAGCCCAAATCAAACTCGAGGACCAAGCGGCTGCAGCTGCACAGTCCGACCATCGTTTCCCTCCCGCACCTTCATCGGACTCTGGCTTTACCAGCTCCAGTGACTGGTCTCAGCACAGTTCGCCCGCACAGCCCCCGACCGTCCTTCCCCTGCCCCACGTTCGCCTAGCCCGTTCTGTCCGTGGCACAGAGAGACAAAGAGCCAGGGATGAACGCGACCCAGTCGTATCTTCGCCTTCCTCGCCTTTCTCTTCCTATTATCGCCCTCAGATTCAACCTCCCACCGCACCGACATTGCCACCTCCGTCGTCGTCAAAGTCAAAGTCGAGGCGCATCCCTCGTCCCCCCAACGCCTTCATTCTCTATCGCTCTTCACTCCTCAATAAGGGAACCATTCCCCAGGACGTCGAACGTCGCCAACAGACCCTCAGCCGGATTGCTGGACAGTGCTGGAACCTGTTAGCGCCGGAAGAGAAGACGCACTGGCAAACCTTGGCGAAGGAGCGTGCGGCCCAGCATCTGGTGAACTATCCTGACTACCACTTCAAGCCCTCTCCCCGGGGAAAAGGGAAGGCTAAACTCCGTTCCAACGAGGAAAAGAGTGACGAGGCCATTCGCACTTTGAGGGAAACCTATGTCGGGATTCACGGACCTTCCATCTGTGCATCGCGGCAGAGGAAACCCAAATCGCCAGTGGAGGAGGGACCACTCAACGGAGCAACCCCCGCGGCTTCTCCGCCTCCGCCTTCCAGTCTTTCTGTTTCGCCCAGCGATATGCAGGATCCTGGCGCGTATAATTGGACCGCTTTTTCTACTTCCAATTCCTCGTCCCCGTCCCCGTTCAATTCTCCATCCCCGTCCTTGACTTCGCCCGAGCCAGCCTTGAACGACCCTCCATTGCCTCCGTGCTTCCCGCAACGCACATTCCCGCATTTCGCTGCTCCGCGTCGCCCTTCCACTTCCCTCGGCTTTGTCCGAAGGCCGGACGAGGACGCTTCTTGCTTTGAACCCGGATATGCCCTCGAGCGCCCCGCTTCAGCGGCTTCTGACACCGGTCTGACCACTCTCGTACGCGATCTAAACCTCGTGCGTCTGCTGCCTTCCTTTTCACCGTCGGTCGCTTATTATATTTTTCAGACTCCCACCGCTGCCAACTTTGGCTACATCTCGATGCCTGCTTCGCCCAAGTTTTACGGAGGGCCATACTCTACTGCCGACCAGACGGATGCTATACGGGCCCCGTTCCCCTTCGCCGCCCTCAACTCCCAGTTTGCGTCGTTCCCCGACCCGGCGAGCGCCATGGATGGCGCCGAGCAGCCATCGACGAATTACCAGAACACCTTCTCGGATGCGCAACTAATGATGTCGCTGGACGACTCGTACGGTTTCAGCAACGACCCGGACGTCCCATTTTCCTTTGACAGCTGGAGCTTCGACAGCATGGGACAGTAAGAGACCGTTCGCTGCCTATTATGACATTACGACCAGTTTGGAAGTGGGCTACTGTATCGTGTATAATTAATTGACTGTTCTGTATCCATATGTCGTGTGTTAAAACAAATGTTTAGAATTGATCATGAGAAACCTTGTCAATACGAACTTGACCGACTAAATTCGTTCAGGCGGCCGTAATTCTTTCCACCACGCTCTCCAACTTTCTGTCAAGCGCCTCGACGGTGGCCTTGAGCACTGGCACCTTGTCCTTCACCACCACATTGTCGTCCAGAACTATCACAGAAGACGGCAGATGATAGATGACATCTGTGCCCAACCCATTTGGCTTTTCGAGGACGAGCAACCGTAGAGGGATGTTGCACCCTCCGCGCAGGTCATACTGCAACACGGTCTGCGCAATGAGGGGGTTCCCGATGATATACATAACAGCCCGCGGTGCGCGCGCATTTGAGTAGAGCTCGACCAAGCGGCCGTAATTGAACTCCTCGAAATATCTGTGGGCACGCGCGGAATCGCGAATTAGCTTCGGCGCACGTAGAGGGTGAGGACGAACAGAAAGCCGCTTGGACCGATGAGGCTCTCCACGCGCGTCTTGAGTGCCTCCTGCGAGGCGGCGTCTCCGAGTCGCGGCAACGCAGGCGCTCCTGCGGGCGGTTTCCCTATTTCCTTGTCGAGACGCGAGATGACCTCAGCCACCGGCAGGGTCGTGCTGAAGGTGACGAGTTGAACCGACTGGGAGGACACGATCTTGGCCATGTTGTAGTACGGGGCGACGAACCATGGCTTTGCCTTTATAGACACGCCACGTACGTGCGTTAGAAATACATGGCCGACCCCGAGCCACATACGTACAACCGGAATGCCGCAGATCTCATTTATTACCTGAGCTATAGTTAGCGTAGTCGGTCTCAGATGGTTTCTTTCTCCGGGCCGGCCCAAGCGACTTTTCGCTTGTTTGCTCGTGTGATTCTCGGTTACATTTTTAGGCCCAAGTGCAGTGCCCTGGGAGACATAATCGCCCGATTTGGACATGGCTCATGTCCAAATCAGGCATGACGGGCGCCAGCTCATCTTTCCTCCTCCTTCATTCCTGCCTCGATTTTGACGCCGTAAACCCGAAATTAGAGCCAGTGTAGCCACCGAACAGCTCTAGAATGTCCTACAACCACGTCTACAGCCACAAGAAGCTATGATTGACCTCGAATCTCGGGACTCTAGCGCCGCACTTTCCTGCTCAAATATTTTGGCAGTGCGTTCACGGAGATGGTACCACAAGCTGCGCGCACAGCAACTCGCGGGCTTTGCAGCCGTCGAGAATGACTCACTGAAGCATGGGTGCCTATTCATCTCGTAAGGGTGTATTCTTACCAACGTCATCCAGGCCTTGCGCGCGCCACGGGCAGAGACAAGACAAAGCTCTCTGCGGACCGGGTGATGGACTAGGTGTTCGAGCTCAAGCACGGCAATGCAGAGAAGCTCTGGCAGATGGACTCCACGTCCAACACCGCCTGGACCGACGTGCGTCTCTTTCATTCTTTGGTGATGTCCTTACCGTGTCCTCTCAGGACGACCCACACCAACGAATAGGTGCCCATGCCCTCACGCAGGGACGTCGACGACCGCGATGCCGAGATGCAGGAGCTGACCACTAAATCCATCGCGGATGTTTGTCCCTTTTGCATTTCATCGCCCGCTCCCGCTAACGCAGAGCGCGCAGATGGACATCAGCGACATACTCGTGCCGCACCGTGTGGCAGCGGCATGACTACGACGAGGTGGGCGCGATCGATGCGCAGCTCGTGATGCTGCCCGAGGACCGCCTCGCGCGCGTGAAAGCGGAACCACAAGGCGAATCTGGAGGGGAGGCGGTGGGCCGCGTGGAGGTGCTCGAGGCGGAGCGTAAGTGCCGCGAGCGCAAGAACCGCGTGGATGGCGTGCCCGCGGTGGTTGACCCCAGCACACAGCTGCGCACGGTCCCGTGGCTGTTTGAGAGCGCGACACCGACGTCGAGGTGTGTTTGCTTGCTTCTCTTTATCCAGGAACTGACTAGAAGCTTCATGCAGACTGGGGATGCCGAACCCGCGACGCTGGGCGTCGCGCCGCCACTGCCGAAGAAGGGACTGTCGCCCTCTCCCGCGAAAACATCGATTCCATCGAGGTCGACCTCGGGGACTTTTAAATGTGTGTATCTCTGCCACTTGTTCTGTACGCGCTCGTCTGGGAATCCTCGTTGGGATAGAGTCATTATCACACATATCATACATACATTCATCATCGTCGCTTTGCCTGCCTGCATATCTTACTCATGAATTATTTATTTTCGCGCTGTGGTTCACGGTGTAGATCTCGTTAGGTTTTGTAGTACACCTCTTTGTATTTTAGTGCAGCACCATGAATGAAATATATATATTTAAGGTTCTCCCTGCGTCGTATGAGCTTTCAATATCACTCTCTCTGGACGAAGTTCTGCAGACTAAAACAGGCAATGTTCTAGCGTAGTTGTCGAGGGGCGCTTACAGCATTTCCAGGAAAGTTCAACCAGGTATTTAAAAGCTGAGAGTCGCCTATTCAGTTTGGCCTATCAAGGGCGAGGAAGATTCCGGGTGAAGAGGAAAATTAAAAATAAAAGCACTGGCAGGACTCGAACACAAAACCGTCAAATGATGGGATTTTCCCAAGTGGACGCACAGTTGCAGTTCATCGAAGATACCCTCATGAGACTCATCCCCCAGTACCGCCTCATCCGGCCTCCGGCCGAATATTTGAAAAAAACTTTTTTCAAATATTTCCCAGGACATAGCACCAGGGCCCATTTTTACGAGACCGTCGACTTCAAAAGTTATGGGCAAACGGAAATCGCTCACAACGGACGACTTGCTGCGACAACAGGAAGGCCCTCAGAAGCGCCTGAAAACCTCCATCCACGAGTCCAGCGACGTTGACTCCGACAGCGCCGCGTCGAATGTTGAGAATGAGGATGCGCTCTCTGAAGCTGACGAGGATACCGACGCGACGGACGATCAAGACTCGGACCACCCAGAGTCCATAATTGACGAGTCTCGCGGCGATTCGCCGAGTTCACGCTTAATTCTCAAACCACGCACCGACCACAAACCAGCTCCGCGTCCCCCACCCTCAGCCACCTTCTCCGCACTGGGCATATCTGCACCATTACAATCAGCCCTCACATCTATGTCTATTCGGACGCCAACGGAGGTACAAGCCGCGTGCATCCCCCCACTGCTGCAAGGTGAATAAATAAATTCGCATTTGTTGTGCTCGTGCAGAACAGGCCCACAGGGAAAGATTGTATCGGAAACGCGAAAACGGGCTCTGGAAAAACCATTGCGTTTGCGCTTCCGATCTTGCAAAAGCTTTCCGTCGACCCGTACGGAATATTCGCTCTCATCCTCACGCCCACAAGGTCTGCCCACTACTCTAGGTGATATACATTCATGAGCGAACACCTCTGCAGAGAACTAGCGTTCCAGATATCGGAGCAGTTCGCCGTGCTTGGGGGAGCGTTGAATGTGCGCACAGCTGTTATTGTCGGCGGCATGGACATGATGTCCCAAGCGCTTGAGCTCGGCAATCGACCGCACATTGTCGTTGCGACCCCCGGACGTATCGTAGACCACCTACGAAGTAGTGGCGGAGAATGGGACCTGTCCCGGGTTAAATTTCTCGTATTTCGCCTCGCTACGTCCCTCGACTGCTAGTATTGATCATCGTAAATCAGGTTCTGGACGAAGCGGATCGCCTGCTCAGTCCTACGTTCGCCCCGGAGCTCTCGCACTTGTTCGGAGCCCTTCCCAGGGATCGCCAGACGTGTCTCTTCACTGCAACCCTTACTCCTTCCATCGAGGCTCTGGCAGCAGCGCCTCCGCGCGCAGGCAAGGACAAACCATTTGTGCATAGAATGACCCAAAGGTGTGTCTTTTGTGTTCCGGCGCGTCAGGAACAGAAATTTAATTGTTGTCCAGTGTCGAGACGGTCGAGACTTTGAAGCAGCATTATATTCTAGTTCCATTTCATGTGCGAGAGATGTATCTCTTCCATTTGCTGTGTAACCCCCCGGAATCCACAGTCCACCTGCGTCGGGCTCCACCAGAACCGGCAAAGTCAGCTCGGAAGCCGAAATCCAAGAAGCAGAAGAAGCCGACGGACGAAGACGAGGAGCCCGAACAGCCCCCGCCGACTATTATATTTTGTGCTCGGCCGCGGACTGCGGCATTCTTAACAAACTTCCTGAAAACGCTGTCAATCCGTAGTACCGCGCTGCACTCCCGGCTGACGCAGCGGGAAAGGCTGTCTTCCCTGTCCTTGTTCAGATCGTTCGTCGTGCCCGTTTTAATATCCACGGACGTTGGGGCGCGAGGACTGGACATCGAGGATGTGGCTATCGTGATTAATTGGGACCTCCCGAACGAGCCAGAAGAATACACACATCGTGTAGGCAGGACTGCGCGGGCTGGTCGGGGGGGCGTTGCAATTAGCTTTGTGACGGAACGGGACGAGGAGCGGATCTTGAAGATAGAGGAACGCATCCGTAGGCTGATCTCATTTACTGTGTGCGGATCCTGATCTATCGCAGACACGCGGCTAGAGGAGATGACACTGCCGGAAGGTCGGGTGCTGGAGAAGCTGAATGCCGTGGCCACTGCCAAACGACTCGCAAACATGGTGCGTAGTTTGCCACGGCTCGTCGTTGGGAGCTAACTATCTGCAGGAGCTCCACGATTCTAAATTCGGAGAAAGGGAAGAAATCCACTCGAAGAAGAAAAAGCGGGTGTTGGAGTAGAAAGATCTGGCACTAACTGAATGTATCGCGAGTGATGTAGTGATGGCAATACATAAAAGTCCGATCGACAGCCGGGACGTACGTCAGTGTATACGGTTGTTATTTGCAGAGGGCGCAGACAGCAATATAGGCACGCGTGACATTCAGGTCTTGGCCACAACGCTCAGCGCGTCGGGCGGTTATCTACATCATGGACGGCTACGACTGGGTCCAGTTCGGTGACCTTGAGTACCCTCTTGCTAAATACGACCACCTCCCCACTCCCCCCGTAAGTATCCTCGCACTCGCCCCCGCCCATCTCCGATCTCATCCGCGCTCCAGCATTCGCACGACGGATCCCCGGAGGCCGACCCTCAAGACGACGGGAACACCCTTGTTTCCGTCTCCACCACCTTCTTTCCCGCCGCACAGCATCGCCAACAGCCGCCGGACGTCGCTCTCTTGTCCAAAGATTCGGTCTACTTTTATGTCCATCAAGACCTGCTCCTGGATACATCAGAAAATCGCTTTCGTGCTATGCTTCCCACTTCGCCCTCGGATGGCGACGACCCACCCGTCTTGAACGTTCCAGAGCCCTCCCCCGTCCTGAACATCATCTTGCACGCTGTTTATGACATGTCATGCTCCCATTACTCTCCTCCGTTCGATACCCTCGTCCACGCAGTCGACTCGATGCCGATATATGGCATAAGCCCCAAATCAATTGTGCGCGCCCTTCTTTCGCCATCCCTTTCGTCGTCCCGCTCCGTCTCTCTGATCATTGACGCAGATCTTGCCTTCGACGCCGCTCTTCACGCTCCTTTTGTCCCACGCGCCGCTCTTTCCCCTCGAACTTTACGCGCTTGCCGCACACTACGATATCCTCGATCTTGCTGTTCCAACATCATCCCATTTACTTGCCTTTCCTCTTTCGCGGTTAACCGATCAAATTGTCGAGAGGATGGGAGCAACGTACTTGAAACGGCAAGCCCTGGTTTCGATTTTTCTTTCGCCTATTTTTTAACCGAACACGTCAGGTTATTTTTCCTTCACTTTGGCCGCGCTGAGGCCCTCAAGCGTGTGCTATTACCACCCCCGCATCCCCATCCGCCAACGCCTTCTTGCGACTTTCAGTCGCAAAAGGGTCTCAGTCGGGCGTGGGCCTTGGCCTCCGCTTACCTGGCGTGGGATGTGCGGCCAGGTATGTTCCGCAACCTCCCCAGCTTCGCGCGCTAACAGAATCGAACGGCAGACATGTCGACAAACACGCTCGAGTCGGCATTAGGGCCCCTTGCAGAACATTTGCCCTGCGATCTCTGCAAGGCCGCCCTGACTGACCGTGTAAAAAACCTGATAGTGCAGTGGTCACTCGTCAAGGTTCACCCTCTCCGTGCTTTTCTAATGGCGAAACCTGCTGACATGTTTTCAGCGAACAATATGACAATACCCCCACCACTCCCATTCGCGCCGAACATGAATCCGCGTCTGCGATGTCTGACAGCCCCCAGCTGTCCCTATTATTATTGGCTCACACCCCTCATCGTGTACCACCACCCCAGCATTGAACCACACACGCCTCTGCACTGCTTTCCAATACGTTACACGGAGAACATATTTTGTTGTACTATACATCCCCCCATAAACAGTCGGCGCCCCATACACGCACGCGTACGGCTTTTGTAGCAAATCCCCTTGTCTTACTATACACGACGAAGACCTCACGTATATGAAATGAATACTCTGACGCAATATGGTCGATACAGGCGAATTAAGGTATACAGGGCGTGCTAAGGGTGTACAGGAAATCTGGAGCGGTCACCGAGCCTTGTCTTCCAACAGGATCGCGTCGTTGAGCTCGTCCAAAGGCGCGAGCTCCTTCTTGTCAACCAAGTCGAACTGCGGACACTGAACGTTAGCCCGACGCGAGAGACAGAAGCGAGGTGCGCGCCTCATTGATGAACAGGAAAAAGTGCCTGTAGCTGGTGTTGAGGTGCGCTGGAGCGGGGCATTACGTTAGCGGGCGAGCGCGTAGGAGCGCATGCCAGGATACCTTCGATGCCGAGCGCGCAGATGTGGTCGAAGTGGTTGCTGTATATGTGCGCGTATACACGGAACAGCCGGCGCACGATCGTGCGCACGGTCTCTCTGAAGTTCCTGGGGAACGGGACGCCTGGCAGCGCCGAGTGAGCGCCGTATAGACGAAGACGGGGTGAAGACAAGAACCGATTTTATTCGGGAACACGGCCTCGTCGTCGAGGAGCCCCTGAGCCCAGTTCATAAGCGCGTCGACGTAGTCGGGGGCGGCGAGTTTCGTGGGGCGCTTGTATTTAACGCCGTCCTCCCACAGATACTCGTACCTGGACGACCGGCAGGTCAGAGGGCGTATCGTGCGGTAGAGGTATGAGCTATAGCCAACCGTGGACCTGCAGACATCAGGGGACACTGCACCGCACGAGTAAGCTAGGCAATTCGGCGCGACGCGACGGGGAACATGCCTCTTCTCTGGTGCAGAACTCGGTGATCGTCCCGTACAGCATGTTCAGGTGGTTGAAGAAGTCGACGGCTGGCAGACGCGTCAGAGAGGGGGTCGCTGGGTCTGCTTGCGACTGACCATGCACCGCCAGCCACTCGTTCTGGTCCTCGCCTTCCGGGAGCTGGACGGCCAGCCTGAGATTTCCCGAGCCCTGGAGGGTGTTACTCTGATTCGCGGGCGAGGAGCACGCGGCTCACCAGGGTAGCCTCTGCGTACTTCCTGAGCTGGTACTGCTTGGTGCCCTCGGGGACATCCTTGCGCGGCTTGAAGGTGCGAGTCTTGCCACTGGGGACGGGCGGGGTGTAAGGCTGGAGGACGGGGACGAGGAACTACGTACAGGCCAAAGAACGAGGACATGGTGGGTTCGGTATAAAGCCAAATCGGGTCGCGATCGTCATCAAGCGCGCCTGAAGGCCGCCGGCAATGGACACACGCGCTCTTGAGCTCAATTCTCGACCGTGACGTCCCAACAAGGCACAAACTGCACACACGGCCCCCAGTTGATATATAATCCAGGTTCCACAACAAAAATCATCCAGAACCTTCTTCCCTCTTGACCACCTATGCCCTCCGTCCTCTTCGTCTTCACCTCCGTCTCAACCACACTGACCGGTGCCAAAACCGTAAGCAGGTTGGTCCTTCCTCTGCAGACGCTATCTTACATCGATTGCTGTAGGGATGGTATCTTCCTGAGGCGGCCCACCCTTACTATGTCCTGGCCCCGCACGCGTCCATCGATTTCGCCAGCCCCGCCGGTCCCAATCCCCCAGTAGACGAGGGCAGCGTCAAGATGTTCGCATCCGACGAGGAATGCATAAAGTTCCAGGCCGACGAGACCGTGAAGAGCAAATTCGCCGCCGCGAAGAAGCTCTCTGACGTTAGCGCCAAAGACTACGACGCGATTTTCTACGTCGGCGGCCACGGACCCGTGATTGACTTGGCCGTTGACCCGGTCAACATCAAGCTCGCGTCCGAGGCAAGTCGTTCTGTGCTGTGGTTGCCTTGCGCCTCCCATTGATGATTTGGCAGTTTTACCAGGCCGGCAAGATCACTAGTGCTGTGTGCCATGGCCCTGCGTCAGTTTGAATGACCAACGCTTGTGGATCACCTTGCTCAATGTCTTGTTCACGTAGGGCTCTCGTCGGCGTCACCGATGCCCAAGGCAAATCAATTTTTGCCGGTAAATCCTTGTCTCTCTAGCCAGACGCTATGGTACCAACAGTTCTCCAGGCAAATCGGCGACGGGTTTTTCCAACGTGGAAGAAGTACAGGTGGGTTTTTGTTCTTTCTGCAGGGTCGCTGCTAAAAATCGAAACAACACAGGTCGATAAAGTCAAGGTTGGTGCAAAAGCGACATTGTGAGGTGCGAAATTGACCCTGGGGCTAGGACATCCCATTCCTCCTCGAAGACAAGATCGTCAGCCTCGGTGGAAAGTACGAGAAGGCTGCCGAGCCGTGGGGGGTGGGTCCATTGCAGCTTGATCTGTGCTGACGACTGATGAGGCGCCAGGTCAAGGTCGTCGTCGACGGAAACCTATACACAGGCCAAAACCCTGCGTCCGCTGGTGCGCTCGGCCAGGCCATCCTCAAAGCATTGAAATAAGGGACCATACACGTCGCAAGAAATATTTGATGTAATACCGTTATGAAAACAAAGCAAATGTACTTTACCCTGAGACTCAGTCCGAAGCAGGAAAAGCGCAGATGGGCGATGCTCACCCGGTGAGGTTTCCCGAGTGAGATCCGCAGGCCCGCAAGAATAAACACGGCAGTGAAGAACGATAAACTGAGAGCGCCAGTCTCATTTTGTGCCACGGGAAAATAAAGGGAAACTAGGACGGAGAAGAGAGGTACACGACAGACATTATCCAGTCTTTCTTCAATGTGAAACCGTGCAGGGCTTCTTTCGCCACAGAAGCTAGCTGGGGACTGTCGAACATGACCACTGCTTTTTTCACTGCAAGGCACGGTTTAGCATTTGGAGTCGAGGGATGTGCACAGCTAAGCATACCGCCTGGTACGTCGGTTGGAGTGACGTTGGTGGATTTGAAGCCGTGATATCTGGGGGATGGGATGAACAACATGCTTGGACCTTGTGCGCGGCGCACTCACTGTTGGAACAGAATGGATAGTACACCGTCGGAGACCTCCTGCGGCAGGTTGGTACATAACAGACGTGTTGTCGGATGGGCTACTGGCACTGGCTCCCCAGCTTCCGAAGAGAGCATTGTGAAGTAGATGCATTTTCAAAACGATATGGGACGTACAAGCAGTGCCATTTTGCTGGTGGTCCTCCTCGTCCTCTAGCTCCATCTCCTCGTCATCGTCGTCGGCCTTGTCGCGCTTTGCCTTGCGCTCCCCCTCGGCTGCCTCCTCCTCCCGCTGCCGCTTCTTCTCGGCGCGCCCGTTCTGCATTATGAGGGCGCTCGCGTTTGCGGAGGTTGGCGGAACGAAAGACGGGTCCTCTTTCCGCGAGGTCGCGTAGGATTTTGTTTTCGCATAGTCGATGTGCTGCAGACGCGGTCAGCTATACCGGGCTAACGACGGCAGGAAAGGCAACGGACTAGCGGTTTGTCGTAAAAGACCATGCCCTCGCACGCGCGCATCGCGGTTGTCGCGCCCGCGAGATCGGAAAAGACGAGAAAGGCCTGGCCGCGCATGCGCTGGCTTTTTGAGGCTACGACATCGATAATCTTGCCGTAGGTGGTGAAGAGGGCGTAGAGCTGGGCGCGCAGCTCCTCCTTGTTGACCTTGTCGTTGAGGTTGTTGATGTAGAGGGTGGTGTTGGGCTGGTTTGCGGAGGACATGAGAGAGGGAGAGTTGCGTTGTGTATTTGGACGATACGGAACTGACCACGAACTGACGGTCAATGGTAAATCTGATGCAGCAAGGCCGCTAAATCCAATAGAATGCCAGCGGAGTCTGTCTCTACCTGAGCCCACATTTTTCCGTCTTGCCCTCCCCTCGAACAGTGACTGCGCGCACGCCCCCTTTTTATTCGAACGTGGCACCATTTCTCCTTCTCCCTCGATGCTCGCTTTCTCCGGGGACTCCCTGCCCCCGTATCTCGCCCCCTTCCTCTCCCTCTCCCACCGCACGGACACCCCCGCAGACCCCGACTCGTTCCCCGACTCGGCGTACTACAACACCGGGCCCAAGGACGTGTGTCTGCTCATAACATGCATGGCCGTCATGGCCATCTTGCGCGACATCCTCCGTCTCGGCGTGTTCGAGCCCTTCGCCCGGTGGAAGCTCACGAGGAACATGGAGGCTAACCGCTCCAAGCTCATGAACGGCAATGGAAAGGCAAACGGCAATGGAAAGACAAACGGCCACTCCCACGCACTGAACCCCTCCAAAAAAGAGCTCCGGCATATGCATAGAACCGTCCTTAGATTCGCCGAACAGGGCTGGTCGGCCGTGTACTATCCTCTTCAATGGTCATTTGGACTCGTGAGTGCGCTGCCGCGCGTTTTTGTCCGTGCCTAACACGTCTGCAGTATGTCAACTACTATCTCCCGACGCGCATATTCGAGCCCACGGATTTGTGGCTGAACTACCCTCATATACCCCTTGCCGCGCCGGTCAAATTTTACTATGTCACCCAGACCGCGTTTTATCTGCACCAAGTATTCATTCTCAACGCGGAGGCCCGACGAAAGGACCACTGGCAGATGATGGCCCACCACATTATAACTGTCTTCTTAATGGGCGCAAGCTACTTCTTCAACTTTACACGCGTCGGCTGTATAATTATGGTCCTAATGGACTGCTGTGATATTTTCTTGCCGGTGAGCTCCGCTCTTGACTCTCATGTGCTGGGAATGATGCAGGCTTCCAGATAGCCAAAATGATGCGCTATATCGATGCCAGCCAGATTGTTTGCGACTCGTTATTCGCGTGGTTTCTCGTTTCGTGGTTTGTGACGCGACATGTTCTGTTCACCTTGGTCATAATCTCGACATACACCGATCTACCGCGGCTGGTACCCTTCGAGTGGTCCCCGCACCTCGGTCGGTTCCTCAGTAGAGAATACTGGATCATATTCTGCGCATGTCTGACCGCATTGCAAGTACGGACGGGAACTGTCATAAAGCAGGGCCATCTCTGACCTTTCTCTGTTCTAGATCCTCCAAATCATCTGGTTTGGAACGATATGCCGCATAGCATGGCGGGTTGTTACCTCGGGTGAAGGTGCCTCTGACGACCGCAGCGACGAAGAGGGGTGAGGAATCCTTTCCTCACTTGAGAACCCGTCTCTGACTTTTTTCCCGTTCCTGTTCAGGGAGGAGTTGGCCGATAAAAAAGACCAGTGAGGTCGCACTAGAACATTGTTGGCGTAGTAGATAGAGAGATTTTTGAGAAAAATAATTCTTGTGACATACATGAGTCAGTCACTCATCACTCGCACTTATCGGGTAATCTGCGCCTGCTTACGGCGCAGCGTCATCAAACACCTCTTATTCCTGAACACATTGAGCTACCCATGATGGCCTCGTTTATGAGCTACTTCGGTCGCCGCGACCCCAAGCAGTCCGCCCGAGAGGCCATCGTCGGGCTGCGGCAGCAGCTCCAGATGATCGAGAAGAAAGAGGACCACCTGCAGAAGAAGATTGAGCAGGAATTGAAGATTGCGAAGGCCAATGCCGTCTCGAACAAACCGCGTAAGTTCCACTGGATTGCCTGCCTGCTCGGTTTTGACCCTCAGACACAAAGTGGCCACATCCGCCTTGAAGCGGAAGCGCGCCAATGAGACCCAACTGGAGCAACTGCGGGGACAGCAACTACAACTGGAGATGCAAGTCAACACCCTGGAGTCGGCCAACCTGAACGCGGAGACGATGGCGGCAATGAAGAAGGCTGCCGAGGTCCTGCAGCAAATTCATTCTGGCATGTGCGTACATCTCGAAGGCGCTTTGAGGCGTGTTTAACATCGGCCGCCGCCACAGGTCGGTCGCGAAAGTCGATGAAACCATGGCGGCAATAACGGAGCAGCGTGAAGTGGCGAACGAGATAACAGAATTGATCTCGAACCCCACTGGCGTTGAGACCATATCAGACGTTGGTGGTCTTGTTCTCATATTCTAGATCTGTGCTAATCACTGGTCGCAGGATGAACTTTTGACTCAGCTGCAAGAACTAGAGGATGAGGCCCTCCACGAGCGGCTTGCAGGGGCGGACCATGTACCAATGCACATGCCAGAGGGTGCTGCCAGGGTTGGGGAGAGTGAGCAATACACTTTTGCTTCAATTGCTTATTCATTGGTGTTCATGAATTCCTAGGACAACCTGTGGCCGTTACCGAAGACGATGAGGAGGCTGCGCTCAGACAACTCCAAGCGGAGATGGCTATGTAGCAACGGTTCATTTGCTTTGGGTCTTCCTTTCCTTCCCCCACACATCTCTCACTGTTTTAATATCAATGTACGATTCATAATGATTTGGATGCTTGGACCGGACTGCGAAAGCAAGATAGACATACGTATGTGTACATGAGCTGAAGATTATTATAAGACGAGTCTGGTGTAATTGCGACGATGTGGATGCATTAAGTTAAGACAGTGTGTGCGAGAAAGCAAGACCCGAAATATGAATAAGTCTAGGAGCGGGGCTACGACATCGTCCCCGCTGACCGAAGACCGAGCACTCGTCGTACATCCGACGTAAACCGTAGAGAGTCCAGAACCGGTAGCAAGTCGAGCAAAGCCTCGTCTGAAGGATCATGTGTCCAACCTTCTATTGGAATGCCGTTTGCTGCTCGAACGTAAGCACGCTGGAGGCAAAACCATCAGGGAAACGGACCTTCGTTGATACGATAGCTAATGGGGGAGTTGTCGATGAGACAGACCCGAGACAAATCTGGATCTACAACGGACAAATCTTTTGTGTAGGAACCGTTGGGTAGTTGAGTACAAGACTATGAATGGTATGAGTGGGGGATGGTCCTAGCAAGCGCGGATAGCTCACATCTCGAAAAAGTCGGTGGGCAAGAATGCCCCGTCCAGCATCGAGCCAATCGATGACTGGATCTGCATATTCCTGCATCGAAGCGGTGAAGATGACCAGTGTATACCATCCAGAAACCTAAATATTAACGCGTGAATCGAAGGTTAAACAAGACAGAAAGTTACTAACAGTCCGGAGGAAGAAGTCTACGAACGGCCGCTTGTAAACGTGGTAAAGAGTGCTATGACCACCGAGAACAACCTCAACCATATGACCCGAGCCTTTGTTTCTGTTAAAAGCTCCCAGGCCGAGAAAGCCTGTGCTGCTATTACCGGACAGCAATGGCCGAGATGTAGAATGTATGAGAGTTTCGTCGAGATCGAGCACTAGCGTCTTGGGTAAGTGAAACGGTGTTTTCCGCGTGGTATAGACTGTCGGAGTCGAAGAGCGGGATGGGGTAGAAACATCGGTTCCCTGTGGGAGCGTGGAGGGAGTGGATAACAGACTGCGGGATGGTAAAGGAGATTCTGGGGGGGAGTCGTGGGGTATGGGCGCGTCTGGAGGAGAACGAACCGTTGACATGTATAAAGGATGGTTCGGACTGGATGGGGAGGGTGACGCGGAAGGGGAGGATGTGGACTGCTCATCGGAGGTTTCATCGTCGCTGCTGTCCTTCTCTATTGTAGGAGAACCGTCCTCTGCAGCAGCCTCTCTACTTCTCCCAACCGTTCGCCCGGTTAAAGAGGTCCACGCGGCGCGTATAGTGTCCCATGCCAACATAAGAACCCGGACAATGAATGTCCGGTGCAGAATAGATTCGAGACGGGCCACTACAGGTGAGGTCTCCAGAGACACCGATGCCGCCGATGCGGGCGATGCGGGTTGCGGCCGCTGCAATGATGCAAGGGCAATGAAATCGGCAGGCGACGAGAGGGAGCGCTTGGGGCGTGCATTTGGGGGTGAGGCAGACCCGGAAGGCTGGGATGGGAGAAGGAAAGACTTTGTGGACCAAGTCTGCACGCGGGGGAGCGAGGAGGACTCGGAGCCAGTTGCCCTGCGGGAACGGGCTATTTTGTCAGTGATGAACGGGTCGTGTTCGGTGGTCGGGGTCGACGGGGGCGTCCGCGCGGACGCCAGCGCGTCGAACTGACGCGAAATATAAGTAAGAGAGTTCATGCGACGTCGACGTTCATGAGGCCGCTGGTACTAGCACGCTCTCGTACGATCGTCACGGACAAGACGAAATTGATGCAACACAAAACACAAACACGTTCGTCCGTCCAACCCAAGGTCCAACCGTCATACATTTACGCCCTCCGTGCTTCTCGTCTTCGCTCTCTCCTCCGCACTTCCGTCAATTGAGAGATCGGGCGTGAACCCCGGTGAATATTCAGCCCTCGCGGAAGTTACAACATGTACCGGAAACCCCGCGTTTTCACTCCCGCTTCCTCCTCCTCTTTATCCAGTTTACGGTTCGCCGAAATCAGAATCTGCCTGAAGAAAGAGAGAAGGAGTTGAAAGATTGAAGCCTCTGTCAAGAGAGAAACTGGCCTGAAAAAGAGGCACATCACAATCGTCGTCCCGGAACAGGCTGAAACTTGAGTCAGTAGCCTCAATCTGCGGGCAAAATGCGTACGGACCTATGCAGATTGCATAGCTGTTGCGATATGTCGGCCCCCATGTACTCGGCCACACATATCTGGGCCATAATCAGTGGCCGTTCTTGGTGGTGGCGAACAGGCAAACTCACGAGCCTGTCAAATCGTTCAACGTAAATAAATTAGTAATGTTCAAAGGGACTCACCAGCAATATTGCCTAGTTGACTGAACGCGTTCATCAAAGCCAGAGCTACAGCTCGCTTCGAGGGTGGACGAGGGAACGAGTTGCTCATCCAGGCATACAACACTAGAAAAGTCTCTTGCATCCTTCTCGCAGACCACTAGCATTGTTGGGACGCACCCACAAAGCCAGCATATGACTGAGCCATCAGGAACCTGACAAAGGTGAAGCCGGGCCCATCTTGTCCGCATGATTTTACTTACAATGATATGTACCGAGCCGCAGTGTTCATTGTGGAAATTGCGATTACGAACCCAAGTATTCCGAGGGAAAAGGATGAGACCATGTGGTAGCAACGCTCACCAACCTGGGCCGCTCGTTCAATTGAAAACAAAGTTTTCGATTCGAGACGAACTTTATCCGAGTGCCTGTGTTGTGAAAGGAGAGTAAGTACCCTATTCAAAGGGAGGCCGGATTTGACTCGCCGAGCCAACATAAACGCAGCCGCGGCGGCAACGGCGAAAGGCGGAGCACTAGATTGAGGCCTTTGAGTACGGAGTAGATTCTCAACTCTCCAAATTCACCAGAGCAAAAGGGTCACTGTCGGATTAAACCCCAAGGTCATGCTGAGAGTCGGGAAGAAGGCATTGAATGACCTATGCATTTTTCCCCTCCGAGGTCAACTCTGACCATGTTAGTCTACCCAGTACTCACAATGCCACCACTTGTGCGGTGAGTGCAAACGCGAGCCACCACACACGCCAATCCGACAGCGCGAGCCATAGTCCGGTCAAAGGGCCTCCATGTTCTGTCTCGGATTGGTCACCTACCCCGGCGTCTTCTGTCATGCGCAACAGAGCTAGCTCGCGTTCCTCCGGTGAAAGCCACTTAGAGGTAGCAGGGAAGTCGGGGAGGATAAAGATGGCTAGGGCGGCCACGAAGACAGTCAATGCTCCCTCTGTGATCAACATAAGAATACGGGTTGGTACGCGTCCTACAAATCATCACCGATATAAAACAACCACCTAGACACCATTTTATTGGTAAATATATCTCGGTCAAAAGAACAGAACTTACCTCCAAGCAGCATGCCCAAGCTTGCCCTGCATCCCAGCGAGGATTCCAGAGGCCATCAATGAGCCGAATGCATTGCTGATTTTATTTTAGATGGTTTTAGGTTAGGGGTGTGAACAAGTGGACCTGATGATATTGCCGCAGTATAAAATGGCAGTTCTGAGGCCGATTTCGTCACGCTTGTACCACTGCCAAGTAGAATTATGCGATCATCCTGACCGGACGAACCACGGCAATACCTTGGAAAGAAGGAACAACGCCCCACTAGAGATGTACTGTTAGACGCGGACAAGGAATAAAACACGAATCCTGACGGGAAAAACGCAGCCTCGACGAAGCCGAGGAAGAAACGGGTCAGCAAAGCACCAACAAAGCTAGAATTACATCGTCAGATGGAATAAACGAGAATAAATGACCCGACTTTGTGGTGATGCCTGGGATCGAAGTGAGTGATGAAAACGGTATCAGAATTGAGAGCACACCTGTTAAGCATGAAATCATGCCCCAGACCATCATGCAGACTGGTAAATAAAGAGAAGGGGTCCCAATCCAGTTCAAAAACATATTACTGACGGGAGGTGTCAACCGCAAGAGCCAGCAGTAAAGAGAAAAATAAATTTACGACGGGATCTGCATGATGATGTAGCCGACATAGAGGATCTGTGTGAAGGTTTGGTTGAGTTGTTCGGTGGATATCACCAGTACTCACGGACAAAAGCGTCGGAAATTCTTGGTTCTTGAGGTGTAGATCCGCTTCGAGCCCCCGCTTTCGAGCGGCGCTGGGGTTCTGCAGTGGGTGCGATATTCAAAGGAGTCTGACGAGAACCTACGCAGCATTATTCCGGTCAATCTGGACTATCGCATTAGCCGTAGAGAATTGTAAACAGCATGCGCTCACATAGTTCAAGATGTAGATCACGATGAGGATGCTCATTCGGAGATCAATCTTGCGCAAAAGTTTCTTCTCCAGAGCGCGTCGTTCGGGCGAGAGCAGCTCTGCCGAAATATTATCCTCTGAAGCATGGCCTTTTTCAAGCGAGGACGACATGGAGGTCTGAGACGAGGTCCGACTTGGATGTTCACGCGACTTGTACGCATCTCAGGTCGTTGATCGTATTGATCCGAGTCGGTGCGGGGCCCCGCGTCACGCGTGTCGCGTCGACGCGTTGTTTGCATAAGCTTCAAGTTGCCATCAACCTTTCAACAACATGGACGCGGACGAAATCGGCGCGGTCCTCTCTCCCGGAGACCGTATCGCTGCTTTCCTGCTGTCGCTCCCATCTCTGGCTCGGGATGCTCTGGATTCGAACGACTGTTGTCCGATTTGCCTCACTTCTTTCGAAGCCTTGCTTACCGAGTCCGCCTCGGCGCACAACGATGAAGGTGGTGTGACGAAGCTCAACTGCGGCCACGTATTCTGCAGAAAGGAGTACGTCCAATGTATCATCTCGACCGAATACATGAAGCTCATCTTACGAATTGCAGCCTATTGGAATGGATACGAAATCTGGTAAGCGTCCAACCAAATGAGACAGTCGTGGCCCCTCAGCCATTCCCTCTACTCGCACCTCCTTTAATTCTAACTGCGCACACAGCATGGAAGTTGCCCGACCTGTAGGGATTTGTTTCTTGACATCCACCCCCCGGGCAGTGACGACGAATCCTCAGACGGCGGAGGTGTGTGGACGTTCACTTCGAGTTAATGCTGCGAGCTTCATTGACCCGGGGTATCTCTGTTTGCTCTTAGAATACGTGCCAGACGATGACGACGACGACGATGAACAAGACGCTTTCATAGACACCTCGGACGGCTTTACCGAGGGAGACTTCGAGATGGATCTTGACTCGGACGATATATGGGAGCGTAGTGATGGCGAAGAAATGGAGATAAGCGCTGAATCTGAACCGTCCTCTGAAGGGGACGACCACGACGGGGGTATGCAGCTACTTCCAGATAAATAACCTCTTTAACTGACTCGAATGTTGTAGGTTTAACTGTGGAAGTTAATGTTCCAGTCGCCGAGGACGATTCGTCCGACGAAGTCCAGGCAGAAGAACCAAAGTGATGAACCCAAGAGTGTCCTCCTATCTATCACATATGTATTAGACCGCCATTTTTTTGGCTGCATCTCGCAATTGCTCCTTGGATAATATACACTGTATCGGCCCTGTATTTTATGATTTACACATTCACAGTGCTGCTGAGGAGATCGTTAATAACGACGTCCTCTTTCCCGTTCTTCCAGACGCCGCCAAATTTACCACTCCACTTGGATCCTTTCCCGCCTCCCTTCACCCCTAGCTTTGTTTTCAGAGCGTCGCCAACCTCTTTAACACGCTTATCATCTGACCCAAGGATAAACACGACGTTTGTGTTGGTCGCTATTTGGGCACTTGGGGAAGAGGATAGGATGATTAAGTAGGGAGTCTCTATTCCAGACTTGGCGACCACCTCCGAAAAGGCAGATGAGATGGCGGTTAAAAAAGCGAGGACGGTCCCGGAGTCATCTGTGCGGTGTAGGTGCTTCTTGAACATGGTGTCGCCGCCTTGCATCTCGCGCGCGAGATCGGTAGCAATGTATTTCGCGAGTTCGAGCTCTACCTCTTCTATCCGCTTTGTTGCATTCCTGCGGTCGTCCACGACCTGTGCAACACGCTCGGGGACATTGGGAGTGCCGCAGGATAAGATTGCAGCCGTCGAGGTTAGATACGTGTGAGTGGACACTAGGTGAGCGATCAAGCGAGGCCCAGCCAAGAAATTAAGGCGCGCCACGGTCGTCGAGGAGCGAGATAAAGCGTCAGTGTGGGGCAAGATAAATAATTGAAGGTTATTCAAACTTGGGAGATGAGTCCCACAGCATCTAAAATGGTGATATAAGACAGCCTCCAAAGTTGACCCAACTGCGACGTACGGATTTCGGTCCACGCCGTCTATGACCACAACTCTATTTACACCGCCCTGTAAATGCATTCAACAAAATAATTGCTTCGCCAAGTGGTCCAAACTGACGGTATAATCTTCAGGAAGGCCCCTGCCGATTGCACGACCACTTTCCAACTTTTCAACGGGTTTTATGGATTTAGCATGGAGTTCTTCGACCTCCACGTGAACTTTCCTGCCTTCGAGTACGAGTCGGTTGGCTGCCTCCTGTATCATTGCGATTTCTTGAACAGTCATCCCTCTGGGGATCTCAACGTAGCACCTGTATCGGGGTGACTTCTTGAACAGTCATCTAGTTTTTAAATAGGCGCACGGTGCAGGATAAGACGTGAGTGACCACGATAGCGTAGGAATATTCAAAAGGGTCTCCAGTAACGCAGAAAGAAGGTGCTGTGAGGTGTGCAATGACATATGGTCGTAACGTCTGTCGAATCCTGCCTGGTCTAATTCGACCTTGACCTTGGCGCCAGGAGCAAAGGCACGTAGAGCACTGTCTACATTGCCATCATGCACCCGAACGTAGTGGATGGCTTTGCCTCCATGTCTCTTTGACTGGAGTACAGCCCAGACGGTTCCTCCGGGGACATTTTAGACTTGAGGAGATGACAAGACAAAATGATGTCAACATACCATCAAATAAAGTCTGGATTATTCCAGTGTCGGATGGTTGACCACCTTAACCAGCTGAAATTACTCTGCCAAGCTAGCAGTATAAGAAACGAAAATACGCACCCCCTTCGGGAAAGATGACAGTATCGTTCAAGCAAACTTCGAGACAGATTTCGCCGGGGGCAATGGTGGGCGACAATACGGTCTTCTTGGCGTTCTTACCCTTGGGAGGCGGTGGGGGCGAGGAGAGTGCACTGGTAACAACCGTCGCATCCAGCTGTCGCAGCAATGGTTCACGTTGACATGCCAGTATTCCGACGGGCGTCGAGTGTCCTGCGGTGGCCTTTTCTGCATCGCAAATCCGCTCCCGCAAGACGGGGGAAAGTATTCGGTGGTATGTTGAATCAATCGACATGCGAGCCACTTTGGAAAACGAAAGCCTGAAGCTATGCCGAAGATCACTCACAAAGCCAAACCGGACTCCGGCCCGGCGCTAGCACGCCTGGCACCATCCTCCTTCAACCACTTGGCATCGTGGCGGCGCCAGTACACAATCATGGACGACCACGACGACGATAGACAGGATAGACCGCTGCTTTCTGGGGACCCAGAGATAGATCCTGATGCAGCTTTTGGCGGAAAACTGGCTAGAAAACAACTCGAAACCCGACTACTTTCAAAGCTAGACACTCGAATGTCGATTCTAGTTCTGATATATATACTTAACTGTGAGTGGGTGACGACGAGACAATCGGCTGCCATGATTGACCGTCAGTTATCCAGACATAGACCGTAATAATGCATCGTAAGTACATTGATTCTGGTCATTACCACACGGTTCGAACGAAACGCGGTATACGGGAACAATGTGGCGCGCTGTTTTCAATCTTTCTTCGCTAGCTGCTTTAGCGTCACAACTAACGGCTCTTCAGCGCCGCACGGCTCCATGGTTTTGAACGAGATCTAAAATTAACTGGAGCTCAATTTGCTTCCACGCTCTCTATCCTATACGTCGGCTACTTGCTCATGCAAATCCCTTCCAATATGCTGTTAAATTATATTGGAAGGCCATCGAGATTTCTGCCACTATGCATGATGGCTTGGGGAGTATTGTCCTTTGCAACCGGTCAGTCATTACATCGTGCTCACCGTTAAATACCAGATCACCTTATTCCTTGCCTTATTCAACTGCCAGGCTTCACTACCAAGTTCACCCTTCATTTCCTAGGAACATTCATTTTACTCAACTCCATTGCATAGCTTCACGGGAGTTATGTATACCAGATTTTTTATAGGTACATTTCGAGAGTTCTACGTGTGTATGATCTGAAGCTTGCCCAGGGTTCACCGAAGCAGCATTCTTCCCGTGAGCGTAATATTATTTCATCGTTAAGCACTGTCTGACGATTCAAAAATAGGGGAGCATGGGCGAGTAGCTTCTCAGTCGAATCCGAAAATTTTAACCTCGCAATATTCTTTAGTTCCTCATCTCTAAATGGTACAAGCGAGGGGAGCTGTCGCAAAGAACAGCTCTTTTGTCATGCGGTGTATGCACTCCCTCAGTTTTCGTTCGCTGTGGCTCGCTTACATTTCGCAGAGCCTCATCAGCAATGCATTCGGTGTAAGCCGTATACCGACGATTATATCTACTGCTGTCACCTAGTCTTCTTTAGTCTCTTATCGCTTCTGGAATCCTCGATACCATGGAAGATGTAGGGGGCTATGCATCCTGGCGCTGGCTTTTTTTTATAGGTGAAGCTTTTTACATTGCAAATCGCACAGGAGCTGATTTATGTAACGAAGAGGGAGCCATGACTGTCGTTGTGGCATTCAGCGCCCTTTTCATATTACCCGACTTCCCGGAAACCCCGTCAATGTGGCTTTCTCCGGCAGAGCAAGCACTTGCCCAACGACGCATGGTAGAAGATGCTGGAATGGACGAGGACCTGATCCCGAAGCAAGGGTCTATCTCTGGGTTGGTCCTGGCACTCTCCGACTGGAAAGTCTGGTGTAAGCAGCTTTTCACCATGCATTTAAGTATCTTAATAACACACAATATAACCCAGGGCTTGCCCTCACCCTCACCAGTATCGTAATGTCACTCAGCTTCAATGCGTGAGTAGAGGCGCGGTCAGTTTTTTTCTGTTGCTAATCATTAAAGTTATTTTCCCACCCTGGCTGAAACAATGGGCTACGGGAAGACGTTGACGTTGTTGTTATGGCAAGTACACGTACTTATCGTCTCCTGTGGAGGCTGAGCCTCCTCAGCGCTCCTCCATGGTTCTTCGCCACATTTGTCAGCTTCGGGGTATCACGGTACTCTCTGTTCTTGGTCCTTGGCGTATGCACCTATTTTGTTTCGCAGACATTCTGACCAGGCAGGTGAGAGATTCTGGCACATTGTGGCCCCGCTATTAGTCGGAATCCTGGGCTTCCTTCTCGCAATGTCAACCATGAACGTGATTGCTCGTTATATTTCCCTGTAAGTTGGCCGTATCTTCGCTGAGGGGGTTTTTACACTTCGATTCAGGTTTTTAATGGCACAGTCGTACGCGGGGTTTATTACTTACTTGTCGTGGGCCTCTGGAACCATACGGTCATCTCACAAGCGGGCCGTCGCGCTGGCGTTGATCAATATGGTATCATCCAGTCGCTCCAGAGACGCGCTTCATCGGTATCTAACTCGTGCTTCGTTCCAGGTATCATCCTTCGGGAATATTGGTGGAGCGTGAGTGGTCTGTTCACTGTTTTGTGTGGCTTGCACCGATCTCTGCAGATACATTTGGCCTTCGGCATGGGGCCCGAGCTATCGGGCCAGCTACTCGCTTTGCACTTTCGCCAGTGCACTAGGGATTTTGCTTTGCTTCATGTTCAGGTAGAGAGACGTTCTATTGTTTTATTGTACCTAACTCGCTTGCTCGAAGGCAACACCTCGCATTTTTGAATACGGAGGCCGAGGGGAAGGAAGCTGAGATGGACGAGCCCATGGGTTATAGATACCTTCTGTGAGCGGAAGAGCTCAGAGGATATAAAGTAGATTTTATTTTGGCCGGCGAAAATTCGGAATCCCGTCGGCTAGATATAAGCTTCTCTTCCGGCCCGCTGTGGCCCGAGAATTGGCCCGAGATGTGCTTAAAGTCGTTCGTTCCAACTCCCAGGCTTGTCGTTCTGGAATCGTTGTGGCACCATGAGTCGTGCCCTGCAAGATTGGACTTTTACACAGGTCGGCGGCGGTGAAGGCACCAAGGATGGCGAATGGCTCCAAGTCTCGCAATTCCCAACCACTGTCCACGTCGAGCTTTTGCACCTCAAGAGAATCCCTGACCCCGTTGGTTCCCCCGAGTCCGTCTCGGTCTACACTCGATTGACCTACATATCTTATAGTTCAGTCGCACTGCATGAATGGGATGTTCAATGTCTGTCTTTGCCATTGCCGCCCGCACTATTCAACTGACACATGTTTAATCGCAGGGGTTGGGGAAAGCCGATGGGCGTTCAAAACCGAGTTCGACGTCAGCGCAACAGATCTAAGCACTGTCCACTCAGATCTTTACTTTGAGGGACTGGACACCTTCGCACAAGTTACCCTGAACGGCAACAATATTCTCGAGACTTATAATCAATTCTTGTCATACCGAGTTCCTGTGAAAAGTTACCTGGAAGTTGGCAAGAATGAGTTGGTCCTGAAATTCGACAGTGCGTATCTCAGGGTAGGCACATCACCTCTTTTGCCATACCCCATCCATCCATTTATTCAGGGGAGAGAACTTGAGAAGAAGCACGGGAAATTCAACCTGTGGAACGGAGATTCCAGTCGTCTGCATGTCAGGAAAGCCCAGTACAATTATGGATGGGATTGGGGTTCGTTATTTTCACTCGTGCACTCCAACATCACTTGAAACATGGTCCCTTGCTACACAGGTCCTGTTCTAATGGTGCGTGCTCTACCAGCTGCGTAGGACGATTCAATCTCAAAATTCATTTAGACTATAGGCCCATGGAAGCCCATCAGCCTTCAATGCTACGAGAATCGAATTACTGATCTTGATGTCCGGGCTCAGGTCTCCGAATCGTTGGAAGTTGATCTAACCGCAAAGGTGTCATTCGAGAAACGACAAGGATATGCATCGTTTGTTTTAAAACGTCCAGATGGATCTGTGGAAGTGTCCAGCCCCGAAATGCCCACAGATAACGGCAACTGTGATGTTTCGTTCACGTTCCCGTCTGGGCAACTGCAACTTTGGTATCCGGTGAACTATGGGGAGCAGCCACTCTATACTGTGGAGGTGTTCATCACGGACCTGGTAACATTTACTCTCGTGACAGGAACCGAGTTAATGCCCTTGATATAGGAAGGAAACGTTCTGGACTCCCAAACACAAAATATTGGATTGCGACGCGTCCGCATTGTGCAGGAGAAGCTCATTGACGAAGATGGTCTAACGTTTTTGTTCGAGGTCAACAACATCCGGATGTTTTGTGGAGGTCAGCTCCAAGTTTGGATCGGCTGATGTTGGAAATTTCAACTGCTCCCCAGGCTCGAACTGGATACCGGCAGACTCGTTCTTGACAAAGTCAGTAGAACCTTGAGTGATCAACCTGTACCTAACGAATCTTTAGCGTTACCGCGGAACGATATCGAGCTTGGCTTCAGCTTCTGGTGGACGGAAATCAAAACATGGTGCGGGTATGGGGTGGTGGGATCTATGAGGCGGATGCATTCTATTCAATATGCGACGGTGAAACCAAGCCAATTTTCATCTCGAAGCATTCCATACTGATAGTTGTCGCAGAACTCGGGAGTGAATGCATCCCCGTCGACAAAGAACAGTACATTAATATCTCTATTAGTTCTCGTTTGGCAAGATTTTATGTTCGGATGTGGCCAAGTACCAAATTTTTATATTCTTCTCATGTTTCGATATTCACACTATGCAGTACCCGGCATATCAATCATTTTTGGACTCTGTGAAGATCGAGGCAGAGCAAAATGTAAAGCGACTGCGGCACCATCCCTCCGTCGTCATTTTCGGTGCGCCGATTTCCCATATAGTCGGGAATTGTCTGTCAATAATTGAGGTTATATAGCTGGCAACAACGAAGGTCGGGCGACTTTCGCTCAAGCCCGACATCTGTCCGTTTGCTGAGTTGTGATTAGATTATCAAATCGCGGAATCACTCAATCTAGAGCTTGACTATTCCGACGAGAAATCAGATTATTTGAAAACCAACTTCCCTGCCCGCCATATTTACGAGCATCTTCTTCCGGCCGTGGTCCAAGAGCTGTCGGACATATTTTATCATCGTGGATCTCCCTATAGCGGACAGGGCAAGCTGACAACGGACCAGGCCTATGGGGATCTGCACCAATGGCGCGTGTGGCATGGGTGAGACCGACGGCGATGACTGAATTGCTCTTGCTGACTTCCCCGTAGCTCTCAAGAGTCTTGGCATGCGTGGGATTCGTTGGCGGGGCGCTTCGTTTCTGAATTTGGAATGTACGTCTCGGAGTGCGGTTTGCACACCTAGAAGATAAACGACGGTACACAGGGAAGGCTTTCCCAATATCCGGACCGTCGATTACTGGCTTGACGGGGATAAATCTGAAAGGTATCCTCAATCAAGGTATTTTTTCCCCCTCTTGATTCATTTCTTCGTCCTGAATTTTGAAGGATTAATAACAACCACAACAAGGCGGATGGGTTTGAAAGGAGATTGGCGGTAGGTTCTCACTCCCTCGATGCTGAAGAGTACCCAGACTTTGGGGCACGTGACGGTCGTGTATCAGTCGCGCTGGGCCACTGCGGCTGGGGGAACACCTTTCCTCCCTCCTTCTGCCTAACGGCAAGGAATGTCTCCTGCGCACTGGCGGTGTTCCCCCCAGACCCCCCTCCTTTGGCCTGACGGCAAATCTTTGTATTGTTGTTTCCGGTGCCTACTCATACGGCAATTTAGTGCTACCTGATCGAAAACTTCAAGCATTCATTCGAAATGGAAAGGCATGTGTGCTTGCAATTCTAGTTCAGCCTATCAACGGAGATATCGATTAGCTTCGTGTTCTACACCCAGATAATGCAAGCGGAGACACTTGCAGCCGCTTACCGTCTTTGGAGGCATTAAAATTCATCATTATCAATATTTTAAACGAGAAATTAACTTATTTTTTAGACGTAGGTGGGCGGGGAAGGGCCGAGAGTACACTGCCGGTGCTCTCGTTTGGCAAGTGCGCAACATGCAAAGCGCGGCGGTCTTTGGCTTATGTTGCACAGATCAACGATTGTTGGCCGGTCACTTCATGGAGTATCGTGGACTACTTCCTTAGGCCCAAACCTGCCTACTTCGCCATTGCTCGCGAGCTGCGCCCTTTCACAGTTGGGATGGCCCGCAAGGACAAACAGTCATTCCCGAACGAGTTGTCGTCCGCCCAGTTCACAATCGAAACAATCCTCGAGATCTGGGGCACGAATAGCACCTTGTCAGACAAGAAGGCTACTCTTGAAGTAACCTCATTTGACCTGCACTCCGACTGCTGGCGGGACAAGTGGTCGCAAGAGGTAGTATTGAAGGCCAACTCTAGCACAGAGTTGCACAAAGGCACCCTTCCTGGGCAGCCGGTCCGGACGAAGAACAGTCAACCAACGAAGACTATAATTGTGTCCGCCCGACTCTTGGGCGACAATGACGAGGTTCTAGCGAGATACAGCAACTGGTAAATATTGACTTTGAATCACTATATGCTTAAGCTTATAATTGTAAGGCCCGAGCCGTTCAAATTCATTAACTTCCCTCCGGATACAGAAGTGAAGGCAGTCGTGTCCTCCAATGGACAGTCGGTCACCCTGTCGACAAACAGACCAGTGAAGGGGATAATTATCGATGCAGCGGGGCCAGACGTCAAATGGAGTGATCAAGCAATCGACCTCGTCCCGGACGATCCACAAACCATCAATACTGTTGGTCTCGACGGACGAGAAGTCAAGGTGAGGTATTTAGGAGATGGAACTGCTTGAACGCACGAAGAGTGTCTATTGAATCTGTACGATATAAGGATATGTATGGTCCAGGAGGGAAATGTACAAGCGTCATTATACGACGACGATTAAAAGCCACCAGGGAGATATCAGGGTAATGGATGAGGTAAATTTACAAAGGCTATGCAGCGTGCCCGGGGACATGACCTGAGGTTAACAGAGAAGTAGTCTATGTAGTTGCTCCCGAAAAGAGCGAGGGGAAAGAGCGCATAGAATACGTTAGGAAGTGCGTGTATCGTCTGGCTCTACATGATAATGCATCTGTTCGCGGGAGGTTCGGCCTGGTTATTCGGGGTCCGCTTCTCGATCTCACTTAAACAAAGTTCGAAGACCTTGGCTAAAATTATACATTGGCAATGGTCAAGGGTGTAGCGGGGACAATACGACTGACCGACGTTAATATTGCTCTTTGCACTCGTCTCGACCCACGCGGCGTCGTTCGTCTTGGCTAGCTTTTGCCCTTCTTCGGATTTGACCTGTCGGCTATTATGGCCGTTAGAACCGCATTAAACACGGAGAGAAGCTTCGCCCCGTTGACGCGCACCTTTTCTCGAGGTCGACCTTGGACCCAACGATGACGCATGGTATGTTGGTGACTCCACAAAAGTCAATGATCTTGTCATAAACAATCTGGATCATGTCGAACGAATTCCGAGAGCTGACAGAGTAAACCTGGTGCGCGGTTAGTTGGGTCGGAGGGGAAGATAGAGAGCACATGCAAGGACGTAGCCATGGATGCCAATAGCATGCTTAGAGTTAAGGATGGAGAACTCGTCCTAGCAAGAATGGTCTGTCATCATGCCGTGGAAAACGAATCCATGAACTGACCTGGCCGGCGGTGTCGATGATTTCGCAATCATATTTATTACTCTTGAAGTCGATTGTCTTTGCAAACGTGGATTCGATGGTCGGGTAGTAGGACTCGACGAATTCATTTTGACAATATTGGATTATTAGCGAGGACTTCCCTGCGGGTTGCAACCAGATTATGGTCATGTTCCAAGGATGAAAGGGAGGCAGGCACAGAGAGTAGTTAAAGGGACGGCGGTCGATCAGCACGCGCATAGTTGACGACTCGAGAAGCATACCGACTGAACGGGACCCCAGCACCGCGATCCTTCGTTTATTAGCAGACATTCGTGCGGGGAGAGCGGTTGAAAAGGGCGGTTATACTGCTGCAGATAAGAAAGAGGGTGCGTGGGTCCTGTAGGTAAAAACAGGCGCCGGGTCGTCTGAGCAGTCTCACCGTGACCAAACTGATGTGCGACGCCTAGGGGTGTGTCGATGGTCTTGTACCTCGAGGATATAAATATGAGGGGGCTGAAGAGTACGCCGTCTCCTCAGTTTGAAAGGCAACGCAGAGTCGATGCCATACGCGGGGCAGCAAGCGGGGTGACAATCACAGATTGGTCACACGCTCTCCGCCAGCAGTGAATATGTATGTAATTGGATGGCGGGCGATTTACTCAGTACATGGTAATCTAAAGCGAATCATACGGAGAAAATACGGAATGTATCTTCCTCCGGCTACAGGGCACCCATATGTCAGTGTCCCGCGTGCACACGACACGACTAAACTCACCGACACCGACACGACCGCGTCCTCGGCCAACATTACCGCTGCGGACGGGGGAATGTCCACCGAAGTAAGGGTAAAAGGCGCCGAAGTGGTCACAGGGCGAAAGAACAATCGCCGCCGCTTATCAACAGTCTTTTCTTCAATCATTCGATCCGGTGAGGTAGAAAGCGAGTTGAAGTCGAGAATTTGGCATCGAGCGCGGTCCGTCTGAATGATACAGCGCTGCCCGTACACAAAACAAACCCAAGGATCAGGGAGCTGGGAAACGCGGAGCATGCGGGTCCTACGAGGGCCCCAGTTGTCCCAAGCGAGTGTGCGATTCTCTCCGCCGTCGGGGAAGCTGTCCATCGTATTGAGCAGAGTGGAAAGTAGGAAGCAGAGCATGAATGTCGGCTCGGTTGCCTGGAAGGTTTCCCACCTCCGAACAGACATCACGAATAACCGATCTGAGTGGGATACTGCAAAGGGCTCGTCGAGGTTATGATCTGCGGGCCATGATGAGGCGGGTTCAGTTTGTATCATCATGTCTATCTCGGTTACGTCTTGGAGAGGACGAGAAAGCGCTGGGAGTCGGAAAGAAAAATAGCCAATCATGTCGCTTATATGCCCTTCAATGTCCAGGACTCTGAGTTCGGGCTGTAAATCGGTAGAGAGGGCGGCAATGACAAGCCTTCGATTATCCAGAAAGGCAAAAGATGTCATGTCGTCTCTGCGTAGGTGCTTCAAGGTTGGACAAACTTGTCAGTGAAGTAAGTGTATTGTTTGAAAGCAACAAACCTTTTTGATGTTGCCGCTTTTCCATTCCCAGACAAGAAGCTCGACGTCTTCGTCGTCGTTTTCCACCATGATACCAATGTATTCACCGAAAATTCGGATCTGGAATGACATTGGGTCTGGCGTACCAACTTGTCGAGACAGAGATGGAGTACGGGCCGATGGATGAGAACGACCAGTTTGCAAAGAAAGTAGGTGGAGCACAGCGGTTGATTTTCTTTGGGAAAGTCAGATAAAGGTTTGAGCAGGATACACACGTACGAGGCGTTGAATTCTACGGCTAGGAGAAGATCCTGGGACAGATCCATGGAGAAATCCAACACAGCAACTGGCAAAGCGGCGATAGACCACTGCGCTTGGGGAATATGGCGAGTGGCAGACGAGACTCGAGTGAAAGAGAACCCCTTTTCAGGATGGTAGGACGCCAGCACATTGCCAACGAGCTCCCACAAGTCGCCGTCCATTTCGATCTTGCATGAGTGGCTCTTCGTCCAATCAAAACTGGCCCATGCTGTCTGGTAGCCCTTGAGCATTTCGAGACGAGTGGCAGAGCCGGAGGCAGCCTGTCCATCGCGCAGACCGGCGAGTTCTAGCTGGATTTTGTATTGCAGAGCCGAGGACTGCTGCAGAATGCGGTAGAATTGGTGAGAGACCTGGGAGGGATAAGACTCAAATAGCTAGGAATGCGGGTATGTGACCTGGGAGAAGCGGACAATGGCTAATGCATCGAGGCAGAGACAGATGGCCTCGACGAGCTCTGGTGGTATTTTTTGGAGACTGGCCATATTTGGTTTCGCTTGACCTTTGCCGCCGCATGTTACGGGCACGTGACGCAGTTCGACACGAAAACGCCCAAACAGGAAATCGCGACTTGGACCAACCCACACCGTCTAAAAGACTAGCCTCCACTAGCCACCTTCTTGCTCTTTACAAAGTGTCCCAACCACCCGCTCTCTCGTAAATCATGTCCACTACCACCACCCCCAACGATTCCCCCATCTCTGCCCCCATCCAGCCACTCCACAATCCCGCACAGGCTGCACACGTCGTCGTGCCAAAGGCACCGCTAGGAAACGTCGGCAACCAGCCTGCTGGAATGGGTGCAAAGGCCCTTCTTGCAAAGAAGATGGCAAAGAGCCTGTGCGTCCCGAGCCGAGTCAACCTAGTGGCATGAGCGCCGACGCTGACTTTGTTTTTGCCAGGAACCCCACATATATCTCGCCGACAGACAACCTGATGACGCCGTGCACTCAGAAGCTCTCGGCGGCCAAGAAGAAGCACTTCAACAAGTTGGTCCACTGCCGTCCTTTGTTGCAGCTGTCTGCTGATCCTCGTGCGTAGGGGTACAAAGCCCATCCAGTTATTTGCCCAGCCAGAAGAGCGCACAGACGAAAGTGACGACGAATCTGGCTTGCAAGACCAGACGACGCAGCCGCCGCCGCCGCCCGCCATGGATGTCGACGACGAGAACCCATTCTAATCAATGGACGTACGCTCTGGATCCTCTTTACGACGCGTTACGATATCTTCTGCTGTACCACTTTTTTTTCTGGCTTCTCGATATAAGGCCATGTACTCGCACTTATTGAACCATTCGTTTGGTGGCAGTGCCACCCGATCATTCCTGACGCGTCTCTTGTACGCGCGTTCTCTTAACTTGCATTCCCATGGCCGACTTGCGTTCTCTGTTTGAAAATCCGCCCCACGACGCCGACGGTCTCGAGGCTCTTCGCGAGCGCATCAGCCAGATTGTGTCCGAGACTATTGCTCGAGGGGAGGAGCCCGCGAACCAGCTCTCCCCGGAGTATGTCATTTCTGTTACTCTACTTTGACTCGCATTAAGGCTTGCCCCCAGCGAGAGTCGAAAGCTCGTCTCCGGCCTTCCTCGGCTGACTGAGGAGCAAGTCCGCAACCTGGGTCACCACGGCAGGCGCCCCACTTCGACGCACTTTGCTGAACTGCTTATCACCGATCATAGATTCGCTTTGCCCAATCTGCTTCACCCCCTTTGCCGCCATCTTGGCAGAGGAGGAAACGGCACTGGCGATGGACTCGCCCGCGTATCCCACTGACGAACTCGGCGTAACCAAGCTGGCAGAAACATGGCAGTGCGGCCACTTGTTTTGCCGAAGAGAGTTCGTAACACCCACCCACCCACATCCAAGACTGCGCTGAGCACCGTAGATAGCATATCCAAATGGATCCATGGCGGTGTGCGCGCGCAGTAATTCTCGCAGGCCCTCATCTAACCTGCATACGTCCCAGCACGGATCATGCCCAATGTGCCGCCGCTCGCTTGCAGAATCCCATTCAGGCGACCCTGTCCAAGAACCGACGACCAGCCCTGATGATGCGGAACTGCTAACTCAAATTCGGGCCTACATGGAGGAACTGCATAGCAACGGCGCGGTCGCGTACGTTGACCATGAAGGTGATTTTCGCGGCTTCGGTGTGCCGCTGTATACACCGGCTGCGGGATACGACGATGATCGCAGTGAGTTCTCCGGGATGTATTCTTAGCTAGCAGCGATGCCTCTAAGCCTCGAATATTATTGTAACCACCAGGAAGCATTGGACGAGGCTATCTTATAAAGAGTGTATGATATTTGTATGTAGCTGCGTTGAAAGGCTACGAACACTGTGCGACAGGGATATATCCTTAAATATTTTTAGTAACATATGGAGAGCATGTACTGAGCATGTCCGAAATCAATCCAATGAATCAAAAAAGGAGCCCGCTGCGTGCGTGTGACAGTACTCAATTCCTCCGGCAGCATCTGAAAAGATTGCGCTTAAAGAAGTAGAACAGACACTGGTGCGGGGGTGAGCATCGAGCATTTATGGCATAAAGAAACACGGAAACGTACCCCTGTGAAGCGCACGAGGGCCAACGCGAACGTCGAGTACAGGATGAAGGCAAAGTAGATGTTTTGCTTCTTCTGCAGCTCGGCTTGGTTTTCCGACTCGTTGGAGCTCTCCAGCCCGTTCAGATTCTCGATGGCGATGGCGAGAGTGGCGTTGGACAGCATCCAGGCGGCCACAAGACGGGTACGGAAGGTTTCTAGAAGGGATGAAAATCGGGAGGAGGGAACAAGTCTGGAAAGAACTCACTGTTTTCGTCGTCCATGTTTGGCTTTTCAGGGACTTCTTTCGTCTCGATCTTGGTGATCGCACGAGTGACGGTCTCTTTGAAAGCCGCATCGACGTCCTCCTGGTTCTTGGTGGTGTCATCCACGACTGCAACGGCCTCGGTTTCGTGTTTTTTAGACGAAACTGAAGGCAGCGCCTCCGCCTTGTCGCTTCCCTTCGTACCCCACGAGACCTGGAACAAAGAAGTTCAGCAGAGTGCGCAGAATGGAGCAAACGACGTACATCGTGCAAGTTACAGAAGGCATAGACGTTCAAGACGTTCGTGAAACTTGGTGCAAGACCTAGCGAGTATAAATGAATCGGCCCAAGTTAACGCGCGAAACATGCATACAGAGATACGGGAAGAAGGACGTGAACAAATGCCAGGGATCGCGCTAGAAATTCGTGAGATGAGCAGAAAGCGAAGGTGTCAGGGAAACTCACATATAAGAAGGACGCGATAAAGTAAATGCCAAATGTTGACACCATCGCAGCTATCAGGGCGCCGACTGGTGGTTTGAAGAAAGTCGCGATGACCTGGGATGTAGTCTTGTTCGCCAATTCGCTGGGTATGTTCTGATAAAATGAGTCACCAGTGATATGAGGCGAACAAGTCGAACATACTGCGAAGGCCTTGCCCGTGAGCCAGAATGAGCAGACCAAAAGATACACCGCGAGGAACGCGTAAACCCATAGAGTTATCGTGTAGGCGGCTCGTTCACCCTTGGGACGATTACCAAGCGCGAGAACAAATTGCAGCGCCAGGAACGACAGGTAAATCCATTTGAACCCGTTATTAACCCAATGAGTCTAGTGAACCTGTCAGCGAGGTGCCTCGATAATAGGCAATGAACCATACAATGGTTGCCGTGCCAAAGATGATGATGCCTTGCGAGGGAAGAAGGTCGATGATGATGCTGAAAGTTAACCAGATGTTTGCGAGGGCAAACCAGGAGAAGATGAGGGAAAAGACATTGTACTGTTGCGATTATATTCAGTCACAGGTCACCATTCAGAACTCAACACGCACTATGGCTTGAATGTGGAGGAAGAACATGCGGAAAATTCCATGGCCAGATTTGTAGAACATGAAGAAGTTGACCAATGCATAGACCGAGGCGGCGAATGAACCGTTCAACCAACGTCGACGCTGGCCGATCAGTTCCACAGCCGTCTCGGGAACATCAGTCTCCGCCTTGCTCGGTTTCACATACGTCAGGGTCCATCTGTCGCCGGCTTTTGCCACAAGCTCGAAGCAGAGAATACGATCCTCAGCCAAGAACATGTTTTTCGTGAAGATGTTCATGCCATAGATACCCTTCTGCCCGAGTCGGTCCGCCAACGAGTGGTCTCCGTGGAAGTATTGTTCAAGCGGTCGGCCCAGAATAGCGCGATAGCGGTACGCCGAAAAGGCACCGGGTAGCACGGAAACATAGCCAAAACTGCTTTCCAAGGGCTTGTCTGCACCGGGATTAATACACAAGTCCCAGGAGTGTGGGAGGGAGCCTACCCAAGATGTTGGACATCTTATACTCAAAGTTCTGGGCTGCAACCAGAGGATTGAGCAGCTTTCTGCCCCCCTTGATCATGGCGTGAATTTCGCCACAGCATCCGCCGAGATGCGGGTCATTGTAGAAGGCCTCCCAAAGGTAATAGATCGATTTGTGGCCCGGCTTCGTACCCGCGTCGATCAAGACACATGTCTCGGGCTGCGAGGAATGAAAATGAGTACGGCCTCACTGCATACACCGAAAAATGCATGCCTTGAGTATCTTGCCGATGGCATTGAACAACCAACGATGAGAGTTGATCTTCTTTTGATTTTTGGCTTTGAGAACGAAAATGATCTGAACGGGGACCAAGTTATTGGCGTCACCGCTTTGAGGCAGAACAAGCTGCGGAGTCGCGTCGATTGACAGCTGCGTCGTGTACTAGGGTCCGCGTCAGCGAGGCTGGGGGCACGGAACGGGCGGAAGCTTACCTCGAAGATGTGGGCGACGGTTTCCTTTGAGTCGATCTCCTTCTTCATGACGCCGTCCTGGTACACGCCGACGGTTGCGAGGATATCGAGAACGCTCTTGTCCATGGGCTCGAGCCCGTCGACGATGAGGGCGACGACGATCTTCTGCCAGCCGGGGTTGCCTTCCTCTGCGGCGCGACGCCAGAACTTTGACTGCTTGGTCCTGCAAATGTCACGGATGTTGAGCATGACGCCATGGAGCGTGCGGGCATAGAGGGTCTTGTCCTCGTTGTACGACGTGACGGCGATGAGCAGCTCCGTGTCGCGGTTGTACTGCTTGGCGCGCAGGGAGTACCCATTGGCCTCTGTGAACTCGTCCGGGTCGACGGTGGCTGCGGTGTAGCGCATGTGGCTGCGGAGGGGCTGTGAGCGGGACCGCGGGGGGCGAACACGGAGAGCAGACTGACGAGAACTCGGTGGTGCCGGTCGAGCTGTAGTGGGGCTCGATGGCGCTGTGAATTGCGGTGGGGACTGGGTACTCTGCGATGAAGTTGCCGTTGGTGAGCTTTACTTTGCGGGTGACGCCGCGCTTGATTGTCTGGCGGCGCCGCCACGCGCTGTCCACGCCATTCGTCGAGGTGGAGACGACCGACTCTGGGCGGCCATAGGGGTCGCCATAGGCGTTTGGATCAATTGGACTGCGGAGGCGGGTAAATACTAGAGGCTGCGGGGGTGGACGCGAACGAACCCTGGGGGATAGAAGCCGCCGGTGAAGGACTCGCCTGCAGCGAGGGGCTGTTTCTCGACATAGTCGTCGTCCTCGTACTGGTCGTTGTTGTGGAAGTCGTGGGGGAGGGATGCGGTGCTCTGGTTGTACGGGGACGGGGCGTGGTACGGCGCGGGCTGGTCAGCGAACTGGGTGTGGCGAGGCCTGTCTGCGAAGGGGTCTCCGTAGGACGAGCCAGACGGCAGCGGGGGGCGGTTGTCCATGGTAGCAGGAGAAGGGCGTTGCTCGGGCGTGCTCCACCGTGCACGTTTTACTCTACTTATAATTATTTGTTGCCCTGTCGCATAGCATTCGCATTCAAGTCCGCAACTTTGCAATACTACACCTGCACTGCCTGCAATCGGGCCCGTAATTCGTCTCTGCGGCAGCGCATCAATGCATCCCAGCGCCCAGGCCCTAGCGCAAGTTCCCTGCTTGCATTTGGCACATGAAATCACCGGGTACCCGTTCTTCTCCCACCACCATGGCCGTCGTCCTCTACCGCTACGACGCCTCTCCCTTCAGCGTAAAAATCGACAATGTCCTCCTCCTCAAAAACATCCCCCACCAAATGGTCATCGTGAGTAGCGGAAACAACTCCCCACTCGAGATGTGCATCAGCAGCTGTGCCGTTAGGTTCAAAACATGCTGCCGCGCCCAGAAATCACCGACCTCCTTGGAGTTGGCTACCGCCGCATTCCTATTCTAGCGATCGGGAATGACATTTATTGTGATACAAGGTGACGCGTGCTCAGGCGATGCGCTCCGTCAGCTCACGCCCGCAGCCTCATCGCCTCTGCCCTCGACCGACGGTTCCCGTCCTCCAACGGGTACGGGACCATCTTTCCCAACAAGAAACACGGTGGAGGCGCGGACACCGGTCTCGTCAAGGTGCCGATTCCGCGCAGCACCTGCGCCATGATTGAATTGTTAATGTTAACTCAAGGCCTTTGCGAAATACTGGGCGGACGCGACGCTGTTCCCCCTGGCCCCGGCACTCTTGCCCTGGGAAAAACTCCCCGCTGCATTCATTAAGGACAGAAGCACGGTCTGCTTATTATATACCGGTTTCCGCAGATTTATTCACGGACAGCAGCTTAGAGGTCCCATTAATGTGCAGGCAATGGTCGCCTCGCGTGGAACGGCCCTCAGCATGCTATCCACGCACTTGGTCAGTCCGCTCCCCGTTGAGACGCGTCTTCGTCTGACCCAAGCCAGGCCCTCGTAGAGGAACAAGTAAGCCGCTTGATGAACATACATCTAGTTTCTAACTGCGACAGTTGTCCGATGGCCGTGAATGGCTCTTTGACACGGAACTACCCTCCTTGGCGGATGTTTCTGTTCACTTCATCTACAATTGGATAAAGCCCTTCCCCGGCGTCGATTCACTCTTGGACGCCAGCACGTTTCCCAGGTCACTGGAAGTAGGCGTACTCGATCATTTCCGCGTATCTTTTCCTGACTTGCGTAGTGGCTCGCACGCCTGACAGGCTACCTCGGCCGTCTCAAGCAGAGACAGCCCACGGTAGCTAAAATCACCGGTCAAGACGCGGCTGCGCGCATCGCAGCCGCGCCTTTCGAGCCCTACAGCGTCGTAGGCTTCGATGCCCGCGAGGCCGCGCGCCTAGGGCTCAAGGCCGGAGACGTTGTGTCCATTGCTCCCGACGATACAGGTCGCAACTTTGGCACTGTCGGGAAGCTCGTCGCGTTGAATAGGGAGGAATTCGTTATTGAGACAAGGGGCAAAGCCGGTCTTGTGCGCTGCCATTTCCCGCGACTCATGTTTACTGCGAGGCTCGCGTCCGAGTCAAAGTCAAAGTTGTAAGGCCTTTTATTTTGCATGTTTGGTATATGTTGCCGGCTCCCACTCCCACTTGTAAAAACACGTATGTCGAAAATGCTATGCTTGTCTGTCAGATTGCATTTTTATTCTGCGAGGTCGGAAGGTCGACCAACAAAAATTACCGAACATTGTCTTTGGGAACAACTTGAAGTGGAGTCACACATTTGTGTCACATACCGTCTCAACGCGCAACATGGCATCGTGCACGTACTTCCTGAGGCATGGCACAAAACAGACGACCGATATCGTTCTCAGTATACTTCGGGCGCACAAGTCAGGGCTAACCACAAAGGAGATATACGAAAAAGCGCACATCGCATATCCAAACGCGTTCGAGGAGGCTCCTCCCCCCAAACCACTGCGCTTTCGCTCCGCGCGTGGAACGATTATCCAGCCAGCTCCTGCGCCGGGGCACCCAAACCACCCCATCCGGTCTGTCAAGTGAGTCGTACTTCCTCCTCATTTCGGCCGCCCCTGGTACGCATACAGTCGCTGCTATTAGGTATCTAAAAACCGTCGTCCTCAAGGAGCTCCAGCAACACCGATGGATCGAGAAATTCATTACGCATGTGCCGGTGCACCCGGCGACAAAAGTCAAGCAGATGACCGAAGATGGATGGACGGTGCCGGTCTGGCGCTGGAGGATGCTGGAGGCCGAGTCGGAGGAGAGCAGGCGCGCCAAAGTTTGGAGTGCTCAGCGGAAAAACCCGCTGAAGTGGGGCATCGCTGCCGGCCCCGTCGAGCTATGAGCGCCAGTCGCGCTACGATCCGCGGGGACTCCTCACTCGACGCGTCAAGGTGGCCTCGGTGAATATGTATTCCAGTCTTAATCCATCCTAATTATGCAAAATAGCTGGGACCACCGCCTACAACTACCGGGCCTTGCCTGCGCTCCCACCATACACCTCCGCGCAACGTTCCTCAAAAGCATTTACCATGAGCCGGGACACCTGTCCGAAGAAGGACGATGAAACCGCCGCATGGATTGGGCTGGCAAACGCGAAGGCCAAGTCGAGGCTCACTAGAGTAGCAGCAGAGTCGGGCGAGCGTTGCACCGAGAGGTCGTCAACGAGAGTCGATGTCGGGGCGGATGTGCCAGGGATGGCCTTGAAGTGCCAGGTTGTAGTTAGCTCTTTAAAAAGCGGGGTTGACGAGGACGCGACTGCCTTGTTGAAATGAGAACGCATCACAAAGGACACAGTGGACATACTTCGACCGATTCCAGCGGTATGCAGGTTACTCTACTCACGTAGCTTTCTTTGAATGCAAGAAATTGAACGGTCAATTCGGCGTCTAGAAGGATTGGGACCCGTGTTTCGTCAGTAGCACTGAGAACCCGCGATGCAGAGCAGAATGGTATGAAGTGCTGATACGACCCGACATCCGACACGACTTGATACAGCTGCTGGCGCGTATAACTTTTGAGAGTGGCTTTTCAGCCCAACCAATCGAGACAAGTCTCTGGACGCACGGGAGAGACTTTTGCTCGTGATATGTCTGAACCTCTGAGCACCGGGCAGTATAGTCGACAGATCTGGTAAAGAGAATAACAGCCTCCGCGGGGTAGGCGCTGTGCGGGGAACTCTAAGTCGCGACAGGCGAAGCATGTATGGTGTGCCCCAAAACGCGCATACACAAGACAACAAAATTATCAAAGCTTTAAAAGTGGCCCTTAAGAGGAGCTCCAAGCTCGTGGCATATCGACATGCGTAGGACATCACACTAGATATAATCGTGCCTACACTACACGAGTAGGGGGTCAATACATGAGGTTAGTGATTCATCCCATAAGAATCGGTATTCTCAGGGCATTCTCGGGCAATCTGGTGAAGATTAGCTATGTGTCCGAGTGGGGCGGATAAGGGCGTACATGGCCTTCTTGCTGGCATCTGTAACAAGTTTTAACCTTGTTCATGCCAGCTGGTCCCGTCGGGACGGAGGAATCAACCGGAGCGGCAAGGCAATCCCTTTGAAGAAGGTGAGCAAGCCACGCACAAGGGAAAAAAAAAGCATCAGCGTACCGGGCCATATGGTTGGGCCCACCGCAGCGATAACACTTGACGGGGGGCAACGTGGCAGTGTTGAGCCCGCGACCAGGAGGCGCTGGACGAGAAGCAAAAGCAGGGCCTCCCAGGGAGCCGCTAGGGCAAGACCGCGCGATGTGTCCGACACGCCCACAGTTCTACGCCAGCCTCAGCACACCACGTCACACAGACGCTTCCACACCACTCACGTAGCACTTCTGGCCACCACCACCGCCTGCCTGCTGCTGAATCCTCAAGCTAGGGCACTCCGCTGGATTACTGGGTGAGTTAGGGGGCCCCAAAAGTCGCATAGAAGTAAACCTTGGATGTGGCCGACACCACCGCACGAGTAACACTGCTTTGCAGAGACCGTGCGAGGAGACGGACATGCCGAAGATTCGTGGCCAGGCTGTCTGCAATTATAGCAGAGACGCTGGTCCGAAGAGCAACTCTCAGCAATATGGCCGACTAAACACCGATAAGAGGCAGAACGATGAAGGCGACCTGCAGAGGACGTACGATTTCCGCACTTGAAGCAGCCTTTCCTCGAAATAAATTGGTACGCCATTCTCAAATCCTAACTTCTATAGCCGTTATAGACATACAAGGTGTAGGCGAGTCATCGTACCTCTCTCCCTCACACAGCTAACTTCTCGACCTCCTCCAAAAGATAGAGGTTTTCGTGGGCGATGATGGTTGTCAGCGGAATTAGTTTGGGCTTGTTTATCGACCGGGAAGGGGCAAGCGAGCAGATAAGATAACGAAGATAAGAGGGTGATTTAGTCAGCCCATCACCTCCGCGCGGACCTGCGGCATCGTTATCCTCTCACCGCGTCACCCTCTCTCTCAAAGTCTCACTGTCCATGTCGTCCTTCAAGCCCGAAGCTATTGATTTGTCCCACCATTTATCTGACCTCGCGAAGGCCAGACAAACCTCTCCATTGAAAGGCTTGCAAAAGTATTGGGGAAAGCCAGGATTAATCAGCCTTGCCGGAGGTCGGTCCCCGTTTCATGAACCCTCTATTCTCCTCATTTTCCCCAGGCCTACCGAGCCCGGCCTATTTTCCGTTCTCTGACATTTCTGCCAATGTCTTGGTCTCCAACTCATTTCCCGTCGAGGCCACACAAGGGTCATCTTCCTTTTCGTGGCTGTGGAAGCTCCTTGGCGCAGACAAGGAGAAGACCACGTCAGTCACCATTCCAAAGTACCCTGCCCGCCCAGAGGACATCAACTTGGCAACGGTGAGAACATCTCCACATGCTTCAGCACTTTTCGCCTGATTTTGTTTGAGTAGGCTCTTCAGTACGGTATGCACTTCTTCGCTATGTAATGACTCACCCAGGCTCTAAATTGGGAAAAGGGATGTCTTCCGGGTTGCCTCAGCTCCAAAAGATTGTCAAGGAGTTTACCGACAAGGTGTACAAGCCAGCATACGGGAATTACACGACTTTGCTTCATGCTGGAAACACGGATGGTTGGAACAAGGTCGTGATAACTCTGTGCAATCCGGGAGACGGAGTCCTTGTCTCCAAGTGGACATATCCCAGGTTGTGCTCGTAACCGCTCATAAGTTCCATGGCTAACTATTACCCTGTAGCGCGATGGTCCGTGCATTCCGGTGATATTTCGTTGACAACGGAACTTCCCACTAAAACAAACCTTTAGGCATCGATGCAGCCTTTCGGCATCAAGCCGGTGCCAGTTGCGATCGACGGGTTCGGTATGAGGAGCGATGCGCTGCGAACCATCTTAACTGAATGGGACGAGGCCGCGCTCGGAATGCCCCGGTATTGCGTGTGTCCTTTCTCCATGCATTGGCTGACCACTATTAAGGCCACGCGTAATTTACGCGGTCCCCATAGGCGAAAATCCTACAGGAACCGTGAGCTAATTCTTCAGCGCCGTCGCATAGAACCTGACTAGCACGAAGACCACTCCAGTCGCTCGCAAGAAAGAAATATATCAGATTTGCGTTGAATTTGGTGAGCCCTCCCTTGTTCTTTTTTGAGAAGCAATATTGACCCTGCGCAGACATGTTAGTAATATATTTCCCAGTGCCAGAACTCATCGAGCAACTCTCGCTTTCATCACAGAGTCTTGGTAACCTTGTCAGCTTTCATATCTTGGGCCAAACGTTCATGTGTTCTGTAGGTGGAGGACGATCCATATTATTGTCTCCAGGAGGGCCCATATGTCCCCAAATCCCAGCGCGGCCGCCAAAGCCAGAACTGGCGCCACCGGAGGCAGTGAGGAGGAGCGTTTTATAGCATCATTGGAACCCAGCTATCTGAAGTAAACACCTCATCTATCATCGCTGTTACTCCTGAAACCCATTGAACAGATTCGACTACCAAGGCCGAGTAATCCGGCTGGACACGTTTTCCAAGGTAAGGATCCTACCCCTGTCTGCTACGATACGACTTAGTTCTCTGCCGTCAGACTATTGCCCCAGGCTGTCGGCTGGGGTGGTATACGTGCAACCCTATGTTTGCTGAAAGATTGGAACGAGCTTCTGAGACCTCCACCCAGGCTCCTTGTGGATTTGGCCAGGTAACTTACGATTTAATTGCCCATTATTGTTACCTGAGCGTCCTGAAGGCTTTGGTCACCGCTTCGCTCCTTGAATGGGGCTATGAGGGTTACATTCGCTGGTTGAAGGGTACGTTCGAAGGAGAGAAGTTGTCAAGCTCATACTCACGTTATTCCAGCTCTCCGTCTGCAGTATACGATGCGCCGCGACTTCTTCGTCGATTGTTTGGCAGAAGAATTCCAGTTGACCGTGGCTCCCGGCACGGCTATGTCGGAGGGCTGTCAAGTGTACAGTGGATTTGCCAAGCCCAAGCGCAACCTCACAGGATATTTCAACGAAAAAGTCCCGATGTCTAACGCTCTTTTCTCGTTTGTTCCTCCGACTTCTGGAATGTTTGTCTGGGTAGGATATCTTTGTTTAATGGGAATCATAGATCTAACATGGTTCACATTATAGATCAAGGTGCATTTCGACCAACACCCTTCATTCGCCACTTTGGGTCCCAAGGACTTGGAGATGAAACTCTGGATAGGTGCTTTCTTTGGTCCCATTCCGTCGTCTCTATTCACTGTTCCATCCAGAACTGGCAGAGACTGGATTGTTGTTGGGACCTGGTACGTCTTGATCTCCGCTCCGAGGCAATTCGACTCATGTTTGATTTGCTCAGGTGCCATGTTCTGCCCCACCGGCGACTACGAATCTGAGACCACAGGTCACTTCCGTATCAGCTTTAGCAATGGCGAGGTATGGTACATACTCTATCTACAGTGAATTTCCACTGAGCCAGCGCAGAATACCGAGATGAAGAAAGCCACCGAGATTTTTGGTGCTGTCATTCGGAAGTTTATGGGGGACTTGTAGACATCATCTAGGGCCACAGATTCGGTAGGATTGGTACAAATATCTACGTCGGCTATAGTAAAAGTGTCTACTTATCGTTCTCCGCTTCCACATCTTGCGCAAAGGTGGCAGCGACCAGAAGTGGAAAAACCAGCGTGGCATCAGCGAAAACCTGCATCATTTTTCGATTCAGGCGCATTGCAGCGAGCACCACACACACACACCTTGACAGACTCTGCACCAGCACGAATCTTTCCCCATGACACGGCCTCGTCGGGACGAGCGCCTGAATCGGAGCCATCAAATTCTTGTCCAGTATTCTGTGGAATATGAGGGAAAATAACAGGGTTGGGTTAGCCACGTACAATGAATATGGAATAATCCGCTCCGTTACGCTGTATGCAGGCGAGAGTTAATAGCTTGTAATTTATGCCAGAGCAAAATCAAGTACAATCAGCATCGCGTTAGCGATTTGATGCTTGCAGACTCCTCCACCAAGCACGATCATGCCAGCTTTTTTAGAATTGCGCGATAGTTCATTGAGGTCGCGGATGTCGCGCACAATATCCAGGATGAGGCCCGGGGAACGGAAGGAGTGAAAGTAAATCATGTCCCCAATGGACCCATCAGTAAGAGCAGGGCAAAAGACGGGAATGTCGTTCTGAGCAGATGGGTCTCAGAAGTCATAAATGTACAGACGAAAAAATCCATCTATTCACTTTGTAAGCCCAGTAATACACGGAATCTTCGTTATTAATCTCTTTCCCCAGTCGGCGGATGAATGAGCTTGGGGTCCACACATCGCCGCTCTCCACCTGTTCGGCTAGCATCGCGTCGAGGATAGGAGTAAGCCAATCCTCAAACTTGCAGTAGTTGTCATTTGGAACGATGAGGTTACCAATGCGATTCATGCCGCGTTTGCGCAAGTCGGCACCGTCGAGGTTGAAATCGGCCAAGTAGGTTTTCCCAAGACATTTGATGAAATCCTCCTCGATTCCACCAGCGGTAGTGACAAGGACAGAGACGTGTTTGTGCTTTACTAGGTGCAGGATGACTTCACGGAGGCCGGACGAAATGAGATTGGACGTGTAGCCAAGGAAGACGGTACAGCGCGTTTGGGAGCGAACTGCCGGATCCCGATACTGGTCTGATTCGTCGGCAGTAATCGGTTCATCTGAAAGTCGCCAGGCACGCTAGGGAATAGTCAGCGAGAGACGGGGCGCAAGAGGGGGCTCACCATCTTGTTCACTGTGTTAATTGCCCGCCCCAAACTGGTTGCCTGAAAACCGATGCGCTCGTAACTTTTGAGGAATGCTTGGAGGGAGTGTGGGGAGTCGAAGTTGGGACCTTGAACGGACACCGCCGAGTCGGGCATGGGCCCGGAAGGCACCAGGACCGCTGCTGAGGCGCCAGTCGGAACTGCGGTGGAAGACGACATAAATTGTGACAGGTGACATCAGTGTCACGCCTCAGAATTTCCCAGCGCGTCGCCACGAATATTGAAGGCGCAGCTAAGCTGTTCGCGGTCAACGATGGACGAAGGGCCCGTCTCCATTCCGCTTCCACTCTCTCCCCCGACAGAGGACCCCCCGACGGCGATTCATGACGTTGTGGCCGACCGGAACACATCTCCTCCGCCAAACCCCTCATTAGACGTCGAGGCACCGCAGGATATACTCCCGTCAATGGAGATTCCCAAGGATGAACACGAATCTTTGTCCGCCCCGCATTCCGTAGAGGAATACACCGAAATCCCGCTCGAACAGCCTTCACACGAAGTCCAGGTAGTCGACGCGTCGCAGGAGGAAGCAGGTCCCAGCACTCCTGGTTTCCCTCCGACACCCCCCGCCAAGTCCATTACTCTTCCCGAACCATCTCCTCAGCATCCGCCGACAAATGGGTACCACGAGTCACCATCCACGCCAACAACATTGGCGCCAGGCTCTCCCACACATAGAAAGTCACTAACCATCTCTAGAGGCAACACCGTGTCCGTTGTACTCATCTCCTCTGCGCTGGAAACAATTGCAGCTTCGAAAGAGGCACGACGGTCCGCACCACTCCGTGACAGCACCCAGCGTGCTTTGGAGATGGTCCGCGCAAATCAAGGCGGCGACCGCCCTCGAGAAATATTCGAGCCTTTAAGGCTTGCCTGCGAGACACGAAATGAAAAGCTCATGATTGCCAGCCTGGACTGCATATCAAAGCTGATTTCGTACTCGTTCTTCGCTGAGTCTACTCAGTCGACCTCTCACGGCCTCCCATCACCTCCCCCATCCCCACATCCTACAGGCCGAAACTCTGCTGCCGAGTCATCAGAGGTTAACCTTCATCCTCCCACCCTGGTCGACCTCGTCGCGAATACAATCGCTGCATGTCACTCAGAAACCACTCCCGAGACAGTATCCTTGCAAATTGTCAAGGCTCTTCTCTCACTCGTCTTATCCTCGACCATCCTCGTCCACCACTCTTCCCTACTTAAAGCTGTCCGAACAGTGTACAACGTGTTTCTGCTGAGCTCAGATCCTGTCAACCAAATGGTGGCGCAAGGTGGTCTTACCCAGATGGTCCATCACGTCTTTACTCGTTGTAAAGTTAGCGCGGCGGTTCCTGCATCTGACTCTGCCACTCTGCATTCTACCACCAGCCAGGATAGCGTTCCACCTTCACGCAAGGAGAAAATCCGTGAAGCTAGCGAGGACTCTATGGAGGCAGATGGCGCGGACGCTAGCGAAAAGGAGTCGCTGTCGTCCGAGCACCAGAATCAAAATGGCGGCGAAACACATTCAGAGGCCAACGGTGTGCACATGAATCCACAGGCTGAATCGTATGTCTTTCTCTTTTCTTTCATTTATTTAGTCCTGACTTTCTTTGTTAGAGAAAATGCTGAAGGGCGGAACTCTGTTGACGCGCCAGTGGAGTATGACGAGATGGAGCATCACGGCCACAAAGAGCTGACCGTAAACGATCTTTTCATAAAAGATGCGTTCCTTGTGTTCCGAGCTCTGTGCAAGTTGACTATGAAACCATTGAACAACGAAAGGTATCTTCTATCCTGGCTTTCTTGGGGACACAGTGATCTGATTTAAACCAGCGAACGCGATATTAAGTCGCACGCCATGCGGTCAAAGCTCCTGTCCTTGCATCTTGTTCTAACCATTTTAAACTCTCACATGCCGCTGTTTGTGGACCCTTCGGCCCTCATATATTCCAGCACTTCGCACGAGGCGACGAACTTCGTTCAGGCCATCAATCAATATCTATGTTTGAGCCTGAGCCGGAACGCCGTCAGCCCCGTACCACAAGTATTTGAGATCAGTGTCGAGATATTCTGGCGGGTCATCGCTGGCATGCGTACCAAACTCAAGGTAAGCAAGGAAAGTCGGTTCCGGTATAATTAATTAATCAGTGTCGATTGTAGAAAGAAATCGAAGTTCTCTTGCATGAGATCTTCATTCCCATCCTTGAAATGCGTACATCCACTCTGAAGCAGAAGGCCGTAATCTTGGGCATGTTGTCACGGCTGTGCCAGGATCCGCAGGCTCTGGTTGAGATATACCTCAATTACGACTGTGACAGTGAAGCAGCGGATAATATTTATGAACAGTGCGTTTTCTCTCTCTTATTTTAGACACCATTTGACTGCTTCCAAGTCTTATGAATATTATCTCCAAGATTGGCAGCATGCCCTTTGCCGCAGCTCCGCCAAAGACAAGCGAGCCCCCGAGCCCAGCTCTGAGTCCGACGGTCAAAAGTCACCATGGCGCGGTTCCGCCGTCTTTGAGCACTTCTGCTCTCGCAATTTCCGGAACAATGGATACATCGGTGATGGGCTTATCTGAGACGCAGCTGAAACGCCAAGGGCTCGAATGCCTCGTCGCTGTCCTCCGATCCCTTGTAGCTTGGGGCACTGCGACTGGCAAGATGTCCGATGATTCTCTCGCAACACCGGCGACCCGATCACACCCAGGCGAAGAACAGCGGAGGGATTCCATAGGGGCAGATCAATCTATCGAGAAGCTATCGGCAGGGACGAGTGTGGAGGCTCTCCGCCAGCCTACACCCGACCTCATGGATGATCCCAGCAAGTTCGAAAGCGCCAAACAAAAGAAAACGACCCTGCTCGAAGGCATCAAAAAGTTCAACTTCAAGCCCAAGCGTGTAGAGTCTCCACATAATTTCCGCTAATTGCATCTGATAACAAACTCACACCAGGGTATCCAATTTCTTCTCGACACTGGATTTATCCCTAGCAAGTCTCCTCAAGATGTTGCGAATTTTCTGTTGTCCACCGACGGCTTGAACAAAGCCATGATCGGCGAATACCTCGGAGAAGGGTAATTTATTTCACTTTCTGTCAGTGTATTCTGCTTAATGCGCTTTCAGCGACGAGGAGAACGTTGCTATAATGCACGCGTTCGTGGACACTCTCGAATTTAAAGACCTCGCATTTGTTGACTGCCTTGAGGTTATTCTTGCAATCTTTCCGTCTACCGGGTGAAGCTCAAAAAATCGATCGCTTCATGCTTAAATTCGCCGAGCGCTACATCGATGGCAATACGCAAACTCCGTTTGCAAATGCGGGTATGTGCTGTCTCACGTGGCATTATATAGTGCTTACCTAGGAGTGTAGACACGGCCTATGTACTCGCCTACTCCGTTATCTTACTGAATACGGACCATTACAACCCCCAAGTCAAAAAGAGGATGTCCAAGGCCGATTTTATCAAAAACAATCGCGGAATCAACGACAATGCTGATCTTCCGGAGCAATTCTTGTCTGACGTCTTTGATGAAATTGACGCGAACGAAATCCGGATGAAGGACGAGATTGAAGCCGTCGGCGTCACCGCTGCAGGGCCCGGTCTCGCCACCGCACTTGCCAATGTGGGGAGAGATTTACAAAAGGAAGCTTATGTTCTGCAGTCCAGCGGTATGGCCAACAAGACGGAGGTATGGATACGATACTTGATTGACCCACCCCCTAACCAGTGTTTTAGGCTTTGTTCAGAACAATGATGCGGACGCAGCGGAAAGGAAGCAAAGGCGGAGATCAATTTTTCAGCGCCTCGCACTTTGTGCACGTTCGTCCGATGTTCGAAGTCGCCTGGATACCTTTCTTGGCCGGGCTTTCGGGTCCGCTTCAGGACACCGATGACCTCGAAGTTGTGGAGCTGTGCTTAGATGGCTTCAAGAGTGCCATCCACATCGTCTGCTTCTTCGATCTTGAGTTGGAACGCAATGCCTTCGTTACGACTCTGGCCAAGTTTACGTTTTTGAACAATCTCGGGGAAATGAAGACCAAGAACATGGAAGCAATTAAGACACTGCTGGACGTTGCAGTGACCGAAGGCAACCATCTCAAGGGATCCTGGCACGAAGTCCTCACCTGCGTCAGCCAGCTGGAGCATATGCAGCTAATAGGCGGAGGCACCGAAGCCGATTCTGGACGCAAAGGGTACGTGGTGTATGTCCTTGTACCGCGACTATTCGGCCTTATTCCTTTGCGTCTTAGGCGCGCACGAAAGCTGCCGACAGAGGAATTGGCCAACGAGAGCAGATCAACGCACATAACCGTCGCCACCGATATGGTGTTCTCGCTGAGTCACTTTTTGTCTGGGGTAGGTTTTGCACGGAATGCATGAATCGTCCTGATCACTCCTTTCTAGGATGCCATTGTAGACTTTGTTCAAGCCTTAAGCGATGTGTCTTGGGAGGAGATTCAATCATCTGGTCTCTCTCAACATCCGCGACTCTTCAGTCTCCAGAAACTGGTTGAGATCTCATATTACAACATGAATCGAATCCGTCTCGAATGGTCCAATTTATGGGACATCCTGGGAGAACATTTCAACCAAGTGAGTATCCTCGCCGCTTAGATGCTTTAATTTAATTTCGTTATTCAGGTTTGCTGCCACAATAATCCTCATGTCGGGATTTTTGCTCTGGACTCGCTCCGACAGCTTGCAATGCGATTCCTCGAGAAAGAGGAACTGCCACATTTCAAGTTCCAGAAGGATTTTTTGAAGCCATTCGAACACACCATGATTCATAACCCTAACCCGGATATTCGTGATATGGTAATCACTTTTTGATCATTGATAGAGCGAATTAATGGTTTCGTGCAGGTGTTACAATGTCTTCAACAAATGATACAGGCCCGAGTACAGAATATGAGGTCTGGCTGGCGGACCATGTTCGGAGTCTTCCAAGCCGCGTCGAAGGTGCTCACAGGTTTGTGCTTGAGATCGTGATCTAGCCAATTTATTGATGGTTTTTCAGAGCGAATAGCAACTTCTGCATTTGAGATTGTAACTCGATTGAACAAGGACCACTTCAACGCTATCGTTCGTCATGGCGCCTTTGCAGATTTGACCGTCTGCATCACAGATTTCTGCAAAGTCAGCAAGTACCAGAAGATCAGTCTGTTGGCCATTGCTATGCTCCGCGGAGTCATTCCGGTAATGCTCAACTGCCCTGAGTGTTCCTGGGCTGCTCCGGCCACATCATTGACCACGCCCATGGACGACAACATGATCAAATATTGGTATCCGGTGCTGTTTGGTTTCTACGACATAATCATGAACGGTGAAGATCTGGAAGTTCGCCGGCTGTAAGGGCTATACCTCTTATCCAGGCGTTTTTCTGACATACTTTAGGGCGCTGGACTCCCTTTTCACAACCCTCAAGACTTATGGTTCCACATATCCTGTCGAATTTTGGGACACCGTCTGCCAAGAGCTTCTGTTCCCGATATTTGCTGTGTTGAAGTCGAGTCAGGATGTGTCGCGATTCAGTACTCAGGAAGACATGAGCGTCTGGCTGTCGACGACGATGATTCAAGCCCTCCGTGATCTGATTGACCTGTACACATTCTACTTTGATATTTTGGAGCGGTTCCTGGATGGCCTCCTAGACCTGCTCTGTGTTTGTATATGTCAAGGTATGTTCCTCTTCTTCTTGTTTAAATATGGTTCAAATGCGCGCCAGAAAACGACACCTTGGCGCGGATAGGAACGTCGTGCTTGCAGCAGCTTCTAGAGAACAACATAACGAAGCTAAGCGCAGCTCGGTGGGAACGAGTGGCCACGACTTTCGTGAAGCTGTTCAAGACCACCACACCGCACCAGCTCTTCGATGAGAGTCTCCGGGTTGAAATTGATGGCACCAGTCCCGAATTGTCAGAGACAACAGGTATGCATTGCATTAATATAACTGTTTCATCCTAACCTTTCTCTCCAGAGTTAAACGGGCAGACGATTCTACCCGCACCGCTCTCTCCGAATGGCGAACAACCAAGACATGACGCAAAGACGTCAAGTGCTGACCGGCGGCGAATTTTCAAGCAAATAATTGTCAAATGTGTCCTACAACTGCTCCTCATAGAGACGACAAATGACTTTGCTTCGAAATGACGAAGTCTATAACACCATCCCGCCAGAACATCTCCTGCGGTTGATGGGTGTACTTGACCATAGCTATCAATTTGCGCGGATGTTCAATGATGACAAGGAGCTGAGGACGGGTCTGTGGAAAGTCGGTCAGTGCATTCAGGTTTCAGCCTTGCATACAAATCGTAATCCGTCTTCAGGGTTCATGAAGCACCTGCCGAACCTTCTGAAGCAGGAATCGAGTAGTGCTTCAACATTGGTGCACATTCTACTCCGCATGTATTATGATTCCCGTCCAGAGCATCCAAGCTGCTCGTCCGCAGATTGCTGAGCGGTTAATGCCGTAAGTATATCGACGCTGCTTTCTTGTCACTGTTTGACCGTCCGTGGTTAGGCTGGGTCTGGGAGTTCTACAGGATTATAATAAACTGCGAGCTGATACGCAAGGGAAAAACATCATTGCTTGGACGCCTGTCGTGGGCGAGATATTGAACGGCTTTTGCCGATTTGATGACAAAGCAGTACGTCACAGTGTCACGGTCAAAGCGATTGTTACTGAGATGGGTTTCAACAGTTTGGGCGGTATTTGCCTGCAATATATCCCCTCGCGACAGAATTACTCAGCCGAGAAGTCGGGACCCGAGATTCGGCAGAGTCTCAAGACTTACTTTACCCGGGTGGGCATTTCGCAAGGTATCATGGATCCTCAGGCATCATAGGGCTTACTATATATTCACTTCTGTATAATCCTCCGGATAATAATATTTAGTAGACAAAAAATCAGTGGTATCCTCCATAACCACCTTGGTATCCGCCTCCCCAACCAGTGGCTTGAGCTACCATCGCTAGAGAACAAGGTTAAGATTAGGTGGTGCAGAGAAGTGAATGCACGTACGATTGGGTCTCAAGGCATCATATCGGTCTGAAGGAATGCAGATAAGCCAATTTGAGCCTCGGCAAAAACAGAGAACTCACCGGAGGACTGGGGTGTATTATCCTCAGCTCCAAATGTGCCAGATTTCATTTGTGCAAAGATATTGGCAGGAGTTGTGTTGGTGGTAGTGGACGAAGGAAGTGGTGGTACAGGTGGAGGGGAAGAAAACCCGTTGGCATTGTTGAATTGCGAGGGATTGTTAAACGGCGATTGGCCGTTGTTGAACGGCGATTGACCGTTGTTGAACGACGGCTGGCCATTATTGAACGGCGATTGGCCAAAACCAGTCGGATCTAGAGGCAAAGTCAGTGCACGCACCAGAAACAATAACGACAATACTGACTGCTCTGCACAAATCCATTAGCGTTGCCATTGAAGCCTCCGAAAGGCGCGCCAGTGGGCTGGAACGACATGGGCTGTTGGCCGGGGAAGCCGGTCGGCTGCGATTGCACTGGCTGAGCACCGGGGAAGCCCGTAGGTTGCGCTGACAGGAAAGAGGGCTGCATGGGAGGATTAGCGAAGGGCGATGTAGCAGCTCCGGGGCGTGTGGGTATAAAGCTGTTGAACCCAGTTTGAGTGGGAATCAACGGCTGCAACAAGCTCTGGTTGGCCGGAACCGGCGCGAATGGCCCGCGTGGACCGTTATACGGTTGCTGCTGTTGAGGCTGGGGCGATGGCTGGGGAAGGATGCCTGTGCGCTGATTGTTCAGATGCTGGCCCATGGGCACTGGCGAGGAGCCCATTCCTAGGCCGGAAACGTAGCCAACAGGAGGCGTGCTGACGACCGGGGGTGTAGGGGCAGCTTGTATCTGAGGTGGCTGCGGCTGCGGCTGTGATCTCAGTGCGGAGAGACGGGCAAGCTGGTCGAACACGTCGGATTCGGTCGTCTTTGCGAGGCTGGGTGGTGTCTGGACAGTCGGCTGAGCAGGTTGAGCTGGGGGTTGTGGAGGCGCAACGGGCGCCGGCGCCGGCGCAGCAGCAGGAGGCGCCGAGGGCGCTCTCGGTGGGGCGACGGGGGGCATTGACGCGGCCGCTGCAAGCGGCTGTGCGGAGCTTGGCCTATTCGTCCAGGCATCATCCTCGAAGCCACTGGCGGGAGTGGTGGATACAAGAGTCGAGCTGGACCGGGCGGAGGCTGCACAGTCGTCGGAGTGAGTATCTGCGGCGAACTAGTCCGTTGGATTTGGTCGGAAACGGTGGAAATGGCTTGCAGGTCGACAGTCGGAGGAAGACTCTTGGTGGGCTGTGGTCGTCCGCGTCGCGGATTCTTGAGCGCGCCGCCAGGGTTGGTAAACAGATTAGGAGGACTCTTGGTGGCTCCGCTGCTTTCCTCGCCCTGGTCGTTCTTCTTCTCCACTGGCCTCCGCTTATCGATCGCTTTGGTGACACGAATGATATCGCCCTCGCGGAGCCCCAGGGACCGCATGGTGGCGTCCGTGATATCGAGCAAAACACTCTCGTCCATCTTATCCCGTTCGAAAGACGCGGCATAGCGCGTGCAGTCGTCGAGATCACAGCCTGCACCCAGGAAGAAATCGAACCAATCGATGGTCGGAGCTTTCTTGGGCGGCGCAGTGGACGCGCGCTTGGCGGCGGCGGCGGGGTGATTAATGGCAAGAGGCACGTCGTCGTCAGACGTTCTCCGTGGCGTCGCCGCCGCTGTGGTGTCTCGTGTCGTCCGCTTCTTACTCGTCACCTTCTCCACGTACTTCATGTCCTCGATAGACATCTTCTCCGCAGGAACTTCCACAATGACACCGTTGGTTTTGTGAAGCCGGAGCTTGCCACTGTGAAAGCCGAGGAAAGCGGCGTCGACACGGAATTGACCAGTACGGTCATGCCACACGCGTACGCGCTCTGGCGGAGGACCTTGCGAAATATATGAGCCAAGAAACGGCGCGAATTAATCGGGGTATTCACGAGCAGCGGGATCGAGCGAGGTTCGACTGCTTGAACTCGAGGGCGGGGGCTTGCTTTCTGTCTTCTTGGGTTCCGGTGGAGAGCGACTGGGGAGGTGTGAGTGACAATGGTGAATTGGGAGCGGGAGAGACACACGGAGCGGGAGGAGGAGACGCCGCTTCTGCGCGTGCAGTGGCGGCTGCAGCAGCCTCTTTGCGCTTTTTGCGCTCGAGTTCGGCGGATACCGCAGCAGCCTTGGCCCGTTGTTGAGCTTCCAGCTTTTTGCGTTCCTTGTCCGCACGCTCCTTCTCCTTCGCCTTTTCCAGGCGAAGGGCTTCAGCACGTTCTTCGGCCTCGCGGGCTGCTGCACCATCGTCCACCTCTTCCTCTTCCTCCACCTCCTCCTCCTCCTCAGGTTCAGGTTCAGCTTCCTGCGGTGTAGGGGCGGGCCCGGACGCGGACTGCAAGACCGGTTAATTTGAATTGAGGTGTTATGGGGAACAACTCACCTCAAGGTACTGTGCAGGGACCACGCCTTCTTGGCCCTTCTCATTGCGACACTTCCACCACTCATCACCGTCCCGCTCAAGTACGAGAAGACGCTCGCCTTCTGCAACAGACAGCTCATCTGCCCCGTCGGCGCTGAAGTCATATAGGGCTGTCGCAACAGTCGCCTTCGGCCTCCTCTTCCGCGCCGCCCTCCTCTTCGGCTACCTGCGGTTCGTCCTCCTCGTCCGAGACTGGTATCACAGGTAGGAGACTCGGGAGCGAAATGGACAGTCGCTTTCTTTACTTCTTTCGGTGGGTGACGGCGCGAGTCGAGGGGTGACGGCGCGAGTCGAGGAACTGTCGGGCGGAGGCGAGCTGGCGGGGGAAGGGGCAGATAGTTGCTTGGAAGATTCGAGCTTGGTGACAATGGCATCGGCGTTGTCCTTGGATCCGACGCTGAAGTGGAGGTTTATGGGCTTTGGGCCACCGACGTCGATGTGGATGTGCTTGGACTTTTCAACATTGATGTTTTGTATGTGAATCGTCTGCCACTTCTGCACAGGAGTCTGGAGGGAGAGTTGGAATAGTTTCGCTGTCAAGCACGCAGAGACACACCTTGTCTGACTCGCTCGCAAAGAAGACGGCGCCGTTGCCGACGCCGAGCGTGCCCTTCTTCTTCTTCCCCTTCTTATCCACCTCGGACACAGACCAGGTCTTGATATCGTCGGCCTTGATCTTGGAGGAGGCGACTCGAGCGGCGGGGTCCACATAGGCCGGCTTTGGGGGCTGCGGATGGAGATGAGCTAGCACTCGACACAACGAGAAGCAAATGCACCGAAGGGGGGACAACGATCTGAGGCGCGGGGGCTTCCTCGTCGCCGGAAGACACTTCGACATAGTTTGCGGGCACGAAGCCGGCCTTTCCGCCGTCCTCGTCGGTCTGGACAAGGAGCCAGTCTTCCTCGGCCTCGAAGGCGTGCAGGACCTGGTCCTCGGTGATGGAGAGCTCGCCGGGCGCACTGGCCTCGTAGTCGTAGAGGGCCTTGACGACCGAAGTATGCTCAGCCTGGCCCCGCGGTCAATGACGGCAGAAGATGATGGAGCGAAACGCACGGGCTCGACGTATGCGGCGGGGACGAGGCCAACGGGGCTGTCGTCCTCCTGGGAGTCGCCCTTGACCTTGACCTTCCACCAGCTGAAACGGGGTGAGCAGGGGCAAGGGGGGTGTGGAGAGCAGCGTACTCCTGGTCCACGCGCTCCTTGAGAAAGAGAATCTGGTTCTCCTTGATTGCGATCTCGTCCTCTGCGCCGGGGTCGGGGTCGTAGTCGTACGAGGCCTTGAGGACGGCGAGATAGTGCTCCGGTGCCGCCATCGTGGTCCCGAGGAAGGCTGGTGCTGACTCCCGTGACCCGCGCGACTCAGACCTGACACCCGACCCACTCACAACCTACTCAGGCCCCTTCCTCGCCTCCTGCGCTCCCTCACAGCACGGTCCCGCGCCGTCTACATAATTACCCTCACCTTCTTGTTTTTTTTTTCTCAAAATATACACCTCTTTTCCTCCTCCCCCATGAGCAAACTCAACGCAGCCGCTTTCGAATTCGTTCCGGGCAGAGGCTTCGTGGTCCCGCAGCCTGCACCACCGCCCCCAGAGCCGCTCGAGCGCCCGGAGCAGACCGAGGCTCCGCGTCCCCCTCCCACCATTTCCCTCAACATCGGCGGCCCCAAGCCCACACCGCCGGCACCTCCCCCCGCTGCTGCTGCTCCTGCGCCCTGCGCCCGCACCCCCGGCAGCCGTCAGCTCTGCCCCTCCACCGTCCAAGACCTTCTCGACAGAAAAATCCAAGACAGACACATCCGCCATCGTCCAAGAGGTCCGGACGGTCGCAGACGACGCGGTTCTCGAAGATCTGTACGGCGATGGTGTGTATCGTGCCTCCTCTGCTGGGCCCTTGTTCACTCGCGCCCTGCAGTCAAGGAGCATCTCAACATCGTGTTCATCGGCCATGTCGATGCCGGGAAGAGCACCATGGGCGGGAACCTCCTCTACCTCACGGGCATGGTCGACAAGCGGACGATGGAAAAGTACGAGCGCGAGGCCAAGGAGGCCGGTCGCGAGACCTGGTACCTCAGCTGGGCCCTCGACTCCACACCCCAGGAGCGGCTCAAGGGAAAGACCGTAGAGGTCGGCCGTGCCTACTTTGAGACGCCCTTCCGCCGATACACCATCCTAGACGCGCCGGGGCACAAGACATTCGTTCCGTCCATGATCTCGGGCGCCGCCCAGGCCGACATCGCCATCCTCGTTATTTCCGCCCGCAAAGGCGAGTTCGAGACCGGCTTCGAAAAGGGCGGCCAGACCCGCGAGCACATCATGCTCGTCAAGACGGCCGGTGTCTCCAAGTTGATTATTGTTATCAATAAAATGGACGACCCCACGGTGAACTGGGAAAAGGCCCGGTACGAAGAAATCAGAGACAAGCTGATCCCCTTCGTACGCTCGGCTGGCTTCAACCCAAAGACCGACATTACCTTTATTCCCGTGTCGGCATACACCGGGGTCAATCTCAAAGATCGTGTGAGCAAGTCCATCGCTCCGTGGTGGACGTGAGTACCTCGCTCTGATCATCTACCCGAGCTCACTTCTGGTTCTGCACAGAGGCACCTCCTTCCTCGAGCATGTCGACCACATGCCTATGGTGGACCGCAAAGTTAATGCCCCCCTGATGATGCCTGTAGCTGAAAAATACAAAGACATGGGCACCATCGTCGTCGGCAAGGTCGAATCGGGGCACATGCGCAAGGGGGACGCGCTCATCCTCATGCCGAACAAGGATGCCGTCGAAGTGGCGGCCATCTACAACGAAATGGAGGAAGAGGTCAACCAGGCCCTCTGCGGCGACAACGTCCGCATCCGGCTGCGCGGCGTCGAGGACGAGGATATCAGCCCAGGGTTTATGCTTACCAGTCCGCAGAAGCCCATCCATGCCGTCCGCCAATTCCAAGCCGAACTGGCCATTTTGGAGCACAAGAGCATTCATATGTGCGGGCTACTCTGCCGTCATGCACATCCATACGCTCTCCGAAGAAGTCACGCTGCCGGTACGAGAATAATATCTGCTCGGTCGCTCGGGTTTCCTCAATTGCACTCAGGCGCTTTTACACTACTTTGACAAGGCCACCGGGCGCAAGTCCCGAAAGCCGCCTCAATTTGCTAAGAGAGGACAAAAGATCGTGGCCCTTATCGAGACCACCGCACCAGTCTGTGTCGAGCGGTTCGCAGACTATCCTCAACTCGGTCGCTTTACTCTACGAGATGAGGGTACTGTCTAGCCTATTATTCGCCGTCATCGCACCTGACAACCTCCCCACAGGCCGAACAATAGCTATCGGAAAGGTTAGGTTGCGTCTAACGAACCGGACTGTGCTGACACTTCCGTCTTACAGGTTACGAAGCTCATCGAGGGGCCAGTCGACGAAACCGCGGATGGTGTGGCCAACATGTCGATCAATGCTTAAGTTCTACCCCGTGGAACCTGTATCTGTACACACGCTAGAATTTGGCCGTAGGGCCATTTCATCCCACCGCATTGTAGTAGTGAATGAATGTTGTATAAAAATGACAACTGCAGTCTGTTGATGAGATGTATGATATCGTCTGCGGTCCCTGCCGGCTACAAGTTTGCTTTGGTCAATCGCAATGCGCGATAGGCCCTGTTTACTTACACTTTGCGACACGTGATCGCGAATCGCCTATGACTGATCTTCAAGCTCTGCTCGCGGCTGGATTGTGTATCATCGAATCGGGGTCGGAAAATACAGCGCCCGACCTAAAATCTGTGTTGTCGTCTCGCCTAATACGCTACTATGCGTGCCTGCACCTGACTACGACCGTAGATGGTTCGCCGACGCTCCAGGAACTCGAGTTGACAACAGCGACCGAGGCCCTAAACGTCCTCGAAAAAGTGCAAGAAATACTGGATAGAGAGGATGCCGCTATTGGGACGCGGGATCTCGCAGAGTTGCGGACCTTGGCTGCAATCGCGTTTAAATGGGGTGTTGACCCTCTGCTTTCGCGGGCGATGTTGGCTTGGCCAAGCAAGTCTGCTCGACCGCAGATAATTGACTTGACGACCTGCTCCAGAAGACTACAGACTTTTGTGCAGCATGTTGTCTCGTCTATTGAGCATAATTCTCTCCAACGATTCACCTACTTTCATAACCACGACGCTGTTAAACCGGCATCTCGACCAACTCTTAAGACCATGCATCGCAGTTGGTTGGCTACCCAAGCCTCTTGCTTCCGACGCCATGCTGGACTCAATCCGCCCCGTGACAATCCGCCTCCTCGGCATGTGCGTCTTGTGTTACTTCTTGCCGCGTGAACAATCATTTAAACCTTACTAGTCTGCCGCCATCTCAGACCATCACTGCACTGGGCACTGTATTATCAGTACAGCCGTGCCCACCTCATGTTCACAAGTCGTGCGCCTCTCTCCTCAGCAAGCAGCTATTGCGGCCGGAAGGCATCCGTGGACTATGTGCTGCTGTTTTTGGGGAGGACGCTGATGAAGTTCAATTGGAGAAAATTGAGCATGTTGCCCGTGTGCTGACAACTGCACCGGCTGGCATGCCTCCAGAGGTAAGGGTCTCATCTTGCCCGCAGGAATAGTGTTAGATTAATTGTCCCAGGTCTATTTTTCTACCATCACACCTCGGATTCTCGAGCTGTTGTCCGACCGCGCCCCTCCAGCCTACAGGCGGGCGGCCGCATTTTCCATATCTCGATTGCTGGCAACACCCGCATTTCCTACTGTGCTGTCATTCGTACACCCGCCGTTGCTTTCCGTCAATCCACCATCGCCGCCACGGGCAGCTTTATCCACAATCATGATGCTCGTCACGAACTCCGACCCTCCCCTGCTCTTATATCTTCTCTTATGTCGCCTATTGTCTCCGCATTGTACTCGCTCCTGTACCACTTGGACCAAATCAAGACGTCCGATCCGAGTCTAAAAGAAATGCTGCGGGGACTACTTGAGACGTGGGGTAGGGTCGTCAATACCACAGAAGGCCTTGCAGTATTGTGGTCTGTGATTGAAGGTCAAGGTGGCGAGTGGCGGGTAGATCTTGAAGGCCAGATCACTCGCCTCGAAAAGTGAGCAACAAAAATTAATGCATTTTCGTACGCTCATCGAATTGTAGATCTGAAAAGGCAACCCTCCTGGCACTTCTGACCCCGGCGAATGACGAGATCGATCTCGATGCCAATATTTTAGACCTGTACCCAGATCCTGTCCATTTTGTCCGTTTTCTGAAATCCATGCAACGCACCGATATAGTATCCGATTTGTTTGTGCGGTTATTGGAGTCGTATCGTGACTCCAAGTCGGAGACAGATGGCGATCCCACACGGTTGGTCCCTCATATAAGCTTTGGCCCATTCTCATACGTGTTTAGAACTCTCCTCTACCTGCAACTGGTCGTTCAAATGCAGACCCAGCTTTCGGACTGGGCCCTCTACGATCCTCGGAAAACCAGCTCACATACTATCTTTTGTGAAGCATGCTCTAGAGTCTCGCGGTCCTGAATCCGAGACAAGGAAACAGACCAATACTCATCCCTTTCAACTGAACCTTAATCAGTCCGAGGACGACGACGCCGACAGCGACGATGATACACCTGGCCTAGAGATCGTTGCCCCGGACGATGAAATAGTCGAGACGTCCGTCAGCCTGCTTCTAGCAGTACTTGAAGGTTAGATCTCTCGTTGAAGCTATTGCTCTGACCTGATTTATTCAGCTAACGAGGATCTCTCCGCAAGGACCGCACCTGTCCTTAATGAGATATTCACCTTGTTGGAACCACTGTCCTTGAACGGGTCGCCTGCGGTCCAGCCATTAGCACGGGAAGCAAGGATGGTCATGACCGCTCGTCTGGCCTCCACTTCTTCCCCGAAACGAAGCCCTCGCGAGGGAAACAATAGCCAAGAAATTTACCAGAAGGCTCTCAAACTCCTCCAAGATCCTATATTGCCGGTCAGAGCTCATGGGTTGTTGCTACTTCGACAGCTAGTCACCCCGCAAAAGTCCCACGGAGCACAAATATCGGATCCAGCGTTGATTCCAGCCATTTTATCCATTTTTCTCCAATCTGTACAGGACGACGATTCGTACATGTTCCTCAATGCTGTACAGGGCCTTGCGGCCATGGTGGATACATATGGCAAAGACGTACTCAAGGGACTGGTGACAGAATATAGCCAGGGTCTCGATGGGCTTGGTGCTAACAATATAACACAACATGACATGGATATCCGCATCAGAATCGGGGAGGCACTTGCGTCTGTGATCAAGAGATGTGGTTCTGCTTTGCCGGCATTCAGTATGTTCTTTGCTCTGAACGATACACCACCGAGCTGAAGATTCGCAGTTGATATATTGGTCCCTCGACTATCCCATGTTGTTCGGTCGACACAGGTTCCCACAACCCTCAGAACGTCAGCCCTTTCATTGCTGGCTGAGTGTGAGAATACTTGTCCCTTGGCTCTCACCTCATATGTCACCGACCTCTCGGAAGCCATGATCGATCTGCTGCAGGTCGAGAGTAGTTCCACGCTTCCTAAAGAGTCAGAAGACACCAATCCGACCTCGGCGGACTCAAAGCTGCCCCTCTTTCGACGAGCAGCGCTACACTTTCTTGGGCTCTTGATTCGCGAAACCACTAGACAAATATACGACTCAACCCATACAGAGCTTTCGGGCAGGCTGTTGAATCGCATAAGAACTACCTTGACGTACGTATCCGCCACCGATGGCGACATGCTAGTTAGGGTGATGGCACGAGAGGCCGTTGAAGGACTTGCAGAACTGGAGGAGGCAAGAATGGGTAGGTAATACACACATAAGTACAAGTGATAAATATCTACCCCGTATCTGTCTCAGATGCGGAGAACTTGTGTCAACTGAGTCAATAAGAAGGTATGTTGATATTAGGTTTCATTCACCGAAGCGTCCCATCGCAGGTCAACACTTGTCAAGGAATGTGCTGCGAATGGGGAAACCAAGAGGGTATCAGGCGCTGGAAGGGCTACCAACTACTCTGCTAATTTCGTCAATGCGCCGGCGAAAGTTTTTCCAGTTCGAGCGGCCAACAAGCAGGTATGGTGAATGGTCGTTTGTCGCCTCTGAAGGTGCGTCTAGTTTCAAAAAAGGGTTCGATATCGCAGAATAATACGCCATGTGAAGTGCCTTGAATATCTAAAGATCACTCAGCGTCGAGAACGGGACTATGCGGATGTTGGCGCACCATATTGACCTCAACATCGCGCACAACGGAATCTGACAGAGCCAACGCAATCACAATCTTGACTTTCAGAGGTGTGATGTACCCGTAAACAGCAACGTCCTCCATAGAATAGAGCAGGCCTAGATAACATTCAGTCGACTTTCCTCCGGCCGCCACTACTTGAAAGGTCAAAAGGCGGAGTGAAACGAAGAAGAAGCTCAACCTCGCTCTTCGATCACGTCTAAACTCGTGTGCGCAATGTAGTGATACTTTATGGCATGGTCGTCTTGCTTCGCAAATGTACGGATGAGAATAGGATGGTTCTGCGGAGATATAAAGGCCACAGCGTTGAGCACCTTCCGACTCATCCTCGTGAGAGTTGCGCGTGTGATGAGCCAGCAAACACAAACAACGCCCACTGCCAAATTAGGAACCTGCCTTTGACCTGCCTGGTTCGAACAGGCTCTTTGGGTTCTAACCAGGCATCCAAGCGAAATTCTCCTGTGACGGGATAACCTCCAGGCAATTTTGTCGACTCCCCGAGCAAGCAAAAGCCGAGCACTTGAACGGAAAGCGTCGGAAACACAACCGTTTGGCGCTCTAAGTAATCATGATGGGTACAAGAGCGCGCCGGGGCCGGCACTTCACTAGAATATGAATCATGTGGCTCTGAAGCGGCACCAATAAATCTCAAATCGCTGTCCTGTTGGTAGATGGTTCGACGTCAAAAGTCTCGACACGGCGAGAACTTGGCGGAGTTAAAGGCTTCAGGATACACGCTATTTTATAAAGATTGGAATCTTCGAAACTGGAGTCTGCAGTCTAGACTTCAGCACTGAGCAGATCGATGGTACTGTAATGCTGCACAAAAATCAACTACTTTAACTTTCCTAACATTGCAAATTCACCCACATCGCGTTGCCTCTCTGTCAAGGGCAATCCGACGCGTCAAGGTTCTCGTGAAATATGTAGAGGACCGGTCGAGGCACCAACAAATTCAAATAACTCTGTAAAGTGTTGGATGCGTTGAATGCCAGCGAATAACACATGATTTAGGAACCACAGACTCGGATGACGAGAAGGCATCCGAGATAAATCAGTTGCCCAGGAACCGGAACCAGAAGATTGCTTCAAGGAACCCGCGCTCCGAGGCTCACTCGGATAATAAAATGCCTATGGTCGGTTTGGCATCGAAAAAGTCCGTTCAAAAGAGGCAGGTTCGGATTGCGCACGAACGGGCAAAGTAGGTCAACACAAAGATGACCACTTTGAAGCTTTTATTCTGATTCTTCGGAAAGACGGCGGGAATAGCCAAGTAGTGCTAGCGAAGGAGGATATCGAGTACGGGAAAAACACAGTATACATTGCGCCAATCAGACATAGTCTTCCAACAATAGATTCTCGCAGAAAGTCGCCTGAGATAGAAAGCCAGATTCTCCTACCTAAAACGAATCCAATTATTCATTGATAAGAGGTTCCAGGAGATAAGACTCAGATAAATGAGAAGCGCATTTTTTGTCAAAGACTCCTCAAAGCTGAATCAAACCACGGATGAATGATTGTGGGCCAAATTGCAGTCGCGGCTTTTGATTGCCCCCCTTAATGTGACCGATTGGAGGACCCCCAGCAGCGGTCGCAAACTTTGGCCTGCCCCAGAAAGACAAATCGCGCAGAGCGTACGGTACAGCGCAGTTCGCCGGTCGGATAATGGCGGACGGATGATGAACTTTGGACTCGATGGTGATCTTTAAGACAAATTATCCAGTGCTGGGAGACTCGGAGGAGGGCAGAGCCTGGCAGGCTGACAGCCATCTATGAGCCCCACTGCCAGCAGGTGACACAGCTGAAGCCCGTGGTGGACTGCAGTGGGGAGATTTTTGGGCGGAAGCAAGGGCGGAAGAAAGGTGGGAGTGCCAAGCCGGAATAGGAACAAACAACGCCCGCTTCCAAATTAGGCAATTTTCTTCGATCGTTAAACGCAATTCTAGTTGCAGTCAGGCCAGAAGCAAAGACACAGAATCCTTCCGAAGACGTGATCCCCAATCACTCGGGGTGTTTTGGTGGCAAGTTTAGCATGTTCAAGCTGGAATAAATTAGAGTCCAAAATAGTAATCGGGGTATGTACTGGAAACGAAGCGTAAGGACGTGAAAAATAGATCCAAGAGAGTCAATCAACGGCGGCCAGTAGAGGCGTGCGCTGTAATGTTTACTCGAGGGGAAAGGCTCGATTAGATCAAGTTCCAATTCATCAAAACATGTAGTACATATCGACTCGGCGTTCCGCCTTGATTCGTTCGCGGGCATGTAAATTTCAAATATTCCGCTGTCTGGGCGACTAAATTACATCCGTACGGAGCATTTAATGACTAAATTGACTCAATATTCCTGTGAGAATTCGCTGAACAATTAGCAATAAAGGTGTAAACAGGGATCGGCTGATCGGCTGCCTGTCTCGACGATCCAGAGGGTCCGTAGGATGAAAAAGACCCTCTTGCAAAGGCGCAGAACAAACCGACTTGTTCGGTTCGGGCTTAGTGCAATTCCCACTTTCTAAAATGATATAAAAGAATTTCAAAGAAAATGTACAAGTTCTACAAAATTTCGGACTTTGTGCATTTTCTGGCTTCGCCAGAAAATGATACTCTAAATCTCCAAAAGAATCCGACTTGCCTGGTTCGAACAGGCGACACCCAGATTCCAGTTAACCGTTACAGTCTGATGCTCTTCCAACTGAGCTAAAGTCGGATGCAAAGGAAAGCAACTTTTGGCACTTTGTACCAGGACGACTTTGTACCAGGACGCCTAAATTTCAGGTTCATTCGCTTTCATTGGGTTGCCATGGAGACTGCGATGTTTCATCGTGATTGTTCGAAACATCAATATTTCCCGAATAAACAAAGTCCGCATTTAAATAATCACTACAGGCCGCATTAATGCCGCAGTAATACTAACATTGCACATGGCCATTGGTAGGAGGCACAACCTGTTTATTACCTGCGACCCTGAGGAGCCCTGAGGATTTCTCGCTGCTTCAAAATCCCAGCCTGTATTTTATTTTATTTTGTACGTGACGTTGCGGGAGACACAGGGGGGTTACTCGGGTGTTCAAGGGATTGGAGAATGATAGTATCCGTAGCATACACCTGACGCGATGTATGTAGTACAGGCCCCGGCTGTTTCTTACTGGGACCGTATACCTACCTACCTACCTCGTTACCTGTTATTCGCTAACTCGAAGAGAACGGATAAACCGTAAACAGCATCAAAAAAGCCAAGCACCACAGGCATATATTCTCTGGGTAGAACAAGGCGAGGTAATGTAAAGTACATGACGCGTATTACAATGCTATAAACATCTTGGTATGTACATTATCCAGAAATGGTCTGATAGATGGGTTGCTCTGAATTAGAGGCGAAAAGGTTGAGCAAAACCATCTTCGCACCTTCTTGGTAATTTCATAAATCCGGCGCTGGCCCGCGAACAAAATGGCAGCTGTCAGAACACTCTGTGTGAGTTTGCTACCGATGCCTTTGTAGAGCCCTTCAATCCCTTCTTCCTTGAGGATGGTAAGAAGCCCATCTATCGAAGATTTATATTTGAGCGCATTTGCATGGCCCGCTTGAAGACGGCTTTTCACGACACTAACCAGATGTTAACGACATGAACGGCCAACAGATCAACCCACATACATGTAAGGATAAGTCGAGGAGGTGGCAACTGTGAGGATTTTTGAATGACTTTCAGACAGCAATCCTGAAAGACACCCACCAAGCTTGGATAAGGCGCCAAGCAGAAAAAAATCCCAGTCAGTTAACACGGCTACAGCCGTGGCGACCCCAGCCGCCCTGAGTTTGGCCGTCCTTCTGGCGACAAGGAAATTCTTCAACTGTTCAAACACAGTGTATTGCAGTACAGGGTTGATGACTAGCACCAGCGCAGGCCCAATGCCACGCCAGAATGCCCTGAAAACATCTCAGTACCGATAGAAATATTCAAGTCAATAAAGGTTTACTGAATGCCATCCTTGGCTAGTATACTTCGAATTGTTTCAACAATCGAGAGCTTTTTCACAACCTTGGGACGAGGAGGATCCAATGAAGGCTCGGCTTGGTTCAAGGTCTGCACGGCTTGAGAGGTTTGAACCACCTACGGGATAAGTCAGATCTGTCAACCGACACCGTAGCCGACCTACCCAGATGGGATTACTGATAATTGTGGTTGCAGATCCTTTCCCAGTTTTAAATCTTGAACGTTCGCAAGAGCATAATTCTCACCCGCAATGATTCCAATCAAAATTGACTCTGGAGTGCTCAGAGCTTTTCCCCTTTGAACCATTCCTCTAGAACGCTCGTAGAAATAGTAGTATACACTTCCAAACCGTCAATTTGAGGCTTCGGCTCGGATTATTTGACAAACCCATTGGTGACTGCGACGCCAGGCTAGAGCCAAGTCCACTGCATGGAAGAATTGGAAACGGTACCTGCGATGCCCCACAGGCTAGATCCCAGTCCACTGTATAGACCCAAAACTCCTTCACGCTTGATGATGTCGAGTACAGCTTGGTAGACGGACTAAATCCCAATATTAATGAGCCTTGAGATCGAGATAGACAAGTGGACCTTCCTTGGACTCATTCTTCGTTTCGACGGCTGCCCGAGTGGACAAGAATATCAACGGGCTTGCGGAGTGATCAGCGCAAATTCAGGCGCTAATTGAACGGAGTTCACTAGGTGCACGACATTGCGACGATGCCTGCGGCACCGCCAGCGACAGCATGTATAACAGAATCGCTCATTTCCAAGGAGAGCTCAGGCTTGAAGGCGCGTGGCTTGCGTGTTAAAGAGGTGAGCGAAAGAGAGAGGCGGAAAGAACGTGAACGATGCTTCGGCAAATAAGCGTTTCCCAAGTTGGCATGACTCTGTAGCAATCACATGCCATCGGTTCGGTTCAATTTCTTTTACATTATTCTGTACGGCTACCAAACGAATACGCGTTAAGCTCGACGACTAGTTTGCTGCAAGTCCTTCAGGAGTCGCTTCATCTCAGCCACGTCCGACGCCAGTCCGTTCGAGCTCTGCCCAGCAGCCTCCACCCTTCCTCCCGAGTAACCCGCACCATCCCCAAGCGTTTGCCTACTATCATCCAGGGAAAGCCATTCATCAAGCTGTGCTGCGATGGAGCGCGCCTTCAGTCGGAAATGTGTGCGGATGATGTCGGCGAAAGGTTCGGGCGGGTTTTGCAGGTTGCCCAGCATCTGCGAAGAAAATAATAATTGAGTCGCGGAGCAGAAACAGCTGGCAGCTGATAATACGGACCGCTGTCTTGACGACCATTCGCCGGACATTGGCGGAGTCTGGGAAGGTTAGGATGATCCCTACGGTAGACGAAAGGAATCACACACATGCACGGGACTGCGGGCTTCCGCCGCTCGATGCCCATCCTGGCTCGTTGAGATAGGGTTCTTCACAGAGAATCATCGATTGTATCGAGATGAGGACCTGTCCCGATAAATGAATCATTAGAATTATATGTGCAAAGCTGAAAACTCACCTGCAGTAGTGTCGACCTTCCAGAAACCCAACCAGGCCCGGACCACGTTCCCAGCAATGATAAACAAACCTTCCCATCCTGTTCAAGAGGATGGTAAACATATATTAACCATACTCTCGCTGGACGTACTGCATAGAGATTGGGATTGAATCGGTATTTACCGCCGTTGGTCTAGGTCATCTTACTGTGAGCATCAGGAAAGCGAGGGATTTCGCGTGAAACTCACAGTCATATACTTGACACTGGGAGGCGATTGGTTGTAGCTTGGACCGAGGAATATGTCGAATAGATAACTATTTCTCGATCTGAGTGCAGTTTCGTTGCACGGAAGACCATCAACTCACCAGCCATTGTAATATCTAGACACAAATCATCAGAGATCGGCAACAATGCAATGCATAAATGAACAACCACTTACGGTGTGCCTTCGGGCCCCGTAATAAGGGCCTTGATCACATCAACTCGGGTCTCGTCGATACGCAAAAATATGGACGAGTTCCATGCTATGGGCAGATTGTTTGTCAAAATTGAGAGCTTTTTGGATGTCGGATGTTAGGAAGCAGTGCAAATATTATGGTAATAGATAGACTCGCCTCTTTTGCGATGGCAAGAGATCGCTTAGGAATGTCGGACAACGCCAGCATGCGGATCTCATTGTTATAGTACGATTTATAATGCGGCAGTTGCGGTTCGTTGTCATTTGTGGGCGGTGTCGTCGTCGGGATTGTCAGATCACAGTACTCGAATCTGACCCGAGTGGCCCACTCCACGTACGCTTTGGTCGCACTCTCTTCCGTTGCGCCCGCGTCAACCAACATTCCGTCATCGGAGGATGATGTTAGAATCTTGGGTAACGAAGCGTGTAGCCTCTCAACGAAGGCATCTCCCTTGGTCTCGCGCAGCGATCGATCAATAGCGTTTGCAGTCCCGAGAATCCGCTGGCAGAAACTCAGCAGCTTTTGGTTCTCGTCCGCGACCGGGGCAGAAACCTCCTTGGATTTGCCCTTTGAATCGACCGTCATCCGCTTCTGCTCCTCTGTCAGCTCTTCGTCGGGGATGTCCGGGGCTTTGGCACCCTCCAAGGCTTTGAGCGCAGCATGGGCTTGAATAGCGATAGCTTCAAGCAGCTCTCGCGGTCCAGCACTACCCTCGTAGATAATGGTTCGTTCACGAATAGGTGTGTTATTGGGCGATTTCCTGGTCGTGACCGACTTAACAGACGCCACTGTCATAATCGGCATGGCCATCATACTCGCCAGTGCCTCATGGCTAGATATGGTCTGCACAGATAAAGGAATAAGCTCATGGCACTGTGAATCACAGTAAGCCTACCTCGAGCCACTCAAGCAATTTGAAGTACAACACAGAACGCTCCGACATGTCTGCCAAAGAATCGTTTCTTAGCAATGCGCTAGACACGTAGTTGAACCGTCTTCGGAGATGCGCTAAAGCCGTTGGGTGCGGAAGGAAATCGCTTGGATGATGACCCTCGCGATGCAGAGACGGGAGGTATACTCCAATCTCCGTGAGGAGTTTCCCAATCTTCTCGTCTTTCGCAGCCTGCTGAGCCTGGGCTTCTAATTGGCCCGAATTCTAAGTGGATAATTAGTATAAACGTCCGGGCGAAAGAAGAGGGCAACCTGCATCCTCCTTCTGGTCGCCGGCATAGCCGACCCCACCCTTCGCTCTCTTTCCACCAGGGCTCAAACGGTTGAAGAAATGAATACCGTCGTCATCGTCGTCGTCGTCGTCAGCGTCCTTTGATTGCAGCTTTCCAGTTTTCCTACGTTTGCTGTTGCGAGCCTTGTGCTCCTGCGAGGCACTCGAATCTTGAGACTGTTCAGAGAACATTTGCTCAAGCATGGACAGACCGACACCAAGGATGACGCCTTGTATATCGGCACAGTGGAACAAGGGATCGCCAGGGGCTGCGGCCCCGGGGCGCTGCACCTTCTCAGTTATGGGCTCCCCGCAGGCAAAGCAAAACTCGGAGTGGCAGCGCTGACATGTCTTTTGTACGACACTTTGAAGGTGTGTAATGTATGAAGAAAACTCCGGCTGAGGACTGATCAGCGATGGGGCATTTGGGAGACCGGCAACTTACAAAGAGCGGGAAAAAGTCGCTCTTCTTCCGAGGCACCGATGAGCCACATTCGTGAGGACACACGCATTTCCCTTCACTTAACTGGGAATACAGTGCAAAGAGGAAGCTCTGCTCCCCGCCAGAAGGGGGCGGGCAGCCCTTCATCCACTCGCCCTGCGTCATAAGCTTCACCTGTTCCGTGCTTCCCGGGAGAAAGACGAGTTCCGGTTCCTCCTCCACTTCGATGATCTCTTCGCGATGGTCTTTCGAGAAAAATACACCTAAAACAAAGATAAAGACATCAAGCAAATACGAGAGATAAACGGCGTACGCGCATACGGGTCTGCATCCGAGTTCGTCCGAGGGCCATCCGCTAAGGGCCCGTCGTCCGAATCGTAGTCAAAATCCTCCTCGCCTGGTGTTGTTTGGTGAACGCGACGACACAAGACCGATGACCGCTTACCGTCGTCCTCGTCCTCGTCATCACCCGAGTCCTCGCCAACTGGGATATCCTCGTCCTCTTCAGGCGTCTATATCAAAAGGATCGGCACGCATCGTACGGAACGCGGAAAGGAGGACTTACCACCATTCGGATGGACCGCTTCTCCGCCGCGGGCGGGGGCACAGACGCCATTGGCACATCGCCATCCTCGTCCTTGACATGGTCAAATGCTCCCTCTAAGAAGCGCTCCGCGGCCTGCATCACGTCCTTGTACTGCGCCAAAGCCGCCTTGGCCTGCGCTGGACTAGCGCCCTGCGCACACGCGTCAATGAGCTGGAATTCACGAGAAATAGTGATTCTGTACCATGTCTGTGAGCTGGCGGAGTTGGGCTTCCATCGTGTAGAAGACGGGCACTGGGCACTGAGGGCGTTAACGAAACCGTGAGTGGCGCCCAAGCAAGTTTGGCGCTATTTGTTGGCGCGGCAGAGACTTGTGACTGACTCAAAAAGACAAAATCGGGTCGAGGCTGCAGCTACATAGCAATTCAAGCAGTAGCACAACACAGGAGGGTATGTATAAATACTCGCTATCAGTCCCTTGAAACCTGAAATCATCGCTGTCGTAAGAACTCGCAAGCGAGCGGGAAAATAGGGCGCATATATAATAAGTAGAAGGATAAAGAAAGTGCGAGTACAGCTCGCTCAAAGGCGCAAACCGATGGAAAACGGGATGGAACCTGGAGGAGGCGGATAAGGTGAGCATGTTAGTTCTTATGGTCACGGTGGGGGAGGGGGACAGCGCTGTCACGGTCGAATCCCAAAGGATACGAGGACAGGTCGCTGGTGAGTGCCAGCGTGTCCAAGCTCGCTCGCTGGCGGCCATTGACGATGCCGTTGAATGCGGTTGGAGGGTTTAATTCTGAACCGTTCCCGGAATCAATCTGGAATGGGAACGATCCCAAACCAGATGAGGCAGTGGAGAACTGTGACGCGGTGGACAATCCCAGCGTCCGTCTGTTCGGAGGCGCAGGGAGATCCGAATCCGAATCGTCTCTGATCTGCGTTTTGGGGAATTCAGCATGTCTCGGGGTCGAGGCGGCGGAGCTAAAGGATTGCTGGCCAAGTGGAGATACAGGAGGAGACCGCATTGGTCTGTCAGAGATGGGAGAAGGTGGTACAAAGGGGAAAGATTCGAGAATCGAATCGGCTCGGGTGGATGCGGCAGACATGACGGAAGAGTTAGAGATCCTCCTGTTGGGATGATCTCCACCCTGAGCTTGGGCGCGCGCCTGCGCGTGATCGAGGGCTCGTTGCTGCTGTTCCTCCAAACTCCCGGTGTTGGGTGTGACGAGCCTGCCCATTGTGGTTCTGAACGGGGAGCGGGGGAAGCCGCCCCCGCTCACAGGTGTGGCAAGCCCGACATTCACCCGGGTAGCACTCCCAATATCCGCGATCGATCCTGCTTGGGTGCTCATGCTTGAGGGGCGGCTGTCGCCGCCTGAGCGCGTCCATGGCAAGGTCGGGCCTTCCGCAGCCCATTCAGACGCCTCAGAGGGGGGTCTTGGGGATGCGTGGCCAAATGTAGTCACAGAGGCGGACGGAGATGAGCCCCCATCCCGGAATGGATTGGAGGGCTGCTCGTCTTCCTCCTTGACTACGTCAGCGGGACCGAAAGATCGGGACGCCAAAGGCGAGGTAACGGGCGGGCGGGACATTGGGCGGGGACCTTCAACGGACATGGGCGACAAAGAACCTGCACTGATCACCTCCGCCTTAACGACACGAACGTTGCCTTTAACGGGAGTTATGATCATGGGCGCCTCATTTAGGAAGTCACTGGCGAAGCTGGCGTTGGACATGTACGAGTTCCTGGACGAAACGGCCGAGACGCCAGACCGCTGCGACGGAGCGTAGAGTTTGTTCAATGGGCGGATGGAATCGCGCGAGACATTAACGTGGTCCAAGTTGAGGTCCGGCGAGCGGCTGGGGCGCACGGGGCCGGTGGACGTTGTAGGCACGCTATCGGAGAGAGACCTGTGCTCGGGGGAGACGAGGGCAATGGGGATAACATTCGTGCTCTCCGTGCCTGCGGTCTGGATGGAGTGGTTGTCAGAGAAGGGATTGGACTGGGCGGAATGGCGGGAAGGGCTGTGGAGGGGCGAGCTTTGGGACTGGGGGTCGAGATCGATGGTCATGTTCGACGAGGAGTAGACGCGGACACGGTGATCGGGCTCGGGCTGGGAAGGTGTTGCGGGCTTCTCCGTGGGATCTGGGCGGTTGAGGACGGTCTCTGCGCGAGCCGGGACGTCTTTCTTGACCTCATATACGGGACCGCCGCGGAGACGGAGTCTGCGACGGTACCAGAGGAAAGCGCAGACGGCGAGGGCGAGGAAGATGAGGGAGCCGATGATCGCACCCGCAAGCGCGCCCTTGCTTACACCGCCCGAGCTGGAACTCCCGCTGGAACTAGAGGAGACGCATCGGACCGAAGCACAGGTAACACAGTCCCTGGGCAAATGAGCTGGGAGAAGGGGGAGGGGGAGACGGTGCGCACCTGTTGATGAGAAAGCACTGCTGGTTGGCTGCGCAGTTGCAGGAAGGGGTGGTCGGACACTGGATGCAGTTGTCGCTTTGACGGGGGAGGAGGGCCTCCAGCCTCATTGGAGAGGAAAACGAGTGTGGGGGGAGCTTGACGGCGGGAAGCAACAGAATCTGAGGACGCTGTGATGGAGGCAGAGGACAAGCCAGACACTGCCACTGTCACACATGCTCGCGCGCTGTTTTCAGATGGTTGCCAGCGATCCACGGATTATTTATTTATTTCTTCACAGTATGCTTGGCATGCTTGCCTCTGCCTCGGGCTCTGTGTCTTGCACACGCTGAATATTTGCTGAATATTATCCATGAGTTCTAAGTACCTGCTCTCGGATCACGACCGCCGCTGATGCGAGCTCTGATGCGAGATCAACGGGCATTGGCGCGCCGCATCTCGACCCTCAACCTTATCAGGATATTAATGGCAGTCTTCATTCGCTCCCTCTCGTATGCCCACAACGCCAGTGCAGGATCCCCCGCCCTCGCCGACATCTCCCTTGACCTCCCCCCCGGCTCGCGTACAGTCATCGTTGGTCCCAACGGAGGTCTTGGCAGCCGTCGTTCCTCTTCCCCGCTGACGGTGACATTTAGCGGGAAAATCAACCCTCCTCCAGATTCTCGCTGGAAAACGGCTCGTATCCTCGGCCAAGGTAACCATCAAGGATAGAGATGTCTTTCGCGATTCGCCGCCAGGGGTTACTTGGCTGGGTACTGAATGGGCCATGAATTCGGTAGTGCGTGGAGACATTGTCGTTTCCCATTTTCTCGAGTTCGTCTTTCGCATCTTCCGCCGGCGAAAGCTGAGCAAAACGGCAGTTCCGTCGGAGGGTACCGTCACAAGGAGAGAAGGGACCTGCTGCTCGACATCCTCGATGTCGATCTTGAATGGCGGATGCACCAGATCTCAGACGGAGAGCGCAGACGGTGAGGAGCTCGCCTTATGCACGCCGCCTTTAAACCTTCGATTCCAGGGTCCAGCTCGTCTTTGGCCTCATGGCGCCGTACGATGTCTTACTGCTCGACGAAGTGACTGTCGACCTCGATGTCCTCGTACGCGAGGAACTTCTCCAGTTCCTCAAACACGATAGCGAGACCCGCGGGGCTACCGTCATATGTGTGCACTCTCCTCTGGTATTTATTGTCTCTGTGCTTACAACCCATGTAGACGCGACACACATTTTTGATGGACTCAACCAATTCCCGACGCACGTCGCCCATATGTCCTTTGGTCGCCTCGTCACTCCCCCCAGCCCTTGGCCCCTTGTGCCCGGCTCAGCGCTCGGCGCCCAATTCGGATCGTCTACTCTGTATAACGTCGCATTGCAGTGGTTTGTCTTTTCTGTTTTCGTGGTGGATCCCTAGCTGACCCAACAAAGGCTCAAAGAGGATCGTGAATACAGACGCGAGTTGGAGAAGAAGGGAAGGAAAGTGAGGGGAGCACGCAGAGACCAGGTAGCGTCCCGTTCAGCCCTATCACCTCTAGTCTAACCGCCTCGGATAGACGGTCCCTTCCGACTCGGAGACATTTTACAAGAAGTGAGTATCTTCGACGATCCCTGACCGCTTGTCTGATCAAGGTACCAGGTATGATTACAGCCACTAGAGGGCCAAACTAGATCCTTCAACGGTCCCACCCACGAGCTTCAACGACCTCACGGCCAGCCTCAACGCCCCACTAGAGTTTCCTCAACGACTCTACCCACATCATAGCATTACATCCAGCATCCATGTAGCATAGCTTTCAACAAGTGCCTCGTAACTTTCAACAAGTTGTAGACTAGAACCAATGTATTTCTTTGTGAAAAGCCGTCCTTCATTAGGCTCGCTAAGCCTCTATAGTATGCCAGGCGTGTTTCTGAAGATAATCGTTCATTCAGCTTGACTTCTCTTTTTGATTCTTTTCGTCAAATTGGGTCGGAGTTTGAAATGCACTCATGGAGGTGATTGACCTGACTGTGGACTCGCCCACACGCAAGGACGACCGCGACCCCGACGAGGCACGCCAGACCAGGCGGGAGCGCAGAAGAGAGCGTCGCGCAAAGGAGGAGAAGCAAGAGGAGGCCGGGCCGAAGAAGACGGGCATCGGAAACGGAAGCGCGACGACTCGCGTGAACGGCGGCGGGAATCCAGGCGCAGCGAGCGCGGTCACGATGACGAGGGAAAGCGCCGACGCGAGTCTTCTGCCGAACGCGATCCCGACAGAAGACGCAACCGCCGCAAGAAAGACCGGGACCGCGATCCAGACCCCCCCATTCCCGACGAGCAACTCTTTTTCGTCGACAAAACCCCGGCCCCGTTGCCCTCTGCCGCCCTTTACACTGCTTCTGTCCCTGCCGACTGAGAAACCGAACGAACTCGTACTCCCCGCACATGTCTCTGTGTTCGGCGAGACCCCAATCAATATTCCCGCAGCTGCGTTGGATTCGGATGAGGACGAGTACATCGAGTACCTCGACTACGACAATCGAAAGGCATGTTGTACATTCAAATATCTGAGGTGGCCACTAATAACTGTATGCAGGACTTCGTTCGGTATTATGACGAAGAACCAGAAAGGCACACCAAGATCGTAGTGCAAAAAGTGCGGCGCGGAGGATGAACACATTACTGCCGAATGCCATGTCCTCATCGTCCGTTTTTCCCGCCTCCTCCAGAACAGCTCTGATACCACATAGTGCTTGACATGCGGCGTGCGCGACGAACATTCGACTCGGTCGTGCAATATCGGTAAAACATGCTATACTTGTGGAATGAAAGGTCATATCAACATCGTGTGTTCCGTCGAGACCTCATGTATCGTGGCTAATGTGCACCAGGACTGCCCCAATCGATACGCGAGTAGAACCTGGACTTATGACGGGTGCGAGCGATGCAACTCCTCTTCCCACCAGACAAGTGTTGGTTCATACACTGTATTCCAAGCCGTTTCACTCATGCCAGCCATGCTTCAGGAATGCCCTGGATTGTGGCGACTGTATGTTTACGTGGAGGACATCGAACAAGAGCGCATTCTGCGGACACGAAAAGACAAGAAGGACCTTCCTCTCGGACAGGGCGGTGAGGGTTACATTGCGGACGACGAGTGGTGCTACAATTGCGGCGGCGCGGGACATTGGGGCGATGTGAGTAGAGCCATTGGTCTCGGTTGCTCAAACCTGACGCTTGACGACAGGATTGCCGAGAATTCTACCATCCGGAGCCGCTAGTTGAACCCACCGCGTTCAGTTATCATGTCCTATCTAAGGGACCGTTCGCCCCGCCCAAACTCGCGTCCGGTAGCCGGGCGCCGCGCGATTGGGAGCGAGAGGTTGCTCTTCCAAGCGGCTTGGAGAACGTCGGGCAACGAGCCAAAAAGAAAGAGATGGAAAAGTTGGCACGGCGTGCGCAGCAGCAGCAGGAAGCTGACGAACCGGAAAGCTGGTTCCAGAAGCCTCGAAATTCCGAGCGCGAGCGCGAACGTCCAGCGGACAGCCTTCCGACGGGCCCGAGGAAGATGAAAATTAGCTCGTCCGTACAAGAAGCAGCACGTCCCTTTCAATTCACAGCCGCACCGTCGTCGTCAAAGTTGTCGCTTTCGGACCGTCTCAGCGACCCCACCCCAAATGGACATCATAGCGCGAAGGCGCATTCCAACTCCAGACGTGAACGTGACCGCTCGGATAGACATCGCAGCGACCGCGAGCGAGACAAGAGCCGACATCGGGATGAGCGGGGGCCGCGTTACAAGGGTGGTTATTCGAGATAGATCGCGCTACATACGCATAAATTCTGCACATTTGTAGTACACTTCAATATAGTAACCTATTTGGCATTGACAACTCTGCTTCTCTCCTCCATCATGCTTGTTAATCTCGTACCTGCAGCCATGGATTTCTCAACGATATCGCGGGCCAAGCCCCGGGCGGAGAAGAAACCTCCGCCTGTGGCACCGGACGCAATCGACCCTGTCACCCGGACGACGATATCCCTCGAATATGCGTCTTTGGCAGCCCGGGACCACTGTCCACTAGGTAGGATGGCCCTCGACCGTGAATCTCGCACTCACGGTTGTGCAGGCATGTATGTCGTCCCGTCGCCGGAGACTCTTATGGTCTGGGACGCAGTCTTTTTTGTGCACCAAGGTACAGTGAGACGCGATGTACGTGTGCGTGTGATGCTGACCGCGCGACAAGGTTATTATGCCGATGCCATCCTCAAGTTCCGCCTGACGTTCCCGAATAACTACCCGGAGAGCCCGCCGGTGGTGCAGTTCGTGACGGACGTGGTCTTCCACCCGCTGATTTCTCATTCGGGGATCTTTAACCTCGCGCCACGTTTCCGACCCTGGCGGTGATTTATCTCGCGACGCCGTCCTCCTTCGGCGCTGACATCCTCCGCGCAGACCCAAGGAGCATCGTGTATTCGATGTCCTCCATTGGATAAAGGCCGCGTTCAAGAAACACGCGCTGGACGAAATTAAAGAGTCAGACTGCCTGAATAAGGAGGCCTACCGGTCAGCCCGTCTTTCTGCTATGCTTCCGCCTCTCATTTCACACGATAGATTGTGAGAACGTTTTGCTTTCGACGAACTTGCGACTGAGAGGGGGACAGATACCACGAGTCAACATCTTCCTTTGCAGGTCTGGCCTCCCAATCGTCCCTGCTCTCCCAATCAGCGCCTGCCCTATTCGACAGGGATCATCCGTCGATGAAGGGGAAGCCCCGCGACGCTATGCCGTTCCGAGAGCTGCCGCCAGAACAGCTGCAACTCCAGCGGTCCAAGATAGGCCTCAAAGAATGGGCACAAGTTCTTTAACAGAGCTGAACAGTGAACATTATCACGTATAGTGCTACGGATTATACGAATCTAATGGTTTATATGATATTAGGATATTCTATGGGTCGTCGCTGCTGCTATCGTTCGCCCCCGTGGCTGCTAGTGGGTCCGCCTTGATGGTTTCGAACGGGGTGTCTGGACCGGTATCATCGTCCTAACAATGTGAGAATTTGTGCACGGTTTTAGTCGTTGAAGGAGCATACATCGGCTAGCCTGTGGAAATGTTTCGAGAGCTTCTCAATGACCAGCGTGTACGGCAGATGCTGGGTTAATTTCCTGTCGTGGTTGATCAGCACTGGAGAGAAGTTGGAGCGCGACCCTTACTTGCGTGCCTGCACATTGAGTGAGTGTCGGGCGTCGAGCGTGGAATCTAAAACATTCGACGAGTGGGCTCCTTCACTGAGGGACAGTTTGATCGAGTATTCTTTGTCAGACTTCCCCCGTCCATGATTCCGCTCATATAACTCGAAGGTTATGTGTGACTGCAGGTTGGAGCCACCTCAGAAGCTGAACTGGAAAAATGGTTGTTCCACCTACGCAGTAATCAAGCTCAGGAATGCGACGATTGGCGATGGGGAGACCCGATTGCAGAACGAGGTTGACCAGCGTATGGATGTGACTCTCCTTGGTAAAGTAAAGCGTCAAGGAGCTGCCGCCGTTGTTTCGAGCCGCCTCGAGGTCTTCGACCACATTCCGGAGAAGGGGTAGTGAAGTAAGAACACCGATCTCCTCCCTGACGTATGGAGGGTGAGTAAGTGCTCTCCAATAGGTAAAGTCAGCACCCTACTTTTCTTCTGGGTCGATCCCGTACTCCTGAGGCGCCACCAGGTCGAACAGAGCTTTCGCTCTGCCATACAGTTCATGTAGCTTTCGGTCACGAGGCGGTTGAAGGGGATCCGAGCGGCCGTGCTCGTCGAAAATGGCAAAGAGGAAGGTACGATGGTGGAGCGCACAGTATTTAATTGTGTCGTACAACTCCGACACCTACAAAGATTATGAGCGTGGGATCGGAGCGCGGCGACGAAACCTACGCGAGACGGGTCAAACTTCTTCTGTTCAACGTCACAAAAGTCCTCGAATAGTTTTTCCCACCTCTCGCGGAAGAGCCAAGGTTCATCGCCACAGCACCTACGCAAGTAAGCACAATATGGTGGAGAGACAAGACAAAAATCACCATCTTTCCTGGATTTTGTCGACGTCCATGGTCTCAAAGTTCTTGCGCATGATGCCTCTGAATGAACTCAGAAGCTCGATAACTTCCTGAAGTGACTTGTTAACAGTTTTTTTTTTAGCTCAGAGGCGATTTCTGCCCACTTTAACCACCTCGACTGGCTCCTTGTTCATGCTCTTGGGCCACGTCAGCTCGGGACGCTTTTCAGGCTCTCCCGGTCGCAACAGGATCTTAAGACGTTTCTTGACGTCGTCCATAAGATCTTTTGCGGCATTCGAGTCGTCCAAGAGATCTTTGCGGACTATGAGATTGAGGGGTGTCTGGTTTGCCGTTGTCTGAGCAGGCGTAGCTTTGTTGAGGTGTCCGTTGCCTACAATATCGGTCGACGAGCGAGAGGAGATCGAGCTCGGAGTGGAAGATGGTAAAGAGTACGTCGAGTTCTGGGAGTCGACAAGGGCTGCTGCGAAAATCTCGGCGGATGCGATTACGCGTCGTTCGGAGGACGTGAATATCTAAAGAGGCTGAGAACTGCACCAGAAGGGGCGGTTAAAAGAACGGACCTTGACATTGTTCAAAGCATCCTTGTCTATGCAGTGATGATGGTGACTAGCAGAATTAAAGGAGCGCCAGGTCGCTTACTCATGATGGAGATATCTTTTTTCATGTTTTCTCCCAGATCCCGAGACTGGTACCTCGCAGAGTGAGTGAATTCGCCTCCCCTACGAACCATCGGCGTAAGTGATGTTATTCAGCGAAGATTGCAGCTCGCGCACCATTTAAATACCAATGTAAGTTTCGTCAATCGTCTGACTTGGCCAGCTTGACGTTTAGAATAAACGGGCTTCAGTTGGGCCTTTGTTCCGGGAAGATCAATCTTGCTGAACAGAGCGTTGCTCAGCTGGGTCAGTTTCGCAAGGTCCTCACCCCCCGCGCCTAGGCTTTTCGCCTCGTCGACGGCAATAGCGATGAATTTAGCTGCTTCTTTTCCCGCAATATGATCTCCTCCTTTTCCCCGTTCAGCAGAGTCACAAATGGTTGAGTCCAGGATTCTCCAATTGGAAAGTTGCTACATGGCGCCTCAGAAAACGCACGTCCAGTGCGAAAGGCACGAATACATACAATTTGAGTTTTTGTTTCGGCGTCCGATCAGCGTGTCTAAATACGGTGACGTTGGCCTTTAATAACCAAGTCGGAGCTTCTTGTGTGGTGGATTCCGCAGCAGGTAGTGGTCGATCGGGAGACGAGGATAGGCGCATACAGAGTGTCGCCAAAATTTCAGCGGCCTTGTCTAAGAAAAAAGAATGGTCATGTTATGTTCAACTGCCACACAGAACGAAATGAAAAATCGATCCATTGTGCCAAAGAGGGGAGGGAAAAGCGGAATATAAGTACCATAGTATGATTCGTTTCCCTTGACAAAGCTCCATCCATTGACATCAATAACCTGACTCCGTTGACCGTTGTCACAACGCAGCATGTCGTATCCACAGACTCGCTGTCCGAAGCCCTCACAAATCTTCTTTGCCCAGGTTTTTTCCTCCTCACTCAGGCGCGTAATGAAACTGAGCAGGCTGTCAATTGATGTTTTTCCCGTGCTTGAAGCCTTACCGGATTTCTTTTCCGTCTGTGTTGCGCCTGACAACCCCGTCAACAACTGGCGACTTTCTCGTCTCGGCGTGAGTGTATTCCTGGCCGACGGTATAAACTTTGATGTCCTCCGAGTTGTCCACATCGATGAATTGCTCGTAGATGTATGAGCCATCAGTTCTTGGATGATTGAGAGTCGCGTCGAGATCGCTCGACTTGTTTCCGACCTGAAGGAGAATCAACAACACCGTGGCATTGGGGTCAAGATGACAGGCCTTTCTAAACAGTCGACGTCCACCTCCGCCTCGAAAATAAATATAGACATTGTGGTCTTCGCCACTAACAGGTTTCTCGACAAACTGGTTTCTCCAATACTTGGCCATCAATAATGATAGCATTGCCGTCTTCGCGGAGCGTAACTTCTGGAGTGACTGTGAATCCTCCGATAGTCAGCCCCAGCTTGGTCTTGATGAGATCTTTAAGCTCATTTTCTACTCTGGGGCCACCATCCCGAGATACCTCGAGCCGGGTTGGGGTTGGAACCTTGAGATGGTCCAGGACGGCGCCAACAAGCCGGCGGTCCCATAAGAGTGCCTGAGAGGATAGATCATTGATGCAAAAGGGGCTCCGAAGCTTCACATAAGAGATAGCCTTGTCGAGCGGGAAATCAGTGGAAAAGAAGGAGATGAGGACGTCGCATCTAGGCCAGTTTTCGACGTCTGTCGGAGTCGTGAATACAGTTGACTAGTGGTTAGGGGCAACAAGACAAACCTTCGTCCAATATGACTTTGTCGCCGAAGACCTTGACTTCGATTCCTCCGTGTGCGCGTTCGACTAGTCGGGTAAGGATCTCGCGCATCGCCTTTGAGCGGGCCTTGACATCCATTGCACAAACGCCAAGAACCATTGGCTTTCCGAGGTATTTGGGGGTTATGGTGTCTGCAGAGTCTTGATGGAGCTTGTTAGGAGAGTGGGGGGAGGTGAGGGACATGTCGGATATGGAATGGGAGGAGCTAGAGGCGGGGGACGACGATCTCGTAATGACCGAACTGGAACGATTGGAGGATTTCTCGGGGGAATGGAAGAAGTTTGAGATACGGGATCTCGACGACATCGTGGTCGAAAGGAAATAGACACACGGAGGAACGGAGAAAAGAACGAGAATGGGGAGAACACGGGCGGTGTGGACGTTGAACACGGTGAGCTCCTCGGAGCTTCGGGCCGGCCGCTTTCGCAAAACCCGAACAGCCCCGCCGTAAAAAACGAGGATCGCTGAGTCAGCACCATGCCTTTGCCAAGTGCACACGAGCATGAAGACGCGGCCGGCGCCGTCAGGGACGTGCTAGGCATCACATTCCGTCCGCTGCATTCATACAACTAGAAGGCTCCCGATTGAATTTGTCTCGCAGAGTCCTTGCAATTTGCAATTCAAGTCTGATTCAACTTTCTCAGTTTCTGGCTCTTTGCGTTGGCTCCTAAACGTACTGCAGAAGATCTATATTCACCTGGCGCGGAGCTTCTTCCTCGAGAGTATTTAACCAGACATGGGGCAGACGGGCAGATGCTCAGTGCCAGCTCACCATACGCGTATATGTCGGTTCGAAAAAGGCGGATTATATTTGGATACTTCAAAGTAGCGGTTCTCGCGCGCAGCCAGGAGAAAGTCAGCGTCACTCTTGAGGCCTGAGGCCTGGCTCTGAGAGGCATTAAGCGAAAACCACGTGGATCGGCTACGAGGACCGCACAAATGGCTCAGCAATCAGATGACTAATTTAGTAATGACGATCGGCGATGACTTGGCGATGAGCGATTTTTTGGGACTCGGTCCGCATCCTTACTTAAAGCTTCACCATGAGGTTGTCTCGCATACCTATATCTATACCCCGTCCGCCAACCTGCAATGTTGCCCCAACGCCCGTCATATCGATTCCACCCTTCCATGCCCGAGAATCCTCTCGGAGATCGTTTGACCACAGTCAATGTCTCCAACCTCCATTGCGGTAGTTGTGTAATCACAATACAGCATGCCTTGGCTTCGCTCTCTCCCCCGCCGCTCTCAGTAGAGGTCTCTGTGGTGTCCCAAACAGTCGCAGTCCATCATCTCCATGCTCTGTCTCCAGACGTTATTCGGGTCGCTATACTGGACGCTGGATTTGATGTTCCCCAGCTCCGAGACGCGGCGCCCTCAAAACGGCATGAAACACACGTCCAGCAGTGCACGCTATGTCAGAACGAGCATCTTGATTCTGCAGCATTGGTCCATTCCGCTTCCAGTTCCGCACCACCCGAATCACCTTTCCGCTTGACACTGTCGGTCGGTGGAATGTCATGCGCCAGCTGCGCAAACTCCATAACCCGCGCTCTCTCAGAGATACCAGGCATCTCGGACGTCGTCGTCAGTCTGCTCGAGAGTTCCGCCACCGCCATCATTGACCGCAAAGAGCTTTCTCAACTCGCGTCCGAGGCTATCGAGGACTGTGGTTTCGAAGTCGCACATGTCATGAGCGTTGAACCCATCGTCGCATCTGAGCACCGTCCTAGCGATGCGTTACGGACAGTCTCCTTACGAGTAGGCGGGATGTTTTGCAGGTACGCCCAACAATCCAGTGTTTCTGTTATGCTTACTGACCGTGACGTCCCTCCGCCAGACATTGTCCCGTGAAGGCAATGACCGCATTGGAAGCCCTTGGGTCTCGTGTTGTCGTCATAACCCCGTTGACATCGCACACGAACCCAATATTAACCGTATCTTACAAACCCGACCCTCCATCATTCACCATTCGCACAATTATTGCTGCTATGGAAGCGTCGAACTCTCCTCCGTTCGATGTCACTATCCACAGACCTCCGTCACTGGAAGAGCGTGCCAAGACAATGCATGAGCGTGAACAGCGCCACCTGCTGATTAGAACACTGTTTACCGTGGCGGTCGCAATTCCTACCTTTATAATCGGTATAGTGTTTATGAGCTTGGTCAAAGATGGTAATCCCACCAAGGACTACCTGATGGCGCCCATGTGGACCGGGAATACATCGAGGTCGACATGGGCCCTCTTTTTCTTGTCCCTTCCAGTCATGTTCTATAGTGCCGGGCTCTTCCACCGCAGAAGCATCAAGGAAATCAAAGCGCTCTGGAGAAAAGGCAGCAAGACTCCCATTTTGCGGCGTTTTATTCGTTTCGGCAGCATGAATCTCCTAATAAGCACTGGTGTTACGGTGGCATTCACCGCCAGCATATGCCTTCTTGCACTGTCCGCGAGACAACCCCCTCAGATGAAAGGGGACACTACCACATACTTTGATTCCGTGGTGTTCTTAACCATGTTTCTTTTGGCAGGCGAGTTTCTTTAATGCATATTCAACAGCCTGATAACTTGCGATTACCCAGGTCGCTACCTTGAAATGTACAGCAAAGCCCGCACTTCAGATGCCATCACATCCCTCGCTAGCCTCCGTCCTGTTGAAGCTCAGCTGGTTGTCGCGGCGTCCCGCCACGACTCCTTCTCAGAGAAACCGGCAACCTACGACCCTGAAAAGGCTGAGAGCGACACGGACATGGATGCTCCCTTGGGTATGAGGATAATCAAAACAACCCCGGATTTTCTTGAGGTTGGTGATATCGGTCAGTCATTATTGTTCCGCCCAGTTCAACATTAAATATTTTCCTCCAGTCCGTTGTAATTCGGGGTCCACGCCACCCGCGGACGGTACCATTGTGGACCTATCTAAGAGCAGGTTCACATTCGATGAGAGTATGTTGACGGGTGAATCTATGCCCGTTTCCAAAGTAGAAAACGATAAAGTCTACCTCGGTTCCATCAACCGAGGACAAAGTGTCCACATTCGAGTTGATACGATTGGAGGAGGCACAATGTACGCACTAATGCTCACTTTCATTTTTTTTTGCTCATTTACCCTCCAGGCTCGACAACATTGTCAAAGTTGTGCGAGAGGGATCTACCCGCCGAGCCCCGATAGAGCGCATTGCAGATATTATTACTAGTTATTTTGTGCCTGGTATGTCGGCCCTTCTCCTCATATCTTCAGAATCATTCAATCGTCCGTCTTAACAGTTATAACCTTACTTGCCATCTTGACTTGGCTCTTGTGGCTCATTTTGGCGTACACGGGTGCCTTGCCTCCAAGCTATCTTGACATAGAAATCGGTGGTTGGAGTAAGCGATCTACTTGAAATCTTGGCAATTATGTAGTACTTAATTCTTTGCAGCTGTGTGGTCCTTGGAATTCGCCATCGCCGTTTTTGTTGTTGCCTGTCCATGTGGGATTGCTCTTGCTGCACCCACAGCACTTCTAGTCGGTTCTGGACTCGCCGCAAAGCATGGGATCCTCGCGCGAGGCGGCGGGGAGGCTTTCCAGGAAATGGAGCGGGTCGACATCGTGGTCTTTGACAAAACCGGAACGCTAACCATGGGACAAGAGCCTCGAGTTTCTGATTGTGAATTCACTGCCAATACTCGATGGACAAAGGAAGTGCTCCTCGGGATAGCAGCCGAGCTGGAATCTGCCACATCTCATCCTTTGGCCATCGCTATTCGACACTACTGTGCTTCGAACGGCGCTATTGAACAGAGCGGCTCATTGTTCGTGGAGACCGCCGGGCTCGGAGTTGAGGCCAAGTTTGCCACATGTACCGCGATAATTGGAAGTCAGGCTTTCATGGAGAAACACGGTGTTGTCCTCGATGAATCCACTTCAGAGGTCATCCAGACGTGGAAAGCTGAAGCAAAGAGTGTTGTCTTCCTTGCTGTTTCGGACGGTGCGGACTCGGGGCAGTTTGGAGCAATAGCTGCGGTCTTCGCGGTGACAGATCTCATTAGACAGGAGGCCAAGTCCGTAGTGTCCTGGTTTGCGAAACAAGGCGTCAGTACGTGGATGATATCAGGCGACAATATTACGACGGCATCGGCCGTTGCAAAAATGGTTGGGATTCCGGCTTCTAATGTCATCGCAGGCGTCCTTCCGCATGAAAAGGTGATGTGGATTAACTCGCTCCAGGACGATATGGACTCATTGGTTCATAGGGTGAAAAGATACAAATGCTCCAGACTGGCGTGCCCAAGAAACCCAAAAGTTTCTCGCAGGCGATGGGTGGGCAAACCAAGCCTGCTCGAAACATTGTCGCGATGGTGGGCGATGGTATCAATGACGCCGTGGTACGTCGTAGTCCGTAGTCTCGCCATCTGATTCTAATGCAACCTTCAAGGCGTTAACTGTCGCAGACATTGGAATCGCTATTGGGTCTGGAAGTAAGTCTGACGGCTGGCAGTAAAGAACACCCGTTAATAATATTACAGGCGACGTGGCAATCTCCAGCGCGAGCTTTATTCTGCTATCCTCAGACCTGAGGTCGCTAATAACGCTGTGCGATCTCTCGCGAAGCATTATGAAGAGGGTCCGGGTAAATTTTGCAAGTCAATTGTTATCAACGACCGTCCAGGAATTGACGATAATTTTCTTAGATCTGGGCAATCATGTACAATCTGGCCGCGTTGCCGATCGCAGCTGGTGCAGTATACCCCGCAGGTCGTGTTAGACTCGACCCTGTGTGGGCCTCGCTGGCCATGGCTCTGTCGTGCGACCCCCTCTATTTTCATGAAGTAAATGCATTCTGACCCTAGTTCGCAGATCGGTTTCCGTTGTATGTAGCTCCCTTGCTCTCAAATTTTACAGGCCACCGAAGCTTCCCGAGCCAAAATCATTGTGAGCTAGTAGCCCGAGGCCGCAATTGTTCTAGTTAGTTTGGTTCTCTAGCATGTTGGTCGGACGCGTTCCGTCACAATCACATGTCCGTGACTGAGCCCCATTTGTCCTGAATGTCGACCTCGATTACCGACCCAGGTGTCCAACAGTGACATACTGCGAGTATTACTGACCGTGAATTATTAGCACGGTCACGAGGCCTAAGGATGTTCACATATCAATTCGGCTTTTGAAAATGCCGCCACCGGTATGTATTACCGGAGTCCCTCGACAACAGTCCTCTTCTCTACGTCCATCATGCCCGACCTCACTTGGCCGCCTCCAAAGCGAACCCTTGCGGAAGGTAAACACTCATATTACGTTGACCCCTGAGTCGAAATAGACCTTTGCTGTAGCCCACGCGATTCTCTGTGCTCCTGGTGCTCCACACGAACTCGAGACATGTCTCATAGACGGAAGAATCCAGCGAGTATACAAGAATCTATGGCCTTCAGTGCGGAGTTTTTGGCTCTGGGCCTCGAACCTATATGCCGTATGTTAATGCGTCACGACTGGACAACCCCTCTCATCGACCATTCTCAGGACAGGACATATGTTGTTTTTGAGAAACAACGATACACGTCAGTTTAGCATGAGTGCGTTTTCGTGCGGATTGTGCAACGAAATCCCTGCTAGATATAAAGAAGTCTTTGCCCGGTCTTTGAAAGTAGCTGCGATATACGGCGATGTGTACGGGGTTAAAAAAGGCGAGGCGTAATAGCACTTGGCGAGATTTTCGACTCATTTCCCCCAGGCGACAGAGTCGGAATCTGCTCTCGCAACTATCCTGAGTACCTCGTTGCCTTTTGGGCCTGCCGTCCGTTTTTCTGCTCCGGTAGTTCTTAAATAAGTTCTTACTGTCTACAGATCTCATCGGTGCCGTTCCGGTGCTCACCAATGCGTCAGTGACGCCCTCCATCTCTCGCTCATCGGTCTCACACAGCTCTTTAGGTGGCTCCCAACCGCCCCCCTTCTCCATTGCTTAACCAACACGCAGTGCAAGCTCATCATGCTAGACTCTGAACGCGCAGATCGGCTTGAACCTGTAATCAAGAAACTGACCGCAGAAGCTGGGGCAACAGGAGTCGTGGTTTGGGAAAGCCATGAAGGCAAAGGACACTGGAAAGGAATGCAACCCTGGGAAAGTGTTTTCCAAAAGTACAAAGGCGACCCAAAGAAGGTTTTGGAGCATGACCCCAAACTGCTCCCTGAAGACAATGCACTCATAATCTTCACGTCTGGGACGACCGGTCTCCCAAGTAATGCTTCACCTCTTTATACGTTGTGTCTTGACGTGCTCACTTTTTGCAAGAGGGCGTGTTGAGCACACAACGACAGTATCTCACAAACACTCTGAATGTGACCAACACAGTACCTTACCCGGTAGAGGCAGGCTCTGATGACTACATCTGTAGACACTGGTAGCCAGGGGAAGGGCGTTGTTGCGACGCGGCGAAAGTATACCCGAACCATCACCGCAAGATCCTCAGCAGGGACTTCTTTTGTCAGTGCCGTTCTTCCACGTTACTGTCAGTCTTCTTTTCACTCACAATCCCTTGCGCTACTGAGTGTCCGAGTTTCTAGGGGGTGAGTACCAGAAAAAAAAACTTACGAACTCACTTATGGTTCATGCAATGCAGACAACTTCCATGATGGTGAACATCGCCGAATCCTGTGACCGCGCCCGTGTTGATATTGTACAGATGTCGGCCACATTCTCCGGTGCGAAGATTATGCTAATACGAAAATGGAACCCGAAGGAGGCTGCGAGGTAGAAAAACAGCGGGAAATGATATGCATGCTCACTCTCGACCAGATTAATTCGAGAGGAGAAGCTGACCTCGGCGGGAGGGTGAGACTATACGAAGGTGATTTGTAAATACACTGACATTGCACAGAGTCCCTTCCATGTCTTCTGACCTGATTGAGAGTGAGCTCGCTGGATATCCTTTGGATGGGTTGTCATTTGGTGGCGCTCCCACTGCCGACATTTTGACTACGCGGGCCCTCGCAGCCTTCCCCAATGTCATCTTGTCCGTCTCATTTCCCTCAAATCCTCCATACCATTTAAGAGCTTCTCTCGCAGGTCTCAGGGCTACGGTTAATCTGGTTCCTCTTGACAAACACTTATCGTTTCTAACTCGTGCTTCGTTCAACAAGGCCAATCCGAATGCAATAGTATTGCAACTTCTTTTGGTAAGCAGGCATTCGATTGTGGCCGGGTTGCAACGACGCTCCTTTGTGTTCAAGCTGGAGAAGACTATAACGCCCGGCCCTCGAGTTGGTGAGTAGGACCGGCACCAAGGAGAGTAGCACAGCATTAACCTCGCAACTCAGTGGACTTCCTTCGCCGGTCAACGATATTCTGATTGTGAAGGATGGAAAAGTCGTTGCCAGGGGTGAGACAGGAGAAATTTGGATACGGGGTCCAAATGTCATGAAGGAGTACTGGCGTGACCCAGGTGCTGCAGTATTTCCCGAATTTGCCCTTCTAACGAGGCATCTAGCGGCCACCGAGAAAGTAGTCACCAAGGATGGGTGGCTGATGAGTGGTGATATCGGGTTCCAAGATGAAGAAGGTTTCGTTTACATCCGTGATAGAAGTGAGTCTCTTCTAATCAAAGATGACTTGGTCTGAATCCACTTAGTCAAGGATATTATAATTCGCGGTGGGCAACTGTTAACATTTTCTTTTCAGGCGATAACTGAACAACACGATATGGTGCTGAAGGTGGCGAGAACATTGTAAGCGAAAAACAGACAAAACAACATATCGAGGCTTGACTGTTGCAGGACTCTACCTCTGTTGAGAATGCACTGTACACGGACGGGGTGACAGAGGTCGCTGCCCTTCCTGTACCGGATGAGAAACTCGGAGAACTGGTAGCGGCTGTGGTGTCCGTGAAGCCGGAATACCGGAAGAGGGTCACAGAAGCGTCGTTGATACAGCTAGCACGCACCCGGTTCGTTTGTGTCATATTTCACGACCGATGTCATTGACGCCTACCCAGGTTGGCTAGTTTTGCAGTTCCGGTCATGCCCAGTCTTTATTGACAGACACTCCATCGCATCTAACTTGTTGCCTTAGGTTATGATCATTTTTGCTGAAATGCCGCACAATCCGCAGGGGAAGATCTTGAAGAGGGAGCTGCGGGGACTTTCTCAGCGCGAGTGGGAGAAGCGAGGACGCCAGCCAGCGGCCAAACTGTAGGATAGCATACTTTGTGAAATACTCTGAAACTGGAGTCAGAATTGGAGTTGTGACCAGTTGTGGCTGTGACGACAAGAGTGAGCTCATCCAAATCGGTGCATTGCGGACGATGTCTTCGCCGTCCAAGCCTCCGGCGGCGAGCAATGCGCCGCCCACATTTGGCTACCAGACCCGTCTCCTCGAGCGCACCTCCTCTTCCCGCAGTACCGGCGGCCTTCTTTCCCGCAGCAATTCCCAGTCGGGCATGAGCATCCTCTCCCAGCCGACCGGCTCGTCTGCCACCCCAGCCTCCACTCGCCGCTGGACACCCTCGCACCGTGTCACGAACAGTCTCGATACAGTCCGGGGAAAGTGGGAGGATCGTGCTCGGGAGGCAAACAACGAGCAACCTCGTGTTTCCTCTCCGACGTCCGTCCGTGTATCTTCACCGACCTCGTTCACGGGAGATGGACCAAGCACATCTTCTGGCCTGACATCCCCGACTGGTTCCATCTCTCGGCCAGATCGTCGGCCATCCACCCCGCCGTCGAAGCCCACTAATAACCAGGATGTGCACCGGACACCCACATACCTCAAACGACACACCATGCCCGCTCCTATCATTGCCACTCCATTGTCGCCCAATACCACCGGCATTTCGGTCGAGGCTGACTACCCGTCCCCCTCTTTTGCAACGGCAGGCCCAAATCGCATTCACCTTCCTTCCCCGACAGCCTTCCACTCGTCCTCTATCTCCAACGTCAGAGAGCTCGGCGGATATGCTGTCCAATCCCACAGCTCTCCAGCACCAGCGCTTTCTCGATACCGATCACAAACGCTGGATACCGTAACGACTGGCGATGCCTCTCAAGCTGCATCTTCCTCACGCCCTACTCGCGATCCGTTCCCTAAACCCATCTCTTCCTCCTCCACCCAACGGAGACCTACTTCCCATTATGGCTCTCTGTACTCGAGCCCGGACTTGGGTCCCAGGCCGTCGTCTAGCTCCGCCGCATCTACATTCTCCGACACAGCCAATCCTCTCCCCTCTCAGATCCTGCCTGCGCAGGCTTCCTCCGTCATGTCGCCGCCCTCCTACCGAAGTTCTTACATGGCGAATCGGAGCAAAGCATCGACATACGGCGATCATCTCGTTGTCGGACGAAAATTGGGTCGCCATTTGCCCCGCATAGCCAGTGGCGACGGAGACGAGGAACGCGGCCAAGCAATTGAGCAGCAGCAACGAGAGTCCCGGGAATCGAAGAGGGCGGCCCGCTTACGGGATCGAGACACCGGCGAATTCGCAATCCCACAGAAATCGCCGCCGCCGCCGCCAGAACTCGTTGTTCCTGGTGTCACCAATGCCGACGATGTCACTGGGGTTCCTGGCCGTATACGACTGTCGCGGAGCGCAGGGCCCAGCACCCCTTCTCCCTTGCCTTCTGCTCGTCTTACCCGAGGGCTTTGGGCAGACACGCAGCGTCATCTCATCCAGGCGTATGAGTATCTTTGTCACGTGGGCGAGGCTCAACAGTGGATAGAAGGCTGTCTCAACGAGGAGCTTGAATTCGGTGTCGTTGAGATGGAGGATGGTCTACGGAACGGGGTGGTGCTCGCGAAACTTGTTCGAGAGTTCCGCCCAGGTGCTGTAAAGAAGATCTACGACGTATGTCTGCAAGTACTTCACGTTTTTCCTGTCAATTCAATCCTCCTCAGGCCCCCAAACTGGACTTTCGCCATTCGGACAACATCAACTATTTCTTCAACTTCGTCCGCGAGGTCGGGTTGCCTGAAGTAGGAACATCCTTTTCAATGCTATTTAACCCACCTGACGCTTTTAAAGGGGTTTATTTTTGAACTCACGGACCTCTACGAAAAGAAGAACTTGCCGAAGGTTATATATTGTATCCACGCCCTAAGGTTTGCCTTTCAAGTCGCCCGCTTCCCTGGTTCTCATTCAGCCTGCAGTCATTTACTCGCTCGGCGTGGAATGGCAGAACGCATTGGCAACCTACTGGGGCACTTGAAGTTTTCTGATGATCAACTCCAACGTACTCAGAAAGGGCTCAAGGACGCCGGCGTGGCGATGCCCAATTTCGGGAATGTCGGCAACGAGCTTGCTCGGGAAATCAACGAGGAGCCTGAAGTGGAGGTAGAAACAGATGATGAACGTACGTGCATGATGGTTTCCTTCTGTCGGGTCTTGAAAATGGTACCTAGGTCGGGATCGATTATTACTGGAAAATGAGTCATCCATCCTGGCGGTTCAATGTGTCGCTCGTGGATACCTCATCCGCAAATATCAAACCACACTGCGAGCACGCATGCAACTTACCGAACGTCACGTGGCAAAATTCCAAGCACATTGTATGGGTGTTCTTGTCCGGCGTCGCTTGGAACAGGCCCGTATCGCTCGAGGCGACATCACACCGTGGGCTCTTGCCCTCCAAGCCGCTGCGCAGGCCATGATTGTACGCCGAAAGTGGCGTTCCCGACTGAGAGAAATTGCTCAGTCCACCCACTACGTAGTCAAGATGCAGGCGCAACTCCGCGGTGTCCTGCAACGCCGCAGATTTGCTCGGTTGAAGGCTGCTTTGAGAACTAGCACACTCTCCGTGACAAAGCTTCAATCCGTGGCCCGTGCTCGGATATCCAGAAATACCCACAGCCAAGTCGCCAAGACTTTCGATCAACCGGCGATCCAGTTCTCTGTCGTGTCTCTACAGGCGCGTGCGAGAGGGGCGCTGGCCAGGAGAATCGCGATGCGACGGCAGAGTTTGTTGAATTACTTTGAACCTAGCTTTGTTGCCTTGCAGGCTCACTGCCGCGGTGTGCTGATGCGGCGGCGACTGCGTAGCCAACTGGCCAAGCTTGACGACGTCTCTCATGTTGTGGTCCGAATCCAAGCAGCCGTTCGCACGTACCTTGCTCGGAAGCGGCTGCTTTTACTTATCCGCGGCCTTCGGAAAGCTACCCCAGTTGTTGTCGGTTTCCAGGCTCGCGCTCGGGCTAACCTCGCACGCCAGCAGCATCGCAATATCAACAAAGCGCTGTCGCAGGCGAAGACCATCGTTTCCATTGGGGGTTTCCAAGCCTTAGCTCGGGCTTCCATAGCACGAAACCGGCATCACGAGCTCACTACGAGCCTTGGATTCGTTGCACCAGATGTCGTTGCGTTCCAAGCTGCCGCCCGCGGAGCGCTTGTCCGCCAGGATTATTATGCTTGGAGAGACCATCTTCGGAGAAGTCAGCCAATCGCAACGTTATTGCAGGCTATGCTCCGAGGGGCGTTGCAGCGGAAGTTGTTCCGGACGAAGATGAATTATTACCGCGCCAACCTCAGCAAGGTCGTGAAGATCCAGTCACTATTCCGTGCCAAAGAAACGAGGGAGCAATATCGACAGTTAACATTGGGTACTAACGTCACCGTCGGGACAATCAAGAACTTCGTCCATCTTCTGGATGATTCGGAGGCTGATTTCCAGGAAGAAATCAAGGTGGAGCGACTCCGGAAGAAAGTCGTTGAGAGTATCCGAGAAAACCAGGCTCTCGAGAGCGAGCTTAGCGACCTCGATGTCAAGATCGCTCTGGTCGTGCAAAATGTGCAGAGCTTCGATGGTGTTATCAAAGCTAGGAGGCTAGGGGCTGATAGCGCTGCGGCCCACGCCGCTAGGGCTACCTTGCTCGCTGCATACGGGGACCCTTTCTCCGGACCAAATACTCTTGACCAGGCTGCTCGCCGGAAACTCCAATTGTACCAGCAGCTGTTTTACCTTCTCCAGACGCATAGCGAATATCTTAGTCGATTATTCCTTCGGATGGCCATGGACGATGCGTTAGAGAAGAATAGACGTTTTACAGAGCGAGTGGTGTTGACCATATTCGCCTTTGGCCAGGATCGTCGCGAGGACTTCCTTCTGCTCAAGTTGTTCCAGGTACGCGATTTTCGATCTCCTTCAATTCATCTATCGATGTCGTCTAGCTCGCAGTCCAAGACGAAGTCCACGCGGCTGGCTCCATTCACGAGATAATCCACGGGCACCCAGTGTACATCAACATTGCTGTTCCGTATCTTCGTCCCAAACAAAACACATATGTCCGGGACGCTCTCCAGGCTGTCATCCGCCGAGTGATCGACCCTCCTGCTGTCGGTGAACCGCCTATTGACTTGGAACTCGATCCTTCAGTCGTAAGTGCTTCGCCATGCACAGGGATGTTAACCAAGATGTGATCCCTAGATATATCGTACTCGTATCGAATTGGAGGAGATACACCTTGGTGCGCCAAGCGGCGTCCCGAAGGATTTGAGCTTCCGGGACGCACTGCTCGACGGACCTACTAGGGCCACATATATTCGTGGTACGTCTTGGTTGTCTCCTTGCTCAGGAAGTAAATAACGATCCTATGGAACCCAGCACTCCAAACCTTGCAAGAATGCACTCAATGGTTCGTAAATGCTCTCTCGCAGTCAGTAAGGAGGATGCCGTACAGCATACGTTATCTCGCTCGCGAAACTCTCATCGCACTTAGAGTGGGTCGGAAATCGGCTGACTCGTGGATCATGCTTATTATTTCTCGTAGGAGAGATTCCCTGATGCTCCAGAGACACTCTATGCGGCGTGCATCGGGAGATTGGTTTACTACCGCTATATCAATCCAGCAATAGTGTTCGTTCCCTTGAACAATTGTCCTGTTTAAAATGCTAATCACCCCTCATAGCACACCAGAAACGTTTGACATTGTTTCAAAAACCATTGACCGTGATGCACGCAAGAACTTGGACCAGATATCCAAAGTTCTCACCCAAATCACCACTGGGTCGGAGTTTGATGACGACAGTCCAAAATATGTTCCCATCAACGAGTTTGTACGAAGGGCAATCACTGAAATGACGGCGTGGTTACTTGAAGGTATTGATTTCACTTCATCTGCTTCCCGTTCTCATCCCCTCGTGTAGTCGCCAACGTGCCCGACGCAGAAACTCATTTTCATGCTCACGAGTTCCTCGACGCAACTGTACAGCCGAAGCCCATATATATATCCCCGAATGAAATATATACCATTCATGGGCTTCTGACTCAGCACCAAGACTACCTGGTTTGCATCATATCCGTTCGACCTCACCCGTCTCATTTTCTTTAGGCTCCTGAATCCGGTGACACTCTGAAGACAATTCTCGCCGAACTTGATGGTGTCCCGAACCTTGGGAATGACGAGTTGAAGGATGCGAGGGACCAGGCCATCACCCTGGAGCTGACCAATCGATTCGCTAACGTTCGAGGTTAGTCGTTTGATCATAACAAGGCAAAACACTAATTGGAATTCTCTCTCTAGACCCTCTCGCGGAAGAGAAAACCTTATGGGTTCAAGCCAAAAGGGGAGTTCTCGCCCTTCTTAGGGTTCAGCCCGCGCAGGACCTCATTGAGTCAATATTGCGACCCGTTACCGACGAAGAGGAGCAGATATGGGAGGAAATTCTGGAAGCGGAGGCTGAACATGAGCAAGTTGGTCATGGTAGGCGGCAAGCCTCAACCACTGCTGCCGACTCTGCATACCGACTGGACGACATTCGGTCGTAGGTTCTTTCCCCTCTGATCATTATTACTGTTCATTTCGTTTGAAGGTACAACTTCCATACGGTCAAAGCTCGAGCAATCTCTTTTCTATTGCAGCTAGAAAAGATGGGCAAGATAAACAGGTCCGACGGCTTCCAGGGTATACTGAATGCCATCGCTGGCGATGTACGCAGCAAGCACAGAAAGCGCATTCAACGTCAACAAGAAATGGAGTCTATGAACGAAGCCTTGAGGCATTTGGCAGAAAGCAAGAAGCAATTTGAAGAGAAGATTAACAGCTATCACAGCTATGTTGACGCGGCCATGCAGACCATGCAACGTGGTGGTGGCAAGAAGTACGCTCGTTTCAATGTTTTACTGATCTTTCTTCTGACTTTCACAACAGGCGAAGGCAGATCGTACTTCCCTTCACCCGGCAGTACTTCCATCTTCGCGACCTCCAACGATCTGGTGAAACTCCGCAATTCGGGTCTTTCCTTTACACTGCCAAGTACTTGTACGAAAAGGGCATCTTACTGTCCATTGACCAGTATTCCCCTCGCCAATTCGACAAACTCCATTTAACGATGTCTTCAAATACCGCCGGAGTTTTCACCATTCTTCTCGAGTCTACGATCTTGGGCGTATCGAGTCGCATTGCGAGTGAAGATGTTCGCATGGAAGATCTTCTGCAAGCGAGATACGAAAAACGACCATTCTTATCGCTATTCAATGGGAAGGCCAAAGTCAATTTCGAGCGATTCCTATACCAGATCAATAAAAAGTATGTTTCCACCCGTCGCATGTCTCCATGTCCTAAAGACGCGCCCAGGTTTTACGTATGATTTTAACGACCATTTACGCCAATTAATGCCCGCACTCCATCTCCATCTAACCACACAATCACATTATGTACTGCTAGTCGACCTGCAGGTCGTTGTGTATTTTTGGCATATCCGGCACAAGAACCATGTAGAAGCTAATGATGTCTTTAACACCCGTGGTTCGGCTTTTCGGCCGGAGCCGGACTACCCAAATAAGAAATAACAGAATTCTCATCATAATTACGACGGGTACAGTTGGTACATGCATGGCTCCTGCTCTAATCGAGACACTTTTTTTGGCTAGGAAGAACCCAGATGTTAAAGTGTCCAAGTTCAGAGGAAAATCTGGACTAGAGTGCGAAGCGGAACTGCAAGTGAACAGATCAACACCATCGCGCAGACGGCCAGAAGGGGGAAAAAAAATCACATCTGGATGTCTGTCTCCAATAGGAGCCCTTGTTTTTCCGCTGTTCCACAGCTCCTCGTAGGCTGTGATGTTTCCTTGGCGCCGACCTTCGGCTCTGGCTTTGTTTTCCCGGGCACAGTACAACCTAATAAATAAAGCTAAAAGTGAATAGTAGGAAGTGATGAATACAGGACATACACATTGACTGCGATGAGTACCCAAGCCAGCAGCAAAAAACCAAGAACAATGCTATGCCCGCGTACGTAGGTAGGTGCTTGATCTGAGGTGTAAATGTTGGTCGCAATAAAGCCACTGGGAAGGAAGTAGGTAAATGTCTCTTGATTATCTGTCAACTGACCCTGAATTTGCAACGGCTAGTTGCAATGCCTATCGAGGTTGAGTTGCGATGTATGTGTACCGTTCAATTTAAGCCTCACCGTCGTTGTCGCTCTTTTGTAGTATCCCGAGCCGTTGTTCGGAAGTATGGTCCTTTTTCGGATATATGTTAGTGTGGGACAGTAAGGACTCTGGGCAAGGCGCAAATAATACGAACAATATAGCTGGTGCGCTCGGATACACGCCGGCAGCTGGAGCAGTATTTTGAATAAAATAATTCACGCGAGTTTCAAGACCCACCGATGAGGAACACGGCGCCATATCTGGATTGACTGCTTTAAAAACGCCAAGTCATAGCATCATATACTCACCTTTGAGCATTGGTTGTTGCGGCTATAGCAAGAATATAGCCAGCCTGTTGAAAGATGAGTATAGGATATTATCTGCCGATAGACGCTGAACACTTGCAATGGCGCTCGGTAAGCAGATTAAAATGAAAATACCGCGCCATCGCAGCCGGTCGCTCAGAAAAGCCACGACCACTGGAAAATGGTGAGCACTGGCGAACACACACATAGGCGTCTTACAGACCTGTTAAAACAGTAGCGGGTACGTAAGGCGGCACTGTGTGCAATTGCGCTGATTTTCCTGAAAACCCCAGCCCTGCCACTACAGGAATTTTCTTCAACGGGGAAAGACTGCCGGTGAGAGTGTACTTACCAATGGTTGGTAGGAATAACTTCAAAAAAATCCTTTCAGTTTCTGACACTTGAAGAGTATGAAATTTGTCACCGAAAATGAGTATAGTGAAACCTGAGTAAAGTGTTAGATTTACGACGAGTACGACAGAGGAAACAAACAATGAGGCCTAAGTATGCAATCCCTGTCACCCATGCCTGGAAGTCGGTCAACCCTCGAATAACCTCACGCCACTCGAATTGCTCGTCCAACATGTAGACTGGCTTAGCCTCAGGACTAGGGGACTTGGAAGCATGTTCAGTTATGTAAACGTCGGTTTTCTCATGATCTGGAGAAGCGGAAGGAGCTACAACAGTCGTTGAGGGAATCGCTTCATCTTGATGGAAGCGACCCACTGCATGGCGTTAGATAAAATTTCTAGGTCAACTAAAATCTTACGTGCAAATTTCTTCTCTTCCTCTGTTAAAAATTTGGCTCCCGCGATGCTTTCAGGTAAAATGAACGCCGCTATGATACTGGAAACCACCGTAGCCAGCCCTTCCAGTACGAAGATCCATCTGGTACGGATTCATTTTTGATTCTGATGGAGTATAATGAAGACCTACTTCCACCCCGCAAGGCCGCCGATGCCATCCATTCCCAAAATTGCAGTGGCGAGGAGGCCTATTTTGGTGTTATAGAAAGTTTCAATCGCGGTGAGACACTAATGTAAACCTCCAAATGCGCCCGAAAGAGAGGCAGAAGCGTAGAAGACCCCAACACTGATGATGAATAAATGAATGTTACTTCCTACAAATCCGTCAAAAGCGCACCGTAACTGTAGTTCGTGCGGCTTATAAATTGTACTCAGGTAGAGTATCTTGTTTTCAAAATAAAGTTGAGTGCCATAATTTGCGTCAGTCAGTTCTCACCATGCCAGGAAGTAGACCGCCTTCGTATGATATTAACTAGATCCTTCGAGGGCTCAAGTTATAAGCACACCTTCACATAGTCCGAGAAACATTCGTATCACGATGAGCCCAGCGAAGTTATGGACTAACGGCCGTCAGCGTAGAAACTGGGATTGCTTTGATGAGACTGACCAAGTGAGGTCAAAGTTGTGATCGCCCCCCACATGAAAACTAGCAAGGGGATCCAGCGCTATATCCATTTAAATAAATATACCCGTTGTTTAGGCGACATTCACGTTGGGTTTTAGTCGACGGAGGACCAAATTCGATGGCACTTCTACGATGAGATACGTCGCATAGAAAACTGCGGCGATGTTTAGGATAAAGCATTAGTACTTTGAACATGCTGCATACCCGTAAGAACGATGTTAAATTGATTGCCGTGCAGTTTAGTATCGCGCTCCAGTCCCGCAATTCTGAGTAGCTCTCAATATTCATTTCGGCAGGTGGGATTCGTATAACCTAGCATCTGAAGAAGGACGGATGTCTCCAATTAACTCGCGTTATAAAGGATCGATATCTTACTGCCAATATTCGACCTGTCGATGAAGTTACACAACCATAACAGAGCCAATGGCGGTAAAACACGGCAGTCCAACTTCCACAAGATCTTTCGTGTGCAGTTAAGTTCAGCCTCTCAACATGGCGGGCGAAATGGCAAAATTTTAAAGACCTTTTTCGCCATGGCACGATCGTAATGTTTAGGCTCCGAAGACATTAAGAGTACCAAGGTGAGTTCAAGCGTTACAGCAGGTCGGGAAGAAGAACGCGAGCCGGACGTCGGGGAGAATCAGCTTCGCGAGTGGGTGACTGATCTTCGACAACATGGTTCGACTTGTGGGTACTTATAGCGCCTGCGGCTTTGGTGACCACACTGCTCAGCTGACGACTTTCTGTGAGAAATTCGAAGAGGCCTGAGACTCAGCTCCCGTTTGGGGCGGGCATCAGGAACAAGTGGCGCACCACTGCGGCACACGCACTTTCCGACTTTCCGCCACGAATCGAAATCCAGATCGGGAAATTATGTTCGGCAGATCGGCATCGCTTGGTCCTTGCCGCAGAGCCGCCACTTTGTCACGCAGTAGCATCGAGAAAGTGTTGTGGAATATATCTGAAGGCAATACAAATCAAGGCAGAGGGCACAGGGTTATTGTACATAGGTGATGGATAGTAAGGCCAATAGTACCCAGGTCTGCCGCTCCCAGATAGGCACCAAAGCCACCCAGCAGCCTCGGCGACGGCGGTAAATGTGCCGCATCGCCCCGGGCGTCGCCGCGCCCTCGTCCTTGCGCCTTCTCGTCGACGGGCGACACAGACAGCATGCCGTCGCGCTCCTCACCATGGCTCTCCACAATCACCGTGATCGCGTGGTGCACCTGGGCGGTGGCCCGTATGTGCTTCTCCGCACCTTCATTGCGTGCGGCACCCCGCGCATGCGCCCTACACTGGGCTGCCGCGAATACGTTCTGGACAGAAAAGGGCGGGGTCGTCGGTGTGGGGGGCCATTCCAGAAGGCTAGGAGGCTCGAAGACACGGGGCAAAAGAAGGGGAGAGAGAGATCGCAGCAATGTGGAAGAAGAAGAGAGACGTGGCTGACAGCATCATGACAAAGCGGCAACTTTGCGGCAAGGACCATGCGATGCCGATTTGCCGAACATAATTTGCCGATCTGGATTTCGCAAAGTGAGCACATGTGCCCACACGGATCAGCAGCGCTGATCCGACATCAGTTGAAGTTCGGCTGCCGGTCCACACACAGCATGTCTGGCACATACGGCCCTCCACCGCTGCCTTTTGGCTGGACTGAGCACCTCAGTGAGCGAGCTAGCCCGGCATGACATTCAGGCATTTTAACTATCTAGGTCCCACGGGACAGCCATATTTCTTCAATGTCAACACGAAAGAATCAACATATTTGCGACCACTCCCTCCCCCGATGGCGCAGCCGTCGACCAAGAAGAAGAAGGAGAAGCCCCTTATAAAGACTCCTATTCCAGGGACCGACTGGTTGCGCGTAAAAACTACGGAGGGGAATATATTCTATTCTCATAAGGTCAAGAAGGAGAGCATATGGCACGTCCCGGATGAAATCAAAGCAGCGGTGGAATCGCTGGAGCAGCAGGAGCGAGAGAAAGAGGCTGAGGCTGCAGCACCCCCCGACGTCTCGCGAGAAATTAACAGAGTCAAGAACGAGGTAGCAGACGCTGTAAAGCGGAAGGCCGAGGAACCAATTCCTGTCGATGAAGTCGTCATCACCAAGAAGCCCAAGACTGACAATGATGGGACCGACGACGAAAGCGATGAAAGCGAAGAAGACTGGCAGCACGAAGCTGCTGCTCAACTCGCTGCTGAGGCGGAGGACGAAAAGAAAAGAGTGGAGGAAGAAGCAAAGCGATTGAAAGACGAAGCAGAGGCGGAGAATCAAAGATTACTGGCGGCCCAGCTCAACATGCCGAAACGAGTGGATCTCTCAGTGGAGGAGGCAAAAGCTTTGTTTAAGGCAAGTTTGTTCTGGCTTACGCTTAGCGCTGCTTTTCATGCTGCCGTATAGACGCTCCTTAGGGAGAAAGACATAAATCCGCTACATCCATGGGACGCCGCTCTACCGAAATTCGTGTCTGATCCTCGGTATGTGCTCCTTCCATCGGTGTCCGCCCGTCGGGAGGCATTCGATGAGTACTGCCGGGACCGTGCACGAGAGATTCGACAAGCCAACGTGAAAAAGGAGAAGGAGTCACTCAATCCCAAAGAAGAATTTGAACGATTTTTAAAAGAGGAGGTCAAGAGCACCAGGACTACTTGGTCTGATTTTCGTCGCACTTGGAAGAAAGACAGACGATTTTATGGTTGGGGGCGTGACGACAGAGAAAGAGAAAAGAAGTTTCGGGAATGGATTAAAGAGCTGGGCGAAAGTGAGTTCCAGCTCTTGTTGCCCACCCTTTGCTGACTTGAGATACAGGGAAAAGGGCCGCAGCTCAAAAGGCTGAAACGGATTTCTTCGCTTTGCTGCGTGAGCGAGCGGTTGCGGTCGAAGGGTTAGCCTGGAAAGATGTGAGTCTACCGATAAATATTGGCCAATAACCTTCAATCTGCTTGTTAGGTGAAACGTAACATAACCGATGACCCGCGCTATGACGCTCTAGGATCGTCCTCCCTACGCGAAGAGCTCTTCAATACTTTTCTAAAAGGAAACTCTATGGCTTCTACGTCAAAGACTGCGAGCCCTGCCAAAGTCGACGATAAGACCCCCGTGGATGAGGAGGAGACCTATGAAGAACAACAGCAAAGACGCCAGGAGCGTGCCAAACAGGCGGTCAAGGAGCGAGAGGACAAAGTGCGAGCTGATCTCGGTCGCGTGGAGGCTGAAATTGGAAGATCGCGTCAATTGGGAGACAAAGAAGAGGGTGAAATGCTGTTCAAGTGCGCCGTTTCGTCCCTCTCATGTAGAGCTGTGGCCGGGCGCTGACTCCGATTTGTTTTATCATCCTAGGAGCATGCTGACAGATGCCGTGCGGGACCCCCAGGTACGCGACTACCTTTGCCGCGTGCGGTATCTCATTCAGTTTCCAGATGACTTGGGATGTAGTCGTCCCGCTGCTCTCCGTCGACCCCCGTTTCCGAAATTCCCCCCTTCCTCTAAACATGCAAATAAACCTCTTCCATGCTCATGTAGGACATCTCCGCGCGAAACATATGACAGGTCTATATGCTCTTTTTGAAGCGCATGCGCCGACATTGGCCACCAGTTTTGAATCCTTACCTATTCCGTCTTTGCTCGGCGCTTTACCCGCAACAAAATTAGGCCTGGACGCCCGTTCTTTGCAGCATGAATTTGAGAAATGGCAACGCGAGAGGACAACTGAATCTAGGAAAGCATTCGACGAGATGCTAGCCGAAAATTCGTTTGTAGAGTTTTGGGGGAAGCTCAAAAAGATTGGAGGCGAAGGAGTGGGTCTTTTCTTCTGTTCTATCCCGCAGCTTTCAACAATTGAGATCAGGTTGACGGCGGCGTCAAAGCTGATGAGCTTGAGAATGAAGATGAAGGGGAAGGCGGCGGCGGGAAAGTAGACATGAAAGTCCTCGCCAAGAGCGTAGACGTAGTGGAGGTTGAAAAGGTTTTGAAGGTCAGAATAGTCGTAAACCAACCTATATGTTCGCTAATTTATGTTCTAGAACGACAAGAGGTACATCATGTTCGACCACATTCCTGACCAAAGGGAATTATGGATAAAAGTAAGACTCTTGGAGATCGTAACTGGTGCTGACGAGGTCCGCAGACATATCTATCTCAGTTGTCGGCCCCTCAACTGTCCGTTCATGTGCCAAAGTAGCAAAGATATCATATTATACAAAGCGAGATTTCTTGTGTGACCCCCAAGCGCGCAGAGCTGGGCTGAGACTTTGCTGAGACTTTGTAATGACTTATAGTATGTCGCGCGCTGAGCCGTGTGCATTAGCTTCGCGCATGTGCATTTTTTTACGCGAAGAACTTGTCGGAGATTCGGAGAAGCCAAAGACGACGCGTCGATTAGTGGTGGGAACTTGAAGCTTGATACGCGCAGTGATACATACCCCTTGTGACCGCGCGCGACTTCGGGTTGACGTGGACACTAACGTGTCCTGAGCATAAGAAGGGTCTGCGGTGATCCAAATTGTGTCCGCGCGCCCCTTCAGTCCTCGCATCCATGCGTCTTCTCCGTCCACTCTTTCTCTCCTTAGCTCTCCTCTCCTCCTATGTCACCGCCCAGGACTTTGATGCCCCGGGCGTGGCCAAGGAGAAACACAGTTACCAGGTCTGTTGGGCTAGCTTACTTCAAAATTCAAGTTGCAGTACTGACTTGTGATTCAGAGTGATGTTGCGCGTCTGAGGAAAATCGTCATCAATAGGCAAGCCATCCTTGTCAATTCGCTTGCAGCATCTAACTGTATATATCAGCCTTTACTCTCACCAGTGAGCGCCAGAAGCAGTCCTGTGCTTTCCGACGGCTGCCTTACCGAATAATAGAGATATTTTCCTTCGAGAACTAATCTCGAACGCGAATGTAGGTGACGCGAACTAGCGCTGAACATAGACTGACGGAGGTGCAGGATGCCCTTGAAAAATTGCGCCTTACAGCCCTGACAGACAAGTCTATATGGGACGGAGGCGATCCGCTCAACGTTACGATCAAGGCTATCAAGGACGAAGACGGCAAGGGAGGCCGCATTGTAATCACTGGTGCGCCGCTACCGCCTAGACAGTTCGTTGCTCTAATATCATGTCTAGATACCGGTATTGGGATGTCCGTCGACGAATTGACCACCAACTTGGTGCGTTCCACCACTCGCTACCAATGATCATGGATCCAATGTCATTCTAGGGAACATTAGCCAAGTCTGGTACCTCGGATTTCCTGGCGAAAGCGGAAAATGGGGATGGCACCGGCACTGGCAATCTTATTGGCGCGTTCGGACTTGGATTCTATAGTAGTTTCCTGGTCGCGGACCGAGTCTATGTCGCGTCTATCCCTCCCAAGACAGCCAAAACGCCGAATCCTATCCAGAATGTCTTTAGTTCATCCGCCGACGACAGTTCATATGAAATTTTCCCTGATCCTCGTGGAAATACCCTTGGTCGTGGAACAGAAATAACACTTCATTTAAAGGAAGATGCTTTAGAATACCTCGACACCGACAAACTCACTGCTTTGGTGTGCGTAATCCCAGAATCTAACGCTGACAAAGACTGACAGTCGAGCAAAGCAACAAACATTCTTCATACTCTTCCACCTTCCCTATCTATTTATTTACCCAGACGACGGAAGAGGTCCCAGATGAGGAGTCCGTCGAAACACCTCCTTCTGAAGACAAGTCCTCTGAAACTCCGGAGGCAACGCCGGAGGAAGACAAGGCAAAAGATGCGGAAGATAGCGATGAAGCTATCGTGGAGGAGGAAGTCGAAGAGAAAAAAGAGGCAGAACCTGTACCACCCAAAATGAAGACCGTGGTCAACGACGAATGGGTCCAGCTTAATGCCCTCCCCCCTTTGTGGATGCGGTCAGTGCATTTCTTCCTTTCTCATGCATTTCTTCCTTTCTCGCCAATTTCTCACGCAGTTGTACAGCGATCCGAAGAATGTCTCCGACGGTATCACTCTACCAATTTCGCCTGACGGCATGCTAATGGTCTGAGCTAGAGGACTACGAGCTGTTTTATACTGCTTTCTGGAAGGACTTTACCAAACCCTTGGCTTGGCAGCACTTCTCAGGCGATTCCGAATCTGGAGTCTCCTTCAAGTCTATCATTTTCCTCCCAGGAAAATTGTAAGCCGCTTGCTTATCTTGAGCGACTACGCTTACTAATTCGGGATTTATTTTACAGTGACGAGGAGTACTGGAAGCAGCCCATGGCATATAAATCCAATGACATTAAACTAATGGTTAAGCGGGTATTCATCACTTCCGATTTAGGTGAAGATGTTCTGCCCAAATGGGCTAGCTGGGTGAAAGCTGTTGTTGATGGTCAGCGTTCTGCTCTAAAACCCTCGGAGCTATAGATTGACAACTGTTTCAGCCGAGGACCTGCCATTAAATGTTTCCAGAGAGACACTCCAGTCTACCCGTTTCCTGAGACAGATGAAGCAAATCATAATGAAACGGATTCTTCAACTGTTTACGCGTATTGCGGAGGAGGATGAAGAGAAGTTCAAGAAGATCGTGGAAGTTTACGGCTCGGTATTCAAGCTCGGTGCTGTAGAAGACGTCAAGAACCGAGACAAGTTGACAGCCTTGACTCGCTTCGCAACCAACCAAAGGAACCTCACTTCACTTGACCAGGTAAGACTAACCAACTACCCCCATGTGCTTTCATATTCACACTCTTTTCAGTACCTCGAGAACAAGAAACAGGGTCAGAAACAGGTACGTCTTGTGATTACTCTGTCACCTGGCTGAGGCTCATTTTACGCAGATTTTCTATCTCGCCGAGATGGGCAAATCGCCAGAAAATCTCGCCCAAAGTGTTTTCGTCGAGAAATTGCATGCCCGGGGATATGAAGTTCTGCTCCTCAATGAGCCGCTGGATGAAATCTTAGTCCAAAACCTTCGGCACTTCAAGTATGGTTCCTTCGCACCCTCAGCAGCAAAGTCTCTGACATCGCGCCAGGAACGTTCCCTTCCAGGACGTCGCCAAGGCAGGATTAAAATTCGGCGACGAAGGTTTGATGCCACCCTTGTCGTTTGATCGTTTTTATTGACGGTGGCCCTAGAACTGGAGGCGCAGGAAAAGGAAGAGAAGAAGGAACTGGAGGAAAAATTCAAGCCTTTGCTCAAGTACCTGAAAACCCATTCTCAGGATGTTGTCCGCGATGGCGAGTTATCTTTTTTTAATATGCATCAGCGGTTCAGGGACTGAAACTACTTGAAGTCGTCATTTCCAATCGTTTGGTTGTTAGTCCTTGCGCAGTTGTCGCCGACAGCCATGGATATACCGCCAATGTCGAGAGGATGATGAGTAAGTTGTATTTCGAGTTTCAACGGCTTTTAATCGATGTTGCCAGGTGCGTCGAACGCGAAGAACACCCAGCAGCAGCCATACATGCACGAGTTTGCGAAGAAGGCCAAAGTGCTCGAGATTAATCCTCGCTCCCCACTAATCGAGGGTCTCCTCCGGCGAGTAGAACAGCTTCCGGACGCAGACGAAGAGCCAGATGCGGAGGCGGAGTTGGAGATCAACGAGGTCACCTCCATTTTAATTGACGGTGCTCTTGTGCGCTCTGGGTTCGACGTGCCGGATTCCAATCTGTACGTTGCTTTCCCAAAGAGTGCCATCTAGTCGACTAACTCCTTCAGTTTCTTCACCCGTGTTGACCGAGTACTGAGACGGTCTCTTGGCGTGTCTGAAACGGCCCCAACGGACACGACCGTCAAGCCTGCTCCACCTGTGGACCCTGAGTTGCCCACTGAGGAGTTTGTTGAGCCCGAGCCTGGATTCCCCGAGCCTGGATTCGAGTTTGCGGACAATAAACCGGGAATTCAGTTGCCTGATCACTTGAAGGATCAGGTTTCCATTGAGATGGAGGAAATTGACGAAGACGGGAACGTCGTCGTGCACGACGAGTTATAACCGTACTTTGTAGTCGAGGGATGTAAACACATTTAATTGTAAAGGAGCAGGTTAAGCTAGCTGGCAGGATTTTGCATATCAAACTTGAAGCGGAAATTGCTCCCGAAAATATTTCATGACACGTGGTGCATAATCTTTTGACGGGCTTTGCGCGCGTCATTTGGTTGTGGCCTCTTCTGTGGTGCAACAACCCTACTATAGAGTTCATGGCCACGCCTGCGCCATTCTCTCGTTTGCAATTAGCAGCTGCTTTGCTAGGTACCATTTGCGTTGTCTGCCCCACCTGCGACACTGAACGTTTTACAGAATACGATAACGACCCTACGAATCCCGACGCACCCCACCGCTCAGCCCATGAAAGTGCTATATTCGCAAACTTCAGGCGCGCACAATCTCGTGCGCAACTGGCAGCTCGAAGAAGTGACTATCTCGGCGTTGCTCTTCCGAGTGAAACGGGCAGTTTGGGCGGACGGGAATCTGCGTTGAGTGGGAGAAGATCCAGAGGGTCGCTCAATATTCTCCGGAATCCCTTCGGGGCAGATGACCCTGGCGAATACGATGATGAGGAAGAAGATGAAGGCGAGCACGAGCTCGAAGTCGATCTATCTTCTTGGGGACTCGACGCCTTCATACCAAAGGAGCCCAAGGATGCGAAGCGTAGGTCGCGCACAGCGACCCTTCCTAACCCGCATCCGGCATTATCCGTACCCTCTCCCCAGTCACACACTGGGGAGGTCGCTCCCCGACGCACAACACGGTCAATGAGTGTTGGCAATCTAGACCATTTAACTAACAACATGGAAGAGAACCGAAGGAAATCGTTTGGCTCACCTCTTGATCTTGAGAATGTGGAACCCATTTCGTTCCAACGGAATCGGGCGGCTTCGCATTCCCTCCTCCCTCCCCCGCCCCACCATTCTGTCCCATTCCCCACCGGCTCCGTCCGTTCTCCGTCCCCGCAACCCAAGCCAGATGATCTCCGGTCTTCTGTCTTCACATCGAGATTTGACCCCAAATCTCAACCTCTCGAGCGACGGCAGTCCTATGCGAGCCTAGATCCTAGATCTGTCCTCCGAGGTGACGATGATGAGAATACGAGACCTCGTGTGCGGACAACATCCAATGGAAGCATGAACTCCCGAGTTCTGCTTGCGGACGATAATCCTTTTGCTCTACGGCCACCCAGTACCATGTCCAGGTTCGACCCTAAAGCTGCAGCCCATGCACGTACTATGTCAAACGCCTCAATGGGTTCCAGAATGATGTTGGATGACGCCTCAGTAATGACTGGGCAAGGTCGGGAACGTCGCTATTCGACTTTGGAATTATTGCGCCCGAAAATCCTTGTAATGCCTAGCCCATTGCAACCTACATCCAGTGCCATCCCATCCTCATCTTCCCAAGCCAGAGATGGTTTCCTCTCATCAGCAGACCCTCCTCTCCCTCCCGGCGCTCGGTCTGCACGGCGTTCGTCCGCGATCGACCCATCCTCCGCGCCTGCCGCATCCAACTTATTCACTCCGAACCCCCGAATGAATCTTTCTCTGTCCCAGTTAACTTTCCGCAACACGCTCCTCGTTGGAGGCCAGCGAGATGTGACGTATTCGGATATCGACGGAGACCTCCCCCGCGCCGTCGAGGATGGTGTACAGGTGCAACAGACTATGCCTGAGACCGAACCTGAGGCGATTCCTCAAATTGTAACCCCTTCCGAAGACCAATTGAAGCCTAACCGGCCAGCCGGCAAATTATTTGGAAAGAGTTTAATTGATGATCTTGAAAGTCGTAAAGCTATGATGAGAACTAAACAACGGTATTTCTTATCCTTTTGTTCGCGCTCTGGTTTTCTGACCATCCCCAGCGTTTTTACCGGCGACGATCGCCCGTCCATGATGGCACGCCCTCAAGCGCAGCGCAGGAGCACGCTCATCGACCCCGCTTCACTTCAGGCGCGGCATGATTCTCAGGGACGGCCGTTAACGCAGCGCATTAGTTCGTTCGATTCTCAAGGCTCACAGCAAGCGCTTGGTCGGAAAAACTCCTTGAATGCAAAGCCTCTTCTTAATTTCGACGACGATGATAAGCTTCTGCGAGCCGGCCCCAGCGCCGGACGAGTGCCCAATAGCCGCTCCGTCTTTGGGGTTGATACGCTGTGGGAACGTGAACTCGTCAAATTGAAGGAGATCGAAGCTAAAGAAAAAATTGAGGAGGATTTGCGGAGAGCCAAAGAAGCCGAGGATGAGGCTCGAGAGAGCAAGAGACGAGGAAGAAAGGCGAAACGCAAAGATAAATCGAATGCCAGGGACTACTCGCCTGTCGCACAGATACCTGATGCGATGAACACTTCCGAGTCAGTACCCATCGACACGCGGATTGCTGCTTCGCCGCCAGTCTTGCCCGCCATCTCACCAGCATTACAACGACCCCCCCAAGTCAACGATGAGTCTGACAGTGAAGACAGCGAACGTGCTGGGCCATCGCGTCCGCAGGACAGAGCTCCTGATGGCTGGGTGTCATCCGATGAGGAAGGGGCCGGACCAACTCGCACCACCGGAACGGGCCCAAGGTTTGTGAAGAAATCTCGGGTACCTATTCCTGACGCCGGAGGCGAGGACAGTGAGGAGGATTTACCGCTCGCCGCAACTCTTGATCGAGTTGCACAGCGAGCTACGCAGCTTCGAGCCTCTGTACCCGACTCTGACGAGGAGCAGCCTTTGTCAGTTCTTCTGCAAAAGACAAAGATGAGCCTCCCGTCTATCAACTTCGATAGGCGTTCAGAGTCAAATGGTGCCCAAGACGACGATGACGAGGACGACCAGCCCCTTGGCTTGCGGGCGTCGAGGGTCGCTCCTTCATCATTCAGCTCCGTCCAAGGAGGCGGGGACGATGATGATATGCCTTTGGCCTATCACCCGGAACAGCAACGCCGCTCGCAGTATCATATGATGGCGCAGGCCGCTCAGCAACAGCAACAACAGCAAATGTTAATGCAAGCCCAGATGCACAACAGCATGTTCTTTTCACCTCAGCCGATGATGGCGCCCGGTTTTTTCGGTCCACCCATGATGATGCAAGCTCCGATGGCGCCCATGCACGACGAAGTCAAGTACGGGCGAGTTGACAGATGGAGAAGAGATGTTGCTGTTGAGGAGGCTTAGTGGACTATTTTATTCTCGGACCACATTGTATACTTACATCGCAACCGCACTCTAATAATACCAACCATTTCATGCTTGTTATATTTACAAATGCGGTGGTGCAGATCGACGACAAGAATTAGATATACAAAAATGGCGGTGTAGCTATATCGGGATAGAATGCAAAATGTTCACGACGGGTTTGTTATCCTTAACTCTCGCTTGGGATACGACGTCACGAAGGAAATGTCGCGTCGCCGCATCTCGTCTTCAGCCCTATCATCGTCATCCTCGGTGTCAGTACTCTGCGGCCCCATGCCATCCGATAGCAAGGCCCGGCGGTATGCTGGTCGGTGATGGATATATGGGAAGGTAACGTTCTCATCTGTCTCGTCTGAGACGGAAGGTCGCGGCGCGGTCGGCTGTGTCGATTGTGGTTCGTTACGAAGTCTTGCGAGTAAAAGGGACAAGATTGATCGGTCCGGCTTGCCTCTCCAGCCGGAAACTATAAGAACGATATAAAAGGCGGCCGTCCAGACGATGAAGACAGCAAAAGTGCTTCTGGGCGCCTTGGACCATAGTGTCACAAGGCAGAACACACAAAGAGCGAGCAGGGATGTATGAAAAAGGAGGCGTAACAACACGGAGGATAGTGGGGGCATATTGGAAGGAGGTGGCGCCTCGCTGGGAGGGCCCAGTAAAGTAGCTGGCGTTGAAGGGGAGAGTGCTGGTTCAGCATGGTTCAGAGAATAATCCAGTTCCCCCTACTTAACCAGTTAGAACGAACGTAACATGGAAAATGGCACGGACCACTGCAGTCAGGCTTCGTCGGCGGTTAAGCCAGTCCAGATCTCCAAGACTGTGGGACCCGGCATGCTGGGATATGTGTGCCAAAGGCACACCAAGGCGACTGCCACTTGCTCGTCGCGTCCGGGCTGGGCGATTGAGGACCTCGAATCCACGTTGCGTGGACGCGACATTCAAAGAATCTGCCATTTCAGCGGATCCACTGTCAATCGACAAGGAGTCCTCGCGGGCCTTCCTCCAGCTGGAGGGCCCCCAAGAATGCGTCCGGCGGCGGGGAGATGTAGGGGGAGGAGAAGGACTGTGAGTGTTGCAAGGCATTCCATCTTTCTCGGTTACGTCGGACGGTCGCGGTTCATCCTTTTCCGCAATGGGTGCGTGTTTTGTACGGGTCGATGCATGTAGCAGTGCGATGAGGGGTATTAGACCATACAAGCAGACGAATAGAGCGATCCCGGCCCGGCCGTGGGTAGTACTCAACGGTGGCGGACGCGGTGCATTAGGGACAGAAGACGATATCGTTGTAAAAGCGGTGGTTATTCCAGCGATGCCTAGACCATAGCCGGGGAGACCCAGCAACGCAGAGACATAGTACCACGCCCGTGGTAGCGCTCTGTTTTGAGGGCTGTTGAAGGAGAGCGACGTGAGCCGGAACAAGAGGAAGGAAGGCATGATCAATGCGACGGAAAGAGGCAATAATTTGTGAAGAAGGGAGGTGTTGAGCGAGGGTGTGGTGATATTAGATTCGCCACCACCACCACCACCACCCCCACCACCACCACCGTCACCACCACCAGCGCTGGATGAGGAAGTCGAATTAGAAGATGAAGAAGTCGGAGAACTTGATTGTTCGATGGCGGATGCGCAGCTGGAGATGAATACATTTTCAACACTGAAACCATTATTCTGTCAGACAAGCTATGCCGACGGAAAGACCAAGCATCATACCCCGCTCCATTGGCGTCCACGCCTGTCTGAAGCGTCCCGTCGCCAAAACCTGTCCATTTGGGGTCGTCTGGGGTCACGACGCCATTGTATGACCTCAGTACCCAGACTTCTGACAAGTAAGTCCCCGATTCATCGCGTCCACCGAAGACCTGCCCAACGTGTGAGAATGGGGTGGTGAAAAATGAGTAAGAGGCACGGACTATGGTGTCGGAAGAAGTTGTACGCGACTCGCCCACGAGAGACAGGGCAGACATCACAGCTACTGCTCCCTCACGCGGCGTAGGAAAAGATTGGGTGCCCGAAGTTCCAGGATCACCCGAGGGTAGGAGGCGGGTCCATGTTTGACCGTCGATAGCTAGAACCGCCTAGAAGAGAGTGAGTACAATGCAATGGAGAACAGGGGGTAGCCTACCACTTCGCCTTGTTTCAGTCCGCCGCCGTCGTCCCAAAGAGTCGTATTAAAGGCTCCGAGGAGAAGTAGCATCTGGGAGGAAAAACTGGGAGAGAACTGATTGCCGTTTGGGACCAAAACCGGAGAAAGTCGAGGGGCAGGACATTTGAGAGGGGCGGCCAATGCTGTGGCACCTGTTGTGCTGCCAGCATTGATAGTGTAGGTGTCCTGTACGGCACAAGAGTCCCCCGATATCGTAGTACCGTTGCAGCCTCCGGAGAACACGATTGACTCGGAGGTGACACCACCTCCTTGACCAACCTTCCCTGGCAAGTTATCGAGGGAAAGCTGCTGCCAGCTACCGACTGTATCGTCTGGCAAGTTGGACGACAATGTTCCAGAAACGTTTCTGATTAGGGCATTTGAAAAAAGTGCAGATCCAGCACTCGTGTACTCACAAACGCCATAAATCGGAAAATGAAGATTGGCCATTTGAGCCACCCCAAAGCCAGAACGTATTGTTTGGACCAGGTAACACCGGATCCTAACAGGCATCAGGAAAGCACAGTGCTGCATTGAGAAAACGTACAGAAACGGCGGCAACACGTGGATCTATGCCTCCACTTGATCCCCAGCGAGCTGAAGGTCCACCCGGTGAAATTTTCTTGGAAGAAATGCTCAGTGGTGATTTCAAAAACAAACAGCGATATCTTACCACTTCCGCCCAAAATTTATTGTTGAAATCGTATTCCTGAAAATGATAATTTGAGAAAGACATCCTTGAACCGTGGCGATCCCACTGACCCATGCATCGGACAAGGCCCCGCCATCCAAGCCCTTGCCTCCAATGACGAGAAAGCCATTGCGACTGGAAAAGTTCAAGAAAAGGGAATGCAAAAGGGATCAATGAACGCACTTGCTGGCAGCCTGATCGCAGCCGAAAACTAGGAACATTGAGCATCGCACGCCGATAAAGGAGCGGAATGAAAGGATACCTGCAGCGCTCCTCGCGGGCGGCATCTGCCGGAGAGTCGCCGGAGGCGTGGGGGTTGACCAAGTGAGAGTCTCAAGGTTGAGCCTGGGGAGGAATGAAGCGACGCCCTCTGTTTGAAGCGAAGGCCTACAGATAAGTTTGCCCTTGAGGTGCCGACGACGATGTCTCGCCTCCGAAAATGACCAGAGAACGACTGGTATATGAAATGTTTCGTGGTTGCAAGGGAACGGCTACTTGCGACATACCTGGTCTCATCATATCCCATTGCCGCGTCCTTCAAGCCAGGCGGCTGGGTTGGGCCCTTGAGTAGAGGTGTGATGTTGAGCCATTGAAAGGGTGGAACAGGATCGACCGAAAGGGCTGCGTAGACTTGAAGAGCGAGGGAGAAGACTGGGAGAAAGATAAGCTGGGGTCAGCGAGAGGGCGAGAAAGCGGACCAGTTGCGAGCAGGACCACGAAGGCCATGCGGCGGTGGGAGCGCCGTCAATCCCGATCCTCGTCGCCGACAGAAGGTCCTGCGGATCCCGTGCCCGGCCCGACCACCCGCTTATCAGAATTCATTTACACTGCCGACCGGCGTCTTGCCGCAGCGAAACGCGCCGAAACGCAGCTTCCTGTGTGCAATGGAAGACGGCGCATCAGTTGCACCCCTGCCAATGGCGCCGTCGAAACCCGCGTCCGGTGGCTCGGAGGAAAGGAAGCTACTTTTTGGGCACATCCCGACCTTTGCGCGATCCAGCACCTTGTTCTCAAAAGGGCAAAAGATACGGGACCCACATACCTCAAATCGGGTTCCAACGCTCTTGTTCTCCTCCAAAACTTCCCACACGTTTGCCACGATCGTCTCGGGTGCTGTGTTTGCGGTTGCGATCTCGCTAATTTTTCCCATTGAGTTATGAGATCTCAAACTTGTGGGTCCGAGTTTGGGTTGTTGTTTTTCGGCAAGAAACAAAAAAGAGCATATGGTTAGTCGAGAGCACTCCAAATCTTCGGCATCAGGATATATTTCCGATGGCTTCTCCTCTCCTCTCCTCTAAGGACTCTGGGTGTCCTGGGAATTCGGCGTTGCGTTACAGAGCCCGTGACGTCACAGCCCATATCTTGTCCTAAACCAGAACAATGTCGTCGCCGGCCAAGCGAGCTTTTACTAACGAAACACACGCGAGGGCGCAGGCGTCTAATCCAACACACGCATCGTAAGCTACGCGTGGCCGCCGTTCGATCCCGCCCGACTGAACTATCACTGGGCCGTCATCGTAGCACCCCGGCGGACCTTGCGTTGCAGCTCCAGAGTGTAGGCTCGCGCGTAAGAAAAAGTAGGACGTGTCCTCGGTCTCTGTTCTCTCATTGACGCGTCGAACACGTCTCTTCAGACGTTATGGAGGGCTATACCACCCATCGTTTTGCTTCCGCACCTCCTTCGCCCACCAAGCCTCCTCCGCGCCCCGGGATATTCAATTCGGCAAACGAGATCCTCCGTGATGTCTATGCCTCGGCACCGGCGCGCCCCCCGATCTCCCCGAGGAAAAGGGCTCGAGAGGATGATTCAAATCACGAATTTGGGGGCAGTATGGCAGTTGATACCGACCCTCAGAGAGGAGAGGACACTGAATCTGACGGGGAGACGGTGATCATAGTCGACGCCAGGGGCACCAGACCCGTCAAGCCCAGACCTCGGAGGGCGCTGATGCAGACTCAATCTTTGCCTAGTGGCATGTTTGGCCGCTCTGCAGGCCCGCCGGTGTCTGACCACAGTATGGACGCTCCCGTGCCAGAGGAAAGGGTCGAGTCCGACTGGAGCATTAACGGCTCCAATACCTCATCCCAACCACCTGTTTTTGAGCCCATGGTGCTGTAAGTATAACCGTGAGCCCACATCGCTTAGATGGTACTCCCGCGATGATGCATAGTTCGTAGGAAATTTGTTGTTTTGATTTTTTCTGTTTAGTTTTAGTGCTGATTTCCGTATGTATCGCCTTGCGTGTAGGAATTTTATGCCGGATCACCAGAATGTCTAAATCCCGTTTTACCTCGGTAACGCACGAGTTGACGTCTCGCTAAGTTACTTTGCCCAACCGCGGGGGAAGTAGGGGGGGGGGAGCTGAAGTAAGTCGATCTTGACGACCCTCGCTTTTGGACTTGCTCGATCAAATTTACAGATCTGGATCGGAGATTCTCGCTTAGCGTCCTCTCTTTGGTTACCCTGTTCGGATCGTTATAAGTACGCTATGGCCCTGCTATTATTGTTTAGCGCGCCCTCTGAATCTGCCCCGCGAACTTCTGTGCTCTGACTTTCCGATGAACGCAATACCGCCTTACCACTCCTCCCGAGATTCTCGTTCCATCAAGTAAGCAATTTGCCCTTGCAGTTCTAATCTTCTTGTGGTGCAGCGCTACAGTCAACCTGTCAAGACAAGTTGGCTTGGGCGTTGGTGGGGTTGTCTCCCAACGGTCCCGCCGGCTGCGCCACACTACGAATCGCACATTGAACGCGTTTATAGACACTTCGACGCGCTAGAACATGGCTCCCTCCGGCAGATTAATCCCCTCCGTCCGCGCCATGAATATAGAGCACCCGATTCCGACTTCACCTTGCGCCCCGTGCCCCTCTCCCCCCGTGTTGTACCGGAGTCCTCAGATGCAATAATACGCGCCCAGGCAAGAGCAGACGCGTTGCACCGTGCAGTCAAGTCGGCGTCCAGGTCAGCCACCTGTCACAACGGCCAACTATTCCTTTCCTTACTTGCGCCTCAAGCAAACGGACTCAGGGACCATCTTATTATGTGGAGAGTTCAAGGTGCCATTATTGCATTGTCTCTCCTCATTGTATTTTAATCATCCGTGCCGTAGATACTCGACACCGGCAACGCCGAGACCAACGGAACGATTCCCAGCCCCTCCTACACTTTCGGTGTTCAATGCTCCCACTGCTACTTTCCTCTGGCCTAACTTCCAGGCATCCTCTCAGATGAAGCACGGCCCGATACTGTATGCGAGGTATCACGATATGCCGTCGTCATCTTCGAGCTCAGAATCGGAGGACAGTCAGCTTGGGTCTGAGGATGTGCGCAGACTATCTTCTCCGTCTTCGAGTGATGGCGGACCAATGTACACACCCAAGGGAAATCCTCGTACTTTCGATGAGCCACCTTCCGCTTTCCGGAGACAACCATCGGTCGAGACCCAGTGAGTGCTGATTGACCACCTGCTAATTCGTATCTCAAACACTGTCCAGACGCTTGAATGCGTCCCCCGTAAACAGGCTAGTGGGACCTCTCAAGTTCTTATTTTCTTTGCTTTCTTAAACCTCTAACGAATTCATTTTTCTCTTGTAGGAGTGTCCACATTCTTGATTCCGAGCGTCGCGCGTCCCCCGATCCCGATTGTTTCAATTGTTCAGAGTATGCTCCCGCCACTTTCGACGTAGGCTTCCCCTCACGACAGGGATCTCGCCGCCCATCCCCCTCAGCAGCATCGAGTGTCGACTCTGGAAGTAATCGGCTGTCCCCTTTAAATACCTCGAGTCAGCTACCGTCGTCGCCCGCACCAAACCAAAATTGGGAAAATCATGCCATCCAAATAAAGAATCCTGAAGGAGGCGTGGCCTATCAATGTACATGGTCCACACCGGATGGTCCGTGCCATTATTGGTCCAAGAAACAATTGGTCAAACGTCATGTTGAAACCACTCACTTGAAATTCAAGTGCGCAACTATCTTCGTTCTATACTTCTCAACTCAGTGATAAATCAGACCCTTTGTTTGCGATATCTGTTCAAAGGCGTTTCCGCAGGTGCGTTCCTTCTCTTCTTTACCATTACCATGTTCACCCTCTGTTTGTCTGGTAGAAAACGTCTCTCGAGATTCATCGGCATGGACAGTAAGGAAGTTTCTCTCATGTGCCGGGAGCTGGCTAACTGTGCTCGTTAGCACTGGCGATACCCCGCATCAATGCATTTATAACTGCGGGAAATCTTTCAAGGATCCAGCCAGAAGACACCGGCACCACGTCGAAACCCATGGCTATGTTCCTAAACAAGGCAAGAAAAAACAGCAGGGCGCAGGTACCCAGATGCAACTTGAGTCATCTCCGTATGAATCACTGCCTCCGGTTCGGATGAATTCTGATACCAAGTCAATCTCACGAGCTTAACCGTGCACTATTTCTGGGCTTCGATTCTCGCTGTTTTACCTGTTATGTTCAGGGCTGCGATGTGCATGCCGGCTTCGAATCATGTTCTGTGTGATGCTCCGCTTCAGTCGCGCAATACTGTATACTACCATTAATGTGTAATGCCTAATTTTTTATCTTATGCGCGCATTGCGAACACTATGGCGCTTCATCAACATCTCAAACCTGAAAGAAGTGGTCGCGAATTGATTGTCTCCGTGATACTATTCTGTAAATGGTCAAAACTTACCTTGCATTTTCATACCGGCTGTCTACACCGCCTTCTTCATTCTCCATTGAAGGTAAATCTTGGAACATAAACTCAGAGTCCTTGCCAAGACGCGACAATCCCAGCAGCCTGACAAAATAGGGGCTTAAGCTTTCTATATTTGGATCAGTGTTTGCCGGCCGATCATTACGCATTAACCTCCGCCAAACCGCTCTGAACGACCATTTCTTTGCGTGGCTTCTTGCATCTGGACGCCCCATTGAATAACTAGTGCTATCGTCTCCCTAAATATTGTTCAGTGTAATGCCATCGGCACCAGTACTGGGCAGTCTCTCCCTTCAGTCCCCGTCACCGGCTACTCAAATTGTTAGTGTGTCTCATTCGACATGTCTTGAGATGAGCTCGTTTAAAGGTCTGTGCACTTCTGGATCGAGCCACTCGTTTGATTGCTCACAGTTGAAACATCTGGGCCCAGACTTGCTAAGAGAGTACCGGAAGCTTGATGATTCTATTACCGTCAGGCTAAACCGGGAAACTGCCATGGTACGGGACCAAGAACGCATCTCTGGTCGGCCGGGGAAAGGGAGTGTGCAAGACCAGGCTTGCGCAAACCTCTGGCAGGAACTAGTCTCCAACTGGAATCGTCGAAGACAACTCATTGAATATTGTGTCGATGTTGTTGATCGGTCAAAGGAGGAAAAACAAAAGGCTGCTCAAGCGGAGGAGGACCCAACAAAACGAAGAACACTCGAAGCAGCAGTGTTTTCAAATGATGTCAAGGTACATACTAAATACTAGTTTCAAGCTGATCTGCATCTCATCCTGAGCTCAGCGAAACCAGGTCCATAGCGAGCTTTCCGTTGACACAATTGTCAGAGCACGGTCTCTTCAAGGTAACAGAAATGTTTTAGTAGTGGGAGAAGTCCGCTCTGACGCGTCTTAGCTTTCCGATCTCGCTGTCGTTACTTCGTTCCGCCGTTAACCACCGATGAAGCTCGGAAATGGTGGGACTCGGTTTCTGCTTGACGGATAGTCATTATATCGCGCATGCTAGTATGGTGAAAGGCCGAAAATCATAAAGTTTAAAGGCGCAGTAAGGCCACGCCCCAGATATGGTAACTGTTTATTGCCTTCGAGGAAGACAATCACGTACATTGCGTACGATATCACGCAATTGAATACTCTCCCATCTTGCATTCATGCATCTCCTTCAAACGCTCCCTTTCCTGTCTGTCGTTGCCGGTGCCCTCTCGCCGAGTTTCTCTGGGGATTCTGCGCAGTTGGTACTTCAAGAGGGTGCAATTAAAGTTCCCGTTGAACTAGGTGTCATGAGCAGGTAGATGCTGGCCTCCCTCTACAAGTCGATGATTCACACCAGATGTAGATGCCCGGACGCCCTTTTTTGTGAAGGCGTCTTTGACCAAGTACTAAAAGTCGTCGGGCCAAAAGCTGATATCAAGCTGGTATATGTAGCGGAGTATGCTCGCCGCATTATTACAGCCAGTTGCGGAACTTAGGGCGCGGCCGATTTTTTTTTCCATTTTGAGCTGTTTTTGATCTTTGTCACCAAATCAACTGCCCCGGCCTGAGTTCTTCACATAAGGCCCTAGAAACTATATGGCCAGGATCGCGCTGCGATTCCGCAGGGGGTGTCGTCCTCCGATTCATTATATTCAAATTTTTTAAAATGCAGTATAGGATTCTGTAGTTTCTGCTTATATCTGGTCCTGCACGGGTAGATAAAGTTCAAATAAGATGTATGATCATTCAATAATACCTTCGCACTATGTGAAGGGAACATCGTTGTCCGAATGTGATTCCTGGACCGCGTTCGCATAAACGAAGCTGTTCAATCCAAAGACTTCCAGTTTTGGAACTTCTTGCTCAGGAGTGCTGCCCGCTGCTGCTCTCTACCCCAGTGCATGAAGTACACACATCTGCGCCCACTAGCCAAGACTCCAGAGAGTTTGTGCGATTCACATTTGCAGTATATGCCCTAGTTCGACGACGCGACGCGCCCCCGTTTTGCGATCACGGGGTGTTACTCCACGTGCCTGCGACTGATCGTCCATAATGGGGCGCGTCGCGTTGCCGGACGGAGGCACATTGGGCAAATGTGAGTCGTACAAACTCTCTGGAGTCGTGGCTAGTGTGTGCAGATGTGTGTACCTCATGCACTGGGGTAGAGAGCAGCAGCGGGCAACACTCCTGAGCAAGAAGTTCCAAAACTGGAAGTCTTTGGATTGAACAGCTTCGTTTATGCGAACGCGGTCCAGGAATCACATTCGGACAACGATGTTCCCTTCACATAGTGCGAAGGTATTATTGAATGATCATACATCTTATTTGAACTTTATCTACCCGTGCAGGACCAGATATAAGCAGAAACTACAGAATCCTATACTGCATTTTAAAAAATTTGAATATAATGAATCGGAGGACGACACCCCCTGCGGAATCGCAGCGCGATCCTGGCCATATAGTTTCTAGGGCCTTATGTGAAGAACTCAGGCCGGGGCAGTTGATTTGGTGACAAAGATCAAAAACAGCTCAAAATGGAAAAAAAAATCGGCCGCGCCCTAAGTTCCGCAACTGGCTGTAATAAGTCCGCTGTATTGCTGATTCTACCGGTTAGATTGAATTCAACTGAGCCGGACTTTGGTATTACATGCATGCATGGGCCAGGAGAGTGCGCAGGAAATGTCCAGCAGCTGTGTGCGGCGAAATATTCCAACAAATGGTGGGAATTTGTACGCTGCCAAAACAACCAAGGTCGCTTTCAAGTCGGACTTCCAGACGTGGCATTGCAGTGTGCCAAGACGGTCGGCATAGATTGGGAGACAAGTGGGTTGGGAGATTGTGCTGGCGTGGATGGAAGCGGAACGGGGAGCGAGGGCATTGCATTACTGCGGAGAAGCCTACTCAGAGGGAAAGCCCTCGGAATTGAGTATAATGTTTCCTTGCTCCCAGGTCTAGAACTGAGTTTTTTTGCAGAAAAAGCTGCACTGTTTTGATTAATCACAAAAAGGTTTGCGTCCATGATGAAACTTGGAAGGAATGCCAAGTACGTTGCATCAAGTCTCCTACTCGTAAACCTCTAAAAGAAATAGGGCGGCCACGGCGTTGACGACTTCGTCCAGCAAATCAACAGTGAATATGAACGAATAAATGGGGGCTCAAGTCGATGGTACTGACCGTGATGACCTTACTGTGCCGACGACCAAACGTGGGAGGAGAGATGATGTATATTCCGAGTCAAGCCCCACCAAGTAGCAGTTCGTACACAATTATTATTATATTACAGCCGATGAGAGGGACTAGGGGATGTTGATTGGTAAAGCAGAAGGACTGAAGAAACGAACACGTACTCCGCATTAAAGTGCGCACAGCACTAATAAGGTCGATTAATCGAGCCTTCATTCCAACCTCCCCCTGCTGAACACCGTAACCCGTCTGTGGATCGTATGTTTGTTGAAAACCAGCGTTGACATTCGGGGCTTGTGATGAGGCCCAGCCAACTTCGGTGTGTTGCGTCAGCCCGCGTTATAGACGGGAGAACGTAGGCTACTTACTTCGTGCAAGAAAGCGGTCTTCGCTCAAAACTGCCATTGAATTTATAACCAAAAGCGAAACGTAGATGATTGTGCCGAGCATCGTTGAATTTTCGAGAATTTCGCCTGGTGCGCGAAGGCGCGAGGCGCGATGGTGGGAGGGAGAAAAGTACTGAAGGCGCGACGCGCGATGGTGGTGGTGGGAGGAAGATAGGTGGATGTCTGATGCTACTTCAAGGGCTACGTGCGACGTCAATTTTTGGCCTTTGGGTAACGGGGTCACGGATTCGGAGGTCACATTAACCATCCGCCATGTTGCGGCGGCAAGCCTTGTCGACCAGCTCGCGCTGGGTGCAATACTCAGCAGCAGGACCGTCTCGCCTGCCGCTGACGGGGACGCCAGTATCCTGCCGCCAGTACGACCTTTCCTGTATTGAGTTGAATTTTTAAAATCTAACTGTTCGTGTTCTAGTAAGAGTTCTTTCCGTCCCTTGGAGTGGATTTCTCGGACTTTCTCCCCTACTCCTGCAGAGAAAAGTAAAAAAGAAGAGGAGACGCCGATTGGGGAAACGCCGGCTGAAGGCTCCAGCATTTTTGCACAAACGGATCCAGCAGATCCCGCTGCCTCCGACTCACAAGTGCCACGTTCGCGTCAACGTCCACAGCCGACGGGGCCTCTCCCTGTCAAATCCCGAGCGTCTAAAGTGGCGCCCTTTGTATGTGGTGTTCCATATAATACCTGCATGGAATGACTATTTTCCTTTGCAGCACAAGGAGTCTACGATTCCTTTCACAATCTCGCACCGGAAACTTAATAAGCTGGGCCGGCAAATTGCAGGGAAACCAATCGACTATGCGATTCTTCAGATGCAGTTCAGCAACAAACGAGCGGGTTCCAAGATCAAAGATCTGCTCACGAGCGCTAAACAGGGTGCCGTCCAACGCCGACGGATGGACTCCCCGACACTGGTCGTTGGTTCGTTTTCAGCAGTATCCTGGGATAGATGCTTATTACTTCCTTCCAGCGGAGGCATGGGTGAACAAGCGGGCAAAAGCTTCGCGGAAAATGGTTGCCCAAGGTCGCGGTCATCGCGGTGTGCGCATTAAACCGAGGTCGAGCTTGACAGTCGTCTTGAGGGAAGGAAAGACGGTGGAGCAACAGAAGGCTGAGTTGCGGAAGCGAAGACTGTCCCGCATTGTATCTGCAGCTGTGACCCGTGAGGACAAACCAATACGAAATCCAGGACCTATGTGGGCTTGGTAGGCCAGGAATATAGCAGTTCCCCGCCCATACTCAGACTTGGGAGTCGTATTTTTTTGTGTGCCAAATATTATTGCAAGCGGCCATTGCGATTTATAAATAGTCGCATCAAACTCTTCCACGTATATCCCTCCTTCACCAAATGTTGCTCCGGCGCTGTACCGTCTCCCTACTTTCCTTTACTTTATTGGCTTCAGCCAAGGCAGACTCCTTCGAGAACACTGCCATTGTGCGCACCATCGAGCTCGGCGGTTCTCTCGTTCATGTTACAACAACCTTCGCCGTGAAGGCTCTGGAAGCAGGGTCCAAGGTTTACACCGTCGCGCTGGGTGACGCGGAGAAGCAAAAGACCAGTTGGTTGGAAGCCAAGGTCAAGGGCCAGTCCAAGGCGCTTGCCGTTCTCGATCGTGCCGCGGATTCAACCAAGTTCGTTCATCTCATTCTGGCGCGCACTGACCCTCCTGATTTTCTTCTAGCGGTGTCCGTTTTGTGGATATTACATTGCCACAGACCCTTGGTTTAAACGCCACAGTAAACATTGTTCTTGAGACCATCCAGACACACGCCACGTATCCATGGCCAGAGAGAGCGTCTCAACAGGAGGATCAAGCCCTCAAGTACGAGACGGACCTTTTCGTCTTGAGTCCCTATCACACCGCAGTCCAACGCACCAAGATAAGGTGCGCGTAGAGCCGTTTCAGTATGTGATCGTGCTAACTAGAGCCCAGGTCGCCCTCTCCATCCGTCCACTCGTATACCACGCCAAAGAAACTGGAAGACTTCACCCTCGATGCCCCAGTGACCAAGTCAGGCGCCACTGTCACCTACGGACCTTACAGCGGCATTGCACCCTCAGCGAACGAGGAATTCATCTCGAAACATCAGCAGCCCGTCGTCGTGCACTACAATTACGAGTATCCAGTTGCAGAGGTTCCGAAACTCAAACGCGCGGCTGAGATCAGTCATTGGGGCGCAAATCTGAATATTCAAGATGAGATCCATCTTCGCAACGCAGGGCCTGCGTGAGTGATTATGCCTTTTTATAACTCTTTTTTTTCAACTGACAATTCTCCAGTTTGAAGGGACATTTCTCTCGTCTTGAGCACCAAACCCAGGCCTTCTACAAGCGCTCAGCGGCTCATGTCATCCCAGGCGTCACTCTTCATCTTCCTCCTGGGATCCGAAACGCCTATTACTACGATCTTATTGGCAATGTCTCCACGTCTCGTCTTCGAACAGCGCCTTCGGTTCCAAAAAATGCACAGTCGAATCAGTACAGTATACTTGAGCTTAAGCCGCGATATCCAATTATGGGCGGATGGAATTATAGCTTCACCCTGGGCTGGGATTCTCCCCTGGAAGATTCCGCGAGCTGGGACAAGACGACTGGAAAATACATAGTTCAAGTACCCGTTCTGACCCCCATTCCCGCGACGGTGGTGAACGAAGCTGAAGTCACAATCATACTACCTGAAGGTGCTACGTGGGTGGTCTGTAACACTCTGGTGTCACCATTCATTGACTTCTTTGGCATCAGTAATGTCGAATTCGCAACTCCGTTCCCTCCGGTTTCCAGCTACATGTCGACCCATACAACTTACCTCGATACAGTCGGACGTCCGGCGATCAAACTGCACTTTAAAGACCTTACTGAGAAACATGCGCTGCCAATATTCGTGAGCCTCTCTAAATGGATACTGGTTTCGTTCTCAATGCATGGATATCCCAGGTTTCTTATAGTGTGCCTCTTTCTGCACATCTCAAAAAGCCCCTGGCAGTTGCTATGGCATTCTTCAGTGTGTTTGCGTTTACTCTCGTGGCCAGGCGCATCGATCTTCGGATCCACAAAAAATAAATTGTGTAACACTAGAGACGGAATGCAACTGGGGATATTTTTTTAGCCTGCATTTTGGATTCGGTCTGAAAAGCTGTGAAGCGTCACAATGTGGCAGCCCGATGGAGTGGGGGATCTGCAGAAACATAGTCAGCGCCGGCCAGAAAAACCCAATGACGACTCACGGTTCGAGAAACATGAATATTCCGGTAACACCTGCCGCTGGACAAGCGTAAAATATCCCCGAATTCCCGCTAGATCCCAAGGTGTATCGCAACATGGTGCCTCTCCATTCCCAAGTCCCGCCACTGACGGTTCCGGTGCGCTGTTTCCCTAGAACCATCTGAAGAGGCGGAACGCCATCGACGAGTGTGGTATTGACTATTGTGACGGGATATATCGTGGACTCGTTTCTGTACTGCCAGAGTTGATTCCGGCTGACGGAAAATAATGGTGGGCCTCGGAGCTGTGCAGTGGGAAGCGCCGTGAGGTTGCCTGGCTCGCCTTGAAGCGCGGCCATTAACAGCTGTTTTTTGGAATCAAATTCGGGCGACGTTTACCTGGGACATGACTGGAGAGATGACTTCGACTTATGATGACAGCTTGAGGACCCAAGACCTCGCTACAAAAATGGATGAGCTCGGGAACGTATGCATTGAAGTATTGTGCACATGTATGTAGCCGAAGGCACGAGTGAAGTCATGAAGTCACTGCGGGGATTGAGACCTTCCCAGGTGGGAAGGGCTAGCGCGGTAATCGAGCAACACAGAAGACAAAGCGCGAGCAGCATCGGGCGAACAGAGGCTACTAGCAGCAGGCGTTGTGGCATTATATACCCAGTTCCGACCATCTGACGTGTCCCAATTCTTTTTTCCCGAACTTGAAGCGGCGATGCCCAATGACCACCGTGTTATTCGTGACACGAATCGCCGAAATTCCAAGTTATCCACGTGATCGTGCTTCAATTTTCGACTCGTGCGCTAATTTTGTGGTCTTAATGCTTCGGCGTGGACCAATTAGCCTCTGTACGCCGTCTACGTTCCGCTGTCTCAGCACTGACGCCCGTCCGCCCAGGCGCAGAAGAGACCAGCTCACATCCCGTTTTCCATCTGGAGGGCCATCCTCCGACATACCCACAGGCTCAGAGACCCGCCCGAGATTTCCTCGGACGACTCCGGCCGTCTCGCCTCGTCCTCGGTGGTCCAAGGACCCCACAGCTTCCGCCCGGGTTGACCCATCCTCAATCCCCCGCTATATTCGGCGGGCAGCGGCAACCAATTCTGGGCCCGATCGAAAATCTCCCGACACTCGCTTTAGGTCCCGCCATTATGACCCTTCGCGGGAAAAACCTTCCACAATGCGGCTCTTGGAGCCTCACGTTCTTTCCGCAAGGTTGAAAAAGCTTGCCGAAAATAACCAGCTCGACACTGCTGTAGCCATGCTGAAGAATGCGCCTCTGGCCGCGCAGAATACACCCGTGTGGAACACTTTAATTTGGGAATGTATGAAAGTTCGGCGATTCAAGCTGGCATACGACCTTTTCATTGATGTGAGCCCTTACTCTTGAAAGTTCACCTTGCTTAAAGTCGTTTTTCAGATGAAAAGGCGAGGCTTTAGCCCCACCGCTCGGACGTTCCAGACTATGTTTAGTGGCCTATCGCGTATCGAGGTTTGGTCTGCCTACCCGCAGCAGCTGAAGAACGCTAGGTCACTTTACGAAGCCTATCAACGGCATCTCGAGGCGGTCAAAAAAGACGACCCAACCAGCCCGGAACTTTCGCTCGACGCCCTTCCAGCTTACGTTAACATCCTAGGAAATGCCGGAAAATTCGACGAAATTTTTGTCCTTTACTACAGTTTGGCAGAGGACGGTCCTCTCGCGGCCAACAAGTTCTTTTTTACAGCCATGTTCCGCGCCCTCTCCGTCACCAACGCCGGTTTAACGTCTGCGCAGTATGCGAAGAACGCCACAGACGCCAGAGTGTTGTGGGACCAAGTGATAAAAGCGTCGGAAAAGGGATTGGAGATCGATTCTTTTCTCGTTACAGCAGCGGTGATTGCACTGTCGAAGGGACAATCCCCAGAACATAAGCTCGCTTTCCAGCTTGTTCGCGAATACTTCGGCCTGACACGGTCTGGGGAGACCCCCGCCCACGGCAAGATCCCCCTGACCTCGCAGAGCTTGGCTGCTGCTCTGTTATTATGCAACAGCAGCCAAAACCCTGCCGAGTGCATCCACTTCTTCCAGCAAGTTGTGAAACGGCCTGAAGCCAGCGGCGGCGCTGAAATCATCGATCGCCCGCACGGTGAAGAGGTGCTAAAAGCCCGACTGGCATTGATGGCTCCTGGGTCAGCCCATCTTTCCGTCGAAACGCTCGAATGGATGCTGCGACAGGAGATTGCCGGGGCAGGTCGGAATGGGCCGAAGATCAGGCCAGCCATCACCACATACAACCTTGTCCTACTTGCCTGCTGGCGCGGCGTGGATTGGAATTCTGCGACGAGAACATTCAACTTGATGACCGGCTACCACTGCCACGATTTCATGGATGGCGCGGTGGCTCCTTCGCCGAGAGTGGATAAACGGCCGAAAGGCAAGAATCTCCTCCCTACGGCGGAAACGATGTCATGCATGCTTCGCGCCGCGCTCGCTACTCAGAACTGCGCCACCATGCGGCAATGCCTTCGCATCGTCTGTCATTTCAACACCAACGAAACGAGCTTCTTTGTCAAACACAAGGAACTCGCAACCGAAAGCATTAAATCGGTCAAAAACTGGGCGTTCTATGCTGTCAAGATGGCTTCTGCCATCGTCGAGACGGTTGACTACGTCGCCGCGAACAGCACCCTCATACCAGAGGAAGGCAAGCAATGGAAACAGCTCAAGCAGGAGGCTTTAAACCTACTTGCGAAAACGCCAGATCCTGCTGCTGCAGACTTCATACCTAAAGCGTTAGATGCTAGCCCAAAACGTCCCCCGACCAAGTACGAGATGGCGTTCGGCGCATAGCGTATACATGTACATTGTCCCGTTACCCTCATGTATTGCCATAATAATATGTGTGCGGCGTGAATGAGGAGTCATGGACGAAAGGTACAAGAACCATGAAATCCAGAGAGTCGTGCAGAAATATTAGTAAAGTTAATGATAGATGCAGTGAATCGTCCAGAAAAGACCGTGAGTAGATAACCAACTGCTATGTATGGGGGGGCTGGGGAGGGTACCCAAATAGACTATGTCACAGGAGAAGGAACGGGCGAAGTAGGAGGATCCACTAAGCAATGCTTTTAGGTCTACCGCCATCAGAGTGGAATGCGGGTGTAGGAGGGGCGAGCGCAGAAGAGTCGGCGCCAGGAGCAAAGCTTTGTGGGCGATCTCCTGGCCGGCCTGTGAAGTTACGAGGTACGAACAACCCGTTGGAGGGTTGACGCCGAGGGATGGGACCCGGGCTGCTGGTACCAGGGGCAAATTGATCGTCAGTCAGACGAACAGACACCACGGAGTCCTGGGAAGGTTGACGCTGAGGCTCGGGCGTGGACCGAAGCTGGGGCGGCGGTGGCGACGGCGGCTGACGTTGAGGAGGAGGTTGGGGAGCCTGGCGGGAAGGAGGGGGAGGTGGCGCCTGCCGCTGAGGGGGCGGTGGCAAAATGACTGGTTCGCTAGCTAATGTTGTCGGTGATGCCACGAAAATTGAATCCTCCTCGGATGGGCTACGTTGGTACCCAACGCTTCTGGGTCTATCATCGAAGCTACGCGCTGGCGCTACAAGAGAATCCTCCGAGGGTTGACGTTGGTAGTTGACACTCTTCGGCCTGTCGCCCGGCTTTCCGTCGTGGCTGCGGAAACCGGGGGAAGGAGGCACGAAAAGCTGGTCCTCAGAAACAGCGATGGAAGGCTGTCGCTGATAGGCCGCACTCGATGGCCTGTCTGCCGGTCGAAGCCCACTTCCCTTGAAAGTGCGAGCGACTGGCGAGGGTGGGAAGAACATATCGTCCTCGGTGATGGCCATCGACACAGCAGCACGGTCGGCCAATGGGACCCCAGCCGCAAAGCTGTCCCTCGGGTTCATGGACATGGGCCGCATGCGGTCGAGATCCTCGGTGAGTGCCATCGAGACAGGCTGATAGACATGTTGTTGGGGTTCGACGCCTGCGATATAGCTGCTCCGAGGATCCATGGGCATAGGGCTCATCCGACCGCGGGCCTTCCTTGTGGTCGCCTTCGTCTTTCGTTTGCGGCACATGAAAACGACTCCTAAGACGATCAGCGCGATGAGAACTGCAGCATTGAGCGCCATGATCCCGAGCATGGCGGGTAGGAAGGTCACAATCTTGTTCAAAGTGTCGGTGACATCTGACGACAATGTCACAGAAGACGGGCTGTCTGTCGTACTGTTGGAGACATTATATGTTATGTTTGTGGCAGCAGTGCCCCCCCGGACAGCATGGAAGTCTTTGGATGCCTGGTTTGGATCGACGAGGGCGAGAAGCTTCACATACGGGTCCCCCATTTTGTTGGACGAATCGAAGTCCCCAAAGTCGTAAATTGAATACATTGAACGGAGAACATTGTCGCCAACGAGCCAGTCGCTTGAGAGCGGTGTTAGGACAAGAAAATAAGAAGGGCTGAAGGACTCACAACTCTCCGGCGCCGACAGATACAGTCTGGGGAACGAATGAGCCGACACACAAGGATGCATTGCTCAAACTAGTCGGTGTCACGTCCAATGGGTGTATGGGGAAGACTTTACCCCTGCAGAAAATAAAATATGTAAATAGGTCAGGTGAGACAAAGGATCCGCGTACCCAAATTGCAATGCGATATCAACCTCGGCATCGCAGGGCACTACCCATTGTCCCAAGGTTGCGGAATATTGAGCACCGGAAACACCGCTGTAGATTGCATCGCAAATGGCGGTTGGAGCGTAGCTGACTTGGTGTCAATGGATACCGGATCTGGGTGAAGCCGGACTTACGTGTAGGAGGTACCACTGTCAAGCAAGACGACTGCTCTATTGCTCGGTGCACCAGCAACAGTTGTGGTTGGGGTGACCACAGTGTTGCCCACCAATAGGGCTTCTAGGAGAACGTTCCACCGACTCGGGGAGGAAACGGGCCAGGTTGAGAGAGCCGTCGCATTCATCACCGCAGCGTACTCCGGTTCATACTCGCCTATGTGACCTTAGAAGGTGTACGAGGATAGTACGAGATACACATACCAATAGAGAAGCTCCCTTGAACGGTGTCACTGGAATCCGTGCTCCGCTGAAGGGCGAATGCGATGAAATTGGGTTCGGAAGGATTATCCTGGAACAGGTTGTACAGCAGACTGCGTCCGGTGGATGCGCCCGTTCCGTTGATGACATTGTCGATGGACGACAAGGAGGTGAAACCCAAGCCCACGAGACCGTTAGCACCATACCCCAAAGCAGGGTTGTTCGCACTGGAGACGTCCAGCAATGCTTGAGACGTGACGCTGATTCTGAAGGGGGAAGGTTAGAGGGTTTCGCATACGGGCAACCAGCACATACCCGGCGAACTGAACCGGCCCATAGGCTATATGACCGTATACCCAACCGATTCCGTACTACACATATTCTGAGCGAACACGGGATGATGGAAGTGAGAGAAGGCGCACAGTAAGGTTAAAGGTAGTCGTCTGCGACAGGCTTAGTTCAGGGAGGGACACCGGAAAGAATGAAGAACGCTCACAGTATCAGTGCAGTTCGGAAGGGGTGACGAAGCGCCCTTGATCCACACGTCGGACGAGCCAGTATCCAGTTGAACAGGGTAGACTACAAGGAAGAGTTCAGAGTCGGGTCATTGTGGCGAGAGGGCGGGGGATACCTGTATTGCCGACAGTGAACTAAGGGCTCGGATCAGCTAGCGTTTTGAAGGATGAAAAGGTAAACGTGCATTAGCCATGTATATCAGATCATGTACGGTGCTGTGGACCGATTAATATCTCGACAAGAGGCCACAGAGCGGACACACCTCAGGTCGAGGCCATTGTCATCATCCGCCGCCGCCGCCAGCACGGAGACCTTGGAAATGCCGCTTCTTCGCTGCAAAGCCGGGCGGCGGACCTGCTCGAACGATATTCTAACGGCGGACGTGAGGTGGACGGCGAGGAGGGCGGCGGTGAGGGAAGGTAGGAGGAACATGGGAAAAGACAGTGGCCAGCCTTCCGCTGGTAAAAGGGGAAGCCAAGTGTCCCACTGTTGGATCAATCACACTTTGTGATCTCCGCAGGTCGCACCGCAGCGATCTTGCGCTTGCTTGGCCACAAACTCCTCATTCTTGGCCACAAACTCCTCTGCACTGATATTACTTGCATTGCGGCTCACACTCGACCCAGCGAAAGTGTAACCACGAATTGCCAGCGCCCGTTCAAAGTTATCTTTTCATGGCTTCTGATTGACCGCCCGGCTTTAAGCGCGAGCGATTGGCCACCTGACGCTGCCTCCGGAGGGCCGTAAATATTACATCTTCTCTCCTCGCATCTCCTTCACTCCCACCAGCACAGCGCGGATAGAAAGAATGGCAACCAGGAGCGCCATAGCGCGGCTCATCAACGCATCCCAGCATTCCACATGCCCGTGTCACGGCGCTCATCACGCTGCATCTCACCCGGGTGTTCTGAGCCAACTGAGGCGCTTTGCAACCCCGGTTAATACTGTCCAGAAGGAGTATGCATTCGAAGTTGCTGCATCCAACCTGAGGTTCGGAGACGGCGTAACGCAAGAGGTCGGGTTTGATCTGTCGAACATGAAAGCTCGCAAAGTCGCCGTCTTCACGGACGAAAATGTCGCAAAGCTTTTGCCTATGAAAACGGTTAGTCGCGTGCATCTTGATGCCAAGGGGCTTGGTTTAGCTCCGAACTAGGCTCTGGCGTCCCTTGAGGCGCAGCCAAATCTCCCCTTTGAGGTTTTGAGCCTGCCCGCGGGGGAGCCAACTGAGGAAAGTTGGGTCCACGCGATTGGGTGGGCGCGTAAGCATGATTTCAGTCATTTCCTGGCGTTAGCATTTCTTTCTTCTTTTTTTCACAAACAAGGGAATTTTAAACATGTCCGCAGTATAGGAGGCGGGAGCGTTATTGACACGGCCAAGGCGGCCAATTTGTAGAATGAGCATTAAATTTCCCATTTCTGTGCTCATGTTTTGGCAGATTCTCAGTCTACAAGGAGGCCGAGCTTTTGGACTTTGTCAACGCGCCGATCGGAAAGGGTCAGGCTTCATTTTTCTTGTTGGATTTGGAACGCAGTCGACGGACATTTACCAGGTCTTCCCGTTAAGCAGGCCCTGATGCCTCTTATAGCCGTTCCAACAACTGCTGGGACAGGTTCGACCATTCCGTTCTAACCTCCGAGTATACTCACGACTGCTGCTTTAGGCTCAGAAACTACTGGGGCCGCTATTGTTGACATGACTTCCCGCTCGTTTAAAACGGGGATCGCCAATCGAGCGATGAAACCGGTCCTGGGCATCGTTGTAGGTGATGTTCAATGATACTACTATAGAGTCATTATGATTCGCGCCCAGGACACGCAAAACACGGCGAGCTGCCCAACCGCCGTTCACATCAGCGCCGGATTGGATGTTTTGTTCCATAGCGTAGAGAGCTATACTGCCATTCCGTATGGGTGTATACTCGTTGTTTTGATGTACCTCACCTCCCGTCAGATACACTGAGCGCACCCCTCGGCCCGCCAACCCCATTCTGCGACCTGCGTACCAAGGCAGTAATCCTGTTGCGGACGTGTTTTCGCTTTGGGCCCTTCAAACAACTGTGAAATACCTCCCCCGCGTCGCAAAGAACAGCGATGACGAAGAGGCTAGGCGACAGATGCTGTATGTTGTTCATATGTTGCCGGATGTCATAAATATTCATTGTTCGCAGTCTCGCGGCTTCCTTTGCGGGTAAATAATAGTATCAGGGCTCGAAAGTGACTGACGACGCTGCAGGAATCGGATTTGGAACGGCCGGCGAGTTTAACGGCTCAAACTATTTACTTGACTAATTGCACGTTTGGACGCAGGTGTTCACCTTTGCCACGGGGTCAGTGCTTCTATGTTTCACCATCTATGGTATCGAGTGCTGATATTAGAGCTCTCTAGATGTCTTATCCTGTATTGGTTCTTAACCTTTGCGATTACACGATTCTCATTCCAGCTTTTTCTACCAGATTTCTGGCTTGAACAAGAAAGGTCCAAAGTACAAGCATCCGGGGTATGTCAACGCACACCCCATCATCCCCCATGGCATCAGCGTCGCCATTACTGCGCCTGCTGGTCAGTTCATCGCACTACGAAGCAGGCAACACGAAATAACCTTCTGCAGTCTTCCAATTCACGGCACCTTCCTCGCCAGAGCGTCACCGCCAAGTACTCGCGATCTTCAATTCGACAGCCGTCTCCGACCCTTCCATCACCCATATCCCAGACTCGGAACTAGGCGCACACCTGTATGATTCCATCGCTCGTTTCCTCGACGGGCTAGGCGTCCCACGTGGCCTCAGAGCTCTAGGGTATGTATACGAAAAGCTCTCGAGCAGATGACTCAATTTGAATGGTCCCAGATACACGGCGGGTGATATCGACATGCTTGTTGAAGGTACGTTGCCTCAGCGACGCGTCTTGGACCTTGCTCCCGGGATTGGGGATGTTGTCGGTGAAGATGGGAGGTTACATTTGACAAAGATGATGCAAAACTCTCTGGAATATTAGCTTCACTTGTCTTTTAATCGACTGGCTTTATTATCGGTATCGTCCGCTGGTCAGACTCCTGAAACAAGAAAGTTGTGGAAGCATGCATCAGTGTTTACATAATCAAAACGGTTACCGAATGCGTTCTCGGTTCAGACCATGCATAGATCTTCATGACGGAAAGGTCAAGCAAATCATCGGAGGGACCCTTTCCGAGGCAACTCCGGAAACCCTCAAGACCAATTTTGTCTCAAGGCTCGTCCGCTAGTGGCATTTTCGAGCACAGGAGGAATGAATACTCTTCTAGTCAATCTGCCGGGGAATTTGCGCGTTTATATAAAGACAGCCACCTCGAGGGCGGCCATGTAATAAAACTGGGTCCCGGAAACGATACTGCTGCCCGCGATGCGCTTTCATCTTGGCCAGGTCTCTCGATGCACTTGTTTCTGTGTCGCAAGTATAACTCGACTGTTATACAGGTGGTCTTCAGATTGGAGGTGGGATCAACGACAAGAACGCCCAAGAGTGGCTGGATGCCGGGGCCAGCAAAGTCGGAACTGCCTGGGCTGCAGCTGCATGTTAAATGAACCGAACTTTTAGGTTATCGTTACTTCGTACCTGTTCCCGGACGCCAAATTTTCATTAGAGCGTCTGGCGGCGCTCTCATCCGCTGTTGGGAAGGACCGGCTGGTGGTCGATGTAAGGTGCGCCAGTTTGGTTGGGTCATTGTTTAGTTGAGTGACTGCTGGGAAGCTGTCGAAAACGAGGAGACGCCTGGTTCGTTGCGATGAACAAGTGGCAGGAAATGACCGACATGGAAGTTTCTCGAGGTTATGGCGCCCCACTCGCACTGGATAATGTCTGATAATTTTATAGAATCCTTGGACATGCTCTCGCAATACTGCAGGTCATTCGTTCTCGTCCTTGCGGTGTCCACCTCCATGTCTAAACACTATGCTAATCTAGCGAGTTCCTAATTCATGCTGCAGACGTCGAGGGCCTATGTCAAGGGATTGATGAGGCGCTGGTGACCAGTATGTTCACGCATTTAGCATCCAAGCGATGGTTGACAGAACGTAGAACTTGGTGAATGGGCTCGCATACCGTGCACGTATGCTGGGGGAGCTAAAAGTAATATTAGTGCGAAGAATCGTGTCCTCTCTCTGACCAGCGCTACAGGCATCGATGACCTCGATCTCGTAGATCGGCTGTCGGGAGGAAGAGTCGACCTGACCTACGGAAGGTAGTTCTGATCTACATGTACAATGCCGGCGCTGACTTGCCCAGCTCTCTGGATATATTCGGCGGTAACCTTGTAATATTCGAGGAGCTCGTAGCACACAATAAACCGTAATTACCGAATTTATTCAAGACCGTGGAACCAGAGAGTATTATGTGCCGTTCTGACCGAATCCTCTACAAATTGAAGCTGTTGACGGTGCAAAGCTGTCGCTGAACATCTTTCAAACCAAGATATGGGTTCGATGGCGGGGAGCTGCTCGCCGGGAGCCCAAAGAGGCGGACTCGGGTCTGGAGGTCGCCCTTATTGGCTGTGCCGGCCCGGCCCGATCGCGCATCGGCACGTGCTGCGTGGGAAGTGTTATACAGCTCATTCACCACTCTTCCGCATCCTCAAGGTAATTATTTCACCGTCTTCCTCAGTTCCCGTCCAACTCTTTCGCCAGACTGCGCCACCATGCCCGGAAAAGTCAAGGCCTACGAGCTCCAGTCCAAGTGCGATTCTCGCCGGGTCCAACGACACACGACTGACGACCTCTTGTTAGATCAAAAAATGACTTGTCCAAGCAGCTCGTGGAGCTCAAGAATGAGCTGCTAACTCTGCGGGTTCAGAAAATTGCGGGTGGTTCGGCGTCCAAGCTGACGAAAATGTGCGCCTCTTGACCTCGCGCTGTCCCCAATTCTGACGGACTATTTTCCAGCAACACCGTCCGCAAATCCATTGCACGCGTTCTGACCGTGATGAACCAGAAGGCACGCCAAAATCTGCGCGAGTACTACAAGGACAAGAAGTTCCTCCCTCTTGACCTCCGCGCGAAGAAGACCCGGGCTATCAGACGGCGTCTCTCCAAGGTGCGCTCGTCGAAGATCTCCCCGTCGAATAGTTCACCGCGGCTTACTTCGAATCCTTATAGCACGACGCATCGCTGAAGACGCTGAAGCAGAGGAAGAAGGACCTCAACTTCCCGATCCGAAAGTATGCGGTCAAGGCATAGGCAGAGCATCCTTAGATATATTCTTTGTGTACTATGCCCCATGTCATTTTATGCCATGCTTCGCGATGCGTATTCCTTTGTCGCAACTTGAGTCGCAACCGAAACATGAAAAAAATACTGAAACTTGACCGCACGCTTGAGGTGTGATAATACCGCATCGGGACACAGGAGCTGAGCTCTTTCCTCCCACTTGCCGGCTTTGCCTCCCTCCCTTCCCGTCGACCCCTTCCCTCATCAGACCGCCCGTCGCTGCTCTTGTCGCTAGATTCACCTCTTAGACACTGCCCAGTGGCAGCCAGTGCCCCCATCTCATCGTTTGACTCGACTGCCAAAGTGGTGCCATTCCCGCGGGCACCCACCTTTTTTAGTCGCTTAGGCTATAAGCCTAGTTAATCACAGCACATGGTGAGAGGTTTCCTGTCCTAAAAAGTCCTTTATGATATCCGAGCAATAATCTGCGTGCGCCCAATGCACGTGTGGCTCTCCCATCACTTGTATGAGGTCAGGCTTGGCTGGAGCTTCTTCAGTCTTGCCTCTCATTCCCAATGGCGCCCGGCTCGCGTCTCAGGAAACGGAGTACTGATGATGCTCCCAAACAGACCAAGTCTCCCTCCCCGGTCGAGCAGCAGCAGACTCGCCCGAGAGAGCCGTACCCGATTCCGAGCAGCAATCCCGCTAGCCAGTACACCCTCCTCGAAAAGCTGGGCACTGGAAGTTTCGGGACGGTTTACAAGGCCATACATAACGATACAAAGCAAATTGTAGCCATTAAGCAAATCGGCGCGTCCACCCTTTGGCTTCTCTCTATTTCTTATGTCTCATCCTCGGCGCAGATTTGGAGGACTCGGATGATGATATATCCGAAATCCAGCAAGAGATTGCCAGCCTTGCTCAGTGTGATTCGGAGTATGTTACCCGCTATTACGGGTCCTTCGTCGTCTCGTACAAGCTGTGGATCATCATGGAGTACCTCGCCGGTGGCTCTTGTCTCGATCTTTTGAAACCGGGCACTTTTTCCGAAGCGCACATCGCTGTCATCTGCCGCGAACTCCTCTTGGGCCTCGATTACCTGCACACCGAGGGTACAATTCACCGCGACATCAAGGCGGCCAACATTCTGTTGTCTTCTTCAGGAAAGGTCAAACTGGCAGATTTTGGGGTCGCGGCCCAGCTCACGAGCACTCTGCGGCATACATTCGTGGGCACGCCGTTTTGGATGGCACCCGAGGTGATTCGACAGGCTGGATACGACGCGAAGGCAGACATGTGGAGCTTGGGCATCACTGCCATCGAGATGGCCAAGGGAGAACCGCCTTTGGCTGAATACCATCCGATGCGCGTGCTCTTCCTCATCCCAAAGGCAAAGCCACCCGTCCTCGATGGCCCGTTTTCGGCTGCATTCAAAGACTTCGTGACCCAGTGTCTGACGAAGGATCCGAACTCTGTAAGTCGATTTCAATGGCCCCTATATATACGCATGTTCTTAATCAAACTAGCGTCCCACCGCAAATGAGCTTCTCCAGCACCGGTTCATCCGCGGTGCCCGCAAGACTTCGTATCTCACCGAGCTTATTGAGCGGTATCAGGATTATCGAGCCCGATCCCCACAGAAAGGACACCAGGTTTTCCAACCTACAGTGAGGGCGTGGGAGACAAATGGGACGATGCGCAGCGACTGGAACTTCGACACTATCAAGTCCGTCTCCGCCATGGGCACTTTCCGGAGCATGGCGAAGGATCTTGCCATGCCTCCGGGTATGGAACTGGATGAGGAGGACGAGGGGTCAGATTACGAGGAAGGACACGCTTCTGTTGATACGGGCGGGGCGACGAAGGGCAGCGACCCCATCCACATCGGGTCTGGTATCGGCATGCACTCACAAGCAGCGCATTCAACCGTTATCATTCGGCCACCCCCGTCCCCTGGATCGGAGAAGGATGTACCGACACTCTTAGCCGATAGCGCATCTGCCGAGACGTCGTCCGACAGCCCGCAAACTCCACCACAGGAAGAAGGGTTTGCTCTCGGTGCACCTCCCGCATACACTGGGTCCGTGCGAACAAGTCGCCGCGCGTCTTATGCGGCTCGTAATGCCGTCAACGGCTCGGGGACGCTCATGCGGGAGGCGGACCTTGGGACCGGTGTAGATACCATTCGGCCCGTGAAGAAGGTGGATACGGTGGGTTCCCTCAGATTGTCGGCAGGCTACGTGGGGAGCATGCGGAGAGAAGGGAGTGGGTCGACGCCGACGTCGCCCACCACCACGCACCGGCGCGCTGCAAGCGAGGCTGCAAAGGCAGGCGTATCGCTGATCGACGAGGTTGTCCTTCCCATATTACAGAACGTGCGTTTGCCGTTTCTCCCTCAGTACATTTAACTTACCGTACGTTCCCAGGCAACCCGCGATGATATGGACGCTCGCGAGATCGAATCGCTGAGCATGCTCTCGAGGGGCTTCGTTGAATTGAAGGAAGCAAATCCGGAGCTAGCTTATAATCTCATCCTCGACATACTTTCTGGCATCAACGAGTACGTCCCCTTTTTAGTGGCAGTTCTACGCTGTATCTCATCTGGTTCTAGCAACACTTCTGTGCGACAATATGTACAGACAGCTCGAGGTTTATTCCCACACAAACGCATCATCCGGAAAAGCGAGATGACTGCCAAGGGGCTTGTCGTCACTGAAGTCCAGGAAGATATTACTGGTCTACCATCAACCATGGACTCAGCGAAGGTTGAGGAGCCGGCAGCAAAGAAATCTCCCATTTCCGAGCTGATATACATGCGGTGGTTGGAGGGGCTGCGGTTGAAGTGGCCGAGCCTGTCATAGTCGATTCAGCGGGCGCGGCCTCTACATTTCACGCTTCGGATTTTAACGGTATTTAATGATGTTTTCTGCCTGCCCTAGTATCGGCTGTTTATTTCGCTCAGTATTGCTTATGACACACTCACGACTATACCTACAACTATTGTACTTGATGTTTCTTCACGCACTGAACGAAATCATGATATATTATGTCGCCACTACTTAAATTATGAGGGTGTAATCTATCCCTTTTGCGAACACTATGCTTCTACTTGACGTTTCTTCACGCGTTGAATGAATTCATGATGCGTTCAACGAACTCATGATATATTAAATGTCCACTAAATCTTAAGACACAGTAAATACGAATAGGTGTATGTATGTATAGCGATTAGGATCCGCGACAAGCGGAGTCCACCGTAGTCCGTCTGTAAAGACTGTATGTGTGTATGCAGAAAATAAACAAAGCATACAAATGAATCATGCCAGCATAACGGAAGCAACCAAGCACAACAGCGCCACTGGCCCCATCGTCCAAGAAATGGAGAGGGCTGAGTTAGGGGTGGTTGATGCGCTAGGAGCACCCAAGCTCGTGGAACTACCGGTTACCGATACCTTACTGCGCGAGAGGTGAGCGCTTGCGCGAGAATAAAATACCAGTTCAACGTACGTGCTGGTGCTAGATTGAGAGCCAGATGCACTTGTAGCATTCGAGGAGCCGGTGCCCGAAGGGTCGGAGTCGGCGGCGACGATGCCTGCAAGGGTGACAGCGGCCGAACCGCTGGCCGAATTCTGGTATGCTGAAGAGCCGTCAACAATCTGGGCGACAGAGGCTGTCTTCCAGTTATTCGACTTCATCAAGGGATATGCCGCTATGAACGAGGCGACCGATTGGTCGGACAGCTCATGTTCCAGGATGATGAGACCCGGGCTCTTGGGGCCGGTGATCCACTCAGTCATAGACGCATTGATGATCTGCGCAGTTGTTCCACCGGAAGTAAGGCTCCAGTCTTCCGTGCTAGAGAAGTTGGTTAATACTTTACATCGACCAGGGAGGATAGATATCTACTCTTGGTTCCAGATGACGGTCGTCAAGCCGAAAACCTGAGCGAAGACGGTCAGCGATGGGTACCGTCATGGCATTAAACTAATGCACCTCTTTGGCAATCGCCCGCACTCTGTTGTCGCTATCTGTCGATGGTGAAGTGAGTCCTACGACCGTTAAGCCTGGAAATGTTCAGTTACCTCCGAAGGGAGGCTGAGAATGTAAGTATTGCGGAATAAAAGGGTGGAAAAACATGGCTTACCCGCCAGAATTTAGGTACTCTGCCACCGGTTGAATTGTGGATCAATTCCATAGTCCAACCCAACTGGGCGACCACCATTTCGTTGCTGAGGGTTGTCATGTAGGGATGGGTCCACGTGTGCACTGCGATATCTGTTTCCCTCGTTAACCAGTCAGGCAGACTTTTATTTATTTTATGTCGCGCACCTCCACCCATGTTGAAAGCGGTTTGAAACTGGTTCGGATAAGCAATGAGGTTGACGCCGATCATAAAGTGGGTAGCAGTTTCATTGTTGGCCTGCAGGAATGAGAGCAGTGTATCCGAAGCGGGTTGGGGACCGTCGTCGAACGAGATGCCAATAGCATTGTCTGGAGCATCCCAAACGTCGTCCGGGTTCCTGCACTTGTATGTTGCCGAGCAGACTACCGCCCCATTTGGGTCATAGCCTACGGAAGGCGTTTTAGTGGGTGCATGTGTCGGCTGAAGTGCAACGTATACCGGTCGGGTAAGTAGGATTTTCGTTAGGGAGATTGGTTGCAACAGGGATACTGGGGATAGCAGAGGCAGAAACGGCAGCGTTCAACGCATCAAGCCATTCAGAAGGCATAGCACTCGGGTCTGGTGTACTTGCAGGATATGCGGCGGTCCATGCTGAGATAAGCGAACTGAGTTGTGTGGCAATAGGCCAAAAGAGACAGTGTACGCACCTGGAGAGCCTACTTCTGCATAAGTAACGCCATCGTTGGCGGACCCGCGTTTAAACAGGGCATGGACTAGGGTTGTTTTGTTGGAACTAGCTCAGGAAAATAGATAGGACAAACCAGGGTGGTCAGAGCGATGATACCAAGTGCTTGGGAGACGCTTGGCAGCAGTATGGACGTGGTCGTCGTGCCGGCGGTGGCGGAGAGAAGCTGTTGAGAGGAGGGGGAGGAGGAGGAGGGTTAATAAAAGCATGGCGGGGGGAGCAGAAGCCAGTTCCTTACAGCGCAAAAACGCCGGGGCCTTCTTTATGCCCGCTGGGTTCCTGTTTCGTCCTTGTGAAATCGACGATCGCTGGACAGCCTGTTTCGATCTTTTGATCGATAATTGCGTCCCGGCCGCACCGGGCGCAGAGAGACGAGAGCAAAGCCGCAAGTCCAACCAAGTACCCCAGGAGTCTAAGTATACGGGCAGCCCAGTGCAAGTTCGACGTCCAGAGCAAGCCGGATCCCGCAGGCGGGCTGAAAACCAACTTCAATGGAGATCACCATGCGGTCAACTTGGCAGAGACCAAAGCGGCGTCAGGTTGCCGATATGTTGTCGCGTTCCAGAATACTAACAGAACGTTGAACCAGGAATTCACAAGACTTTGGGTTTGTGTCGTGGAAGGTCGTGGAGGGAGCCAGGATATATTCGCACACAACGTAATGTGTAATGTAAGCTAACACTAGGTTCTGTACGCATTCCGCAATACCACCACTCCCCCCTTGAGCTGCGCGACCTCCTTTATCAGCGCCGTAAACTTCGACTTCTTCGCCTCATCCGTCAAATACGGCTGGAAGTATTGGATGCAGTCGCGTGTCGTTGCGTTGGGAGTGTTCTTCAACCATTCAATCACCATCCTGTCTTCCAGCTCCCCCGCGGGGACGACTCCGCCGTTGTGGGCCTTGCGTTTCTTCGCCTTGGGAGGCGCACTTTGCCCATTCGGCGACGTAGGCGAAGGAGAACCGGCTTCATCCGTGGCTTTTCTCTTCTTCTGCGCTCCGTTTATACTTGGGCTGACTGGCCCGCCCGCAATCGGACTTGTGGCTCGACTATTTCCTACGGGGCTTGTGGCACGACTTGCTAATGGGCTGTTTCCTCGACTCGCGCCATTCGGTTTCTGTTTGGGAGCTTTGGGACTGGTAGCTCGCTTCGCTACAACAGAATGCCCGCCCAAACCAGGGGAAAGAGCGGGAGAAGCTGCTCTTGATCCCACCTTCGAGCCACCTCCAGGTCGCGCCGCAGGGGGTATAGGCGTTTGTGATCCTGGCGTTTGTGATCCTGGCGCTTGTGATCCTGGCGCTTGCGAGCCTGCTCGAGAGTCCGTCGGGGGCTGAGGTGGTACGGGCGGCTGTAAAATTACAGGCTCGAGGGGCGCCTCCTCCTCTTCCTCCTCCTCCTATGAGAATCGCGATTAGTAAATGCTGCAAAGAAAAACGGTATATGCACTTACTGAACTAGCGTACGGATTCTTTTCATCATCGCTGTCGTAAGCGTCATTCCCTTCCCGCGTTCGAATGAGCTTCTGCATGGCCTTTGCCTGCTTGGACATCCCGGGCAGCTCTTCGTCGTCTGATTCATCGATGTGCCCATCGCGCTGTTTATTGGCGCTCTTGTACTCCTTCTTGAGGCGCTCCTGTGGAGAGTTGAGACCATGTCACCAGACATGCAGAATACAAAGAGTTTTACCTCGATGTCCTTTGTTTCCTCGTCCTCGGCTTCCACATCCATCTTCTCTTCATCGTCCGCGAAATCGTCCTCGTACACAATCTCATCCAGATCACCTTCGCCTCCATACTCCTTCTCCCGCCGTCGTTTAGCTCCGCCGTCGTCGTCATCGCCGTCCCCAAATAGATTGCCCATACCGCTATCGACGGTCTTGAGCTTTCTTCCCCCAGGACCTAAACTTTGCCCAGCGCTGTGCACAAGGGTGCTACTTCCGGCAAGAGCGCGACCCTCCGATTCAGCTTTGAACATGGCAGCGGTTTCGTCGGAAGGGCCTTTGCCATTCCGACTGTATAACCATTGCTGAGGATCGCGCTTCTGACTTTGGGTGTACTGTAGATACGGGATGTCAATACGTTGCATATATACATCTGGCACCGTACGCACCGCAGACTCCATGGTCACAGTGTCTGTCGGAAGGTCATGCTTAACCTTCTTTTGAAACTTGTACCATCTGTGGGCCGGAACGAACTTGAAGATATCGTTTGCCGCAGGCATGAAGAACGCGTGCGTGCCCGACTTGGAGATGTCCTCCAGCTGACCGACCCATGTTTCCGCCTGAGTCGCGTCTTCCATCACCCATGGGTATCTCTCCTCTCTCCGCAACTGCCGCACCTCCTCGGGAACGACGTAGACCTGCCTCGTCTTCTTCTGGAACTTCTTCTTCCCGTTCGCAGCTGGCCCCTTCCCCTTGGCGTCCTTCCCGCTGTCCGCATGTATCGGTTTGCCTTCCGCATCAACCATGACGAATTTGCCGTCGGGACCGACGACGGGCTTGCCATCAAGCCCCAGCATCGGGCCCACGGCGACCTGGACGCCCGACGCGTCGTCCCGGCGCATCTCCTTCCTGTTCAGTTTGATTGGTGCCCGCCATGCCGTCAGGTCGACCGGCTTGCGCGAATCAAACTTCATCACATCGTATTTCCAGCCATTGAGCGCGGACGACATGACTTTGAATTCCTGGAAAGGAGTGTCGGGGAGCTTGAGCTCCTCCTCGTCGTCATTGGGCACAGGTTTGGGACGGGGGACGGCGGAGGGCTTCTTCGGCGACGGGGCGGGTGTGTCTTTCTTAGCACCCTTCTTCGGGTGAAAGAGTGTGGCTAGATTAGGTTTCGGCCCCATGGTTGTGCAGCAGTGTATGCTAAGCGCTGAACATGTAACAAGGGCTGTAAATTAGTGAAGCATGCACAAGACTGAGCAACAAGCACTTTAGATGAGTGGCGGCCAAAGACAAAGGTCAAGTGTCACACGTTACATTGCCTTTCCCAAACAAAAAGTACATTGGCCCTCGGCTGTTTCAGAATCGTATTTTACACGTCCCTAGTCCACACCACACATACTACATGCTCATGTCGGAGGCCCGTCCGGTCTATTGAGGTTCCCATTCTGTCCTGCGGGCCCGCCAGGGCCAGGAGGGTACACGTTTTGCGATGAACCAGGTCGTGAAAGGGGAGGCTGCTGCTGCGCGCCGCCCGCGGGCGGCGTAGGGAACTGGCCAGGCTGGCCTTGGGGATATGGGGGATGAGGAGAAGGTCCTGGGGGATATGCTCCCGGTCGAACCGTCTCCAGCTCGTGTCTCAGCATATCAATCTCCCGCGCCATGTCCTGGTGACCTTGCTTGAGCTGGGCAACAAAGTCGATGGCTATGGGAAACCGGGTCAACTGTCTATATGAATTATTCCGAGAAGATATCGACCTTTGCTCAGTATTTCCCACTTGCTCGCTTTCATCCCTCGGTCGGCGGGTAGCTGATCTCGTAGTTCATCGAACAGCTCCTTCATCTCCTTCCGTCTCTTGCGCTCGGCAAGTTTGTGCGATACACGGAGCTCGGGCGAGCGAGAATAGGGGGTGGTGCTGGATTCCTTCGAGTGCTTACCCGAACCGGTCGGCGATGGAGCTGACACCGGATCATCTTGGCCTGAGGACGGGCCAGACTGGGTGGCATCTGGACTCTGCTTTTGACGCGACGGGGGGCGTGACCGCGACCGCAAGACCCTCTTGGGCCCCACTGGGGAGGGATTGAGAGCGTCTGGGACTGACATTCGGCGGTCGGGAGAAAAATTCATGGGCGGCATCATGCCGATGGGGGCTGAGGGATCGAAGGTACGGGGAGGTGCAGGCACGTTTGGGTCCGCCTCGTTGTGAATACCAGGCTGGTGATCCGGGGGGTGAGAAGGCCACGCGAATGTGGCAATTCCAGGTGGTGCACGACCATGCGGGGAGTCACCTCCGGAGAAACCAGAACTGTAGCCACCTACACTCGACACGCTCGAAAACATGGACGACGATGAATCGCGCCTGTCGTTCATCCACCACTGGGGGCCACGGGAGTCGAGCGAGTCTCGGCGGTCGTTGAGGCTCAGCTGGGCTATCCGCTGGGTATCGATAGCAGAACCGCGACGCTTGGGAGCCGGGGCCTCTGTCTCCATATCCATTGCACTCGGGACGCCAGGCCCTGCGAGCTGGGGATCGATTTCCTCGCCGACGGTCGGAAACCCCGCGGGATCTGCGGACATTTTGCGCTTGATGCCGTGGGGCGCGGACAGATGAGAGGGTGAGCGCGTGTGGGGATCCTGACCGACAGCAATTGAATGTCTCCGCATGTTGTAATCGAACTGGCCCTGGGGCTCGTGGGACATGTGGCGGACGGGGTGCGCCTGCGGGTGCTGTGCGTCATTGTCGACGTTCATCGAATCGGGGTCGTCGGTTTTTTGGGCGCCTGGAAAGCGGTCGATAACGGCGAGTGCCAGCGAGACGAGACGCACCTGGGCCGCGGAAGGAGTTTGAACGGATGCGCGAGGACGAGCCTTGGGGGTCGGAGTGGGGAGACGGGGAGCGGAGGAGGTTGCGGAGCTGTGCGCTGTCGGCGGCGTGGGTGGCTGAGCCAAAGACGTACGGGGAAGAGGGACGTGGATCGGACGAGCTCTTGTCGTGGCGGAAAAACTGGGAGTTTATGTTCTGGCGGGGGGTTGCGTGGAGAGACGGGTCGGTGATTGAGCCGCGGCGCTGGTTCTGGAGGAACTCGAGGGGGGCGAGCGGGGCAACGGGGGAATGCCTGTTGTTTGGCGCGCCATTATTTGGCTGGCTGTGCGAGTTGGCGGCCATGGGGGTGGGTGCGCCGGCGGCGACACCGACACAGCGACGACGACGGGTGAGAATCCAAACGAGACCTATCAAGAATCTTCAAGAATACAGGCGATTCGATTCCAACACCGTCACACTGCCACACCCGCCTTCCCCAACTGGCTTAATTAACAGACCATCTATACACCCAGCACACTCCCCTCCAATGCAGCCCGCCCCCCCGCGTCCAGCTCGATGCTGTGGATGTGCCGCGCGCTGTTGCGCGTGCTCCGCCCCGCCCCCCGCCCGCTTTGCGCAGCCGCAGCCGCAGCCGCGTCGTCCCCCGCAATGATCTCCCGCGCCCATGGCACATATTCTGTGTGCGCAACCGCACGCCCCATGAATCCCACAGGAAACGCACGATTGTGCCTCAGCGCGTCAATCAGCTCCTGATACTCGCGGGTGCGAACACCTCCACGCGCAACACGCGTCCCACGGCTGTTCGCGATGACAGCCTCGATGATCCTCGTGTCCCAGTCGTAAATCCCATAGCCGTCGTCTACCGCATCGGCAACGATCGGGAACCCCATTTCGTCATCCGCGCCATGCTCATATCGTGTGAGTGCGAGTGCCTAGCGTGTCGTCAGTTTATTTGGGCCCAGAACGAGCGGCCCGCCTCTCACCGCGGGTCGGTCCAAGGCGCCGCGCGTCATGTAAGCGTCCATGAATGATACAAGGTCTGCGTGGGGAACAGATCGCTGGGAGGCCGCATTCCAGTCCAGGAGGTGGTCCAGCTCGGCACGGGAGCCCAGTGGGAATCCTTGGCAGAGCAGCTGCAGCCGGTGGATTGTGTGTCGCAGGTCGTAGCCCTGCGCGTACATCTTGGTCAAGACATTGCGGTCCACGATGTGTCCTTCAGCGCAGCAAAGACCTTGCAAATACGACCCCGCGACCGCAGGAGGACAGGGTTGGTACTCCAAGATGGTCTGCAGAGGCAGTTCACTGGCGGGGACAAGAGATAGTTCTACAACAGTCAAGCTGGTGAAAAGGGTAGGCCACACAGGCTCTTACCATTGCATGTCAATATAACTGCACGTTTGCAATCCTTAATAAACCGAATGACCGCCGGCCAAAAATTGGCGTCCTCCTTGAAAAGAATATCGACTTCTTCAAGTAAGACGACCGATTGCCGGATGTTAGTTTTGAGCTTTTGAGTCACGAATCCAAAGTCATCGGAATTATCAGGGTCAGCTTCTTCGTCGCGGCTGCGGCTGAAACCACCTCTGGTCTGCGTTCTCCGGACAAGATGGTTCTTGCCCACTTCGCCGATGAGAGTTTCGAGACTAGCACCATTCCGTTTACCGATCCCAGGGTAAACCTCAAAGACCTCCCATCCAAGCTCTTCAGCACAAGAATAAACTGCGGCTGTCTTGCCACTGCCCGAAGGACCTGAAAGAATCATGGTGTTCGCGAGATGGTCTCCAAATAAATTGGAGCCCGTTTCGGCAGGCGCGGCCTCGTCGCTTGGAAGCGAGGGACGAAAATCGTCGTCGTCGTCCCCGCTCGCGTCGACAGGTCCCTCCACCTCCGAAGAATAGTCGCTCGCATCGCTTACTATGAATCCATCTGAAGACCGCCGCTGGCGCTTTTTTGCCCTTGTCACACTGCGCATGACTTGTGGGCGTTTTGCGCCTCGGGATTCGTCTGACCCCCTCCCTCGTCTGTTGTTCCCGTCATCCGACGACACGGGATTTTCGAATCGAACTTCGAGGGCGCGCAGCCAGTCGCGGAGGTATACGGTGTTCTCTTCATTGCCGAGGACACCGTCGGCGCGTTGGGGACGCCAACGCTCAGACCACAGCTTCTCCGAGGATGAAGCTGCGTCTGGTGGAGAGTTGGAGGCGGCGAGCCGGGCTATCGCAGGGTGATCCCGTTTATGCTCGGAAGGAATGTTCTCGATACATTTCTCCTTCTCCCAAAACGACGGAGCCGATATACGAGACAGCGTTCGTTTGGTACCTTCATCGGAAACATCTATGGGAGGCCGGAAATGCTCCGGAGGGCTCTTAATTGCTTTCTCCGAGGAACGTTTCCGATGCGTAGTAGTGGTTGAAAAGGTAGACTGAGGGCCGCGAACGTGCTGGCTATCTTCAGTGGGGAATGGCGCGTCAACTGCTGGGCCAGGTGGTATTTTTGGCTGCACATTAAATATGGGATATTTCTGGTTGGCAGGTTGAGGCCGCTCTGCGGTAGATGAGGAAGCAAGAGGACCGTCGAGCTTTGGCCGGGGAGCAAATATGCTGTACGTTGGTTTGGGGATCTTCGGCTGAGTCGTGGGTGCTGGAGGGGACTCGGGCTGTAACGTCAAGTCGATCACAACAGAATCTGCTTGTCTGCCCCCTCCACTAGAAGCAGGTTTGGTCGAGCGCGATGAGGGTGGTTTGTTAGGCGCCGTCTTTCTGGATGGTGGCTTGACAGGTGCAGCATGTGCCTTGGATGTAGAAGCGACGGGACCAGGTTCAGGAGAGGATGAAACATAGTGAATGACCTGGGGATCTATTTAAAGTGAACAAAACGCGTCTGAAATAAGAGTGGTACTAGCTACCAGGCACATCGTCGATCGTTGGCTCTACGAATATGGATGGCAAAGGTTCGAGAAGAGGAGATGGGACGGACTGCTGAGGGGCAGCGACACTAATGCTTTTCTTGGGAAAGAGATCGAGTATAGTTTTCTGACTGTGTTTCAGCTCGGTACGCGTCGAAAGTTGTGCTGCTTGACGCGCGACTGACCTGCTTGGAGGATTTTGGCGCAGTCGATGAAGAAGCCTTCTTTCTACCAACCATTTACAGCTGCGAGGAGAGTGAAAGAACGCGTCGGAGATGGGCAAGTATAACGGTTCGTCGTAGTTCGAGCGGAAGCCAGTCACGATGCCGCGCTATCATATTTGGATCGGAGAGCAAAGCCAAATAACCGCCATTGAACTTGAATGAACCGAACCGCACTGGAATTGCTCTCTTCCGAGTACCATGGTGGGGCCCGCCTTTTCGACTCAACTCAAGCTTCATTTCTACAGATTTAAATGGTACCCACATCGATATACTGGAGGAGCCACCAACAGCGCTTGAATTCTCGCGCTTGGTTCACATTTCGAGGCCAGTGCTAATACGCGGTGCGGCTACGCGCGTAATGTCCATCGCCTTGCTTTATTCTGCGCCTAGGAGTGAAAATCCCAACTGTGCGTCTCTGGGATGATGAGTATATCGCAGCAAGTTTGGGGCAAGCCGAGATTTCCGTTGCTGTTACGCCAAATGGGTTCGCGAAGTTAACGAAAGCTTCTGGGATCACTCCTCTTATGCTACTTCAGCCGCGCGGATGCTGTTACACAGGGCCCTGATGGAAAGCTGTACTTTGTCGAGCCGCATGTTGAAAAAATGAAGATGTCCGAATTTCTTTCCAAACTCTCCTGTGGTAGGACCGTACATTTATTGTTCGCCAAAGCTTACCAGGTTCCGGATAGAACCGTCCCAATCGGAGATATACTATCTCCAATCGCAGAACGGAAACGTCTACTCTAACCGCTTCTTTGAAGGTACACCAGATCCCTCAGAGTTCGAAGCTCTGCGCCCTGATATTCCGAGCGAAATATCGTGGTGCACTGAAGCGCTTGGTACTTATTGTCTCTGCCGCACCTACCCCTCATAATAAAACTCGCAGGGAAGTCGCCTGATGCTGTTAATCTGTGGATCGGCAACCACAATTCTGTCACCAGCATCCACAGCGGTATGCATCCACTCCATGATAAATATCACATAATTATATGGTTTCAGATCCGTATGAAAATATATACACCGTCGTTCGAGGATCAAAACACTTTACGCTACTGCCTCCTACCGAGGGATGGTGTTTGCAAGGTTTGACTGGTTCTCTTGGGTGTGATGATGCGCTCAAGAAGGTGTTTTAGAACGAATGTATCCCCATGCTAAATGGACTCGTGAGAGCCCAAACACAGCGCTCACAATGACACCTTCCCCGAATGTTTCGATCCGATGGGCATCCGTCATCGACCCACACATTCCAGGTTAGTTGGTGGGTCTGAAAATCAACAGCGTCATCTTATATCTTAGGCAACCTTCCGCCCGAGGCTCATCCTATTCGGGTCACGGTTGAAGCGGGGGAGACTCTATACCTTCCAGCGGGCTGGCATCATCATCTGTGCCAGAATGACCAGACCATCGCTTTAAATTGGTGGTATGATATGGAGATGCGGGGTATGTCTTGGGTTTTACTCAGCTTTATCAGAGGGCTCGGGGATGTTCCATCTGGGAACGACACTGTTTTCTCTGAAAAAGAGCATGAGTGTCAAGAACGTTTATAAATTGAACTTTACTACGATATTCCCTCAATTATTGTAAAGGATTTAGGACTCGTAATTGGGTGTGACGACGTGACGCTTGTGAGACGTGACACCTGCTTTTGAACGCGACCTTTTGCGCGACCTACTACGCGATTGAAAATGCCCAAGGACAAGACCGAGAAAAAGGACAAGAAGAGAAAGGAGGCCGAGGTAGAAGATGAGGACGTGGAAATGCCTGCGGCCTCCGAGTCAAAAGTATGAGCAAGCCCAATTCATATGCTCAATCTCAACTCCTTGCAGTCGCCCAAAAAAGTGAAAAAGGAGAAGGAAGAGATTGTAATACCGATAGAAGACCTCTCTCCTCTCGCCCATCCACTTGCGCAGAAGAAGCTGCTGAAGAAACTGCACAAAACCATTAAAAAAGGTGAGAATCCCGTTTTCCGACACTCTGCTTTATTCATTTGCTTTCAGCCTCCAAAGCACGGCAGGTTAAACGGGGGGTAAAGGAGGTTGTAAAAGGCATACGCAAGGGCGAAAAAGGGTGAGCGTCCCCAGGTCTTGTGCGACCCGTACTGAGCATCTTCTGTGTTCAGCCTGCTAATTCTTGCGGCCGACATAAATCCAATTGACATCATCTCGCACCTGCCTGTTCTCAGCGAAGAGGCCCAGATACCATACATCTTCGTATCCTCAAAGGAGGAACTCGGAAATGCGAGCTCGACGAAGCGGCCAACGAGTTGTGTGATGGTTTGCCCGGACCAGAAAAAAAAGGGCAAGCCCAAGGAGGGGATCGCGGAGGAGAAGGACGACGACTACCGGGAACTGTACGACGAAGTGTACCAAGAAGTGGAGAAATTAGATACACAGATCGCATTTTAATAATCGTGGAAGATTTTACATTCTTGATTGACACCGTGACGATCTTCCCAAGACAGTTCTCTACTTCCACAATCTCTCCTGTACCCTATTCATAACTATGCCCCCCAAGTCAAAACAGGCTCCTGCTAACGGCGCAGCCGCCAAAGGAAAGGCCCCTTCCACAAATGGGACCACCACACCCGTTTCTACCGTCGATAAAAAGGACACGTCGGACGCTGCACCGGCTACGGCCGCTGGCCGACCAGACAAGAAACTCTTCGACGCTGAACAGGACAGGATAAAGACCGAAATCGACGCCCTGCAAGTAAAACTGGCAAGTGTTTCTTCTCTTCGTGCCTCGTAGCCATCGAGCTCATCCCACGGGGTTAGTCCGCTGTCCGAGACAAAATTTCACTTGCAACCAAGTCTGGCCCTGGCAATGACCGACGGAATGCTCTCCGCGCAGAGCTAGACACTATCCGCGGCCAGCAGTCCAACAGCAAAACGTCCAGGACCAAAGTGCGGGAACAGCTGGACGCCCTGCAAGAGGGTATTCAAAAAAAGGTGCGTCATGTCTCAATCTCTGACTCCTTATCCTTGCTCACAAGCTTTATCCAGGTTAAGGATCTTCAGGCCGCCAAGTCGAAGATAACCTTCAAAACTGTCGCCGAGGTCGATGCGCATATCAAGTACGGTTTACAATATTTCGCCACCGGAAACATACATCTGATAATTATCCAGACAACTCGAGCGACAAGTTGAGTCGGGTACCATGAAGCTGGTGGACGAAAAACGCGCACTGCAGGAGATCAGTGCCCAGAAGCGGAACCGTCGCACTGTGGAGAGCTTCCAGGCGGAACAGGAAACTATCGACAAGGACCGGAGTGCCGCCGACGAACTACGCAAACAACTCGCGGACCCCGTTGCACAGGCCGCGTCTGATCGCTACGAGGAAATCAAGAAGGAGCTCGATGAGCTCAAGAAGGAGGGAGACGAGGCGTATGCCGGCCGGTCAAAACTCTTTGAAGAGCGAGACAATATCCAGGCAGAGCTCACCACACTCTATAACGAGAAGCGGGAGTCTTCCCAGCGATTCCGGGACAGCAACGATCGCTACTGGGCCAAAGTAAACGAGGACCGGGCGAGACGGGCGGAGCGGCTCCGTGCTCAGCGTGCAGCTGAGGAGCTTCAAAAGAAGCAGGAGAGGGCGGAACGTATTCTCGAGGAGGCGGAGCAGCCCGCCTTCCAGGCGCAGATCGAGGATTGCCAGACTCTCATCGACTACTTCTCCGGTAAGAGCAGCGGCACGGTAACGTTCAAGAGTGCCTCGCTTATGGAGAAGGCGGACGTCGCCGGTGTCCCGAAACTCGACATACGGAAGGTGGAGGCGGCCCCGGATGGCGTTGTCGTACGGAAGAAGAAGGGCGAGGACGAGGACGCTTACTTTGTCGGCAGCAAAGGAAAGGGCAAGGGCAAGAAGGCTCCTGCCAAGGCAGCCGAGTCGCCTGACGCGGCGCCCACCGCGACCCAGCTCAACGTCCCCCTCCCTACTCTATCGGCTCTTCTGACCCTGTCCATTCCACCTCCTGCCTCCAACACTGACGTCCCGCGCGTCGTACAGGATCTTAAGACGAAGAAGGAATGGTTTGAGGCTAATCAGGCCCGCGTCACGGCAGAAAACGTTGCGAAGGCCCAGGCGGAAATAAAGAGCCTCAATGCCGCTGCAAAGGAGTCCAAGCTGGAGGAAACAAACGGCGAGGCTTCTCCACAGGTCGCTGACTCGCCTGTCCCCAGCGAGCAGGTCGCGGACAAGGTAGAAGATGCGGAGTCGTAATGGTAGTAGTACATCGGGGCTGTCTGGAACGGATTTTAATAATATCTGGTCTGCTACATTGATTTATCAAGATGACACTGGAAAGCAAGACTGCCTGCTCCCATATATATATTCATAACAAATCCGCGCACGGAGATCCTGTACACTATTAAGGAGCGTGAAAAAAAAAATCGACACCGAGCGAGCAAAAAGATGATACAGATAGGGAGGGGAAGAGATACCATATATATATGAGCGTCGACGGAAAACAAAACAGTTCAAAGCAAGAAGAAAAAAAGATACTCTAGGCTCCCTGCTGCTCCGTTTTCACGGGCTCAGGCTCGCTGTCGGGTTCGCTGGAAGGGGTCCCCGACGCATGCATGCCGAGATCCTGTGGGAAGCCCGACACGTCGAAAGTGTTCCCCGAACCCGAGAAGTCACCAAACGAGAGAGACGATTGATGGACGGGCGGTAAGGAATCATCTTGAGAAGCCGACGTGTCCATATATGATAGTGACCCGTACGCGTCCGAATTAAAAGCGGAGGTGCTTGGGTCGAGGGATCCAGCAGGGAAAGGGTCGTTCTGCAGGGCAGCAAGCATACTCGAGGTCGTCGGTGTGTGGGCCATCAGATGTTGAGGGCGGACGTCCATGGAGTTGAAGCTCTCCTGACCGGCCATCGGCGACAGAGTGAAGAATTGCTGCTGCATCACAGGCTCTACAGAAGCTGCCACAGAGTTGGTCGACAAGGCGACACTCCTCAGGACATTAACTGCAATCCAGTCGCTGAAACCCCATTAAGTAAATTATCGCCAAGATCGGGAGTGCACAACTTACTCTAAAAACAGTTTCATGATCTGGAAAGCTCCAAAAGCGGGGTCGCTGCGGATGGTCTGTAGACATCGAGGGTTAAAATACACTTGAGTTATCGAGAGGTCAATCACGCACCAAGTCCCTCATAACCTGACTCGTAACGTAGCCCCAACGAATGAGCACACTGCGGGAGCTCATGGTGCTTCGCTCCTCGGAACCCCCATGACTGGCGCGACTACTGCCCATCAATCGCTCGCAGCACTTGTCCGCCCAAGTCATTACCTCTCGTACAGGCTCCGTGCTCTTCGAGAGACTATCCAACATTCCTACAAACTCGACCTCCAAGAGCTGCACCAGATCCTCGTGGCGGCAATTGCAAACCAACGCAGATTGGTTCCGGACAGACTCGAAATCGACCTTTTGCCAAGACCGTCGCATTTCTGAGAGCTGCTTCTGGTTGGTTAGGACGGTGTTGAGTGCTTGGGTAACCTGGTAGATATCAAGGAACCTCACTGATAAATGATGTCAAAAAAATGAATCCGGATGTTCGGAGTGGGTACTCACAGACAAGGTGCCCAAACCTCGCTCCAAGCTCAACTTTCGGTTCCACAAACGTGTTTCCGTAGCTTTCCAAAGCAACCAGTAGTATCTTTTCCATCTTGTTCGCCAACTGTCGCAGGCTCGCCAGGGACGTGGGCGTGATGGGGGACAGCATTTGGGAACGCAGAATTTCAAGGATTCCTATATTATTTAAATTAGAGCTGGGCGATGAAATAGGGCGCACGAACTTACATCGTACACAATTGCATCCGCCTTGGCCATCAGGCCTGCTATGGCGGGAGCGTGGACAACCTCTCGGTGATTTCCCCCGAGACTGGACCAGAACGTCCGGAGATGCATCTCGAATTGATCAAAGCGGAAGGAGCGGACACTTTCCAGAAGAGAATCAAGATGGTCCTGAAACCAGCCCCACACTTCGCGAGCAGCAATTCCGTGCGGGGTTGTCGAATTGACACCCACAGCCTCCTCGATTGATGGGAAATGAGGAAATTGACGAACGGATGTCGGTTGCTGAGAGGCCAAATATGGAACAGCGTTGGTCGATGGCGGGGAATGGGATTGGACCCCGAGGCCGCCATCCTGCGTCGGATGTCTTCGAATTGATGCCTGGTGGAAAGATCCGGAAGGCCGCTGAGCTGCCTGTGCCTGCGACAATAGTGTGGCGGCGGTCGGTGTTTTGTCGCTTAAGTCCTGGGTGAAAATGCCGCCTTTAACATCACCGCCGAGGGTCAATGAATTCCGCTTGGATCCCACGGCGGAGTTGCCTCCCTCGGAGTCGTCGTCCTCGTCCTCGTCCGAACGGTCCTCACTCCTGGCGGACTCGGAATGATCGTTGGCCAACCGCGCGGCATTGACGGAGGGCTGCCCCGCGCTGTTGTTGGACTTGTGGATGTAGTCCTGGAGCCACTCGGCCTCTGCAGAAGTCGCGGGACGTATCCCGCAATCTATCCATCAACAAGATCAGACGGATCCAATCCCATCAAAACCGACGGGACATACAGTGGTATTTGCTATTGCCTCTGACCCCGAGCCGCCGTGTTTTGATAGTGGGAAAGCACAGCCGGATGGCCTTTCCCAGGGTGGCGGTATTGATATGCGGGATCCCATACTGGTCGCAGACACGTCTGTACGAAAAGTAGAGCCCCTGGCGGGGCACATTGCCGTCGGGATAAGGAGCATAGTTGGCCGTCAGCCTGTAAATGTTTCACGCGGATGTGAGAACGGAATAGGCGCACGAGACGTGGCACACGCACCATGCCTGGACGAATATCTGCTTTGCGCGATCGGACGCACTTGTCGTTGTGGCCGCGCGGACGTTGGCTGCGAGCTTCTCGAGCGCGTGGTCGGGGCTGATGGTCATGCGCCCGAATGCGCCAGCGGCATGCATTGCCTCCTGATTGGGGGCCATGGTCTGCGGGGCGGCGAACATGCCATGGTAGTCAGGGGCGGCGGGGTTGCCGAGGAACATGGCCATGTCGTCGGTCTCGCTGGAGGACGAGTGGACGGAGTCTGTGTCGCGGGGGTGGTAGGGGGAAGCGGCTGCGCGGGCGCGGATGTGGCTGGGGCGGAGATGATTTTTGAGGGCGGGGTTCGTGACGTTGTGGTTTGGCGGGGACTGAGTGGGTTCGGAGGGTGAGCTGGGAGGAGAGGAGAGAGGAAAGGGTCGCGTACGTGATCGCTGAGAGACCCGTTGTGATGACCGAGCTGATACGAGACACGGTAGAGATCGTCCTGGGTGGGGCCCATGCCGGACTGCATCCGGAGACCGCTCGAGGACTGGGGGCGGGAGTTTGACGAGTGGGTCGAGGACGAGCTAACCGAGTTGGAGCGAGAGTGCGACGACGGCAGGAAGTCAAGCGGCATATTATTCGACATTTGTAGGGCCATCATGTTCGGAGAGAGTCAAGGAGAGTAGGAGGAGGAACGAGCAAAGTGGGCCGGCCACGAGGAATAAAACGGAGGTAAGGTAGGGCGGGGGGGGAGGCGTATTCCAGCACACGGAGGCTCTGGCCGGGATCTGTCTCTTAATATGCGCTGTTAGATGGGAAGAACTGGCGTGGTTACTGGGTCACCAAGGGGACGGTGAAGTGTTAAGTACGAAAAGCCGTGAGAAATCATGACCTGTCAACTCATGTACATATATCTCCTGAAAAGTGAACCAAGTTTCTTAGAGGCCCCCATTCGCCGCGCCAACGCAATCCAAGCCCCGACCGTCAAGTCCTCCAGCTCGTACGGCGTCTGCCTCTTCTTCACCTTCCCAGGCAGATTTTTCAGGGGCACCGGGTACACCCCCTCGCTGCCCCCGAGAGCGTCCTTCCCATATGTCACATATTCCAACTTGAAACTCGGCGCCTGACTTTTGTTTCCCTCCTCGAGGTGCGGGATGTAGTACTGCCAGTGTTTCGATCAGTAAGAGCGCACGATCACCACCCGAGATATATACCTGCGCGTAGCCCAACGGCGTCCACAGCTGGTTGCTCCTCGACGGCGCGTCCGGGTCAGAGTGCCACGACTCGTTAAGCTGGCATTTCCACGTCTCGCGGTACGCGTCTAGCTTACACTGCGTCGCCTTGTCCTTCCCGTCCCCCCTGTGATGACCATGCTTACGACCTAGACGATTCGTCGGTGCTCCTGTAACGTTGTACGAGAACACTCGGAAGCTCGGCAGGTAGGGGTTAGGGACCACGGACGGTGAAACGTTGATTACCGCATAGTTGTCCAGATTGACATTTTTTGCTTTCGGCATCGCCGCAAAATCAGCAAGGAGTGTCTCGAACAAGCCGTCGTTGTTCTTGACCGTCGGCGGCTCGATGAGCTCGAGGTCATTCGCCTCCAGAAAGAAAAACTGTGAGGAGGGGGCCGGGTTAATCAATAGGACGGCTCAATTAAGGAGGAGTGCCCATACATGATCAGCATTCATGTGCTTGAAACAGACCGTCTGTCAGCGTGCATCATTCGCGCGATGGCTAAACGTACTTGCCCCATACAGATGGCCCAGAATGGTGTCCTGGAATCTGAGCGCCAGTTCGACGTATCGAACATACTGCACGTCGGCTCTGAGAAGGAAAGAAAAAAATAGGCGGATGGCGGGAACAACACGTACACATTCCGGGAAGTAATTGCCTGGAGACGGCGGGACGTGCCCTACCCATTTAATTAAACAACATTCGATCACAGCATGATCTCGACATCGCATGCGCACCTGATATCCACACCTGCGGTAGCTGATGAGATTGTGCGTCGATCAGAGGATCAATTCGGCGTACTTGCATTCCCCGGGCTCTAAAGCCCTTCAGCTGCACCTCGAGCCAGTCAAACTGCAAGTTCCCAGCGTCGTCACGGTCCTTGAATTCGCAGCCTCCGACCGCTGTCGCGACCCAGTCAGCATTAGCGCAAACGCGTCGACGCCGATACCGTACCCTTGTTCGAATCGTAAAGATACATCGTATTGAGACTGATCACAGCGACCGCGTCCGGAACCACTTCGACGGCATAATACGCGCCGCGCTGGAAGATTTGGAGGTGTGGGAAAGGAATAAACGCTTTCCAGATCCTGGGGCCCGAAAGAAGTGAGCCTCTTCCTTCAACCGCACTGTCGCCGACGTACGACGCGAATTCATTCGTGATGCTGTTCGGGCCTGGTATCATAATGTTCTGCAGGCGGAATGTCACTAGATGTTGTGAAGGGATCCCGGCTGGCTCACATGTGCTGCACGCCACATAGGTCAGCGTTCAACAAGAAGAAAAAACTTAGCACGGTGCACTCACGCCAAACATCGTTGTTTCCTGAGAACCAGAGGTCAGCGACGCTTCCTCTCGCAGGAAACAAGGTTCAGACCGAGACTGGGAACGACAGGGATCCCGCGAGCCGTGAAAATGGATGCCATCTTGGTTGCTACCGCTCGATTTAGATCGTAGATTTCGCTCGGCGTTCGAGGAAGCTTGCGGTCGTTGTCGTGTCTGTCGCGAATTCAAGCAAACCCGCCACCAGGGAAGCAGCGGAGCCCAAGTACCTCGCATTATCGCCGGTCCCTGCCGCTGCGCGGTCAGCGGGTGCGACAGCTCGAAGCGAAATGCATACATATCACGAAATCGATTTCCGACGCCCACTGCACCAACCATCAGAATTTGACGTGCACCGAGAACGGACGAGGCACCTTTTTCTCGATAAAGTCCAGTGTGAAATTCGTGAGGCGAAAGGGCGAATCGCAGTCCCTGGTAGACAGCATTGCGGCTCAAAAACAGGCTTCGAGATTGCGGAAACGCACGAGTATGGAAGACCATAATACCCTGCGACATTATTCTTCTTCTTGCCTTTCTTTCGATGACATGAAGTTGACTCCGACGTCTTTGGTCGGTACGCCGGATCGGGGTGCATGTCGGTAATCTAGTACTGTAGTCAGCGTCGTTGTGCGACAGGCGCTGTTGAGCCCACGTGTAGGAATCGCCCATGAAGCTTCCGGGGCTCTGTGACGAGTGAGAACTGTTGAGCAAGGAGCAACGCGTTGATTGGGGGAATTAACGCACTCGCAACTGCTGGGACCTCAAAAGGGACTTGTTGGGGCGCTGCGGAGACATCGAGCAAGGTGAAGCAAAGGAGATGGAGCACGCTCGTCAATAGCATGGTGCGTTGTGAAACATGGGCTGAGCGCGTTAAGCACAGACCTCGACGAATACGGTCAGGCTCAAAATAAGCCTCAGGTGGAGCCGGCCCCGGGCCGCTCTCTGCCCGCATCAACTAACAATCGACTATAGGGGCAGACTTGTCGCGGTTCTAGTTCAACGTTCAACGTTTCGGAAAAGTACAACAACTACATAACTAATGCGAGTTAATCTAATGATGCTACAAGTGATGGCACAGCTACAGGAACACAAGACCCAGGGGAAATTACGCAGAAGGATAATCAGGTGGTCGCCATCGACCGTGTTGGACCCTCTCCTTCGCGTGGGCTCGTGTCTGTGGGCGCGTGCAGGGCGAGAAGATATGCCATATTATCTCCGGTGTTCAGAACTTCCTGGATGGACTTTGCGGCCAGGTGGCACACCTAACCCACGCGTCAGATAATCGGAAAACCAGAGTGGCAAAGCAAGCTCACCCTCGAGTATCCCCCAGTCTCCAGCGTGCTGCGGCTGGTGAGAAGTGCTTGAGCTCCACGCACGAACGTGGGACATGTACACACACACACCTCTTGGCTATAGCATTATGGATTGCGTCCGTGCTGTACCGGCGTCTAGAGGAGATAGATGAGCGCTGGCGCGTGGAAAAAAAAGGGCGGATATCGCACAGGATGCTTTCGAGCTCCCTTGGCGTGCGAGGCAGAATGATCAGGTATTCACCGGACAGATACCTCTTGAAACAGGACGTTAGGCCTCTGCTGGACGTGTTGCCACGTCGAGTCTCACCTGGAAGCTGCGGTAGGACGCGCAATGAGCCAAACGGTTTCGTCGATGGTCGGGCCAGTGGCATCCCAGTCGGTATCGTTTTCGCTGTTTTTTTGGGTTTTTTTTCGTAAGCAGATGAATAGACTGAGTGCGGTAGGCGTACGTGACATGGTGGGCGCGGGCTTCAGCGGAATGGGGAGCGAGGAATTTATTGATATCCATGACGGGGAGTGGCAAGGAGAAAGGCAAAGACCGGTTTATATATGTGGGTGGGTTTCAAAGCTGAGTTCGGCATTGTATAAGAACGCACGTTCTATCTGAGTCAGTGAGTCTGACTCCGGAAAAGGCAAACCAGTCCACCGCCGAATCCGATCAGAAGATCACCCGCCGGCGAACCACTCGCTATCTTGGCGGTCTATTCGCAGCTTCGACGGCCGCAGTTCTTCCCTTCTCCAAGCGATGCCACCTGCGATCACAGACGACGCCCCCCTCCACCGCCCACAGAACCCCGAGGCATCGGCCGCATTCAAGTTTAGAGATCGCGTCAAGAGCACATTCGGCCTTCAGCTCCACACCTACCATGATTTGTATCGCTGGTCTACCGAGAACATCGCGGACTTCTGGGCAACGGCATGGGATGCTGTGTCTATCATTGGCGAGAAGGGCAATCATGTAGTCGACCAGTCTGTCAATATTTCCGAAAATCCCCAGTGGTTCACGGAGGCAAGTGTAAACTGGGCGGAGAACATGCTACAATGCCGCTCCAGTGACAAAGTGGCCCTAATTCAAGCAAGTTGGTGCTGTCTGGATTCATACTGGGGCGACCACTGAGTTCTTCTATCCCAGCTGAACCGACGCCCTTTGATTCCAGCGTACACTTGAGGCAGTGCAGCTACGCGCAACTGTATGAATTGGTTTCGCAGATCGTCTCCGCTCTCCTTGCCAATGGCTTGAAGCCCGGGGATCGTGTCGCATCCTATTCCTCCAACTGTATTGAAAATGTTGCATTATGTCTCGCCACTACCGCGATTGGAGCTATCTGGGTCAGTGCCGCTGCCGATTTTGGTCCCGCCGGTGTCCTGGAACGGTTAGTAGCCATACAAGTGTTCCACATAGTCTGTCTCAATGTGACATGCTCGCACGGTAGGTTCGAACAAGTACAGCCGTCCTTCATTTTCGCCGTAGACGCGGTTGTTTACAACGGAAAATTCCACGACCACATTTCCAAGCTTACAACTCTTTTATTGGGACTTGAAGGAAAGACTGCTCCCAAAATTGTAATAATGCACCCCATACCCTATGCCGAGGACCGGTCTGGATGGCAAAAGGGTTGGGTGAGCTGGGACGATTTTATCCTCGAAGGGGAGGCCCAAAAACTGGGGCGCACATCTTCTGGAGAGATTATCTGGTATCGGGCCTCATTCAATTGGCCGCTTTGGATTCTTTTTTCGTCTGGTTCAACTGGTAAGCGAGCCTTAGGCTAAATTTGAGTATCTAAATTTTCACCAGGACGACCGAAGTAAGTTTAGCTCGGTTAGTTTTCGCCATCATTCATATTTCTTAGAGCCATTGTGCATCGCGCCGGAGGTATGCTTTTACAGGCCAAGAAGGAATTCACGATATGCGCGGACCTCCGACCAGACGATGTATTCTTCTATTATACTACAACGTGCGTCTCTGATCCGTACAAGATCTTGCGCTAACTTGGGCAAAGTGGGTGGATGATGTATAATTTCCTAATTAGTGGGCTCAGTCTAGGCTGCACGCTTGTCCTCTTCGATGGAAGTCCCCTCCGAGATCCGGCCTTGTTGTGGAACCTCACTGATGAACTCAAGATATCTATATTCGGAACAAGTGCAAAATACCTCGATCAACTTTCGGTATGCACCCGCCCTAACTTTAGACTTTACAACCCACCTAATCTGTCGACACAGAAAGGATACAAGCCGCGCCAGAACCATAGTCTACGCTCACTAAGACATATCTACTCCACGGGTTCGCCCCTGTCAGCAGCCTTGTTCGACTATGTTTATGAAAATATCCATCCGAACGTTCTACTTGCATCGATCACTGGTGGGCAAGACTATTCATTCTAATTGTGCAACATTAAACACCATCAGGCGGCACGGATATATGCTCCCTCTTTGCTGGAATGTGTTCTGCCTTGCCGGTTTACCGTGGCGAGATTCAGTGCCGCATGCTTGGCCTCGCAGTAGAGAGCTACAGTGAGGCAGGGACCCAGAATGCGCCCGATGTCCCCGGTGAATTGGTATGTAAGCTGCCTTTTCCGTGTATGCCAGCAGGATTCTGGCCGTTGCCCGGTTTTGGACCGGACGACGAAGTGTCTGCTGCGAGAGCCAAGTACCACCAGGCGTATTTTGCTGAAATAGATGGAGTGTGGTGTGAGTTAAAAAAAAAACACGCTCTCGCATCGCCCTTCTAATAATACTTCCAAAGACCACGGGGATCATATTGTTATCACACGTTCGCGGTCTGGCAATGGCGGAGGTCTTATCATGCTGGGTCGCTCAGACGGTGTGTTGTATGTTGCCGTGTTTTTATTAATGACCTGTGGTCTTCTGACCTACCTTCGTGGCAGGAACCCGGGTATGTTCCTTAATAAGACCGTTGCGGTTAAAATACCCACAACCTACGACAGGCGGCGTTAGGTTTGGATCGTCTGAACTCTACGACGTGATCGACTCGGCATTTGGCGCAACCGGCGAGATCCTTGACTGCCTGGCAATCGGACAAGGGTCAGATGAACGGGTTATATTGTTCGTTAAGCTTTCCGGTACTCAAACTCTGTCACCCGCGCTGGAAACCCAAATCAAGAACGAGATGCGTGCCCGTCGCAGCGCGCGGCACGTACCTGCTAAGGTGAAAGTTTTCGGCATCTACGCAACTTCGCGGCAGGCTCACTCGACCAGATCATCCAAGTTACGGACATCCCTTATACGCTAAACGGGAAGCGCGTCGAAGTCCTGGTCAAAAAGGTAACGTGTTGATACGTATTCAGCCGTGCTAGTTTCTCGAATTGAATGTTTTAGATTGTCAATGGCGCTCCATTATCGATAGTTAACCCTTCAACGCTATCTAACCCAGAGTGTCTCCCGTTCTACTACGATATTGGAATCAAGTTGAGGGGGGAATAATTAAATGTGAATTTGTTGTATTAAGAAAGCCATCTATTTCATTTGTTACCCACCGGAATATCAGGACCATTTGGTAAGGTGGCTGTGTCGTGCAAATTTGCCCTTTGCAACGAGGGCGAAATTGCGACGTTGGGCAAGACAACCTCTCTCTTTCCTACCATTCCCTCCTAATATACAGTCCTTACAGGCTAATCAGTGTGCTCCTCGCTGTTCTCGCCAGGCAGTAACGACAATCACACCACGCGATCCCCCAAGTTCATGTTTGCCTCGTGGCTTTAAGTGCTAATACTTATCACGCCGCTTTCCTCCTTGCGACACCCACCATCCACCTACGACGCTCTCTTCATGCCCTCCTTATTCACCACCCTCCGCGCCTGTCTATATGGTTCGTCCATGCTGCTTCAATCTCCAGCCGTACTGAATCTCTCCAAGGCTCGGTTTTTATCGCCACATTGATATGCCTGGCCATGGCCGCACATTTCGAGAGTGTCTTGGCCGCATCGGATCTCAGTGTGTTACATCCCCCCTTCTATAGAATATCCCTGAACTTCAGCTCATAGCCCGTTTCGTGCCATTCGCTCTATTCGTCTGTTGTGTCGGCCTCGTGGTCATTTCATGCCTGTGAAGCCCTTTATCACAGCTACCAGCCATATAACTAACTATCCTTACAGCTTAGGTTTCAGTCTCTTGTTGAGGGAGCGGAACCCCATCTCCACGAGACTTGAGCTTGCATCCCTTGGTTTTCTAGGGATACTGTGGCTCGGTGAATAGACTTCTCTGTGTCCGTGCGAGTGCTTACCTAGGTATTAAAGCTCTCGGAATCTTCCTGTCCACGTCCGACTCTCAATCTGCCGACGTGGAATGTTTTGCTTCGGAGTCCTCCACCGTGGCGCTTGATGATTCAGCTTCCGATTGTGAGTTTCTTGGTATGGGATGTACACCCCACCGTTTGACGCGTACTACAGTTCAGACGGAACAATATCATGCGATGTATCGCGTTCTCATGGCTTTTTCGCTCATCAATGCGGTTCTAAGTAAGGAACCCACTTCTCGATTTGGCTTTTGATTTATTTTTCTGTCACAGTTATCTTTGCATTTATTGCGCTACTAACATTGGCTACGCGGCGCCATCTTAATGGCGATTACCACATGTGGTACGGTCCAGTAACGGCCGGTATGCTGAACGACTACAGCAAGGCCAAACCACGGCGAGGCCAAGCGACCAAGTCCAGCATCCTGCCTACCGTTATGACGGAGAAACGCACGCGCAGCGGACCATCTAAACACAAGCCCACCCATTCATCCAGCAGGCGGGCGTATCCGAAACCCCACCCAGTTGCCGACAGGTACACACGCCAAGGCGGCTCGGGACAGTCATCGCTCATAGGTTCAAACGAGTTTGACAATGGGGGGATGGTGAATCCTAATCGGCGTCCATCCCGGTGATGGATATGTTATTTTGTACCGCGCATATATGTAACGACTTCTGTTTTCAATACAAGAAGTGAAGTTCAACTTCAAGTTGAATTTACTTTGAAGAAGCTTTCCGAAGATGGCAGTTGGATGGCAGACTCGGACAAGGAAATCGTATTGGGTCGGCCGGAATTACGTAAGCTCAGAATATTGATTTCAGCTCCGGAAACGGACTACATTTACCTATCTCCTGACTTGCAACGAAAGTCGCCACTGTGAGTCGTAGATTAAAATGGTCGGTTCCTCGTACCCGCTGACCGCGCAGCGGCAGGGACCGGCGATAATGCGAGGTACTTGGGCTCCGCTGCTTCCCTGGTGGCGGGTTTGCTTGAATTCGCGACAGACACGACAACGACCGCAAGCTTCCTCGAACGCCGAGCGAAATCTACGATCTAAATCGAGCGGTAGCAACCAAGATGGCATCCATTTTCACGGCTCGCGGGATCCCTGTCGTTCCCAGTCTCGGTCTGAACCTTGTTTCCTGCGAGAGGAAGCGTCGCTGACCTCTGGTTCTCAGGAAACAACGATGTTTGGCGTGAGTGCACCGTGCTAAGTTTTTTCTTCTTGTTGAACGCTGACCTATGTGGCGTGCAGCACATGTGAGCCAGCCGGGATCCCTTCACAACATCTAGTGACATTCCGCCTGCAGAACATTATGATACCAGGCCCGAACAGCATCACGAATGAATTCGCGTCGTACGTCGGCGACAGTGCGGTTGAAGGAAGAGGCTCACTTCTTTCGGGCCCCAGGATCTGGAAAGCGTTTATTCCTTTCCCACACCTCCAAATCTTCCAGCGCGGCGCGTATTATGCCGTCGAAGTGGTTCCGGACGCGGTCGCTGTGATCAGTCTCAATACGATGTATCTTTACGATTCGAACAAGGGTACGGTATCGGCGTCGACGCGTTTGCGCTAATGCTGACTGGGTCGCGACAGCGGTCGGAGGCTGCGAATTCAAGGACCGTGACGACGCTGGGAACTTGCAGTTTGACTGGCTCGAGGTGCAGCTGAAGGGCTTTAGAGCCCGGGGAATGCAAGTACGCCGAATTGATCCTCTGATCGACGCACAATCTCATCAGCTACCGCAGGTGTGGATATCAGGTGCGCATGCGATGTCGAGATCATGCTGTGATCGAATGTTGTTTAATTAAATGGGTAGGGCACGTCCCGCCGTCTCCAGGCAATTACTTCCCGGAATGTGTACGTGTTGTTCCCGCCATCCGCCTATTTTTTTCTTTCCTTCTCAGAGCCGACGTGCAGTATGTTCGATACGTCGAACTGGCGCTCAGATTCCAGGACACCATTCTGGGCCATCTGTATGGGGCAAGTACGTTTAGCCATCGCGCGAATGATGCACGCTGACAGACGGTCTGTTTCAAGCACATGAATGCTGATCATGTATGGGCACTCCTCCTTAATTGAGCCGTCCTATTGATTAACCCGGCCCCCTCCTCACAGTTTTTCTTTCTGGAGGCGAATGACCTCGAGCTCATCGAGCCGCCGACGGTCAAGAACAACGACGGCTTGTTCGAGACACTCCTTGCTGATTTTGCGGCGATGCCGAAAGCAAAAAATGTCAATCTGGACAACTATGCGGTAATCAACGTTTCACCGTCCGTGGTCCCTAACCCCTACCTGCCGAGCTTCCGAGTGTTCTCGTACAACGTTACAGGAGCACCGACGAATCGTCTAGGTCGTAAGCATGGTCATCACAGGGGGGACGGGAAGGACAAGGCGACGCAGTGTAAGCTAGACGCGTACCGCGAGACGTGGAAATGCCAGCTTAACGAGTCGTGGCACTCTGACCCGGACGCGCCGTCGAGGAGCAACCAGCTGTGGACGCCGTTGGGCTACGCGCAGGTATATATCTCGGGTGGTGATCGTGCGCTCTTACTGATCGAAACACTGGCAGTACTACATCCCGCACCTCGAGGAGGGAAACAAAAGTCAGGCGCCGAGTTTCAAGTTGGAATATGTGACATATGGGAAGGACGCTCTCGGGGGCAGCGAGGGGGTGTACCCGGTGCCCCTGAAAAATCTGCCTGGGAAGGTGAAGAAGAGGCAGACGCCGTACGAGCTGGAGGACTTGACGGTCGGGGCTTGGATTGCGTTGGCGCGGCGAATGGGGGCCTCTAAGAAACTTGGTTCACTTTTCAGGAGATATATGTACATGAGTTGACAGGTCATGATTTCTCACGGCTTTTCGTACTTAACACTTCACCGTCCCCTTGGTGACCCAGTAACCACGCCAGTTCTTCCCATCTAACAGCGCATATTAAGAGACAGATCCCGGCCAGAGCCTCCGTGTGCTGGAATACGCCTCCCCCCCCGCCCTACCTTACCTCCGTTTTATTCCTCGTGGCCGGCCCACTTTGCTCGTTCCTCCTCCTACTCTCCTTGACTCTCTCCGAACATGATGGCCCTACAAATGTCGAATAATATGCCGCTTGACTTCCTGCCGTCGTCGCACTCTCGCTCCAACTCGGTTAGCTCGTCCTCGACCCACTCGTCAAACTCCCGCCCCCAGTCCTCGAGCGGTCTCCGGATGCAGTCCGGCATGGGCCCCACCCAGGACGATCTCTACCGTGTCTCGTATCAGCTCGGTCATCACAACGGGTCTCTCAGCGATCACGTACGCGACCCTTTCCTCTCTCCTCTCCTCCCAGCTCACCCTCCGAACCCACTCAGTCCCCGCCAAACCACAACGTCACGAACCCCGCCCTCAAAAATCATCTCCGCCCCAGCCACATCCGCGCCCGCGCAGCCGCTTCCCCCTACCACCCCCGCGACACAGACTCCGTCCACTCGTCCTCCAGCGAGACAGCCATCTCGTTTCTAGACAAGAATCTCCTTTTTCGGCCCGTGGAGGTTACGATCGGGTGGCAGTGCCTGGTATTTGGTTTCGCTCCCGGATACCGGGAGCGAAACCAAACAATGCACTCCCAAACGTCAAAAGCATTGAAGTATGCAAGTGAATTCCTCTATAAACACTTCCCCCTGAATGTCTCGCTCCCTGCTCTTCACTCCGCGATGTCACTCTCGTAACCTACTATTGAGATCTCATTTAAGAACTCTTGAGACCCAGGTGACGCCCTGAAGCTGTTCAGTACCCGGTGGAACAAGCGCCTGTGCAACTCCCGGCACACTGCATCATATGAGAAAGTCGACAGTGCTGAGATTACTTTTGAGTTAGCGTAGCCAATTGCATGGTATTTAGGGCAATGCCTTTGAAGCTCTTGAGGCTCGAGAGTCCCTCAGCCTCAGAGTGGAGGCACCTCGAAATGGCTATAAGTGGAAGCCGTCTGAAAGCCGCGTGGCGGTGTCGACGGGGGCACGTGTCTGTTGAAACCGCATCCGCGGACCGATCGGATTCCTCTCATTGTCAACAGCTGTACGGGTGCTTGACGAGATCGTTCCGATACCACCCACATCTACGACACTCACGAAGACATGACTGTTCGCTTTGCAAGCTATCGAATTGCGTTCTACGGTAAGCTTGTCTGCTCGCCATCTCTATATATTTTGACTTGACCACAGTGGCCGTATTCTTGCTATGCGGTTCGTGCCCGCACCAATCGATACATGAAAACTCATCCGCGTCCAAGGAACCGTACTCGGTCTGGCAGCGCATTTTGCAAACATATTTCTGCCACATTTGCATGGTGCTGTCCACGATCCAGCGCATTTGTTTGGAACACTGACTCCAGGAAACCAGCCGACTTTACCATCTTCTCGCTCCTAATACCATCTATGACCATCTTCGTATTCCTCCTATCGTGTGTCTTTTTCTCTGACTGGTGGTATTCAACACTTACTGTGTCCAGATTACAATTCGCACAGCCTCGCACAGAAGCCCTTTCTCTGTTCATCCTATGGGCCCTGTGGCTCGGTGCGCTCTTATTCATCGATCCAGAATTTTGCTAATGTGTTTCAAGCAATGGGAGCGTGGTCGACGTAAGCCGACTTCTCTACCTCTCGTGTACAATCGTTGGTTAACGGTATCGTAGCGACATCATCGGGAACGTCCAATGCGATGCTCTCACCGTAGAAACAATGCCGACGAAGAATGGAGATAGTTAGCTCGCATTGCAAGTTTTTTTCTCCCAGCTAACTTCACCTGGACAGTACGCCAGAGAGAATGGTGTTACGAGATGAAGGTCACCCAGGCCTTTTCTTGGATGCTCTTCGTTCTCTTCTCGTTTGCGTTCTGTATTCTCCTCGCCTTGGTTAGTCAAGCGGAAAGATTCGGACGGCCAGATATCTGGCGCGAACCTATTCAAGGTAAGCATGACCAGCATAGTCTTCGCTCATTTCACCAAGACTCTTCTAGAGCTGGGGTGGTTCGGAGAACTACCAGGATATTATAATCATCACCAGCAGCAAGGAATGGTTCAATATCCGATGTACCCCCAACAATACGCGTATTCCATGCAGCAGCCCTACGTCCAGCAACCTGGTCAATTGTATCAAATCCACCAGGGAGCAAATGGCCCGACGGGTGAGTTTTCGCCGTTTGGGCAAAGTTTTGCAATAACCGAGTTTCGGCCAGTCACGCAAGTGCCTGTTACCACAGTGTAACTCAAGTATCTTGGAATCTGACGAAAAAATGAAGATGGAATGTCCCTATAGATGTACTCACTTGGCTGACAACTTTGTATCTTGCCTGCATCATCTAACTCGTGTATTCGGCGTGTTCGCCTCGTGGTTTAGCTGTAAATACGCTATTTAACTGATGATAATCGAAGACTAGACTCTACTTCTCTCCTATGGCACTGTTTCGAGATCACCCTGTTCATTCCGTTGCCGCAGGCGAGTTCCCTCCCTTGGAAGCTTGAGAGCAGGGATGCTCAAGTAAACCTCTCAGTGGCGACGGCACTTTTCATAGCCCACGTCATGTCGCTTTTCGTCTCGTTTTTTCGTATGTTCTGGGGCTATGACACGCCAAGGCACAAGCTGACCGACCATTTCAGACGTGTTCCACTTGTCGCAAACGTCCGTGGCGATTCTGGCCGTGAGCGGGCTCATATTTCTGTGACTTTTCTCTCTCTCTTTGCAAACGTATGCATGACAATGGTCCCAGTATCACGATGCACCATCGACGAGACGGCCACCTGCTTACGCAGACGCAAGAGGAGATGATGCTCATCTTTTGTTTTGGGCTGTTCTGGATGGGTGCGTTTGAATCGGTTCGGTGCCTCCGACAGTTGTTAACCGAGATTTCAAGCGGTACTTCTGGGATGGCATGCATTGAGGGCACAGGGAGGCAATCCGAGATCGGCCAGCGGGTTGGATAATGTAGGAGGACAAGTGGCGAGGAGGGAGACTCGGAGACCAGGGGCGGGGATCAGCGGACAGGTGCGGCCGTATCCGTGCTCAGGCGACGCGTATTATTGCGTTGAGGAGGACTATACATTTTTTTAAAGCACTCAGCAATTAGCTAGACGGGTTGGGCGGCGATTAATCTTCGAATCAGTGGCAGTGCTGTGGCTGTACACTCTTAATTTACTTACCTGTCCGCTCAAGTGTCCGTTTTCGGATAAAACTTTGCAATATCTGACGTTAAATACATTCTTAGGAGCAATTTATCCAGATAGACAATGAGAAACAGAAAAAAATGTAGGTAGATGAAAATGAAGAAAGGGCAAGCGGAGGACGTGGCAGAAGAGGGACAGTGACTACTGACTCTACCCATTAAACCACACCGCACCCAGCTCTAAAAGAAACCCAGCATTCTACTCCTCGAGTTGCAGTGCGTCCACCCTCGGGGTCGGTGTCCTGCCGAGCTGTTGACGGCCGCGTACCGTGGCGTGCGAAAGACCAGGCGTCCCCGGTCGCCCGCGTCTTGTCCATCACATCGCGGCTCTTCTGGAAGATGATGGCCGTGGGAGTAGGGAAGAACCATGGACGTCGTGGTCGTCCTTTTCTACCCGCAAGGCAGGTGTCCGGGCGGGGATGGGGGGCCCAAGACATCGGGTGGGGACCAGATCCAGGTCCATACAGCCCCGTCAGGAAAACGGCATCTTGCGCGCCGTTACGTCCGTGCACTTGACAGTTTGAATTCATCTTGACGCGTTGAAGGAAGGAGATGTCGCAGCGCGGCCGGGGAACGAGCGACTGTGCGGAAAGAGGTAGATCAGGGTTTAGAAGGATGGGTACCAAGAAACGAGCGACTAGGCGGAAGGGGATGAAAAGGAGGGGTTGCGCTTCGAAGAAGAGATAATACGCCAATGACCACAGCAATACGAAAGCGCGAGAGCAATGCGAGAGCGAGAAAGCAATTCGAGAGCGAGAAAGCAACGCGAGAGCGGGAAGGCAAGGCCAGCGACGAAGTCGAGTGCAGCCTGTGCAGCGAGAAAGCAATGCGAAAGCGAGAAAGCGAGACCAGCGACGCAGTCGACAGCAGCCTGTGCAGCGGTATCAATGTAAACCGGGGATATGTTCGCCGCTCCCTGTAGGCAGACTGGTGACCGGGCACCCTTCTGCAAACACGACAGCCTCTCGCTGTCCACAGCGGCGGTCAACGGGCAGACTCACGGTGTACTTTATTTCTCTTTGAGACTAGGTCTGCCGGCATCAAACCGGGGCGCCTAAACCGTTGCCTTCTGGGAGGATGGTGGTCAGTGGTTTGTGAGAGGGGCGATGGTGAGACGTACTTTTACGCGGGAGTAGGGCCCGCCTAGCCGCGTCGGGGAACGCTGCCCTGGAATGGGGTAAGTGACTAGCTCTACCATGGACGGTAAGGGATGCACTAATTTGGCGGTCATGGTGGATGAGGAGAGAGAAAGGCAAGGGCGGGCTGGAATTTATGCATTTCGCGGCTGTCAACAACCAAGCCAGTTCAAAATAGCGGCGAAATTGGCTCCATGTAACTTGACGAGGACTGAATTGCAGGGTCGCGACGAATGGCTTCTGCGAATTGCTAGTTGTACGGGTTGAATGGATGAGATGACGGTTAAGGACGTGTTTTCGGCAAATCCCGGCTGCTACTTGCCAAACTGCCTCTTGCCTCCTGCTACCACTTTGCTCGTGTTCCGCTGTCATGATGAGTCCCTCCGTCCCTTGCGCTCTCGTTCCAGCTGACTCCAGTCAATGCACGCCTCTCCTAGCAAACGTCGCATTGAGACGGATGTAATGAAGATGTCTGCTACTTCAGCTCTCGTGCTGTTGTGCTGCTCGCTCATGCTTCCTCAGGCTCATGTCGGACTACGAGGTTTCCCTCGTCAACGATAGCATGCAGGAGTTCTACGTCCGCTTCTACGGTCCGGCCGAAAGTAAGCCGCTCCCCCCCCCATCGACCCCGCCACCAATTCACATCCCTCCTCGCGATAAGCTCCGTTTGCCGGTGGCGTGTGGAAGATCCACGTTGAGCTGCCTGACCAGTATCCGTTCAAATCCCCAAGTATCGGCTTCATGAACAAGATATTCCATCCGAACATCGACGAACTGTAGGTCTGCTGCTGTCCCGCCTGGATGGCACTCACCTATGCGGGTAGAAGTGGTTCAGTGTGCCTCGATGTCATCAATCAGACCTGGTCGCCCATGTTCGGTCAGAGCAAGCGCCCCGTCCCCTCGTTGCCCCTATACTGACTGCTGTAGACATGATTAATATTTTCGAGGTATTTCTCCCCCAGCTGTTGCGCTACCCAAACCCCGGCGACCCATTGAACGGCGAGGCTGCGGCGCTTTTAATGCGCCACCCAAAGGAGTATGACGCGAAAGTCAAGGGTGCGTTGTAACACCGTTCAAGCGCTGGCCATCGTTCAAGAATTGTTTCCCCAGAATACGTTCAGCGCTTTGCAACGAAGGAGGCCGCAGATGCTATCGCAGACGGCGAAGACGACGACGACGCGGACGAAGAAATGAGTGACATTGGTAGCATGAGCGAGGGCGAGTAAGCCTGACTCATTTCGCATTTTACACATCGCATCCCCTCGCTGTCTCACTCTCCACGTCGTATCTATATCCCATCTCTGTACTCTTTTTGCATTCTTCCTCTCGGATGTAGTGTAGTTCAATACAATGTGTAATATTAATGGTTTAGATGCTCAGCCTGGTGTATCTGCATTTGTGGTGGGTATTGACAATACCAATTCATCCACTTTCTTTTGCACATCGGCAGCAGCCTGTCGGCGTAAGAGGTGAGCTGGATATTTGGAAGAATGAGATTCAAGTTACAGACCTTGACGAGCGTTTCTATTTGCGCCTTGACGCTATCCATTGTGTTACTCTTCGCTTTGCTTTCCTTGAGAAGCTCTTCCTTTTGCTGGAGGAGCTCCTTTTTCATCTTGTCCAGCCTGAGAGAGTGTCAGGCCGCGCGCGCGCAGAGCGGAGGGAGGCAAAGGCTACCGTTGGCGTTCGACGAACTCGAAGCTGAGGCGATTCAACAGGAGCTGGTGCTCGTCGGACAGAACCTCTTCTGTACGGGCCTCTGGCGGAGCAAGGAGCTTGAATTCATCGAGCGTATAGAGGGGTATGTCTTGGTACACGGAACTGGAGACGAGCTCAACGGCGGTGCTTCACGCGACTTGCGATACTCACGCGAACTGGCGACACTTTTCTATCTCGCGTTCGAGGTGGCGCTTTTCGTAGAGCAGGTTCTGGAGGCCAAGGTGGGCCTGGTCCATGTCATGGCGTGCAGCGGCCGTGAGGTTTTTTGTGGCACGCGTTGCGCTGCTTGCAGCACGGGCAAGAGACTTGAGACGGGCAGTGAGGGCCGAGGCGCGTGCATTTATGGAAACGAGATCCTTGGTGAGGTTCGCGGGGTCGACGAGGTGCTTGAAGCCGTCGATGACCGCCGTGTATGGCTGGTCAATGCTCATAATGATATTGATGTGACTCTTCTGTCACTCCGCCGTAGGCCACATAAGTTTCCGGCCCGGCCATCTCACTCAGCAACTGCAACTCTCCCCTTCATCCTTACCTCCACCACCATGTCGCTGCCCTCTGCAGGCTCGATTCCGTCCATGGAGACCAGTCACCAGGAGATCAAGGAGAATACCATCATCGTTGGTCAGTATACCTGCTATCTCTCCTCCGTCGTGAACCGACTGTCCCAACAGTCCTCGGCGCATCGGGCGATCTCGCAAAGAAGAAGGTTCGCGCCCGTCCTCGGGTCGATGCGCCCAAGAAGCTAATTATCCCGTCTCCAGACCTTCCCGGCCCTCTTCGGCCTCTACCGACAAGGCTTCCTCCCGCGCGATGTCAAGATCGTCGGCTATGCGCGGACCAAGATGGACAAGCCCGAGTTTGACAAACGCGCCACGTCCTACCTCAAGAACCCCAACGACGACCCCGAGACCACCCAGGCGATTCAGCAGTTCAAGGATCTCTCCTCATATATCTCCGGTAGCTACGAGGACGGCGAGGCCTTCGCCAACCTCAACGCCCATCTTGAGGAGATCGAGTCTCATTACCACGGCCCGGAGGTCAACCGCATCTTTTACTTTGCCCTCCCTCCCAGCGTCTTCGTGCCCGTCGCGAAAAATCTCAAAGAGCACTGCTATGTTACTAAGGGCGGTGTCAACCGCGTCATCGTCGAGAAGCCGTTTGGAAAGGATCTCGACTCGGCCCGGGAGCTGCTCAGCTCCCTCAAGCAGTACTGGACAGAGGACGAGACATTCCGTATCGACCATTACTTGGGCAAGGAGATGGTCAAGAATATCCTCGTCTTGCGCTTCGCCAACGTTGCGATGGGGGCTGCTTGGGATAAGAACCACATCTCCAACGTTCAGATCACGTTCAAGGAGCCATTTGGTACCGAGGGTCGTGGCGGTTACTTTGATGAATTCGGCATGATTCGTGATGTCCTCCAGAACCGTAAGCCATACCTCCTTTTGCCTGTTCGTTACCGTTCAAAAACCGCGCCCTGTAGATCTGCTCCAGGTCCTCAGCATTTTGACGATGGAGCGGCCTGTCTCGTTCTCGGCTGAAGACATTCGCGATGAAAAGGTATCGTACCTTTCGACCCCCGTGATGCCGGTTCCGACGGCAATGCCCAGGTTAAAGTCCTCCGGTCCATCCCACCCATTGCGCGCGAAGACACCCTCCTCGGCCAATACGTGTCGGCTAACGGTAAACCCGGTTATCTCGACGACGACACTGTCCCACGGAACTCTGTATGCCCAACGTTCGCTGCCACGACCCTTTGGATCAACAATCCCCGATGGGAAGGAGTGCCGTTTATCCTCAAAGCCGGCAAGGGTGTGTCTATGACCGAACATATTGCAGCCCACTTGATCTGACCCGTCTTTAGCCCTGAACGAAGCCAAGGTCGAAGTCCGTATACAGTTCAAGGACGTGACCCAGGGCATTTTCAAGGACATTGCGCGGAATGAGCTCGTCATTCGCATCCAGCCCTCGGAAGCCGTCTATCTCAAACTCAACGCAAAGATGCCTGGCCTTTATACACGCGCCATACCTACTGAGATGGATTTGACCTATAAACGCCGATTCACGGAGACGAAAATCCCGGAAGCGTACGAGGCTCTGATCCTGGATGCGCTCAAGGGCGACCATTCGAACTTTGTGCGCCACGACGAGCTGGATGTCGCTTGGAAGGTTTGTGTTGCTGCCAAATGGTACAGGTGAAGCTTGCTGAGGCGCCGGAATAGATTTTCACCCCGATCCTTCACTGGATCGACGGAAAGAATGGCGCGCGGCCGCGTCCAGTGCCCTACCCATATGGGTCGCGCGGTCCTAAAGAGCTCGACCCATTCATCGCGAAATACGGGTTCAAGCGGGCCGATGACAGCTAGTGCGTGTAAATTTGTGGTGACGCGTATCGAATGCTAACTGTGGCTACTAGCGTCTGGCCTGTCACGAATTTGGCCTCGCTGTAAATGTTACAAACGCTTAGACTTGGAGTATGCTCGTGTCTTTGATCAGGCATATGGTGCTGTATTTCCGTTGAATACCAAGTGTACAAATAAAAACAGAAGTGCATTCGTGGATTGTACATGTCGGTCCGACCTCGGTCTCATACGGGCTTTTCCTAAAAAAGCTGTCGGAGTCGCCGCACCGAAAACGTCCAGTTTGATCCATTGATTGTATCAAACGTTCCTCGGTCTGACTTGCTAACCGGTTTAGTAACCGACTCTCGCGAGACAGTCTCCTTAGAAACTCGATAGAACTTAAACCAGTTGTGTGTTCTCTGAGTCTCATCATTCTCGATTTCAACCCCCCAGCTCTCTCTGAGTGTTTCTCAAACATCGCCGTTTCCTACGCACCCCCAACTCTCACTCAATGGGCTGGTATCGCGCAGTGAAGGAGAAGTTGTCTACGAAGCGCGATGTCAAGACGTCGCAGCCAGCCAGCTCCCAGCCAGCCAGCACGCAGCCAACCAGCCCTACATCGTCAGCATCTCATATCAGCCGCCCTGCAGTGTCCGATGCGGCCCGAGATGAGATTGAGATGAAGGAAAACACCATTATCATTGGTCTGTTCCTAGTTGTCCGCGGTCCAGGGATTTCTCTGACCCGGATGCACTAGTTTTTGGGGCATCTGGGGACCTGGCCAAGAAGAAAGTACGTCGGCCTGTTCGCCTCTCCTGGCGTGAATGCTCAAAGGCCCAAGACGTTGCCTGCCCTGTTCGGTCTGTTCAGACAGGGCTTTCTGCCGGCAGACGTCAAGATCGTCGGCTATGCGCGCACCAAAATGGAAAAGGCGGATTTCCAGGCGCGCGCGGTGTCGTACATCAAGAACCCGCAAAATGATGATACAATCGCGACGCGCATCCAAGACTTCAAGGACGTGTTAAGCTATGTGGACGGCAGCTACGATGACGGGGCTGCGTTCGATGTCCTCAACGTCCATCTGCAGGACATCGAGGCTAAATACGCGTCCAAGGACCGGAATCGCCTGTTCTACTTTGCGCTGCCGCCGAACGTCTTTGTTACCGTCGCCAAGAACATCAAGGAGCACTGCTACGCCGAGACGGGCGTGAACAGAATTATTGTAGAGAAACCCTTTGGGAAGGATTTAGACTCTGCTCGGGAGCTGCTCAGCTCGCTCAAGCAGTACTGGGCAGAGGACGAGACGTACCGGATCGACCACTATCTGGGCAAGGAGATGGTGAAGAATATACTTGTTCTTCGGTTTGCTAATGTGGCGCTGGGCGGCCTATGGGATAAGAGCCACATATCCAACGTGCAGATCACCTTCAAGGAGCCGTTTGGGACGGAGGGCCGGGGAGGCTATTTCGACTCGTTTGGGATCATTCGCGATGTGCTGCAGAACCGTAAATGAAACCGTGCCCCTGTGCCGATGTGCGCCCGCTGAAAGACTGGCTTTCCAGATTTACTGCAGGTGCTGAGCATCCTGACGATGGAGCGGCCGGTATCGTTCTCTGCGGAAGACATCAGGGACGAGAAGGTGGGGCACGCTATCGTTGCTTTGTGGACCAACCTCTCAAGAGCGTACAGGTCAAGGTTCTGCGCAGCATTCCCGCCATCACGCGGGAGGACACGCTGTTGGGCCAGTACGTGGGAGCCGATGGAAAGCCCGGTTACCTCGAAGACGATACGGTGCCGCGCGGCTCGGTCTGCCCGACCTTTGCCGCGACGACGCTCTGGATCAACAACCCGAGATGGGAAGGCGTGCCGTTCATTCTGAAAGCGGGCAAGGGTCAGCGCCCGGCGTTTCATTAAATGCTCCCGCTGATGCGCTCAACCGCCACCCGCCCCGCAGCGTTGAACGAGGCCAAGGTGGAGGTGCGCGTGCAGTTCAAGGACGTGACGCAGGGCATCTTCCAGGACATCCCGCGCAACGAGCTGGTCATCCGGATCCAGCCGTCCGAGGCGGTGTACCTCAAGATGAACACCAAGACGCCGGGCCTGCAGACGCGCGCGATGGCGACCGAGATGGACCTCACGTATAACCGGCGCTTCGCGGACGCGAAGATCCCCGAGGCGTACGAGGCGCTGATCCTCGACGCGCTGCAGGGCGACCACTCGAACTTTGTGCGGCACGACGAGCTCGACGTCGCATGGAAGGTCCGTGCATCGCGACCGTACTGGCTGGCGCTGAGGCCCGAGGACAGATTTTCACGCCGATCCTGCACTGGATCGATGGGCAAAGCGGCGCGCGCCCGCGCCCCGCGGCGTACGCGTACGGGTCGCGCGGGCCCCCCGAATTAAACGCTTTTGTGGAGCGCTACGGCTATCAGCGCACGGCCGCGAGCTAGTGCGTCCCGTTTCGTCTTCTCTTTTCTTTTTCTTTTTTCCTCGGGAACCCTGACGGACAAACACGCTCCAGCGAGTGGCCCGTGACGACCCTCCCGGCCTGAAGCGCGGTGCCTGAGTGAGGCTATCATCGCACGCTACCACATCCTGACATGATCGACGCCAAGTCCTCGGGGCGAGGCGATGGCGGGGCGGGATCGCGCGCGCGTACATAAGGACCCGGAGCGACAACACGAATGGAAACAGCGGTCCCAAAAAAAACAATACAATAATGTACCTTGACATGTACTGTATAGACTTTCAAGCGCAGGCGAGGCGAGGCGCGCGCGGATGCGGACCGGAATGGGATTTTTGGAGTCTGGATTCTGGAACGGAGTCGCGAGGCCTGTCTGGCACGTCAGGCGGGCGCCGAGCGAGCGAGCGTTAATATTAATGCTCTGGAGGCCCTCGCGATCCGCGCCCGCTCCGGGGCTGCTGGATTAATAACGGGGGGCTTCCTATGTCGCGAGCTACCGCCCGCGCGAAGCCCGGTGCTTCCTGCGATGCAGTCAGTACGTGCGTCAGAGGCCGGGACGCCACTTTTTTCTCCGAGGCGCACAACTTGCAAGGGACGGCGCAAAGCCAAAATGAAATCAATGCGATGGGTTCTAAGCTAATAGTGTACTGTACGTGCGATGCGGGGTAAAAGTACAAATGATGAGATGGCGTGCCAGAAGAGAGAGACTGTCCAGGTACAATGTATCTATAGCTTAACACGATAGATAGCGGGTGGGATCCCATCGGCTCGGCGGCCGTACGGGGGGCGATCGGTGTAATAAATATAGAGTGTCGGCGTCGGCGTCGGCCAAGTAAACGAGGCTACAGGATCACGCAGCCGCTCGCAAACCACCTAGACACGCGGCAAGCAAAGCGGCGGTCAGCGCTGCGCCGCAGAGATAGAGGCGCGCTGCCGCGCGCCGCACGCACCAGTTGTTGTTGAGCTGCTCGATCCAGTGGACGACGAGCTGGAGGCGCAGGCGCGGGCTGCGGATGGGGAGCAGCTTGGCCTTTTCGTACTCGTCGATGGGGAGCACGAGCGCGACCCAGTAGGAAAAGGCGGCGGGGTCGGTCGGCGGCTGGCCGTAGACGTTGTTGAGGCGCTGGACGACCCAGGGCGCGGTGCCGCGGCGGAGCTGGAGGAGGAACGTGGTGCAGATCTCCATGAGGTCGGCGTTGGTTGGGCCTGGGGTGAGGCCGGGCGTGAGGGTCAGGTCATCAGGCACGTCATCGATCCTGCGGCGGGTGAGCACGAGAAAAAATTAAATTAAAGAGTAGGCCTGTACCTCTCGATGCGGCCCACGGTGTAGCCATCGAGGGTGCCGCGCTCGAGGATGCGGAAGCGGTAGGTGGACCAGGTCTCGACCATGCTGCGGCCGTCGGCGAGCATCTGGACGCTGCGGACCTCGAGCATGGTGCCATAGTCGGTCTGGCCGTGGGTGACGCCGCCGCCGGAGCCCTGGCGCGCGGGCATGATCATGCCAAAGGACGGCACCTCCTGCTCGAGACAGCGGCGGAGCATGAGGCGGTAGCGGGGCTCGAAAAAGTGGAGCGCGGTGGGGTGGCCCGGGAAGATGAGCATGCAGACAAAGATGGGGGTGTCGAGGCGGGCGTCGCGCTCCTCGGCGTCGATGGCGGCGCCGCGCTCGGTGTACATCTCGGGGAAGGCGGTGGCCAGCAGGGTCTGGAGGGTCTCGTTGGGGGGGTGGTCCTCGAAGAAGGAGAAGCCTGGGAGGCTGTCGCGGCAGAGGGGGCACAGGTTGCTGTGGTCGAGCGAGCGGTGGAGGCATTTCGCGCAGAAGGTCTGGTTTAAGGGTCAGTGGTGACGTACAGAAAGACGCAGAACTCGAATTACATGCTGGCAGGGGGTCGTGACGGGGGTGTAGAGGAGCATGAAGCAGATCTCGCACGAGAGCTCGGTGAGCAGCTCCTTCTCGAGGGACTGATCGGGGCGGGGGCCGAGGAGGGGCGTGCGGGGCAGTGTTTCACGCTGCCGCGCGGACACTGCTCTCAGATGGGACAGCAGGTCGCCGTCGTCGTCGTCTTCCTCGTCGGCCTGGTGCAGCCGCTGGCGCTTGCGGGGGCGACTGGGGCCAGACGCGGTGTCTGGACGGGGGCGGACGGTGGGGGAGCGCGGGGGCGCGTCGTCGCGGTCATCTTCGTCGTCGGCGTCGCTCTGATCGTCGTCCTGGAGAACCCTGTCCAGCAGAGCGATGATTTTGTTGATGGTTACGTCGAGCTTGGGGGCCTCTATGGGCGCAGGAGGCAAGGGTGCCGGGGGTGGAGGCGGGAGGTAGCTGACGCGGGAGGCCGGGGGATGCGGGGGCGGACGGGGCCGGCGGGGGGCGAGCACTGGGGCAGCGGGCAGGGGACCGTCGGGTGCGCAGCGCAGACGGTATGGCCGCACGCCAGCGTCGTCGGGGCGCGCAGCGGCAGGCAGCAGACGGGGCAGCCAAGGCAGGCGCGGAGAGCTTGGGGGTCCATTGCAGACCTCGGAGCGCAGTCAGACTTTTGTAGTAGCCATCCACGGAGGATCGAATCGCAGGTCACACTCTGTTACTACAAAGATCTGATCCCTTTTGCGGTCAATCGGTCCAATCTCCGAGGGCAACCCCGCCCGGGTAATCCGGTAACCACATCCAGCCTTCCATTCAACCTGCCAGGTCCACGCGGGAGAAGCAAACTTGAACCACTCGGAACGCTGTACACGCTTTGGAGAAATGTCAGAGTACAGGGCTCTGTAAAAAGTTGCCCCAGAATCGTAAATACAACGCATTGTATTTTCGCGTTCAAATCGTAACACGTTGTATTTCGAAAAAGTGGCGTGCCAAAATCGTAAATACAACGCATTGTATTTACGAAAAAGTTGCGCGCACAAATCGTAAATGCAACACGTTGTATTTACGAAAACTTGGGAGAAATGTCTAAATACAGCGCTCGACTCGTCGCGGATAGATATTAAAGCCAATTCCCACTGCACGTCTTCGAGTGGGATGTTTATCGATCCCCAACCGGGGTTAAACTTTTGATGCCGAGTCGGTGCCTGCGTGCTCGACAAGACACGTCATCAGTCTCGACGCGCTGAGTTTGAATATATGCGACGCCACATGACGTCGCGCCGACAAACACCCACAAGCACCACTACGCCTCCGTCCAAATCAAGCAACAATACATTGTCCCCGGTAATAGCACTCAAATACATTGATTAGTTGTTGTAATTCTCCATTAGTCGTTCGTGCGCTGGCGCGGGAGGAGGTGCGGCCGCATCAGCTCCCGGAACACGGGCAGCAGCCGCGGGATGTATTGCAGCTCTGGCGGCTTCACCGTCTCGCCCCGCTTCTTCCCGCGCACCCGCTTCGGTGGGGGCGGCCGAGGTGGCCCCGCGCGCATGGGCGAGAAGCGCTCGGTCGACGACATCGGCGACGGGCTCGGCGGGAGGGGCTTCGCCATCGCCGCCGCGAGCGACCGCGGGATCGGCGGCACCGGCGGCAGGTCGTGGCTCCGCCGCCCGAGCGACACCTGTCCCAGCTGGTCCTTGATGAACGTCATCGACCGCGCCGTCTTGAGCGACAAAGACCGTTGTCGCCCCTGCGTCGGCGCCGCCGGCTCTGGCGTCCGAACCGGCCGCGCGGTGTGCGGCGGCGGCCTGGCATGCTTGGGCGGTGGCCGCGGCGCCGGCACCGGCGTCTTGTTCACGCTCTCCCGCCCGCTGCTCTCCTCGCTGCTCTCCTCCTCGCTGCTGTCGTCCGTCTCCTCCTCGCTCGACTCCTCTTCCTCCTCCTCCTCCTCCTCGTCGCTCTCCTCGTCCGTGTTCTCCGCCGCAAGGTCCACCGCGTCCCCCGAAATCAGCTCCCCAAAGCTAATCTCCTCCGCCACGCCGTCCACAAGCGCCTTGGTCGCCTCGTCCTCCGCATCCGCGTCGTTCTGCAGCGCGTTCGCCTGCACCTTCCCAAAGCGCCGCCGCAGCTTGTCCTCGTAGATCACCTTGAGCTTGTAGTGGTACAGCGCGACCTTGTCCACCTCCCCGAGGATCGCCTGCCGCTCCGCCCCCGTGTGCGGCAGCAGAAACTCGAGGCTGATCGGCGACCCCAGCCCGTCCCGCACCACCGTCAGGAACAGCTCGATCCACCGCATCAGGCTGTCGAACAGCCCCTCGCCCTTGGAGTGCACCTTGTGCACAAAGTTGTAGAACGACTGCTCGTGCCGCTCGATGAGGTCGATAAACGCCTGCACCGTCCGCGTCGGGTCCTCTTGGCTTGCTGCGTAAAAGTTAGACCCGCACACACATTTAAACAGCACGAGCTCACAATCCTCCGTCTGTTCAACCGTCCGGATCAGGTCGTTGATGAAGCTCTGGAGATCGCCCAGCGAGTCGGCGATGCTGGCGGCGCGGTACACCTGCGCCAGCGGCGTGTAGAATATCGTTATCATGTCTTTGAGCAGCTCCGAGGTGGAGCCCTAATTTAATAAATGAGCCAAGCGAACGAAGGCTTCCAATTCGACTCGCCTCGAAGAGCAGACCGATCAGCTGTTCCCGGTCCCTCAGTCGCGAGTACAGATGCGCAAGGACCTTGAGGTCCTCGAAAAGCCACCCGTCCTCGTCCTGCGGCCCGTCGTCGTCGTCCGAGTCCGCCAGCGACTCGCGGTGCTTCAGGTACATGGCATGCGCCCGGTGCGCCTTGGCCACGCGGTGCATCTGCGCCCGCGACAGAAACGGCTCGTCCGCCGCCCGCAGAACGACCGTAATCAGGTTCATGCGCTCCGCAGCTGCGCGGGGACGTTCGTTAGCCACCAGAACAAATTCGTAAAAAAAACAAGCTGACCAGCGTCAGCTTTGAGCATGTCCTGGATCTCGCGCGGGGCGTACACAAACTGCCGGATCTTCTCGCATATCATGGGGTCGTCGACCTTTTCCTTGACCACCTCGATCTCCTCCTCCAGCGCCCTCACCTCCTCCGTCAGCGACCCAGTAAACATGCTAACAACGCTAAATGAGCCATGTTCGCGCTTCCTGAAACAAAGAACCGACCGTTGCAGCAAGCTCCGCCCGCCGAACGGCTGGGCAAGGAACAAATCGAGAACACCTTTTCGAATGGGGTCAGCACACATAAAGCAACGCGACGCCGAACAGATGTACTCCTGATCATCGCCATCGGATTACTAATCCGCAGCGCGGTCTTGAGCATAAAGTAAGGCATCAGCCCGTGCACCCTCTTCAGGCTCGCAAACGTTTCGGACGCCGTATCGGACGCCACAAACTGCTGGAAGACCGTCGATGCTAGCCTGCGTCGTTATCGCACCGGGCCGGAAACAGAGCGATGCGGGCCTGCTCACGACATTCGCGCCCATTCCAGCACCGCGCGGTAATTCGGCGGCAGATCGCGCACGTTGGGCGTCACCTTGACCGTCGCGAATATCTGCGTCAGGCCGTCTGTGGAGATTCTGTCAGATATGCGAAAGCGACGATAGCTCGCCGGTACCTTTGCCCATGATGTCGCCCTTGACGCTCTTGACGGCGTCCCGCAGCCCCTCGACGCGGCTCGCAATCTCCTTTGCGAAATGCTTCCGGCCGTCGTCTCGGACCTTGTCCGCCTCTTCGCGTCGCAGCGAGTCTTCCACCTCCTCACGACTGAGCGTCGTGGGGCCAGAGAGCAGAAATGAGCGGAGCACGGGCGACGAGGCGATGGTGTACGACGCCAACAGGCCATGCAGATAGGCGCGGAGCGTGAGCCGATTCTTCTCGCGCGCCAGTCGAGATATGTGGTGTATTTGTGGCGTCGGATCGGGGTCGTCCCACGTTTGTTGGCGCGAGGCAAACGACGGCGCTGGGCTGAGCGGCGACGACGACTGCGGGGCGCTGACGGTCGTGCGGTCCTTTACGGGGGGCGGTCTAATGTCTTCGGCGGGGTGCGCGTTGCGCAGCTACGTAGAGCGTGTAAGGGTATGCATTGAAGACATGCATGGACGCACCTCGGTGGCCAACGCTCTAAAGTCTCCGTACCTTCGCGAGACATACACGTCGGGGACATTTGAGCGGCGGGTGCGGACTATAAATTCCTGATACTTGGGTTTGGATCGTGAGAGCGGGTGCAGAGCAAGGGTCTGACCTCGTGGACTCTGCTGCGGACACGGCCCTTGTCGACGACGGTGCGGACGCTGACGATGTTGACCTCGAAGATGTCGCGGACGGCGTCGAGGTTCTTTGCGTGGCGCTTCTGGGCGGCGGATTCGAGGCGATCGAGATCGGCCTGGGTGAGGCGGACGACCTCTTCCTTTTCGACGAGCTTGGTGGCGGCGCCGACGAAGAGCGAGAGGTTCCGCTCGGCCTTTGCGAGGAGGCGGAGACGCAGGGCGGTCTCTGCGCCGTCGGAGCCGTCGTCGAAGACGGAGGTGGGGGAGATGTTGCGGGCGAGGACGGAGGCCATGAACGGCTGGAGCTTGTCCGAGTAGAAGTCCTTGGGGGCGGTGGCCATGAAGGGGAAGGTGAGGATGAACTGGCGGAACATGTAGCGCAGGAACGGGAGATCGAGGAGGGGAGCGCCCTTGGGCGGGGGGGAGAACGGGGGGCCCAGATAGGAAAAGGGCGAGATGTTGGTGGAGGCGGGGGTTGTGATTGCGTCGAGCTCGTGGTTGAACTGGAGCTGGATGAGGGACTTCTTGAGGTAGTGGGCGCGCAGGGGGGTGAGGTCTGCTGGGCTGAGGGCCGAGGGCGGCTCTGCGACGGGGGACGCTACGAGTGGCGGCGGGTCATCTTGGGGCGGGGGCGCTGTGTCGAGCGGCGGGGGCGGGGGCGCTGTGCGGGTCGGGCGTCTTGGGCGGTAGGGAGTGGGGAAGGGCGCGGCGGGGGCGGGCTGGGGCTCGTCGCTGTGGTGTTCCATGGATGGCCAGGCTGCGGCAGGCACCGCTTCAGCCGCGTGACGTAATCGACGCGTCTTAGCCGATACGCGCATCCACCTTCAATTTCAGACAACTTTCAAAATACTACAGGTACTATTTAAATTCACGTTGGCTGCGAGATCGGGCAGGTGTGTCTATGTGAATGGCCACTCATTAGGCGCCTCTGTGCGGATTAAACATTTGATGGATGGACGACTTAGGAAAATTTGGCAGTCGGTGCGCCTCTTGAAAATTTGGCCAAGTCGCCCATCAAATGTTTAATCCCGCACCCCGATTAAACATTTGATGGCGGACTTGGCGCAGGAAAAGCGTCACCAGCCGTGCCAGACTCGTTGTCTGAGACGCGACCAAGTCCGCCATCAAATGTTTAATCCCCCACGCCGATTAAACATTTATGGCGGACTTGGCGAAAAGCGTGGCAATTTTATTGTTTGGGATCGTCGACGACTCTGCGCAGGAACGACTCGATGGTGGAGAACACTGGTTGTAGCAAATGGTCACAGATTGTGAAGACGAGTAGGGAGCAGCCGAAATGCCGAGTGATGCCGCTGATGTCGCTGACCGGAGATCAATCACCTCTTGCCCTACAACTTCACGTTCAACTTGACTCTTCAAGCTTCAAGCTTCAAGATTCAACCCACTGGTCGTATTGCGTTCGTACATCGCACCCTGTTCAATATCGGGACCAACCCGCCGCACAGATTAGCAGCCATTTCGATCTGGCCTGGCGGCTGACAGCCGCGAAATGCATAAATTCCGAACCGCCCCCTTGCCCTTCTCTCTCCTCAACCACCATGACCGCCAAGTGAGTGCACTTCTTACCGTCCCTTAGTAGAGCCAGTCACTTACCCTCCTTGCAGGGCAGCGTTCCCCGACGCGGCTAGGCGGGCCCTCCCCTACTCCCGCGCGAAAGTACGTCTCACCGTCGCCCCTCAGCCGCTCACCAACTGACCTCCACCGTCCCAGAAGGCAACGGTTTAGGCGCCCGGCTCGATGCCGGCAGAGCTAGTCTCACAGAGAAATAAAGTACCCCGTGAGTCTCCCCATTGCCCGGTACCGTGGCTGCGAGAGGCTGACGCGTTTGCAGAAGGGTGACCAGTCACCAGCCCGTCTACAGGGAGCGGCGAACATATACCCGGCTGCACAGGCTGCCCTCGCTTTCCCGTTGCTTTTTCGCTGCACAGGCTGCACTCGACTTCGTCGCTGGTCTTGCCTTCTCGCTCGCTCTCGCATTGCTTTCTCGCTCTCGCATTGCTCTCGCGCTTTCGTATTGCTCTCGTATTGCTGTGCAATTGCTGTGGTCATTGGTGTATTATCTCTTCGAAAACCCCAAGCGCAACCCCTCCCTCTCCCTCCGCGTCATCCCATTCCGCCTAGTCGCTCATTTCTTGGCTACGGTACTCTATCTCCTCTACACGCCGATCTACCTCCTTCCGCGCGGTCGCTCGTTCCCCGGCCGCGCTGCGACACCCCCTCGCATTCTCCGCGCCACCCCCTTCCGCGTGGTCGCTCGTTTCCCGACCACGTCCGTAGTTTCGCCCTGTGTCCGTTGCCCATGCCGACTCGTTTCCTTTCTCATTTCTGTTCTTCAAATCTCCTGCCTTCCGCGCGTAACTCCACGCAAGTAAGAAGAATTCAATCCATCAAGCACACGGACGTAAAGGCGCGCAAGATGCCGTGTTCCTGACGGGGCTGTATAGGCCTGGATCCGGTCCCCACCCGATACCTTGCCGCCCCCGCATCCCCGCCCGGACACCTGCCTTGCCGGTAGAAGAGGAACGACCACGACATCCATGGCTCTTCCCCCACCACCACCACCACCACCAACTACCAGAAGAGCCGCGACATGATGGACAAGATGCGGGCGACCGGGGACGCCTGGCCTCTCGCATGCCACGGTACGCGGCCGCCAACAGCCCAGCAGGACACCGGCCCCGAGGGTGGACGCACTGCGACTCGAGGAGTAGAATGCTGGCCTTGCTTTTGGAGTTGGATGCGGTGTGGTGTAATGGGTAGAGCTTTTGGTTGTCTGCGTCCCTCTTCCGCCACGTCCCCGCTTGTCAATTCTTCCATCTTTTTTATCTACCTACATTTCTGCTTCATGTATCTCCCGAATATCGTTTCTCTCTGGATGAATGCTTCAAACAAACATCGAATGCTAGCACATATACCGGAAGCTCCGATTCTCTGCATCGGCGATCAGTAGAGGTCTTTTTTTCTTCCTGAATTCGCGCTTACCCAAATCAGTCTTGTCGGTCGCCCCCGCCTCCTTGTTTATTGCGTCGTTCTCCTCGTCAGATATACCTAATGCAAGAATGAACGCGGCACCAAGGGTCTAGGACCGACCACCTCACCAGCTGCCGCTTGTGCCTTGTCCCGGCGAGCGTTCTCGAAGTTGTAGTAGACCTTCCACGCAACAGTGACGAGTATTTGCTTGCGAGTAGAATGATTCAAGTAAGCGACCTGGCGTGAATTCGTGCGGCGGCACGTACGACGCCGAACACGACTGAGATCACCGTCAGCCCCTTCAAATACCGCGGGGCATCGCCTGCGCGGAAAATCTGGGCGGCGTTCAAGATGTTAGTATTAGCACTGTAGGTTGCGGTGAATCGAACCTGAGTGCCGATCATCTGCCCGGCGCAGTACGAGATAAAGGTCGAGCCGCCAATGACCGTCTTCTTCGTTCGCCCAGCGAGGTTTAGGGGAATCAGCGTCCACGCTGTTCGTCGTTGTCCCTTTATGTACCACAGGAGCAGAGAAGGACGCACCGAGGAAGGTCGGGACGGTGAACGTCGCGGTCATATTATAGAGCCCCCACTTGACCCACTTGTCCGTCGCGTCCGGGAGCAGCCCGATGGCGAGCAGCCCGACGAACGGGGGCAGCACGCTGAACGCCATCAGCGGGAAACGCGCCGCGGGGAGTTTCTGGATCACGAGCGCGACGAAGAGGAACCAGGCGAGGGCTATGGCCGAGTTCGGGAGCGCGTATAATATCGTTTCTAGATTCGTGAATCCGAACGAGACATAACTAGCGAGATAATCGTGAGAAGGGCTGCGGGTGGGAAGGGCGAATATCACTATGTACACCAGGGGTCCCAAAAGTTCGCCAGGCTGCCGCTGGGAATCGTGGCGATGATCTTGAGAATAGTGATTAGTTTTCCAAATATTCTGGGTCTCGACAGGAACTTGCGTTAAAAAAGAAGAAAAGCCAGATTTGCGGGTCGACGAAACATTCCTTGACCTGGTTCCAATTCCACTCCCTCTGACCTCCGTCGCCGTTTCCGTTCAGTGAAATTCGATCCCGCGCAGCCTGTTTCTGGTCTGCCGACAGCCACCGAACCTCCTCCGGCGTGCCCAACAATGCTAAAAGAACAAAACCGTGGCTTGGTGCGCAATCAGCCACAGTTGGCTACTGGAGATGAAATGATCTTACGCCACAGTGCAGCCGCCCAGGAACCTTTCATGATATGAATGAGGGCCAAGCACGACATGAACGCACAATCAGGTCTTACAAATTAATGACCCGCCATGCTGCCAGCCCGCCCGAATCTTGAGCGTGTTTGGCAAGCGCGTAGATTACCAGGCCGAAAAAGGAGGAGAAGACCGTGTTCATGGCCATCCACAATAACGTTCGCGATGTCATTTCCGGCCGTTTATACCAGCTCGCGACTATCATGAGGAATCCAGGAGTGATCGCTGACTCGGAGGCACCGAGGAGGAACCTGACGGTGTCAGATATGGCTCTTAGAATTAGAGCACGTCGCAAACCTGACGGCCGCGAGCTGGGCAAAGTTGTTGCATGCACCAAGGCACATAACGAGGGCTCCCCACACAACTGCGCGATATTATATAGGGACCCGTTACGGCCATTGAACACGCACTGCAAGTAATGGAAAGAAATCGGCCAAGAGGGAACCGTTGGAGGGCAAATGACATCGGGAGCTACTTCGCGTAAACATAGCTACCTTTCAATGAAAAAAAAAAAACGAAATCGCACTTCAGCTAACATGTATCCGAGATAAAAGATGGTTGAGAGCCATGCGTATTGCTGCCCTACAAGATGAGTGTCTGCCCGCAGTCCGAAAACCACTCCAGACGACAGGGACGTCTTGTCGCTGTACTAGACAGATTCCAGCAATTTATTAAAGTGCGCTTCGAAATGAACCTTGGCCTACTTGCAAGCCGTACGTGATGCAAAGCAGCGGCATCAGATAGCAGTCAATCCGTCTGAGCAGAAGCCTATCGTCTTCGGGGCTCAAACTTTGATGATCTAAGGCAGAGTTCCTTCTATCCTCGAGCTCTACCTTTTCATCGGTCGGGCTGGAGGTCATAGTTGCAAGCCAAGAGAAGGTGTAGACATTCGCTTAGTTTGTGCTTCTATCTCCGTTTCGGTCGGCTGATCTGTGAGCCCAACGGATGGACGATAAGTAAGAATCCACCGCACGCGGACAGCCAGTCTCCCTGTCACTTGCGCGAGTACGCAAGCATTCAAATCAGGGAAGCTGCTGAGAATTCATCATTAGGTGGTAATACATTTAGTCTGCGGTGGACAATCATGTCTGCGCGGTCGCAGTAGCAGGCAGACGAGGCGGAGGGCGAGTAGGGGCCAACGGAGAGTAAACTGGGGAGAAATGTAGCCAGATCAAATATCCCAAAAATATCGATGACATACCTGTTTCCCCACGATATGTCAACCCGTTGTCGTCCAGAATATTTTTTAGCTTGGCGCCAACCTTCCTCACTCCCTCTCTGCATTCCTCTAAACCCCTCCAAGTCCCCGCCGCCGTCCAACATTCTGTACGATGTCCTTTAGCAAACCATCCCACTTGAATTCCGTGCGGGAAGGAACCCACCTGAGCACGCCTGGAAGGGTCGATTCACACAGGCCCGCCACAAACGGGAAGAAAAAAACGTGACCTACTTTGGAAGCAGCGTTGACTGTCTCTATTTCCAGTTCCTCGCGCGCGTGTAGTGCGACCAGGAGGTCAACGAGTCGATTGAGGCCGACAAACCAGGTTGTGGACCCTGCATGTGCATCTGTATTCGTGCTCGTGTCTGTGACGAGGTACGACGAGGCCAAAGCGAGGGCTGTTCGGAGAACCTCCTGGTCAAGAGTCCGAGAGGGAGTAGTGTTGGTGCTGGACTTGATCGCTTCGAGGACAAAACGGGAAAAGTCGGTGGGCTACAAGAATGAGTACAGTTCGGTGGGGCGGTTAGGGACGTACAGGCTGCTTTGGTGTCTCGGCCATGGGTCGACGTTGAGACGAAGAGTAGCTACATTGCCTAACCGGCAGGCACCAATAAATTAGCTAAAGAAGTCTAATTGATAGCGGACTTTGCCGGACTCCCACCTCAGTGGTTGAAGCGCGGGATAGCTCGCGCACATCGACATAAATGCGGCGACGCGATCTAAGGCCTGAGGGACGATGTCGGTCGAGACTGGTGGAAATCCAACAGGAAGAGATCGTCTTTAAGGTCTTGCTTTGCGCTTACGAGAGGCCGGATCACGTCCCCATTTTGCCCCAAATATACCCCAACTTGAAGCTACTTGACTTAGCTAGTAGCTTGAAGTTGCTGGTAAGAGGTCGATCATGTAGGAGGAGGAGGAGAGGGTACCCGCAGCGGTAAACAAGCTCCTTCCCGATCCGGGCAATCCCGCCTGGAAAAGGCAACTCCCATCTATTCCATCCAGGAGTGCTCATCCAAACCATTTCCTTATGTTGTATTGGGCTCCTTAACGTGTCGCGCACTCACTGTAACGATTGACAGAAAGCATTTGTGGCGGACACATTTACGAGCAAGAACAGGCAAGAATTAGAGCAAGAGGTGCCGTACCCGAAATGCCGAGTGATGCCGAGTGATGCCGTTGATCTCGATCAGAGTCCACGACCACCAGAGATCAATCACCTCTTGGTTGGTCTCTCTCGACAGACTCCCTCGCTCGTTCTGAACGCTTCAGCCATGGCTGCATTGACTCAGTTCCTCGCGGCACTCACTCCGGCTCCGTTTGTCAACCCCGAACATTTCGACGGTCTGGAGGTGAGCCCTATGTCCTACACAATGGATCGCCTTCTAATACCAACACAGTTTCGCTGGAAATTCTTCGTTTTCAGACCAGCGCGTAAGCTCCTAATACATCCCCGACACAGATAATAACCCAAATCGTCGATAATAAGTCCTGCAAACCGAGGCTTTTCTCCTGTTAGGTTTGCTATCTTATGTAGCTTTCTTTTTTCTGGGTCAATGGAGGAACACTAGGAAAGCTACCAAGTGGTTCGTATCATGCATGTGGCGCGATCTCATCTCTCATAAACGCGTCGCAGGTTGGACGCGCATTTACCTATCCTTGAGCAACAATTTTCAAAACCCAAACACTGGGTACAAGACGGTTATTCCGATTTCTTCAACTTTTCAACGGGCAGGCGCAACGTCGCCTCTTTGCATGTCATTTTCGCGCTTAGGCCCCGCCATGATTTCTTCCAATGGGCTTTCCAGACCCTGAGGACATTTGTTGATCTCCAATACCGGCCCAAGGACAGTCTCCAGCTCGACTTTAGGCTCCTCCCCGGCACACTTTCGCATGACTTTGTGTGGGGAATTGTTTCCAAGGATGAATTATTGTCATTCAAGGACGACCGCTGGGACTTGGTTAGCTCTTTCCGTATCCTTGTAGCTGTTTCCTGACTTGGAAAAGACATTTACCAAAACGTCAGAAAACCCATCTCTCCCCTCGAAATTCTCAGTCATGTCTGGTAGGCTTCTCCATACCGCATGCGACTCAGATCTCACATTCATGTAGAATTCGCCGACGTTACCGACGGTGTCTTGAAGGCCTTCCCCATGGCCAAAGTTCTCGACGATCTTAAAATTGCGCCGTATTTCCGCTCGCTTTCAGTGAGTCGCTTTAATATCTAGAACCTCCGCAACTGAGAGCGGCAAAGATTACGGACCAACCGCGCGACCGTCCGACAAAGCCTCTGTCGGCCAGTCAGTACGAAAAACACGTTATTCTCAGCTTAAGCGTGCCCTCTGCTTCACGCGCTGCTGACACTGCCGGAATCGTTGCTGCGCTATTCCCCTTTATCGACTCGCTGTCCAAGGTCGTGCTCCGTCCCGAAACCAAAACTAAACTCAAGAAAGTGAGAGATGAGATTGAGAAGAGTATCAAAATCGAGTCGGAGAAGGACAAGAAGGAGGAGGTGCGTCCAGGTTCATAAGCCAAAACAATTTCTCACCCATGTACGCAGGAGGCCGAGGCATTAGAAGTCAAAAAGGCTGCAAAGCGCAAAGCGGAAGAAGAGCGCATCGCGAAACTCAGTGCTTCAGACCAGAAAAAGGTACGCTGCCATCCTCGCCCGATGGAATCGGTTCATTTATCGGTGCATACACTAGATCCTCGAGAGGGAACGCAAGCGTTCTATTAGGAAGCAGCAGGGCAAAGTAACGGCCAAAAAATAACGGATTTATTTTTATTGCAATTAATATATTAAGGTTAAATGGATGGGCGAGATCCGGGTGTGGGTGTGGGAATAAGGGTTCGCCCGTCCATTGGTTCGACGGGCTCCCCGGTCTTGTTCTCGCTGCTCGCTTTCGCCATGGCCTTGGCTTCAGCGTTAGGCTGTGTCGCGCCCCATTTCGCCCCCCAGCTTGTGAAGAAGCGCAGGAGCCACATCGGCCGCATGCTAGGATGCTCGACAACCTCCTCCTCGTCCTCCGTGGGTGGCAGGCGGAATCCATCCATGTCCACAACGCTTTCCTCCTCTGCCTCGCTCTCTGTGCGGCCCAGATAGTCCACGAGGCGTTCCTGGCCGTCGAGCGTCCACTGGAGGCGATTGAAGCGGCCGTGGGCACCGTGCTTTCCTGGCGGCAATCGTCGGCCCCCCATGCCGAAAACCTTGTCCCGCAACGCAAAGGTCGAGTGCCGCGGAGGACTAGCTATGTGCCAAAGATCAGGGACGAGAAACTGCTGCGTCTCATACGAGATTGTGTTCTGCGCCTGTAAGATCTTGTCAGCCTTAGAAGCTTCGACGTCGATGTCGGCAATCGCTTTAGTCTCTCGCTCGACCTCCGCCAGTGCCCGGACATGTGTCTGGTAATCCTCCCGAAGTCGAGTGTTTGTTTCAGAGAGGGACGCTGTGATGACCTGGAGTAAGATTTCAGTAGAGTAAAAATGATAATGAATGGGTCTACTCGCCTGAATGCAGGCCAAAACATTCTTGAGATGCTCCTCTCTTCGCGTCATTATAAGGACCTGCCCGCAAAGCGCAACATCGATCCGCATACGTTCGAGACTGAGGACTTTCAGATCTTTGAAAGACTTGGGGTCTTGGTGCCAGCTGCGACGCCTGCAAAGAGATTATAAACTGGTTGATAAAATAATTGAACGTGCCCACCGTCGAGGTCCAAACATGGCTGGCCGCCGTTTGGGCGGCGGCAACGGCGCTGCGTCACTGAGATAACCAGCTCCATCGCTAGGTTCCTCGTACACGTACAATACCTCTTCCTCGTCCCCCAGCGCACTGCCCCGTGCCAGTCGGCTGCCTGTGCGCGAACGCGCTCGGCGATGGCGGTCACTGATTAGGCTGTTCTCCTCGCCGGTCATGCTGTCCTCACTCTCCTCGGCGTCCAAGATCTCACGCGCACTGACAGGGTCCGACCAACTAGACACACGGGTTTGATTCAGGCGTGTGCCCCAGGGACGTTTGTGGTTGAACGCGCTGAGCTTGCGGTCGTACTCCTCCGTATTGAGGTTCGCTGCAGAGCTCGCTGCCGACCGAATACCCTCGAACTGCTTCGCGGTACGGGGTTCATCGGCTAAGGAAGGTCGAGGTATGAGAACTTGAGAAACAAAAAAGAGGAGCAAGCTGACCTCCGATAGGTGACACCTGCCCGCTGCTCAGATCCTCTTCACCAGGCTCCACGTCCCTAGACAACATGTAAAAAGTAATAAACGGTGGGACGAAGGTGCAACGCACCCCCGCGCAAACGTCAGTGGTGCTAAGAGCTCGTGCTGCAGAGGAATCGGCGGGCGCTTCCTTAGCAGTGTTGGACCTTGCGGGTCATCGAACGAGTCGCGACCCGACGACAAGTCGACACTCGGGTGCCCCTTCTTCCGGCTAAGCCTGGCTGGGGATAAATCTACCGAAGAGGAAGTAAAGCACAGATCATACCGTGTCCACGACTCAAATTTCTTCTGCACGCGTCCGCCCCACTTGTCTGGCCCGCCACCCTCTTCCTCCGTGGAGCGGCCGTCCTTGTCGCCCTTTGGCACGCGCAGATCCGTCTCCTCGGTGTCGCCATCGCTCACCACAACAGGCGCCCACCGGTCCTTGCCGCGATCGCGGTCCAGTGTACCCCCTACGTCCCGCTTGACGGGCGTAGGCGCAAAGGCCGTCCCGTCGAGCTCCCTCTCGCGCAGTTTGACGACGCCCCACACAAGCCCGCTCCACAGTCCTCGTATGCACCCCGCTATGCCTGTCACTATCGCAGTGTCCTTCTCCCGCTCCTTCTCCTTCCCACGACCAACCCCTCCCTCAGGCTCACCCTCACCCACACGGCCCTCCTTCTCCTTTGTCTTACCCTTCGTCTTGGTCTTTCCCTTGTCCTTCCCGCGTCCAACGACGATACGAACAAACGCCTCGAGATCTATGCTCGGCTCCAGAACACTTGCAGCTCCGCCCGTCCCGCCGCCGCCAACGTTCAGCCCCACAAGACTGCCAATGCCTGTGAGGATCTGTCCCCCACCCCCGTCCGCCGCGCCGACGTCCGCGCCCTCCCCGCCGCTGGCACCGTCGCTCCCCTCGCCATCAAGCCTCAAAAGCGCGCGCGCACCGCGACTCCGGCGTCGCTCACCCGCACGGGCCTTATCCGAATACGCGGCGCTCACTACGTCAACGAGCGTACGCGTGAGCACGACGGTGGGGGGCGCAGGCTTGGGTATGCCGGCGCTCAACGCAAGTGTAGATGCGCTAGGCGTAGGCGGGAGCGAGTGCCCATGCGCGTGGAGATGGAACGGGAAGCCGGGCGTAGCAGGCGTAGACGCAGTCCCAGCGCCGCCTGTGCTTGTAGCTGAGTTGGTGTACGCGCCAAGCGCGACGAGGAAGGCGTGTGGTCGCAGGAAGGGGTCTTTCGGTGTTACCTAGGGCGAATTAGTATAAGGCGTTGTAGGAGACGTGAGTGAACGCACATGCCCGAATCCCATCAACGCGAGCTTGTTTCGCGTCGCGAGCACGAGGCTGAGCAGTGCGCACACGACGGCGGGGTCCGCGATGCGCTCCGTCGCCTAAAAATGTAAATTACGTTGTTGCGCTAACTTGGCGAACGCGCACCTCGATATTGACACACTGCTCCCCGACATCGGTGACCCATGTACCGAGCCCCTCGACCGTCTTGTCGCACAGCAGCCCATCAAGTGCTCGGGGGTCCGCAGGGAACATCCCGAATATCGCGAGCCCCGCCTGGAGCAGACGCACGAGCTCGAGAACACTCGCACTGAATGTCGCGCGGTCCCCGCGCGTTTTGCCCTTTGATGTGTGACGACCACCGGGTGTGGCGGAAGGCGACAGCAGGCCGTAGGGCACCGTGAAGGTGGGTGTCGGCGGTGTGATGTGAAGCGAGGTCGGGGGCCGGCGCGGGCGAGTGGGAGAGGGGGCGGCGTTAATGTCCTCCGAGCGATGGCTGGGGGGCGAGATGGAGAGGCGCGGACGGTGTTTGGCAGGGGAGGGCTGAGGTGTCGGCACGGGGCTCCCTGGCGGGGCAGCCGCGACAGGAGAGGTGGCACCGGCCGGCGAGACGATCGTGTCGGGGAGGTGGTAGGTCGCAATGAAGCGGTCCTTGGTTGTGTCGCTGCGGGGCGGTCGACGTCCAAGATGAATGGAGGCGCGTGAAATACACACACCTAGGCTCCTCAAGAGTGAGAGCGCTACGGCCGCTGCAGCCCATGCGTAGGAGGTTTATGTTGGTGTAAAGCTCGTCGCGGGCGAGTAGAAAGTCGCCGGAAGGGATATGTACAATGGTATAGTCGGAGCGAAAGTGGGCGAGGGACGTGGCAAGGACGACGCCATGGGGTGTCTGCGATGGGTGAGGGTGGGGCGCGTGCGCAGGGCAAAATACGGACCTCCCGTGGACGCGCATCGCGACGGAGATGGAGAATGGCTTTGTCCCACTCTGCAGTGGCCTCTGCGGGAGTCAGGGATGACGACGGGCGAAGGGCAGTAACGACGATCTGCGCATGTGAGGGCTAGGCTGAGGAATGGGATTGGGACGTACCTTGTGAGCTGGGTCGCCGGTGTAGACGGTGAGGACGGTGACAGGGCGGTCGCGCTCTACGATCCTGGGCTCATGAGGGGTGTGGGGAGGGAGTCGTGGGCTGCATACCACTTCTGTACGGCGTATATCTGGTATCCCTCGAGCTCGAGGCGGTCGGTAACGATGTCAAAGTGCAGCGGGAGGCCGATCCAGTCGTTGGCGGTATCGGTGGGGCTGGCTGGGCGCGGGAGGGGGCCGGTGATATCGACGGAGGCGCGGGCGAGCTTGGAGCGGGTGCGCTGGTGGGACAGCGGAGCAGCCGAGCGAGACTGCGGCTGCCGTACAGTGGGCAGGAGCAGAGTGGGCATGGTCCAAGCGAGTATTATCAGCTTATGTCATCATTCAAGGAAGCAGATGCAACGTTCAACGCTGGCTCTACACTAGATTACATGATATATCTAGAATGCATGAGAGGAGACTGAGAAGCGCTTGAAGGTATAGCTGTTGGTGTGTGAGTAACAGAAATGCACCCTGCCAATGCCCATACCCAAGGAAAGCAAGGTCTTTGTTGGCCGCTCCGCCGGCATCCACCGGAGCTTCTTCCGGGACTTGGTCCAGCTCGTTCGTAGGGAAGTAACTGATTTCTCTTATTGCTGTATGCGGAAGGGAAAAATAGAGGTGCATACCTAGTATCCGTAATAGACCTGGGCAAAGAGTCAATTGCGGCATCCGGAGGAGAAAAACAGTATTCGTCACCTCAGGTGTGGTACGAAGGGTGCATCGATGTTACGTAGAGTGGTCCAATCGACACCTTAACAGAGGAAATAAGCGTCGACGGGCGGCGCCATAAAAATCTTTCGCACCATAGAAGAACGGATGCTTCTTGATTTCCTGGATGTTCATCCGCCGGTCGGCAGAGGTGACTAGGCTAACCCCAAAGCTGAACATGGGTGCGGAGACATGCCTAGCCGAGGACATACCGGCGAACTAGATCTTCAGCCTGTTTGCTAAGGTGGACGTCATCTGGAAATGCCAGATGGTACTGCCACTGCATGATCTTCTGGTACGTGTCGTGCGTGGATTCCGAGCAGAAGGGCGGGTAGCCAACCAGACACTCGAACGCGATGGCGCCTAATGACCACCAGTCACACTCTTTTCCGTATCCTTTCTGTTGGAACCAAATGAATACAGCTCACTAGAGGCATTAAAAAAAAAACCTGTTGGAAGATCTCCGGGGCAATGTAATCGGGTGTGCCGACAGTGGAATATGCCTAAAGGTCCTCAGATACGGTGGACGGAGTGGCGGAAATGACAAGTACCAGCTTCCGCCGGTTGGCCTTCCACGTTTGAATTGCCTCGCTGGTCATTGTAAGGTTTATAGAGTTGACCATGACACTGTTTCGGGATGCCTGAGCCGGTGCTTGACCGTTGTTTTCCAGTAACCGTTGGTAATAGTTGGCATCATGGTGTTTCTTAAAACCGGTGGAGAGCCCGAAGTCGCTTAATTTGACATGCCCATTTTTGTCACTGAACAAGAGTTACGGGCATTCACTCGGCTCCATAGGCGTGTCAAACTCACATGAGAATATTGTCAGGTTTGATGTCGCTGCATTTAACGTAAACGGCCGAACAGTACATTGAAAGTTTGCATACCGATGAATAAAACCAAGCTGGTGTACTGCATCAATCGCCAGGACACATTCTGCCATATAGAATCTAGTGACGTCCTCAGAAAAGGTGTCATATTTTATTAACATGGTCATCAAGTCGCCCCCGGGTAAGAATTCCATGATTAGGTCTATGGTGGGCATGGCAGATCATTTTTCAGCGCGGTGAGTTGGAAATTAGGTTTTGCTTACAGAGGTAAGATGGATCTTGGAAGCTGTAATACAGCTGTACAATCCCTGGACATGAAATGAGCGTCAATGATATCGCGATCGACAGTAACGCACAATCTGATGCAGATTCGGCGAGAACGTCGCGCTCAGCACGTACGTGCGCCAGCTGAGACGAATTAAACAGTTGGAAGAGATTCAATAATAACAAACGACCCAACGAACCTGATCTTTTTTCAGCATTTCCTCTTTCTTGAGCGTTTTCATTGCATATATCTTGCCGGTGTCTGTCTTCTGAACGAGCCGCACCTGAAGGAATAGTCAAGGAAAAAGGCGAAGAGATCGAGGGGGAGCCGCGCGCACCTCACCGAATGCCCCTTTCCCTGTTACAACGGCTTGAAAAAAAGTGTAAAAGGTCAATTTCACACAACGGACCTATAACCTTGACTGTTCTAAAATTGTCCAAGCCTAGTTTCGTACGACGCAGGCGAAGGAAAGTCTGTACAAATTAGACTTCGCTTGGACCCGATGCCTGGAACTCACCGATTCCTTCTTGCCGTGCTGCAGCAACTGGCGCTGCTTCCGCTCCTCCGACATCATGGTATCGCCCTGAAGTCGGCGCTCCAGTTCGACGCGTCTAACTCTGATGTTAGCTCAGCAGGCGCACAAAAAGACTGAGGTCACCTTGTATTTCGTTCTATAGCGGAATCTACTGCAACTTTGTAGTAGTGCTCAAGTTTCATTTGGGCCCCTTTCGCCCGAGGCAAAATCTCGTCCGAAAACCCAGTGGTAGAGCGGTCAAAATATACATAGTCGGCGGGTTTATTCCCTGAAGGAGTTGCGGGAGGTTGCATGGGTTGCCGGGACGAGGAAGACGGAAAGCTCGAGGTCGATGGGCTGCGGGCAGGCCCGTTCCGGGGCGTTGCCATCCTGAGATAAGTCGGTATCCAGCCAAAGTTTCACGATCCGTAGGACGTGGATGTACAAGGAAGGACGAGACAAAAGTTGGTTGAGAGTTCAGAACTGAAAGTAAAACTGAAAGCAATAATTGCTGCCGCTCGCCGCAACCCGGTGACACATGCCTCATCACGTCAAGCTATCACAACGCCCTCTCTCTCTTCTCGACACTCGATTATAATGTACAAGTACTAAGCTAGCATACTCAAGACGACGGCATATGGATCGTACAGCAACCGGCCCGAAGGTCAAGACCCCCACCGAACATGACGGCCACTACTGGGAGAGTTATTCGAAGGCTGGCCGGGGTGGCTGAATCCCAGGTCAAGCGCAAGTCATAAACGAAGATGGATCTCATGAATACCTATCGGTAGCGCGAGGATGTGGGCGCGTCAAATAGCCTGACACGGCAGGGCTATGCAAGGTTCAATCGCGGTACATGCAACTAAAAACTGGTGCTTACTTGTAGAATGAATTTGCGTCAACAGTAGCTACCTGAGATATACGATCTGCGGGCACTGTTGCTATTTTGTTCATCGTCGCTGGTGTTTGGAAGTGACCACCACCTCGTCCATCCTGCAGGGGAATCGGCGGCGGGGCTGGTCGCCCCAGATACTTCTGGTGCGACGAGAGGGGTGAAGGGGCAAGTTCAGCTTCGCGATGCCGAAACTGTGCATTTGGGACGTTCGGATCCCATCTACTAGACGGTCGTCCGTCGAGACTAGGAGGCTTCCATGGTCGTTCAATCACGGTCGATTGGGATTTTTTGTGTACTCGTAAGGGAGAGACTGTCCCAGGCTTAAAGCTAGAACTTTCTCCACCAGGGGTACGCGGTAACGGTCTCGGAAAAGAGTCCCTGCCCTGCGCCTTTTTGGACGCAGTCAGAGTTTCGCTCCCATCCAGTGGCGCCGGATAAATATTAAGGGAACCCATTGGCCGTTTGTATTCTTTACTGTAGGCAGGTGGTGGCGAGTTGTCCATACGGCCCTCTAATGGTGGGGATACGTCGTACAGGTGAAGGGGGGGACGGAGAGTCTTAATCAAGGCACTGCAATCTCCGAGCTATCCATTCCGTTTGAGCGCCCGTGCACACAAGGTCATCGGGCATGTCGACCAATTATAGGATCCGATACCGGGATGCTGAGGATTGCATGAATTTCTTGGCACAGCAACAGCTGGGCTTTAAGAGAAAGTTCAGAACCGTACACAGAGGCCGCATATATAATAGAAACGTTCGAACAATTGTCGTCATCAGCCAAAAGGGACTGGAGTCGACATCAGCTCTCATTGCCTGGGAAGATTTTTGAAAGAAGTTCAAGGGCGATCAAAAGAATCCTGCCCTGATGAGCGCTCGATACAGTCCAGTGCGGCCGGGGCCGTCGCTAAAAACAAGTTGAAAACAATAATGATACATGGAGGCTGAAGCACTGAAGGCCTCTCAGAACCTCCGTTACACCTCGATTCCCTCTAAGTTGGTGCCCTGAATAATTAATTACCAAGAGTGTTCTAGTAAATGGATCCGAGAACTCACCAGCTTTGGCAGTCGTAGATACACATCGGTGCCTGGCAAAGTATTGGAGGGGACGCTTAAAGTCAAAAGACCACTCACCCCATCCATCCAATGGCACGAGCTCTAAACTTCCCCCAAAGTACGTTGCGAAAATATTGCTCATCGGAAGCCCGATTCCAATTCTCGGATGAGGGCCCATCCCAGCCTTCAGCTCAGGGTCACTATCCACATCGGGGTAGTTTCCACTAGCCAAATTCTGCTGCCATCGTCCCACTTGCTCGGCCACAGTCGCTCGCATGCCATGCGGGCTGGAACTGACTGTCCGGAGAGCCCCAATGCGAGAGTTTTGCAGACGTGTAGCGTTGCGGACGTGGGAGAAGGAGAAAAGGTCCGATGGTGTCTTGACCAACGTGTCAGACAAGCCGCCACCTTTGCGCCTGTCAGAGACTACCCGCAGAGTTCGTCTCATAGAATACCTTGGTCTGATATCCGTACACCAATATCATTGGCACCCGCGACAATTGTCGCTCGGATGGGAGGGATAGACGATGCACCACGATGATGCAATGTAGTAGCCCGCATTGCCTATGATGACAAGTCAGGATACATCCACGAAGGGACCAGACGCGGATACATTTTTCAAGAGCTCGAATATTATGTATCTGCAAGAATGTGTCAGCAAGTAAGTTTCCGTTGCAAAAGATGGCGCAACTCGAGGTGTTCCTTTATGTACGCAAACTGAGTTTCTAAATGTCCATCCACGACTATTTCAGGCCAGCCATTACCCCGCTCCCGCAACAAGGCTCCACATTTATCAATGCATCGCTTGACATTTAAACCCGTGAATATTATACCCACATGGGGCTCTTCAAGATTTGTCTGCTTGCCGGAATGCATTTCCGACAGAGATGTGTGGTGCTCGGCCAGCACCCTTCTCGAGATTCTCGAGACAAGCATTCTTCGCATAAACGAATCCAGGTCATCAGGGGAAAGATGAGGACTGGCCAGAGAGAGCCCGAGGGAAAGGCTGGGTATAACCGTTGAGCTAAAGACCCGGCCTCAATGAAAATTTTAAAACGTGTTCAGGAAACACTGAACTGTTCGCGTAAAATGCCAGAAAGGAATTGACAAAACGCGGCGTTGTCTTGTAAAGTGTTGATGGGAGGGTAGCGCCTGAACCTTTCAGGACGTTGAAGATCAACAACTACATTTCATACGGAAGGTTCACACTTTTCAAACGCAGACCAGTAGAGCTGGGTATGCGTTAGCAAGATTTCAGTGGCCTGGCGAAACACGAACTTCATAAACCTTTGCAACTTGCTCCTGGGTAACTACCTACGAAAAGTCAGGACTGGACTGTGGAGCAAACGTATATTAACGAACGATGAAGGGCAGCTTCTGCATATCACGCAGTCTGTGTGCTATCCTGTGCTCATGTTGAATCTCGGGGGGAAGATGGAAGAACCGTAGTACCGGACGGGCAGCTCAGTTCTGACATAGTTTGCGCTCTTCACCGGGATCAGTAGAGCCGATCGTTCTTTCAGTTGATGCAAACCTTGATGAGTCGATCCTGGTCCATAGCCCGTCCGAAGAATATCTATGATTCGGTTGTAAACGTGCTATGACACACGGCGGTATGGCTCACCAATTGGCGTAGGGTCAGGCGGTTGGCCTCTTTCGCGGCGTACAGCTCAAGCTGTTTATTTTGGTAAAAGAGTCGATGTTGGCTCAACGCCGTGGACTCATTCCTGGACAGGCTGGGACATCGGGGGGCCGGTCTTGGAACTATCTTGAACATGTTGGAGAGCAGAGACCATTCCCTAAGCGAAGCCAACAGTTGAGAACATGAGTCGAAAGGGCATGCATTGAGAAGCACGGATTTAGCGCCTACTCCGGCCGACTATCGGTCGAAATCGGCTTTCAACTACTTACTTACAATATTGAGTTGCACTACAGTATGCCCTCTGACCGCAAACCACCAATAATCAAGTACGCCGATCTCCGGTCTCTGTTCACCCCCAACCAGTCCTTTCGCCTCAGCACAGCGCCCTCGTCGCCACAGGCATAGATGTCATCATCATCCATCTGCTTCTCGTCTATTTCTCTTTCCTTTTCTTCCGCCTCTTCCTCCTCGCGGTCCCACAGAACATCCTCCCACTGAGTGTCGCTGATCGTTACAGCGACGGTCTTTGCATCACTAATGTTCGGCAGAACAGACGTCAACAGGTTCGATAGCAATTCCGAAGTTCCATCGGCAATCGGAGAATGCAGAACGGGGAGGGGCAGATACTCGGCCTAGCCCTTCAACACGGTGTCGAACCCAAGAGTAAATTTCGCTCACCTCGAGCAGCATGCCCTTGACTGCACCACCCGCTAAGATAACATTTCCGATCCGAACCAGCCAATCGGTCCCAATGGCAAATATGTGGCCCTCTATGCTCAGTTGCTGGCCAGACTGCCCTCTCTGCGGGGCACCGGCGACTGGGGGTCGTACGGAAACCCATCGCGCTTTAAGCTGAGTAAGAAGTTGTTCCAGGGCACCGGGTGGTCGCAAAGTCAGAAACGTGGTTCGATAGTGCGATGGTCGTTGAATGTATGCAGAAGCTTCGCCCGGAGGTGCAGCAGCTAGGACGTCCGCACGACTGGGGGCCAGAGGGTCTTCGACCAGGACAAACACATTTTGTTCCATTGTCAGAGCGCACATCGTTCGCTCTGTAGGCAGCTGAAAGCCAGGAATTTGACCCAGGGTTGAACGATATGAGCGGACAGACAGATTCCAAGGGCCCTTGTATTGTCCGTTGTGGTTTGACAAAATATTCTCTTGGACCAGTTTCAGACCCTGTGCGGGTGCATTTACCCAGCGAGCCAGACTGACGGAACGGATTAGAGAGGACAGCCATGGAGGTGGAAGAACGCACCCTGTGAAGCCCATCGTGATTGATTACCAGTCTCTCTAAGAGAGCAGATAATTCCGTTGAACCTTCGTGCCGCAGGATATTCCTTATCCGACTTGAATATTTAAGTAGCTTGTTGAGCGGCTGCGGTGAAGAGTGTCTGTGACGTGACCGTGTGTGACTCGACGCGTCTCTCTCAAAACCGAACACTGCGCTATGCCGACGAAGCGCAAGGCCAGCAGTCTGGCTGTTGGTGAATCTCCCCAAAAACGCGTAACGAGACTCCACCCGGCGGCCAGCCCGGATGTTTCCTCCGCCGAACGTCCGGTGCTACGACTCACCTCGACGCCCGGCCGACGCGTCACGACGTACAGTGGCAGGACGCGGCGCTCAATTGTAGCTGAGCAGGAGGTGGTTCCGGAGAGTGTGCTTCCGGATAGGTCCCTGGAGAGCGAGGACGAGCTCACCCTGCGGTCCAGCAGAACACGCTCTGGGAAAGTTCGTCGAAACGACGACCCTTCAGATACGAAGCTCGCGTATCCCAGGGCTCCAGTTAACTTGGACGACTCAGAAGATGATATACCCACTCCGCCACCTTCCCCCACCAAAAGAAAAAGGGGCAGGCCCGCCAAATCGTCTCCCACCAAACCGTCCCCCGTCAAATCTTCCCCTGCAAAGAGACGTCTGGGCAGGAATAGATCTCCGTCCCCTGTTCCTGACTCGGAGTTAGAGAGCCGAGATCCTTCACCACCTATCGCCTCCTCCAGCCGCCGCCCTTCATCTCCCCCGGAACCTGTATCGTCAGCAGAAGGAGAGCGCGTACCCCTACCCCTTACTGCTGAGATTTCCGACTCTCGCGCTTCGGCGAACAGTGTCTCGCAGTACTGCTTGAATGCCCAGAAACGCGAAATCCTCCGTAGTGTTCATAATCCCCCCGACCTGGTCAACGAGGAAGAGGATTCCGCAAATGATATTGCCGTTAGACAGCTCAGTGATTTACTGAAGGGGACGATAGTCCGAGGAGAAGGAAACAGTTGTTTGGTCCTTGGACCTAGAGGCAGTGGCAAGACCAAGGTCAGTCTCTGTTCGCATTGTTTTCTGGGAGGAATATTTAATCATTGGTCCAAGGTCATTGAAAAATGCATCTCGGATCTTTCAGAGTGTCCGATTGTCATTCGACTATGTGGTTGGTCTCAGCAATCTGACCGCCTCGCTATGCGCGAAATCGCATACCAGCTGAGTCAACAAACAGGAAGATCGTTTCTTGCCGCTCCCGATGAAGAGCCAACGGACGCGGAGCAGCCGAATGAAGAGTCCAACCCTTTCCTCGACACACCCAATCCCGTTACGATGTCTCTCCCTCCTGCGACGCATCTCCCTGCCCTTATCTCCCTCCTCCCCACACTCTCACGGCCCACGGTCGTCATCCTCGATGCGTTTGACTTGTTTGCGCAACATCCCCGCCAGTCCTTGCTCTATTGTCTGCTAGACACCGTCCAGAGTTGCCGCGCTGGGGCCAGCAGCAAAGGTATTGCAGTCATCGGGATGACTGCGCGCGTCGATACCCTTAATCTCTTGGAGAAAAGAGTCAAGAGTCGTTTCTCGGGGCGGATGTTGAGAACTGGCCCCCCGTCACAGTCGCAGGGTTGGGTGCAGTTGGCCCGGGGCATTTTGTGCTCGAGGATAAAAAGCAACCGGGAGCTAGACAAAACTGGCGACTGGCAACAGCAGTGGGAGGCTAGTGTTCACTCTTTTTTGGACGATGAGGCAACAATATCGGTTCTTAATGAATCGTTCAGCGTCACGAAGGATGCGAGAGTGTTGGCGCGGTTGCTAGTGAGTTTCTTTACGTCCAGACTGCTCGCTCTTTCTGGCTCATCGGACTCTGTAGACCTCTGTCATTCTCCAACTAACCCCATCATCGCCATTCCCCACCTCGAACCTGCTGGTCTCCGCCGCGGCAACTCAGCGCTCTCGACTTCGATTCTCTATGCTCCATAGCAAGTATTCCCCTCATTTATCTCTTTGATTGAACTAAAATATCAACATCCATAGCCCTTCCTTACCCCTCCATCTGTCTACTCATAGCTTGCGCTCACGCCGAAATTGCTGGGCACCCCGTGTTTACATTTGAGATGCTCTACGAGAAGGTTCGGGATCAAATTCGGGCTTCGACCTCCGCGCCCGTCGAGTTCAATGGCAACAGTATTGGCATGCCGAAGTGCCCACGGCCAGTGCTGATGAGCGTGAGCGGAGGTCACACGTCCCGATACACAGTCTGATTCCTTACCCCAGGCTTTCGAAAGTCTAGTGTCTGCTAGAATCCTCGCACCTACCGCCGCTCCCGCAGCAAGCGTTGCAAAGGAATTCATCAAGTTTCGAGCACTAGTTGGCAGAGAAGATGTGAAGAAGGCCGTCCAGACGAGAAACGACATTAATTTGAACAAGTGGCTATTGAAGGCGACATAATATTGTCGATGTTCGTGTACTTGTAGAGACAAACGGGTGTGAATTGATAAGCTACAGTGGTGATGTGCATGTGGGTATAGAATGTCCTGGGTATAATGTTCAACCTGAGTCAGGGTCGGACTGAATCAGCTTTACATGGATTGTTGCTGGAAGAGGAAAGAGTGAGCGTCGAGCTAGATTTTAGTATATGGACGTACTCTAGAATCTATACATATAGGCCGTTACTTGGGTTGAGAGTCATGCGACAATAAGGCACTCACTGACACGCCAAAAAGAATGATACAAAAGGACGCGATATGGGACCGTCACCAAGCTAATCCAACGATCTCGCTACTGGGTGTAGATTAGCATCGAATTGCAATCAAAGAGATAGCCATACCGCTCCGTACTCTCTTCTTCCCAAAATGATACCAAATTCGTTGAATCGTCAGCATGGTAGGACCCGAAGGATTCGCTGGTGAAAATGTCCAGGCCAAGCAAACCTATGTCAACCTCGGTCGATCGAGCTGATTTATCGCTTTCCGACTCGACGAATCCAGACGACTCCTCAGTTCTACGAGCACCAAATCCTCGAGCACTCTTAGTCGGCTTGATGCCCGATTCTTGGAGCATCGTTTTGAAATTCTGGCTCATGAAAACCCTGCTTGGGTCCCACTCGTTCGTCTCTTCCACAAGCTCCCGGATAATTCTAAGTAAAACACCAGGATCGTCTTCTTCGACTTTTGAGGCACGGCGTGAGGAAACACTGCTGTGCCGCCTTTTGGCCTTGAGAACGGTATTGTTCGAGGACCCTTTGGCAGCTCCCGCATACGTCCCCGATCCACTCCCCAGCTCGCCTACCCGACTTCTCCCTCCAAGAGATGCGTACGGACTGTGTATTGAGACTGGACGGTCCTTTACATCAGGGTTCTCTTTGTCGTTCGCTCTGGCGTGTCCATAAGATGACAGCTCGCCATCGAGTGACTCGGGCAGAATCATGGTACGAAGAGGAGATGGCCCAATGGGCCCAATCGCAGGGCTGCGCCGAGTACGAACTTTGAGCTTTGGTTTCAAAATGGAGGTAGCAGCGGGCGGAGATGGAAAAGAAGCGAGGGTCGGGGAGAGTGATAGGCCGGGTTTGGGAAGCTCCAACGCGACAAAGTTGGCATTTGTGTTTGTTACAGGTTGAGGTACCTGCGCTGGAAGTTTAGGGTCGGTTTGGGAGGGGGAACTTGTTTGTGCGCTTTTTCTTGGATGCGGGGCAAGTGCGTACGGATGAGATATCTGAATGGAGCCAGCACGCTGAGTAGTGCTTGGGTGCGAGTTGGTGAACGGCAATGGCGGAAGAGGTGGCATTAACGAGCGACTGAGCCTAGAGCCAAGCTTGGGGCTGAATGGGCGATATGCAGAATTGGAAGAAGGCGCGGGTGAGGTCATCGAAAATTGAGGAGATAGAGGCAATGGGGGTGTATCGAGACTGGCGGAAGACTCGACGATCCTAAGGGACGGGCTGCCTGGAGTCAAGATAACTGACCGTCGGCTTCTCGCACTCTTCAGACTTGAATGTCTACGTCGCTGAGACTCGTGCACCGCGCTGCGATTCATGGTCGGAAGGGAAAACCGCCGGGGATACGAAGGTACATGAGCTTTATCAGGGAAAGAAGGCAAATGCAATGAGTGTGGTTCTCGCAGTAGAGGGCTCTTCTCCAGGGCGCGAGGAGATGTGGAGACTGTACGGTAGCGACGGCTGATGTCGAGCACAGAGGGGTACTCAACCCTGCGACGGCGAGAGTCGGTATGAATTTGGTATGTAAAGGAAGACTGTTTATTCTCTTTCCATTCTGCCTTTTCCAGGGCACATTGAATCTCGACCGCGGGGGAGCCAAAGAACCCGACAATGAAACCAGCCTTTTCGCTCTGACTGGTCACGCTGCCGACAGATACTATGGCTGATGTAGAACCGACGGGAAGGGACAGAATGGAGCTCTGTGCCACTTGCAAGACATTTGCGCGTCGCCTCTGTATATAAACGCGTTTTACAAAGACGAGGAGCAGAAGACCTAGAAGGAGTGCAGCAAGAACGGCGAGGCAAGCGGCAAGAGAGGGGCCACTAGAATGAATTGGGGCTATCGGGAGGGCGAAGGCAGAGGTAGTAAAAAAGAGCGGTAGAGCCAATGCAACCTGGCGGGTATTCAGCATGTTCGCGGCAGAGCAACGGAAAGTGGCACTGCCACCGCCGTCCTAGAGTCATTACGTCACAGGAGTGACCGCAACACATTGACCTTGACCTCGACCAATGTCCCAAGAGGCACTCCTCGCCGCCGACTACGTGAATGAATCGTAAATTCCTGTCCAAGGCCCACTTCCCTCTCCTTGACTTCAACTTTCTAGCCACATCCGCGCGTTTGCCGAAGCCCTGGAAGCAGATGCCGACTTCCTTCATGATCGCGGGCCCACCGACGCGTCTACTGCGGCCGCCCCACCCTCTCCAGTGGCCCCAACAACGCCCCGTATTCGAAAGGTCTCGGCATTGTCCGATTTCGCACCAGTGAACCTCAAAGTGAAGAGGTGCGTACAACGCGCTCCTTGCTCTAAAGTAGAACTGAAATGTATTTATGCAGGCGGAAACGGAAAGATAAAGCTCAGAGTCACGCAAAAGGCCCCAGACACGACTGGACCTTTGTGCTCTTCAGATGGCCCCTGCTGGTACGAATTATCCTAAGCCCCTTGCAAAAATCCAATTATCACAACCAGGCCTTCATCTTTATTTTCATTGCCTCAGAGTTTGGTTTCTACGTACTTCTGCGGCAATTAGTAAACATAAAAGAGTGGATTTCGGCCTGTGAGTCGCTTGGCGCGCGTAGGCAATCTATTGTGATTTACGCATCGTATTCAGGGAGGGGCAAAAAAGGGCTGCTCAGGAAGAAGCTTCGGGCTGCGCGAACATATGAGGTCCGTAAACTCCTCTAATGTGTCAGTATCTTTACCACGTTATATAGGAATGGAAACAAGCAGCTGTGAGGGTTTTTCTGGCGACAGCGTTGCTCGTTGCTTACATTTCACTAGCTGGTTTTGGATGAGTATCTCCATTTTGTTTGTCTATTCCTATCCTCGTTTCGTGTTATTCACTCACTCCGTCGATGCAGGACGAATGGAAGAAGGAAGATGAGGACTCTTTTTATGATTGGAAGGTACATTTCGTTCATTGCTCTCTGTTCATTGCGGCTTTTTTATCTTTTGAAGCTTGTGAGGAAGGTTCATCGGTCTTTGAAGACACTCCGAGAAGTGAGTGACCCCCTATGGACTGCGCACTCACCCTCAGCTCGTCGCTTTGGTAGAAAAACGACGTCCGAGGGTGTCTTGGGGTTTTGGAGACCTGTATTCGTTCTAATTTCGCCGCCGTTGAATCGCCAAGGTCTATACCATATTTAACTACTGCTGCTGCGCTGACGTGCGCTGAAGGCTCTACAGCGAAGTGAGATGGTGATCGTCACTTGCCTAGGTCTTTGATCCAAGCGTCCCACAGACCTTCCTGGGCACAAAGGACCTGATCGAGTGTATGTGTTTTTCTGACGTTATCCTACCTACTTATCTCTCCTTCAGCTTATTTTCAGGAGCAAGAAAAAGCACTTGAATTTATCCGAGAGTCGCCGGACCTAAAGATAGACGAAAAGAAACGGTTCTTCAAGGCAGCAAACACCAATCTTGGTTCATCATTCTGCCTTCAGGTTTTTGTGCTACTAATAGGGCATCGTAGGAATTAGTGCACTTTGTTTATCAGGTGGCGCTTCATTTGGCTACTGTCCGTGTTCTCGATCAATACTGTGCAGCCTTTTAACTTATTGTGCAGATCACTGTGGGGTTGTCAAGGCATTTCTTGATGCCGCTCTCCTGCCAAGAGTCATAACGGGTACTAGCGCTGGAGGACTGATAGCAGCCTTATGCTGCACGCGCACAGACGCTGAATTAAAGCTTTTACTGGTTCCTGAGCTCGCGAATAGAATTACAGCCTGCGAAGAATCTATAGGTATCTGGACTAAACGGTTGTGGAGGACTGGCGCGCGTTTCGACCCTATCTTGTATTTCCTCACATTCCCTCGCAGAATTTTCTGTCCTGCTGACCCATCCCCCTTTTCCGGTTAGATGGGCGAGGAAGGTGGGCTGCTTCCATCTCCTGTCTCGTTTGGGGCTGTGGCTGAGCACAATGTTCTGATTTAGTGCACATTCTTTACCCGAGGGTCAATGACGTTTAAAGAAGCTTACTTGAGAACTGGGCGAATACTAAACATCTCAGTTATCCCTGCCGATCGCCATTCGTAAGGCAATTGTGCAATATATTCAGACGACGAGTATTAACTTCAACAACAGTCCAACCCGACTTCTTAATTATCTTACAGCGCCAGACACGCTGATCTGGAGCGCTCTACTTGCGTCGGCGGCTGTTCCGAGCATCCTCCCACCTGTCGTGTTGATGCAGAAACTGCGTGATGGTAGCGCCGTTCCCTGGAACTGGGGCAGCAGATTCAAGGATGGATCGCTCAGGTTTGTAGTTCCACATCCGCCCTCCCATTGAATTCCGAAGCCTAAATCATTATTGTAGAGTCGATGTTCCGATACAAGCCCTGCATACATATTTCAATGTGACCCACCCCGTGGTTTCCCAAGGTACCTGCTTTTGGTTTTCACTTCCTTCCCAAGTCTGCATGGTTTCCAGTAAATCCTCACGTCCATTTGTTCTTCTTTGCGCCAAGGTTCTCTTCCTTTACGGATGGAGGTTATTTTCCACTTACTTTTTCCAAGGGGCTCAGCGGGCAAGCCAGTTGCACATCGCAAGGGAAAAGGTAGTCACATTATCCTTATGATTGGTCTATTCTTATCTTGAGAACTAGGCTGGCGTGGAAACTTCATACTCTCGGTGCGTCAATACTCCTCAGCGAGTTCAAGGCAGCCCTCCGCGAGTCACGTGACTACAATGAACGTGGTGGCTTTGCATTCTAACGGAGCAAACGACAGGCCGCTGAGCAGTGGTTGAAGCACGAGCTCACTAAGTTAGTCTCGCTGATTTGCAGTATACGCTCATCCTAACACTCATCCAGGAATTTCAAGCTCATCCGTGACCTTGAGTTAGTGATTGAGTAAATCCTCTTTCACGCCTCCTTCAACTCCCTTTCAGACTGTTGCCTCAATTGCTTGGGCAAGATTGGTCATCAGTCTTCCTCCAAAGATTCGATGGAAATGTCACGTACGCAATCTTTGCGCCCGCTGACCAGCCCTTGACATGTCCCACAGAATTTGGCCGCGCACTCGCTTCTGGGTGTGTCTTGTGCATTCTTCAGGCTCTTACCTAATCTCAATGTAGGACTGGATCAGAATACTCAGCGATCCTGACCCTGCAGAACTAGAGCGGTCGGTTGAACAATAATGAGTTTTAAATCGAATTAAAGACTCCTTCAGGATGATCCGTGTAGGAGAAATTGTTACGTGGCCAAAGGTGATTCAAAATTTCTCAAATAGCTTCAGTACTGACCGCATTAGCTCCGGATGATCGCCAACCGAGCGAAGATCGAAAAGCAGATTTACCTGGGACGCCAGTATATTCGAAAATGTTCGAGGACAAAACCACCCGCGGAGAATGGCCAGTCGCGCCATGGGCCTCCGCGTTTCCCACCCATTTCGACCACCCCACCCCCAAGTGGTTCCGATCGACCTCTTTCAGTAGACACAGACGCCGAAACTGCGTTCAATGCGCACGGTTCTCGCTCATTCTTTAGAAATAAGCGAGCACAGATCTCTCCATCTAATTCGGGCACTTCAACACCCAGTCGAGATTATAGCCGTCATCAAGATCCCCTTCGTTCGCCGGCTGCTCGCCGCAAATGGGCATCCAGCCTCTTGAATACCGGCGACAGAAATTCCATTTCTCAACCTTCCGCCACTTCGCTTTCAGGTTCTGACAGCTTCCTTACGAGGCTGCGTCCTCGGTCAATGTCGACTTTAGCGGCCGACACGGGTCTCGAGGAGATAGCGATCGAAGCAGCTGAGGATGCATGGAGTAGCGACAGCTCGTCTGAGGATGATTTGGTGGACGTATTACTTAGTGGCCACTCTGCGGATGTATAATCCTGATATAATCTGTTAAAGTTGTATGGTGTGCAATTGAGTCGATATCGTGTTGTTCGACCCTGCTTGCATTTTTCTGAGACTTGCTGACTAACCTTTCTCGGCCCGGCTCTCCTAATGTGATTCACTTGCTCTTGCCACCCGCCTCGACCTTCCTCTCAGGCCCTGGCTAGCCCGCCCGCCCATCGCCGCGCCCGAGGTCATCACGCCCCTCCACAAGCGTCTCACCTCCCTCAGAAATGTCCAACTCACCCGCTTCGACCTCCATCTCAGGCTCTGAGCTTGCGGCTGCCGCAGAGCGCCGACTTCAACAGCGTCAGGCGCCCTCTCCCTCAGAACTGCAGTTCAGCGGTGCCGAGCACGACCTACGTCAAAAGTTCAGGCGGATGATCGACCCTGGCATTTTACGGCCAAACCCTAAACAGCAAGCATTAGAGTCCTTGAAGGTACAAAATAAACCGCTCAGCCTTGCACCGTCACTATTTCCATGTTGCTCCTTTTTTAAATACAGACTCTGCTTCTGATCAGCGAAAACCTACTGCGTGAACCCGACAATCCTAAATATCAACGATTTAAGCCTACAAACAGTCTGATCAAGCGCAACCTGATCGACCCAAAGTGTGTTCAGGACTTGTTCAAAAACTGAACCTGACTTGATATCTGTTAGAGGAACTGTCGAGTACGCACGAGAAGTGAGTTGCACGATTTCGATACAGTACCCTCAGTGCTTAATCACTTCTTTGCAGCTTGGCTTCCATCCTGAAGTAGAGGACTTCCAGCCGTACTATAGCTTTAGTCCGCAATTTCAGCGATACATTGCAATTGGCTATCTTGCTGACTAGTGTTTAACCAGACCCTCGCCGAATGGACAATCTTCGGATCGGAGCAGACATGCTGAGGGAGGCGATCGCCCTCGAGTCTGACAAGCAAGCTCGCGCAGCCCAATCAAAGAAAGAAGAGAAGGCGGTTGCCGACGCCGCCGCAGAGAAGGTGAAAATACTTCACATGGAGAAGCTTAATTCCTGACCAGACCAAACACAGATCCGCCTCGCATACGAAGATGACCGTAAAATGAAACTGCTCCGAGACCAGTTAGAAAAGGAGCGCAGAGACGCGCGAATCGCCGCCGCTGCCCGACGTGCAGAAATACGAGAATCAGCGCCTCCTCAAGCTGAAGACGACGGCGACGATAATGAGGAGGACGACGAAGACGCGATGCCAGGGTCTGGCAACGTCTTGGGCGCCCGTCCTGCCCCTTACTCCCTTCCTTCCAACAAGAAAACGGATTAGATGTATACTTATGCAAAGGCGTTCCACGTGTAACAATAATGACAGACTGTATAGGCATAAATATGTTTCATAACAGAGATCCACTCCATGAATAAATTATGATACCACTTTTCTAGTGGGTGGTTGGGATGCTCGGGGTGGCAGAGGGAATCTGGAAATGGGGTCATCTTCCTTGATGGTTTGCTCTGAGAACAGTAATGAGTTGGGCTACAAAGGAGATGCATATTTCTTTACCAGTCTGCATCTGGAACGCTCTTGCTCGCTGCATAACTAGGCTGTCCCTCCGTAAATTGGTCCGGGGCCCATTAACGGAGGCGGTACGGTCAAGTTGGCTGGATTCCCGAATCGACGGCGGCGGCCCGGCCATCGAAACAGACCGATTCAATGAAGTACCGTTGGGTGCGACACGGTCAACCACACTGTGTCTTGTTGCTGAAGGAATCCGTCGCGGTGCAGCAGTGGGCACCGCAGGAATAGGAATAGTCGGTGGGGCCCGAACAGTCGGCGAACGCCCGCCCACTGGTCGTGGGGAGGGTGGTAGACTCATCCGCACTGACCCTGATCTAAGCCTTGTTGAGAGCCGAGGAGTGGAAGGTGGAGCTCCATCCTGCAGGGCACCGATTCCGTCAGGTGCAAATTCGTTCTTGAGCGCAACTGTTCCGCTGGGAGTTGAAACGTCGACGCCGCTCGGGAATACGTTAAGATGAAGGTCAAGGTGAGTCTTCTGGCTGCTGCGCTGAACGGTTCCACTGGGAGTCAGGACGTCGGAACCCCTTGGGAAAACAGCCAGGTGGAGGGCCTGATGACTTTTGGAGGGAGCGCGGATGTTCGAGGTGGACTTCTTCACCAATGCATGTAGGTCCGAGCGCGTGAATCTACTCTGTTTGGGGACACGATGTGCTTCCATTGAAGAGAGTGTCGGCCATAGATCGAAGTGAGGGTAAATCGCAGGGTCTATTTGCGCGCATGATTGAGTTGGGGAAGGGATGAGATGCAAGAACACGTACAGAGATTGAAGTACGGGTAGCGTGCTTCGACCCGGATGTCAACCTCTCTCTCCTCTGGGCCTTGCCAGGCGCAAGGATAAAGGTCAAAGAATGGGTACACTGCAGGATCTGCCCGTCATACAAATCATTAAATTGGCGGCCCATGTTCAAAAGGACTTACACAGATTGAAGACCGGGTACCTTGCTACTGCCCCGACATCTACACCATGGATATCTACGGCCTTCCAAACCTCCGGGTAAAGATCGAAGTGCGGATAGACAGCAGGATCTAGAACGCGATGAGATTCACGCATCTTGCACGTTGCAAACAACGTACAGAGGTTGAAATTAGGATATTTCACTGGGTGACAAACCATCTCGGAACGCTTCTCCACCGCGACAGCAGCGCGACCGCTAACGGGGGGGTACAAGTTGAAGTGCGGGTAGCCATATGACACAGTCGTCTGCGATACGAGCTGGTCCTCCGGAAGTGAGGGGTAAATGTCGAAGGCAGGATACACCGCAGGATCTGCAAAATTGTTTGAGGGAAATGACTCAAATCGTGGTTCGCCAGCTTACATAAGTCGAAGATCGGATAAGCGACAGGCAGCCGAACCGATATGCCCGACGGTGGCCGGAACCCTAGGGCGCAGTCCTCCGGAAGGGATGGGTAAATGTCGAAGGCGGGGTACACGGCGGGATCTATGGGGCCGGTGAGTAAAGAGGGGAAAAAAAGGCCCTGATTGTCTTACACAGATCAAAAATCGGATATGCTACGGTCAGCTTAACCGACACCCCAGGACGTTGGCGGGAGCCAGGGGCACAATCCTCTGGAAGCGCCGGGTAAATCTCGAAGACAGGGTAGACAGCGGGATCTTTTAAGAGCTGAGTAAATGAAAGTCACACACGCGAATCCATGGACTCACATAGGTTGAATATCGGGTAGCAAGTAGCCAATCGAACTGACACTCCCGAGTCTCCCCGTGAGCCAGGGGCACAGTCTTCAGGGATCGCAGGATAGATCTCAAGGACCGGGTAAACTGGGGGATCTTTAACGTATATGAGCACGCGAATCATACACGAAGGTCATAACCTACAAAGGTCGAACATTGGGTATGACGCTGGCAGCCGTACAGATATTGGCGCAACAGACCAGGTCGAGCGGGCGGTCTGTGTTGTCGGAGGTTGGCGAGATTGGGAAACGGCAGGGTAGATGTTGAAGTCCGGATAGCCCGCTGATAAAACTTGAGGGCCCCAGCAATCTTCTGGCAATGCGGGGTACAGGTCAAAGACAGGATAGACTGCAGGGTCTGTAGAAATATAATCAGACAAAGAGAAGCAAAGCGATTTTCAGAACATACACAGGTTGAAAATCGGATAAGAGGTAGCCAACCGGATAGACACAGAGTCTCTATCTAAAGCTGCGGCGACGAAGGTTAGTGCCGGAACGGAGAAGGGACGAAACTCCATACAATCAGCGCCGCTATCGAATGCGGGGTAGATGTCGAAAGCAGGGTAGATCGCAGGGTCTGCAAGCCATTCAGTCGAAGCAGAGGACGGATCAGAGGTACCTACAAAGATTAAAGACCGGGTAGGCCGTTTGAAGTACGATTGAGACGGGTCCGCGCGAGGACGACGAGGGCGCCTGTGGCATCTTCGAGGAAGTTGCGGTCGGGGGGTCTGAAAAATGTTGAGCAAATAGATACACGAAGGATATAATGCCCCCAAGACTCACACAAATTGAAGTGAGGGTAGTACAACGACGACGAAACCGGAGGAGAAAGCACTTCCATCTCAAACTGGAATGGAGGGTATGGCACAACATGTGGGTACACAGCAGGATCTGCATTCGAAGGTTAAAATCAATGAGGAAATGAAAATAATTCCGCCAGTACAGAGATCGAACGTGGGATAGCGAGGAGAGAGCCGGGTAGAGATATCCAAGGGAGCGTCCTCAATAACGTTAGCAGGGTAGATTTCATCTAAGTTGCCAGGGTAAGTCGCCGGATCTACATGAAGTTAATACTTGTTTTGGAACAAACTGTTCATGTAGCTTACATAAATCGAATGCTGGATACGCCGCTGCTAGTCTAATAGTAACAGGTCCCCTTGCGTTGTTGTGCGTTGCGAACGCGTGCGGTGTCGATGTGCGATCCAGAAGGTCCTGCGCGGCTTTGGTGATAAGGCCAAACCATATTCCAAGGCCCAACAGATGAATGTTCCATTTCCCGTGAGGAGGCCTGATCAACGTTGTACGGCCATACCTCCGACCAAGGCCTCGACGTGTCATGATAAGGCCACACCAGCGACCACGGCGCGTCATGGTCGGATAGAGAAGAGAGATCGAAAGCACGCTGTCCTGCATCCGGAGTGTGGACATAGAAAGGCGTTGTGGGACTAGGCGGGAAAGACTCTGGAGCACCCCACGATGTTGCGGTCATTGGGGTCGTCGGCCGGCTGAAGCATTGTCTGTCACCAAGGTGCACCGAAGGTGCGCGATACTCGCTCGTTGGTGACGCTGGGTACGACAGAGGTGCTCCCCAGCTCGTCGCTACCGAAGGCGAGGGACGGAACGTCTTCGAACATCCGGTGGGCGATGTCCGGTGTACGCACGCCATCCAAGTCAACACTCGGGGCGTAGGAGAGAGTGTAGTCAGACGGTCCAAAAGAAGTGCAGTAGGACGGGGTCATGCATACTGAGCCCTGCGCGCGATTGGCAAGGTGAACGGACGGGTCGTAGTGCCACGTTAGCGGAGAGTATGGATCATAGTCCCCCGGTCCAGCAGACGAGATGGAAAACGAGTAGTCCTCAAGCCTGTATTCGTCGTCGTTGCGTTCATCGTCGTTGGTGGTAGGTGAGCATAGGGCTCGCGTCTAAGGAGGAGGTGGGGAGGTTTGATCCAGCTAGAAGTATATGTCCGGCTTCAGCAATGGCCCCCTGAGGAACCGACGCGCTAGGCCCGCCACGAGTTGACTCTGTGTTCCAAGTCGTGTTTTGCTGTTTTGGGCTCATCTTCCTGAAAAATCGGCGACAAGTTCTGGGATCCTGGGAGCGGCTCTGCCGGTGCCCGAGCGACCACGGACCGTGGGACGGATCGAGCAGACATGGCATCGAAGCGGTCAATAAGCGACAGTTTCCGTGGGACATGGCGAGGTGGTCGGGCGGCAACCGAGTGGTTGTCTTGGTCTTCCCCGTCTGCAAAGGTCGTTCTGCTTTCTTCCCGGTAATGGATGACCGACGGAGCCGCTGACGGTGTAACCGACATTGGGACATCCACATGCTCCCTGTGGGACGACGCCATCCATGCCCCATACCACCGGGCTAGTCGCAGATCTATGTCGAATTCAATCTTTCCGCTGATAGGGAGCGATGGGGCAACAGAGTTTGATGGAGCAGGATCAAGTGCATGACTCCAAATCATTTGCCAAGAATCGTCCGAAATACGAGGCGTCACCGTGATGCCATTGTCGGTGAAGTGAAGGTAAAGGCAAAGACCAGTGGTGCTGGGGAAATTGTATTCACGGGCGATTGCCGTTAGTTGTCCGTACATCTGAAATGATGTTAGTAGGGCAAGGCTACGGAGGTATGACGCACCGTTGGGAACAGAGGCATCAGCAATCCTTGAGACAGACGGTGACGAGGCCCGGAGGACAGAGTATGCCCTAGGTGACCATGGTCCTGGGGAAGCGAAGGCGGGGGCAAGACCACGACGAATGTGCGCGAGCTGCGCTGCACTGTGCGTTCGCGGGACTCGCGCAGGCCGCTGTTGTGGTACACAATGGAAGAGGCAGCTCTGCGGAAGCGCGAGCCCGAGGCCTCGGGGCTGACAGAGGTCGCTGGAGTGTCGAAGTATTCGGCGGGATGGAGCTCCGGACCTGCGATAGATGCGGGTGTGGGAAGCTGGGCGGATGGACGGGCATCGCCGCGCTGAGGAAATTCGAAGGGCGAAGGTTTGTGGAACGGCGACGCGGTGAGGTGGGACATGGAGGGCAATGGGGCGAAGGGCGGGCAGAAGGGAAAGGGCGGGCCAAAGGGCGAAGCAAATACTGCTGAAAACTGGATGGCATCAGGATTAATGAGATTGATGTACCTGGGACAGGATGATGGTGGAACTGACCTGAAACGCGGAGAATGAACCTTGAAGACAGAGGCCTGCTCTCCGTCGCCGACCGAGAACAACACGAAGAGACGGTGGTGGAGGAAAGTGGAAGAAGAAGCACCGACTTGGAGACGGGAAATGCAAGCTGATGGAATCAGTGATTGATCTGATTAGATCAGAGACGACAGCATCGACAAATCAAGCCCCGATCAATCCACGGCCTACAATGGACGCAAAACTAAAGTCCGTCGCTGCCCTCTCTCAGAAAGACAAGGGCCCAGCCTACATCGCCCTCATCCACGACCTCCTCGCCCGCACAGACACCGCCGCCGTCGCCCACGACCTCCACGCCCTCGTCGACACCGTCGTCAACCAGGACAGTGTCGGTCTCGTGGTCGGCAGACAGGTCCTCTCCGAGCTCGTCAAGATCCTCGGCGACGGCGTCGTCAAGAGCCCCGAACTGCGCAAGACCCTCGTCGAGGACACCCTCACCACAATCCAGCCCCGCATCGTCAGCTATGAGGAACAGGCAAGTGGTAATTCCACACCTTTGCGCCGTCTTGTAAACTCCGCGTCGTCCAGGTGAACATCCTGCGTTTCCAGCTTGCGGATATCCTCGAGGAAGAGGAGGAGTGGAGCGAAGCCGCCCGCGTTCTCATGGGCACGTCGCTTGACTCGGGCCAGCGGTGCGCAGACTGTCGCGTAATTGGCGCGTCGAGATTTGACCAGCCTCCAGTGCCATGGCAGAGGGCGACAAGCTCCGCGTCTATGTCCGCATAGTGCGGCTGCTCCTCGAAGACGAAGACTCCATCCAGGCAGAAACATACTACAACCGCGCCGCACTGCTCGTGCACTCGACAAGCGACAAAGAGACTTTGCTCCAATTCAAACTGTGCCAGGCCCGCATCAGCGACTACGGACGCAAGTTCCTTGAGGCCGCTAGCCGGTACCACGAGTTGAGTTACGTCGGAGAGATCGACGAGGAAGAACGGCGCCACATGCTGTGAGTCCACTTTCGTCCATCTCAACAAATCATTTACACTCGTCCTCCAGGATGGCCGCCGTTACTTGTGCTGTCCTTGCACCTGCGGGCCCCAATCGTTCGCGTGTTTTGGCCTCCCTTTATCGTGACGAGCGGACCATAGACCTCCCGACCTACAACATCCTCTCCAAGATGTTCCTCGACCACATCCTCCGCTCTGCCGAGATCAAATCTTTCGAGTCTACTCTCAAACCGCACCAATTGGCTAAAATCGCGATATCCTCCAACGACCGCTTAGCATCCTCCGGCCAAGACGACGATCCGGCCAGCGCGAACGAGCCAGCCGCCAGCACGCGAACGGGGCCATCGACAGTCCTCGACCGTGCCGTCATGGAGCACAACCTGCTCGCCAGTTCGAATATATACAACAACATCACGTTCCGTGGTCTCGGCGCACTGCTAGACCTAACGCCGGGTGCCGCAGAGACGATGGCCCGGAAAATGATTGAGCAGGGCCGTCTACGTGGCTCTATTGACCAGGTTGACAAGCTCATATGGTTCGAGGGAAGTCGCGAAGAGGATGACGCCCAAGGCAAAGCTGGTGGTTTGGGTGATGTCGAAGAAGCTGAGGACACTGGTGCTCCATTCACCAAGAGATGGGACAATCAAATACGCCTGACGGCCGCTAACGTGCGTTGCATCTGGGTTCCTGCAAATACCACTCTGCTCACTCTGCTCCAGGTCGAATCAATTGTACACCACCTAACGGAAAAAGGTTTGGTCAGATTGTCGGCAGCTGCCTAGATTTGATCGACAAGATTAGACCTAGTACTTACCTGCAGTCCTCCCTCGTTTTGGCCACTTTCACCGTGCTGTTCAATTAGTGCAACCATAATATACACCGAATCAGTCAATTGTATTTTGCAGTCTCATCCATTTTCGCTTTTGGCGTGCTCTCGCTTCATTTCCAATGCCACTCGCCATGTAAATACACCGAATCAGTCATGGTATTGCAGTCTCATTCCTTCTTCGTTTTTTGGCGCGCTCTCGTTTCGTTTCCAACTCGTGCCACTCGCCATGCAAAGTTGCGAGTCTAGATGGAGCTCGTGTCAGTGCTCGGTTTAAAATGCGAGAAGAGATGATTTCAAGTACCCAACCGGTGCCATCGCGGGCGGTTCCTCCTGAGTAAAATATGAGGCTTCCATTGCCTGGACTGCGGTCGCACGGGCGGCTGGGTCGTAGCCCAGTAGCAGCTCAGCAAGATCAAGCGCCGCCGGAGACATCCACCTAAAAATGACATGATCGATTCGGTGAGTTATTGAAGAGAGCGTCCAACACACTTTCGAAACATTTCCCGGAAGTGGTTGGGGATCTCTTCGCGGGGCTTTACGAGCTCGTACCAGGGGAGATTGGCCACGTCTGCCCAACGATTTGGTGTCGGAGTGCCGATGACGCGGTAGATCGTCTCCAGTTGATGTATCTCGTCGTTGCCCTGGAAGACGGGCTTTTTCGTGAAAAGCTCGAGCATTATACACCTGATGCCGAAATCAGCACAATTCTCGATGCTATGAAGTATTGATCGTACCCGGCACTCCACATGTCTACTTCCGGACCGTAGATCGTGGCGCCAAAGAGCAGCTCTGGGGGTCTATACCAAAGGGTGATGACCCTGTTAGTGTAATCGGTACGTCGGCGTTTCTGGTAAAAACGAGCAAGCCCAAAATCTGCGAGTTTAAGTTCACCCCGGTTATTGATCAGTATGTTAGAGCCTTTGATGTCGCGGTGGATAACGCCTTTGTGGTGAAGGTAGGCTAAACCGGCAAGCATTTGATGACAGAGTGACTTCAGATGGGCGTCTGTAAAGTTGAATTGCGTTTGCGAGAGAATCCCCGTAAGGTCGTGGTCCATGTACTCGAAAACCATGTACACTGAACCTGCTCGTGGATCAGATAAGTTACCGGCGTGCGGGACAGTGTACGCACCATTAGAAACCATCATCTCATACAATCGCACGACATTTTCGTGACGCAGCGATTGTAGGAGTTTGATCTCCCGCATTGCAGTGACAGGAAAGCCCTCCTTCTCCGACTCCATGCGTATCCGCTTCAATGCAACATGCACCTTGGTCACCGTGTTTTGCGCTTTGTAAACTTTCCCAAATGTCCCTTCGCCAACTTGGCTGACGATGTGATATAGTTCACTTCGGGTTTGGACGGAAGGAGTCGACGTGCCCGTATGATCGGTCGCGTCAAGATCTGGTTGTGTTGGAAGCGGTGGCGAGGGCAGTCGAGGTCCCTCATTGGTTGGCCCCGGTTCCTCCTCCATCACAACGGAGGATCCACGTGAAGGGGCGAGTGGAGAGGAAGGAAGGCGGGGGAGAGGCGGCTCGTGAATGATGGAATCTTCGGTAGAATGTGCTGGTATGGGCAGCTGTTCCAATGGGGGATCAACGTTCGACTGAGGCGGTAATTCTTGCAGTTCAGGATCTGCGACGACGGACATATCAGACGATATATCCATATCCTCCTCGTCACCAGGGAAGAATTTCTTGAGAGAGATGCTACTCTGCCCAATGGGCTTGAAACCGGGGTTCTTTGCAATTATACGAGTAGCGCCCATCGGCATCTTGGGCAGAGACGGTCGAGGCATTTCAGGCGAGACTCGAGAGCCTTGCACGACCGGGATGATGGTAGGGGGCGGCATGACGTCTATACTGGGGTCTGATAGCAAAGGTTGGGTCCGGAGTCCGCGCTGAGGGCCGTCCCATGTTATTTTGGATGTAAAAGACGACAACGTACTCGCCTTGTTGCGAGCACCATTCATCGCACCAGTGCCGTTACGCCGAGAAGTATAGTCGTGACTTGCACTCTCGACCTCAGTTCGGGGAGAGCTAATAGCCGGCGCGCTCACAGCGCTCGAGAGTCGGTGAAGAGATCGTGGAAGTTCTGAGCCAGGGCTACGACTTCGACTTCTCCCAGTACTCATACTGGATGTCGGAGACCCATTCCTTCTACGGACTGATCGATTGCTCTGGGTATGATCTGACGGCTGCGGTAAGGGTTGACTCTGACGAGGCACCCATACTGCTTGACCTCCGTCGTGGGAAGGACGGCCAACAACAGCTATTGGACTCGAGTCCCGTCGTCGTCGTTTGTTTACCGGGGAAACAGACCGAGATCTTGTGCGAGATCGGCGGGGGGAGTAGTATGTCCCGGGCGTCCGCGAAGGCGAGCGGGAACGAGACGGCGATCGGAGATGTTTACGTGCTGGTGGTGAAGATTCCAAGAGCTTGTCTGATCCTTGGCTTTCGCGTCTAGACCAACTGTAGCTATGAAATTAGAAACACGATAGCGGCGCGACGAAAAACCACGCACTTGTTGGGATTCCCACCATCATCGTTCCGCCAATCTCGTTGTGGCCTATTATTCGTGTAGTTGTAATTTCGATGGGCAGTATTGTTGTTCGAAGTGCCCCCTCGACGCCCAACAGTCGAAGTTTTGTTGTGGTAATCGTTGCGAGGGAAGTTGTGGTTTCGATGATTTTGGCGCTCCCCTGAACCAGGAGGCTGCCAGGTAGGTGCGGGCTCCCAAGCCCGATTGTCCACCGCCGGTGCTGGGGTTTTGTCTGGAGGGTTCCACCGCGAAGATGACTCGACCCAAACAGTTCCTCGAGTTTCAGCACGATCTGCGTATGCTGAACCACCCGCCCACTTTTGATCCTCTTTGCCTCGTCTCTGATCCCGGCCCCAGTCCCGCCGTTGCTCTACAGGGTGGGTCCGTTCGGTTGGTCGTCCCTTGAAGGCGTGTCCACGAGTGTCCTGTGATTGCCATTGCTCTTGGTGGCCGTTCCGACGATCATGGGCTGCATTGGAGGTTGTGGCCCACGCTGGGTCGGAATAAGCGGCTGTCGAGTATTCTGGTTCGTACCGCGTCCATTCTCGTTCAGTGTAACGAGGTTCAGGGACAGGGGGAGCTGGCCATGACTCAGGTTCTCGAGGCTTTGCCACATCATACTCCTCCCTCCCCCTTCGCTCCCGATAGTAATCGTCGGTGTACCGATTTTCGGCGTCCTTTGGACGCCAATTCGAATCACGGTGAGCTCGAGAGGATGACGCCCTGTTCATATCATAGGAATTTCTACCACTGTTTGACGACGTTGACTCTGTTCGACGATAGTTGGAGGTTTGCCGAAAGTCGGTGGAGAGACGCGAATATGATTCAGCGTGTGACTCCTCCACTCGCAGAGGCGGTTGTTCATCATCGGGCTCTTTGTTTCGACGTCGGTGGTGGTGGTGCGGCATGTAGTTTGCACGTCTTTAAGAGTCAGTGTACGGAGGTGGTGGGGACGAAAGAGCGGTGTTACGTCTCCTCACAAAGTTCCACACCGTTCCCACACCTAGAGGGAGCACTTCACAAGGGCCTAATCACACAATGGCCGATAGATGGCTGTTCTAACTTGAAAACAATCAGCGGAAGTGCTGTCTCGACCGAAATTGAAAAACTTACATGTTTATTGTACGGCGCAAAAAAAATGGCATACACCTAGATCAGGGGGAAGTGGAAAACTCGCAAGGCTGAGAACTGCAGGAGATGGCAGTGCCCGCGTTTCTGTGTTGAGTGTCGAATGGTCGGAGGGTTCCTTCAGGTTACTTGGTAGTTGATGCTCGTGTGAAGGTTGGCCCAAAAAGTATCTCTCAGCTCTCCCTCAATGTCACCCATTCCCTCGTCGAGTTTTTCACTAGAAGAGAATTACAAAGTTATACGAAAAGTGTGTTGAAGGGTAATGGTGGAGGAAGTCATTCGTGAGACCAAATTCGGTGAACAACAACTGGCACAACAATCGAGAGAAGTCAAGAAAAAAGTACTATTGTACATCATTGTAATTTACTGGTGACTACATTGCGGACCCTCGTCAGCAGCGACAGCAGCTAAAAGCGCAGTGAAATCGTGCCGCCGCAGCTAGTGTCGACCGTAAGAAAAGCGATGTTGCACATTTAAAATCTGTACGCACCCTGCGATAGCCCATACTCTGTCGTGTGTTGGATGCGATGATGCGAGCCGCCGAGTCCGTTCGTGAGAAGGTGCTTGGTCCAGAGACGGGAGCGAAGAGCTAAATCTGAAATGAGAACGAATAACGAGATGAAAGATTGGGGTGACCTTGACGGTAGTATCAATACCGCTGGCCGCAATTAAGGGCAGATGGGGGTGGGACTCTATCACATTGACAACAGACCCGTCTCCTTCGAAAATGCCGTGTAGAGTTCCATCCTTTCGCCACATAAAGAAGTTTCCGTCGTCGGAACCTGCAAGAAACGAGTTAGCGTCCTTGAAGTGCCTGTCCAGAGAGACCAATGCGAACCCGATGCAACGTATTCATCATCAGGCCCAAGGAAATTGACTGGATCGTTTCATCTGAGCAAGTCGGACAGACATGGGGCTTGGTATTACCGTCTTTTATGGTATCAACGTTCCGTGCGCCTGCGAATCGCCTACGGGGCAGAATGACTGGAACGCCAGAGTACGCGTTCCGAGAAGCCAATTTAGCAAGCAGGTCTTCTTCTTGTTCCTCTTCCGAGGCAATGTCGTCAATGTCCATATCCATATCATCCTCTGTCGCTGAAGACGAATCATCGTCCCCTAGTATGTTGGGAGGTATAGGCTTCGAACAGTCGTTGTTGGGCGAGCGTAGACGAGCCGGTGCCATGCTATCTACTTCCTCTGGGGGATCCCGGGTTGAGTAAAGATAAACCGCGTCGGCACTGTATGCTGGAAAGACCTAAATCCGGCAAACCGACCCACAACTAAAACATATCACGCACATAATAGTACCTAGAATATCAGTAAACAAAATGATACCAGAGAGAGAGAAAGATAAGTACTTCGTGACCATTTTGTGAGGACATGCGACATCCGGTTATGTGCTCGCGAGTACTGTGAACATCGACAGTATTGGCCGGCCTCCCGAAACGACGGATGCAATGCGTCATGCCGTTTTCTACCATGCCTCTTTCTTCTAACAGGAAACGACCCGCTTGTCTGCGATCAAAGAGGTAGCCCTGTCGCGATTGAAAAGCTGGCCAACGTGACAGGGAAACAACCTACAAACGCCGATTCTCCAGCGACGACGAGCTGGTAAGGGGTCAAGGGAGAAAGGGAGAGGGTGGAGAGTTCGAAATTGAGCCTCAGTAATGGAGGCGGGCAGGCACCATAATCGGAGCACGCATGCAATGTTCTCAAGTCGTGTTGTCGCACAGTTCCGTCCTTGACAATTATGGGCTTTTCTATTATGATGGAAATGATTAGTTGTAGTACGGACCTCCGCAACGGTAAGAAACAGATGCGGGCTGTCTTCCATCTCAATTCTTTTGACGCGACGTTTATGACAGCGTAGCCTGTGTATGCAGGTGTCCCGAGAGCTCAACTGTGCGCTTGCGGGCGGTCCAGAGGTACCAACTTCTCCTACTTGATGAACCCTAACTTGTCCATCGCCCGCGACTGTTACTCTGAAGCGCAGTTAGACGAAAAAAGCGATAATTATGGGTACGCCACACATACATATTTGAGGATCTGGGCAGCATCTTAGCGTTGAAAATATTTGCTAGATGGCCGGTTTGTATGACGGAACGACAGACGAATGGGTAGTCATTCGAGAGAGTAGGGTCCATCCTCCAGATTTGCACTCTACAACATGTTGGCCGATATACAGCATGGACCAAGGTCGAAAAGGTCGAACTTACGTTCGATCGTCCCCTCCAGTCTGGAAACCAGGGTGAGCGGCTATTCACACATTTGCGAGAGACTCACAAGCAAGAGTTCCCCGTCTCTTGCCCAGCTCAAGGCATTTACACATCCTGAGTGTCCGTAAGAGGCATCGTCGCCAAGAACATTGACCCGGTCAAAAGTCAGAGACGCCCAGCGGCGAGATAAGAGACGTTTATGGGTTTCAGTAGTGCGCGCCGCATTCGGGGCCGTCATTTATGCATGAAGATCCTTCGAGATCGAAGGGTTAGGAGCAAAGGCGATTGATCATTCAGCATGACACAAGCATTGCCAAGTATAACCAAAGTTCATTCCAACTTGTATCGATTATCCACGTATCGTACAGTACATAGGTGCTCGCAGCAAATCGAAGAAACTCCGCGAAGCAGAGTGCGAGATCGGAGGCAATCATAATGGGGACGGAGGTTACTAGTACCTCTTAGCCTTTGCAAAACCAACGGCGTCCCGTCCAAGATCGTAAACTGTGTAGTACTTGCGGAGGAAGACGTCACCTGTGGCAGGCGTTTAGCGCGTGGAGGGGAAATGCGTGTGAGGTACTGACCAACAATCCATAGAGCTCCACCCGGCAAGTTGATGTCCATCCCGGTGAAGGAGGAAATGCAAGTCCCCTGCACTTCTAGAACATAGTCGGAGCCTTTGATGGGGTAAGGCTTCCCGTCGAAGAAGAAAGTGAGATCAGGAAGACTGGGGACTTTAGCACAGTCAACAGTATACTGCCCGTTCCAAGATTTGGTCGCGCCAATCTGAGTGTTGAGCATTTCCGCGATGTCGGTGGGGAGGGCAATGAGTGAAGTGCCTGGGATAGCATGTTAAGTAACGAGCAGCTCCATAGATGAGGTAACGCACCAGTGTCGATGGCAGCACCGGTGTTTTCAAGCTCAAGTTCGTCATCCCCGAATGAGACCTTCTCAAGCTCGACCTCCCAGTATGCCTTGCGGCGAACAGGAACGTAGGTGATGTCCCCGGTGTAAGCGTCTGTGTCTATTCCTCCAAACACGGCCTCACCACCGTCTTCTTCCGACGAACCAAGTCGGAAAGAAAATACGGGTTCGTCAATAAGCCCTTGGTTGATCATACTGTAGAACGGGGGGACGATACGGTTTACGCTGATGGTATCATATCCGAGCCCTACGAGATTGTGCACGTGTTACATCTTGCGAGCGCTGGGCGAGAAGATCACATACCAAGAATTCCATCAAACTTGCCAAAGGCGAAAGCCAAACCAGGCTCCTTGGTGGCCTCTGCAAAATCTTGCTTAGGGATCTTGAGGTCTCCGATGGCGAGGATGTCATTGGACACGAAACCTTCCATCGAGCCGGACCCATATTGAATAGAAAACTCGGAGCCATTTGCTTTGTACGAGGACGACGACGACGATTCGTATTTGGCATGTAGGAAGCACGCAATGGACGTGCACTTGGAGCTCGGTACCCAGAGGTTGGAAGAGCTAGGAATGACGTGAGTGACTGCGGACTGGCGGACGAGATAACGACGCCAACCCGGTATCCAAGATGACCTAAAAAGGAGGTAAGCAGCATGTGGAGTAGAAGACGAGGACGCGTCACCTTGAATGACTGCGGTGGGGTACCAAGTTCAATATCAGCAAAGTACTGCGCATTCATGAAGTCTGGGGACAATAAGATCAAACAGGGGATCAACGCGTGGTTGCGTACTGCTGAGAGGGACGCCATGGCCACCCTTGAGCTGCTCCTGGGTCCAGAAGAGCTGGTCATCGCCCTCCTTGGAAGGACGGTCGAAACGACGGCCAGAGCCGCCTGCACCCATTAGGGGGACTTGGGGTTGCGCAGGAGCGCTATACTTCTCGGCGAGGTAGGCGGCCTCGAGCTCTGGGTTGTCGAGGACGGGGGCAACCTTGTTGAGCTTGAGCTTGTGGACGCGGGCAGCGAAAACGAGGGGAAGAAGGGCGACGAAGAGCGGTCGAAGGAACATTGTGGTTGGGAGAAGGAGAGAGAGGTGACGACCAGTGATGCAGTGATGGCATGACGTCCGAACTCGAACAAACAGTGCCAAGCACGCTCAGGCCCAGGCCCTTAGGCTAGTTCTCATGTCCCGCTCCCGGAGGTCAAAGTCCCAGGCCAGCGCTGCCGCCGAGGGCATCTCTATCCTCGACAAGCTCATCCTCGCCCAGTCCGTCTGGGAGGTCGGCACCAGCTCGTGGCTCAAGATCTCCCGGATGCTCGGCAAGCACCCTTTGCTCTCTCACCCAAAGACCTTCTTCACAGCACAAGTCAGCCCTGTTCGCCATTCTCGAGTCTGTAGTTGACGTCCTGTAGTCATGCCATGCAATGTACGACCATATCATGAAAGAATCCGGATTTGAAGTGTTCGCCACTTTGTACTACTGCAATGTCTCGTGTGCTGACGCGCTCTGGCTTCAAGAAGCGACACCAATAACATCGCTCATGGTAGGAATTCTGTTTCGTTGTGCCAGCCGTGATTAGACACGTTCCAGCTCCCACACATCTCAAGCTCGCGCAAAAATACTACGCCGAACGCGTCGAGGAACTTCGTGCTCTAATCAGCGCTGAAGAACAGCAATTCAAGTACGGATACAATTCGCCCTACCCTGAATCTTCTCACAATAATCCAGGGCCATCGTCGCCGAAATCGACCAAATTCGCGCCGGTCAACGAGATGAGGAACTCAAGGCCAGAATAGCTGGTATCCCCACACCAGAGAAGGAAACCGAGGACACGAACGCGATAGAGGAACCAGAAGTTGTTGCTCCAGAAGAGGTAGATTTTTACTGTCATGTTCATTTCTTTTCAATGTTGGACTCCTTCATCACAGGATGTGTCTGTCGATACCGTGGACAATGCCGTGCCCGGGGATGAGCCGCCTGAAGTCGATATGACAGTCGCCGAGCCCGAAACCGCTGAGCCCGCAACTGCTGAGCCCGAAACTGCTGAGCCCGAAACATCTCCAGAGGAAGCTCATACGAATGCCGTTACTCTCCCCGATGCCGCCATGGAAGATGTCGAGACACAGCCGGAAGAAACAAAGGCTCCATCACTGTCTGTCGAGACCAGTCCTCCTGAGGCACCTTCCTCCCCTCCCGAGAACTTGGATCATCTTATGCAGGCTTCTGACGACGAGACGCATGAGAAGGCACAGGATGAAATTCCAGGGCCTGTCGTCGAAGAGCAGACGGTCGATATCGTCTCCGAACAAGCTGCCGAGGATGAAAGTATGCCTATGGAAGATGATGCGAAGCCAACGGTGGAGGATGTACAGCCGGACCCGATGAATACGCTAAATCCCGACGAGGGAATCGATCAAAGTCAATCAAAACCAGTATCGCGGAACTCAGACAATTTCAGCGCTCCCGAGACCGGGCCACCAGGGGAGACACCAGCAGTGGAGACACCAGCAGTGGAGACACCGGCAGTGGAGACCCCTGCAGAGGAGACCCCCGCAGAGGAGACCCCCGCGGAAGAAACCATTTCCACTCGTCGTATGTCTGCTGTTTTCTTCTCTCAAAATATGGCCTCATGCATCCCTCAAGGGTCCACTCGCCGTCGTCCATCCATCTCTGTCGCACCTGCCCCTGCCCCTGCTAAGAAACGAGGCCGTCGACCTCAACATAAATCATCGCCTGAGCCTGACGCAGAGGCGGAGGCTGGGGCGGAACAGGTGCCTACTCCGGCACCAACGCTGAAGGACGCCACACCCGTCGTAGAGGAAGCACAGCCAGAGGAGGAAGTTCCTCTATCGGCCGCAATGCGCCGCCGTGAAAGCCAGTTTTTGTGTTCATTTTTCTTACGACGGTTTTCTTACGTACAGACAGGCAAACGAAAAGCCTCTTTTTTCGGAGGTTTAGATTCCCCACGCCAATCCAAACGGGCCAGGGAAGATTCCGAGCCAGTCGATGATGACGAACAGGGTAACAGTCGTTTAACGTTTGTTTTAAATATTCCGCGAATTTATGGCATTTCAGGGTCGGGCTCAGCTGTGCTACGCCGCCGTCCCACCGGCCGCACCGAAGAACAAGTTGCGCTTAAGCGCTTCCAGACGGTCATTACAATGGTGCATTCGCAGATATCCCAACATCGGAACGGCAACATATTTCACAACCCGATCAAAACCTCTGAAGCGCCGGACTACCATGATATCGTGAAGCGGCCCATCGATCTCAAAACAATTAAAGCAAAAATCAAAGACGGTGTGATCGGCAACTCGCTCGAGTACCAACGAGATATATGTCTTATGTTTGCCAATGCGATGATGTACAACCGGCCTGGTTCAGACGTGCATGTCATGGCGGAAGATGTGAGATTTCTCACTATCCATGCGGGCTCTACTGACCAGGGCTAGATGATGGTTGAAAGCGACAGTCACATCAACACCTTCCGGCAAACCGAGGGATATGTGCGGGGTTCCGCAGGTCGCATTTAATACAGTACTCTCTATTTTACAGTGTTCGAATTGTACATGTAGTATACAGCTTGTCATTTTTACATCCATGGAGTGTACATCTCTCCCATCTTGGTCAGTTGAATTGGATTGGTGGCACTGGATATGAGGTTCGTGACCGTCTGGACGACAGGAGCCAACACTGGGGAGGTAGGATTCTGGATCGATTGCTCGCGCTCGGTTTTGCAGGCCATTGTCTCAGCGCGCTTCACGACACCATCGATATTTGCTGCGACGAGCTTTCTGAAGTTTGGATCTGTGTTTCCCGAACGCCCCCGCAACCATGTCATCACTTCGTCGCGGCTGAAAAGACACAATTGCTGCTCGAGATCGAACTGTCCGGCATAAGTTGCCGGAAGCCTCGGAAACAAACAAGGACATACCTCTGGCTCAGTGAGACTGCGTCCAATGGCCATGATGCCGGACGTTAAAATACCCTCCGTAAAGATAGGGCCTAGGAAATTCTGCAGATTGGGCGTGAGACGGAAGGGGACAACATCAGTTTGTCGCGAATATTGGCAGCTGCTGTGACATCCCTGCAAGAAGATCAGGCCCATCGACGTTGGATGAACCGAAACACGAACCTGGAACCAACTCGGTCATGGTCATTTGCCCAGTAGTGCGCGAGAGTAGGTAGCGAAGAGGCGTTCGGTGCGTTAGGCAAAGCGTATAGGTCATGAAACTGCAGGATGCAATTTGCAGAGCAAATTGTTTTCGCATTCGCCACAGCTCGCTCGGACCGTCCATGGTGCGAATCATGTACTGAGATTTCAATTGTTAGTGACCATAAATAAAGAAACAATTCCCGCCCAACTTACCTTAGTCAGAATGTCCTCTGGAACCATCTTGACCGCAACCTCGTCGTAAATATCCTTCTTGAGCGTGAGATATTCGATCTTGCCCGGCTGCTGAGAATCGTCATCTACGACGGTCCAGACAAGTTTTAGTGTGACACACCTGACCGCCCGTTTGCTGGAAATACTCTCGTAGCACCTTCTTGATTTTTTCGCCGGCAAACAAGAAGGGATCTTCCTTGGCGAACCCGTTCTCTTCACAGTGAAGATCATAGATATCTCCAAGCGATACGTAGCTGGAATCTGTTTGGAAGAGCCGGAGACTGGGGCTAAACGAAACAACCGCGGGAATGTGGAAAGAAAGATTTCGTTTCCGACTTTCTTTTTTCCGCGTGAGGGCACTGATCAAAATTGTGATCAGCAAAATGATGTCACATCACTGGAAGAGGGTTACCCGTTGAAAGTACGGAATATCTGCATGACCCTTTCTTCCCTTCGTGAGTAACGCGTAGAATTTAGCTGGATTGAGAATGAAGTTTTGGAGTTATCGGTGCCGTGGATAATGATGCGCTTCCATGTGAACCCATGCGTTCGGCAGTTTTCGAACTTGGGTCCAAACTTTTGAATTCGGATGAAGTTTTGGTTGCTATCCTTGTCCTGTTTACGAAAGTCAGTCATACAAACGAGAAGCCGGGAAATACGCTGACCTCCGTGTACTGGCCAGGAACCTCGATCTCATCGACTTTCATGTATTGGAATTCCGTGAGATAGTGACTCAACGCGTCCAACGGCTGAATCCGAGGTTTGGAATCAAGATTTTTTTCATAGCGAGCCCTCCACTGCTGCAACTTTTGGATGTACTCATAGACAGTCTGCTTGGGCCCAAAGGCCTCGTCGAAATCTTTCTGTAGATTAATCATGTCAGGTGGCAGGGGCGCACAATGCTTAGATAAACATACTTTGACCTGCCCATTTAGCGTCGCTCCAAAACGATTAAGGGTCGCCATCGTATGCTGATTAACTTGTCCATCGTCACTGGGAGAATTCATGCGTAGGACATAGTTCTGATGCATTATATAAGCCACAAATCCAGAGTGTAAAAGACGCTGAGCATACCTGAAGTGCATCCGAAATCAGCATACAGAGATGACGGTAGGTGTCCTCCTCGCTCGACGACTTGAATTTCCCCGCTACCTGATCCACGATGGTCTCTAAGCTGAGAACAAGCAAGGGGAAGGCGGTTTTGAGCAGTTGTACCACCTCCTCTACGTAGTCCGAAGCTTGTCGCGGGTAATTCCCTACATCTGCTGCTGCATGTCCTCCATTGACGGGTGCGGGCCGTTGATTCTGAGAGTCATCTGTAGCCGCTGGCATCGGATGATCGCCGCCGGAGGCAGCTACTGCAGCTGCAACAGCAACTGCTTCAGGCTGCCGCGAGGGATCCGCCGATGCGGCCTGAGCTCGAGCTAATGCAGCCTTTCGCTGCATCACCTCTTCACGCGTAGTACGAAGTTGGAAGAAAAGTGCCTAACAAACCAAATGAGCGAGTGCAAACTTGAGACGTTCACGCAAAAAAATCACCTGGGGATAATGTCTGGCGAGATTGAGAAGCACATAGCGAGCTTGCTTCACTTCCCGATTCGACAGGGACATGCAAAGGTGCGGAATGAACGTGATCCAGAACCAATAAGCAGCATCGCCTTTATAAGTGTCGAAAGCACGGGCGATCGCCAAAGTGTTGTCGTCCACGCTCAAGAGCCATTGAATTCGGGCGATGAGCGGTCTGCTCTTCCCACTCTTGTACTGGCCTGCTGCCTGGAGATAACAGCTGACGGCGTTGGATGCGTACGACAAATCGCTCGGCACTTCCTTGAACATGTTGTCGTTGAATCGACCCCACTCTGCCCATGCCTTCGCTTGAGTCATGTCCAACTGAACAGCTTGGCCGAAAGCCACATTGGCGTCGTCATTGCGTTTGAACCGAGCATGGAACATTCCCTTGAGCGTATAAAACTCGGCTTTCTGAGCGACGGAGAAAAAGACGAGATTAGTGTTGTTGATCACTTCCAATCCAGCCTGGAGATCATTCGGCTTTTGATAATGGCAGCGAGCTTGCTCTCGAAGCTTCAAAAACGCCTCGGATATCTCAATATTCGGAAGAGTGTAAATCTTCGTCAAAGAGGTGAAGCAGGCATCGAGCAGATCATGTTTGCGCGCGACATGGGCGAATCGATTGATTATCCAGGCGGTCTCATGGTAGCCGCGGTATCCAAATGTTTGGGTATTGTTGGCAGCGCCTCCGCCTTGATTAGAATTGGCGATCAAGGGAATGTATGTGTTGTTGATGGCGTGGAAGACGTTCTGCCGCCAGGCTACCAAATCGCTCCAGATGCTGATGTCGTCCTGCAAATTCGGCAGTCGTTCGCGCCACGCCTGCAGCACCATCTTTAGGTCAGAAGACTTTTTCTCCAGGTTCTGCGCTGTGGTTGTTGAGAGTGAACCAAATATTTGCACGGCTTCCTGGAGTTCAACGAATTGTTGAAAGTGCTGAAGCAGTGGGACGTGCGCAGCGGAGAGCTGGGGAGGAAGAGCAATCCATTTGCGTAGGGAGAGTTGCATGGCGTCTTCCAGGATCTTGGTGAACTCGATATTCTTTTCGAGAGCGGCGGGTAGTTTCAGTAAAGCAATGAATGCTTCAAAGACGCGTCGTCGTGGGGTAGGCACCTCCGGCAACTGACTGATCTGTTCCTCCAACGTGTCTTTTTGGTCAACCCATTGCGTCGTACGCCAGGCACTTTCCAACATGAGCTCCTGATTGCCTTCGGACTTGGCGAGTTCCTGCAGGATGTCCCACTGCTGCAATTTCTCCGCAGCCAGGATCCAATGGTCCTCCCACAGACAAAACTCGGCCTCTGAGAACGGAATAGTACCGGCGCGCGCCTTACTTTGAGCGACCTCATACGCATTAGACGCTTGTTCCCACATGCCATTCTGCTCGAACGCGAGTGCGATATTTGTGTCCAGGTGCAGGCATCGATGACGCCACAATCCGTAGAACATATCGTCCTCTGCCAACTCGGCATAGACATCGGCGAGGGAGTCGAAGACGTACTCGCGCACGGTGTGTTCGTCGTCCTTGATGTGATCCAGAGACGTACTCAAGATCTCCAATGCGACATACCATGCTCCAAATGTTTTCGCAAGGTATTTCACGAGGTGAGGAGGAAGAATCATTGGCGGCGAGCAAGCGTGGATTCCTGTGAGTAGAGTTTGGATGATATTGGGTCGCATGTCGGCTTGCTTTATGTGATAATCCCGACTCAGCAAATTGATCGTGTGCTGTGTTATGTCAACTTGCTCGCGCCTAGAGAGCGAAGCCCAAGCGGCGGGGAAGACCGAAATCCAGGTATCATGCGCAGCTTGGGGGTCCAAGTACAGCAATTTCTGCATCGGTTGCACGACGCTCTGCGTTGTTGGCCGGGGGATTGAGACTGCGGTAGATATCCTACGCTGGTGAGCGAGGGGTACGTCGATCTCAGCGGCACTCAGGAGAAGATGGAGCGCAAGATATATCCAGTTATGTTCCGCCAGCGCATCCCAACTTTGCACCGCGAAGATGTACGTCAAGCGGCTTATAAGGGACCGTGGAACACTGACATCGAGAAGATCCATAAACCTCTCTCGAAGTTCGGGGTCTTTCGCACGACAGCCGAGGAGGAATGACTGTTCAAGCCGTGAAGTCAGATCACTGCGCCGTAGAAGCGGTTCAGTGTAGATTTGGTGGATGACTTCGAGGTACGAGTGATAGATGCTTTCCGTGCGGGATTCGAATGCCACCATTTTCTGCAACAGGCTCGCCTTCTCCTTCATCGTCGGATACGCATCCTGCTTGACCAGCGCCCAGGACTTCGCCAGATCGAGGGTATAGTTGCATATCAATGGGCTTTTGGACTTCTCAACGAGGACGACCAGGGTGCTAAGAAGCCAGCGCCGTTGGTCCGCGAGAAAAGCGACGGATAGCTGACAAATGTCAAGGATCGCTATAACGAGCCGGACACTGTTCTCGAAGCCGGTTGACGTAGGCGCCGAATTGACATGTTCCTTGGCCAATTTCCCGAGGAGTTTCATCAAATTCGAGGCGTAAGGTTCAATCCTCTCCGGCGAAACTTGAACGACAGATTTCAGCATCAGCAATGTGCCGCGCAATGCCGTGGTGTTACGTAATCCGTCGGTGATGGCCAAATGGACGAAAGCGTGGAACTCGGAGCGGTCATCTTGTTGTTCGTCTTCCTCTTTGGGCAGAGGGAACAGGCGAATGAGGTGGGTGAAAATGGGATGCAGCGCATCATGTAGTGGATATTCATCCGTGATCATGCCTTTCCGCACAAGCTTTTGCAGCACCTCAGCATTGGCGATGTACCAGCTGTCCTCTTGCTCGGCCGCAATGACCTGGAGCACTTTTGCCGACGCAATGGCTTGGCCAATGAAAGGCTCCCCATTTAGCTCGTTCTGCAGGAAGGATAAGTAGCCATTACGGGTAGAATCAGTGGGAATTACCTGCTCCAGTGCTTTCAGGAAAAACCGCAGCCCAAAAGCGACGTCCCTCCAACCATTCGGCCCCACCATTTTCTGGAGTAATGCCAATGCTCGGGGAACCAGACTATTTCTGGTTGCGGGGTCTACAGTTGTAGCGAGTCGGACAAGATAACTGACGAGATTCTCGCGGTAGGTCAAAGGGGTTGTCCAGGAATTATCTTCGCCGGCTGCTCCAGTGGCGAGCGCGTGAGCGGTCTGTTCTTCCCACCTGAGAATGACATTCTGGATTTCAATGGACGAAACTACGACGTCGATAATCCCAACTCACCTGAGAATGACATTCAAGATTTCAATCGACAAAACCCGAGAATCAGGTGTGGACGACGTCGACATTCCCAACTTGTTCAGAGAGTTGACCATATGGGAAACGAAAATGCCGCGGACAGGATAAAAGAGGGCCGAATGTTTGACGATGAGATGATAGATGGTGAGGGATTGTGAAAGCCCTTCTTCAGCAAGGAGCTTTCGGGCAGTTAATGCCCACTGCGGGTACGACTTATCGGTGCTGTCAGACGCCGTCAAACAAGGCACCAATGTCGCCAATGCTTCCTGTCGGACAGCGGGGCGCCCTTCAGCTGAAGGAGTGCGTAGCAGGCCTAACCACGTCTTCATCAGGAACTTTGGGGGAGTTGGGAATGCTACGAAGAATCGGGCAGTCAAAAGGAACCCAGTTTGTTTGACGACGGTGTCTTCGTTGCTGATGTACTGCCAAGCACACCGAATGATCTCCTTCTTAGCATCCTCGAGTAGCTTAGGGTAGTGCTGGACTAGGACGGTAGTGAGATGCAGGAGTTCTATCTTGAACAGGTCGTCTACAGTAGGGTCCGGTGGTGGGTGCCAAATGAGACGAGCGATCCTGTTAATGAAGCCGACGTCTAGGAGCTGGTCCTTGGTGTCGGGACGGTGAGCTTGAACAAGGAGTGTCGGAGTGACGACGTAGCGGATGAAGAACATCTTGTGCGACCAAGTGTATGAAGGATCGTCGAACCACGCAAGGAAACGCATAAGGACATTGCGTTGGAAAAGCACGTCGTCGCTCAGCGCTACATGCTTGTATAAGAATCGGGTAGTTCGGACGAGATCCATGCCCAAATTCCGGGTGTAAATGGCGACAATTTCAAAAACGAGGTCGATACGAGACGTCGTCGTGAGCACTGTCTTGAAAATGGCAAGCATGACATTATGCCGTTCGATGAGTTGCGGCATAATATCGGCGCTTCGTTCGGATTGAGGGGTTTCCGAATGCCACAACTCAAGCAGGGCGTCAATGACAAATCCATTTTCAGATATCCAGGCGGGCATAAGCTCCACGAGGTCAGAAACCAGGGAAAGGGAGGGGATGATTTGTAGAGAATCCTCTCCTCTTAAAAATGCCACAAGCGACAGCGTTCGTGACGCAAGTTCTCGCTGAAGATTTGGGGCAAGCCTGGCTTGCAAGATGCTCCTCAGCGTTCGCAAGTGCGAGGGCAGCGCAAGATGCCGAAGAAAGAAGTCGATTCCTTCGCCAGGGTATCTGTTCAGATATCTCGCAAGCGGTTCGGAGAAGGGTGTCTGGCCAGAAAAATGCATCTGCGACTCCGTCTGGACGATGAGGTTGACCAGATTCTCCAGGAAGATGTTGGCTGCAGAGGGTAGAAGATGGAATATGTTGGCGAGGCGAACCAACTTGGTGATCCCCTCATTCTCCGCTAATGTGAGTTTCGAGGCACTGCTCAGAAGCTGCGGGTCCGCGACGATGCGAAAGTGATCTAGCAGCTTATGGCCGATCTCCACCTTGAAATAATTAGTCAAGAGCTCAAGGAGGCGAGCGAGACCTTCGAGCCCCGGGACCGACAGTCGTTTCGGGTCCGCAAGGTTCATAAGAATCGGACGCAGGCCCGTCTGCAGAAGCTCCCTCGGCAGACGGCTTTGATGGGTTAAAACCATCTTCAAACCATCGTATGCAACATCTTTGACTTCTGGAGAAGGTGAATATAGCGATTTGAAATAAACCCCAGTGACTCTGAGAGAATAATTGTTATTTTCTTTCGATTCGGATGCAACTGCCTTAATCACCTTTGACGAGTTTGATGCTGTCTGGAGAAAAAGTCGGTCAAAGGCATGGATGCCGTTAGCAACTTGATGCATGCAACGCGAAGTTTGATTATCTCCATGTTACCCTGTCGGGCGGGCAGACTTCCACGTGGAAGGAGAGAGGAGTCCTCTGCATCGGCGAGGGCTAAAGTTTCATGGAGAAGGCGAAGAAGCTCGTCGTTGAGTTCCACCAGCGGTGGGTCCAGCGTGACACAGTATCGGACGGCCTCGATCATGCCAATCTGGATAGGAAACGGTAGGGCTCTGAGCGGCTTTGTGTATATTCCGCCCAGCATACGGTCGCGATGTTGTTCCAATAGACTATATGCCGAGCGTCCGCTGAGATTCACCAAGAGAGTAATGCAAGTCTGCGACGCTTCACGGACGACTGGATTTGGGCTCTGGAGCTCGGCACAGAAAAGGCCGCCGAGATTTACCAACTTCTGGTGAGGTGCGTGGTTACTCAAATCAGACGTGAAATCGAAGTTGGAATTGCTGATACGCAAAACGGCGAGAAGTATATCGACCACCTCTTCGACATCCCGGGTGAGGCCGAGGGGTAGATCCTTGAGGATACGGATGAGAGTGCGAACAAGATCCCCTTCACGGTCTGTGACCCACTTCGTCCCTAGGTCCGGGGTAGTGGTCATAATCCGAATGCCCCCATAGCCAGCCCTCTTGCGGACCCAGGAATCATCCAAGCACAATGAGCTGAACCTGTGGGCAATCTGATGCAGGATCATGATGATATCGGGGGAGGGAGTGGTGCTCTGGCCGTTTAAACCGACGAGATGTTGGATGAAACACCGGACGATGGATTGCGCCTTTTCAGCTTGGTCTCGTTGTTCACGTGCTAAGGCGTGAGGCAGAGCATCCAGGAAAACATTCAACAAGGGACTGGGAATTGGACGGAGTCCCGCTTCACGAGTCTGGCCGCGACGTACTTCAACGTCCAACACGCTCTGGGACAATTTCAGCAAGTATTCCTCCGCGCGTTGCTTTAACTCTGGTGGTTCGGTCAAATAGAGTGCATCGAACAAGCCTTCCAGTGCGCTGACGAAGGTGGCCTCCACGTTCCGCCCTAGAACTCCCTAAAGATAGGTAAGAAAAAGCGTGGAAAACAAATGACCGATCTTACTTCATTCAACATCACAGATAAACAACTCTCGAGGTAGTTATATGCATGAAGACGATCTCGCGCATGGCCTTTCTTCAACGTGCGACATGCTAATGCCACCGCCGGTCCGATATCGATTTTTTCCAGGCTTCCTGCGAAACAAATCGGCACTTTGGCCGCTTCGGAGCAATCACGGAACTTCAAAGCGGGCTCCAGTGTCAAGAGCCTGCGGTTCCTCCCTCCCAACTTCCCCAGGATTCGAATGATGGTATGGGCGAGTTGATGTGATGCGGGCAGAGGTTTCAGGTGGCTGTGCAATGCCTCCATCAACTCGCGCAAAACAGTGCTGAGCGTGGGATCCAAGAAGTCTGGTGTGAGATTATCGATGCATAGCTCGAGCGTACGCAAACCCTGAGCGACGAGCTCTGGGCCACCACGCAATGCTAAAGCCAACGGTTGCATCAAGTAAGTCAGATGTGGGAGGAGATGAGTAAGCCGCAGAGGCACTGTGAGACAAAGCTCCACAATCAGGTCTCTGGTCTGCCCATCCGAAGCAAGAAGTTGGACATTGAGGCTTTCGAGCATCTCGGGCAGGAGGGGGAGCACTTCCTTGTACAGAATCTCGAATCTGCCGCCGCCACCGCCGATCGCTCGGAATAGTGACCTCAGCAGAAACAAGTAATGGGTCGGCTTGGTGGCCTTTGCGGCCAACGGAAAACAATCCATAAGCAGTTTCGGAAGATGTGACGCTAGAATAGGCTCATTCGTAAGCTGATGCGTGGTAACGGAGTTGAATGCCATCTTAAACAGGCGGATGGTGGCACCAGCGGTCGGTTCATCATACTCTCCGAGCATCGGAAGCCTGTCGACCAAGAACCTAAGGACCGTAGCAAGAAGTGTCGGGGAGAAAGGGTCCTTGGTGAGGATAGCTTGGCAGAGATTGAGAATGAGAGGGCGTTTTTGGGCACATTGGAAAAAATACTCCATGTTATGTGCCCAGATCTCCTGGAAGACGTGCAAATTGAGTTCGACGAGGACCATGGCGAACCATTCCGTAGGGTCCTCAGTATTTTGCTCGAACAAGGACATGCACCGGATAGACGCGACGAACAAGCGATTCATGCGACCACCATCGATGACGAGATCGCCGGTCTTCTTGATTGCGGCTAGACAACTACGGAATCCATGGAGAAGTGTTTTAAACAGATTGCGTGAATCTGAAGACCTCTTAGCAACCGATATAGCACGAGTGGGGTATCAACAAACCATGAATAACATCTTCCGGTTTCTCCAGCATGAAGGCAGCTCCGCCCAAGGGACGAGCCTTCTCAATAAAGGCGGCATCATAAAGTTCGTCCTTCTTGTTGTTTTTAGCACGGTCCAAGGAAGCGTAAACCTCCTCCAACACAACATTGAGGGCGTCGAGACGATCAAGGCAGGTGTCGAGGATGTACACGAGGATCCTGGACGCAGGAACCTTGTCTTTGGAAACAATTGTATCAATGAGACTGATGAGGATCTTCGCAAACATGGGATGGACGCTGGTTGGCAGAGCTGGATTGTGCATGATGCGCGTATAAACGAGCACCACGTGGGTCAGTTGAGGTAATGTCAGCTCGTTTCGAGTATGGTGGAAGAGATCCGCGAGAGCACTGTAGATATGCGAGCTGTCGAAAAACGCCTAAGTATGTCGAATACGGGGGGGAAAAAGGAAACCCACCGGAACATTTCTTTTCCTGTGACACCCGTCCCCAAAAGAACACGTTCATCGAAAAGCTTGTCTATGTGAGGAATGATCGCACGGCGGTGGACACCACCCAGAAGATGGCGGAAAACCACAATCAGCTCCTGCAGGGAACTGAGATTTCTACTTTGGCATTATTAAGCAAAACAAGGACGGACCTTGCGTGTTCCAATTGCATTCACGGGGCAATCCTGAAGAAGCCGTAGAGTAGCGAGCAAAAGGGTGTCACCGTATGCGTCCTGATTATCAACGCCCCATCGCATAACATACGTCAAGTAGGAGAGAATCTGCAATGCGGTGAGTAGATCGATCAGGGGACTCGAATGAAGCGAGTGACCTTGGCCTGGGCCGATAGGAAGTCGGAGTATTGCACAGTATTCTGTATATCTGGCGACATTCCCGACCAGAAGCCCCCCATGGCCTCAAGATTCTCCCTCGCTGCTTTTTGTGCCGGCGACTCGAGGGCAACAACTTGTAAGGCAGGGCCAAGCGTCTCGTTTGGAGTCGCCGCGCGCTGGATCTGCATGAAGGATGCCATAACCTGGCCCATCTCGACAAGTCCTTTGAAACTGCGCAAACAAGGCAGGACGTCGTCTGGGTTAATTGGAGGCGAGTTGACTGAAAGAACCTCCACAACGAGGCCAGTCATATTGGAACAGCTCTCCTGGAACAACGCGAAGAAGTCGGTCATGTTTTGGCCCGACGTTATCCTGTAGTTCCGAATGAGGTCGACCAAAGTCTTGCAGCACGTAACTCCATTCTCTTCGTTGTCCGTTCGCAGAACGTGGATCATACAGTTGAATATTTCGTCCACACGAGGACGTACATTCTCATGGAATGGGAGGCGGTTGATTATTTCGACAAGGACGCGTCGGAAGGAGTATTCCATGGCCTTTTTGTCAAGGACGACGGCCACAGAGCGCAGGAGGGTAAGGGTAGTAGGGATGAGGTAGACAAGGGCGCGAAATGAGTCGCTGTCGCGAGGAGTGTCGAGCATTTCGCGAATTTCTGTGGCGAATTGGATCTTGGTGGTAATGTCGACGACGGGATCCGCAATTTTGACCACCCGCATCTCGAAGTCGGAGGACGAGGCCCCATGTGTTGCTTCGACTGTGGCCATTGCCAGATGGCTGGCAAGAAAAGTGAACCCCGCCTGAGGATGCTCGAGTTTTCGCTCGATGGCGGGGATGGACTGTTACTAGTCACAGTGCACCTGTGACTTGGCTTCATTTTACAGCGCGAGTCTCTCGACGCTCATAGCACTAGTTCTCAGTCTTCGGGCAAAGCTCGCAATTCGCCTTGAATCTCAAAACATCCGTTACTCCCTAAAACAATTGATTTTTAGCCGTGCTTTGCCATGCCGCGCTTTGCCATGCCGCGCGCGCGCGCCGTTTCGTGTTATGGCCGCAGACACTAAGCTCGAGTCGTCTGAGGGTACATACATGGGTACAAATCGCGTTTGAGCCCCATCAATGGCGGGCGGACTATTGCTCGTCGTCAAGCGGGTACCACTCCCCCGGCCTACTAATTGATGGCCATCAAATAAGCATTTACTTTCGAGACTTGTCCTTCCTTCAACACCCGTTTCTCTGTTTCTCTGGAGCCGGTCTCACAGCTGGCGCTTTCCATTTCCCCGTTCCAGCGGAACACTTTCTTTCTTTTATAAATGGCCATCGCGGGCTTGGACGAGACTACCACAAGCTTCTCAGTCCATCCCGACTAGTGCGTCTCCCTCCGTTTTTACCCCAGCTTCTAACTCCCACAAGTCGTCAGGTTTCTTCTTTTGCCTTGGGATGGGTGTTTATCACTAGGTATTTACCATTTCTCTGTCCCTTCTCACACGCGACTACCCAAGTTGTTTTAGCCTCAGCGCCCTCATTTCGTCTGTGTTAATCCAGCGGTTATTCGGTTTCATTCGCGGTCGTTCCTCCCCCTCTCCCGATCCCGAGCGCTCCATTGCGTCGGAGAAGCAGTCTTTCCGGAGCCTGGACATTGAAAACAGGTCTGTCTTCAGCCACCTTCTCTTTGCTCCTGATACAATGAAATGCCAGGCTCGACCTTCGTCATGGATATTCCAATACGGCTCTTTTCGCGCTGCCTTTGTGCTTTTTGTTTGCTAGTGTCGCGCAGTTCGCTTCCTTGCTAGCTTTTCCATTGAACGGCGATGCAACCTGTGGTACACAACTCTGAACATTAACCGACTTGCAACTCACAAATCTATGTAGCATTCGTTGTCGCCTGGGGCGGAATGGCCGCTCAATCTGGACGGCTTGTGGGGGCGCTCATTGTCATCTTCGAGCTTCGGAAAATGGGTATAGCACGATGGGAGTTTTGGTTCGCTATTGTGTGGCTCATCATTGGAATTGGTGAGTGGCCGCCCTTCTCATACCTTTCTCTTGGGAGCTAAACTACCCAGGCTTCATATTCTTGAACAATGCTGTCAGTGTTGGGGTATTGACGTACGTTCGCCTCTGGAATATCAACTGGAAGCCTGCTTGACTTTCTTTTAAGCCCTTTTGCACCCCTGGGCGTCGCATACTGTGATAGAAAACAGTACGTTTCACTTGCATCTTTTGACAGCTTTCGTTCATAATTCCAAACAGTTTCCTTCCCGCCTCGCTCGTATCTTCCCTTCTCTATTTTTCCTTGGAGGTCTACGCTATCGCTCGAGTGATGCTTCTCCTCTCGTCGAGTTTCAACATGAGGGGTGTCATTCGTGACATCAGGGTTTTGAGGCCGTTTTCCCTTTTATTTGTGAGTAATCTTATCGGCTACTTGGGTACATGTTATTGAAGGCATGTACAGCTCGAACTCTTGACCCTCGTTCCGTCCGCAGTCTTCACAAATATCGTCGCGGAATTTGTCCCGTTCAGTATCGGCGCTGTCGCGGTTCTATGTTCGCATATATATGTTTGTAGTTTACCCACACTAACATCTTCACCGACAGTGGCTTTCAGTTATTCACCTCCGCCTACTGTGAATACTTCCCCGCGCCTCTCCGCTCTGTCATATGCCACATATCCGTCGATACAGTCTATGAGGCGCTCGACCAGGAGATCCTCCCAGTCCATTCAACCAATCTCGCCCCCAGCGCCACTTCCCGTGACGCGCCATCCCTTCTCAGCTAGTGCCCTCAGTGATCCGACTCTTCAAAGCGACGACTGGAATCCGCCGCTCACTGCTCGGAGCACCCGCACGATCGATTCAATCGCAGCACACAGTATCAACAACGCTGTTGTCCAGGTTGGCCAACGAGCTCGGGCCGCCTCCCGCAATGAAGACGGACCGTTTGACATAATTAGCCGTCAGGATGCACCACGCAGCGGAGCGTCCCAATCTCCATGGAGCGCACAATTGTCCGCCATGATTGTGCCTTCCCAGGCTGCATACGCGGATCGTTTGGATCTTGATTATGCGCAGGCAAAATCGTTATCTTCCCGCCCTCGTCCCACCATCAATACACCGCCGCCCGACACTTTCAATGAAGACGATCTCTCGGACCTCATCTCCCCGGCTTCTCGTATCCAACAAGGTCCCAACTTCAGGCTGTCAAGATTGGGGGAAGAACATTCGAGAGCGCAAGAGTCCGCCGCTCCCTCGAGACACACGTCGTATAGAACATCGTTCATACCCGATTCCCTCCCTTCATCGCCGGATTCGGTCGCGCACACGGCTGTGCCAATCCCCCTGCATGATTCTAGGTCAATATCGTCGAGTGAGCGGAGGCGAAGCACCTCCCTCTCGCTTACTCAGGAAAGCAGCGTGGACCATAGGCGCAGTGTTTCGATTCCGACGCCAGCCAGATGGCCGACATTCAATGGGAATCAGTTCCGCGCAGCTGGATATGGCCGCCCTGTGAAAAGCCGGGCATCCTCTGTTTCGTCCATTCACCGACCTCCGCCGCTGCCTCTTCCTACCTTGCCTAGTGCTGGTATGAGGCAGGCACAAACGCCTCGCGGGCCCCGTCCGCCGCCACTATCTGCTGCAAGTCCCAGATTCAATTTATCGTTCTCGTAACATCTGGTTCACTAGTCCGTTACACATGGAATTCGCAGCATTAGGCGTCCCTTCTACCCGCGTGTGTTCGATAACATTATGTTCAGCGTAATTAATGCACAGACTCTTTGCCTTTCGATTTAATTTTGTTGTATACTGTGCACTCTGTGACGGAGGCCGTGACGTCTCGTTTCTTAACCTCGATGGCCTCCAGTGAATTGCTTGCCCAAATTCAGGCGGGAAAACGACTCAAGAAAGCAGAAACTAATGACCGCAGCAAGCCTATTATTGACGCCCCCAAGGGAGGAGGCGGGGGCGGGGGCGGGGGCGGAGCTTCCACCTCTTTCTCGTCGGGGCCCGCCCCTCCGCAGCTAGGTAGGGCGATCTTGAAGCACAAACGAGAGCGTTCTGAAGCCCTTGCTCCCAGGCGGGCTCTTCGCGGGAGGAATGCCCAAGCTGAAGCCTGCTGGCCAAAACAATCTTGGTACGGCAGCTAAGCACCCTATGTCTCTGTTTTCTTGAATCCTTCGTTGCAGCCAGACCACCGACCATTGGCAAGCCGCCGTCCATACCGAAGCGCGATGTGGCCACACCGTCTGCGCCCCCGCCTCCGAGCCGGATTGTCCCCGCTGCTGCTCCTGCTGCGCCTCCCCCTCCGAGCAGAGCTGCACACCCTCCAACCAGAGCGGTGCCTCCGCCCTCTGCACCCAGCAGAGCTGTACCCCCCCCTGCTTCTGCTCCGACCCCTCCGAACCGGCCTGCCCCCGGTTTACCGTCTCGCACGGTCCCAACTCCGCCCACAAGTGCCCCGGCTCCTCCTCGGAGAGCCCCCCCTCTGTTGCGCAGTTCGAGTCCACCCGCAGCGCCTGCGCGCCCGTCTCCATCCCTTCCACCCCGCAACGCGTCACCGTCTCCTTCTCCTGTTTCCCGTGCTGTTCCCGCGATCCCCGCCCGCAGCCAGCCCGCCGGTTCCCCAAACAGGAGTGTTCCCCCTCCACCGACGACCCCCGGCAGAGCCCCACCCCCGCCCCCTCCGCCAAGGCCGTCGAGTACTGGCCCGTCCCCCACCACTAGTAGGGCCGTTCCGCAGCCTCCGCCGCGTAAATCCGCCGTGACTACGGGCGCTCCAGCACCTCCCGCTCGTGTGCGCGCGCTTTCAGAAGCGGAACCCGTCGCGCCTCGGCCAAGCCCTCCTCCTGCTCCTGCCCGCGCCAGTCTAGCTCCGCCTCCGCCGGCGCGGCAAAGAACTATTTCGGCAGGGAGCCAGCCTTCCGTGAATAGTACCAATGGGATTAATGTCCGACCCGCACCTCCACGTCGCAAAAGTATGTCCCGCCACGTCGTATCTTGGCAGCAGTTTGATAATATATTATGCAGTCCCTTCGCCGCCTCCCAACGCTGGCCCACACACATTTCCAGTCACGGACTTTCCCCCTCCGCGGCCTTTCCAGGGAGGCGTGCGCCAGTACCCGAGTGGCCGTAGCCGGGGAAGCGATTTCGACCTTGGAACGCTGTAGCTGCTAGTGTTTCATGTACACCTTAATAATTGGGGGAGCTTGCGACCCCAATATATGACCGATCCCGAATTCTGGATGGCTGTGCAGAGTTCTGTGATGTCGGCGTTAGGTCCATACAAGGGAATTGATTGTACCCCCCGTGAGAATATCGACGCGTGACCTTGACAGAACCAATCCACAGAACTTTTCTTCTGTGCTGACACACGTGCGCTCGCCGCTCGGCCGTCTTTCTTCTCAGGGCTGTGTAATCGTCTCTGAGAAAGTTCTTCCTTCCACACCTCAGGCTCCGAGGATCTTGACCCTGTCCGGATCTGATAGAAAGCCTAAACCCATCTGGTTATACCAGAGTGTGAAGTCCACCCGTGCGGCCTTAGTTTGCTGCTGCCACAAAAGGCAATATTTTGCCGGACCTCTCTCACAAAGCGGTGCCTCGAACTTGAGTTTTAACTACGCCAGAATTTTCACTTCCACCTGCATTGCAGAAAAGGGGTGTTAAAGAGCGTCAATAAGTTTAGGGAAGAAATTCCCCGGGCACTGTCTTGCGGCAGTTTCATCAGTGAAATACGTGGAAAATATTCAAGGAGTCCCTCCCTCTCTGCTTCTTTGGACTCTGGGCTTTGCTTAGGCTTTCCGGATTCTATTCCTGCTACAGTATAGCTTTCGAATCAAATAGATCTGTGCGTCTTCGGAAAAGACGTAACAGCAGGTTTTCTTAGTCTAAATATAGTTTCATGCCTCCTACGGACCCACTGAGGATTTGTGCTAAACAGGCACGCAAAAAAGCCTCGCGCCAGGCAAAGAATTTCAGCCAGCAAAATGCATGGCACAATCAAAATGCTGTGGCTGGCCCGTCTCGGTTGCGCATGCCAGCTTCTTCCAATCCTCGAACCCTTTCTCAAATCATCAATGGTGAAGAAACATTGGGCCATTTCTTTCCAAAATCTCCTAGAGGCGGTGGTAAATAGGTCTAATGTCTTTGTTGAAAGTTTGGAGCTAACATTGTTTCCAGCACCTCTTTTTCCGCCACGGTGGGCTGTAGAGCGTATGGACGGACATGAATTGGGCAATCGTGAAGAGTTGGATCCTTACCCTGCTATCATGCACAGTCCACGTGGCAGGCGAAGACGTACATCTGGACCCCCCACACCTCCTCAAAACTTACCTTTGCACAATTTGTCAAATGAATTACACCAGGCATCGCCACGATTGCAAAGTAAGACTTTCCTTTCATGAGGGGTGTCAGTTTGATTAAAATCTATGCAGCCCGCACTAGACGAGATTTCACTCAATTGACCCCTCATACTCCTAATTCCCGTGATCATCGAGGGAAGCGAACTCGAGTGCAGCCTGCCAGCCCTCTCTCCCCATGCCGATCAGAGCGATTAATGGACACCAGGCTCAACCTTGAAATTGTTCCGCAACAGCTCTTTCCGAATGTTTTGGAGAATCAGTCTACTGGACATTCCAATGATGTATTTGGCCCAACAACTCCAGCTGAACCTCCACCACAAACTCAAACTCCATCCCTTCCATCACCTACACCATCACCTACACCACCTGATATACCACCTTATCAAAGTGCTCTGAGACCCTTGCAAAGAGCAGTCCCAGGGTCTCGGGGGAGGCGTAATCAGGCAAAAGGGACATATGGCAAACAGCCGCACCCTGATAAACCAGGTTGGTTCTGGTGTACGAAGCAAAGCCATTGGAAACATGAGAGCAACTTTGTAATGGGCTTCATTCTTTGTGATGATTGTACTCTCGTGCGAAGGGAGGCTGCTGCCAGAAAAAAGGCTGAGGCTGCTGCTGCTGCTATGCAGATGCAATTGGATGCCCAGATGCTCGGGGATGTACAACAACCAAATGTGCCAGATAATCCTCCTCAAAATGCGGGTCAGGATCCAGATCACCCCATGCCCCCACCGAACCCATTGTCAGAAAAGGCAATTTCGGATCAAGACCAAGTCTTGATGGATGGTGTTAGAAAAAAAATTATGGACATCAGATTGGAGTCTTGTGGAGCATGCCATGAGCACTGGTTTGATCTACAGGTTGTCAATGACAAGTGTCAAAAGTGTAGAAAGAGGACCCACCCGGAGAAATTCCAAACATCAAATATGATGAATCCTGGAATTGTTCCTGGACCAGATGTTCTACCGCCACTCACGCAAATCGAAGAGATGATTATTTCCCCTGTCCATGCTCTTGTCTCCCTCTACCAGATTCGGGGAGGTCAATTCAAATATTCCGGACATTGTTGCAATTTCACACGAGACACTGCTGTCTTCCACAACAAGGTGCCATTACTTCCGGAAGAGTGTGATGTTATTGTCATGCGTAGGACTGGAGTGGATCCTACGACAAATCAGGACATCCATCAGGATTTTCGGGTTCGGCGGCCTGTCATACGGAAGTGGTTGGAGTATCTGGAGTTGAATCACCCTACATTTCGTGCTCAAGCTGTTACTGTGGATTGGGAACGGCTGAGGAATCTGCCAGAGGATGGATCTGTTCGGGATAGGCTTCGAACTGTTGAATCTCAGACCATTCCGGAACCAGAACAGGATACAGGACCACCTGAAGAGGGTGAAGATCCAGCACAACAGGATCCCCTTTTCACTCGCGGTTTTGTACCAAATGTCACTCATGCCCAAACCGAGCTTGAACAGCTCCAGGCTGCTGCTAGCCACAATGATGCACCTGTTATCCTCACCATGCCAGCTGTCCATGGCACACCAATCAATGAACACATGGGACGTTCAATTGCAATTGATGCTTTCCCTTCTTTGTTTCCAAATGGCAAGGCAGATTTTGCTGCTACTCGGGAGATCCCAGTCACTATGACCGAATGGGCTGCCCATTTGATGCGATTTGAAGATGGAAGATTTGCGTGCCATCCACGGTTTCGATATTGGGCACTAAACACAGTTATGCGGCATGAGGCTAAAAAAGCAGCAAAGTGGTACACCACAACACACAAAGATGACAAGGAATTGAGTGTCGAAGACATCAGACAGATGCTTGCAGACAATGATGCAAAGGGTCTTGCCAACAGGGTCTCCCATGGAGCAGTCCGTCTGCCCGGTTCACGGCCTTTTTGGACAAAAGCTCAACGTGATTTAATTGCACAAATACGATCTCCAGAATGCCGAACACCACATGTCTTTGTTACCTTTTCCTCTGCCGATATACAGTGGCCTGATATGCATCAGCACATGCCTAACTACAATCGTGATGCTGCCGAGGATGCCCATTCATATCGTGTTCGCATGAAGGATCTCAATGAGAACCCAGCCATTGCATCCTACTACTTTCAGAAACGGTTCGAGATTTTCTTTGAGCACTACATCAAAGTCAAGTTCAAGGTCAAGGACTATTGGTGGCGCTATGAGTGGCAGCATCGTGGGAGCAGTCATGTGCATGGATTCCTTTGGTTGGAAGATGCACCTTCAATAGATGAATTGGACACATCAGATCCTGTCCAGCTCCAGGAATTTATTGACTTTTGGGATCAGCATATCTCTACCTGGCATCCAGATGTATCCACTCCACCTGCTGCCGTCCACCCATCTGCCCGTTTGTTTGATACCCTCGAAGATACAAAGCTGGAGTTGGCGGAAATGCTGAATCGGCTGCAGCGCCATACCAAATGCACTGCTGGATATTGTGAAAGGCGGAAAAAGGATACTGGAGAGATCTTCTGCCGCTTTGGTTTCCCCAAAGACTGTCGGGATAGAACAGAATTTGCAAAGGAAGCCACTCGTGACTTTGCAGAACTTCACACTCGTCGAAATGACCCTATCCTCAACTCCTTTAATACTGGCATCATTCTAACCTGGCGTGCCAATATTGATTTTAGACCTGTCATGAATCGGGAGGCAGTCATTGCATATGTTGCTAAATATGCGAGCAAAGCAGACAGCCAGTCAGCCTCTTATCCAACTGTTCTTCAGACTGCAGTCTCTCGTCTCAAGGACACTGATCCAGCTGGAGTTGCATATCAAAAAATGCTGTCTACCTTTGCTGCAGAGCGTGACATGTCTGCCCAGGAAACATGCCACATTCTTCTTGGTTGCGAATTGACTCGCAGCTCTCGACGGCCTCCACGCAGTCTTTGTATTGATCCAGATTCAACGTCTGGAGAAGTTGACTTTGTGAATCAAGGAGTGACAAGGCTGAGCCTGATTGATAGGTGTGAAAAATGATACTTTCTGAATGAAATTTAAATTCTCACACCAATTGACAGATATGAGAAACATGCTCGTGAAAGTCCTGGGCTGCTGAAGGATATTTCTCTCCTTGAATTTGCAACACATTGGGACTGGACAAATGGGCTTAAAAAACGCGGAGCCAAGGGAGCATTGCCATACATCGTTAATATTTGGCCCCGCTTTCGGCCCGACCCAGACAATGATGATACCTATGAGAAATATTGCTACGCCCGAATGATCCTTCACCATCCATTCACCCAACGAGATAAACTGCTCGAAAGTTATGCTTTGCCCCGAACCGCAGATGATAAGCCTGGAAAATATGCCAGCTGGGCAGTCACATACCATGCTGAATGCTTGGACCACCATGTGCATCCAGATGACACTCTTCCTACCGCTTCGGAGGTGCAGCAGGCAGATGATGAGAGTGATTCGGAGTCTGTCCAGGGAGATGATCTTCAAGATCAGAACTATCAGGCTGAATGGATGCAGGAGGCTGGACGAGCTCCCAATGAATCTGTCCAATCTGATCTCGGGAATCTAGGGAAGCGAGACTTGGATTTAGGATATGACTGGGTTGCAAACTCCGCAAACCAGGCCATGGTCAATGCTGCATCAGCTTGGCTCGCTGACCAAGTCAAGGAGTCACCCAATGATGAGATCCAGGATCTGCCTGACAACTATGACTATGCAAAGTTGCAAGGAGAGCAGCGCAATGTCTTCCTTCAAGTTATGGCTTACTTCAAGAGAATGGACTGTGACCTCCCTGATCCTAAGCCCCCACCACTTCGGATTAATGTTGACGGGACAGCCGGGACAGGGAAATCATTCCTCATCTGGTGTATAACTGCTGCTCTCAGAGAGTATTGCAAGATTGATGAGACTCAGGATGGAGCAAAGGATCCCATAGTCCGGCTTGCTCCAACTGGGATTTCGGCTTTTGGAATTCGTGGTTGGACTGTAAATTTTGGGCTCGGCATTCCAGCGAAGGAAAAAAAGGACTTTGCAGAACTTTCCCGTGCAGGGCTTACCAGACTGCAAACTCGTTGGAAGAGTGTTAAACTGCTGATTGTGGACGAGAAATCCATGATTGGCCGAGCTCAGATGGGTCGATGTGACAGACGGTTACGTCAAGCATTTCCTGCAGCAAAGGATGAAGTCCTTGGTGGAATTCCTACAATTATCTTTGGGGACTTTTGCCAGCTTCCTCCTATTGGTGACACACCACTTTACTCAACTAAAGCTGCTGTTGGCCGTCGAAGTGGCCTCTCAGCTGAGGGCAGAACTGTTTTTGAATCTTTTTCCCAGTCGGTTACACTCCAAAAGGTTTTTCGACAGGAGGGAGATGATCCAGAGCAGATCAAATTTCGGGATGCTCTATTGAGGCTTCGTGAATACAAAAGCTCAGCAGAGGACCACACCCTGTTCTCTACACGATTTTGGGACAATTTATCACATGCAGAGCAGGGAGGCTTTACTGATACAATCCATCTACTTCCCACAAAGGAGGCTGTACACACCCTCAATACTAATTGTCTGGCATCGCTTGGGAAACCTGTTCTTCGGTGTATGGCCAAACACAATGGACCAGAAGCTAAGAAGGCTTCTGATGAGGATGCGGAGGGCTTACAAAAAGAGGTGCTTCTAGCTGAGGGTGCGAGAGTCATGATCACACGCAATGTGTGGACATCAAAAGGTTTGTCTGATGATCTTTGGACATTTTCAGTTTTCCTGATATACATTTGAAGGCTTGGTAAATGGGGCTCAAGGGGCAATCAAAAAAATATGGTTCCAACCAGGTTCCAATCCACAGATGAACCTGCCATCCGTTGTATTTGTGAAGTGTGATGATCGCTGCTATTCAGGTGATTATACCACTCAGTTCTCAATATTTGTGTGTTAACTTGTATACATGTAGGGCCACCTCTTCCCGAGTGGGAAGGCATTGACCCGTCTTGGGTTCCAATTGTTCCAGTTACTTCCCGGTGGGATGACAGAACTGGAAAGTCCTTGTCAAGGACTCAGCTTCCGCTGACTCCTGCATGGGCTATCACAATTCACAAGAGTCAGGGACTTACTCTCCACAAGGCTGTCATTGATCTTGGTCAGAAGGATTTTTCATCGGGGCTTTCATTTGTGGCCATTTCACGTGTCAAGACTCTGGCTGGCATTGCTTTTCGGACATCCTTCCCATGGAGTCGGTTACAACGGCCAATTGTCACAGAGTCGATGAGGATGTTGGAGGAGGACAATGAGCGAAGGGCTCAGCTCGGGTTTACATTAGATATGTATGGCATGGATATGAGTGAATTTGTATTTGAGGATGTGTAATTAGTTTAAAAAATCTGTAACTGAGTTTGTCGCAAGCTCCCCCATTCTGTAGCCGGGCACCGGCATACAAAACATATTTATTTCTTATGTTAGCAGCTGCTAATATGCTGTGTCAATGTCCCGAAGAACAGCCCGAGCCGATCTTTGTCATCGAAAGGACACGTTTGCGTGGGAGATTCGACCAAATAAATTGTAGCGCTAGCTGCTGTGCCAGCATTTACCCCCCCCCCCCTCCACCACCACCATGCGCTTATCCACCATCCTTTCGCCCTCTATCCTTGCGTTCGTTTCTCTCGTCTTGGCCGACGAGGCTTCCGACGTCATTGAACTTACCGCTACTACCTTTTCTTCAATCAATGCGGAACCGCTTATGCTGGTGGAATTCTTCGCGCCATGGTATTCCTAATCTTCTGCAATTCCGCGTCGGATCCTTACAGAGACGCAGGTGCGGCCACTGCAAGGCTCTGGCACCTCACTACGAGGAAGCTGCCACTGCTCTCAAGGACAAGAACATTAAGCTCGCTAAAGTGGACTGCGTCGACCAGGCAGACCTCTGCCAGACCAACGGCATCCAGGGCTACCCGTGAGCATAGCTGTTCTGCGCGCGACGCTCGTTGACGCGAGTCCGTTCTAGCACCTTGAAGGTGTACCGAAATGGCACACCTGCCGAGTACACAGGCCCTCGTAAAGCAGATGGCATCATCCAGTACATGGTCAAGTAAGTCGTCGTCGCCTAAACCCTTGGTTCCGGCGATGCTTACGCCCCTTTCTCAGACAATCCCTCCCCGCGGTGTCTGACGTTACCGCTGCCAACCACGATGAATTCACACAGGCCGACAACCTCGTCGTCGTCGCATACCTGGCGTCTCCCACTGATGTCCCTGCCCCCGCGTTCAGCGCTACCGCCGAAAAACACCGCGACGATTTCCTCTTCGGTTTATCGACCGACAAGGACGCCATCGCCGCGGCCAAGGTCGAGCCGCCGGCTGTTGTTGTATACCGCAAGTTCGACGAGCCCCGTGTGGTGTATCCCTTCCCTATCCTCGACGCCCAGGAGGCCGACCTTGAAGATTGGATCAAAGAGCTGTCCGTGCCGACCATTGACGAAGTCAGCAGCGAAAACTACGCTACTTACGCGCAGAGCCCTAAACCCCTGGCGTACCTCTTCCTCGACCCCACGAGCGAGACCAAGGAGGCCGATATCGCCAAAGTTAAAACGGTTGCGTCGAAATACAAGTCCAAGATGAACTTCGTCTGGATTGACGCTATCAAGTTCGGCGACCACGCCAAGGCCCTCAACCTTGCCGAGCCCAAGTGGCCTAGCTTTGTTATTCAGGATATGGTTAAGCAGCTCAAGTACCCCTACGACCAGTCGAAGGAGGTGGAGACTGACGGGGTCGAGGCATGGGTCAAGCAGTACCTTGACGGGGAACTTAAGCCCCAGCTGAAGAGTGCGCCTATCCCCGAGGTCCAGGACGAGAATGTGTACAACCTCGTCGGGAAGGAGTTCGACACCGTTGTTTTCGACGACGCGAAGGACGTCTTCATTGAGTTCTATGCCTCTTGGTACGTTTGCCTCTTACCGTCGTGGTCTGGCATTAATCGTTTCAATAGGTGTGGACACTGCAAGCGTCTCAAGCCTATTTGGGACAGCCTTGGTGACCACTATGCACCCCTCAAGGATACCCTCACCATGTAAGGATTCCGATGCCTTTTTTCTTCTTCAACTGATCTTCTCTCTTTCCAGTGTCAAAATGGAAGCACAGGAGAACGACCTTCCCCCATCCGTACCCTTCACCATCTCTGGCTTCCCCACCATTAAATTCAAGAAAGCCGGCACCCGGGAGTTCATCGACTACGAGGGAGACCGATCATACGAAAGTTTGGTCTCTTTCGTGGAACAGCACGCAGTCAACTCGCTTAAGTTCCCTGAGGTCCCTGTTGTCGCAGACGGGGACGACGCCCAGGTTCCAATGGGAACCGAAGAAAAGAAGGATACCCACGATGAGCTGTAAAGTAGTAGTACACCAACTGCGTATAATCCGGATTTTCTTGTATCACGTAGATAAATAGGCTCACGTCTTCTTCCGATAAAAATCGGAGAACGACAGTCTAATACCAAGGAATCGACAATCCAGGTCGGGGTGCGTTTGCAATTGATGGACAATTGTTTGCGCGCGCTCAGAAAACAGGCCACCATATTCTCTGACTTGGTGAACCAAGCGTGGCAGTGCATCTGGATCCTGTGCTTGTTCAGTCCCAGTATATACGCCCTTGCGTGAACGTCAGGATCAGAAAGTAAGGGACTGCATGCATGGTGTATACGCAACTCGTTCAGCGTCGAGCTTCCCGTCCCGTCTTGCCGATTCGGACAGACAGTAGTTGTAGAAGTTGTCCTAAAGACTCTATAAATCGCCTTCAATTTTAGAGGTCTCGCGACTCACCGTTGCTTCGCGGAACATAAGTATGGTGGAAAAAACCTCCTTCACCTGATTGAGTATGTTTTCCTGAAAATAATAGATAAGAGTTGGTCGAACGATCTCGCTGATAAGACCCTACTTGTTTTCCGGATTTGGGACTGAGGAGAAGGACCTTTTTCACCATGCGGTCTAAATAAGAGCGGTGGGCCTCTATCATCGCATCCAGGTCACCCTCCTTTTTGTTCAAAAAGTCGAGCAGGACCTTCCATGAACACTCTATGACTTCCAGTTGGCAGTACGCCTGCATCTGTCGCATGAAATGGATCATCTCGGCCATTACGATGCGAATCTGATGCCACTGAGGTTCAAGCTCTGAGACCTCCAGTCAATTTAAAGAATACTTTAGAGATGACTCAAGTTACCTGGGACACGTAGAAATGTTCGGGCCCCGCCGGCTATCCGCATCCAGCCGACGTTAAGGGTACCCTCGATACGCTTCATTTGCCATAGATGGTTAAAAAGCTTGAGGTACTTGACCATAGAGTCTGGATCAAGCACGGTGTCGATCGGCGCGTCGACCTTGTACTCCAAAGTAAAGACGTCCCAGCCGATTTCACCATGAGAATATTCCAGCATTCGCGCATCGAGGCGACGGAGCACATCGGGCGGATCATTTTGGGCATTCGAGGATCGGATGGCAGTCTCCAGAGTGGCTGTCAGGTTGTGGCGGAATAGCGCATTTGCGGGACGCGTCAAACTGGGTCTGCAAATCGATAAGCCGACGAAAGTCTGTTCTCGCTCAAACTAGTTACCCCAAAGCCTCCATTAATTGGTCTGCAAAATCACCGTGACCGAGCATGAGATAATGCTTCAGAGCAAGAAGATGGTCAAGTAACTTGAATTTGTCGATGAACACTTCGAACAGTCGGTGGCTTGCAATCTGATATGCCGTGTCGATAGATCGTTCCAAACCCGCAATGTCGCTATATTGCAAGGCTAGCATAGCTTTTAACACGGTAATGCATTCTCAAGCACATACGACTTACTTCCACCTGTATTGCTCATTTTTTCTCGGGTAACTACCCAGTCACTGTCGTGACAGCTATACCTGATGAAATTCAAGCTTTTCCCCGTCGAGAAAATCTGATGAATTGTAAGGAGTGAAATGCCCACTTCCCTGAAACGATAAGTACCTTCTTTCCAAATGCCTCTCCGACAAACATAGGTAGCATGTCCTCTTGGAATTGATATTTAGCTTCCCACAGCTTGAGACCGCCATCGCGTTCGACAGAAATGTCATCGCTGTCGCCCCCAAGACCCCCAAAGCCTCCATCGCCCGCAAGAGGGCCAATTCCACCCGCCAATGATGAAGGATGGACGTATTGCATATGAGCCAACGCCGGGTCCATGGCGACGAAAAACTCGGAGAACGGGTCGTAGAGTTCACCCGAGAAGAGCCATTTGTGGAGGGTCGCGAAAAAGGGTTTGGAGACCTGTAAGAATTACATTAAGTAGATTACGACAAAAACGAATGCGGACATACCTCTTCCAGAAGTTGGTCAGTAAACTTCCTAACGAAGGGATCGCCATTGTCTGTATAACCATGGATGAGATTTACGAGTGCCCCTCCCTGTGTGTCTACATAACATGAATCAGAAGAAGGTGATGCAAGGAAAGGGGATACCTCGGGCGCCTTCCACACATACGCTCATCATTCGCATTCGTAACCTCCACTCGTTAATCCACACATCCAATCGCCGCAATGTCAGTCCTGTTTCCTCTTCTCTGAGACCCTGGGGGTCCACGTTGCCGTCATTAAGAGGTTGATGTGAAGAAGCAGACATTTGGGATTCAAGGATGGCGATTAGTCGATAATATTCTGTGAGTTGTGCCTGCAGATGGTGACACAGGCTTTGCTCGATCATCCCTACGCCCGAGGCGCCCTCTCTTTCCCTAACAAACGTCTCCACACGCGTATACAGGTAACCAACTTCAGATAAACGATGAATCAGTGCCTTGGTTGGGGCTGAAACAACATATCTCTACAAGAAAACTGTTAGTATTGCCTCGTAAAAGAACATGTTCTTGAAACACACCGAGTCGTCCATGAATACGAGCTTATTCTCCACTTCTGGATCGTCTTGTATCGAGAAGCGGACATACTTCCCAGAGATACCTTGCAGCAGGTAAAGAGTATCGCGCAAAAGAAGATGTTCGGGGAGATGCGGCCGGCCTAAAGAGAGTAAGCCACCACTCAAATTCGATGCAATCCTATGTACCGGTTTTCAGCCGATGTTCCCGCAATATGTCTGCCTTCGACTTGCCCTTGGGGAGCCGCGAAACAGGAACTTCTACTGGACTGGGACTAGAGGCAATTCGAGGGGGTGGAGGGGATGCGAGAGTAGGCAGAAAACCGGTCGCAGGCCGGGAGGAAGAGGACGCCAGGGATTGCAGAAAGAGAATTGACGCGTGCTTCCGCGACAAGACAGGCTAAACGAAGTGTGAAATACAGGGGGACGCGTAAAAGTCAAGCAAACCTGGTCAAGAAGCCGCGAGAGAAGATTTGTGAACTTGAGCGATGCTGTTCCTGTCGGAGATGACTGGAGCACTGAATGGTTATGTAGGGGATCGACTTGATTTGACTACTTTGGACGCACATTGCCTCTTCACGAGGTCGGAAAGGTGACCCAAGTCTGGTTCATGATTGTGTCCACCAATATGGCTGACTTGCTGTTAGGGTTCAAACGCGACGCAGAGGATCTTCAGCTGTGTACCTGTTCAGGATTTCGTGGCAATGAGCGACGAGCTCTCTCCTGAGCGCATCATCGTCTCTGGACGCGGGTACGAGAGCAGTTACAAGGGATTCAACTTGGGACATGAAAGACGCGTATGTGACGTGACGACAGTTACAGAAAAAACTAATTAAAAACACATTTAGAGCTTGATCTCCTTCAGGCCATCCTTCCAGAACGTCAAGTACGCTAGAAAAATAATATTAGCCGTCTGTAGCGCGCAGTATCTGAGTTCTCACGTGTAACACCATCCTCCTGTGCGTCTGCAGTAAGCCAAGAGCACGCTAACATCGGGGAAACGTACACGATAGTTGAGCAGAGCCACCATGCCATCAGGATTCATGCTCCCCCCAATGTACTGTGTTGCAAGAGTAAGCTACCAAAAGTCGGATGCTAAGAAAACTGACGAATTCGTAGTCCTTGAAGTTGGCGACAAGTTTTTTGGCAAATGCTGCGGCGCCTTTCTCGAAGGCGTCGACCCGATCCGGATGAGTCTCCGAAAGCTTTGCCTTCACCGCTTTCATGTAGCTCTAGGTGCTGGGATGAAGTATGCGTATGCATTGCATCTAATGTATGCTCACCTTGAGGTACGTTAAGAAAGACTTTTTGTCGAACACAGTAGACTGGAGCCGGAAGGAGTGGATCACGTTGTTGACTTGTTGCGCACCCTCCTCCAGCGCCTCCTCTTGTTCTTCAGCGGACGGGTTGGCGCCTAGACATCATGAGTATCGAGGATCGCGCTTCAGAAAGCGCAAATGAGCGGACCAATGTCCACATCGCCTTCCTTGATCGTTATCATGGCGCACTCGACCTCGAACACGATATCATCTACAACTTTGCTGAAAGCGAGGATAAGCGGCGGGGCGAAGACGAGGCGAGGCGAGCCCTACACGGGGAAGGCATCTGAGAACATCTCATCGCCGGTGATGACATCTTCGTAAAGCAGCATAGATACAGAAACGAGAACGGGGGTAGGTGGGCAAGCAAGGGAACAGGAAGAAAATCGAGAATCGATCGCACGTGACGTCCGCACTGTTCTTTGGACTCGGAGTCCATACCAAATCCATCATGCAATTACTAGTTATGGGCTACATCCACTGTCGGTCGACTTCGCTCAAGGACAACTCGAGGATCTTGCCCATGCAGCGCGATTTTTTGTTTGATGGCCTGCATGGCAAGCAACACTGGTGCAGCGGTTCGACGGAGCTCAGCGGACTTGTGAATCAGATGAAGCTACGACTGAGATGGCCGAACAAGCGTTCACAAAAAGTTCTCTCCACCTACAATGATTTGTGAAGGATTCGTTTTCCAACTTCCGAACGGACTTCACTTCGCTGCCAATCGGTATACTTCAGCTGGCAGCCAGCCCAACGCAGAGGCCTGTTCGTTCCTGTTCGCTCAGGCCCCGGGAAGCTCTCATAGGGTAACTCCGGGAAAATCGACCCAAATCGGCCTCAAATCCCCTAACTTTTTGCCGTTTTTTGCCCTCAAATCCCCCAAGACGGAGAAGGATGTCACGCGTCACCGCCCGCGTGGGCGTGACATTACCGAAAAAAGAGACGTTTTTCGGTCATTTTCACTGTAATTTTCGCGTTTTTCGCCTGTTTTTGGTCAGTTTCGCCCACTTTGAAGACTTTCACGCACATCTAGGCCGAGGACTCACATTTAGCCAAAAATCAGGCCAACTGAGCCTCAAATCCCCTAACTTTGGAGTTGATTTTTCAAATTTTGCCCTCAAATCCCCTAAATCTGGAGTTCAATATCGCAAAATTTCCGCCTCAAATCCCCTAAAATCCGGAGTTACCTAATGAGAGCTTCCCGGGGCCTGTTCGCTCCTTGTACGAGTGCCCGTACGTCCGTTTCTCCTTTGAATGAAAACGGTGTTCATGGTCCCTTTAGATAAAGAGCAATGGGAAATAACCATAGAGAAGCTCTTCAATCTTGCTAAAAACGATATTTATGAGGCCTAAGCTGTAGACTGCCAAAGCCATGGTGCATCCGCTGTTCTCAATACAGAGTTGTTAACCCCGCACAGCCCTCTCGGTTAGTAGTCGCGAATCGTCTCATTCGGGCGATCTCATGATTCGGCAGGGATTGAAGAATACGCGTTTCTTTTACATTGGTTTGTCGAAAATGGCCCCATTCGTGGTGATCCTTGTGTCGCTGTTGGGCATTCCTCCAGCACTAGCGCCTGGTATAACGTTCCGTCAGGCGCAATTCTCCTGTTCAAAACTATATCTTAGGGTTCTAGCTTGCACGCTATCTCCGAGCGTGCCTCTTAAAGCGCTGGTGTTGATCGAACCAGTCATGATCTCCTTTCCGGACCACCGGGATTTGATTGAATTGGGCAAAGCTACTAGAGTCAAGGCCGTGGCGGAGAGGCGCGATAAATGGAAGATATCGAGGAATTGTCCTTGTGGATGAAGAGGCGGCATCCGTGGAAAACTTGGGACCCTCGCATATTGTCCATTCACCTGGTAGGTGTGACATGTCGAAGCTTACTGTATCTGACTTTGTCTTGTCGCAGCGCCACGGCTTCCAAAAAGTGACCTTCGATGGACGCGAGATGTTAACACCGAAGTGTCCTATTGTACAAGAATCTAGGCTGTACACTCATGAGCCGCACGTTCTCGCTGGACAAGAGTTGCACAAAGTTTGCAGCCGAATCCCAGTCCACATCTTATTCGCAGAATCGGCGGAGTTTGTGTATGTGGTTTGTATCGAACATTTGTTTTTGTGGACAGGGCCGTGTTTGGCTGTGCTTGGCTGGAGCTCCGAGCCCCATCCCCTCTCCCACTACCAACTTTTGCGCCCCAATCGCCCTGTAGGTTTCTATGTTGTTGTTATTTCTTGGTTCTTATATATCAGAATTCAGAACTCGAAATGGGCGTGGGATCGCTCTATTTTTGCGGGATCTTGGGCGCCAATGACCCCATCGAGGACGATTGGATGGCGACAGACATTGCCGTCGCTGCGGCACTCGTGGAGAACCCTGGGACAACCATTCAACTTTTTACAACCGTCGCATTCCGCGAGTTCAGCTGTTGCCAGAACGGCTACTTCAAGTTCGGAGACCATGGAGCAGATCGCCTGGAGGTCCCAGTCCCAGACGATGCCCTTGTCGTGCTAAACAGAAGCGGTGCTGGCCTGAAGAACCACTTCCTCCAGAAGATATCGAGCATCACCACGCACATGAAGCCATCGGATCAACTGATTGTTTTCATCGCCGCCCATGGAGAAGAAAACAATGGCGATGTGCTGATAGGCGAGCAACCTCTGAAAATATCAGAAGTTGCCAGCGTGATCAAAAACAACGCGACGGTACTCTGGTCTACCGCTTGTTTCTCTGAGCAATGGTTGGAGGGAAAGGTCCCTTGGTACGGTTACGTGGGCGCGGCGTCGAACGAGGAATCAGGTTCCCTTGTGCCGTCCGACTCGAATTATAACCGAGGCGGAGTGAGCATGCTCACCACCTTCGCGACGCTGGCGGCAGATCAAAACGCCATTGTACCTCTACCGTACCGGACTCGTTCTGAGTCAGTCAAAGAGTCTCATTATTTCGAAGAGCCCACCCCCATCAGCGAACAGTTGTGCCGTTCTCTGCAACAACTAGCCGCCCAAGCAAACATAGCTAAGAACGATCTGAGTGTCAGCTACGACGCACACACGACGGCCGATTCTCAAACCCAGAGGCCTCTTCCCGTCCCCCAGTTGACCAGCGAAGTCCTGAATCGCTTCAGGTTGGTCCGCCAGTCGCCTGCAGTTCTGACCACCACCCCGAAAACCAATAAATCTGGATGCTTTCGTCATATTATCCAGCAACTGCCGCCCGTTCCTGGACTCGACCTACAAGAACTGGTAGAGTCGGGAACACTGCTGCTGGACTCGGAACCTAGCCAAGCGGGCTTGGTATTCCTATCCGGCCGGCTGCAAAGGTCGAGCTTCAGTGAGGCAGATTTACGCATTCTGTGGTCGGCCTTCAGCCACAGACGGAAGTGCCAGGCTTCTATCGAGAGTTACATCGACTGGGCGGGTTGGCAGACGACACGACGACCCCAGTGGGATTTCTCTGGAGGCGGCAGCGTGGTGGAACTGGAGATGGTCGCGGCTGATGAGCAGGGTGCGGCGTGGCGGGCTTTTTTTTGCTGGAGACCTCAAGCCGCGGGATGGCGAAATTTGACGTGGACAGACATCCGCCAGCAGCTCGCTCTTGCCTGGGAAGCAGCAGAGAAACCACATTTCTCGGCTGCCGACTTCTTGACTTTCGCCGACAGAATCGACGACTTTAGGAAAGAGAGTGTTTTGATAGCAACATCTCCAAGCCTCCAGACTATCCTCCATTCTGTGAACAAAAACTATTCTCGACCCGTGATGTCCATGACTACGAGCCATTCTTGGCCATCTCACGCCCCCCATCGCATCGGATGAAGTGTACGCATTATTTTTGATGGAGATACAACATATCTAATAGAGAATAAGTAGCTGTCGTGGACTTTCATCCAGATCTGACTTTATGAACGGCAAATCCGACGAAGAGCTGCAGGTTCGCCACGCTCATCTGTCCCAGGTCCCCGAAGGCACGCAGATGCCTCTGCTGGAAGAATCATGGCATCTGTTTTAACCATCTCACATACTGGCCACCTGGTACGTCAAGTGCATCCCAGCCAGGCAGGGACTGACTTGAATCTAGGCGGTGCAAGAACAGCCCGAAGCCAGTGTTGTCCCAATTTTCAACGCCATCTTCACCAAGGCTCATCTCTAAAGGTACATGTTGTCGGAGAGCACTGGCTGTCTCATGTTTGGCCCTTGTGGGTCCTTGTGGGTGTGAATAGAGACCGTACAACGACCAAGTAGCCTACCTCCCTTTTGCATCTATCTACCTTTGAGGCAATTCTAAGGCATATTTAAATAGGCAGCTTGCCTTGAGCCCGCCCACGTCGTATCACCGTCTAAGTTGTTCATCACGTTGTGGCCGCGCGGGAAGAAAAAAGCCGCACATCAGTGACGCCGCGCACTTACTACCTCGAAACCTTTCCTTTAGTTTGGGCGGACCAGGATACAGGTTGGATTCACTTCAAAGAGAAGTGTATAAGTACTACATATATACATCACTGGCAACTTTATTCCGCAAGCACAAAGTCGGCGCGTACCGGTAGTACATAATAAACATTGAGCTACATGACGCGTATCTGACGCGTCAAAAAGTCGCGCCGGATTTCCCTTGGATTTCCCTAGCCATTGTGGTTAGTAGCGCTAGCCAAACGCGATCGAAGGTGTAACGCTGTGTGACGTAACGCCCCCCGCTTTTTTCATGGCCGACTTTCAGCCCGTGGTGGTAAAGGCCCATCCGCGCACCGCGAAGCATTCACCAGAGTCCCGCTATTGGCGTCAGTTCAAGCACCCCGTATTCGTCAAGGAATATGCCCCAGTTACCTCTGTCCATTTTTCTCCTTGCAAACCACACCGATTTGCCGTTACAGCCGCTACACGAGTCCAGATATACGCCCCGCGCACCCAAAAAATAACAAAAACCATCTCGCGTTTCAAAGATGTTGCTCGTAGTGGTAGCATCCGCGCTGACGGGAAGCTTGTTGTAGCTGGAGACGACAGTGGGCTTGTGCAGGTGCGTCAGTCGGCAAATGTTTTATATCCTTCCCGATCGCGACTAGGTGTTCGATATCAACTCCCGCGCCATTCTGCGTACCTTGGACTCACACAAACAGCCGGTGCATGTTGCCAAATTCTCTGCCCTTACGCCGACGCAGGTGCTTTCCTGCTCAGATGATACCACGGCCAAAATTTGGGACGTCCCTTCTCAAACCGCGATATCCACCTTTACTTCCCATTCCGACTATGTTCGTTCTGGTCAGGTCTCAACGTCCAACCCGAACTTGGTCTTGACAGGATCCTATGATTCAACTGTACGATTGTTCGACGCACGGTCTGGTCACTGTGAAATGGTCATGGGCGGGGCTAGCGGAAGCGGAGGTGACGCGCCTGTCGAGCAAGTCCTTATGTTCCCTTCTGGTACGGTTGCAATATCTTCTGCCGGTCCCATACTACGCGTGTGGGATATCGTGGCTGGCGGGCGTTGCACCCGGGCGTTGTCAAATCACCAGAAAACCGTCACGGCGCTGGCATTCGATGGGAATGCTAGCCGGCTGCTGACTGGGGGCTTGGACCAGATGGTGAAGGTGTACGACGTGAGCACGTATAAAGTCGTGCACACTATGCGATACCCTGCTCCAATTCTCTGTCTAGCAATATCCGTACGAGACACCTTCAGCACTTGTGGAGTTGGCATTAATTTAATCCGCTATAGCCGGACGAGACCCATATCGCGGCCGGCATGTCGGACGGTACGCTCTCTGTTCGACGACGACAACCAAAAGCATCAGAAACGGCGGGTGATCCCGCCTTCTCTGCGGCTGCCCTTCGCTCCGGAGCATTTGAATCATTCCTTGGTGCTTCCTTCCCCGCTCTGGGTCAAGGCTCCATCAAACAAAAAGCAAAATCCAAAGCGCTCGGGGACGTTGACGAGTTCCGAGTCGAAAGTCGGCGAGCGAAGAGGTTAAAAGACTACGATAGACTGTTAAAGAGTTTTAAATACTCGGCCGCTCTAGATTCGGTGCTTCGGAAGGCAAGTCAGGTTTCACATATCGTGATTTCGATTAACGCTCTTTCACAGCAAGTTCCGCCGACAACAACTTTTTCTTTGATTCAAGAACTCATCCATCGCGATGGTCTCCGGATAGCACTCGCGGGTCGGGACGACGTGCTGTTGGAACCCGTGCTTCGACTTCTGGTCAAGTACGTTACCGATCCTCGATTCGGCGAAATGGTTTGCGACATAGCGGGAATCGTCATTGGTCTGTGTGCCATCTTTCCGCTTATTGCACTCTATTCATCCCGACCCTCAGAGATGTACACACCTGTGCTGGGACAATCACCGCTAATCGACTCTCTTTTCCTACGGCTGCGCAAGAAAGTCTCGGCTGAAATCCGTTTCCAAAAGGAACTACTAAAAACCAAGGGGGCCTTGGACATGGTTTTGGCGACTGCAGCATCCTTGGCAGGTTAATGGGGAAATCATGGACTGTACACTATACATCATTATTTAGAGTCGAGGGGTCTAGGGCTGCGATGAGACCAGCCAAGATCTCCTTTTGCGATGGTGCCCGGTCTTCTGACCCCCCTGTTGCTGGAGGAGGCTCTGGCGCGTCGTCTACGTTATCGTAGAACATCCTCAGCGTCTGTATAATGTCCTGCATGGATAAGCTCTTGCGGTCTAGCATTTGCAATAGATGGGCTCGGATCTAAGGGTCGGCTGCATCAGCTGTTGCACCGAAGGGAAATGAAGAAACCAACTCCGTCGTCCTCCATCGCAATCCATGCCAAAATATAATCCACCGTTTGCAGGGTGAACAGCCCGCTCTCAAGCCGCCTGAGGTACCAGGTGTCCTCCTCTTCTGACGTGATTTCTTCCCCGCTGGATATGAGGTCCTGGCGCCCTCAGTTAGCAAGGCCACAGTAGTACACTCTCGGTCTGACGAACCTTTTTCTCGGACTCTATTTCAGAGTCCGCCAGCTTCAAACGATTGGTCGCACTGTCCCGAATCTCAATCAGCTTGTCCACCTTCTCGTAATTGCCTTCGACGAATTTAGCCAATAATCGGATTCGGGCAGGAGACTCGGACGGAATATTGGAAAAGAGGGAAGACAGGATGCCGAGAATATGTGAAGTGTCCTCCGAGGCTGGTGGAGGCGCGTTCGACTTGTGCTTCTTTGATGTCTACATCCAATGTGTTTCAGAAAAAGGAATAAATAAATAAATAGAAGAACCACACGGTGCGTACCTTGCCCATGAACGCCGAGAACAGGGTTTTGAGGCCCAATGCTTCCACAAACGCCTCGCAGGAAGCAGTGCCCGATGTGCCTGACATGGCATAGTCGAGTGTTTTTATGGCTCGGGAGCGCGACTGCAGCTTTTCTCTGGCACAAGGTCAATGAATGCATAACCAAAAGTCGCCGGGCAGCGTACTTCATGATTAGGACCATGAGGTCGGGGCCTTCCGCCGTCAGGAATAGGGCCTTGATGGAAGGTTCGCTGAGGGCGGAACATAACGAGTCAAAGATGTTCTCCATGAACTCCGTTTCGTCCGCGTCGACGGGATCTCGCCGTCGATATTGCTACATTATTTGAGCTGGGGGGTCCGAACAGCATAGAACCGACCTACCGAGAGAACTTTCAGAAACGTCTCCACGCCGTCCTTCTTCCCTAGTTCCAGTCGATTTGCTTGGTTGTTTTGCAGCAGGATGGACAGGAGCTCCGCCGCGTACCCGCGGTTTTCGTCGTGCGTTTTGGACTGGATACGAGTGAGCAGCCACGGCAAGATACTTGTCTTGGACACAAGCTGTGTAGATAACTCGGGATTGAATCCCAGGATGTTCTCAAATATGCCTGTCTACCATTAGAATGGATTTGCTATTGAGCGGCAAGGAGTATGTACCTAAGATGTGAAAGACCCCCTGCCGATCGGATTCCTCTGCCTCGTTTAGACGCGTGAGGTTGTCTACGAGCAGCTCCAAAATGGAGTTCTCCAGCTGCCGAACCTTGGTCAGGCGAAAAAAAAAAAATTAGCTTAATGAAATGGACCCACCAGTCCCTCGATGAGGATCTTCAGGGCCTCCTCCGACGTCCGTTCCTCGTCTTCATCATCATCCTCATTCCCAACATCCTCGTCTGTGAGTTCGTGTATCACCTCCACCACGTCGATCACGATATCCGCGTTCTCGTGGCTAAGGAGACCAATCAGTAAGGTCACAGTCCCGGAGCGCACGAGCTCCGGATACGCCAATACTGGCGCCTGAGCGAGCGGAAGCAGCGCTTTTATCGCGCTGTCGAGATCCGCTTCAGAGTCGATGAATCTGGCCAACAATTAAAGGGATCCGCGGCGTAAATGAAGGTTGCGACGCACTTGGTGGGATCGTCCGGATACTTGGACCGGTGCTCCTGGTTCTTGTTCACTGCGCGCTCGAAGCGCAACAGCATCCGGCGAATGCTGGTAATGGACAGCGCGTCCGGCTGTCCTAGATTTAGTCAACACATTAGATTGCCCGGCCAGCGCGATACGAAACGCACGTCGTCTTGGTTGCCCTCGCCCCCAGCATTGTCGAAGATGTTGAGAATCTCTTTCTGCTCCGAGGTCAGCCCGCCGCCGAAGAACCGCCCCTCGTCGTCCTCCTCTGCGAAATAATCCGCGTCGCCACCCGGCGCGAAGTCGCGGTCCATATCCTCGTCCTCGTCTGGCACCTCTTCCATCGTTACTGCGCGCTTGCCTTTCGCGTTGCCATTAGAAGGACTCGAGGAACTCGGAACGGGTGGCGCCTCCGTGTCCATTTTGATTTTCTTGAGCAGATCCAATGAAGGATTGTCCGGGAGTTTCCTCTTCCCTGGTGGTAGTTTGGGGACCTGGACGGTAATACGTTGAGTTTGAGAAGTTTGACCAACTCGGAGAAGTAACATACTTTGAAGAGCTTGTCGATGTCCATAGCTGCTGGTGCCCAACGTGAGAGATTTGACGAGGGATTAGTTACGCCTCCGTCACGTATGTACGCGACCGTGTAAGAACTTGGACAAGTTCAAGCGCAAGTTGTTGAAACCAGTGACAAACGCAAGTAACACCAAATACTACTTAATTCGCGAAGACGCGTCGTTTGCCGTGTCTAATGTTCCCTTCTTTTATGTTCCCAATGGTGGATTCCTTTGCTTTTCTATCTAAACCAGCCAAGCACCTTAATATGCACACGACGACCAAGAAACGTTCTTCATCGGGGCGAACGAACATATCCCAGATGAGTGGTTGAAGCAAGCGCACTAAGGATAACGCCGTTGCTTTCGACGTGCAGCGTTGACTCTTCACACAGGGCTTACTGTTCAATTCTCACCTCAGCAGACCATGTTGGTTCCGCCCCAGATAACGCGCTGAGAAGCAGCTGCCCTCGTCGTAAAGGAGGCCACAGAGCAAGAAAAATCGGGTTGTATTCAAGCGGAGATTGAACGGAGTACAGTCAGGATGACCTTGAACGTAATAATCGTGGACTCTCACATTTGAATAGTTAGTTCAGGTGTTGAAAGCTGCGAGCCTTGCGGTAGTTGGACAAAATTATATTCGATACAGATGAGCTCACGGCCAAGGTCACGAGAAACACAAACATACTATAGGGAGGGAGCAACTCCGCTTTGGAACGTGAAGCCAAACCTAGCAAACATTTAGTAGGGCTTGTGTCTGTTCTTCTTCAGGTCTCTCTCTAGCTGTTTGGCCTTCCTGTGCCCGATCTCGACCGGCCGGATCGCAGTGTCGTCCGCCTTCTTCAGCTTGATGGGCCGGTTGCCGACGTATTTGCCTGGTGGTGCGTGAGTAGAAAGTCAGCGTACAGAGGGACACCATCGCACCGTCCATCTCGCGCCACGCCTTGAGAAAGTCCTCCGGGTCAGAGAACGCGATGAAGCCGTACTTTGCCTGTGCAGAGGGTCAGCGGGATGGGGGCCGACAGGAGGATGCGCGCACCTTCTGGCTGAGGCGATCCCGGATGACGCGGGCCTTCTGGAAGGAAGGGTACTTGTTGAAGGCATTGGAGAGCACGTCGTCGGACACATCGTTGCTGAGATCGCCGACGAAGAGGCGGAACCAGGCTGGAAATGGGAGTCAGTCGATGGACGGACGCACAAAGGGACGACGGACAAGGATTCCACTCGAGGAGGGTCTGGTCCTCCCAGACTTTGCCCCCGCCCTTGCGCAGGACGGTAGTGCGCTTGCCACCCTTTGCGAGCTTGCCGCCGGAGCCGCCGCGCTTGTCAATCATTGCGCCGGGGACATAGACGCTCTGCTGGGCAAGGATGCCGACGTCGTACTCATAGGCATTGGCGGGGACGGGCGCGCTGTGGGACGAGGACGCAGCGGGATACGCCGGACCCTGGTACGCCTGGTAGTAGGGATTGTCGTAGTCCATGCACAAGAGGTTGGCCGCTGAGTCAGCGGCGCCATCAAATCATCAAGCCAACATTCCCACGCGGCTTCCTTACCGTCGGCCTTATTCGGTCCCTTCGCCGAGTTGCCGACGTGCTGCATAGCACGCACGTGTAATATTCCCACACAAAATCTTCTCTCTCCACCAACCGTCTCGACCGCGGCCCACAAGGTGAGAATGGCTTGCAGCTCCTCGGTGCGCTGCAGACGCGTCTAGTCTGCAGCGCAATCTGCGCCCTGTGTGTAGCTGACGCGCCCCGCAGATGCCCTTCGTCAAAAAGCTCAAGTCCGACGCCTACTATTCCCGGTTCCAGGTCAAGTACCGCAGACGCCGAGAGGGCAAGACCGACTGTCCGTCTTCCCCAATACTCCGCTTGCATTCGCTCACCCGCACCCAGACTATGCCCGTAAGCGCCTCGTCACCCAGGCAAAGAACAAGTAGTGCGTCTACTCTCGCTGTTTCGCGCTTCGCTCGTTACTAAATATCTCACCGCAGCAACGCGCCGAAATACCGCCTGGTCGTCCGCTTCACGAACAAGGACATCATCTGCCAGATCGTGTACGCACGGCTGCAGGGAGACTTTGTCCTCGTCGCCGCACATTCCCGGGAGCTGCCCCGCTACGGCATCAACCACGGTCTCACCAACTGGGCTGCAGGTCCGTTTCCTCGTTCGTCGTGGTGCATCCCCGTACTCACCCACCGGGCCGTCCAGCATACGCAACGGGTCTCCTGTGCGCGCGTCGGGCCCTGACGAAGCTCGGCCTCGCGGACAAGTACGAGGGTGTGACCGAGCCGGACGGTACGCTCACCATGACCGAGATCCTCGACGAGGAGGACGCCCCCCGCCCGTTCAAGGCCTTCCTTGACGTCGGCCTGCGGCGCACGTCGACCGGCTCGCGTGTGTTTGGTGCCATGAAGGGCGCCAGCGACGGCGGCATCTTCATTCCCCACTCCGAGAAGCGCTTCCCCGGATACGACCCCGAGAGCAAGGAGCTCGACGCGGAGGTCCTGAAGAAGTACATCTTCGGTGGCCACGTCGCCGAGTACATGGAGAGTCTGGAGGAGGAGGATGACGAGCGGTCAGTGCCCCCCACCGAGCCGCTCCTTTGGCCGCCGCTAACATATTTCTTCCAGGTTCAAGAAACAGTTTGCGAGCTACCTGGCCGACGGTATTGGCTCGGAAGACATCGAGGACATGTACACCTCCGCCCACGCCGCCATCCGGGAAGACCCCGTCTTCAAGCCGACCGACAAGTCGAAGGACTGGAAGTCGGAGAGCGCAAAATACATGTCGCCGAAGCTCACCCACGCCCAGCGACAAGAAAACATCGCCGCCAAGATCGAGAAGTTCAAGGCTGGCGGCGACGCCCCCGCGGACGACGAGGACGACGAGTAGAGCGGTGCCGTCTCTTGTCGTATCTATGCGTGTTCTCGGTCTATGGTACATGTTTAAAAACGATGCTATATGTCATGGCTCCATCAGCGCCGTGCGAATCGTGCCCTCGGCCCATGCAAGTAATGGTACATTGAATTGAGTAGAATAAGTGAGTGCGTCGCCCTGCTTCAAGCCGCTCTTGCCCAGACGAAAGGCGGAGCAATGGATCGCTGAGTCCTTGACAAATATACGGAAATTCCTGGCGTACAGATGAGTGTTGTGCGGGGTACAGAAGACGCAAAACGTACAGCACACATCCCTCCCAGCGCCCCACGCAACGGCTCAGGTCGACGAACCAGATCCCACCGACCTGCTCGCACAGCTCGCTGCCCACCTCACAGATCCGCCGCAGCAGACACCGCTCGACCTCGTCCCCGAGCAGCTGACGCAGCTGCATGATGGACGAGATCGTCAGCGTCGCCTGCGACAGGTGCGCCGTTAACGACGACGGCGACCGGAACGTCAGCCGCACAGTGTGTCTGCCGCGAATCAGCCATTGTGCAGAATAAACGAAAACCCACACACCGATTGTCGATCCGCAAGACGGCCTCGCCGCCAATCGCCTTGTCATCGTTCTTGTCGAGGAGGTCGACGAGGCCAAAGCCCGTCCCGCCGATGGGCTCAAACCGCAGCGTCGCCGGGATGCCGACGGCGGTTAGCGCGGTGAGTAGGCCGTGGATCTCCGCCTTGATGCGCTCGCAAAAGACCTCGTACTGCAGGAGGTCGATGACAGGGCGGAGGAGGAGCGGCGGCTGGAAGGCCTCGGCGGCACCAGGGACACGGAAGATGCCCGCGGTGCCCAGTCGCTGGCGCTTCACGTAGCCATGCATGCGCAGCAGGAGTGCCTGCAGCGCGTAATAGATGAAGTCGCACTTTGCATGCGAGACGGCGGGCGGCTCGGCAGGGAGCGCGTCGGCGTCAAGCTATGGGCGGTCAGCGAGCGACACGTGCGAGTAAAAGACGCGCGCACGAGTTCGAACTTGAGCTCCACGGCCTGCGCCGCGTCGATGACGATGAGGCGCTCGGACACCCGGGCAGAGGCGGTGGGGAGGCTGCCGGCTTCCTTGACAAGGAAGGAGAATATCTCCTGCTCGACAATCTCCTGCTGGGCAGCGCGCAGGGCGGCATCTAAGGAGGAGACGTCCGCGGCAGGCATGGTGTTTTGGGACTGGACCTGCTTGCCGGCGTCGGTGACCTTGCTGACGGAGATGAAGAGGCGCATGTTCTGGCGATACGGAAAGACGAGAGGCTCGGAGGGGCTCTCGTATGTCGGCATGCGGCCCACCGCGCGCCGGCGGAAGATGGGGGAGGCTACGAGGGGGCTTAGAGCACGGATAAAGAAAAAGACAATGTTTTGTTACATTCTTCGAGGCCGTACGAGATGAGAAAGTCCTTGGAGGTCTTGTCTGCACCCTTGCCGGTCGGGGAGCCAAAAGGCAGCGGGGCGGGGATGAGGCCCCAGTTGGCTCTGCGGATTTTGAGGGCGTCAACCCAGTAGTGCTCGCCACGGATTCGGCCACGCTCCATGCTCTCTGCGGCGGAGCGAAAGACGGCGGCGGCTTTTCGGAGGGCCTCGTCCTTTCCGCCGATGGTGAGTTGTGCGTTAAACGCCTGGACGGACACGATGGGCGGGGGCTTGGTGACCTGGGTGGCGGAAATGTTGGATGGGGACGCGGTGAGGGGCGCGACGGACAGCAGAACGGTGAGGAGCTCCTTCGCATGGGTCATCTCCCCGAGGGCGGTGCTGTGGGACGCGTCGGCACACGCAGCATTGGGCGCGGGGGACTCACAAGAGCTGGGGCAGGACATCGACGCGCATCTTGTAGAGCTCGTCGGGGGTCATGGGGCCCGGGGCCGCATCTGGGGGAGACTCTGTATCGGGGGCATTGTCGCCGTCGTCGGCGGCGGCGGCGAGGGCGGCGATGTGGCCGTTGTTGCGGTCAAAAAAGTCGAGGCCGCGCTCAGCAAAGACGCGGCGGAGACGCTCGGCAAGGGACTTTTGGGGGTCGACGGCTGGCTCGTAGACGCGGGTGCCGTCGGGGGCGATGTCGAGGAGGACGGGGAGCTTGTTGCCGCCGTCGTCCTTGTATGGCGGTTCCAGTCGCAGCATAAGCTTTGGTTTCCGTTTTGGGACGCGACGCGACCAGAACAACGAAATGTGGACAGCAAAAAAATATTAATCTCTAACTACTGCGAGCGGTAAAGAAAGCAAACAGTTTCCGTCTCGTCCGGATCTTGTCCCCATTGGAGCCCTCTTCGCCTCCTCTTTTCACGATCCTCGCACGCTTGGGCACTGAGGTCGTCTCGTTCGGTAATTCAGGTAAGGGGTTCCTTGGTTGTGGCGGCGGTACGGCTTCCATGAACCAATCCTGCTGAGCGATCAGAAACTGCAAAACCCGTTCGCTCAAAATTTGTTCTGCTGTCGACACCTGACGGGCAGGATGTGATATTATGCCAGGTCGAAAGATCCCCGCAAGATCTGGTCTTTGAGTAGGACAAACAGGAACAGCAGACTACGCGGGACGGACCTGGTGCTGTCATCAGGTTTACCTCTGACTTGTGAGCAAAAACCGAAAACAGGTCGAGGACATATAAAAGCAAGTATTGGTTGGCGCGAGGCATGGCTCTAATCGAGCGTTTATATGTTTCGATTGCTTCATCCTGATCGAATGGTCGTTTCACTGCATTATAAATGAGCGCGGTCCATGGACAACTAAGATTGCCCCCACCTAGGGCGTCTCGGAGCTGTTTGCTGATCAGTTGCTTACAACAAATAAACGAGGGTCACATACAGTGGGATAGATTTCAGGAGGAATTAAGGGTTCCTGGGAATAGTTGGAGTAGCACACAGAAAATCTTCAGGCTCACCGACAGGCATCTGGGTCAGATATCTACGCAAAACACTAGCAACGTCGTGGGTTGTGTAGGGTTCTTGTTTCCAGTCGAGATGTTTGCCATACTAAGCAGCATTCCTTAGAGAATTGACACTACCAATGGTGCAGGCACGCACCCGAGGCGGCGTTTCAAGCTGCACCTGGAGTTCCCGCATACGCTCTTCTGAGCCATTGACGCGAAACGTCCCTGGGACCTCCGTCGCTGCAGGAAACAAAGCGGAAATGTTGGTTAAGTCTTCCTCGCTTCTGGAAACAAGATATACCGTTCTCCTTGAGGTATAGCCCACTGGATTTCAGATTGAGCATGTGGACCCGCCAGTACAATTCAATGGCGCACCACTTGGCAACAACCAACGGAACGTAGCCCCAAACGAAGAGTTCTCCATCGGCATTGGCTGTGGATATTTGCAAACTTGAATATTTTAGGTTCTCCCTCAAAGGCTGGCCAAATATCGTGCCAGATGGAACAGCAGCCACTGTGTCGTCCTTGGGCGTCTTTTTTGTGCTCGTTTTGCGTCGCGCGCGAGGCGGCGCACGGTGGGATCGGGGATCCACCTGATCAGACGGCTGTTCACTGAAAGCGCCTCAACTTCTGCACCTCAATGTACCGAAAAACTTACGTGACCGACAGGGTATCGACAAAGCGAACCTCGTACTGGGACGGAACCAACACTCGAAGTTTTTCCGCTGTGGCGATAGCCCACGACTTTGGCAGGAGCTCTTCACTCTTTGGCCTGCGAAAGCCCATCCAATGTTAAGTTTCGATACCTCAACGAAAAATATAATGGTAAACTTGAACGCACTGCCGCAACAGCTGCAGAACACTGCTCAAACTTGGGTACCAAAATTCTCGGGTGGTTGCAGGGGAGGCTCTTTCGGGGAACCATGCCTGCATCCCAGTCAACAACGCCTCACACAAGAGATCCACGCCTTCGACGTCCGACGGAACATCACTGGAGGACTCGAGCCCTTCTGAATCGACTCCGAGATCCTTCAACAGAAGTGCAGTCCGGTCAAGAAGTTTCTGTACAACCGCTCGATACATGGTCCCGGTTTGGAGCCAGAACGAGGGCAAGGCCAAGATACCGCCCAGGTATCGGACGGCGATGGCTTGTGAATGAGTTGAATTTCCGCTGCAGATAAAAGTTGGGCACGGTTCGGAGAAGTGATGCGGTAGAAACCCACTCGCAGTCAGATGCAACCAAGAGTCTCTCGATTACACTGAGCCCTTCCGGGCGGTTTGCCACGGAGCCAAGATTTGGAGGGGAAACGTCTTCGACCATGGTCGCAATATCCTGATCAGCGACGCATGCCGATGCAAAATTGCGATGAAAATGCCAATGGGGTCCGCAGGCGTCGTCAGACCGATCCCACGCACAAGCGATATCTTTTTCCAGAATTTCCACTCCCTCAAGATATTCGCAGCGTAAAAATAGATGCCTGACACCAGGATACCGGGTGGTCAGCGCGACAATATTCTTGAAGGACTCGAGTTGGGTGTTGGCCGATTCCGTACTGCGATCCGTCACTGCTGTTCCTCGAAAGGGAAAGCAAACAGCACTCACGGGAGGGCGTACTTCATCAACCGCACGCAGTCTTTCTCCAATTTCCTCGCCGGTCCGTCTGCCTTCAGCTGAAGCAAAGCCGTTTCCCGCTCGCTTCCGTCTCCAAAGAAGAGTCCAATACGTTCCGAGACAGCCACAGGACCTAGCCCGAGATTATGCGCGGCTCGATTGGCGTGCTTTTCAGCAGTGCCGCCAAGCGTGGAATACAATTCGTGCAGGGTCCTGCCGGGCCCCGTGAACGCTGCGTTGCTGTGCAACAGGGTTCCCGGAGGACGAGAACTCACAGGCAGCGGCAGGATGGGTGCAAGGGCCAGCGAGGTCTCCCCAGATGAATCCATAGAGGGCTGCGGCAAGATAGACAAGCACACGTTTCTATAAAAAGATTGACGCGAAATACAGCTTCAGCACAGCAATGAATCGCGATGAGCTAGAGCAGGCTAGAGCTGCAAGCTAGCTGTTGCCACCCCAGAAGTGAAAAATCGAACAAAAATCAAATGTTGAGTTGAAGGCGCTAGACGAGCTGAAAAGACGATAGACCCCAGAAAGGATACATACAGATGGGGAGAAGAAACCGAGTTGATGGCTGTAAGTAGACCGGGCCGAACCGCCGGACCGAGTCACCTCTGTGCTGCCTGCCCTCACCGATGGCCAAGCCCGACAACGACAGCGCCTCGTTCGCGGGCCCGTCCAAGCGCAAAAAGCCCATCGGCGACGACCCCGAGTCCGATGCCGCGAGCAGCACCAAGAAACGCACTAGAGTCAGGCGAGTCCAGTTGGGCCGAAACCCGACGGCCGATACTCATTCAATACTATACTTTAGCTTTTCCTGCGGCGAGTGCCATCGTCGAAAGCAGCGCTGCGACAGGTACTGTCCCATCTTTCCTTCTGACCATCACTGACTTGCGCAGAAATGTGCCCTGCTCCCACTGTGTCGCCCGCAAGGTCCCCGAGCTCTGCAAGGCGTACATGCCCGGCAAATCCGACCAGGATGTCTCTGTACGTCTCGCCCGCCTCGAGCACATCATTGAGATGGCCTTGCCTTCGTTCTGTCCCCCGGGAACCCCTGGCCCATCCATCTCCGCCGACCGCGCCCAGGACGACGAGACTCGCTCGCTCCCCGACGAGCAGGACCCCCGCGGCGGCACTTTCCAGAGCGGCAAGTGGTACGGCAACAGCGCGTCCGGAAGCATCGCCCCGGGCTCCGTCTTAGAGCAGCTCGAGCACGTCGTCATGCCCGCCTCCGGCGAGAAGCCCCCCGTCTTGCCGCCCCCGACCGAGTCTATCCTCAATGCTGTCCAGAATGGCCTCGAGCCCTCTGCCGCTGATAACCTCAAGACCCTCGTCCAGGAGTGCGGCGTGGCCCCCCACAAGGTCGCCGAGCTCTTCCAGGAGCTGCCCCCGACCCGCACGTCCGCCGTCCTCGTCGACTACTATTTCCAGACAGTGTACGCGCCTCCCTCGGCACTGCATATCGCTGGTGCTCACCGTTCACAGCAACTGGACCCGCTACCCCATCTCGGAACGCGACTTCCGCGCCGCATACACCTCCATCTGCGAGCACGGCACCAACGGCGTCGGCGCCCCGAGCGACATCAGCTTCCTCCCGCTGCTCTTTGCTGTCCTCGCCATCTCCGTCAGGCTCGCCCCGGAGAGCATCGCCGGCGACGCCCGCACCCGCAGAGTCACGTCGCTGCGATATTACTGGTCCTGTTCGTGGTCGTCTTTCCGTCGCAGTCTCCCTGCTAACGAACCTTGCAGCCCGCAGGTCCCTTCTCATCGCTGCCGTGATCCAACCCGACTCGCTGGACATCGTTCTCACGCGACTTTTGGTAGGATCGATCCGTCTGTCCCTGGCTACTTTTAATTCTCCACTCAGAGCGCCCGCTTCCTGACCTTTGATCGACGCATCACCGAATGCTATTCTCAGCTCGGTGCAGCGGTCAAGACTGCCCAGGCCCTCGGTCTGCACCGCGATGGCGCCAGCATGGTATGTTGATCTTTGTTGCCTTTAAACATTCACTGGATCAACGCGCAGGGTATGGAACCTGCACTCGTCGAATACCGACGCAGAATTTGGTAGCTACTCTATCCTCGTAGCCCCGAACACAACTTGACGCCTTCCAGGTCGTACCTCTATCACGCCGACCGGTCGTATGCATTGGTTCTGGGAAGGCCAAACTCGATTCAGGATGACTACACCTCCACGCTTCCGCCTTCCAACATCGATGACGAGCCGTCCCCCGCTCATACACGCAACCCTCTCCCCCTTTCGAATCCCACCCGGATGACCTATGTCATTTTGCGCCACCAGCTGGCCGCCATCATCGGCCGCATGGTGCACCACTTCCAGCAATGCCGCACCGTCAGCCATTATTCCGAGGTGCTCGCCATCGACGAGGAGTTTTTACACTTCATCAATACGCTCCCTCCGCACTTTTCCCTAGACCCGGATAGATCCCTCGACGACACTCTGACCTATGTCCCAATACATAGATTCCTGCTTGTGACCGAGGTTCTGTTTGTCCGAAACAGTCTGCATATGCCGTACATTCTGCGCAAGCTCAAGAGCGACCGCTACGCCCGGTCCCGCGATGCCTGCTTCGAATCGGCCATCAAGGACTTTGACTGTGCGTAGAGCGTTCCGCGAGACGGTCCCGAAAGAGACGCAGGAATCGCTCTCCAACGCATATCGGGAGTTCCAGACGACCTTGATAGCAGTAAGTGTGGTGTGCGCTTAATCGTCGCAAACTCATCCCTCCCTCAGGGCATCTACCTTGTTCTAGACCCGGCGGGTCTCCATTCCGAAAAGATGCACGAGATTCTTGACCACTTTGTTGCGTCGCACGACGGAGTGAGAGAGCTGGATGAAACGACGCGGAGGGAGCTCAAGACCATCGAGTTCTTGAAGAACAAGGCGTCGCAGATGCAAAACCAAGCCGGGGGCCCACGCCGCATCCCGATCGACCCGGTCCTGAGCGGCGACAACGCGGAGCACCCGGCGCACCTGCTGCTGGGGCTGCAGCACTCCTCGCCGGCGCCCGCCGCGCGCGCGGGCTTTGCGCCGGGCGGGCGCATGCCGCAATCGCCGACGTTCCACCGGCTGCAGCACGGCTCGCAGGATGAGTTTCCGATGTCGCCGACGGCGACGGGGAGCCCCGACGACGAGTCGGCCGCGCAGTCGCTGTTGGACCACTGGTGCACGTCGCTCAGCAACGGGCCGCCGATCGACGGGACGAACGCGAGCATCGCTGCGTCGTGGGGCCTCCCCGGCACGTCCGACACCTCTGGGTGGGTCGGCACGGCGTCGATGGTCGGTGCGTCGGGCCCGCGGGTGCTGCCTGGGCTGGCCGACGACTCTGACTGGAACTCGAACTACTGGGAGGCGCTGGTGAACCAGATCCAGCGCGGCCCATAGGCTACTGTATTAGATTCTGTTTCTGTACTGGTCATGTATTTTTTTTCTCAGTGTTATGTAGAAGCCCCTATGTCCGTTTTGTGATCAACGTCATTTGGGAAATACGCGACAACAACAAGAGTAGCGCCTGCGCACTAACTGTGCTTTCTACTAAACACTACATGCAATCCATTAACCGATTTCTGTATGGCCCGACGCCGCAGGAGAAGGTCCGCGAGTGGCAGGTCAAGTTGCGCACGGAGACCCGCCATCTGGACCGCGAAATGAGGCAGGTTCGACGAGCCTGCTTTCCTTACGTCTCGCGACCAATATATTTCTTATTGCCAGCTCGATGTGGCGACGAAACAGGCGAGGCAAGCCGTGAAGCAGCATGCGGCGCGCGGGGACGTCAAGTCGGCGCGAATACTCGCGCGGGAGGTCGTGCGGAGCGACAAGCAGAAGGACCGACTGTCCGTCAGCAAGGCGCGTTTGGGGTCTATCGGCACGCAGCTGTCGCAGCAAATGGGTGGGTTTCCTACGCTGTCGTGTCTGTTCGGGCTCACGGGTGTGCTGCTGCAGCGATGATCAAAGTAACGGGCTCGCTGCAGAAGTCGACCGAGATCATGAAGCTCTCGAATGCGCTCATCAAGCTGCCGCAGATCAGCCAAACGATGCGCGAGATGAGCATGGAGATGACCAAGGTGCGCGGCGCTGTGCGGGTGCCCCGTGTTCTGCTGCTGACGCCCTGTAGGCCGGGATAATGGAGGAGATGCTGGAGGACACGCTGGAGATGGAAGGGGACGAGGAGCTGGAGGACGAGGCGGACGCGGAGGTGGACAAGGTGCTCGCTGAGCTGACGGACGGCAAGCTTGGCCTCGCGGGCTCGGTGGGCACGGAGCTTCCTGTGAGTACTCGCTCGCCTCTTTCACCTCGTGCTCATTGGGGTTTGCAGTCGCTGCAGGACAAGCTGGAGGAGGACGAGACGGAGCGGACGATGGAGAAGTACCGGCAACAGCTGAATGGGCTGCTCAGTGGATGATGTATGTCTATTTTTTTGTGTATAGAGGACTTGGGGATACATGTACGAGATAGATTATTCCTGCCTTCAGCCGGGTATCGATTGAGGCCTAATTGAAGCCTTCACGTGTGATTCCGAATCGCGCGCTGCAATTTTTGATCCTGCACCACCATGTTGACCAGACCCCTTGCTGGCGTCGCCCAGCGCGCCCTCGGCCCCTCCCATGTGCGCTGCCGCCTGCGCCCCCCGACCGACACCCACACTGACCCTTTCCAGGCCCTCCGAAGATACGCCTCTGCCGCACCGACCGCTGCTTTCGCTGGTAAGAAAGACAGCAAGGTGAGCTACGCTACCCCGCTTCCCGCGTTCTCGAGCTGACGGGCTTGCAAGGGCAAATACACTGTTACTTTAATTCCCGGAGACGGTCCGTCCTTTTCGCTCCCGTCTGATGCTGCCAGGTAGCCAACGCTTTTATCAGGCATCGGGCCCGAGATTAGCCAGTCTATCAAGGACATCTACGTCGCCGCCGGGGTATGCACGCTGTCCATCTCATGCGCTCTGCGTGTTGATGCTCGAGCAGGTCCCGATTCAATGGGAGGAGGTCAGCGTAACGCCCATACTCAAGGGCGGTAAGACCGTCATTCCCGACAACGCGATCAGCTCCGTTAAAAAGAACACCGTTGCCCTGAAAGGTACGGACGCTGCCCATCCGATGCAATGTCCCCCTCACGCTCACGCGCTCCACACAGGCCCTTTGGCGACTCCGAGTGAGCATTCCGCACAAATAAATTGTCTACTGTAATTAAGATCTGGCAGTCGGCAAGGGCCACGTCTCCCTGAACCTGACCCTGCGCCGCACCTTCAATCTGTTCGCCAACGTCCGGCCCTGCGTGTCCATCCAGGGCTTCAAAACCCCGTACGACGACGTTAACACGGTCCTGATCCGCGAAAATACGGAGGGAGAGTACTCTGGGATCGAGCACGAGGTGCGCGTCGTATGCTGCAAGCTGTAACCGCCTCTCACAGCGGGCCAGATCGTCGATGGTGTCGTGCAGTCCATCAAGCTGATTACGTGGGAGGCGTCCGAGCGCGTCGCGCGTTACGCTTTCCACTACGCCGAGTCTAGCGGGCGGAAGCGCGTCACCGCCGTCCACAAGGCCAACATCATGTCCGTGCGCCCGCCTTCATCTTGCGTTCATGCTCATTTTTCATCGACAGGAAAATGTCGGACGGTATGTTCTTGTCGGCCTGCCGCGAGGTCTCGAAGGAGTTCCCTGGCGTGTCGTACGACGAGGATCTCCTCGACCGCGTCTGCCTGCAGGTCGTGCAGAACCCCAGGCCGTACTCAGACCGCGTCATGGTGATGCCCAATCTGTACGGTGATATTCTGTCGGACATGTGTGCGGGACTCATTGGAGGATTGGGCCTGACTCCCTCTGGAAACATTGGACGTGTAAGTGGTCGCGTGCGGTATCCACTGATCTCGGGCTCAATCCTTGGTGCAGGACGCGTCCATTTTCGAGGCCGTGCACGGGTCGGCGCCGGACATTGCTGGTATGTATTGGACACAGATTAATTTGAGACGGTGCGCTGAACCTTGTGCAGGCAAGGGACTTGCTAATCCTACTGCGCTCCTGCTGTCTTCCCTCATGATGTTGCGGTGCGTCGATCTGCTCGTCCCGGAGGACCCGATCTAAAAACAAGCACAGGCACATGAATCTGTTCGATTATGCGGACAAGATAGAGAAGGCGGCACTCACGGTGAGGCGCCTTCTGACGCGTCGTGTAAATGCTAATTTTGTTGGGGGCTAGACCATCGCGGAAGGTAAATTCATCACGGGTGACCTTGGCGGAAAATCGTCGACTTCCGAGTACACCGATGCGATCATCAAAAAGCTGAATGCCTAGGCGGGCGGGCATAGGGTACACTGGGTAACTTATAGACTACATAGACATTCTGGTACTCTATACTATACAATACTTGCGATTTTTCGTGCTGGCCCATGATTGGACATGAGCGTGGGAGACTAATTCTGGCGTAGTGACGGTTCGAGTGCTGGCTGATAAGCTCCATCCTCTTGCATTCTTTCCTCACTCGCCCTGCAGGGCACACCCGTTCCATCAACGCATCCACCTTCCAGGTCAGTTCTTTCTGTCTGCATGGGTTGCCCATTGCTCCCTGTCACTGACGTTGCGCCAGCAGGACCCACTTGACACTGAAATTCAAAACACAAAAAGACTCGGAAAACACCTTCTCTTTCTCGTTACGAACGATATGACCGACGAAGTTACGCCCCAAACCCAGCCGCCCCCCAAGAAGGACGAGAAGAAACCCCCTTCATCTGCCAGCAATCGTGGTTCCAAGCGGAACCCTTCGAGTTCTGGTAGGCCAGCGGGCACTGCCTCGTCTGCGCAAGGTGCTCCGAGACCTTCGAGCACGGGGAATAAGAAGCCCCCCTCCAATGCTCCCGCTGTAGAGTCGGGCTCTGACACTACTTCCCGCAAAGGCTCCGAGAGCGGGCGGAAGCCTGAATCGCGCAACAAGAACCAGAACAACGGTGGGCGCCAGCCTGCCCACCGTAAAGGGCAGCCGTCTGCTTCCCAAGGAGGACGTAACAACCACAACAACGCCCCCAGGGATCAAGGCTCCGCTAAGCCGTCGTCTTCCCCCGCTCCTACCCAGAGCAAAGAGTCGAGCGACGCTCTTTCCTCGCTTCAGCGGGTCATCGCCGACCTCAAGACGACCTCCCCGCAGCCGAACGCGAACACCAACAGCAACTTCAACATGCCCACACCCCAGATCCACTCAAACCTCCCTATCAACGCACCCGTGTTCCAGCCGGGCGCTGCTGCCTACCCGGGGATGAATGCTGCCAGTGCTGCGGATGCTAAGCATCGCAAAGCCGCGTCTGTCGGAGCAGCCTTGTCTGGCAATTTCAACTCGTTTGCGCCCCATTTGGGATCGATGGTGGAGGATGCCGAGGATGCCGGCGGTGCGTCGTTCGAGGATGGCGAGATCCCAGAGAACTATTACCAGCAGCCTGGCCACCAGCCGCGTGCGCAGTCGCAGAGCTTCATGGCGCCTCGCTTCGCTGCGCTCGCCGCGCAACAGGAACAAGTAGATTCTGTGGGGCCGACGGGGCGCCCTCAGCTTGCGCCCGGCTTCATGTTTCGGCGCTGGAGCAGGCGCCAGGAAGCGTGGCGGTCCGATGGGACCTCCCATCAACGAGGAAGACGCCGGGTTCCAGTTCCCCCAGCAGCAGCACAATTTCGCTGGCGAGGGCCCTACCGAGTCGAAGCACAGGAAGACGGAGAGTGCGGAGATCACCGGCATAATGGCTGAACAGGCACGTCGTCCCCAAGTTATCTATGGCACTCAGATAATAATCATCCCTGCAGATTGCTTTGCAGAGCCAGATCGAGGCTCTCCAACAACAGCAGCAGGCGCTCTACCAGCAGCAGCTAGCGTCCAATCAAGTCATGTCGTTCCAGACCCCCGGACTGGCGCCCAACCGCGGAGCTGCCCACAGGCGCGTACATAGCACCGTCCCTATGGGCGCAGGCGGCGCGTTCGGAGGCCCCCAGAACCCGATGGGTCAGTTCGGAAATCTGGGAACGCTCAACTTGGGACTTGATGGCCAAGCGCAAGGCATTCCCCGCGGGCATGGTCGTAGACACAGCGTCAATGTTGTCAACAAACCCGGCCCCGGCGTCGGCGGCGGTTCTATCAGCTACGGCAACCCGTACGCGGGACAAGATGGTTTCGACGATGGTTTCAATCCCGCCTCTTTCGGCGGACACTCTCGCCAACCTTCGCGAGTGGCTGATTCTAGCTGGCGCATCAGTAAGTTGACTCGACTATACTGGGTGTGTAGCTTATTTTATTTTCAGATGGCGGCGTTGGTGGAGTCCAAGGCAATAACGCATTTGCTGCGGATCTCGCTCAGGCACAGGCGCAGTTGCAGAGCCTTCAGCAATTTCGTGCTGCAGCCGGTGGTCACCACCACAAGATGGCGTCTTTCAGTTTCCCGAACATGTTGCCCAATATGATGGCGGCCAACATGATGGGCCTTGGTCTGGGCGGAATCAATTTGCTTCAACAACAGCAGCAACAGTTCCAATCTCAGCTTCAACAGCAGTCCAACCAGCCCCAGCGCAAATCTCTCTTTGCACCTTACCTTCCCCAGGCTTCCCTCCCTCCTCTTCTTGCGGCCGGAAAGCTGGTCGTCGGAATCTTGCGGGTTAACAAGCGCAATAGATCCGATGCCTATGTCGCGACCGAAGTTTTGGACGCCGACATATACATCTGTGGTTCCAAGGACCGCAACCGTGCTCTTGAAGGAGACATTGTCGCCGTTGAACTTTTGGACGTCGACGAGGTATGGGGCACCAAGAAGGAGAAGGAGGAGAAGAAGAGGAAAAAGGAAGAGAATGCTGCGTACGACCTGAAATCTAGCGCTGGTCGCAAAGACGACAAGAAGAAGGATGACGTAGAGGTCGAAGGTCAAGGGTTGATGTTGTTTGAGGACGAGGAGTGCGTCTCCTTCCATCTCGATCATTCCCACTCATCTCAACTTTCTATCCAGAGTGACCGACGACGTGAAGCCGCAGTTTGCTGGCCATGTCGTCGCCGTTGTTGAGCGGATGCCCGGCCAACTGTTCTCTGGCACGCTCGGTCTTCTCCGACCTTCCTCCGCCGCCACGAAGGAGAAGCAGGAGGCTGAACGTCGTGAACGTGAGGGCGACCGCGGTGATGAGCCGCGTCGCGCGCCTATCGAGCGCCCCAAGATCGTTTGGTTCAAACCAACCGACAAGCGCGTCCCCCTCATCGCCATCCCCACGGAGCAGGCCCCGCCTGATTTCGTCCAGAATTCCGACGCGTATGTGGACAAATTGTTTGTGGCGTGCATCAAGCGTCACGTCAGTGGCCTTTTTTTCCTCATTCACACAATAGTATATAATGCTGACATGTTCGTATAGCCCATCAGCTCTTTGCACCCTTTCGGTACCTTGGTGGAGGAGTTGGGTCCCATTGGGGATGTCGAGGTTGAAACCAGCGCCCTACTCAAAGATTGCAATTTCCCCACGGAAGACTTCACTGAGAACGTGATCAAATGTTTGCCTCCGATGCCCTGGGTGTAAGCGGCCACTCCGCAGTTGCCATATTGAACTCATCATTTCTGCAGTATCCCCGAGAGGGAGTTTGAAGTTCGCAAGGACCTTCGGGCGGACCGTATCTTTAGCATCGACCCCGAGACCGCCAAGGATCTGGACGATGCTCTGTCCGTCAAGTTGAATGAGGACGGCACGTACGATGTTGGAGTTCATATTGCGGATGTGTCCTACTTCGTCAAGCCCAACACTGCGCTAGACCGCGATGCTCGCAAACGTGCAACCAGCGTCTACCTTATCCAACGCGCCGTCCCGATGCTTCCCCCGGCTCTCAGCGAGCAGTTGTGTAGTCTTGTTCCTGGCTACGAGCGCTTGGCCTTTTCCTCCATTTTTACTATGAACGAGGATGGGACTGTCCTTAAGAAATGGTTTGGAAAGACTATCATCAAGTGAGCATGTTTTGTGCAGAGCATGTCTCGTGTTGACTCCAGTCTCAGGTCTGCAGCCAAGCTGGCGTACAAGGATGCCCAGAATGTCATTGAAGGCAAAACGTTGGGCAGCGTTCCCGTCGCTCCCGAGCATGGCGCTGCCGACATCGAGCACGATATCAAGATTCTCGAAGGTCTCGCGAAGAAACTGCGTGCCCGTCGGTTTGAGAACGGCACGCTCAGCCTTGACTCCCTTCGTCTCCAATTCAAGTTGGACGACAACGGGTTGCCCGTGGATTGTGGGCAGTATGAGCGTACCGACGCCAACGATTTGATTGAGGAGGTAATGTTTTAATTGATTTTACTCGCTACTCCACTTTCTCACATCCTCACTAGTTCATGTTGTTAACCAACATTGCGGTCGCTCAGCACATTGCTGTACATCTCCCTGAGCAAGCTCTCCTTCGTCGCCACGATAACCCAATTGAACGCCGTTTGGTAAGTCCATCACCTTTCCTCTTCAACTTTAGACTGACCTTTATTTTTAGAATGTGTTCGCTGAACGTGCAAAGAGACTTGGATATGAGATGGACACGTCCTCCTCCGGGGCCCTTATGCGGTCTTTCAATGCCATTACCGACCCCACTGCGCGCAGGCTCCTCGAATTGCTTTCTTTCAAGGCTACTCATCGCGCTAAATATTTCTGCGCGGGAATGCTTGATATTGCGAAGTACAACCATTACGCCTTGAACACCCCGCTATACACGCACTTCACCTCTCCCATTCGTCGGTATGCGGACCTTCTCGTTCATCGTCAATTAGAGTCTGTTTTGCAAGGTGTCGGAGGTCCGTCTCGGTCTCGTTTCTTCATGTACCGAACTGACATTTCTTTCAGCGGAACCCAAGTTCACCATGGATCGCGATGCTGTGGCCAAAGTAGCTCAGCAATGCAACATGTGAGCACAGTCCATGCTCAAAGTTTCCGCAATTAACCCCATGTTGTAGCAAACGGGATTCTGCCACTCTTGCTCAGGAGCAGTCTGCTCACTTGTTCCTGTGTGTCCTCATCGCTGATCTCACTCAACGGTATGGGCCGGTCGTCCGCCAGGCCAAAGTTGTGGGCGTTCTCGATGCCGCTTTCGACGTTTTGGTCCCTGAGTTTGGTATCGAGAAGAGGGTTCACGTCGACCAGATGCCCATCGACGTGAGTTTCTGTGGTTCCTGTATTTTCACTTGTCTAACCCTTGCCAGAATCATGTGTATGATGAGCACTCGCACACATTGCAGATCTACTGGTCTACCCGTGATGTGATCAGTTGGCTTGCGGAGAACACCGACGATGAGCACTTGAAGAAGGTCAAACAGAACGCCGAACAGCATGCTCTGAAGATGGAGGTCGCGTCTCGCTCGGTCCACGATGAAAGCGCCTTGTTCGACGAAGACGAGGTCGATGATGACGAGATTGTGCTTGGCCGCAGTGACAAAGGACCGGAGGAGCCGGAGACATCCAAGCAGAGGCTAATTTCCATGGCCAAGGTCAAGCCTGAATTCGAAGGATTGCGGTCGACCGCCTCTGGCCACAAAATTCAGGACATTCGCGAGCTCATGAATGTGCCGGTATGTTCTCAAAGTATCCCGTCACCTTCCTGGAATGACGAGCCTTTCAGGTCATTGTCACCGCCGACCTGACGAAGAGCCCTCCCGTCATCAAAGTCTACAGCATGAATCCGTATGCGGTCCAGGAGCAAAAGAGGTGAAGATTTTAAGAGGGATTCGTGAATCGGAACATTGTACTTTTATTTTGACTATGCACTTTCGTAACCTTTCTACTGACAAGCGATCAGTCCAAGCCTCCCTCTTCACCTTCTTCCACTTTGCGCCGGTTTTACGTACTGATTCACGTCGCGTATACTGTATTTTTCATCGTGTGTATCTTTTGTGACGAGCACCAAAAAAAATCAATTCGCACCAGTTTTACTTCTTTGGTGAGAAGCGCACTGCGCAGTTTCCGTTATTATCAAGATGAGTTAACTCCACAAACCACGACTGCCACTCCCGATCCCGTGTTTTGACACGCACAACGGCGAGCCCGAGCGAGATTCGAGAGGCCCTGTGTGCAGCCTCATTCAACAATAAAACTGATCATGAACCAACAACACCCAGAAAAAAATCGAACCAGTCTATTCCATGACGGTAAATACAGTTAATGTGCAAGTGGTACATATGAACAGGAATTAAAGATATTATGCTAGAGTCGGTCGTCAGTCGTGAGCGGAAGGTCATATCCAGCCAGCTGGGGGGGAACGTAAAGAACCATGCCGCGTTTGACTCCGCACACGACGGCCGGCCCAAGATTCGGGAGTAGGAGGAGAACGAGCGCCCATTTCGTCAACTGTGCTATCCTTGCTCGCCGGCCTCGAGTGCTGCCGCTCCACTCGTTCCAGCATCGTGTGCAGGCTGCTGACTGAAGCATGCAAGCTGTGGATCGAGCTCCCAGAGCTGTGCCCACGGGTGCTGCGAGGCCGAGGGCCGTGTCGCTGGCGGATTTCTTCGACGCACAGCTTGTGGAGGCCGTCGAGACCGAGGTAGGCTGCTTCGTCTCGTAATTCGAGGAGACAATCCAGGCCAGCTTGAGCGGCCCTAGGGGGCAACACCTCTGGGCCGCCAGGAGACGCACCCGGGGAGCGAAGGTAGGCGAGGATGTGCACGTATCTAGCGGACAATTAGCCAAAGCGAATTATTAGGACAAAGAACAGCGTACGGGTCACTGGGGCGATCGAGGAAGATGTGTACGGAGGACGAGGATTGGGGGAGAAGACCCTGCGACGTAAGGTGACGGCGATACGTCGACATGTCGTCGCTAGCAGTGGAATAAACAGAGGATGCCACCGAATCCGACCGGCGGCGTCCGAACAGTGATGCGATATAGCTTGAAAGGAATGACGGGCGACTGGAAAGCGTGTCCAAGGTAGTCTTATAAGTCGAGGTGCATGTTTCAAGGGAAACGATTATCCTTGAACGGTCGGCAGTGGAGGACGGTGCGTCCGAGACGAGGATCGGGTTGAATGGCGGAGGTACTGGGGTAGGAGATACATTGGCAGGAAGGGCAGGGACCACAGAGGAGGCGGAAACGCTCTCTGTTCGCCTCGCCTTCAAGGAGGGGCGTAAGGCCAAACTCGGGGCGGTCGGCACCGCACGGTTTGGGCGAGGCGGAATCGAAAACGGTTGAGGAGCGGGGTCAAAATGGAACGTTGATTTTTCCTCCGTATCAGAAGGGACGGGAGGCAACGGAGGGCTATCTGGAGGGGATGGAATTTCGTCCTCTTCCTCAGATGAGGACGACGCGTTGGAACTAGGCGGAGAGTGATGATATTCAATCTCTTGTCCGTGCTCGTCTCCAGATTCGGGGTTCAGTCGCACCCTTGTATCCCTTAGAGCCTCGTCTGGGGAGGAGGAATATTATTAAGGAGGTTCCGATAGAGACAGAAAGGACCGTACCTGGCGTTCTTACGACCGTAGCACCAGACCCAAGGACGCCAGCCCTGGAGGACAAGATCTCGATGCCGCGGATGAGCTTTGGCTCCGATATGCGGGTCGGCTTGGTGGAGGCAACAGACGATTGAGTGGAGCTTCGAGAGAGCCAATGCATGGGATTGGAGATGGACGGACGTCGACCGCGAGAGGTGGTGGGCGAATGAGGGGAAGACGGAGGGAGAGCCTCACACGAGGCTGGATTATAAGAAACAGGCGGGGGGAGCGTGGTGTTCATGGCGGGGCGTGGATAGGGCATGGTGGTGGGTGGAAAGAAAGAAAGGCTGCGGCACAAAGCCTATAAACGTTTTTGCCGTTGCCATTGTCTGACTGTCAAAGAACAATTTGAGAACAATAACTTGAACGCGACGCGTTCGGCTAGCTTGTTTGGCCTTGTTGCGGTGATCAAAATGCTGGCAATTGTTCTCAACTCGGATGGACCCGACCACAAAATTTCAGCTGGCCTTGCCCTACGCGCTGCTCCCCGTTTCCCCCGGTCTGTCCGCCCTACATTCTGTTCGTGTCCAAGCAGCCTCCAATTCATGCCCGCAATGCGGCTGCGCACTCCATCGTGGTGAAAGCAGCGTGCGGGCCATCCGGTCAAAGCCGTTGAACAGTCGGGCTATTCAGACGACATGTTTAGTGTGCGGGTGGGTGCAGACGCTGCCTGCGGCTCGCGGAAATGCCGCGCTTTTCCCGAGAACACGGAGGCGAGGCGCACAAAGTCGCGTGGAAAGCAATGTGATTCGCGAAGCAACTGTCGTGCTCGACGAGAAAAAACCACTGGGGATGCAACAAGTTGCTTCTCCTGTGAAAGCGACCCCGACCAACCCACAGCAGGCCAGTCCTGCAGTCAAGTCTACTACACTTCCGAAACCTCGACCCAAGAAAAAGGGCGGGTTGCAATCCATGTTGGAACGGAATAAGGAAAGAGAGTCTAGGGAAAAGCAGAGTGGGAACGGTACGGGAGGAGGGCTGGCCATGTTCCTTAACAACTTGTGATTGCGAGTTTATCGTCCGTGTAATTAATTCTTGGGCGCCCAAAGCTCGTACAACTCGCGGTCCGCAGGGTCAAAGGCAGTCAAGATCGAGGGGTCCGAGCGCACAAGGTTCTTCTTGCTGGGCGTACCACTCGCGGGCGTGTAGGTGGCGCGAAAGGCGGAACGAGAGGCAGAGTCAGTGAACCGAAACGAGGCCGACTCCGAGAGCGTTGACGTCGGGGAATCTCCAGGGCCAAACTGTGCGCAGGAAGTGATAATACCGTAAATGTGAGCCGGGGCAGACATAGTCGCGTCGTAACTCGCCTCGCCGGCCATTCGGCTCTCTGAGCCTCGGACGGGTGTCGCGGGATCGGTGCTGAACTGTCCTGAAAGCCAATGTTGGATCGACGCGTAGGGAGAGTGCACTACTCACTGGTAGAGCTTGCGAACGGGCTGCTAGTCAAACGGTGCTCTGGCGAGGTGGTCATTCTACCCAATTCTTCAAGTTCGGGAGCAGAACCAGCGAGTCACGTACGTGTGACTCTCGCGTAACTGCTTGGATTCCGAACAAAGTCATTGCTGCTTGTCTCTGCCACCACAGGCTTGCACACTCTATCTGTCCTCTCAACATTCCGTGTCGCGTCTTTCTCGAACCTCTACCTAGACGCCGCGTCTTGCCGTTCTGAGTGAACGTCGTTGTAGCTGTAGCCATGAACATTTTCAAGAGTCGTACGTGCTCCACTCGTTCCTTATCTCACCCATCTTACCCAGATCCTCCCAGTAATCGGGAAAGTTTGGCGTCGGTACCATCTGTCGCTCCGGTGAACAAGACTCATGCGTTTGTAGAGGACCCCAATGCCGCCGAGGTCGTGAAGATTCCCGCGGGGCAGCTATACCTTGTTCGTCCAGGTACGTATGTCCGGTGGCGTACAAGCTTCAGCCGGCACTGACTTGTTCTAGGCAATATTCGGACGTCCAGAGAATGCATGTACGTCCCCTTCCCCTGACAGTGATGTCCGTCCTTGACTTTCGAAAGATACAATGACGCAATGGCGACTATCCGACGCGTATCTACCGTCGAACATCACTTCCAACTAGTCATAACCAGAGTCTACGAGGATGGGGACCAGGAGTTGTTGGAGGATGAAGATGAGAGTGCGTAAATTCTCGAATTTTGTTGGTTCCTTAGCCGACTCGTGTGCCACAGCCGACGAGGAAAAGACCTTCCTCATAGCGGAGGAACTCGAATTCCGTGCCGGGGAAACCGACGGGGAACCCAATTTCGTCTGGCGCGATCTGCAAGGCGACGTCGATGAGTTTTACGAGTATGTTGCCGTTGGCACAAACGCACCAACTCGCGCATTCTTCGAGACTTGCATGTACCGGGCCATGTACGAACGCAAGTACAAGGTCGGCGCGGACAACGTCAACGACAAAGAGTTGCAGGAATTCATTTGGAAGTGAGTGGGGCATCACGACGTTTCTCGACACAATGCTAAACTAGACATTCATAGAGCTCCTGCGGAGGATAAGCCTATTCATCGGAAAAAGGTCTCCACGACTGCGAAGACCGAGGCTGCAGAACCCCTTGCGGAGTCACCTAAAGGAAAGGGGAAAGCGACCAGCGAACATGCCTCCCCTCTCTCGAACTTGCCAGTTATTATCGAGAAGGAGGCGGGCCTGTACTTTTGGGACGGCGATGAGGGTCAATTTGTCGAGCACGGGACCGTGACGGCCAAGATTCTCAAAGGCGCGTCGTTCGAAAGCTGGTTGACGGCCTCCAGCGACGACGGCCAGCTCCTCGCGCACAAGATCTCTACCAACATGAACCAACGATGGACAAGCAAGATGCAATCTCTCACCTGGAACCACCTTGGTGATGATCAAGTTATGACGAGTTGGGTCTTGAGATTCACCGGGGGGCAGGAGGACTATGGTGCGCAAAAAAGACATCAATGATCATTAAGGAAATTAACAACGCGTGCAGAATCCTTCCTCCAAACGTTTACCCAAGCTCTCTGGGAGACGCTTTACCAGACTGCCTGGGGTAAAATCAAGGTATGCCAGTTATTCTTCGTTTTATTTTCTTGGCTGATGGTGGCGTCAAGCCCGACGAGCAAAACTACATCATGAGCGCAAGCGATGACGTAGAAATGCCGGACGTCTCAGATGAGGAAGAGGAGGAGGAGGAGATCCAATCCGAATTGGGGCTTGGTGATTCGTCCAAATCTCTTCATGCGGTCTTTTCACTGAAATCTGTGTAGATGCCAGTGATTCCGAGGAGGAATCGGAAGAAGACGACGAGGATCAACTGCCGCCCTTGGCCAATGGCGAGCGCAATTCTCAACTCACTGTTGGGTACAAGGGAGATAGGTCTTATGTTGTTCGAGGAAGTAAGATTGGTTACTTCACTCGGGGTAGTGACCACGAGATGAAGTATGGTGGGACCATTGATGGGATTTCCACCACCAAAGGCAAGGAGTTCAAGCCCAGCCAGGTATGCTCGCACCCAGCATTAAATGAGACGATAATCTAACACTGTTTTTTTTTTCGCTTCAAGGTTATGCTGCACGAGCAAGATACCAAAATGATCTTGAAAAATCCTGGCGATCCACATACATTGTACAGCATGGACATTGAACGTGGCAAGATCGTCGAAGAGTGGAAAGTGCATGACGACATCACCGTCGACCATATTGCGCCGCAGAACAAATTCGCTCCGACCACACACGAGCAGACGCTTGTCGGCGCCTCGCACAATGCTCTCTTCCTCATCGACCCGCGTATCTCAGGGACCAAGATGGTGGAGACCCAGTTCAAGCAGTACGTCAGCAAGAACAAGTTCTCGGGCGTCGCCACGACACAAGCTGGCAAACTCGCTGTTGCCAGTGAAAAGGGCGACATCAGGCTCTTTGATTCCATTGGCAAGATTGCAAAGACTGCGCTGCCGCCTTTGGGCGACCCTATTATTGGAATCGATGTTACGGCCGATGGTCGCTATGTGGTGGCGACGACCAAGACATACTTGTTGCTCATCGACACGCTTATTGGCGAAGGTCGATATGCGGGAAGTCTCGGGTTCGATCGCAGCTTCCCAGCGACTGCGAAGCCGATACCTCGCCGCCTCCAGGTAGGCTTTCATCATATCAGGGCCACTAGCTTTTCCTTAAGCATTCGTAGCTGCGTGGAGAGCATGTTGCTTATATGAATCACGACATATCCTTCTCACCTGCCAGGTACAGGGGGTATTTCTATACCTAGCGTGGTATGCTGATCGTGTGCCTAGATTCAACCAATCTGAAACCGACAAAGAGAACGCCATCGTCACGTCGACTGGACAGTTCGTTATCGCCTGGGACTTTAACAAAGTCAAGAAAGGCCTCCTTGATAAATACGAGATCAAGAAGTACGAGGACCTAGTCGTCCAGGACAATTTCAGGTTCGGGGACGATAAGGAGATTGTATGGCTTTGATTCTCTTCCATTTACGAGATTCTCATTAATCTGGCTAGATCGTGGCGCTTGCGAACAACGTCGTTCGCTGTTAACAAGCAGCAGTTGAAGCGCCCCACTCGTGTATCGTTGGGGGCACCCAGGAGGAGTTCGCGAAGTCACTCTGCGATAGTGAATGCGCCATTCTAGATTCATTTACGATCTTTATTTACGTTTTACGAATTTCCTTGGATGTGGTAATGTTTCCTGTCAACTGTAATCCGTACTAAACCCTGCCATGTAACCGCACTTTTTAAGAATAAATACCGTGTACCATTACACCGAGTTGTCGACTCTGGTCGCAGATCAGTGACGCTCAGATATGATCAATGGAGGATCTCACAGGAATATATTAGTTATTAGGACTTCTGATTATGTCCGTCGCGACTGTCGACATAACGGGCGATCCCGAGCTGCCACATAACGCGGGGGACGAGCAGGGTGAGGCCAAAGAAGACAGTAATGATTAACATAGGGCTCCAGTTCTGGATCTCCCAGCGCTGGTCCCCGAGCGCCCATAGTGTGAGATATATGTGGAAGAAGTCGCCGATGAGCAGAGGGGTCAGCAGCGCCGACACGATCTTGTCCTTCGGTCAGCAGTAGAAAGCAAAAGGGGACTTGAAGAAGAACGGGACCTTTTCTTGGAGCGCAGGTTGGAGGCTCAGATGGGCGCGGGCTGAGGAAAGTAACCAGACCTTATGAGCTGAATCAGCACCAAAAATACCGCGAGAGTGTCCGAAACAGTTACGTTCAGGAGCCCTAAGAGCGCACAGACATGACCAAGCTGAGTGATTGTGAGCTTGGTGGCCAGCGGAAAATCATCAGGTGGGGAACCGCTGCAAGTTATGAGTAGCTGAGCTAAGAGTTGGCAGCTGGGTAAATACGTTGGCCACGGTGCCTGATAGTCATGGGTCTTGGGATAATTCTTAGATGGGCCCGGAAGAGGAAAGAAAAAAACCTACGCCCTTGGGATCTCTGAGGACGCGTAAGTTGTATTTCTGTGGGGCAATAGGGGTACGTACAGCAACGTGCCGAGAAAGCCGAGAGTCGTCAGGAAGGGCTCGTAGATGGCAAAGACGACATAGTAATGGGTGGGGATTGCGGAGGTGGGGCGCATCTGGCGGGGCTTGGATTGGGGACCGGGCTCAGCGGAGGAGGATGGGGTTCGCTTGGGGAACCGAGAAACTAAATCTGAAGGGTGGGTAGATAGCAGTTGGGAATTGTCCATTCACGGACACCAAGACGCCAAGGCTTTGCCAGTCTTAAAGCTAGCACGGAGAGAAGGAGGGGCGGGCCCAGCAGTGGAAAATTCCGCCCATATAAGTCGAGGAGGAATAAAAATCTGACACACGCCGGTCTGTAAGCGTGCCGAAACGAGAAGAGAATACCGTAAGCCGCGTTAGCGCCATCAGACTGGCCGGAGTCTAATTTGCCCTATAAATTGCCAGCGCGGTACCGAACCGTTTCTTCATCTTACACTCGAGCCATCGTAAACCAAGGCTGGCGGCTGCCCCAATGCCGCACACCCTAATGGCGAGGCTCAAGACGATGGCGACGGATATAATGCTTGCTTGTGTCTCTCTACACATTATGAGCTTCGCTTCTTTCCTACAATTGTCCATCTCTACTTATTTGAAGACTCCATTTTCTCGTGTTTTGCGTGGCCATGCGGCCACCCGAAAAAAAAAACCCCCCGGCACAAACTTAAGCCAGAAAATCAACCGACATCATTCCCAATGTTGAATGCATCGCAAAACGGGCCTTTCGAACGCCTCCGAGCCACCCGAAGTCGTCCCCCGCCAGCTTGTCGGGCGGTATCTCTGGATCTTGAAGCCTGATCCTCGGGAAGGAAGGAGGGAAGGAGTTGCCAACGGGTCCATCCTCCCTCGGGTATCATTTTCAAGACATGCATTAGAATCTGCTCAGCTATCTGCCTCTATCTCGCATATTTCCCGGAGCCAAGACGACATGAAGTAGGGTCGGTGGATTCTCCGTCTTCAAAAGCCATCTATACAATGGTGGATCCCAGGGATCCACTCTTCCAAGATGTGCGCTCTCAAGTTTCTGTTCATCGTTTCTGTTCATCGTAGGCGCCCGAGATTGGACCGAAACATTAAAGTCCTTGAGAACGGCCGCCGACTCTAGAATGGTTGGGATAAATTGGATTTTCGTGGGGAGGACGAGGCTATAGCGAGACTGATAGAATTAAGTCCAACATTGTGTATATTCAGTCGCGGTGCTCTATTTTTAGAACGCAGTACATAAGCGTGGTCATCCGTCTTGAATCACCTTTCTCTCTCGCGGACTCCTTCTGTGGCGTCCCCCTTGCCTCGGATTGGTCCATCTGTATGGATCCGAGCCTGGTGTTCCCAATAATCCCACCGAAACCCGTTGTTTACCACCCGCTCTCTTTCCATGTCCTCGCCCTCCTCATGCCGTTTTCCGTCTTTGGAGTCCTTGCGCGACTCGGCCTGTCCGCGCTCGCGACGTATAGCGGCCAGAGCATATTCTCTCTTGCCTACGCACAGGCAACTGGGTGTCTAATTATGGGGTTCTGCCTGGCGCTGAAGGAGCCTTTTAGCAGATAGTGAGGGTCTCAAGCGAATGCTTGGCTGACTTTTGTCTCATTCTCGTCTTATTAGCTATCCACCCGCATATACAGCACTCACTACAGGTTTTTTTTGCCTCTCTTGCATTCTTCCACCCCTTGAATTTTTGTTGTAGGCTTTTGCGGCTCCCTGACCACTTTCTCCGGTTGGCAGCTCGATATCTTCAAGTCCTGGCTGAATGCCAGTAACGCTCCGCGGTCTGCTCTGAGTGATGTAAGCTCTATGGTTCCCGCTACCAGGTGCGCGTTCTAAATGACTCGTAGGTGATGGACGGTCTCTGTAAATCTGTATTCACGATCTCACTCTCCTTGGCTTCCTTGCTCTTCGGCATGCACATCGCGTCCGAGATATCACCGTACTTCCACGTAGCCCCACCTCCAGGGAAATACATTCGACGTTTTATTTCGGTGCTCGGGATCTGCACTTACGCAGCTACCCTTCCGGCATACTACCTCCTCCCGCGCGACTATCGCCACCAAGCCACTTCGGCTCTTCTCTTCTCATTCCCAGGCACCCTCACACGGTACCTGCTCTCCACGCAGCTCAACTCCACACTCCCGACCTTTCCCCTTGGCACGTACGCCGCGAACGCTTTCGGCACCGCGCTGCTCGGCACTTTCCACGTCCTGCAGAGCACCACGAACCGCCCGCTTTCGCACGCGAGCTGTACCACCCTCCAGGGTCTGGCGGACGGCTACTGCGGCTGTCTCACGACCATCAGCACCTTTGCCGCGGAAATCGCCACGCTGAAGACGGCCGGGCACAAGTACCGCTACGGGCTCGCCACATGGATTAGCGGGCAACTCGTCCTCGTGCTTATTTTTGGTGCACTCCTCTGGGGCGGGGATATCGGGAAGACCCAGACGTGTGCCTTTGACTGATAAAGAGCGTCCTCCTAGATTCCCAACCGATGCTGGGACAATTCCCCTTTAACCTGTCGCCCTTGCGTGACGTAGAGGTTTCAGTCCGCGTTATTGCGCGCCGCGCGGCGCCCCGCACGCTCGTTGTTCGACCATTCGCAGACAATCCGACCTACAGTACGGGTAACCGAATTTTCGGTTGTTGACACACCCCCAGCATTAATCCCCATTCTCATAAACTGGTGGTAACTGACCTTTAAGTAATTTTATTGCGGTCGTATTGTAGTAGTTGAACCTACTATTTGAGACCCCTTACTTGGCCACCCTACTTAGTTGGCCACTTGGATGCCAGAGCACTATTCACAAAGTTTGTGTCTTCGGATTCACTTGTAGGTTGTAGAGGATGTTGAGACGCCCCTGTAAACCAAATTTGATGTTGTTTGGTGTGATTGACGTGAAGCTGTGCCGGCTTTCGGAACGTGGAGGCCGGCTGACACACGGATTTCTTAATTGTGGCCGGCCATCACCCACAAACAATCGCCTACATCTCGCTCATTTCTCGCTCGATTCACGACTTCTGCGGCGCGTTCTGTCCGTTGGACGCCCGGCTATAACCTCTGCCTTTATTTGGCCCTCTAGTTCTCATGGGACTTCTTCTATTGCATCCAAGGCTAGCACTTGTCCGCCCAAAACCGTTTCAAATGCTGCGAGATGGCCATCGATGTATCGCACGACCCCGAGGCGCTACAGCCCCAGAATTTGGCATGGGTGTCAAGTATGGTGTAGGCCTTCCCCTCCCAGTGCGTATATGATTTTATCGATTTTATTCCTTGCTGCGTGGAGTCCATTACATCAAATGGGGGATCCACGCATGTCCGTCATTTGGGATTTTTTTTGGGAGATGGATTGCGTCGCTGGTGTAACATGGGGTCAGGGTACGTTCGCACAACTCCTTTGAAGCGCCTCCTGGCTGATTTAGACTATAGGTTGCTTTCGCCGTCGTCGCGCGGTCCGTTATCGCAGACCATCACGGGCATTTTGTGGCATCCAGAACATCGATTTCATATCGATCTCACGGAATTTGGGCCGACCTCGGGTCCTTCCCTTTTGGGAACGCGCGGCTATCAACGGCAAACTGTGCCGCTGATTCCTTGATGCGGATCGTCGTCCCAATCTAGCTCGCAAAACTTGGGTGGCCCGCCATTGTACGAGCGAGCGGGTGGCAAAATGGCCGTACTGTACTGCTTTTCCTCTTACCACACCCTGGAAATATCTGTTCTGCCTCTACTATGGCTGAATTCACCTTCGTGTCCGAGAATGTCAATTTCGGCGGGCCCGGCCGCTCTACGGCGGCGGCCCCTACCCCCACTTTGGCGCCACCGGCAGCGCAATACAAGAAAATTCGATTCGGAGCATGCGCCCCTGATCAGAAGAACGGCAGCCTGAATGCACGTAGCCTGGCCTCCGACGTGCGTTTGGCACAGCTTAAAATTTCGGCTGCTCAGCGCGTCTCAATCGATTCAATGTACGCGCTTGACGCGTCCAATTCATTCCCAACGCCACCCATCGTGGATTACATCTTCTCCACGGACGTTGACGCGCAGCTGCAGGCCTCTGCAGTAATGGCACAACATGCTTTGGATGTGGGTGCCTGCGACGATCTCGGCAATCGTTGGTCCACGCAATGGAGCGAAAGGGGCAAGGAGAACACCAATATTACGCGAATCCTCTATCTGTGCAGCTGTGGATATGACCACACGAAGCGTAACACGAAGTACGATCATCAGCAGCCCCAGGATCATGTTGGTTCGTGGGAACGCCACAATCCCCTTCCCTTTACCGGCTGCCTCGCTCACGCCGAAATCACCCTCCGTTCCAGTTCAATTGTCCGTATCCGCGGCCATTTCGATCACAACCAGGCGTGCAAAGACGCCCTGTTTGCTCGCATCCCACCCACTCCTGTCCACCCATCTGTCTTTGCCGTGGCGCTCGCGCAGCTTCGTGATGGCGCTACTTTCAGTGACATCCGTAAAAAAAATCGAGAGCTTTTTCAGGCGCGCGCCTACAAGGATTTCCCTCCGGATCTCCACGGATCCCCCTTTCGATGGCTGCTTGAGCACAAAGACTCGCGCTCCCTTTATCGTCAGTACAATCAAATGAAGGGCGTTAATGTCACGGATGCGCCACAGGTCAATGTCGACGAGTGGCTTGATCCGACCTCGGACAAATTTAATCCGACTCTGGCGCACGCGATTTTCCATTACTCGGGTCGAGCGGAGAAGGGGGACCGTTTCGAAGCATGTATTTCGACCGACGAGATGAACGCCGCAGCTTGGAAATATGGGCACGACAATCAGATAATTTTGGACGGGACATTCGGAATCTGTGACAGCCGCGTGCTGTTGTTCATAGTCATGGCAGTCGACGAGAACCGTAAAGGCGTCCCTGTCGCATTCCTTCTCTTCTCCGCTCCGACTGGAAACAAGCAGTCGTCCGCTGGATATAATACATCCATTATTGCGAAGCTCATCGGCAAATGGAAGGAGTCCCTCAACAAATGCGCCGCATTCCATGGGAGGGCGGGTATAAAATTCAACCCGCGCTGTGCGATCACAGATACAGATCTCAAGGAGCGTGCCGCCCTAATCATTGTTTTCCCCGATATCTGGCTGCTGATTTGTCGATTCCATCTACGCCAATCGTGGCGAAATCACCGGAATAAGCTCCTGAAGGGGAAAAGTCAAGCGCTCGTAGATCTCAAAAACCGAATGATTCGCCTCGAAAAGTCACTCACAGCGACACAGACGATCTCTGAGGCTCGGGAGCTCCTGCAAGCCGAACGGCAGGTCATGGAGAAGCTATCCGCAGAACACCCACGGGCGGTGCAAAAATCGATCGAGCACATCCAGTATCTCGACAGCTACTGGACGACAGACAACTTGTGGCAAAGCTGGTCTGACTACGGCCGAACCGTCGCTGCTTCCCTCCTAGGATGTGACCTGGCTGGTGTAATTCCCACCACAAATCATCTCGAGTCGTTCAATGGCGTCCTCAAACGCACTCATTTACGGCGATGGCAGAATGGTGGCCGAAGGCTTCGCCTTGATGTCCTCATTCACGCTCTTGTCGTGTACATCTTGCCATCGATCTTTGAAGAACGGCGGATGTATAGCGAACAGAACAGTCGGCGTTCAGCCCAGATCCGGCTATTACCCGGCGGCGCGGCACTCCTTGGGCAACAAAATCAACCAAATGTTGCACCTGCCGTTCCCAAGATTGCATATCTTCTCCCAGATCCCGAACGCGACTCTCGTGGCATGGATCTCGTTGTTAATCGTCAAATTTCTGCGCCAATAATGATGCCGGAGAACGCAGGCCTGACACTTACGTCCTTCTCCGCCCAAGCGCTGTCCATTGATACCGATCCTATCACATATACCATCCGAATCGGCTTCAACGGCGCCGTTTCGTGTGATTGCCCGGACTTTCGAGATCGCGGCGGGGCGTGTAAGCACATCCGGGGAGCACTCATAATTTTGGAGGATTTGCGCCAGCGAGGGATATATATTCCGCCTATTCCGATACCCCGTTCTCTCGCCGAAGCGCAGGCTCTTCAGGCGCAAGTCATTCTGACCATTACCATATGGCCGAAACAATCTGAATTGCCGACATCCCACGCTGCAGAGAAAATCCAGGACATCATCCGTGCGGATGATTCATGCTTAGACAAGGATGAACTGGATACCGATGGAAGCACGGAAGACGATGATAACACCAGCGTAGCAACGGATGCGTCATCAGATTCCGAGTCCGACTTCGAGGACGCGCCCATCGTACGTCTAGAACTCCAAAGTTATTATTCATGAGAAACTAATTGCACCCTCGATCAGATCCCGGCACCTCGTACTACACAAAGCGCGGCTGCTCTTAAGGAGCAAATCCTGGCCCGTGCCCTTTTTGAGTTGCGGGAGCTGGGATTCAGATTATCGGACCTCGGGGACCACCTTGAACAAGCTCAGATTACGAATCTGAGCGATGATCAACGCGAGGCAGCTGGGATTGGCAGCGGACAATTCAGGCATTTTTTGACGCAGGTCGACAAGCTTCTTGATCTGCCGAAGAACTCGCTCCCGCTTCCCCAGGCGAGCGCGCCACCTCCGGCATCTTTTACGAGCATGCCACCTCCGAGTACTCCTTCCCGAAAACGCAAGGCAGACGCCGCCGCCCTTCTGGCTCCATCACCGAAGAAAAAACAATCACGACAGCAGTCATTTGCACCCCATTAAATTAGTATATATTACAATGATACAAAAATTTTGACTCTGAATCTAATTGAGAACTTATTCAAAATGGGAGGTAAATAACTGCCTTGAACGGCAGAGAAGGTGAACAATGGGAGACGGAAATCACGGGCCGTTGATGCGCATCACTTGATGTTGATAGCCGCGCGTTCCCAAAAGGGAAGGACCCGGTGTCGGCTTCATGTCCCGATCTCACCATTCTTTCCTGTGTATTTCCTCTTCAATATGATGAATTTTACCCTGCCACACTGTTCTGGAGCCTCCGCTCCTCTCAATTGCCCTGTATATGATTCGCCTTCGTCCCACTTCCAAGTGTGATCCCGCCTGGTTTTCCCATCCAACGAGCCCCCCTTTCGACACTCTTCTTGTTTCTTTCACCCCTACCTCATGCCACACCATCCGCTGGCCCATGCGGGTCCCCCTGACGCAGTCGACGACGCCCCAAATGACGACTTCAGGGACTTACCTGCGCTGGTAGACATTGACCATGAAGATAACGGCAGCGACAACGACAACGACAACAATGACGCGGATCTTTGTGACGACGATCTTGAGCATCTAACGTACGAGGAGCGTGTGCAACTTGCGCTCACCGCTATCCATACATCCGCTATGTCCGAGCGCAAGGCATGCGTATACTACAGAGTCACTCGTGGTAACTATACTCACTCATTGACGACCCTCCAGCCAGTCTCACTTTTTTTCACAGGCACTGTTCAAAATCGCGCTAAGGGTGTCCCCAGCCGCATAGAGGCCCACGCCCACCGGCGCAAGCTCTCCGAGGCCAAAGAAAGTATTTTGAAGGAATGGGTGAAGGTGCGTACTTGCAGTAATGCCACCCTGCCTCGGTCGCTAATGCCTCGAAGGTAATGGGAGCGCGTGGGATCCCACTTGGTCTTCAGACCATCGCTGATTACGCATCTGAACTCGCTGGAGAGGACGTCGGCATCAATTGGGCTAAGCGTTTCAAGGAGCGACACCCAGACCTTAAGGTTAAGTGGACAACTGGCCTCGAAGAATGTCATGCTCGAGCATTGACCCGCCCTGTTGTTCACGAGTATTTCGAGCTCCTTCGCGATACCATCGACCGCTATGAGATCAAGGACAAGAATATTTATAACATGGACGAAAAGGTTGTTTCTCTAAAATGGACCCTTCTCCGGAACTAATTTGTGTAATTCATAGGGGATTCAGCTGGGCATCGGTGACAAGATCAAGGTCCTCGTTGACCGCGATCAGAAAGCCGTTCAGAAGATCGACTCCGGTAATCGCGACCTCGTCACGATCATTGAATGCATTCGTTCCGATGGCACCGCCCTTCATCCGTCCATCGTCTTCGAGGGCCAGCGTCGAGATCTCCGTTGGGGCGAAAATAACCCCTGCCACGCCAGGTGAGCCGTTGTTGACTTGATTCTTTTCAGCTTGCTTAACATGCTTGCAGTATATCAATCTCACCCAACGGCTGGACAGATCAACAGTTGGGTCGCCTTTGGCTCGAGAAGGACTTTGCGCCTGAGACCGCCGCGCTTTTGGACGACCCCGCCGACTATCGCCTTCTTATCTTAGACGGCCATAACTCTCACGGCAGCTGGTCCTTCATCGACTTTGCGCAGAAGCATCGTATCATCATTCTTTGCTTGCCGTCGCATACTACTCACGCTTTGCAGCCATGTGATGTAGGAGTGTTCGGCCCTCTTGCGAAGAAATGGAAGGCGCGGGTTTCGGAGGTAAGCCCATCAATAAGATTTCGATGAATGCATCTCTGAAACTCACGAGAGCAACCGTGATATAAGGAATCTCGGGGATGATCGCAGTGATCGGGGAATTGATCGGGGAATTCCTCTGCAGGGAGTTCCCTCCAGTAAATTATTAGTAATCCCTCCATGTACTTCCTTCCAGGGATGTCAGTCCTGAGTTTTCCCTCCAGGTTTATAGCTGAAAGTCACTCCAGTGGATTCCTTGCAGGGAATTACGTCCAGTAAAATTGGCGAAATTCACTCCAGTGAATTCCATTCAAGTTTATTTGATAGATTACTCCATGAACTCCTCTTCACGGCAGCCACTCCAGGGTTTTCCATCCAGGGACCCCCTCCAGGACACTCACTTGACTGTAATTCCTCCATGCAATTCACTGGAGTGGATGGCATACAATTCCCTGGACTACATTTGCTTCAGCAAGAGGTCTAAAGCAAAGGCCCTGCAGGTATTACCCTCCAGGGATACTGCATTTATTCCTGCAAGGTATTTACTGCAGGCCTTTACGTCCAGAGCCTTCCCTCCAGGAAATATTATAGAATCCCTGGAGTGTCTTTCCTACTGGGTACTTCCTCCAGGCTCTGTACTCCAACGCAAAGACAACTGATTGCTCCAGTGTTTTGTCTATACATTTTTCACTCCAGGACAGTGCCTGAACTGATTTCCCTGGATCACTTTTTGGCCATTTACGTCAACGGCATACCATCAAGTCTTTCCTCTTCTGGACACTACTTCAATCGTATTTCCCTACTTAACATCCCTCCTCCAGACAACTTCCTGCAGCTCTTTACTTCCAGAGGCCATCACAGCAACTGTACAGTCCCTCTCCAGTCACATGGCTTCCTTGGCGTCCTTCCCCCTCTTCCTTCTCTTTCTTATTACGCTCTATGTCTTTCCCTCTTGAAGGCCCCCTCCCTTCAGATCTTTGCCCAGTATGCCAGCAGGTGGCCCTCACTGCTCCTACACCATGCATTGGTCATCACACACCCGCAAATGAGGGAAGGGTCTTTCAAAAGGTGCGTCAATGTCATTATCCCTAGCCGTTTTTTTTTTAAAAAAAAAATTGTCAGTGTCCCCGCAACACGTTTCGCCCAGATACCCCATGCCCGGGGTACCTCTGGCGCGACGACCTCAGCCCCTTCCCATGGGGGAATGCTGAGGCACCGCCTATGACTCCAGGGTCCGCTTCGCGGAAGGGTAGCGGCGGTTATTGTCAAAACCCGACGTGCTCCATGTTGCAAAGGTCCACCCATGCCAGAGCCGTAAACGTCCAATGCGTACAGCAATTCTGCCAACAGTGCTGCGTTGCGACTCCCCGCCATTGTCGTGTTTCCTCTCATAACCAACCTCTCATTGCTAGCCCTTCCTCTTCCTTTGCTACAAGTCCCCCCAGTCTGTCCTTTGATATTACGAGTCCCTACTCTGCCCGCATTTCCCCCAGCCACCCTATTTCCCATGCCAGTCGCTACGCTCGGATGATAGCTCCAGATGTTGCTCAGAAGCTCCTCAACCACGACTTTTCTCTCTCGCCTTCTAACAGGGGACAGAAGGAGGCATATCGGTTGGAGGCTGCGTGTATGATTACTGTCAAGTGGTGGCTCCAGGTGCGTCTCTTGAAAGACTTTGTTATCTTCACTCAGGTCTTTTGCCCAGGATGACGTTGAATGCGTCGTATTTTCTGTCCCGGTCCCAGCTTATCCTTGGTTCCATCCAAAGGACTGCAGTGCCATCACCACACGCGTCGGTGACTCTTGCAACACATATGAATACTTGCAGTTAGAACAAGCTATTGAATTCACCCTGGAGATCGATGACTGTTGGATCCTGACACCCTCAGCTATCAAAGTCAAACCGGCCATGATTTTGTATCTACGTTCACCAGGTGTTAAATTATGTTTCGGCCTCCGAATCCAAGCCCTACGCAAAAACAAAAAGCGCGCTCTATCTGCGGCTTCTCTCGACACCCCCACTACTCCCACCAAAAAACTGTACGTGTTTAATGTTTTTCATATTTCCGTTCTGAAAGATTCTTTGCAGAAGCACGCCCTCTGGGTCTGGCGCGTCTGGCTCAGCGTCAGCCTCCAACAAAAGACTCCAAGGCAACCAAGACCAAGTCATGTGTGCACACTTATCTTTCTCCTTTACTTTGCATGCTAACCAAGGTTTAGAGATATTTCTGATAGCGAGGACGAAGAATTACCCCCTCAGCCTAACTTTCATGGTGTTGAGTGCGCCCTATCTTTATTAGGCTTTTAGTTCCCTTAAAACGAGTTTTGCAGAGGCCAGACGTCCCTGGCTGATGCCCCCCGGACTCGCAGGTCCCCCTTCCCTTTGCTCTATACCTGTGATATGGATGCAGGCTTCAAAAGAATGGCCAGCATGCGAGGTAGCGTAGATACCAATTTTTTGGCAGTTTTTGGTACGGAGTACCACAGTAGTACATATTCTCATCATCACAAAGCGTGGAGATGCACAGAGAAGCCAGGCCTGGCTGCAGCTATCCGTGCAGGTCGCCATCTAGGAGGGGAGTGGGCTCCTATCGCGAACACCTTTCGTCGTTAAAATTCTTGATTAAATAAGATATATTAAATAAATACTTTAAATAAATACTTTAATAACCGAATCTGTCTTGCCATTTTTGGTCGGAGTCTCTCTTTCCTGTGGATGCCCAGTAAAAAAAAAAAAAAACCTCTCACCATGGAGCCTACCCTACTCAGCGCAGAATACCTGTAAGCATTTGCTTCCTGACTACTTGTCCTTTCTAATTGGTTCATAGGGCTTCTCAACCTGAACTCACTCTGGCCCGTCTTCGAGTGAATTTTCCCTTGGCTTTCTTTCACAGCCCATTCTGATTTTTTATAGAAAATCATAAGACTATCGCGCAGACTTGCCACTCTACCTGTTTCCAGTGCAAAGAACCCTGCTGCAGCCATACGCTTGATAGTCTCCGACAAAATAACTGTTGATTGGTCTTGGGCTCTGGGAGTCGAGCAAGACGAAGCACGGACTCTAGATCTCTATATGCGCGAGCTGCTGGTAGACAAAAAGATAGAGGCACCTGTACAGGTACATCCTGTATACTTTCCCTGGGAGCGTCTTTTGACCTTACTTACTTCAGCCTATCAAGGCGTCTGCAGAGGAACTCTCCAGCTCAGAGGAGAGCGATTTATCCTCTACTCCTGCCAGTCTCAAAAGTGCGTAGCCTTGGTGTGTCTTCCTCCGCGAGATATTTAAGGCGTTGCCAGATTGGGTGCTAGCAGATGAAAAACCTGCAGTTCCCGCTGTAACAAAAGAGGAAACGTCCATGGATGTTGACTCACCCATATGTTCTGAGGACGAAGGAGATGACAAGTCCTCCGAATCCAGGGACTTCGAAGGCGATACGGATAAGATAGACTCCATGGATATTGACTCAGGGGACGATTCCGGAGAGGATTCCAGGGACGATGTAAAGGACAGCCATGGAGCAGAGGGCAGTCCAGAAGACCAAGATTCAGATACAGGCTCGGAGGGGGGAGAGCAGCCACTCCAGGAGGACAATGGGAAGGTTTGGAGAGGCGTAAACACAGACCCTGATGAATTAAGCGATTTTTGGTCTATGTTAGAAAGAGGTGCGCCCCCTCCATCCTTCTGTTTCCTTTGCTGAGTATGTTGCTAGCGCCAGATGATAATCCATTGCGCGTTAAGCTCATCATAGCTGATAGCGTGCTTGAGGAGTCATCTGAACCATATCTGCTTCAAGGAGTAGTATTCCTTCCCTTGCAGCACGGTCCCCCTGGGAGCGAATGTTTTTATCTTGACCCGGTGGAGGTCTTACAAAAGCTGGAGACTTTGGGAAAGCTGCCGTCTGGTACGCTCTTTGATTTTTTTGGATCTTGACCTATGATTCACTCGCAAACATTCTAGCTCCCTGGCGCTGCACTTGGCTTCTTGCTGGGTTTCCCTGGCAGATGGGCATTATGGCATACCGCGCTACAGATGATACCTCCATCCAGGTCTCGACTTCAGCTCCATTGCGCGGAATCCCAGTCACTGGACCTCGCGATTACTTGAGAGCAATGATCCGATTCCAAAAACTAAAGGAGGTGAAGGCTAGTACTTGCACTACTAACGCGTTGTTGCCTTTAGCTAATTTTCTCAAGCAGGTTACAGTCAAGCCCGACGTTGACCCTGACGTTAAACCCAAGATGGACGACGACGAAGGTGACAGCGACGATGTTAAAGGCTCAATGGAGCTTGACGTCAAACCAGATCCCGACGTCAAGCTTACCAGGACCAACAAAAGACGGCCTAAGACAGCCCAGGGGATAGCGAAAAAAGAGGCTATGGAAGCGTTCCTTCAGGAGAAGTTCAAGGAAGATACATTGACGCAGGAGATCCGTAATGATCCTCATCCCAAAGCGAAACACCCAGCAAAGCAGGTATCCGCATGGGTGGCTCATGTCTCCAAGTTGTGCAAAGATCATCCAGTGTGTCTGGATTCGCGCGCTGGCAGTGCTTGGAAGAAGAAGATCTCAGAGCAAGACTGGGCTGAGCTCTTCCATCGCGGCGCAGACTGGGTAAAGCAGTGTACCCAGAATGCGCCTTATTTTGCTTATTGCAGCAAGGAGCCGGACGTCGAGACACTGCTGGCGTCTGAAGAGGTCGGTTATGGAGTCCCTAGCCTCCTGGTGGCAGTAGAGAAGATCGCGTTCTTGACAAAAGAAGAATGGCTGGCAACGTTAGACAAGTAAAACAGTTCTTACTATACCTTATTTACGGCAAAGTAACGTCTTCACGTCTGAGAGACTGATCCGATGATGGCTACTAACGGAAGAGAGCAACATAATTTTAGATTTTTATTCATCTGATTCATCTGAATACTCGTCATTGTTCGGAAGCCAGCCATTCCCATCCCTCACCCATTGATCTCCGTACTTGTCTGAGTGGAGGACAAGGGAAAGACGAACACCTTCAAAGTGGAGGTTGAAGTGAGTAATGTCGCAAGAGGGAAAGATGAGAATGTCCCAAGGCCTCAGACGGAAGACAAAACCAGGCTCAAAGAGGCAGAGCTCCCCGCCCGTCCAGTCCCCGAAAGGGATAACAACGCAAAAGAGTTTGTCGAAATGATCACGATGTCCACGGGTGGATACGCTAACGTTGATGACAAACCCCCCAAAGGGGTATGCCAAGCTACGCTCGTTGAGGGGAAGCTGGCTCACGTAGATCTTGAGCTCTTCGTAATCGTCTGGAAGAAAGCGTTTAGCCTAAAAGACGGAATGTCAGTACTGTGCAAACTTGATCCCTCTGCTGAACTGACATGATGCTCAACAATGATGGTGATGAGGTGAATCATCTCAGCCAGCATGGCCGCCTCCTCAGGATTGTTTTCAATCTCTTTGGAAGCTCCAGGGACGCGCTGACCAAGATTGGCACGTGACTTGCCATTCTTCCGGACAAAATGAGGATGGACGTTCTTGGGAGCGTCATGACCCTACAAAGAAATAAGAGATAGCACTGAAAGGGCTGGGTCCTTGCTCACCTTCTCTGCATATCTATTGTAATATGAGCAATGCCAGGCAAGGAAACTGAAGCCGATACGATCGGACTTGTCCGTATATATTTCACCCGCCATAATGGAAGCGAGCTGGCTCAAGAGCGTTGTCTGAAGATGTGGGAGAGTATCCAGAAGGTTTGTGGCAACAAGGGCGAGCAGTTTATTGTCTTGCCCTCGGATATGGAGCACTTTCCTACGAATAGTCAGAGGCAAAATAAAAGAGAAGAGAAAATAAGACGTACCCTTCACAGATGTTTGTATCTATACACAGGTACGATCCGTTTCGTCTTTGCCCACCTGCATGATGTTGAGAAAGCTGCACAAAGACGTCAGGGAGGCTCGAGACGTTGACTGCTTAACTTACTTCTGTCTCTAGCTCAGACAGACTGTGTACTTGACGTGTGTTTGCAGCCTTCTCCCTCTCCGACTGGGTCCAAGAGTCCAGATTAGTTTTTGTAACAGGGCAAGGTGTCGGTTGGAGCCTCAGAGGCGTTACAATTTTGATCTCCTCACCCACACAGCTGTCATCAATTTGTAATGGGGCCAAAACAGGAGCTAGCCCGGGTGCCAGCATTTCTGCAGCAAGGATCGTCCAAATAGAATCTTGTTCTGGAAGACTGTAGAAACTAGGAAAATGTGAGTTGCAAGGTAGCGCAGTTGGAGACTTGACTCACTGGACTTTGAAAGCTCTTAGGCGATCATTAATAGTCCGGAGTTCGCTGAAAGGCACAGCAGAGGAAGAGCCTGCAGACGGAGACAGAGGGGGAAGATATAATTTAAAGAACGTAGTATTGAGGGCAGAGGTGAGCTGTTTTATCAACGCCATCTGGGGTATCACTACAGTGCGAATCAATTGGGCGCAAGACGCTGTTAAGGAATGCGTCCCATCAGGGGCTATCAAAAAACAAATTAGCATTACAGGGCAAAACAGCAGCTGAGACTTACCACCGGGGTTCGAGAGAACGAACGCAAGGACTTGAATTTGCTTGCAAGTATATTTGGAACAAATTTGTGCCTTCATACCCGCAGCGGCGAACATGGGGATAATGTACATCGAACCTGTACACAGATTAAGCATGGAACTTGGCTAGATAAGAAATGCGCTTACTTGAGGAAGCCAAATATATCAGCCTTGACCCTGCCGTGAACCATCTCTGAAGCTGGCGCTGATTAATCTTGGGGTCATTGATTTGCGCAGCCAAGGCCCGAAAGTCTGTCCCTTTCCTGCTTTTTTGTTGGCGCCGAAGGCTGAGTGTGGGTCCCGCTCAGTGTGGTACCCAAAAGAGGCAGAGAAGGCGACGTACTGGTCAATGTGCAGAGCTAGATCTATATAGCTCATCATCTGGTGAAAGTCGTTAACGGCAGCTGCGTTTTCCAGAGCAGCGCATTGGGTCGCTAAATGCTGTAGCGTTGTCGAGTGTGAGGTAGAGGGGGCAGGCGCCTGGGGTGTGATGTCGGAGGAGGTGGATGAGAGGGACGTCAAGAGCTCAACGAGCTTGTTCTGGATCTCTGGCGAAGTGGTGATATAAGAAAGCCAGACAATAGGCGGTGACGTCTGAGCAGAGAGAGTTGGGGGAGGTCCTTTGGTGTTCCATTTCTCGACAGCCGGCTTCAATTTCTTCCCCTTCACTTGCGCGCGCCCCCTAGCGTCCAGTTCCAGCTCTCTTTCTTCCTCGGGCTCAGGGTGCTCTCCAACTCCAGCCTCCTCGCCTTCGCCCTCCTCTTCCAACTGTTCTCCCTCCAGCTCCTGCTGCAGCTGGCGCTGGATGTCGCCAATTGTGCTGGCGGCAGCGTGGGCAGCGGCAGGGGGGTCCACTCTCACGCGGTTCCCTCCCCGAGGGCAAGGAGAGCGAGGCCGCCCATCCCGCCTGCGTCTGCGCCTGCGCGCCTCTGCAAAGTCGCCTTCCTCATCCTCGCTGCTTCCACTGGAATCGTCTCCATCTCCAGCACCTCCGACAGCGCCTCGTAAACGTTTGGAGCGCCGCGGAGATGTCGCCTGCTCCAGAGCTCTTTTGCTAGAGCTACTCCCCCCCTCCTCGAACGTGGGGGTTGCAGCGGGGGCCTTGTCTGGGGATGCAGAGCCTATGAGCGTGCTGGCTGGAGAGAGCGGAGTAGGTGTATCGTTGGCAGAGACACCGGGGGAGGGCACGAAGTTCAGAGGCGATAAAAGGCGAATTAGAGGGCTTGGAGTGGCCGGCGCGAAGGAAGGGGCCCTAGTAGTTTGAGGCAAGAGCTCAGGTGAGGGAGGGGAAGCACTGGGGAAAGCCATCTCTAAGTCCTCATCCACAGTAACCCATTCCAGGCGCCGGCGTCGCCCTTCAGCGGCAATGGTACGCCCAAGAGTTTGCCACGCGCGAGAAATGCTGGGAGGATGGGGGCGGGAAGGCTCCCGGAGCTCGGCAAAGATGATGGCAGCGTCGGAGTCGTCGATTTCTATGAGCATTGCAAGGGGCTAGGTGAAGAGGAGTGAGCTGAGAGACGCGCCGAGAGGAACTCGCGAAGGTGGGCGAAGTCGGCAGAGTCCGGGCTTACCTAATGCAGGGGGCCTCCAACTCCCCCCCGGGGGGAAACGCGGTGTGACGAGGGAGGGTGGAAGTGACCGCGGAAGTCACCCTCCTCCTCGATCCTCGATGCGACGCGTTTGTTGCGTGAGGACTGCGCTTGGGGGTCCAGAAAAGCAAGACCAAACAAAGCAAAGCCTCTTCCTTCTGAGTCCAGCTCCCTCTCGCTCCCCTCTCGCTCTCTCGCCTCTCCCCGAACGCGCACCTTTGCCCCTGGATCCCCGATGAAGGGGGGCCCTGTCTTCAAGCGGGTCCCCTTTGATTGTAGGCTTAATTCTGGTCCAGGACGGACTCATTTCATTTGGACGACGCCCGCACGCATGTCCACTGGAGTTGAGCAGAGCAGGAAGAGGGGACTTTTATGATAGGCTGGCTTGAAGGTGCGTCGTCCCCGTCTTGTTTGGATGCTCCGCATCCCCTCTGCGTCCGTCCAAACGACGCCCTCTGGCAATCTTGTCAGTCTTTACGGACACAAGCGAAAGACGACGCTGTCCTATTCCATTATAAGGGTCCCAAACCCACAGCTAGTAGACAACTGAGGTGTTTTTACAGGAATCTCCAACTCACTGCTTGTGCTGCCGACGCTCCCCTCGTGTCCCGAACTACCGGCGGATCTCTTCACGTCGCGCCTCGCCTCCCCATCAATATCTCCCTTCGATACTTCATCAAAAATCCCCGGCTCCCTAATCTCGACCCGCACACGAAAGCCCTGGGCAACACGAAAACGTCGTGAAAGACGCGCAAGGTGAGGACGCTGCGCACGACCGCACCGACTTCACGCAAAACTCCCCCCACTTCGAGGAGCCCCCCACCGCGCACCGCCAGCGCGAGCCCGAGCTTCAGCGCGCCCGAGAACGAGGACGTGTTTGGCGCGTACCCGGCGTACGCTGCGCTCGAGCTGCTGAGCGCTGCAGCGGCGCGAGCCGACGGAGGCGCCGGAGGCGGAGCTCGAACGCACGTTGGAGCTGTCCTACACGCACGACGCGCTAGGGCTGTCCTACCCGTACACATACACCCCCTCTTACACCTCCCCGACCTCCCCGCGCACGCTCTCCCACTCCCACTCGCCCACTCCCACCCCTCGTCGTCTGCGTCCGTGTCGTCGTCGCACTCGCCCTCCGCGTCGTCGTCGCGCTCGCGCGACCACGGGCGCAGCTCCCGGAAGAGCTCGCTGTCCGGGGACGTGTTAAGGTTCGCGCCCGATGCGCTGGCGGGGCTGCAGGACGAGCTGAGCATGGGGGAGGTCGTGGACCTCGATGCCAACACGGAGTTGGTGGCTGCGGAGGATGGGCGGGTGGAAGCGGTGGCGGTCGTAGCGGGGATGATGGGGACGAGCGGCGCGGGCCGCGCCAGTCGTCGTTCTCCACGCCGTCGTCATCTGAGTCGGAGGATTCGGACGACTCAGACGACGGGACGGACGACTACGGCGAGCCGTCCGCGGGGCCGCCGCCGCCGGCAGGAGGGGACGCGGGCGCGGGCTCAAACTCGGACGACGCTCGCGCAGCGCATCCCGTCCGCGCTCGTCACGCACCACACGATCCGGCGCGAGGAGCGGCGCGAGCGGGAGGCACGGCGCGCGCTGTGGGGCGGGGCGAGGTCGGGCGACGGGGCGCGCAGCCGGCAGACGACGCTGCGGCCCGCGGGTGCGGGCGTACAGGCCCCACTCGAAGTCGCGCCAAGCACGCGCGAGGCCGCGCTCCAGGCGGAGGCGTCGATGCCGCGCGCGCGCCAGCGCTCGCAGATGCTCCCGGGCAACGCAAGCAGTCCGCCGCGGTGGACAACCTCACGAAGAAGCTGCAGAGCATGCAGAGCTCACAGGCGGAGTGACAGCGCCCGCTGACGATCAACACTGCCGCCGCAGGCACGAGCGTTGGTGCTGGCCCCAACACAGGCCGGCGCGAGCAGCTTCTGTCGCCGGCGCCGCTGTCTGCTACTTAGATTACTTACCTATTTAGTACCTTCCAGCTTATAAACATTGCCCGCCCACCCAGTTATTCAGTCAGTCTGAGGGCTTTGCGCCGCGGTCTGTAAATTGTACGCGTGCAAGAAGAATTGAAGGGCTTCTTACCTACAGTGCAGGCCTCAGGCAGTGCGCGTGGTTAATTAAATAAGTTGGCGGGCGGGATTTTGACATTCAAATAGAGCTAAAAATATGTTCCTGGAGGGTAGGTACTGTACTGAAAGGACAAAAAATGTGCCAGACGCGTCGCTGATTCAGACTATTATGGACTGTTAACGTCCGTCTCATGTTTGCTATCACCCCTCACGTCCGCGCCTCTATTGTCAACAAAGAGCTGGTTCAGGAGGCTATGGAACTCGCCCTTCCAGTGCTGGGCATAGATTTCAACCTGAGAGAGATCTTGCTTCTGGACTACCCTGAAGGGAGAGTCGTCTTCGCCCATCTTAAGGTACTTTTCTCTCTTCTCTCGGTGAACTCAAGTTGATTATTCATTTCAGGATAAAATCTGCCAGTACGTCAAGGATGGGCGCCAGTCCTGCTGGAGAAGGGAGACAGATTGTCCCCTCTCCTTCTGGATTGATTTAGTCTCCCAGGTGTGTCTTCTTTCTTTTTTTTGGGTTTGGGATAGGGATGCTGAGTTTGAGCGTAATCTCTAGTTAAGCTGCGCTTACAACCACATTTACCAAGGCCCAAACTTGCAGCTGCGCGTTGCAGCCAGTGTGCAATTTGCTAGGTTCTACTTGAGGAAGCTGATGTGAAATGAGAAGACGGATTGGGACTCAGTTGATGCGATTTCTGTGGATAGTGATATAGACTGAGCTGTTTGTCTTTTAAAGCAGTTATTCAAGCCGAGATTGTGCATTAAAATTAAGCTGAGGGTATGTGGAATTCACCGCGCAAGTCTGCCTCCACCTGCATGTAAGGGTGCTGGTTCTCCTTCTGAAGCTGAGATACGACTTGTCTGTTATGAATAGCAATCATTTCGTCGAGGAAAAAATTGTAACTAAGGGATGGTTAGTAGAAGGATTTTCGATTCGAAAAGGCTTACCGCAAGACGTTCATCTCCTGGACAACATTTTGGAACTTGCCAAACCAAGCATTTGTTTGCTCAGCCGCCGAAGAGTTGAAGACCCACTTGTTGTCTTCACCGATTAGCTCTTGGAACCTTGCTGGGTTACAGTGAACTTGACAAAAAAGATCGCCCTCCTTGTGCTTGCATTTAAAATGCCAGACATCAACGGGCAATCCCACTCGGTCGAAGTAGGTGTCTCCCTGCGCCGTTAAATGTTTGCGGAACTGGCAGTTGTTGTCGTAAAAAATGTAGGAAGGCATTGCTCCTGGGAAATTTGGGGGGAAGGTAGCTTTCAAGAAAGCCTAGAAGGCAATTAGAGAGCGCGTGAAACAACATGAGAGAAAGCTTGCATTAACACCCGTTATTCCCTCGGAACCAAACATAGTCGCTCTGCTGATAAGGACTCCACAACAGCGAACAAAGAGCTGTTCGTTATGAGTCCAACTACGGGAGTTCTTGCCTTTGACTCCCGGAGATGCAGTGGTGTTAGTGGCAGAACTGGCTTCAGTTGACTGAGCGGTGTCAACGCCGACAGCTTCTTGGGGTAGATTTATATTCTGGAGGCGTGCCTTGAGCTGAAACATAGCTGCATGTTTTTCTTCTGATGCAAGCTGATGTGCCCTGTGAGATTGTACAGAGCAGGTACTAAATCCTGGCTCCACAGGGACGCTACATCCTTCAATATAGCAGATGAAATTAAGATGCTGATGGGGAGAGCAATAGCGCGCTTTCTGGGTGGGAAGAGGTTCTGTGCAATCATGCACTGAGCAGCAGAGGTGCCTGACTGTTACACCGTCGTGAACTCCGGCAGTCATTTGGTCTGGAGATTTATTTAGAACAAGCAGAGGAAATATAAGGATAACTCACACCACTGGCCGTCAGCACCCTGATAAACCTTCATGCAGCGGTCGCAAGCATGAGCCCACATCTCCTGTCCAGTTCCAACCATACGATAGTTGCGCTCCTGCAGTGCTTGATCTAGACGGTGATTTTGAAAGCCATGATGCGGAACAGAGAGTTTTAAATTTTGTTCAGACTTGTCCTTGAGTACGGCGTGTAAAAAGAACGACTCTAGAACCAGCTCGCCATCTAGCTGGTTAGACAAGCGTGAGGCATTAGGAATTTCAGAGCCTCCCAGGGCTAGATTATACACCCGGGAAATGCCTTCAGCAGATGCGCTGGAAACCAGGGGTGAGTTGAAAACTGAATAGGACGATCAGGAGATTAATTTACTGGGACAAGGCCATCTGCGTTGCAAAATATGTGCAGAGCTGAGGCTCCATAAAAGAAGACTCGGTGACATGGATGAAGGATGGAATATCAGAGGAATAATATTCCCTCCGACTGGCTGTGTTCTGAGCCTCGAAGACAGAGTAATTGGGGTAATAGCGGGTATAACAGGCTGAAATTAGGTGAGAGAGGTGTACAGTGTTCCTTAACAAAGACCTTACAACAGCAATAGGTTGATTTAGAAAAGACAGGTAGGACACCCCTGTGTAGAGTATAAAGTCTAGATTCTACTATGCTGGCTTCGCCTAGGGGCGTATTGTTACATTTTGGTCGGGGACAACGCTGGAACGGCGGAGCCAAGGTTTTGGCCCCTGGAAAGACATTATAAGAGTAGAGTAAAGGAATATAACCAAGAGGCCCACCGATTTTAGCATCTTGAGCATGTAGACGGAAGGCATCGTCCATAGACAGGGGAGAAGGGTCGAGATGATAGGTGCTGGCAAGATCACCAAATGCTACCCAAGAGAGTTCCACTAGGTTGGGTTGAAGGCCTAATACAGAAGATAGAAAAAGTACAATATGGCGGGCAGGCGGACAGGGACTGTGGCGTCTTTAGACAGTATTTCCAGCCAGATTCTCTTCGTAAATTCTAGAAATCTTTGGACTTGGGTGAACTGTAGAGTAGTAGCTAGTTCTTCATGAGCCAGAAGACGCTCAAGAATACTAATGGCTAGGAGGCCCATAGTCAGATCGATGGTAAGAGCCAACTTAGGTAAGTTAGGTAATGACGTGGGAAACTGACTTTCAGAAATTATCCTGGAGGGACTTCCTTGGATGTAGTTGAAAATAAATACCTCCAGGTATTCCTCTGAAAGGATTTTTTTGAAGGTTCATGGAGGGTTTTACATGGAGTGATTTTCAGACAAGTACCTGGAGTGATTTACATTCAAGGACTTTTTCTACTAATGCCTGGAGGGCTTTCCCTGGAGGGATTTGCAGACAACTACCTGCAGTGATGTAAGTACAGGGATTTTTCTACAACTCCCTGGAGAGCTTTTTCTGGAGCGAATTTTCGCCAAGTACCTGCAATGATTTACGTCCAGGGATTTTTCTACAACTTCCTGCAGGGTTTTTTCTGGAGGGATTTACGTGGAGGCAATAATGTTGAGGATTTTCAATGGAGCCTGGCCAAGTCTGCTGGAGGGACATTTGCTAAAAGTCGCCTGGAGGGAAGTCTCTGCAGGGACTTCCCCGATCAATTCCGCGATCACCCCGATCATCCGCTGAAACCCCCATATCAGGAGCCATTTGAAACTCACACAGCCTTTGCTTTGTAAATTGTAGCTTTATCGTCAAGGCGTAGTCATTGACAAATATAATCTGCTTTTTCACTATTCAGCTGCGCGCAATGAAGCATTCAAACCCACGACTATTATCGCTGCATTCAGGCGCTGTGGGATATGCCCGCTAGATGAGAATGCCATCCCCGCAGACCTTTTCAAGCCATCGGAAAACTATACAACTCAGGCTGCTCAGCCGCTCCCTCCTCGTCTTCCATCTTTACTCTTACCTGTCACCACGGCCGAGTCGTCGTCTGCATCGGTCGCAAATTCTGCTGGTTCCGCTGTACCATCCTCTGCATCAAACACAACTGCTTCTATTCACTCTGAGGGTGCTACATCAGATCTATCTACGTCTCAAATATCAGCCGGTACCAGTCGTTCATCAGCTGCCGTCACCGACGCCCGTCCATCTACACCCCCACGCCCCAATGAGACTACCCAGGAGCTACTGCGCGCATGCTACACCATTGCGCTTCCATCCCCGCTTCGTGGGACAGCATCCCGCCAGGCAATGAGAGCCGAGAACGAGGACCTGCGTAGGATCGCGAGGGCCGCGGGCATCGAGTTGGAGAGGAGCTATGCGCAGACCATCCTGATGAACAAGGAGAACGCACGCCTTCGTCAGCAACTGCATGCGAAGAAGAATAAAAAGAAGCGCGCGCTTACCACAGGACATGCTCGGTTAATGACGAGCGCGGAGATGTCGCAAAAGTTGCTGGACGAGCTTCAGAAGAAACAGATGAACGACATACACAAGGCTCTCAGGCAAGCGGTCTTCCCTGGCATTCGAGCGAGGCATACCCAAGAAGCGAATGCCGACAAGGCTGCCCAGAAAGCTGCAAAGGCGGCGGAGAGAGAAGCGGCGAAGGCGGCGAAGGAGGCAGAAAAGGCCGCTGCGAGGGCGGTGAAGGCCGCTGAGAAAGAGGCGGCGAAGGCGGCAGAGGCCGCAGCACGGGGGCGAGGGCGTGGGCGTGGACGCGGTCGGGGTCGGGGTTGGGGAGCGATTAAAGGGAAAGGGAAAGGGCGCGCGTGGGATGACGAGGATAGTTTTGGTGAAGAAAGTCCGGACTCGGAGCGCGAGTCCTCCGTCGAGCGAAGCCCAAGCCCCATTGCCAGCCCGAGCCCCAGCCGGACCCCCAGCTCAAGTCCCAGCCCCAGCCCGGCCCCCAGTCGCAGCAGCAGCCCCACGGGGAACACCGTCGCAGACGAGGATTCAGATGCTGATAATGGTGTGGCCGAGACTGGAATTCAGACCATTAACGGTCATCGCTGGGCTGCCCGACGGAATCTAGAGTTCCAGGTGGTGTGGACGGATGGCGATGTGACCTGGGAACCCCTGTCGACTGTCAACGACTGTGCGGCGATGGATGATTACCTTGCGCACCGCGATGTGGATGATCCCATTTGCCTCCCCAAGCGTAAATTCCTCATTGATACGTCGCTGCGAGCCACAAACGAGTAGTTAGAGGGCTCCTAGGTTGTGCATGTATCCCTTGAATCCATATCTTGCGTTGGGTCTGGCGTGACGAAGCGAAAGGAAGGCCAGCGAGTGGTGAGAGTCGGCGTTTCATGGATTTTCTCACGCCGGCCAACTAGCCCGTTCTGGCCGCATTTGGACTTGCCGACGGAAAATATTCGCCGAGCCATCAACACATCACACAATCTCGATCGGTGCTCACATTTCGTTCACAACATCCATGCCAACATCCTACGACAGTAAAATCCCCAGGAGGACACCCCTTTCTGTCTAGACATGCCCGCTATCCCTATAGTGGGTTTTTACACCTGGTCCAAAAAACTGATCGGACGCCAGATTTTGCTCCTTCCTTTTACGGTATATAAAAATGACGTAGGCTTACCAATCTGTCCTTTTTTGTAAACCACGGTTTCAAGTTGATTTGATCGTTCCGCCATTTCGCCGTTTGATACCCCTGTTCCTTCGACCTTCGTCCTTCCCGTCGTGTCCGACCTTCCCTTCATGTCTATCCTATGGAAAGCCAGAGCACCACGCTCTGAAACAAATGATGCTATCAGCCGTTGAGTGATGGCCGTCGTCCGGCAGCCTAAATCGGAGGCGAGGTAAAATGTGCCCATTCCTCTCGAGTCTCATTCTCCTCCAGAATAGGATTCCTCCCACTCAACTCAACCTGAAATGTAATAGTATACTTTCCAGAGCCTTTAGATTGAGAGAAACATCGATGGAGGCATATTTTCCTTGTTTTCACAATAGACAGACAGAAATGTATAATAGCAAACAGAGAAAGGGCAGAAAGCTCCCCGAGGATATGGGCCCTTAGACAAAATATATCTCCCAAATGCTCAGGTGTTTGACTTGTCTGTATGTTGAACGATGGCCGATCCCCGAGCGTATCACAAGATGGTCTCAGAGCCACGATACTGAGGCGGAAACGATTGGAATACACGACAATTTGGGGCATGGGGATCTTAAAGACAGGTCACAACTCTGAGAACCTTGGGCAGGGGGCTTTAGTTCAGAAAACATATGGTATGCCATGTTTTGGTTTCAGTATTGATAGAAGAACATGATTTCGGAACTTGAACATACAATGAGGGCTCACAAGGATAGCAAGCAAGTAGGTCCAGCGTGCACTCGTGTGTCACAAAGGCCAAATCCCACATGACACCAGTCTCAAATATCCTCGGAAGCTCCGTTGCATCGAAATGCTCTATTCCGAAATGAGACAAAACATTATCAAGCGAAGGAAATCTGGTTGAACATGTCAACGCTAGCATTTCAAACGCTTCTACTTGAATTTGGGTTATCGACATCAATGCGGTCAAAAACAGTGATGATGGTAGGATGTATCAGTCCTCACCAGTTTACGAACTGAAGGAATCGTGGTTACTTCCACTTTGACTACTCACGGCACAATGGCGGCCATCACTCAACAGTTGATAACATCATTTGTTTCAGAGCGTGGTGCTCTAGCTTTCCATACTATCCACATTGACGGCATGCTCGCGACCAGCGTAACCTATCAGGATATCCCGCGCACTGCCCTCTCGGTCTCCTTTCTGGCCCGCCCCGACAGGAGCCGCCTCCTGGTCACCACCGTTGTCCCCTCGCATCGTTCAACTTCGACCGTCCTTAGCTGTGATATGGTTTCATCTGTGCATTGGGACGTCGTCCTCAGTCGAGACTGGGTTGCCTGTTTGAAGGAATCGTTGGCGCTCCACGCCGCTGGCTATCGACTTGGCAGTCCCTTCCACGCGTGGACCTTTCTGAGTGACCCCTCGCATCCCTCTTCCGGGTAGCCTGAAATTTGTCTAAGGCCTATGCATTTTACATAGCAGCCTCTAGTTCTGTTGGAGAATTGACTTGTCTGGTCCCAAACTCTTATAACATGTTCTCTGCCTACATCTTACACTTTCTGTGTCCGTGTGGAGTTCGCCGTCGCCATGACCTCCATACATCTCATTCGCGGGCTGTCCCCTGAAATTTGTGGTTCCTCTCCGCACCCCACTGCGCACTTACGACTTCCTCCCATTATCTCTGTCCTCGGGCGGAAAAGCTCGGTTCAACGTCAAATGATCCTGTAAATTGAGTGCACAACAAAGACAGCCCTGGTATCCTTCAAAAAAGATCCTCATCAACCCGAGGGCTACCACCGTGCGGGCAGTTTCCGAAACTCGCTGAAATCACGGCGTCATGGGTCGCTTTCATTGTCTGCCGTCAATTTCCCATTCTACCTGTCACAGGCCAACACCAAAGATCATCTCGGTTCTGCAACTGCACGCCGACCTGTATGCTTATTTCATGCTTAGATCTCAGCAACCAGTATTTCTTACCTCATGGTGTGTTGAAACTCTGACATCAGTCAGTTTGAAGTGACAAAAGGTGTTGTACATTTTCTAGGGCATGAAACCGTCCGTGTTACGCGCACGGGCGTAACGATTACGCCGTATTTTCCTTACGCCACGGCCAGAGCCGTCCGTCAAGTCAATTCTCGGGGGGGCCAACGGGACGGGTCACGTCCGTACCGTCCGTTTACGGCGTATTTACGGCCATTTTGGAGGGCCACCATAGAACAGACTAAAATAAGTTTATTGTACTAGTCGAGATAAAATGTACTGCTCCTCTTCGTCTCCTACCAAGTCAATAATTGTCTTGTGAACCACCTTTAGCCTGGCCTTGAGAAACATGAGTGTCTGAATAGTCTCAGCCTTCAGACTTGCACGCCACAGTCCGATTGTGTCACGGCCACCCCAGAAGATGTGTTCGACAGCCACGGCTGAGCCTGAGGTAGTCAATCAGGGGCTGCACGGGTAACAATAAATCAAGATTTTAAATACCGGGGATGCAAAGAATATTGCGGACAAGGCGGTACAGATTGGGGAATTGCCGGCAGCGGCTATACCACCATTGGAGTGGATCGACACCATCGAAGGGCTCTGGGACACTGGTGATTCTGAAGTATTCCCCGAGCTCATCTGACATCAACCCGGATCCCCGTTTGTTGTAGCGGCTGGTGAAGTAACAACTGACACATGTTTAATAGAGGTGAACCAGAGAGAAACAATGACACAGACCAATAGGCAGAGCTCGATGATGCGCACCCAAGACGAATAAGTATAGTCATCTTACTTTTCCCGCAAACCCCAGCAAGTCGCCGCTGGGACATGAAGGAAAAATGGGACCTGTGGCATTTTCGATGATGATCGGAATGCCTTGGAAATATTCAGCCAAAAGAGACAGAGCTTAAATACCTTTCGTAGCCTCATCTAGGATCACTTCGGGGCGCCCAAGGAGCGCCCAACGCCATGGATAGTGGCGCACAAGCAGGCGAAGAGCCACAATTTCAAAAATGGTTGGAGTACCCCAAGCGGCGCAAACGCAGAATTTGGAGCGCAAAAAAATTGGTAAGGACTCCAGCGAGACCTAACTGAAGATGAACTAAACAATCCTGATGGACACTGACACTTGCTCAAGGAATAGAGAGAGCGAGACAAGAGGAGAGAGTTAATTGTCGGCCAAAGTGCTGTTGTCAGAGTATGACAGCATCCCCGACGGAGGTAGCGCGAGAAAATGCAAGGTGGAGTCCTCGGTGGAGTTATTGGCAGTCATGGACGCTTGTGCACCACTGCGCACCCCATTTAGCAACTGTTTCCGATTGTTTCGCCAACCCGTTTACGCGTAAACGGCCGGTTACGGAACACCGTAAACGGGTCCACCCGTGGCGTACCCGTACCGTCAGTGACAGCATGAGACCTGCTGACGGTACGGGGACGTAACCGTTTTTACGGGGCGTATTTCCGTAAAATAACGGGACGGTTTCATGCCCTAACATTTTCATTCCAATATGACATTTGTCACTGACTCCCGTGTGGCCCAAGGTCGTATGTCTCTGTCGCGCCTACGATTTGGGGTGGAGGTAGAAATAAACCGCCACCTGTTGAAAAGTGCGTGGGAGAACTTCCACCATAATGTGGATTGAAAAAATCGGTGTCTTGCTCTCCCCCTAGTACTCTTTAAGTATTACCATTTTTTTTGACATTTTCTTGCGCCATGACCGCCATGCGCCGCACGGAACGGTTTGGACTCCGCGACGAGCAGCACATGTTTTCTGTTCCATTTTTGCGCCCTGATGTGGTATTCTTACCCTGAGCAGGATTTGTTTACCCGTAAGGCTCGATGGATCACCCCGGCTTTAGGTTATGAGCTTCCAGGCATCTTTGCACCCGTGCCACGCGGAGCGACCGAAGGTCGGCGACAAGTGGAACGGCAGTTTATTTATAGGGCCAACGGACGAATTTACTATTGTCGATGTAACTGTTACCCAAAATGTCCGGCTTTTTCGTTGAGGTGGTCAATTGTGCATGGACTTTGAAGCCGTGGGCTTCGCCACGCGCCACGAGGAGCGACCGAAGGTCGGCGATGAGTGGCGCGGCAGCCTATTCTACAATTATGTGGTATTCCTCCAATGGAACAGCACATATTCGACATTGAGCGAAACTCAATTAAAAGTGGAGAGGCCAATTCAACCGCCGTATGTGCAGTTATGAAGCACAGTGTCTGCTACCAAAATGGAACAAGAAAAAGTTTTGGGGTGTAGACCGTGTAGTACAGATTTCGCAAGATGGGATCCCCTCAGGGAGCGCAATCAAAATGGACAAGCTGCATGTTTCGTATCGAGCCGCTTGAGTCTGGAGATGGATAGCGGGCACTGCCGCGCAGCGGGCTACCCCAGTTATATGCAACAGTGCTTAGGTGGCCAACTAACTGGTCTCAAATAGTATACCGGTGCTTTCTCCGAATATGGAGTCTGCGGTGACCAATGACAGATTGCGTCAGATACACCAAGTTCCGATTGGCACAGCCTCACTTGGTACTCTGAGCGCTGTCCATTTATATTCACGGCCTCCATCCCTCGCCTTCACGTCAAAGGTCAAGACCATGATTAGGGATGGTAAACAACTGCGTCTTAAACTCGAACGTCCCCCACTGTCAGCTTCACCCCTCTTCACTGCGGCACATTCAAATCCACGCTCCATTGACGAACTGCTCATTCCTAATCTGCTCGACCCAAGCCTGCCTTCGGCTCTTGCCTACTTAATTCAGGGCACTATCACTGGGAATGTCACTCCACCCCTCTATTGGGGCGGAGACCCTCGAGTTTCTCGTACCGACATGGTCAACTGTACGGTACATGCGACGATGATGGGCCGGGCCTTCAGCCTCCTCTCTACTTCAGCCCCGGCCCCTGCTGGAAAGACTGACGACGACGTGGTCTCTGCCGCCGCGTCCCTGCTCCCAACAGAGCTCAAACTCAAGATCCACGCAGAGTATCAACTGTACCAACAACAGAGGCGGCGGATCTGGCAGCATGGACTCACACCTGTCTTCATCAAAGCTCTTATGAGCGGGGCTGACCAGCACCAGCATCCCGATTCGCTGCCGCGATTATCTTCCTCACCTGCTGGACTTCGATTAAAGCGGCACAGCCGCCGGTGAAGGGAACAGGGACCGAATACGTGTGGTATTTCGGAACCTTTACCGACATGGAGTGGGGCCTGGAAGACCTGGAGAGCGCTCTGAAGGAAACAAAGCAGTTACCCAGAGAGAATTGGGACTATAAAGCCCTCGAGGCGAAGATGAACAGCGAGGGACATCAAGGAGTCCCCGAGTACGTCCCGCTTGAATGCGTCGAGATGCTCGATGCTGCTCGGAAGCATGTCGCGGAGGGAGGGATAGAGTGGCCGCAGAGAGACTATACCAGCGACGAGGTCGTGACGTTGGCACTGGATGCTCTCGAGCATGCTCAGCAGGCAGGTGGCAACGGGGCCAAGGGAAACTGGGAAGATTATCTTGGCCAGGCCTTGAGGGAATGGACGAAGGAGACCAGCGCACAATGGGTAAAACCCAAGCCGAAACCAAAGACGGTAAAGAAGGGAAAGAAAAGAGTGTAATTACTTGAATTTGTAGTGTCGACTTTTTGTACCGAGAATATTGGATGGATCAAGTCACAGTCAAGCGAACCACGCAAAGCGCTGCATTACTGGAAAGGGGACACTGCCAACTCCACCCTGCTCGATTTCCAACAAAAAAAATCAATCAAATATGGCTTGCGAGCGAGAGCTTCATCGTTGCGCGATGGCATCCTCCGCATAAGACCATAGGTCGGGAAGGCCAAAATACAGAGCCTCCCAATCTTGTATAATATTTGTGGGCCCTGCCTCCACCACAATGCGAGGATCGAACAAATAATTCTGGGCTGGGTCTGTATCCTCCTCACGGTTTGGGTCAGAAATTATGACCAAGACCCGAAGATTTGGGCAGCTTGAGCATACGATGGCGGCATGCGCTGAGGCTGTTCTGTAGAGCGGCAAGGCGACATGAGTCACCCGGGGGAGTCGACTGAGAGTGGATAGATCGATATCTGAGAGGCCGAAGTCCCAGAGAACGAGATCTACGTGGGTGAGATTCGACAACCAAGTCGACGCAACGACGGGAATTTCTAAGAAGTGCTGATACTCGATTGAAAGTCGACGGAGCGGAAGCCGACTGACAAGGAGGGGGAGCTCCGGGGAGTCGGTGCAGTCGACCCAGCACGCAAGCATCTGTACTTTGGTACATGCCGAAAGGATGGCGCAAGCCTGCTCCCCTGTTACTGAGTACGGAAGGCAGAGTATTTTGACAGCCGTGAAAAAATCAGGCGGCTTTAACTTGGACGCGATGAGTTTCACAAACTTGGTTGCTTGAGTCTCGTGGGATATCGTGACCATTTCGTAGAAGGCGAGATCGACCCTGTCCGACGCGTTGAATACGTATCGTGTATTTGTTCGGGCACTGACCAGAACTGAACGCGGCGCGCTACCAGACTGAGGGTAAGCTTGAAAGCGGCATCTTGGCGGTTGGTTCTCAGTGCGAGTTCGAAGATCTCGCGTTCTAGTTCAGGCGGCAGTTCGGGCATGATAGTCGTGTGATAGACACGTCCTAGCGGCTAATGCACGGTCACGGAGATGATAGCGGGTCTGCCGCGGTCCTGGGATCCGTTGGAACAGCAATTACAACACTCGGTCCTCGGATGGAAGCTATTTGCGTCGATAGCGGAGGTCGCAAGACCAATAAGCTCGATTGAAGCCTGAAGCCGCGGTATGGGCGGAAGCGCGAAGTTGGATGCGGAAGAGACGCGACCAGATTGGGACTTTGTGTCAATTTGGACTCATCGGAGTTTTAAATTCGCTCTGCAAGCATCCCTCTCGCCGTCGTCGACAATGTCGCGACAAGGCCAGGCCGAAGTCGAGGAGGACACCATCAGCGGCGGGGACGAGGTTATGGAAGAGCCGGAAGAGCAAGAAGACGGCTATAGTACGTGTTTTTCCCCCAATTCACCCACCTCGTGTTCGACCCTCTCGCCCGCATCTGACGTCTCAATGCTACCCTTATTAGCCTCGTCCACCCCCACCTCTACCCTCACATGGATCAGTTGGTTCTGCTCCCTGCCCGGGCACGAGTATTTCTGCGAGGTCACCGAGGACTTCATCGAGGACGACTTCAACCTAACCGGGCTCAACTCGATGGTGCCCTTCTGGAAGGAGGCGATGGAGATGGTCCTAGATGTGGAACCAGGTGCGCCCTCCCGCGTGTATGCATCTGCGAATACCGCTAACGCAACGCGTCCAGATGAAGACGCTGCAAAAATACCAGACGTGTCGATCGTGGAATCGTCAGCAGAGATGCTCTACGGGCTCGTACATCAGCGCTACATTCTTGGACGCGCCGGGCAGCAGGCGATGGTGCGTGTCCCCTTTTCTCTCTCCGTACCCGGGACCTTACAGACTCTGTGCAGGTCGACAAATACGAAAGCGGAATATTCGGCTCTTGCCCACGCGTCTATTGTGTTGGCTGCAATGTCGTGCCCTGTGGGCGCTCCGACCTGCCCGGTATCGACACCGTCAAGCTATTCTGTCCCAACTGCAACGACATATACGTTCCTCCGAGCAGTCGCTTCCAGGGCGTCGACGGCAAGTCGTGTTCCTTTTAGCGTCGCACGTGCGGCTAATACTGCGGTCCAGGTGCATTCTTTGGCACGACTTTTGCCCACCTCTTTTTCCAGAACTACCGCGAATCAGCCCCCGCGCCGTTCTGGAAGGCGCCCGCATCGGGGGCTTCCTCGCTCTCGCCGCGCAGCTCGGCCACGTCGTCCAGTCGTAGCTCGCCTTTTGTCAACCCCAACCCATACGGCGGACAAAAACGCGCGGCGGGATACGTGTATGTGCCGCGGATATACGGATTCAAGGTCAGCGAGCGCGCCAAGTGCGGTCCCCGAATGCAATGGCTACGGCTTCGGCCAGAGACGCCTGCGCAGCTGGATCAGGTGGACTGGCGGGGGCGCTGGATTGATGATGATGACTATGAAGATGACGAGGACGAGCAGGATAGACGGATGGAGGATTTTGACCCGGTATGTTCCAGCGTTCGATGAACAATTCTTGTCTCACATACGCTGATAGGATGCTGCGGACGACGACGATGATGAGGAGGAGGAAGAGGAGGACGAGGAGGACGGCGGTGCGCCTCCTGGGCAGCAGCAGCACCACGGACAGCGCCACACTGACAGTATACCCCCTGCGCGACCCGGAGTGCACGCTGTGCGGACGCTGCCGACACGGCAGGACGCGCCCGTGGCTGTTATATCACTCCCGGCCCCAGCTGGGGGCAAAGTGAAGATGGTGCGGCAGTGGACTGCGCGGTCACCGGCACTGACTGGGGCTGCATAGGGACTTGTAGTTTTTTGGCTTTCTTTTTATACAGTTTGCATATAGATCCGAGCCGATAAGATAAGATAAGATCTGATCACCGAGTGTTTGGCTTTGTGCCGCGTTGTTAGGCTAGACCCGACTGCATAGTTTGAATCACGTAATCAGACCTGCATTCCTCAAGACCGACGACATGGCCCGCACCAGTATGTGGTGCCGCCCGCTCTGTGGAATTCGCTGACGCCGATGTAGACCTCCGCTACGGCCCCAACCACGGGCACCCCACCACGCCCATCCCCAAAACTGTGCGCCCCAGCCACCTCAAAGGTGCGTTTTATCTGTGTCTGCGGCGTGCTTTGGCGACCAACCGAGGGCGCTTGCAGGTGTCCAATCCACCAAGACCAAGTTCGTGCGGTCTGTGATCCGTGAGGTTGCTGGCTTTTCTGCATACGAGCGGCGGGTAATGGAGCTCCTCCGAAACTCCAAAGTGCGTTTTTCGCGTGTTGATCTGACTGCGCTCCTTTATTCATTTACTTTTTTTTCGTTTTGCGCAGGACAAAAAGGCGCGCAAGCTGACGAAAAAGCGGGTGCGTGCGGTTTGCATCGGTCGTTATTGGTGTACTAAAAAATTATTCAACAGCTCGGGACGCTCCTGCGCTCGAAGCGCAAGCTGGAGGAGCTGCAGAGCGTGATCCAGGAGAGCAGACGGGCAGCGCACTAGACGGATCGAGGACCCGTATCATTCTATGCCTGTACTGCCATGCAATTATGTTGTCGCGCCATTTCGGGTCGACTTTCAAGTCTAAAAGAAGCCCTATTCGACGACGGCCGTCGTTCTGATATGACTTGTGACAGCGATAATGATTTTTTCTTCTTGGAACTGGGGATCATTTTGGAAGCCAGACGGATGTTGCATCCTTTGGATGCCGATGCGAGAGAGACATGACATGATGAGCGTGAACTGAGGTCGCCGTGCCGTCGAACCCCGCTCTTATGAAATAACCCTGGGCAGCGCGTTTCCGTTGCAATTGGATTTCCGGTTTCTACCTAGGTTCCGATTTCTTTTTGTTCCGTGTCAGAGTCGGATGTTCAGCCGTGAAAAATAGCTCGCTGATTCAGATGAGAAGCCGGGCTTTAAATCAGTGATCACGATTTTGCCGGCTCGGTGTCATGGTTCTTGCGTCAGCGCGCTTGGTGAGTCCTGGCAAGACCGCCCAACGCCGCGCAGCGAGGGCGGGCTGTGGCACCGGCGGTCGGGTTGCACAGCGCTGGCCCAGGGTTGCCTTGCACAATTTTTTGCGGGATTTTAGGATGAAAAATGAGGACATTGCGTGAAACCGATGATAGTTATATATTAGGAAGGCGAGGACAACGGGGCGAAGATTTGCTCGCCCGGCTTTCCCTCCTGCGTCCATGTCTCTGCCACCCCCCCTCCCCGCCGCCCCCACAAAGCCGCTCTCCGTCTGCACCCGTCGCGTCCCCTCCGTCCCCGACGCCCCCCCGTCCCCCATGTTCTACCTCGTGGCCTCCCGCCTTCTCGAGTGGTCCCATCTCAGCACCCACTCAAGACCGCCCCCCCAGGACGACCACCCCGTTCTCCCCCTCTCCGCCGTCGCAGATGTCTTTCCCCGCCGCGACCAAAAACCCCCAGTCCAATCCCACAACCGCTTCCCTTCCGTAAGTCCATTCCGCCGTCCCCACGCTCTCTCGTTTCTCAATCGCGCACAGGCCCATGTCCCAATGCTCTTCGTCATGCTTCTCTTCCCGCTATCAACGGGGCTCGTCTTTCTCACTCTCACTACTCTCCCGATCACCGTATCATGGCCGCGCACCCTCCCAGATCTCGCACAGCTCGGCCGTGAACTCCATGGCTATTCCCAGAGCGGCCCCGCTCAAATGGCCCATGTTATCGGCGTCTTGTCCATGACTGCGATTTGGAAACACGCCTGGTCAATACCTGGGAGCGTCGTCTGGGTACTCCACTTGCTCCATGTGTGTGGCGTACGTGCTAACACATCCTCCCAGAATGTCCTCGCAGGCGCCCTCTTCTCCCCCGCCTTTGCCACTATCTTAATGACAGCGCTGACGACAATTGGTTCCGCATGCGCCACTCTCCTAGCCATGCCCCTTGGCCCTTCATTACGCGTTTCTTCCCGCGGGCCCTTGACATGACGCGTCATGCCCTCGAGGGGGATTCCGACGTAAATCCCCGCCCCCCGCCGCCGAGGGAGAGGTCGCTCCCGTCAAGGCCCGCTCCTCTGCCTGGGTCCGTCTCTCGGTGCTGCGCCTGATTGGCGTCGTTCCCTGGTCAGGCATCAACATCGCCTGCGGAGTCTGTGGCGTGTCCATCTGGGACTGTATGCTCGGCGCCTTCATTGGCTCGCTCCCCTGGACTGCGGTTACTTGTCAAGTAAGTCGACATCTCCGCAAACCATTCTCGCGATGTTGACAATCTTCATTATCAGATAGGGGACATCCTCCAAACTGTTGCCTCCCACCCGTCGCCCACGCCCCAGACCGTTTCATCACTCCTGGCCTCCCCCGCGATCATCATCAAGTTGGTCGTTCTGTCCTTCTTGTCGCTCGCACCGATCCTTGGACGCGAGCACCTCCGCGCCTTGATCTCGCACGAGACGGCCTCACCGCCCCTGGCGGCGGAGGAAAAGCGGGCGTCCCGGTGGAGCGTCGCGTGGGTCCAGGACTGGCGCACCCGCATGGCCTCGCGCTCGCGGACGCGGTCGCGCGAGGCAAGTCAGCACGAGCTGGACGCCCTTGTCGACGAGAAGCGCGCGATCGAGGACCTCGCGTCATAGATCCCCGCCGCGCGCTCTCGGTGCTCTGTGCTTTCGTTTCTCTCCGCACGCATATCTATTTCATCGGCATTTTATGACTAACACGACCCCTCATCTTCCTCATCTATACTCACCATACACGCTACGTGTTCACGCGTGGCATAGATTGCTACATACCGCGACTTGATTTAACAATGTAATGTAGGCACGTTCGGGCTTTCGATAGCTTTGCAGATATCCCTATCCGTATTCATATCCTTTGAATGTCATAATCACGATTCACCTGACATGCGCAGGACCGTTTTGAGCTACTGTCAGACCTTGGCGCGTCGATCACGTGGTGGTGATGACTGCTGGACCCGACCACCATAGCTAGAGCAGCTCACCTCAATCCTCCTGGCGCTCGCTCATATATGGGACTCCGTTTTGGCTAACAGCGGGACTTTCCAGGCCCTCCTCGTTCTCTGGGTTGTTCAAAGATGCTTTCACATTGATTTTCGTTGTACATTTTACATTTCCGGGCCTCGCACTCTCCCTCAAGCATATTCTTCGACGAGCACGACCGAGCTCTGTTCCTCAGCCCGCTTCTTGGCTTTTGCCCATGTTCAGCGAACAAGATTCGAGCGAACTGACCGAATCGCTTACCCTCGTGCTTGGCCTTCTCCTTGTCGATGGCGTCGAGGCCCTACGTTCAATCACGTTAAACTCATATGCCACGGATTTGGAGATGGAAGAAACGGAAGATATCTTTGTCGGAATTCTCGCGCTTTGGCTCACCTTGGTCTCCACCATTCGGTCAACGAAGGCCGCACTGAACGCAGCGATGAGCTCCTTCGCCTTGGCGTGGCTGTCTGGCTTGCCGTTGGCGGCACAGTGCTCCTCGTACTTCTTCGCGGCCTGAAGAGCGAGCAGGATGTATTCAGTGCCCGCTGTGCGCCACACGAATGGGAATGGGAAACACACACCTCGTAGGCGGCGGCGCCGGCGATCAGCTGTGACATCGTCAACATTCAGTGATAACAAGGACGCTCGGGAAAGCGCACCTCATGCGACAGTTTCGCCTTGTGCTTGTCATCGTCGGGGGAAACGTTAATGACCTGCACGACGCGGTGTTCAGCGAATCGCGTTCGTGTTCGCGACAATGCCGACCGACCTCCTCGTACGCGGCCTGCTCGTCAGACTTGTGCAGGTGGTGGAGCCATCCGAACGCCATTTCGTGTATAAAGTGAAAGAAAGGTAAAGAAGTGTGTGGGTGTAGCTGAAGTGGTGGTCAAGACAAGGGCTGATGGAGGCGTATCCAGACTAGAGGGGTCTTAAATACCTGGGCGCGGTGGCAGTGGCGGTATGTTTTGGTCGGATCTGTCTCCTATCTCATCATGAGCAACAGTGAGTAACCTCCAGTGACCGGGTTACTACGCGGCGTGTCGCCGTCGGAGGTCAAATCTGACCCGTGGCTCCCTGTTGCAATACTCTATGCCTGTGCCACTACTGTGCCTGTGCCACTATGTGGTGCGATTCTCTGAACGAGCTGTGGTTTTGACCCCGGTCCTTTACGACAATCGATGGATTTTGCTCGGAACTGTCGCGAACGTGTTGACCAGGTGGGCCCGCCCATCTGTTGTCAATCAACTTCTTTCCAACGCCAGGTTTCGACTTTGATCTTTGACTGCGCATGGGTCGAGGCAAACATTGCCGTGATAATACATATTACACGTCGAGCGCGACCACCGGCGCGTGATGCGCTCCGTTGAGAGGACAGATCCATCTATTGACAGCATGATACGAGTGAATAGCTTAGGAATACATCGATAGTAATCAAAAAAAATAAGTCCCTGCCAATAGTAGCAGATCTATGGAATCTAGTTTACACTCCAAGTCTTTGCTGGAAGATCAGGAAAGTAAAGGTAGCCAAGTAAGGAGCGACGCACCGACGTTTGCTATGTTCATAAACCACATAAGATATTGACACCGCCGGAACCACCTGCAGAAACCCATCTCGCGCTTCAGAAACGGTAGTTTCGAGAAGAAAGATCTACGAGCCTTTGCCAAAGTGGGAAACAGGCCCCGATAGAATCCTCGCCACCCGTCGCGTTCCCAGGTTTTGTTCGCCACGTCCCACACGCCGGTGTATTTCTGCGGGTGGCCCGTCGAGCCGGAGGCCTGGAGACGCGTGCGGACCAGGTTGAGCGGGTAGACGCTTGTCGCGCCCACACTGCCGGATATGCTGCCGAATGCGAGCAGTGCGAGGACGCCAGGCTCGTCCTTGCCTGTTGATCGCAGGTAGGCGAGCTTCAGCGCCTCGAAGGTGCTCATGTCAATCGCGGAATATCTACGCGCATTAGTAATCAGCGTTGCTGGAAGATGAAACTGACATACGGGAAAACGCCAACGAGCCCGATCTGGACGGGCATGAGCGTTGACTAGTGGTGGATCTAGGTAGCTTACCGTCAATCCCCGATAATATGCGCGAAATCCACCCAGAGCCCAGAGATGCCGAGCAGCAGTGAGGATTTTGGGTTGGACTTGTTTCTGTGCAATACATAAATGTATATAAAAATGGCAACAGGAAGAAGAATACATGGAGCAAGCCCACCCCTCCTTTGGCTGAATATGATTGTCAAGGGTAACCAGGAGGCAAAAGTTGCGGTAGTCACCAAAGTCACTGGCCCGCTTTGGATCTCCAGCGTTGCTCATCATTTGGGTCTAATTTTTGGGTGAGTATGCACACGCCAGCCGGCAGACTGGCGATAATACCTTGAGCGTTTCGATAGGATAGATACCTGTGAAAGATTCAGAGACAGAAACATTCGCAGTAAGCAGATAACAGCCATACTCAATTGACTGCTGATCCCTCCAATACCGCCGGACAAGAAGCGACTGACGCCGCTTATATCCCGCGAGTCGTCCACCTTGTCCCAGTATTGAGCAAACGCTCGTTTCTGTGCAGCTGGTCAGGTGCAATTCCGTGAATGAGACTGAGGGGAAATCACTGATGATTCATATGCGAAGAATTTGATTGCTAGTAGTTGGGTGAATAGTCCGAATAGAAGAGGAAGAAGACACGCCACTCACCGGACTCTGAGAAAGTGGTGGATAAATGGGTTGGATGAATGGTTCGCGAAAGTGAAAGATTCTACCAGGAAAGATCTTCGCCACACTCAGGCCATTGCCTGTCCAGAACGCAAGTATGCCTCCTTCGGCGTATATTCGGGCGACCGCGCTGGCGATTATTTTCGCGCCACCGATGCCTGGCTTGGGAGTTACAGGGGCCCCTCCAAGGTCTGGAGGGCGTGTAATCAAAAAAATCTTGAGGCGATCGAATGGTGCGGTGCATGTTCGACTAACTAGACAGATGATTGGGGTGAATGAATGTAGAACGGTGCAACACTCACCGGCCCCGGCGATGCCACCTGCGAGCAAGAATTTCATCGCTGTGTGCCCCTCAAGCCATCCATGGGAGTCCTCTTCGTCCTCCGAAACCACTTCGGGATGGTCGTTGTCTAATTCTTGTGCATTTTGGACGTTGGAAGGCTCTGTTTTGAGCTGGATCGTCGGCCGATCTTCGGCGCTCAAGCTGACATCGCCTGTTGCACGTAGGTGAACTATTACGCCAAAAGAAAGCCAAAAATTATGCACCTTCCATTGTAACACGAGTCGCTCCCCGCGCGTCCTCTCCCAAGTACTTTCTCATCTCATAATAACGATAGATTTCAGATGCCGAAGCTTTCTGCGGGAGGAGAAGGAGAAAGTCGCGAAATTCAGCAAAGCTGACGGAATGCGAGTGGGGTGACGCAGTCAGGAAGGTCATGAATTCTCCAAGCTTAGCCGTAGAAAGTGTGATTCCTGACAAGTCATTAACGCGTTACAAAGGGAGTGGAGACCCCTGGGCTCTGCCAACGCACCGACTTTGGTCAAAGCCAAGCTGAGTTCCTGCGCGTCCAGTCGCCCGTTGCCATCCAAATCAAGCTCGTCATGGAAGACTTGCCAAAGCTCTTGCAGATCGTCAGAAAAGTTATCATTAGAGAACAAGACAAATAAAATACCTGTTTCCTTCGCTTCAGCGTACTCTTTGAACTCTTTCCATCCGATGCCGCTCATGGGTGACGTCGAAGAACTATGCCCACCGCATTTTCGCAGCAGTTCCTTCTCGTACATAGTTATTAGTCGTTGGGCGGCCTCCGGCGTAAGCCCAGCATTATCGACAGCCGCGTCCGGAGACCGATTGGTGCTACCGTGATGTACGACGGGGAGCTGCTTCCATAATTCCTTCAGCCTTCGTTTCCGGCTATCTCTGCCCTCTTCCTCTCTGAACTCCGAGAGGGTGCGTGGGGGCCGTCGGGGATGAGGATCCGATCGCAATCTAGGGATGAATGGCCGATCCTCGGCGCCGGAATCACTGGCTTCAAAGATTTCTCGTCCCGTCTGAGGTGTATTCTTGTCCTGCTGGCCCATTACGCGTCAAATAGTTGACTCCTCGAGTAGGAAGGATTGGCGGAGAGCCCTCCTCTTTACAGAAGCATTTGTGAAGAAATGGGACGGAGGTGGAGTGGGTATCCAAGTTAGATCATTCTATTTGGGTATGTTGGTTGTTCCCTTCTGTTCCTCCAATCTTTTACCAAGCAAAACGAAACCTGGAGGCAGCTCCTCGGACCGAATTGACATGTTGCCTCACCCATACGGTCTCGCTGCAGATTCGGCGCTCGCTGGTGATTATCAACCATAAATCGGAGAGTTCATTCGCAACCCTGAACGGACGTTTACGACGACAAACAGTACACTCTGGCTCAGTGGGGTTCTTGCGCGACAACCACTACATTTTCTCTAACAGACTCCCTCGCTCGGTCCTCGTTCCTCTACATGTTCTGTGTTATTTTAACACAAGGCCGGGCCGTACTCCTTAACGCCCTTCAATCTGTTTATTATCATGGCTCCCAGCGCCTTGATTTTCCCCCACCAGACCGGCTGGTCGGTTTCTCCAGGCTTCGCGTCGATTGAAAGCTGGGCGAGCTGCCATTCCGTGTCCGGTAAAGAGATGGATGATGCGTTTCTCGAATAAGAGTCCATCGTTCCAATAGACCATGCGTACATCCCTTCCGACCTGCGGCTGGGTAGCTGCTCTACGTGCTTCGATGCTCGATCTAGTGACGCCTTGATGTCTGTTGAGTCCCTCTCATACCCTACAGCAAGTAAATGGCGCAATACCGCGGAAATATTTTGGAACTCATAAAGGCGAGGCCGCTTGTGCCCACGAGGGGGTGTTGGCGGGCGATAAATCTGGGTAGAATAAAGTCAAACTTTGTGTCACAAAAAAAAGTTCGTGTTGCGACACACCTGATGCTTTCCCACTCGAGCTGTGCCAAAATACACAGGCGAAGCAAATTGAGGTAATTCCGGAGCGCTATCAAAATTCTGGACAGGTTTTGTCAAGGGCTCAAAGAGAACTTGGTTCCCATCTCCATTTTGGGGCGTCAAGCCGGGTCTTGGGGAGCCGAATAAATTATAGCTGTCGGTTCTTTGCGCCTGCGCTATGGCATCGTACCAATGTTCCGGTAACTTCAAGGCTGTAAGAGGTTGTTGCCACTGCAAATCAGGCGAAGAGTTACCGGCGGAATTTCTTCTTGAGGACCTGCACTCAAAGCTCGAAAGGATACAGACGGTGAAGGAGGGGGAGACGGGATAAAAGGAGGGACAGGTTTTCTGTAGCTCATGCTCCGATGCATGACGGGACGGGCAAGGTACAGTAAATAGGGAAACGAATATAAACTGCTCGAGTTGCCAAAGCACCGAGGGACTCTTTGTTTGAGTTGGAACAAAGCAATGAAAGTGATTTAAAACGGGAATTTGGGTCGGAAAGGCCGGTTTAAATGGAGATGGCCCATGCCGACGCTGCGTTGGTTTAATATCCCTAAGCGCCAGTAAGCTCCAAGTTGAACCAAAGCTGGCATTCAACCAGTGGCTGTGCACTGGCAGCCCTCTTCTCAAACGGCCATGCAGTTGGCCCCTTCATGTTTCGTGCCGTCCTTCCGCCTACCCCATTTCGCATGGCATCGGTCCGAGGTTGAGTCATTTCACAGCGTGGCTAACGACCCAGGCGCTGCTCCCCGAGGCGCCACTGTGGCAGCTCGTACCGTCTGACTGTAGTAACTGATGAATCGTCCCTCGGGCGGAAGACTCCAAGGCAGCATAGCAGTACTTTTGAATGTCCCAAGTTGTACCATCCGCCAGAATTGGAGGCCCTCCGGTATTATATACATTTCCCAAGCGACGGGGTGCGCTCAGTACTAGTGTTCTCGAACACCCAATTGAGGGATTCGATTTCTGTCTGCGGTGAGCGGGAAGAGCTCCACACCGGAAGACTGTTGTACTAGGCATAGTCGTTGTAACTGACTCTCTGGCTGAGGCTACCGCAGCACCGCTGTTCAGCTTACCACTGGGGGAACAGTTTCAAGTGCGAAATGCTGCTTTGCACTTTCAGAATTTTTCTCCCCGCCCCCACCGCACCTACGGATATGTTCCAAAAAATCTCCACCATTCTCGAGCTTGCCCGTCGGCTTGCACACTCTCGAGCTCGGCTTCCTAGACGATGCGTTTTTTCTTTTCCTTTTTAAGACTAAACACGATCACGTGGGTGAACCCGACTTAAATTGGGGCGCGCACTACTGGCGCACTAAACGCGGAACTTTGTGGTGTTCCTGCTCCGTGATGGTTACTAAGATCTCCAATTTTATCACAACAAGGTACGACGCGTTCAGGACTTGCGTCTCCACGATGGGATGTTATCAGATGTTGATATCTCTTGTTTGGAAGTGAAGACACCTTTTTGAGCTGGGTGTTTTCCTTGAAATGAAGTTGGATCTGGTGGCGCCAAAATATTCAGAAGAAGTGCGTCCTGGCATTGGTTTCAGCGCCCATTTAGGGGGGACTGCAACACGCCTGCTTAAGCGCGCGTCGTGCCGGGACAACTGCTTGAACTAGAACTCAAAGTTGAGAATACATGCATTCTCCTCCCATCTTTCTTCTCGAGGTCTCTGAGCGCGCCGTCTCGCGCGTCTGTGCTCTCCTGCCTTGCTTCGATGGCTAAAAATTGCCATATGGGGTTGTCGTGGGTTGGGTACGTAACTGAACCTTATTAGCATTTCTTCTATCTTGCTTCACTCCATGTCAAAATTAAAATCCCGACTATAAAGGCAGGCTAGTCTACGACGCCTGAGCAACCATCTCTTGCTCTCGATTGCCCCCCTCATCCACCAGCTTCCCAATTTTTCAGCGTAACCTTCAAAAACAACCATGCCTCCTCGCCCTGCTCAAGGTACGTATCTCCGCACTCATCGATCGCCAGTTGACTAATTTGCTCCTTTAGGTGGTTAGTCTTTCTATTCTCTCTCCCTTTCCCCTTCTCATCCTCCATCATCGCCTCGAACAGCCGGTGCTCGGGTACATATTTCCTTCTCCATCCACCATATCTTATTTAACTGCTTCTCAGGTCGGACTCCCTACCTCGGGAGCCCACATCACTACGGTATGTCTCCATCTACCTCGATCAATTTTCCTCGGTATTCATTTGATTCCAGGTGGGCGTCAAGAGACCCGACTTTGGCTCTGGCGGTCAACCCCTTCCCATCTACGTCAACTCGTTCGTGACGACCGTCCCGTCCTCGATCATCCACCACTACGATGGTAATCTTTTCTCTGTCCGCTGCACTACCAGAGCTCATGTCACCCTAGTCGTCATCTCACCCTCGGAAAAGACTCTTCCAGCTCGCATGACGATGGATCTCATTCGTCGTCTTCAATTCGACGTTGCTCCGCAGATGTATGGCCAGCCCGTATTCCTCTCAACTATCTACTGACTCTTTGCATTCACTAGCTTCACCCCTCGTTGCGTGTATGATGGCCGCAAGAACATCTTCAGCATCCGCGAGCTTCCCTTCGAGACCGGCAGCCAGGAATTCGACGTCACCCTCGCCGATTCGACGTCCACCAGCAGCGGAAAGGGCCCCAAGGTCTACAAGATCAAACTCACGCATGTGGCCGAGATTAACCCCGAGTGAGCGACTTCGCGTGCGAGCACCTCCGCCCTTCTGACGATTATTATGCAGGGTCTTGAAACGCTTCATTGAGGGAGACCAGTCGCACGACAACACCGTCCTCACCGCTATTACGGTTTGTCGGTTGCTACTTTTCTTTCTATTTCACTCACTCAACTTTCGTAGGCCCTCAACGTCGTGATTCGTATGGAGGAAAGTTTTCTTTACCTCTTTATTTATTTCATCTGTCTTACCCCTTCACAGCCGACCATGAACTATCCCTTCAACGTCCGCTCCTTCTTCACCAACCGCGAGACGAAGGACATTGGCGCGGGCCTGGAGCTTTGGGTGAGTACAACATTCGCTTCGTTGTTCCGTCGCTGACTTTGTGCTTCAGCGTGGATACTTCCAGTCGATTCGTCCCGCGATGGGCAAGATGCTCATCAACGTCGACATCTCCACCGGCACGATGTACAAACACGGCCCACTTCTTCGTCTCTGCCTCGAGTACATCTGCAAGAACGACCCGAATGCATTGTCACCCAAGCGCGGTTTACCGGATCGCGAGCGCCTCCGCCTCCAGCGCTTCATTAGTGGGATCCGCGTCCTGACCACCCACGCCGGTCCCAATGGCGACGCCGTGCAGACGCCTCGAGTGATCAAGAAGCTCAGCACTGCCGGCGCCAGCTCCCTCACGTTCCAGATGCGCGAGGGACAGACCATGACCGTCGCCGATTATTTCCGGAACACGCAGAACAAGCCTCTCCAGTTCCCGGACGTAATCTGCTGCGAGGTCGGCTCGGGAGCCTTGATTCCTTTGGGTACGCGTCCATCGCATTTACTGTGACGTTCTGACCGCCTCCCAGAGCTTTGCACCGTTCCTCCCGGCCAAGTGAGTGTGCCCCCTTCTGTTTTTCCTCTTGTGCTAACATCCATTCAAGTTGATGAGGAAACAAGTGCCGCCCGAGAAGACCAAGGATGTGTATGTCCACTCGCCATAATCATCGCTGCGGACCTCGACTCACCTCTTCACTCAGCCTCGACTTTGCGACCAAGAAGCCCGCCGACCGTCTTCGCAGCATCGTCAACGGTCTTGGTGTACGTCTGATCCCCTGCGGTTACTACCTTTTTGCTCACCTTCTCGTGAACAGGTCCTGGCGTACGGACAGTCCGAATACGTCCGCCAGTTTGGCATGACCGTCGATCATGCTGCAGGCCCGCTCAAGGTTCAGGCCAGGGTGTTGAAGCCGCCGATGCTAAAATACGGCGCTGGTTCCCGCCAGCTGACCATTGTATGCTCTCCTCTGCATCTCATCCGCTTTCTTAATTCCTATTTAGACTCCGCGCGACGGGGCGTGGAACATGGTCGACAAGCGCTTCTTTAAGCCGGTCAGCATCGACCGATGGGTCGTCGTCATCTATGAGCGGCAGGTCAGTTGGCGCTACCCTCCTCTTGTTTCATCTGACGGTACAACAGGCTCGGTTCAATGACGGTGCGGCGGCGGACATGATCAATGGACTTGTTAATAGCTGCCGCGACGTTGGTAAGTCCGTGCCTCTTTCTCTTCTCGGGTTCCAGCTCATACCGTGTCCGCAGGCATCAAGCTCGACCCGAACCCGTTGGTCTTCTGGGAGAACGGCCAGGGCAGAATCGCCGACCAGCTCAGATCGGCCGGCGCCGCTTGTGCCCAAAAACACAAGGCGGGCCCCAACCTCATGGTCGTTATCCTTCCCGAGGTGATTACCCTGTGCTTCGAAGAGATACGCTTACTTACGCTACGAAAAGGGCGGCAACGATATTTACACGTCCGTCAAGCAGTACGTCCTTCTTTCCCTCATATGCGCTGTTTCTTAATTCCCTCCGAAGCTTCGGCGACATCACGGTCTGCGTTCCTGCTCTCTCGGCTTTGCTTAGAACTTGACTTCTTTCATCCAGATGGGTGTCGCGACGCAGTGCTTGAAATCGAGCAAATGCTTCCGCGCGAAACCCCAATACTACGCCAACGTTTGCCTCAAGTTCGTCTATTTGCATTACATTTCCGCTCTTATCTTACCCTTTGCGCAGGATCAATGTCAAACTTGGTGGTATTAACACCATCCCCGACCCGTCTTCGGTCTCCGTCTTGACCGACCAGCACAACCCTACCATCGTCATGGGAGGTTCGTCTATTCTTCCATGTACTTCCATCCTTCTCCTGACGGCTCGCTTGAATCCCTTCAGCTGATGTTTGTCCATCTCCACTTCAGTCTGGCTAAGTTAAACATTGTGTTTCAGGTGATCCACCCCGCCCCCGGCTCCGATGGTCGCCCTTCGTTCACGGCCCTCGTCGCCAATGTCGACTCGGACACTGCCAAGTACATCGCCGCCAGCCGCGTCCAGACTTCTCGTCAGGAAATGATCGAGGAGTTGGAATCCATGAGCCACCACGTCCTCTCAATGTACATGAGGTACCGCCAGATGGCCGAGAAAAAGCCCGCCGGGGCCACTGCCCCGAAGCGTATCATCTTCTATCGCGGTGCGTTTTACTACTCTCTTTCCCTCTTTATCGCGTCTCACTTTACTCTCAGATGGTGTCTCCGAAGGACAGTTCAAACAGGTTTTGGAGCAAGGTTAGTCTACCACCACCGTTTTCACCTTCGTTAATAATTTATACCGTTTGATAGAACTCCCGTTGATCAAAAGTCTGTCGTCATCCTTTTCTTACCTGCACTGTGTCCCATTATATCCTCAGAGGCCTGCGCCGCCCTCAACATCAGCCCCAAGATTACGATCCTCGTTGTCGGAAAGGTTTGCTTCAGCATCTCCATTCTAGGCTATTCACTGACTCCACCTCGCAGCGCCATCACGTCAGGTATGTTGTCTTGTTCGTCCCATGTACTTGACTAAACCTCTTTTCAGATTCTTCCCTCAGTCGGAGCGCGATGCGGACCGCAGCGGCAACTGTAAGGCGGGCACCGTCGTCGACAGAGAGGTGTCACACCCCACCGAGTTCGACTTTTATCTCCAGTCGCACGGAGGGTTGCTTGGCGAGTTTTTTTTTCTTCTGCATTCTTCGCGGCGATTTATTTACCGTTAACCTCGAATCACTTCACTAGGCACGAGTCGTCCCGCGCATTATTCGGTGCTGTATGATGTGAGTATATATATATATATTCCTTCTCTTTATTTTCAAACTAATCGGTTCGCAGGAAAACAACTTCAGGTGAATTCGACCTCACATCCCTATGAAAGCGCCCTTATTCTTTGTGCTCTAGCGCCGACGCGTTGCAGTCCCTGTCCTTCGCCTTGTGCCACGTCTACGCCCGTTCTACGCGCTCCGTGTCGATCCCGGCCCCTGTTTACTGTGAGTGTTCACGTCGAAGTGTCTTCATCGCCAATCGCTAATCCTTCTCTAGATGCCGACATTGTCTGCTCCAGGGCCAAGAACCACTATGATCCGCAGGGCACCGTGGACTTCTCGGACTCTGCGACTCAGATCGACGACGCGCAGGCCAGCAGTTCGCTTGAGGCTTTCAGACGCGGCTTTAAGCCCCTTCACCAGTCGCAATCGACTCTGATGTATTTCTCTGTTCGTCCTTTATATTCTTCTCGCTGTGTTCCTTCCTTGATGCTGTTCTCCAGTAATTTATCTTGCTTATTAAATCCATCTTGGTATGTCGCGTCCACTTCCAAATTACGCGTCTCACTTGCAGGCTCGCTAGTAACTGCTGCCATCCAACACCTGTACTTGATCTAGTGTCGAATCATTTAATGTTGCATGTACTTCTATTCCAATCGATTTCCTGTCGGCTTTTCGCCATTGCCCATTTTTTGTTGCGACCATGTTTGATGAAATCACGCTCGATTTGATGAGATCACGCCCAACTTTGGGACGCGACTTGGGCGCGATCGATTCCGCCCTTATGACGTCACGCGGCTTGCCTCAACACCTCTGTTCGTTGCTCTCTTCAACCAGAAAATGGCGTCGCTCAACATCCACCTTCCCCAATTTCTCCTCGTCGCGGCGAGAATTCCTCTCGTGGCAGTTGGGCTGCCTCTCGGTCTTGGCCTTCTGTCTGGATATCCGACAGCCCAAGTCGTCCGAAGTGATTGGTACAAGGTTTGTACGCTCTGGCTCTCCGGGAGTAAACTCACGGTTCAAATAGAACTTGCGCACTCCTCCCGGCCGCCCACCGCGCCAGGTGTTCCCTATTGTCTGGCCTATCCTATACATCTGTGAGCAGCCAGCTTTTCGGAAGACGCCTGCATGAACGGATCTCCTTGAGCCATGGGATATGCCTCACATCTCACCGTGAGAGCCCTAGACAATACTCTGTCTCCATCAGTCAGGTAAGTAATTTAATGTTCTTCCAACTTGGCTCCGATGAGGAATGCCTCATTTTCAGGTCTGACTGTATGCTCGCCCTTTCCCTGTATTACACCCAACTTGCTTTAAACATTCTCTGGACACCCTTGTTCTTCGGTGCTAAGAAGGTATGTCCTTCCAGCATGGTACTACATCTATCCGCCTAATTAAGTGACTAGACCGGAACCGCGTTGGTCGACATTGGGATCATGACTGCTGCAACGTTCTACATGACTGTAGATTTAACCGTTTCTCTATTGTGCGCGTATATGGCTCACAAACTTCAGAAATTACTCGCCGTAAATTCTCCCCAAGCAGCTTACTTGCTCTTGCCGTACTGTGCTTGGCTTTCGTTCGCGACATATCTCAACGGAGGGATCTGGTTGTTAAACCCTGGTTCAGGAGGTCGAGGATCACTTAAACAAGAGTAATTAAAAATAAAATAGTCTGGTTGGGTGAGATGAGACAAGGAGGTAGAAGGAACTGGAAGGGAAGATAGAGTTAGGTGAAAAAATAGAGAAAAATCAGGTCGCGCCCGGAATCGAACCGGGGTTGCCAGAAGTCGCGTAATCAGAATCTGGAGTGATAACCGCTACACTACGCAACCATTGGTAAAGAAGAGGGGATACTAGCTGTCAGCCGATCTCGCAACGATAAAATGTCGGAAGGAAACAACTGGTGATGAAGGAGATAAACTCTTCCGCAGAAATACTTGCAAATTTCGATCGGAGCTGTGTGTGGCAAAAGAAAACTTTGCTCCATACGAATCACGACGTTTATGATGGTTCTTTTGTACAAAAAATAGATCTGCGCGCGCGAAAGAGGACCAGCGCGTGCGAAAGAGCGATGATTCAGTAATTAATAGGTACTATTGCAAATTTGGACAAAGAGCATCTTTACAACTCCATCAGCTCTCCTGGTGTGTCCTCGGGTACTAGTGCCCTCCACCTAAGCCTCCTGGACCACCCACGATATATTATGTAAACGGTCTCGACCTGGAGTCGACCATCACTGCTTTCCTCGGAGGATAGCTGAGTTTCTTAGATACAATTGCAACAAATATTACCCCATGTCTCCGTGTCCAGACAGGTTCAGGACATTGGGTTGTAAACGTCGGGATGCTGTCTCAGATAAGATAAGATGTCTTGGATTAGATTAGATTAGATTGTGAGGTTTTCCCCAAAGTTCACATCGACTCCCTGCCAAAGGAGTCGGAAGGGTGAAGAGATAAGGGTTCCCTACTGGCTGATTCTACATAAATCCTGCTGTGCCAATGTTGAGCGGTAGGAAACCTAAGGTCTTGAACACATTTGGATCTATTATATGACATACGCAGGTTTGATATGAAGCAGAGGACTACAGATATGACGCCATGTAGAAATCTGTATTTTTGGGTGAAGTACATGGAGGACTTGAGGAAACTATACTACTAAGTTAGTGTCCCACAGCCACTCGGCTCGCACTCGGCTTGATGACACCAACTGTCTGACTCACGTTTCTTTCGCGCGCAATCAACCTTCTTTTCGCGCGCACTGGGTTTCTTTCGCGCGCGCCGGGTTTCTTTCGCGCGCGCCGGGTTTCTTTCGCGCGCGCCGACCTCTTTCGCGCGGTTTTTTGTACAAACGAACCCTCATAGACGTTACCTACGAAAGAATGAGTAAAATAGAAAGAAAGTAGTACCGACAAACTGTCCTAAACTGTCGCGTCCCAAAGTTGGGCGTGATCTCATCAAATCGAGCGTGATTTCATCAAACATGGTCGCAACAAAAAATGGGCAATGGCGAAAAGCCGACAGGAAATCGATTGGAATAGAAGTACATGCAACATTAAATGATTCGACACTAGATCAAGTACAGGTGTTGGATGGCAGCAGTTACTAGCGAGCCTGCAAGTGAGACGCGTAATTTGGAAGTGGACGCGACATACCAAGATGGATTTAATAAGCAAGATAAATTACTGGAGAACAGCATCAAGGAAGGAACACAGCGAGAAGAATATAAAGGACGAACAGAGAAATACATCAGAGTCGATTGCGACTGGTGAAGGGGCTTAAAGCCGCGTCTGAAAGCCTCAAGCGAACTGCTGGCCTGCGCGTCGTCGATCTGAGTCGCAGAGTCCGAGAAGTCCACGGTGCCCTGCGGATCATAGTGGTTCTTGGCCCTGGAGCAGACAATGTCGGCATCTAGAGAAGGATTAGCGATTGGCGATGAAGACACTTCGACGTGAACACTCACAGTAAACAGGGGCCGGGATCGACACGGAGCGCGTAGAACGGGCGTAGACGTGGCACAAGGCGAAGGACAGGGACTGCAACGCGTCGGCGCTAGAGCACAAAGAATAAGGGCGCTTTCATAGGGATGTGAGGTCGAATTCACCTGAAGTTGTTTTCCTGCGAACCGATTAGTTTGAAAATAAAGAGAAGGAATATATATATATATACTCACATCATACAGCACCGAATAATGCGCGGGACGACTCGTGCCTAGTGAAGTGATTCGAGGTTAACGGTAAATAAATCGCCGCGAAGAATGCAGAAGAAAAAAAAACTCGCCAAGCAACCCTCCGTGCGACTGGAGATAAAAGTCGAACTCGGTGGGGTGTGACACCTCTCTGTCGACGACGGTGCCCGCCTTACAGTTGCCGCTGCGGTCCGCATCGCGCTCCGACTGAGGGAAGAATCTGAAAAGAGGTTTAGTCAAGTACATGGGACGAACAAGACAACATACCTGACGTGATGGCGCTGCGAGGTGGAGTCAGTGAATAGCCTAGAATGGAGATGCTGAAGCAAACCTTTCCGACAACGAGGATCGTAATCTTGGGGCTGATGTTGAGGGCGGCGCAGGCCTCTGAGGATATAATGGGACACAGTGCAGGTAAGAAAAGGATGACGACAGACTTTTGATCAACGGGAGTTCTATCAAACGGTATAAATTATTAACGAAGGTGAAAACGGTGGTGGTAGACTAACCTTGCTCCAAAACCTGTTTGAACTGTCCTTCGGAGACACCATCTGAGAGTAAAGTGAGACGCGATAAAGAGGGAAAGAGAGTAGTAAAACGCACCGCGATAGAAGATGATACGCTTCGGGGCAGTGGCCCCGGCGGGCTTTTTCTCGGCCATCTGGCGGTACCTCATGTACATTGAGAGGACGTGGTGGCTCATGGATTCCAACTCCTCGATCATTTCCTGACGAGAAGTCTGGACGCGGCTGGCGGCGATGTACTTGGCAGTGTCCGAGTCGACATTGGCGACGAGGGCCGTGAACGAAGGGCGACCATCGGAGCCGGGGGCGGGGTGGATCACCTGAAACACAATGTTTAACTTAGCCAGACTGAAGTGGAGATGGACAAACATCAGCTGAAGGGATTCAAGCGAGCCGTCAGGAGAAGGATGGAAGTACATGGAAGAATAGACGAACCTCCCATGACGATGGTAGGGTTGTGCTGGTCGGTCAAGACGGAGACCGAAGACGGGTCGGGGATGGTGTTAATACCACCAAGTTTGACATTGATCCTGCGCAAAGGGTAAGATAAGAGCGGAAATGTAATGCAAATAGACGAACTTGAGGCAAACGTTGGCGTAGTATTGGGGTTTCGCGCGGAAGCATTTGCTCGATTTCAAGCACTGCGTCGCGACACCCATCTGGATGAAAGAAGTCAAGTTCTAAGCAAAGCCGAGAGAGCAGGAACGCAGACCGTGATGTCGCCGAAGCTTCGGAGGGAATTAAGAAACAGCGCATATGAGGGAAAGAAGGACGTACTGCTTGACGGACGTGTAAATATCGTTGCCGCCCTTTTCGTAGCGTAAGTAAGCGTATCTCTTCGAAGCACAGGGTAATCACCTCGGGAAGGATAACGACCATGAGGTTGGGGCCCGCCTTGTGTTTTTGGGCACAAGCGGCGCCGGCCGATCTGAGCTGGTCGGCGATTCTGCCCTGGCCGTTCTCCCAGAAGACCAACGGGTTCGGGTCGAGCTTGATGCCTGCGGACACGGTATGAGCTGGAACCCGAGAAGAGAAAGAGGCACGGACTTACCAACGTCGCGGCAGCTATTAACAAGTCCATTGATCATGTCCGCCGCCGCACCGTCATTGAACCGAGCCTGTTGTACCGTCAGATGAAACAAGAGGAGGGTAGCGCCAACTGACCTGCCGCTCATAGATGACGACGACCCATCGGTCGATGCTGACCGGCTTAAAGAAGCGCTTGTCGACCATGTTCCACGCCCCGTCGCGCGGAGTCTAAATAGGAATTAAGAAAGCGGATGAGATGCAGAGGAGAGCATACAATGGTCAGCTGGCGGGAACCAGCGCCGTATTTTAGCATCGGCGGCTTCAACACCCTGGCCTGAACCTTGAGCGGGCCTGCAGCATGATCGACGGTCATGCCAAACTGGCGGACGTATTCGGACTGTCCGTACGCCAGGACCTGTTCACGAAGAAGGTGAGCAAAAAGGTAGTAACCGCAGGGGATCAGACGTACACCAAGACCGTTGACGATGCTGCGAAGACGGTCGGCGGGCTTCTTGGTCGCAAAGTCGAGGCTGAGTGAAGAGGTGAGTCGAGGTCCGCAGCGATGATTATGGCGAGTGGACATACACATCCTTGGTCTTCTCGGGCGGCACTTGTTTCCTCATCAACTTGAATGGATGTTAGCACAAGAGGAAAAACAGAAGGGGGCACACTCACTTGGCCGGGAGGAACGGTGCAAAGCTCTGGGAGGCGGTCAGAACGTCACAGTAAATGCGATGGACGCGTACCCAAAGGAATCAAGGCTCCCGAGCCGACCTCGCAGCAGATTACGTCCGGGAACTGGAGAGGCTTGTTCTGCGTGTTCCGGAAATAATCGGCGACGGTCATGGTCTGTCCCTCGCGCATCTGGAACGTGAGGGAGCTGGCGCCGGCAGTGCTGAGCTTCTTGATCACTCGAGGCGTCTGCACGGCGTCGCCATTGGGACCGGCGTGGGTGGTCAGGACGCGGATCCCACTAATGAAGCGCTGGAGGCGGAGGCGCTCGCGATCCGGTAAACCGCGCTTGGGTGACAATGCATTCGGGTCGTTCTTGCAGATGTACTCGAGGCAGAGACGAAGAAGTGGGCCGTGTTTGTACATCGTGCCGGTGGAGATGTCGACGTTGATGAGCATCTTGCCCATCGCGGGACGAATCGACTGGAAGTATCCACGCTGAAGCACAAAGTCAGCGACGGAACAACGAAGCGAATGTTGTACTCACCCAAAGCTCCAGGCCCGCGCCAATGTCCTTCGTCTCGCGGTTGGTGAAGAAGGAGCGGACGTTGAAGGGATAGTTCATGGTCGGCTGTGAAGGGGTAAGACAGATGAAATAAATAAAGAGGTAAAGAAAACTTTCCTCCATACGAATCACGACGTTGAGGGCCTACGAAAGTTGAGTGAGTGAAATAGAAAGAAAAGTAGCAACCGACAAACCGTAATAGCGGTGAGGACGGTGTTGTCGTGCGACTGGTCTCCCTCAATGAAGCGTTTCAAGACCCTGCATAATAATCGTCAGAAGGGCGGAGGTGGTTGCATGAGGGGGCTTACTCGGAGTTTATCTCGGCCCATGCGTGAGCTTGATCTGCCTTTGGGCCCCGTGCGCCGGTGGAAGTCGAATCACTGGCCGCCGGTGTTGAAGGGGAACATGCGGATGCTAAAGATATTTTTGCGCCCGTCATATCCGCAGCGAGGAGTGAAACCAGTGAATTTAAGTAAGCGGAGAATAACAGGAATGGGGTCAATTACATTTGCGGAGCGACGTCGAATTGAAGACAACGGATAAGTTCCATCAACATGTGGGCCGGTAGAGTCTTTTCCGAGGGAAATATGACGACTATGAAAGGAATGAGTGCAGCAAAGGCAAGGAGAGACATTCCGCCGTTATAATGGCGGATTATGGAGAACGGGACGGTCGTCACAAATGAGTTAACGGATCGGAACGAGTTGGTCGCTGGAGCCAAAGTTGGGCCGTTTCACGCCCACTTGGGTCAATACCGATTATAAAATTCTCCATAGGGGGACAGTATATGGTGCCCGAACTGGGCAGACGGACCTGAACTTGGCCAGCAATAAGCCATCTCGGCACTGAAAATGCTCACTCGAGCGCTAGCCATTTGGTAAAGAGGATTAAGGGATGTGACGGGTTAAAGCAGAAGGAATACCACCTTTAGTCAACTAGGTTATGGTGGAACTACCAGTACGTTGAGCATTGTGGACGGCTGCTTTTAAAAGGTACGCGTTGGAAACTGGAGGATTCGCATAACCGGAGCGATATGATTCACTATCGAACGTGAAATGCCCTCCCTTGTTCAACATCGAGGAGGTTAAACCGTTAAAGGCTTAGGTTGGTCTCTGACGCATCACGTGGATGCGTGGGACCACAAGCTCGACCCAAAAAGGGAATGTCATTGTTAAATTGTATTGAATTTTGCCTTAGCCGAGTCAGCAATGTTTCTTCCGCTGCTGCTTGACGAAGGGGCCGAGCTGCTCGACGCCCTCGCGCGCATCGGCCCCATTATCTTCTCTTCATCCCGCTCCCCAGATCTCCTTCTGCCTCCCCATTCCTTTATCCTCGTCGATCAGTCCCGGCCGTTCGTGTTGGAGGACGCGGTCTCATGGCTCGATACTGGCGTCGAAAAGCTTATAGTCCCCCTTGCATGGGCAAAGGAACTCATCCATCTCATATCTTCTGAGCGATTGCTCCTTTTGCTCGATGTCGGCAACATCAGCGCTGTTTCGGACACAGTCCGCAATGGCGTTTCTGGTGTCTTGCTCAAGACCCCCGCTATTGACCTGGATCTCATTTCCTCAATATCCAAGTTTTTTACCGGATCCGCCATCCATGTTCTGTCAAGCTCTCCGACTCCCCCAACAAATTCCTTGATCCGTGGGTTGCTCGGCATCGGAGCAACACCAGTACTCCCGGCCTCCCAACTCACTCTCGGTGCCACCTCCACCTCTCAGATAAATATTGCAGATGCGTTTCTCGCTCCTATTGTATCCGATCGTCAGGATGGCCTGTTCCCTACCGTTGTTTCCACTGAAACAGGTCATTCACTTGGCCTCGTTTATTCCTCTTCCGCGTCGGTCAAGGAGAGTATCCTTACCGGAAAGGGTGTATACCAGTCGCGCAAGCACGGGTTGTGGAGAAAGGGCGAGACCTCCGGTGCAACCCAGGATGTTGTTAGCATCCGATTAGATTGCGACTCGGACAGTCTCGAGTTTCGTGTTAGACAGCACGGGGCCGGGTTCTGTCATCTCAACCGACAGTCGTGCTTTGGCGAGACGAGTGGATTGCCCGCTTTGGAAAGCACGCTCCGATCTCGCTTCGAGTCTGCGCCAGAAGGCTCGTACACGAAGCGCCTCTTTAGCGATCCGGAGCTCTTGCGCTCCAAAATTATGGAGGAGGCCGACGAGCTGTGCCGGGCAGAGGACAAGACAGATGTTGCATTTGAAGCTGCCGACCTATTTTATTTCGCATTAACCAAGTGCATCGCTGCCGGGGTCGGGATTGCCGACATCGAAGCCTCCCTCGACAAGAAAGCGAGGCGAGTGACGCGGAGAGCGGGAAATGCTAAACCAGAATGGTCGAAGAAACCCACCGCTCCTCCACCACAACCCGTCGTTCCCGAGGCGGAAGCGGATGCGGCCATCCGCATGCGCACCTTTGACCTTGTGCACATTTCTCCCGACCAGCGCGGCGCCTTGCTTCGCCGTCCCGTCCTTAAATCGGACGAGATGATCACCAAGGTGAAACCAATCGTTGACGATGTCCGCACCCGTGGGGACGCCGCCCTGCTCGAACTAACCGCGAAGTTTGACAAGGCGGAACTGTCCTCTACGGTCGTGTTCCCGCCCTTTGCAGCGGAAACCATGGTCGTTAACCCCGAAGTCGGCGAGGCGATCAAAACAGCCTACTCGAACATTAAAAAGTTCCACCAAGCCCAGGCGGATACGGCTACCCTCAAGGTGGAAACAATGCCTGGCGTCGTGTGCTCCCGCTTCGCGCGCCCCATCGCGCGCGTGGGCCTTTATGTCCCCGGTGGCACCGCCATTCTCCCGTCGACGGCCCTAATGCTCGGAATCCCCGCCCAGGTTGCTGGGTGCCAGCAAATCGTGCTAGCGACACCGCCACGGCCCGACGGCAGCATCTCGCCGGAGGTGATGTACGTCGCGAACCTGGTCGGCGCGTCCGCAGTCCTGAAAGCCGGAGGCGCCCAGGCCGTCGCGGCGCTCGCGTACGGGACCGAAACCGTCCCCAAAGTCGATAAAATATTCGGCCCGGGTAACCAATGGGTCACTGCGGCAAAGATGCTCGTCCAGAACGACACCGATGCACTGGTGTCAATCGATATGCCCGCTGGGCCGTCGGAGGTCCTCGTGAGTCCCTTGTATTTGGGTCTGCGATATCGTCACTCAGAGGCCTGCAGGTAATCGCAGATTACACCGCGAATCCAGCATTTGTTGCCGCAGACCTGCTATCTCAGGCTGAGCATGGCATCGACTCGCAGGTCGTGCTCGTAGCAGTAAACCTGGATGCAGAAAAGCTAGCAGAAATCGAGAACGAAGTTGACATCCAGGCTCATGCCCTGTCGCGCGTGGATATCGTGCGCAAGTCTATCGGTAAAAGTATCATCGTCAAAACCGTGTCCGTGGAGGAAGCCATCGCTTTTTCCAATGATTACGCTCCGGAGCACTTGATTCTCCACTTGGAGAATGCCAGCGAAAAAGTACAGTTCATCGACAACGCCGGCAGCGTGTTCGTCGGACCGTATTCACCCGAAAGGTACGCGCCGCAGAAATTCTCTGCTGCTTCGGATACTCAAACAGAAGCTTAGCTGCGGAGATTACGCTTCTGGCACAAATCACACTCTGCCCACGAATGGCTACGCACGGCAGTTCAGCGGGGTCAACACCCAGTCCTTCCAAAAGCACATTACGTCCCAGGAAATCACCGAAGAAGGCTTGAGAACGCTCGGACCTGTCGTGGCTGACACTGGCCGACTGCGAAGGTCTGGAAGCGCACGCGAACGCTGTTCGAATCCGTCTGAGGACTTAGTGCGCAAAGTAGTCTATTTTGTAAGTATGAGAAGCACAGATGATGATTAGAGGGCTAGTTAGTGCGATACATTGCCCGTTTTGCAACCTTTACGATCAGCGGGGTGTCCGGGAAAGCAAGGTTCTCGAGGTTGGTCGCATACTGCGAACGAGTCAGCCAGTCGAGATAAAAAAATGGTTTAGCGAACGAACCGGTGTTGGGACGTCGGCACCCGTCACCCGCTCGACGGGAGCATCCAGGTAGTCAAAGGCCTCGCTCTCTACGATCTGGGCGCAGATTTCGCTGCCAACACCAAAGGCGGGGAAACCACCCTCGACAATGACGAGTCTGACAGGAAACGTCAGTTTAGATAAAGAACGCAGGCAGGAACCAACCTGTTCGTCTTCTTGACCGACTTGATAATGGTCTCGATATCAAGGGGGCGGATGCTTCGCAAGTTGATGACTTCCGCGTTAATGCCCTCCTTGGCCAGAGCCTCTGCCGCCTCGAGACTGTGGGTAACCATTTTGCTGTGCGCAACGAGGGTGATGTCGCTGCCTTCACGCTCGACCTTGCACTTTCCGATGGGTATCGTGAAGTTGTCGGACATTGCCTCCGCCGACATCGGGAAAGAGACACCGTACAGCATCTCGTTCTCGAGGAAGACGACGGGGTTGGGGTCGCGAATGGCGGACTGTGGGACGTGAGCCAACGTAGCCTGATGCAAAAAGAAATTAGTGTCCGACCTTAAGCAGACCCTTGCAGTCCTCTGCGCTCCAAGGGCTGACGACCTTGAGCCCCGGGACTGAACCGTACCAGGCGGCGTAGTCCTGGGAGTGCTGTGCTGCCACACCAGATGCAGCACCGTTGGGCCCCCGGAAAACCACTGGGCACGGCACGTTTCCGCCCGACATGTAGTACGTCTTGCCGGCCGAGTTGACGATTTGGTCGATTGCCTGCATGGCAAAGTTGAAGGTCATGAACTCGCATCTGCAGAGAGCGCGGAGTGAGTGGAGAATACGCGGCCGGACAAAAAATAGACGTGCATCGGGCGCAGGCCAGATAATGCGGCGCCGACGGCGAGCCCAGCAAAGCCCATTTCTGTGATTGGCGTGTCGACGACGCGCTTCTCCCCGAACTTGTCGAGGAGCCCCTTGGTGACCTACAAGAAAACGGAATAAGTGCGTGCGCGCGGGCAAACACGGGTTGAGAGAACCTTGTATGCGCCGTTGTAGCGCGCGACCTCCTCACCCAAAATGAAGACCTTCTCGTCGCGAATCATCTCCTCCTCCATGGCTGCGTTGAGGGCGTCGCGAACGGTCATCTGGGTAGAGTATAAGAAAAGCGAGGACGAGGAGAAAATATCGTACGGAGTGCTCTGCCTCTGAAGAAGCATGGCGACGAGCGCGGAAAGCATTGGCGGCCAGTGCCGACGAGGGGCGGGGGCGAGCCAGACGAGCAAGAGCCAGACGGGGGGCAGCCATGGATTTTGGAAAGGAAGACAGAGAAGGAAAGCCAACAAATGTAAAGCAGACCCGATTCCGTCCGCTACAGAATGCCAACCCCAACCGTCCTTATCACTGGCGCCTCAAAGGTACTCCCACAGTTCCCCACAAATTCTGCTTCAATTCTGCTAGGGCATCGGTTTGGCTGTAACTACCATCCTCCTCCGCAAATTCAACGCAAACGTCGTCGCCTTGTCCCGCACTCGCTCCCCAGAGCTGCTCGCTTTGGCCTCCGACTCGCTCGTCCTCGTCGATGGCGATGTGTCAGTCTTTGCGTCCACGCGGCCGCTGTAGCTGATTTTTACTCAGTACAAGCGAAGCGGCCGTAACGGATGCCGTCGCGCTCGCAATCAAGACCTTTTCCGGCATTGATGCGCTTATTCTCAATGCGGCGACCCTCGCGCCTCTCTGTCGCATCGCCGACGATGCTCCTCTGGACCAGTGGAAATCTCATTTCGACGTGAATTTCTTCTCGTTGGTTACCGCGCTCAAAGTTGTTCTGCCCGCTCTGCGCAAGAGTGAGCTCGGTGGTATGTGCATCCCACGATGCAGCTCGGCCTTCATCTCCGTTCTCTGTACTAGGACGCGTCATATTCGTTAGTTCTGGTGCCGCGACTAAAGGCACCGCTGGCTGGGGTCCCTATAATGCTAGCAAGGCCGCGATGAACTCTCTTTGCCGGTACGTTTTGCAGCAAGTTGCACCCCCGCCTCACTTGAAAACTCCCACCAAGAACTCTCGCGGAAGAGGAACCCGACGTCACCTCAATCGCTTTGCGCCCAGGGATGGTCCAGACAGACGTTCGTCTCGACTAGTTTTCGCGCCATAGATAATATACTCAGTCTGCTCAAGATGCAAGCATTGCTCAGGCAAACTGGCGCCGCCCACATGACGGCCCAAGACCACAATAAGTTCGTTGTCGCGCATGCGGAAGGATACCTGCTCAAGCCGGAGGACCCCGGGCATGTCATCGCGGCGCTTGCGCTGCATGCGGCGAAGAGTTTGAGCGGTCAGTTCGTTAGCTGGGATTCGGACGAGTGCGCGGACTACAGAGGGGCGTGAGATGTACGTATACTGTATATTCCAGGCGATTCAACCAAATGCGGTGAAGCTCGTTCCGATCCGAGCTGCTTCTTTGTAGTGTCACTCTTGCAAACACCATCCATGCCTGTCGCCGTTGCCGAGCAGCGGGTGCGCCCCGTCCAACAGCCGCATCGAATAGACGTCCACCACCATTTTTTTCCTGCCAATCTCAACAAAGCAAAGTCAAACGAACAGGTCGGATGGCGCACGCCCGGAGAGAATCTTCCCTGGACGCCCGAGAGCAGCCTGAAGTTCATGGATGCTTCTTCGATAGACCTAGCGATCCTCTCGTTCCCAGCCATCGCCTCCGGTTTTGTTGGGCCGCAGAATCGCGAGCAGGCGCATCAGCGCAACCGCACCATGGCGGACATCTGTCGCGCCCACCCGGGCAGGTTCGGGTTCTTCGCAACGCTGCCGTTCCTGGACGACATCGAAGGCGCGATCCTCGTCTTTCTAGATTTGATTCCTGGGTAACGCTGAAACTTGCAGGCGCCCTCGCTGAGATCGCCTACGCGCTCGATGAGCTTGAGGCCGACGGAATTGGGCTGTCGTCTTCGTATGGGGAGGGCATGGGCGCCAGTACGTGTACATGTCTGCCGCGCCTCCGCCACCGCTCAAATTCGGAAAGCCTACATCGGGGACGACCGCTACGATCCCATCTGGGCGGAGCTCAACAAGCGCTCGACAACCGTGTTCCTCCACGGCGCGCAGACCCCGTCGTCGACACCACACCCGCATCCCTTTCTCGGCATCCCGATAACTGAGGTCTCTCTGAACGTCGGCATGTTTCCTGTTCCCTTACGAAAATGAACTAGGTCCCGAACGAGACCTTCAAAGCTGCGGCACACCTCGTCGTGACGGGCCGGAAGCGCAAGTATGCAGACGTCCGTGTCATCTTGGCGCACTTAGGCGGGAGCACGCCCTTCCTCGCCGCGCGCGTCGCAGTCCTCTCGGGCCACATGGGATGCACCCTCAGGTGACCGCGCCGCCAAGCCAACAGAGGCAAATATATGCTCATTCTTTTTTTTTCTAAAGTCCAGATGAAATCATCGAGGATTTCAAGAGCTTCTACTACGAAACGGCGCTGAGCGCGCACTCGTCGACATTGACCGCCATGGAGGCGTTCGTCAGCCCCGAGCGCATTTTATTCGGGACGGATTTCCCAGGTGAGTGCTTGTGCGTATCCGCAAGTCATTTCGTCCAACGCGCCCGAACAGCCGTGAGCTCTGAGATGGCGGGATGGTACACCACAAATGTGGAACAGTTCCACGCAGCGGACGACGAAAAACTGAACAACGTCATGGCAGCGAATGCGCTCAACCTCTTTCCCAGAATTCGGAATCGACGACTCTAGCCCATTATCGTTTCAAACTGTAACAATTAGTATTATTAAGATAGGAATCTAATTGTCAGGTTCCTTCAGCCATCGCATGACCTCGGCGTGTTGCATTCCGCCAGACATCAATGCCTCCCCGTGTCGACCGGTTGGGTTGTACGAAAGTCCCTTCCTCACACCGTGCGAGGTGAGATACTTCTTGACACGCTGCATGCACGGTCTTCAGGAGGAAATACATACGTGAAACGAGAAAAACGGACCTCGGCATTGATGATATCGTCCCTACCCCCAAGAAGAAAGAGTGTCTTGGACGGGATCCGGGCGTTCGGAATTTCTTCATACCAAAGTGCATTAGAAGACCAGTCGAAGTGTCTCCGCATTAGATTTGCAACCCCCAGCTCGGTGCCAACAAAGTAGCGAATCAGAAGATCCACTCCCTAGACAGCGACGATGAATAGAGTGTCGAGGCGTTTGAAAATTGTACTAACCGAGCTGCACCGCCGGTAAAGGAAGTTGTAGCAAGCATCTGGGATTTTTTTCTCAGGTTTCGTCCTAGAAGTAGGGGTAACAAGCAGTCTTACCACCTTCCCAGGAGCAAAAGGTCACTGGATCAACAAAGCATGAACGGGAGATCAGTTCGGGGTATCGTTTGAGGCACCATGCATGCAGGTAGGACCCACTGAATAAGGTGAGATATGCACGAGTAAAATAATAGTGCGAAACCCACTTGGAGTGACTGAGCATTGTGACCCCTCGCGTAGATCCAGCACAGGGAGCATCTTTGCTCAGCTCGTCGTTGTCCTTTGAGATGAAGTCGACCCAGCCCAGTTCACGCATCAGACCTGCGAGCCGGTCCGCAAGGTCTTGCCGACATATAGGATCCAGGAATCGCGGGTGGAAGATGTCCTGGCTGATGTGGGGCTGGAGAGGGATTAACAAGGGGCGGTTAGGGAATTGGTTGTGCAAGTCTCGGATTATACAGTTATATTGCAAAAGCCCCAGCCCCAGACCGTGTAGAAAGACGATGGGGCTTGGGCCGGCGGTGGAGTCCCAGGTTTCGGGAGTGTAAACGAGATACCTATCCAAGAGGGTCAGAAAACCTTTGCTAACTGGCTGAGAGATACGTACTCGAGACCGTCGTAATTACCATGGCGCAAATTCCAGTTATCTGCGTACCATTTTCGGATATACCGGTTTATCACGAAGACGAAGGCATAGTAAAATAATGGACGGGCGGCGACAACGACAGGGTCGAGCGTCATCCTCATGGGCATGATTCTAGGGTTTGAACCAGGAGTAACTCGAGTCCCAAGTCGCTTCTCCAGTAATTCTAAGGTATCATCTAAAACTGCCTGGTGTGCAGGAGATACAAGATGCAGCTCGGGCAGGTCCTTGTTGAAGATCGACCAGTAAATCCACTTCTCTACTTCTAAGCGTCGGATAGAGGACCAAGGGACTCGGCCGAACCACTGAATCGGGGTTTATTACCGTTGAAACCGGGGGTATGGAATTAGCGGACTTACGGTACGAATTACGTTGCGGAAATCTATGCTACGTGGATCGTGTAGCTCGAGCTGCGTTATGGATTCTGTGGGACTGCCGGGTCGGTCGACATCCAAAGATTCCTCGTCGTAGCCCTCCTCTGGGAGGTTTGCCAGGCCAGTTTTAAGCACGCGAGTAAAAGCTATCTGCAGCTGAGCAAGATCGCCTGTGCCGTGCTTCCAGGGTGCAGACACCAGAGTTACCAGGTGGTGGTGGTACACGCTAAAAAAGACCTTTGAGGCACGGTGAGTACAGAAACGAGGGGGGGGGGGGCATAAATCGGTATACCTCGCAGACGGCATAAGTAAATAAGAGCCTTCCCTTCCATCCAAGACACCAGACAGACCCTGTATAGAGAGAATAAACAACAAATGCCCAGGAAAGGGGAGCTGCTGCACGAAGGGGAGTAACGAGGGCGAGGGCGACGAAGAAAAAAGAGAGATCTCGTCGCCGGGGCCTGTCGGGGCGCTCGGACACGTCGAGGCCCATGAAGGGGTATCGAGGCTTAAAGGGAGAGAGGAGGAAGGGGTGAATTTACATTTGATTTTCGGTCCACATTGCCTGTTCGGGAGATCGGCCGTATCCGACTCTCCGATTCCGGGTCTTTCCTTTCCTTCAACTTCTTCATGTTGCGCACAGCTCTTGCGGCCGCTCGCCCGCCTCTTGCGGTATGCCTCAGAAAAAAACACTCTTCTTACCTCTCTCAATGTCCCCCAGAGACCCGCCACCACTCTCGCAGCGGACTTTGCCAAGGTCACCAAAAGAGTCTGTACTGATGTGGCACTTTTTTCGCCTCACTCTGACGGTTTCCTGCCTAGCCGACGACAAAATATGGCGGCATATACACGGTACGCTTCTCATCCTTTCTGCGTGTGCTCGCAGCTAATCGTCGCAGGTCACCCTCATTCCCGGTGACGGTATCGGCGCGGAGATCACAGACTCTGTGAAAGAGATCTTTGAGCATGTCAATGCCCCCATTGAGTGGGAGCAATACGATGTCTCCGGCATGTCCTCGACGGGCGAGGCTCTGTTCAAGCAGGCTATGGACAGCTTGAAGCGCAACAGAGTCGGACTCAAGGGTACGCAGTGCAACGTGCTCAATCACAACACGGCTTACGCCCAATAGGCATCCTCTTCACCCCCATTTCCCAGTCCGGACACATCTCGTGGAACGTTGCTATGCGTCAGCAACTCGACATCTATGCCTCCGTCGTCCTCTGCAAGTCCCTTCCGGGATTCCCGACTCGTCATTCCAATGTCGACTTTGCCATCATTCGCGAGAACACCGAGGGCGAGTATTCTGGTCTCGAGCACCAGAGCTACCCTGGTGTCGTGGAGAGCTTAAAGGTCTCCACCCGTGCCAAGGCCGAGCGCATCTCGCGATTTGCATTCGACTTTGCCTTGAAGAACAACCGCAAGGTGGCCCATTTGCCGACCTAATCTTTTCTAGCGCTAATGACCCGATTTTAGAAAGTCACATGTGTTCACAAGGCGAACATCATGAAACTCGGTGACGGTTTATTCCTCAACACTTTCCGCCGGGTTGCGGAGGAGTACAAGTCTTCCGGCATCGAGTTCAATGACATGATCGTCGACAACACGTCTGTAAATTCCTCCAGGCTTGAGACTCTATCTTATATCCGCGCAGTTCCATGCAACTTGTCGCGAAGCCGGCCCAGTTCGACGTTATGGTCATGCCTAACCTGTACGGCGCCATTGTTTCGAACATTGGTGCTGCTCTAGTTGGTGGGCCCGGGATTGTTCCTGGCTGCAACATTGGATCTGTGCGTGCGCTTACCCACCCTTGAAATTGGTCTTCATCTTCTTAGGAATACGCACTGTTTGAGCCGGGATGCCGTCACGTTGCGAGCGATATCATGGGCACCAACCGTGCCAATCCTGCGGCCATGATTCTCAGCGCTACCATGATGCTCCGGCACCTCGGGTCAGTATTTTGCCCAGCTCCATTGCCTGCTTTGACCTTCCATCCTTTCTTCAGCCTCGACCCCGTAGCTAACCAAATTGCTGCTGCGACGTTCGACGTTATCAACAGTGGAAAGGTTCGGACCGCTGACATGGGAGGCTCTGCTACGACCTCCGAATTCACCTCCGCCATCATCAAAAGCTTGTGATGCACCATCTACACCCTGCAAATATTTCTAGCGGCTCTGGCATGGTTTTCTGTAGACAATTATAGATTATATTACTACGGGATACATAACTTATGTTTTGTCTGTACCCAGGTCCAGGTCAATACTATCGAAGGTAGAATCGTTGTCCAATGCTGACTCGTATTCTTCCAAGGTAAGACCGCGGCTTTTTTTCTGGGGAGGCTCTGGATCCTCCTCTGCCTGCATGCCTGTGGTATGTTCGATAACGACGGCAGCCTTCCCCGCAGGTTCTATGCTCCTCATTTTGTTTCTCAGATCCAATATTGTCTCACACTTCACTTCTGCCCTTTCGCCCCATCCTTTGACTTCGGGTCGGAACTCGGCATACAAACCCCAGGCTTTGGCGTTGATTTCCTGGGGAGTGAAGCTCTCCACCAGCAATCGGAGGGCCCCAATAATATGGGGCGTTGTTTGCCGCAGTGCCCTTGAGATGTATGAAAAGGCCGTACTCGGCTGAACAGCGGTGCCATTCGAAAGCGCTCGCCATTGAGAGGTCTGTGTCTGGAAAAGGGGACTATTCGAAGGGTTTGAACACGTTGGACTAGTCATCACAAACGGGTGCTCACACTCTAGGAAACGGTGCCGGACATGTCCATATTTAGGCTCTGGCAAAGAGTCGACAAGCTCACCGTCTTCCCATTAACTCCACGTAAGGCTGAGAGCCTCCTTTGGAAGCCTCCATAGCTCTTTCCGTTCCCTGTTTGTATATTCCCATCGATACGCCCTTGGAAATAGCGTTCAGCTCTGTAAACACGGATGCTTCGTGAAAGGGTCAGCGCGCATGAAAAAATGCCACAAGCTTGGAGGTTGGCTTGCCGATACTCAGGGCCTCTTCGCGCTGGAATCCAAGACGCTCAGCAACAAGTGTACACCAGGCGGTCATCAGGGGCGCGCGATTTACTACCGTACTCTTCGTCTTTAAAACCTAGATAGCGCGTTCGTGACTCGAATCGCCAGTGATAATATGCACCACGGACATCTTCATCCAGAATCTCGTTGAATTCAAGATTCCCAATGTCGGAGGATACGTCCTTGGGAACAGGCAAAAATTCGTTTACATCTTCAGTCTGCTTTCGCTTTCTCTTGGTCGGCGTCGTCTAAAATGCAGGATAAATCCAGTGGGGATGAGCTGCTTAGCTCGTACCAAAACTTCGACTGCGGTCATGCGCTGGGTCGAAGGTCCAGCTTGATTTGCATTCGAGCGTGAAGATTTAACCCCGTATCCAGCCTTGCGCAATGCAGTCATGACCATTTTCCGGGACTCCTTGGCGTCTATTCCGGCCGCAAGCAGTTTGGCCTCGTCCAGTTCAGAGAGCTTTGCCGGGGTGTTATAATCTTTATAACTGCAGTAGTCATTGAGTTCTTGGTTCAGGAGCTTGAGGGCCGTTCAACATTTTACCGGCTACAGCCATCGCTTTGGCCATAGGTACATTGTTGGAGGTGAACACCTTTAAGAATTTGGGCAAGGGGATTTTCGCCTGTTCCATAACCGTTGACGGAGTCAGGATTCGGAGTTCGTCGGAGCTTCAAGGCTTACTTGATCAAGCGGGCCGGCCGGGCTAAGCATCTCGAAACTGAACATATATAATGAACTCGCCGATGTCGCTGGATCGGGGTTCCGTGAGCACTCCGCCTCATCCGCTCCCTTCAAGGAGTACCGTCTCTCCCCAAAAAGCAGACTATGTAGACGAGGACGACGGATACGATACGGACAATGAGGCCAGGCCGGACGAGTCCGGATTTTCCATTAGAGGCCAGTTCGTGGCTCCCCGACAAGAGGTAGGCAATTTCTATCAACTGAATTTTGATTTTTTTAACGTAGAGGCTAGACCCTGACCATACGTGAACTGCACAGTTCGTCTTCCCTTTGTCCATTGGTCGTTATCGACCACGGTTCCAGGTCTGATTCACGAGGGCACAATCGACCTCAACCCGCCGTATCAACGAGGTCTGCCTTTACGAACTGTACTCTGACTCTTTGCTCAACATGTTTTATTTTAGACATTGTGTGGCCTGCCCAGAAACAGGCTTTACTAATAGATTCTCTCTTTCGAAATTTTTGGATCCCCCCGGTGGTGTTTGCTGTGACGATGGATGAGGACGGTGTGCCGACGAGGTAAGCCCTTTGTGTCTGGTACTGAGCTTGCTTTTATTGAAGCGGGGTGGAGGGTGTGCGTGGATGGCAAACAAGCAAGTGATGTTTGTTTTAATTCCGCAAATCTCCTAATATCACGCAGCGCCTCACAAGTATTCAACGGTATATCCCGTCTTTATCTACTTCCGGGATGGCCAACGATTCCTGGGTTATTTAGCTTCCTAGATGGTCAGCTTCCGTACATCCAGTCGAAGAAACAGCATTATTACTACACAACTCCTGAATCGACGAAAGGCCAGCGCTTGCAGATTCCGGATCGCGACAAGGAAGAATTTGTTAAGAAAAAAATTACGTGCGGTGCGTTGCCGCCCCAGACAGTACTCGAGTCGTATTCAATCTCGCCGTCAAGTGGAATACAGCCAGCTGACGCCCGCAATGGAGCGGGAAATTTTCCAGAGAGTGCAGTTAGGAATGCCGTTAACAACGTCAGTTCTTATTCGCTTGCTGTGGGGTTTGACTGAGATGATTCCATATAGGGCCGAGAAGCTGGCGGCAATAGATTCCTCATGGGCCGAGTCGGTTTCTTTCTCAGTTCTGCAGCTGCACGGGCTGAAATACATTTAGGTGGATATCAAAACTTGAAAGCCGACATATTTGTAAGTGCCTTTCACTTCGACTAATAAATGTTCTAATTGGATGCAGCTATTGAAGGAGGGCTGTCAACAGCCCTTGACTGGGATACCAAGCGGGGTCGCGAATTCCAAAATGTGGCGCAGTTTGTGTACTGTTGCGACGGGTACCCAGAGTCCCAAAACGTCCCGACAGCCCCCAAAATGGAGAGCGTGCGTCCGATATTGCGTGTCATTTGTGCATACTAACGAAAGCAGTGGTTGTCGCGTCTGGATGCCCCTGGAGAACAGTTCAAAAAGGACATTGACGATGCCCTAGACGAATTTGGTCGCCTCGCCACTGACAGTCACTTGAACATGGGTTTCAAAATTGGCAGGAAATTGGCGCCGGTGCGTTATTTTTCCTAGTTCCAAGAGCTGGCAACTAATTGGTGGCGGGGAATACTCAGGTTGAATTTGTTTATATCGGTATCCGTGAATCAGCTCTCTTCCTGATCCATGCTGATGGTCGTCACAGGCGTGCTCCTTTACGTTCTGCGTAAAGCAACCTCACTTGAACGAGCAAAGGCTGTTTATCATCTTCGCACTGATATAAGGGAAATGTTCCTCGACGTCCGTATGAACGGCAAAGTGGGCGCCGCTCTCTGGGGCCTCATAAACCATCTGAAGCACAATCCAACAACTTCCGTATCAGGGGCCCAGCTAGCCTCCACATCCACATCCACACCCAAGCGGAAGCGGAAAATGTCAGAGTCTGACGATGACTACCACCCATCTCCTGTCAAGAGTCTCGGAAAGACACCCAAGACGCGCTCCAAACGCGGGTAGTTGTTATTACAGGGAATCATTTGGGACACAGGAGCCTACTGTATCTATTTTTTTGTGTACCATAGGCCTTGGCTGTCCGTTGTGGCGCGTGTATATTTAAGAAGTAACTTGTCGCGGTCTTTGGTGTTGACAGCGATGTCAGAGAGGAAGGGCGCGATGTCGTCCGCCTTCCATCGCGGTCGTGTAAGGAAGAGGTCGATGAAGCGGCTCGGGGGGTCGACTGGAAGAGCGGAGGAGGGGAAGTAGGTGAACATGTCGCCACCGTTCATAGATGCAAGCGATACGAGATAATTTCCCTGCATATCAATTCAGAGAAAGCGCAGATGGCGCGCTGAGCACTGTGCTCACCGACAGCAAGGGCAAAGACACCTTGGCCTCAAAAGTGTCTCCGACTGCCAATTTCCACCTTTCCAACAGCGTCTCCTTTGCGATGGGCTCATCCTATAACTTGTTCAGTCACGGTGCGCGTGTTGACGGGAGGTCCGCAACGAGCCTTGTGCTGCCGCAGAATCCCCAACCCAATCTCCCGGACGACGGCCTCCACGTCCATCGTCCACGCTCCCTCATGCACCTCCCCGAACCACTCCATTACTTGCGTAGACACCGCACGCGAGATCTCGTTCTCGTCCGCGAGTGTAGCCGCGATGTCCTCCTCGGGCACTGCGCGCTGCCCGGACAGGGACTGCGACACGAGGAAGTTGAGGATCGTCTCGAGGATAGTGGTGAGGTAGGCAGGCGCGATGGGTCGCAGAGCGCCGTGTATATCGAGGATGCGCTGCTGACGGAGGCCGCGGGCGAGCTCAGCGTCGCTCGCCTGAATCACCGCGCGCGCGGCCGCGTAAGTCAGGCCCGGCGCAGACGACGGGAGGTAATCCTCGCTGTCCTGGATGTCGTCGTACTCCCGCCCTCTGAGCAGTACAGAGAGCTTATGGAGCTTCGGGACGGCCGGTGTGAGCTCGAGGATCTCGTTCACCTGATCGCGGATAACCACGGTGTCCGCGTTGGACTGGGGAGTGACGACCAATATCGAGTTGGACAAGACGACCGAGCGAATAGTATACGTCGCGTCGTTTGTACAAAGAACCGCGTCTTCGCCAGATTGACCCTTGATGGAGAGTCTGGGCGCGTCGTTACACAGGATAAGTAGGACGCGAGTGGCATTCATTACCTGAGAGGACTTGCGGCCTCCACTGATGTTTCGATCAGCTTGCATAACTCCGCAGGGAGCTCAAGCAGCTTGAAAAAGCCCGCCTCATCGGTCAGAGAGGAGGAAAACGCCAGCTCGAATTCGGCCATTGCAGACGAAAATCAAACAGAATTGAACGCGAACGGTCACACTAGTCACGAATACAACAAGTCACACGAGTAAATTTCTTTCTTTCTAGTCCGACGACGGTACGTAACAAACTTAGGCCCTGCGACGCCAACCAATTACTGGTCAAGGATGGTAGTCTCGACGATGATGGAGGTGACACGGTAGGGGTCTGAAAAGGCGTTAGACTAAAGTTAACGTGAAACCAAATGTACGTACCGATGTTGGAAGCCGGGCGCCTGTCCTCAAGGTAGCCGTATCCCTGGGCGGCGACGTGCCTGGGAATACGGATGGAGGCACCACGGTTCGCGACACCAGAGCTAAAGTCGGTGATGTGGCCGGTCTCGTGGCGCCCAGTGAGCCTCAAGTCGTTGTCCTCTCCGTACACGGCGATGTGCTCGTTGTGCTTCTTGGACAGCTTCTCGATGGCAGCCTCAATGGCCTTCATTCCTCCGGGCTCGCGCATAGCCTTGGTGGAGTAGTTGGAGTGGCACCCGGCGCCGTTCCAGTCGCCCTGGAGGGGCTTGGGGTGGAAGGAGACGACGATGCCCCACTGCTCGGCGATGCGAGTGAGCAGGTAGCGAGCCATCCAGAGGTGGTCGCCCATGGTGATTCCCTCGCAGGGGCCGATCTGGAACTCCCACTGGGAGGGCATCACCTCGGCGTTGATCCCGCTAATGTTCACTTTGGCGTAGAGGCAAGCGCGGTAGTGGGCTTCGATGAGATCACGAGCGAAAACCTTGCCGGTCCCTAGTCGGCCAATGAGACGCGATGCCCGCGGGTGCGATGGAGATGGAGTACGTACCGGCGCCGCAGTAGTAGGGGCCTTGGGGACCGGGGAAGCCACCCTTGGGCCAGGCATAGGGCTTGCCGTCGACGTCGAAGAGGGTGTACTCCTGCTCGAGACCGAACCAGGGCTCGGAGGCCTTTGCCTGCTCCATGACCTTCTTGGCGTGATGGCGGTAGTTGGTCCTGTTGGGGGTGCCGTCGTTGTTGTACGTCTCCGCGAGGACGAGAATGTTATCGCCACCACGGAAGGGGTCAGGGAAGATGGCGACGGGACGGAGAAGGACGTCTGAATCGTGGCCGGGGGCCTGGTTGGTGGACGAGCCATCGAAGTCCCAGGTGCGGAGCTGGCCGATATCGGTGACCTTCTTGCTCACAGTTGTGGTCTTTGAGCGCATACCACCATCGCCGTCGATCCAGACGTCTGCGGGAGGTGAGCGACGGAAGGGGAGAGGAGGGAGATCGTACACTCTGCCTGGATCTTTTCGCCCTGGGGGAGAGCGAGGTAGGGAGCGAGGAGGTCGTTGTGATAGACGTTGGCCATGGTGGGTTGAGAGATACACTGGATCCGAGTCAGTTTGAATATAAATCGGTATCGGCAATTGCCGGCTAGTCCAAATTGACTGGCAGGATTGGTGGCGTTTCAGGCACAGCGATAAGACACAATTCGACTTTGGATAACCACCTGCATCTCGCTCTATGTGGTGTAATACTTAGGGATGCTCGTCGTCGTCGTCTGCGTCCTCGGCCGAGGTTCCCCTCCGGGCCGGGCCCGCTGTCACTCTTTCCCCAACGCGTTTGGGCGCAAATACAAAAAATACATTCCCCAGTCAGGTGTTGCCCTGGAATTTCATTCCCGCGCCCTCTACATCATCGGACCTTGGGGGCGGCAAGGTCGACGTCAATCGGGCAGACAATATAAAAGCTCTAACCACTGCGAGACCCTAGCCGTGCCATTGTGTCCTCCGAGTTTTCCTGTTCTTCCACCGTATCAGACTGGGTTACCTGGTCTACCGTCAGATCTGTATCAGCCAAAAGCGGAGAGTTGAGACTTACCACTCGGAGTACCGATTTCTTGGACGACTCTTGTAGCTCCCCCGATATTATTAGCTCGTCTAAAATCTATCCAACGCCGTCCCGTAAATGTTTGATTGCCTTCCTACTGTGTACGGGACACTCACCGCATACGCTTTCTGAAAATTGAATATCCTGGAGACGGAGTTCCGGTCAGTGTCTCCGCAACAAGAAAACACCCGTTTCTCACAAGTCCAATTCGCACACCTGGAGAAACAGGGGTGAGTCGGGTCCATACAGGGCCGCACAGCACGTACGTTTCCGAAATACCGGTCCAAGACCTCCACGTAGCGATGGATGATCTCAAGCGTCACCAGCTCGTTGTCATTCGATCCGATCCCGCACACGAAGAACAGCGATGCATAGCGCCGGTAAACCACCTTGGTGTCTGCGTCGAATCAATATCAACCTACGGGACGGGGGGGTCCACCGGCGTGCCTTTGTATTCCAGAAAATTACACATCCGCGTGCGCCGTGCAAGGACGAGCTGTGTCACATCCTTGACAATCTTGGCCTTCGTTTTCGGCGGTGTTGTAGTGTACCACTTCGACAAACGGACCTTGCTAAGGACAATAAAGTCAATTCACGACCTTGAGCTGCGATGTCGAGAAACGACCCTTGACGGGAAACCAGCAGAATGTAATTAATCATGGGCGGTTGCAAGTCCTGGAGGAAGATTATTGAGGATCGAGTTAGAAACCAATCAAGCGTGTCGAGAGAGACTAACAGAAGATGCGTTCCCTAGGTATGAATAGTACGCCGCGCGTCTATGAAGGTCCGATGCTCAGAGCGTTGAGTATACAGCACCCAAGTTGGCTGGTGCCGAGATGTGACTAATCAATAACGTGTCACGGCCGGCCTCGAGGTCGATTCAAGTTCAATTGGTACAACAACAGTCCATCCACCCGTAATGTGATACTATACAAGATGTTCCAAATGCTATCTATAACCAACTCCGCCTTCAAATCCTGGGCATCTTCATCGTGAACCGCTCATAAAACTCGGAATTCACGGGTTTGAACGAAGTCTCTTTGCTCCTGCACTTTATCAAACATAGCTGCAAAACACATTATTGCAGCGGTATATAAAAGAGCAGAGAACGCACCTCGCGAAACGCGACGTCCCACGGGAAGCGCGACCATTTCACGTAACTGCCGCGCCGTTGGTCCGAGTCGTACGCATACGCATACGACGCCTTGATTCGCGCAGCCTCCCCCTGGCCGACGAAACATCAGCGCTAGTAGCAACGAAACATGAAATCCCACACCGCGTCGATCGACAACCCCTGGGGGCCAGTCGCAAATTCGCGCGAAAGCTCACGCAGGATGTCTTGTCGCCGCTCTATCAGGAGGTCACTGAATTTCCCCGTGATTTTGCTTTTGTGTTTAGCGCAAACGTCCTCAACATGTTTCTGGATCCGCTCGAGGTCGCTTTCCTGACTGGCCTGTGCCTCGGCGAGCAATCGTGTTGCAACGTCCCTGTCCGCTGCTGAGAGTCCAGCGGTGTTCAAGATGTGCTTCGCTAACAGCGCCATCTCCGTTCTTCGACGATTTTCCGCGTCTTTCTTGGCTGTCTCCTTCTCAACAAACGCACGCCATGGTGCGGTAAGGTCCGCATCCACGACATGCGGTGTCGAGAGCCTGCCTTCTAGTTCTTTCTTGAGCTTTTGCCCCCACTCCGTGTGATTGTGGAGTTTATCCATGATAAATGTGCCGAGGACGGTGTGATCCCGGCCGACGTTAACGGTGTTCGTTTGATCGATCTTGCCCTTTTTCTTCTCAGTCGCCTCTTTCCACTGGAAACGAATGCGAGTCAGACACCAAAACGATAACCAGATAGGGCATCTCTACCACGGGTGGCCGTTTATCGTATGCGCCAGTGTCTTTGGAATAAACCGATGGAAGAACCGATAATCCCGTCTTCGCACCGTCCAATGTTTTGCAAAACCTGTCGCAATAACTCTCAGACGCCAGAGAAAATACATGCAGATGCACACTGACATGTACGCCAGCCGGATGGTCTCTGGATGTCTATATCCTAAACTGTAGGTGGCGTTTAAATGCCAGTTGCTGTACTTCCCGACGACTGCAAGATCACGGATGGCACTCAGCAGATAATGCTGCATCTCCCGGAGCTGTCGGCCGGGGGTCGAGCTTGCCGTCCGCTCCAGGAATTCCATGACCGTTTCATTTTGGGGCTTGAACGAATCTGCCACCTCCGGAGGTTCTTCTGAGAAGTGGAGCGGCGCGTTAACGAACGGGTCGACTAGTTCAGGCTGCCAGATGACGAGCCCCTTGTCCCCATCGTAATCTCCACCGGAAAGATAGTCTGCAGCCCGGCGCGGGCCTTTAACAGACAAAACTATAACGTTTGTGAAATTTCTGAGTTCCGGTCTGTCGACGCCCTTCCACTTTTGGACATCAGTCGGCAGCTGTACGAGAGGAGGTCAAGAGAGAATGTTGAAGGGGCCGAGGGCAAACCCACCTTGCAAGGATGACGCGTGATCAGAGCATCGCCCAGCAGGATGTCGGTAGGCAGACCATCCCGAGTTTGAAAATCATGCCGAGAGCTTTTCAGGAAAAATTCCCCGGGTTCCAGTACATCAAGCTCGTCTGGAACCAGGAATGCCATGGCGGACATCCCGACCGGGAGGTCGATTCGATACGACTCGATATACCTGTTCACACACCCCGTGACGATCTTTTGCAGTTTTGCTCTCAGAACGCTGCAGTTCTGCGGAGTGAATCCCGCGTCGAGCAGGTACATGACCGTCTCCTCCAGAGACGATGGACAGCCCGAGATCTCGTCCACCCACCAGGCGGTGCTTGTTGGCTCACCGTTGGCCTCTTCCTCCTCATTGTCGTTTTCGATGTCTCCGCTGTCTCGGTCCGAATACCCCTTTACACGCGCCATTACGGTGTCCTTTCGGGCTAATCGAGAGGACACGACGCCTCCGGCTCGAGCTACCGCACACCACAGCATTTCCATGGCATCGGGGCCCTCCCAGGTCATTAAAGGAGTGACAAGAGTGACCAGTGCATCTTCAACGAGCTTAATAAAAGCCTTGGAGGGAACCCCATTCTCTGCGAGATTAATAATTGTCTCTACAGGCAGGCGACAGTGCGTTTTCGCGGAGGAACTTCGGAGGAGATCGATGGTCCTGAGCGTTGGATCCTGTGGATCGTTCCAACTACGGTGCTTAACCTTTATTTGGGACGGCCTGATCCAGATGCGTGGCGTTTCGTGGACATCCGTGGGATGCATGACGAGTAGACCCTGATGAAGCGCATCAGCCTGGGGTGTAAGAAACCTAATTCTCGGTCACCTTCGCCCCTGATATGCAGAAGTTAGTCAATTTGAACCAGCAGAAAAATGATTCGACGGACCGACAACGCGACATTGGATCGCTGTCGGCCAGCTATCCATCTCGACCCGATTGTAAATCAAACGGAGCCCAGCTTTATTAATCAAGCCAGCGCCATCGGTCATATCACTACCACAGTCCGAAGCTGCGCAAGTTAGATAATATACATCTAGGTGAGATAGCCTCACTGATATCGGGAATCTCCAAGATCGCGTCCGCGTCGAGTCGAAGCACCGGAGCGGAATTAGACCTTCCGAGCGCGAACCTGAAGCTGAATATTAGAAGGGATGGCTTTCAACCAAGACAGGGCAACCTCGAAGCCCACTTGGCCATCGTCTGGTGATTCAGATGAGCAACAGAGCTAGTCAAAGTGGATCCAGTACGCACTTGCTTCGGATTTAGCTCTAGTGGATTGTGCCATCCAAGAAAATCGCGTAAAGAGAGGAGCCCCGGGACTGTCCTGGTAGGATGGATGCGCCGACCTTCCACGATTTCGTTGGTGCAGACCAAGAAGACATTTCCATCCTTTGCATCAAATGCACGGAAGACGCGGTCGCCCAAAATGAAAGGACGACACAGAAAGTTTATAACTTTCTCCCCAGTTCGAAGGACGTCCCTCGACAGGCTCAGGGTCAGGAAGCGCTTGGACCCCCACCGGCGCGCGAAGCGATCTGAGGGACCAAGTTCAGGCGTCTTGAGGACAACCCTGAAAGGGGTGTCTTTGTTCTTTGGCTCTGCGATCAGCTTACCGGTGAAGTGGACCTTCCCACCAAACCAATCAGGCGCTTCTTTACTGAGCCCTGGATCTGACTTTAGACCGGAGAGAAATATTAACAGCGAGAGAACCATACCCAGACCGGCCATATCACTTTTCGCTAAATTCTCATCTTCAAGATCTAGCTCAGCCCACGGTGCCTGGGATGCGTCAGTCTCTGTTGGGCTTGCGAAAAACAATGTGACCTTGGCGGCTATTTCCTTGGCAAACGCGTTGTCTACGACCGAATCTTTAGCCGAGCCAAATAGGCGGGGAACTGCAGCGATGGCCTTGGAGTTGTTCAATCCTTTGAGGTTCTCGAGGCCAGACTTGTCGAGAGCTTCGTAACCGCTAGTCGCAGCGATGCGCGCAATTTCGTACCGCACGCCATACGGCAGCCCCAGCGAGTTGAAAAGCCGCTGATGCGTCGGAGAATGCGACTGAGATTTTGAGATCGTCAGCCCAAGTCGGGAGAGTAAGGCGCGCCTGAACTCACAATAATCACTGGTGGAAATAAATTGTCCTCGTCGGCCGGGGCCAATTTGGCGGACTTGGAGGGCTTGGCGGTGCCCCCCGACGACGGGGATCCAACAAAGTCGCGCTTTTTCCGCTTTCCTAGGACAGTTTTCGCGCCTGGTAGGGGTACACTATGTTTCGATACTGACGAGCGCATCGACGAGGTAGATGCAGTGCTGTCAGTCCGGGAGAATAGACTCGTCGAGGACGTGGAGGCCGATCGAACTGCGGGTGACCCTGCTGAGGCGCTGGAAGTGCTGCTAACTGAACGGGAGAATAAAGTTTTCGAAGAGGTAGAGCTCGACTTGGACAAGTCGGAAGACGGCGGAGGCTCTGAGTTTCCGCTATCTCTCCGCGCGTGCGATCGCGATGGAGGGTTTGCCACCCTGGCATTGACCGATTTCATCAACTGAGTGCCAACTACATCGGAATGTTCAATGTGCACAATTCAAAGATAGGAACCAACCTTACCTGGCGCCGCAAGAATGATATCGGAAATATCAGGAAGCTCAGAGTAGCTTGACTGCTAGGTGCAGGCTCATTGAGAGCGCGAACAGACGCGTAATTTGCGCGACGTGACCCATACCTGAGAGAGCGATGGGAATTCCTGATTCGCATCGACGACTATTTGACCAGTCAGCGCACGCTGGGAAATATATTGAGGACATATGCCGTGGCGTATACACACCTTCATTCAGGAGCGTCATGTCTATATCCTCGCTCCGGGAAGGGGGCGATTCTGGTGCCACTGCCGGCATCGGTCGAATAATTAAGAGCTAATACGCAGGCCGCGGCACAGAACCACAAATATATACAGAGGGGGCGCGCGGAGGAAGTAGCGCGTCGGCAAGGGGGAATCGCGTGGTAAACTTGGGGGGGAGGGGGAAAGAGTGTTGGATTTGTCGCGTACTCAAGTTTCAATCACATGACCGAACTGACTCTGAGGATTATTGTACGCTATGCCCAAGAAATATTAACCTACACGAAGGTACGTACTGTATATCATCACCGTCTCCGTGTGACCCTTTTCCGCTTTCCGCCTCCCTCCTTCGGCGTCACCGTCCCGCTCCCCGGCGCCTCCGATGCGGTGGTCGACGACTCATTGCCTTCGTCTTCCGGGTCTGACCCGGGTTCCTTTGGCGCGCCCGTGAGGCGAGAAACAGCCTTGTAGTAGAGCGACTTGACGAGGGCGATGAACCAGGTATTAGTGAAGGCTGGTCGGTTCGCGGTCGACGCGTCGAGGAGGTGCATGTCACCCGAAGGATCCAGCTACAGTAATGCAGCGTCAACATTCGCGCAGGGTGCGAGTTGGAGTGCACCGACAATGTACACATTTTTGGCATCGACAATCATGTCGATCCATCGTCCCGGACCCTCGCTTTCTGGACCAGCCAAATTGACCTTGACCTGCAAACCGAGGTGTGAGTCGTCGAGTCCAAGCGAAATTGATTCCAGACCCAACGCACTTTGCGCTGCCCCTCAATCGGAATTAATTTCGGGCCCCACGCAGCCAACCGCGCGTCCTTTACAAACCGGTCGATACGTTGTAAATCAGTTCTATAATTGATGTGTTGGACGGTGTAGTGGAATCCGGATGTTACGAGGACCAGGAACACGAGAACCGACTGCAAACAGCCGGATCAGCATTACCATACAGCAGGCGGGAGAAAAATACAAACTCCAAGACCGGGCCTGAACCTCGAATAATAATAGCCTGTGCCCCGCCACTTTGGTACACCTAGAGGATTGAGGCCGAGTAAGTACGAGGAAGAGTTTGTCGGAGAGACCAGAGGCCACCATTTTTGTAGAAAAAGTCGTATCTCTCTCGGCTCTCCTTGTTCCGTAGAATAGTAGAAACAACGCCGAGGCGCGCAAAGCGCTCGTGGATGGTCTTGTCGTTTGGATTTTTGTCGGGGCTAATCCGCGTTATATATTTTTCGCGCAACCAGCACGGGCGGCACACGCACTGGAGTATCATGCTCTTCTTCCTGTATGCCTTTGCGATCTCGGCGGTAGTCGCGGTGGAGGGCACATCGAGCCAGGAGTAGAACGTCGTGTCCTTGCCCTCCGACGTCTGGATCGCGCTGACAAGGTCGAAAATCTCGTGGTCCTCAGTCTCCCACGCCAGCACGGACGTTACCAGCACCGCCAGAAACGCGCACAGAAAGATAAAGGCCCGCATCCTGGGCAACAAGAAGTACTCGAGAAGGAAGAAGAGAAAGACTGAATTCGGCTGTGCCCGACGCCAGCAAACGTCCACGTGAATGCGGCCAAGCACACGCGCCGCCAATCATCCCGCGGTATGGCCCCGCGTAAACGGTGCCCGGTGTGCAGATCCAAGCAATGGCACAAGGAACCGTCCAGCGGGCTCATCGCCTGCAGCGAAGGCCATATCCTTCAAGTATCTATTTCACCTCGTACTTCGGGATATTTTTTCAACCACAGATTGGCAGAACTACAGGAACGAAACGACTGAAGTCGACAACGTGGGCCCGCACTTGCTCAAAAAGCGCACCCTCAAGTCCAACCGCCAGAAGAACGTTCACACGGGCACCCGCGACCCGAAATGTATTTTTGGTCGTTGGAGCATTTCCTGCGCGTCTGACCACCCGCCCCAGTGTACCACGGTAACAGAGGGCGATATTTCTACTTTCAGTGTCTCCAGCTTATTCTACGGCACCAAATTGCTGTGCTGGTCGAGCGCTGGGACCTCCCCGCCGAGCTCGAGGTTCGCGCCTTTCCTGACTGGCGATGGTTGAATTCTCTAAGTCGACGTTGGTCAAGGTGGTCTGCAGGGATCTGTGGGCTCTCTCTCTGAGTCTCCTGCGCAACCCCATACCGGCGGAGCCGGTCCTCGGTGCGCACGAATCGGACGAAGAAGCCCAGGCTGAGAATCCCATCGCTTCGATGGAAGGGAAAGCGCCACCAGCCGTGAGCTTCGAAGATCTAAGTACGCCTTCGAGCGACGGTGAGACCGACGAGGCTGAGAACGACCCCGAGCTCGACGAGCTTCTGGCGGAAAACTCGGCGTCCGCGTCGTCGTCTGAAGGCGAGGACGACGACCCCACCAAGTCCATGCCCCGCGCGGACAAGTCGAGGAAGCCCAACGGGCGGCACAAGTACGAGCGGCTTGCTAATACGCTTGCGGTGATCATTCTAGGCTGTTGGACTTTGCGCGTCCCAATTCTATACCGCGACCTGACCCGGCAAGTAGCTCAGGCTTCTTCACGCTCCCCGCGTAATTGACTGGTTGTGTCACAGACTAATAGAGTCGTATGAACTACCATACCTAGAAGCAACCCGCGTATTGCCGCCAAGTATGACAATTCATCTCACAAAATACAATATCCAAGCGTTATCCCCTCCTGTAAGCAATGCAATTCAACCCATAGTAGGGAATATCGAACCCGCAAAAGAATACACCCAGTGCTTTATTTCTGCATAATCTCGCCTCATCACTCGCAAGGCGAATATATTCGTCATTTGGCGTGTCGACCCCTCAAGTCAACGCGGCGCCGATTCTGTGGCGTGTAGTCATGCAGTGTCTAGGCGGTACTCGTATGTTCCAGCTGATGAATATCGTTACGAACGTTGGCTTATTTCCGCCTTCAGCGACCTTGTACAAGCTCACAAAGCGGCTGGCGAGTGTGCTGGAGCTTCCCCTCGTGCTTCACCAATCGCTGGCCCCGCGCTTGAAGCGAAACAAGGCACGGGATCCGGAGAGGCACAGGTACGACAGTGTCGCGCCGGAGGTGGCCTTCTTAGCGACCGGAATTATCGTGTTAAAGATGGTATATGGCTTGGACGGCAAGCCGAGGTTCGTAAAGCTATTTTGGACAGTGTGAGTGTTTCATTAACAGAGAATGACCAGGCTTCCAGCCGATCCGGAGGATCCGGCATGCGAGATGCCCCGGATCGACGAGTATCTTGGACTGCTGAGGAGATTGGACGACGCGGATGGAAAAAGTCGGGAGGCCGAGTTTGACTCGAGGACGGCAATGTAGAGACATCTGGTATGAACACAACGGCATGGACTGATGACTGACAGGGTGATCGAGGAACTGGGCGACGATACGGTGGACGAGTACCTGGCATTTTGCGAGCGAGCGCTGGTGAAACCGGCGAACGGTAAGCGGCTGTTGCTGAGGAGTTACGTGGCTGACAGACAAAGAGCAGCAGAGCATGCAGTGCTGGAGCGGTTCTTTCCTTTGAGGGCGAGTCAGCCGCCGTCGGCGAAAGCGATTCCAGCGGAAGACGTGGCACGGGAATTGGAGGCGACACAGCTGCAGGACGGGGAGACGGAGGAGCTGCGGCCGGGCGTGGGATACGTGCTGAGCCAGTCGGAGGAGATGCCTGACGAGTACGCGGCTGTTGTGAGGCGAGGGGCGGGATGGGTTGGGGTGGGGGAGGAATACCTGTGCGCGGTTGTGGGGGACTATGAGCGACGGCTGTGGAGGATGGTGGCAGCGAGAGAGACGACGGAGACGGGAGGGGGAGGAGGACTTGGACTTCGGACTCGGATGCCGATTTGCAGCAGGCATGACATAAGAACAAATAGTGTCACGGTATTCTGTGGGTTGTTGCGTTCCAGAATTCAATGCACCCTTCGGTTCGTCCTTCCCCCAGACCGTCTCTGACGACGACCACGACCCCAGGCCCGCCCATGCGCCGCTTTGCCTCCGTGTTCCGCCGCGACAAGGACCGGGACGTCCCGAAGGACCCCGCCCTCAAGCGCGCCAACACCCTTCTCCCCCTCGCTCCCACCCCGCCCCCCGACTCCCTCCCCTCCACCCCCGTCCTCAGCTCCGGCAGTGAGCCCGCGTCCTCCGCGTCCTCAAACGGCTCTGCCAGCCTCAGTCTCCAGACCCCCGACGACGACCATGTCCTTGCGCCCACCACCCCAACAAAATCAAAGTCCTGGACCGCGTGGCTCGGGAAAAAGTCTGGCACAATCAAGCGTGGACGGCCTGCAGAGGACACCTGGGTCCAGCCGGTCCCAGAGTGGCGGCCCACGCTGCCCGCGCCCCTCCTCCAGGCCCCGCCGCCGCCCGCATCAAAATCCCTCCCGCCCGCGCCCGTCCTCCATGTCGACATCGACTCGGACGAGGATGCATCGTCCTCGGGCTCGGACGACGACGAGTCCGTGTCGCTCCCTCACTCAGTGCCCCAGCCCCCCCCAATCACCCCCCCTTCCGTCGCTCAATCTAGAAAAAACCTTGAAATATTGATTCAGAACAGCCTAGTTCCTCCATTGGTCCCCTCACCCTTCGCTCAGCTCCCCGGCGCACCGATGTATCCGCGCTCCTCCAATCCCCCGCGCTCCCTCCCGGTCCGGCCCTCCATGTGCGCGGCGATGCATAAAACGCTCTTACTCCGGCGTTTACAGCACCCCGATGTATCGACGCTGTCCGTTCCTCAGGACCTTGACCGCTCAATATTACCCTTCGCGTCTCGTCCGCCACCCCTTCCTGTCGATCCCCCGTCACTGCTCCCTTGGTTTAACGACCGTGCGCCTTCGCCTGCAGTTACGTTATCCCCTTTTAGCGCCGGCCTCCGTCGCTGGATGTCTCGTCCGTGTTTTGAAGAGAGAATCACAGTCTGGGTCCCCGTCAACGGTGTGGTGATTCCCCAGCCCGTCACAGGCTCCTCGTTTGCGGTCGCCGAACTCGAGTATTCCGCCGCCCTCGACGCGATGATCGGCTTCGGTCTCCCGCCCGTCGAGGAGGAGGAGCAACTGCCATCTCCTTCCGCCCCGGTGCCGACACCGCAACCTCAGCCTGCTGCTGCTGGTGAGTCTACCCTCGAGCCAACCTTGCGCCCTTCCATTCTGAAACTTTCTCTTTAGCCGCAGGCTCACGTAACACACCGTACATGGCCGTACCCTCCCCTCTGCGCAACTCCGCCCTCAAATCATCCGTCTCGCAGTCACCCGTCTTGCAGTCACCCGTCTCGGAGACACCTCCTGCCAGCGTAGAGGCTCCCCCGCTCGCAGCCTGTCGCACCGACACCGACGACATCCCGCGTCCGGTTCGTCGAAGACGACAAGGAGGACGTTATTCCTCTTGGTTACGCTTTACGTCTGAAAAAGCGTCGCGAGGAAAAGGCAAAGTTCCTGCGCGAGGAACAGGAAAGGCGAGCGTTTGAGGAGGAGAGGGCCAAGCAGGAAGAGGAGAGGCTGAGGCGAGAGCACGAGCGGAGGCGGTGGGAGGAGGAGAAGAGGGCATGGGAGAATGAGAAGAGGGCCATGGAGGAGGAACGGAAGCAGCGGATATACGCTGAAGAAGTCGCGGCCGCGCGAATACGGAGAGAACAACAGAGAGCTGGTGGTGGGTATGGTGCCAACAAGACGGGCGTGCTAGCGGCGTCGAGTTCTACCGTTTCCTTACGGGACGAACGTAATAAGGATTCAGGAAAGTACTCTCGACCATTCCACGATCAGCAAGGTCCGCGGCGTCAGGTTTCAGAGCCTGCGGTGCCTCAGCATGCGAACACGCCTTCCAGCTCGCCGCACACGTCTTCCCCCGGCAGTTCACGCCCACCGAGTGTTGCAGGGCATCAAACTGGCAGCATTGGGCGAGCGTCTTCTAGACCACCGTCGGTGCACACCTCCTCGTCTGAGGATGCGCGGCAGCCGACCAACACTAGTGCCGGCAAGCGTAGTTCGATGGCTTCTCTTCCTGGGAAACACCCCTCCTTTGATCGGTCATCTACCTATTCGATGTGGTCTGCGAGCAATCCGACTCTCCTGGTGCCTCCGGTCCCCCCGGTCCCTATGTACACCATGGATATGCCGTTGTTGCCCCCGACGCCACCGTTCATGCTTCAACAATATCCTCGGCCGAGGTCCCAGAACTCGCAGAGCTCGTCCCGCGGTGGCTCATCTCCGTCGGCGTCACCATCTCGACAGCGTCTTCCGAGTAATGGGAGCTCAGATCGGGTTAATGTAGCGCAACCGCCGCCGCCTAGGCAGTCTTCCTCCCGAAGAGGGTCGAACGCGTCATCATCTCCGTATCGACCCGACATGCCTCAGACGCACCAGCGGCGAAGCAGCGACGATGCACGACGCGCGAGTATGCCGACATCGCCAAAGAGTTCGCAGCATGAACGTGGTCCGCCCCCCAGCTCGATGCGGTCGCAGTCCAGCACCTCGGTGGCTCGTGGACGGCCGCCCCTCCCGTCGACGTACCAGCAGCCCAGCCCGTGGACTGCTCCGCCACTGGCGACATCCTACTCGCAACAGCAGCTCAGCCCTGCGGCCATTATCAACGGGTACGGAGCGCGGCCGCCCCCCCAACCGAGCCGGCGCCAGACGACAATATCTTAGCCGATAAACAGTCCGCGCCGCGTACATGCATACATCCAGCCAGTGGTCTTGCAATAGCAGCCATGGTATGTACCACCACCTCCCCGACCGCGCACAGCACTTTCATTTAGTGACTCGAACCACACCCATTTACAATCACACTCATTTATCCACGCATTCAATGTACCCATCACCACATACGAGCGGAATTACCCCTAGCATACATAGTACTACCCCATACAACCGTTAATTTTTTCCCGCTGGACACAGACATTGGACCGATGCAGTAGCTATTAGCTTTTTTATTCTCTTGTAGGCCATATTGCATTTTCGGTACTTATGACCATTGTTACATGCCATGAATGTACTGCGCAATTTCGTTCGAAGCATTGACTGCCCATTCTTGATCCATCCATCCCGTTTTGGGCAGTGGGCGGTACAACCTGTCCAGGCTGCTAGACAACAAGGCCACATTCTGCGCTCGACGACAGCCACGACACTGAGACGACACCCACACGACACCGAACTCTACATTTACTCTCATAATGAGTTGGTCTGGGTACGTGCCCTTCACCCCGTCTTTCTTCCAAGCAAGCAGACTCACCGATTCGCTCGTAAAGCTTCAAGAAATCTGTTAATCGCGCCGGGACAACGGTTCGCAAATTTACCTCTGTGCATTACCAAATCGTACTTATCCTCGCCTGCAGCTCCTTCAGAAGACGGGCCAGATCGAGCGCACGGTCGACCGCGAGTTCACCGACGAAGAGGCCAAATACAAAACGTGCGTCGTGCGGGACTCTACATTTGGGAGCCTGCGTGCCTGACGTGCGGCCCAGATTCGAAAAGGAATGCCAGGCGCTACAGAAAGAGAGCAAGAGCTACTGGGACGCCATGCGCGGTCAGTCTGCTCGCTATCGCCGCGTTCAGGGCACCAACTAACCAACTCGGCCTCAGCGATGACGGCTGCGCAGACCCGAATAGCGGACACGCTCGAGACGTTTTATGGGGCCGCGGACCGGACGTCTGAGGGGGCGATGGCGGGACATGCGTACAAGCGCTCGGTCGATGATTTGGACGGCGGATTCGGGCGAGAGCTTGTGAGCGCTTCCTTGCTGCCATGTGCGCCCGGCAGCGCTGACCTGAGCCCTAGGATGGCCCTTACCGCACGACCATCTCGGAGCCGCTCGGTAAGATGTGTGCCTACTTCCCGGTCGTGAACGAACACATCTCGAAGCGCAATAAGAAAGTAAGCCAGACGCAGCCGTTCTCCGTGCATGACGAGCTAACTCCGTATGTTAGCTGCTGGACTACGATGCTGCCCGCAGCAAAGTCCGCAAACTCGTTGACAAGCCGAGCGAGGATCCCACAAAGCTTCCTAAAGTACGGCAATCAGATATGCCCTTCGTTCAGCCCATGCTCACGCATATACGCAGGCCCAGCAAGAGCACGACGAGGCGAAAGAAGTCTTCGACATGCTGAATGACCAGCTGGTTGCGGAGCTTCCTCAGCTGCTGGATCTGCGTGTGCCGTATTTCGACCCGAGCTTTGAATCGATGATTCGAATGCAGTCCAAATTCGCCGAGGAGGGGTACGAGAAGCTGAGTGGTGTCCAGCGGTGCGCTATCCTTTTACATCTACTCTCCGCCGTGTGTTTACATCGTTGACCAGATATTTCGCTGATACCACCCGTGATGACTACGCCGCGGGGCAACTAGATGCACAGGTTAGCATCTTTCTGTAATATACATATACCCTTCCTCACTTCCATTTCTCTGCGCTTCAGGTAGAGGGCGTCCTCCAGGAAATGCGAGAGCTGTCCATTTGCGGAGCCAACTAATTTTCTCATAACTGTATCACCTTGTTGTATTCAACTGGACCGTCTAACCCTTTCCATCTGAACTGTACGCAAGTGAAATTACAAGAAATTTTAATCATCGAACAAGATAGGTACAATGCTACAGTAAAATATACGACGATACGATACGACAAGCAACAAGAAAACACTCACTCCCTTACCTTGCAACTCCTACCCTGGATCAGCAATGTCAAGGGCACGCCATTAGCGGGTTGCTCCGACAATCGACGGCGTACGCACCGCTCAATCCATGCGATCGGCCAAGGATCGCTCACCACCGCGACCGCGACCTCCTCGTCCTCGATTGTTCGCCCGCCCTCGAGGTCCACCCCGACCTCGAGCACCCCCACGGGCGGGATCACTCAAACGTGAAAGCAGGCCGTCCGGCTTGCCAGTCCGCTCTTCTCGTCTTGATGTGGGAATTCCGCGGGACGATAGCTTTCACTTCTGCCGATAAAATGCTGGGACGGATCAGGGGCGCCGAGTCGATGCTCGAGGGTGGGACGCTCATTCTCCGCTTCTTTTACTGGCCAGGATCGGGGTGGAGAGGCAGCACGAGGATGTATTGCGTCTCGTCCATCATCTTTGAAACGTTTCTGGGGGTGCACTGGCGGGGTGAACTCATCACGGGGACGTTTCTGCGAGTTTGACGGGGCGCGTGGAACGCCACGGCGAGGGCCCGTTGGAGGCGAGTCCATGTCGTGACCATGCCGGCGCAGGGGAGTAATGGTCACCAGGGAAAGGCCGTTTGGCAGAAAAATCGCCTTCGTAGCGTCGCGAGGGGGGCGGCGAGACAGGGCGCAGTGGAGGCGTATATGCTCGGGGAGGAGTAAGGGGCCGGCGAACTGGCTCCGGCGTCCACCTGGGACCAGTATACCTACTGTACGAGTCGGGCGACCTCCTGCCGTATCTCGCAGGTTCTCCATTATACGCAGGTTCTTCATTATACGATTTAGATGCATTTCCTCCATATCTCTCTGGTGTTCTGGAACGCGATCTCGCATCGTACCGGGGAGGAGAACGACCACGGAACACATCGGACACTCGTTCACTGAGGGGCCGATAATTGGAGGAATCATTCTTATCCGGAATAGATGTCGTTGCCCCTGAGCCTCGCACCGGCGACCAAGAAGATTCTGTTTGTGTTGTTGGTAACGCTTGAGCTTGCATCGGGGTTTGATTAGATACACTTGGATTGCTTTGCGTGCTCGGAACTGCGACTGCAACAGCAGGAGGAGACCGTTTTGGCGGGAAGCTGACGGGTGGCGCTTCAGAAGGTCCAGCTCGGACTGTAGTGTCCTGAGTGGAACGCGGCATTATCGGGGCCTGAGCTGCACTCGCTGCCGCTGGTTTAACGCTTGGGCCGTTATCGCAGGATCCGTAGGGGGCACCACTTTATTGATCTTCGGCAGTTTTTTTCTGCTGGGGAGCGGCTTCAAAGGCCCTGTAAGGACCATGGTGGGAGCGATGACAGGAGCGCTGGGTGACGGAGTGCTAATCTGAGGGTTTGATAGCAGAGAGCTGCGGCGATTCGGATTTTTTCGGCTGCGACGCTGAGAGAGGAAACTTGGCTGGATGTAAGGCATCTTCCGGACTCTCTGTCTTGACTGCAGACAACTTTGGCCGGCTTCTGCATATTGCCTCCCACGTTATGCCTTCGTCCTGCAATGCAAAGCGTAGGTTTATCAGCTGGATATCGGCTGAGAGGTCAGCAGGGAGTTTGGGGGCCTTCGTCGGTTGAATGATGGGGATGTCGCCCTTGTCTGAACCTGTCCGGTAGGCGGAAATCTCGTCAGGCGGGGACAATTCACGCTCTAGCGGAGGAAGACTGTAGTTGCGCATGTTCTTTGAGGGGCCGGCTTTGGAATTCGGTACAGATTGACTGCCTGCGGGCTTGGCCGGAGGGGGACGCACACGAAGTCCCAGTGCAGCTGCGCGCTCTAATGCGGGTGAAGGGTCGTTTGGTGGGGACGGGTCGGCTTTCGGAATGATGTCAGGACCTAATTTGACACCTCCTGATACCGGTTTCGTCTTCTTCGTCTTGGCTTTAACTTCAGCAGCTGTGGAGGGGGGAAGAACGACAGCTCTTGCAACCACGTTGCCGCCTTGGTGCGGGTCCGCGTCTGATAAAGAAGCGCTGAACTGTTCGGCAGAAATGCTGCTCTTCGCTGCTGCATCTTGCCTCTCTTTCAAGATCGACATCGCGGCTGCGGCTTGTGCTTGCTCTTTCTGTATCCTCACCTTCTCCCGTTGCACCTCCTGCAGTTTGCGCAAAGTCGCTTCCCTCGCTAAAGAATCTTCATGCACCTCCTCGTCACGGGGGCGCTCCGCTGGCGCGTAGGCCGTCAATGGCTCAGCTTTACCTTTCCCTCCAAGACCTTTCGCGGGTGACGCACCCCGTCTTTGCTGTTCTTCGCTACTCTGAGCCATTGTCTTCTGATCCGCGAGTGCCATGAGCGCTTCTGCGGCGTCTTCCTCACGGCGAGGTTCTCCACCACGCTCCCCGTTTTCACCAGGGCTCTCTGAAATTTTAGGGTGGAGTGGTGTAGCGGTGAGAAGGAAGGGAGAGGTGGAAGGGCGACGGACGTCGGTCGTTTGGAGAGATGTCGGGTCATTGATAGAATCATTTATGTCACGGACCTCGACGTCAGTATCGATATCGTCGGGCACGATCATCATGTTGCTAGCCTCGCGTTCCTCTTCCTCTTCTCGATCTCGACTAGTATCTCTCCACGCAGCAGGCGCCGGCAAATGCCCAGCTTCCTGCTCCTCAACCCACAACTTGAGCGTGTCAAGATCTTTCTTCATTTCGTCTATGACCTCCGCATTGCCGTTAACAGGCTCCGGGGTGGGCACACGTGGGGGCGGCGGCTCCTCAAGTAGTCTCTTTGTCTCCTCGGCGGCGTCCGCTGCCGCACGCGACTCCGTCAGGGCCGCTTGCGCCTCCTCTGCGTCCTGGCGAGCTTCTGCGAGTGACTTCTTTGCTACTTCGAGCGCAGTGCGTGAAGCCAGTAGCGCCTGTGACAGAGTATCCACAATTGTCTGAGCTGCGGCAACACTTTGTTCGGAGATGGCTACGCGGGCATGCGATGCTTGGAGTGCTTCTTTCGCGGAAGTGTGTGTTTTTTCCGTATGATGTACAGCATTGTTCGCCGCTATTAGTGAGGGTCGAGGGAAGTCGGGGGGAGGTGTCAGCGCCTTTCGAGGCGGTGGCGGCACTGCGAGTACTTTATGGGACGTTTCCAGTCGCGCATGCAGCGCCTTGAGTGCCGGGTAGTCCGGGATAAATAGCGGAGGAGGTGGTGGGGATGGTGATTTGTGGGCACTACATCTGCCACTGGTTTCTCAGGGTATTGCAGCTGCATTGAATCGTATTCCAACATCCCGGGGGATTCAACGCTGGGTGTTTCCGAGGTCGGTGGGAGCTGCTGACTCCGATTCAAAGAGTTGGATGCTATTGAAAAACCATTCCCTCCTTGACTGGAGCTGGCTGGACCATTGTCTGTCAGCGCCTGAAGTAACGACGGTCTCGTTCGCGCCTCGGCTGCATAACGTGCTGGATATGACTCTGGCTCTGGCGACGGGCTGTAGCGGTAATGGACGCCTTCTTCACGGTTCGATATCCGCTTCAATAGCTCGGGCTCCTTTCCAATCGACTTGAATGTAAACATGCTAAAATCTGTTTTGTCGGTTGACCTGAGGATATTTGGATCAGGCGCCCCAAATTTTAGTGACATCCCTAAAGTCTGGTCAGTGGAATTGGACGAAATGAAAGGGCGAGAGGGTACTTGTTGAAAAAAGTAAGAGACAAAAGAAAGGGACTCACGTATGATCTAATCAGCCAGCAATATTAATGGGTGGGTTTGGCAAGCAACGACAAGTAATTGTACACAACGCGTCGCGTCGTTCGGGAAATATCGAAAAATATGGATTCTATGCGAATGGTGCTATGTACTTCCACTACTCTCCCCACTCTGCATTGGTGTTGGCGGGCCTTTAGGCTTCGGTGGCCGGAAATTCAAAATGTGAAATTTAACCAGGTCCAGCGTCGCAACCGAATCCTCCACGGACGAATGCCCCACGGTCCCTCCCCCGCTCTGGATCGTGATTCCGAGGTGCTCTCGCGCCCTATACGATGGAGTGAGAAATAGTGAATGAGAACAGAGGGGATCTTACAAGTCCCTCAGCGCCTTGCGGTACGGGGGGCCGGCAGGATGCTTGAACATTATGGACGTATCCACAACGACATGGTGTATTATTCGGAGGGTTTTGAGATCGTTGTCCAGGCCGTGCCCTATCAAGACTGTATCTGCATTGATGAGGGTATCTAGCGATTCCCGAATAGCTGACAGGGGTAAGACAGCCTTCGCATAGTCCCCCTCCGTTACGCCGGAAAAGCGTGTGTTATAATCGCTGGAAGGTGACGTTTAGCATGAGCCACAGGTTGCGAAAAAAAAGCGACTAACATTATTTCTACCCCGTCGTCCATACGCACCAACTCATCAAACACTTCAGCACCGGCCCCATCAACCACTGATACACGAGCGACTCGCATACCACCGGTGGTGTATACCATCTCACAATCCAGAGAGGCCACGTCTAGCACAGTGCTTGGCGACGGCGGGGATTTCAAGTAAGAAAAGGCATGTCGGGCGTGCAGGTCTTCTGCCTTGGACTCGTAGAATACGTGTGGTCCCCGTGTGCACCCGTCGTTGTCCGGGGCCGGCCTGAAGCAGCATCTGTATACCCGCACTTTCTGGCCTTGTGATAATAATAATATTCAACCTGCGCACCCAATACATCGTGGGTGCAATACCTACCACTGACAGTGCTTGAGAAGGGCCTCCCCCAGTGGTGGTCGCATTCCTCAGCCTCGGCCTTGCGTTTAACTATGAACGATTTCCCGCATCGATCACATTTTGCGGCCTTGTTCTCAAGACTGGGCTCGTTGCCGCCAATTCCATCTGGGATGTCGAGAAAGAAGCCCCATAGCTCCAAGTCTTCTTTGGAGAGGATGAGATGTTCGACATGAGCACGGGTGAGGCGTAGCGTTTTTCTGGACTTGAGGGCCTCCGCGCGTGCGCTCACTTCGGCCTCAGTTCCGACAGACGGATGGGAGGACGCATCGGGAATCGCGCGGCGCTTAAGCGCAGCAGCACACTGGATGATGGCCTGCCAGATTAAATTAATTAGGTGGTGACTAATGGGGAGGGGGCCGCCACGCACAACGCGGTATGTCTGCTTATTCGACTTCTTGTACACTTCCTCTTCCTGGCGGAGGGCATGTTCGGAGGCCAGGGTGGGATTTGTGGGGAGGATTGCTTCATACAGGACAGTAAAGTGGTCATAGAGGGTCTTGAGCATCGCCTGGCGCACCGGGACAGGAACCACGGAAAGAGCGCCATTGACTCTGAGCACAGGAGGGCCGGCAGTGGGCTGTTGGGCAGCGGGAGCGGCTCTGTTGGGGAGTTTCTGCTGTTTCCTGGGCGGTTCCTGGGGCGCAGAGGGACCTGGAACGGAGGCCGAAGGCGCTGGGCGCTTGGCAGGGATGGTGCTTGAGGTGCTCGGCCTGGGACTACTTCTCGCAGGCTGCTCGACGGGAACGACAAGGGCGGGGGGTGGGGGCAGGTCTGTGCGATGGCTGAAGAGACAGTGGGGGCGATGGCATCGAGGAGCATCCGGACACGCGAGTTGGCGAAAGAGGTGAAGCGAAGAGAACATGTCGAGAGGCACGGAGCGTCTACAGTACACAGAGACTCGAGAGGGTATAAGCACGAGCCGTAGGCGAGGGGTCCGCGTAGATATTGAGGCAAACCGGTCCGTTGACTAGCTATGGGAAACGGGATTCCTCGGACTACCACCACCGTCCATGTCGCGCAGAAAACGACCAGACTTCGCCGTCAGCACCCAGTAGGCCGCGTCTCCCATTTACTGCCCCAGCTCACCCCCCCGCAGTGACCCCGCCCACCACTTCGCAGACCCCTTCCAGCCCCAAACGTCCGTCTCGTCTGTCTCCTGTTGCCTCGCCTCTCAACCTTCTCTAGCCCGCTAGGCTCCCGCACCCCAGAGCGTACCTCCTCGCCCTTGGGGCCCCGCCAAAGGGCGATATCCCCCTGGCTGCGCTGGGCCGTCGAACCAGGTCCGTGTCGCACATTTGACTCTCGAACCACCAACCACCAACCAACAACCGACTCCAGCCGAGGCGTTCAAGCTTCTCCTTATTCCCATCGTCCTGTACACCAACTGGGAGCTCTTGACTCCCTATCTCGCACCCCTCCTCGAGCCGTTGGCCCCCGCCCTTGGCCCGTATCTCCCCGATGGCCATCTCCCAACCCCTTTGGCCCCATGTTTCTCATCTCCCACAGGGTCCCCACATCCGACCCTGATGATCCCCGCTACGCAAAAGGCTGGTGTGATCTCATGTTCCTCGCCTACAATATCGTCTTTTTCTCGTGCTTTCGTCAGCTCATCACGGTCAACTTGTTCAGACCCATTGCCAAATACTTTGGCTTGAAAAAAGAAGCCAAGCTCGACCGCTTCGGCGAACAGGGATATGCTGTGGTCTATTTCCTGCTCTCCGGCGCGTGGGGCTTCGTAAGTGTCTTGATACGCGCCCTTCACGTCGCCGTCTGACCTGACACACGCAGCGTATAATGGGCGAGCTGCCGACCTGGTGGTATCGAACCGAATACTTTTGGATTGGTCTGTCATCCTATTTTACGTAATGCTTCAGTCCACTAATCCAAGTTCTAGATTACCCCCATTGGGACATGAAGCCAGAGCTCAAGCGGTACTACCTCATGCAAACGGCGTATTGGCTCCAGCAACTCATTGTCCTCGTTCTTGGCTGTTAGTCTGCGTCCCTTTACGACTTTTTTTCTGTGTTTGCTTATTCCACCCCCAGTGGAAAAACCGCGAAAGGATTACTATGAGCTGGTTGCACACCATCTTGTGACGCTGTGGTTGGTAGGGTACGTCTCGCCATCTTTTTTCGCGTGTTGTATGTCAGAACAGTCTATTGTAAACCAGCTGGAGCTACATGATGAATCTGACCTTGATCGGAAACGCTATATACATGAGCATGGATCTCCCAGACATGTGCCTTGCCGTCAGTATTTTTTCGGCGCATCACTTCAGCTTGAGCCTCATCATTCCTCAGTTTTCGAAGCTCCTGAATTACATCCAATGGGAACGCGCCAAAGTGGTCTCGTTCGCCTTCTTCGTCTGCGTCTGGACGTGCGTACCTTGTCTGTTCGCTTGGCACATCAATAACGTGGGCGCGTAGTTATTTCCGACACTACCTTAACCTAGTCATCCTCTGGTCCGTGTGGAATGAGTTCGACCTGGTTCCGTATGTCTATCCCTCCGTTCCTGTCACTATTCTCACATCTCGCTAGGGAGCACGCACGGCAATGGACGCCCGCAGAAGGGAGCTATCTTGTGGGCTGGATGAAGTACCAGGTCTTCATACCCATCGCCCTCCTGCAGGCGCTGAACCTGTTCTGGTACTACCTCATCCTCCGCATCATCGTCCGGTGCGTTCCCATCCTTCATGCCAATAACTGCACCTTAAAAAGCGAATCTTCATCAGAGCCATCATAACGTCCAAGACCGAAGACGATCGCTCGGATGATGAGGGCGATGATGAGGAGGATGAAAAACCAGCAGAGAAGGCAAAGGATACCAGCAAGATAAAGGACAAGAGAGCACCAAAATCCAAGACCTAACAACCCAGCTTGCACACTGGACAGCCGTAGCCGTCCCATCACACTTATATAGGAGAACATTTCGCGTTTGTGGGAAGGTTACAATGCATTTGTACAATACATGGGTTGTAGCAATCGAATGCAGCAAGATAGAGGACAGATAGTTGATACACCAAGAAAATGCAGGAAATATCACAGCAGGAACGCCCGCAAGAGGTTTAACAAGATTTGACAGGGGGGAAGATACCCTCGAGATCAGCGCATTTCGGGTCGTCATCCCAGGCATTGAACTGAACTTGCACCTCGGTTTGATCTGGCCAGCGCTGTTCGCGCTGAGTGTCGAGCTGTGGTCCCGAGGCCATGGAGCGGAGAGCTTGCAAGGTGCACTGCATCGCATTGGTGAGCGCGCGGATAGAGTGGAATGGATGATCAACCTCAGCGTCAGTACCGGCATTGCGAACACCACCAAAAGGGATTTGCAGGTGCCTGCAGATGCGCTCCAGCGCATTCTGGTCGGTACTCGAGTCCCCACTTCCGGCCAAGGCGTTGAAGAGCTCCGACAGCTCGACGACGAATATGCCTGCCGAGGGCATGGCATCTGGGAGCTCGTGGATGAGTTCCGTTAGCGGGACCTGAAACGCATTGGATCGCAGGTACCTAGGTCATAGCAAGTTAAAACGAGCAGATCAAATCAAAAATTCGATGAGTTACTTCAGATCTCCTTTGCTATCATTCGATACCAAGAAAACAGGCGCATGTTGGCCGAGCTGAGAAAACAGGTCGTTGATCTTCCGTTTGAGCGTCGTCTTTGTCACCATTTCATTCTCGCCACCGTCCTTGCGGATATACAAGTGAGCAAAGAGTGGTATTCTCGAAAAAGGCGGGGCACCTCTAACTGTGTCAATTTATACGTTTGGTTCTCTTTCACGACAAGGTGGGCACGCCGCATGACCTCGGTGCCAGACTCCCAGTGGATGGAGCTCCATCCGACGTCCGAGATGGCTGTGTGGTCGACTTCCCAGGCCGCGAAATTCAACGCGCACCAAACACCTTTGGCATTCCACAATGCGCGGACGCGTTCGAACAAGAAGCGGCGTCCGACGAGCAGCGGTACCTCTTTCAAATATTGGTTCATTCGGCCAAGTTTCTACAAAGAAAAGGTTAAGGTAAGGCGACACGGTGCATACCAGGAATAACGAGCCTTGCTGGTAACACTCAGTGCGCCCAAGCTCTCGAAAACTTTCGGAGAGACGGAAGGGACGTCGACGAACATGCAATCAGAATACGGTAGAGGGATTAGATTCGCAGTGAGGCGCATCTCATACAGCCATAGGCGAAGATAAGCAACTCAAGTTTGGCCGAAAATGAGCGATGAGCGATGAATCCCGATAAATTGGCTCCTACCTTGATGAGAGATGAGCAATGAGTACTAGGCGAATAGATAAGTTGAGTCTTACCTTGAGCGCTCGAAAAGAGCAGCCTGGCTTGGCCATCGTGAAAAGTACCAATGTACGCCTGGATTCCCGGGACTCCTTCTGCAGCAGCAAGCGGATGTCTCGGATGGAGAATGGCGTCGTGGCCTACAGTACACATAAGAAATGAACTCCAGAACGTCGGGAAATTGATATTCACTGAGAATCTTTTGGAGTTGGATTGCGTCGCGCGTATTTTTTAACGATTGATGGTAATGGTAGAGAATGTCGGTGCAGCGATAAAAGCCTGTGAGGGGTGGTGAAGCCTCAATGGTCATTTTGAAGAGGGCAAGGGTTGGGCAAGAGCTTTGATTGCCTTTTTCGGAACCGAGGAAGTAGAGCCGACGCTTGGCCGACGCAGAGATGTAGCATTGCAGACAAAATGTGTATATCACTCGGCCCAGCAGGAATTACAAAATCGCCGTAAAATTACAGAGAATGAAAAATGGACGAGAGAATCAATCGTCGAGAACGCCGATACTTGGATCATAGCCACCCATCACACCCTCCTGGTCGGAAAAGTCAGATTCCTCTTCGTAGGGCATGAATTTCACTTTGACGCCGTCTCCCGTGCGATTGGGCCACCGTTTTTCACGCTGAGTATCTACTGGTTCTCCTGAGGCCATTTCCCGCAACGCCATTAAGGTGTACTGCGAATCGTCAATTTCAGGACAGGCGGAAGAGGTGATCCCACCGACATAGGCATCATTTCCCGCGTTGTGCAGGAAATCAGTCGAGATCCCGAGGTGGTTGCAAACCCGCTCAAGTGACCGCTTGTTGTTGCCTTCACCCTCCAACGCGCCGAAAAGTGTCGTCGTATCGACGATGAAGATACCCTCGCTCGGAGTTGCTTCGGGAAGCTCTATGACTGCTCCGTCCAAAGGAGCTCCAAGAGTTCCCAGAGTTCTGGAGATCTGTCAGGCACAGGTACAGCGAGAGTGCGGTTGAAACTAACTTTATGTCCTGGTGATAGTCGTGGAAAACGAGGAATACCGGTCCGTTGTGATGCATTCCAGAAATGAGACGGGAGATTTTGGTCTTGAGTTGAGCTTTCGACACTTCTACACTCTCGCCAAAGTTGTAGTGGTTTCTGTTTTCAGGCACATACACGCCATTCGTCAGCATTCTGTGTTCCTTGACTGTGCAGTGTCCACAATCTTCCACCTCCGCCCCATCGCTCCAGCGTACAGAGCTGAATCCGAATTCTGTAATTGCGGTGCTCTCGCGCTCCCAGGCTTCAAAATCCAAAGCGCACCATGTGCCTGTTTTGGCGGCCCAAAATTTGCGCACACGCTCGAACGCATTACGGCGAGAAGTGAGGTCAGTGTTCGCGCCTTTGAGACGCTTGTTGTTCTTGTCGATTTTCTTGTGAGCGACTAGTCAGCAAGCAGACATGTGAATAACTGAGAGACAAGAACCTTCACTGCGCCACGGAGCGAGCCTCCATCTTTATATATAACTGGAGCCACCGTCGAAAACTCTGCTTGAGTAAGAAGACATTCCGAATATGGTAGCGGGATCATTTCAGAGGTCAATTGCATGCGATGTAGGTAGTAGCGCAGGAAGTCGACCTTGTACAACAAGAAAGTGAATAAAGATGTCAAAAAACAAACACAAAAGAAAAAAAGGAAAAAAAAAATCAACCTGGGCGGATGAGAACAGGAGCCGTGACTGGCCATCGGGGAAGGTGCCTGAGCAGGTGGCAGTAAAGCATAAGAGGGACGAAGGAGTACGGGAGCAAGGGGGTAGAAATCAGCAACTTCATTTTGCTTTAGCTGATCTATCATCTCCTACCGATGAACATCGAGATTCCCTGCACGCCCTTATGAAGGGGATGTTCAGGGTCGACGAGAGCATCATGCGCTTATGATCCTCTCAGCGCGTGCTTCCGATCGACGCGCTTAAATTCAACGTACCCAGCACGGCCTTCAAGGGATCTCTGTCGCCCGGGGGCAGGGCCTCCGGCCTGCAACGTCATGACTTTCTAGATTGGATAGATGGCGCCAAATTATTACCACTATCATGGTTGGGTTACACGTACAAGATCGTTGGGCAAGATACTCACTTGGAACCAGATATCAGTGTACCTTTCAAGCGAGGTCGCGGGTGAGTCAGACGCGACTCGTCTGGCAAGAGGAGGCATACCGGTAGTATCCTGTGACTATCGGGGTTTCCACGGACATCGCGAAGGAAGCTTTGCAAGTTTTCAGACAGGTTAGCCGTTGTGGGGCGCAGCAGTGAGTTCAATCAAGTTCAATAGTCGCAAATCCCGCAAATCACTTTGGACACGATCACGTGTTACTCGCGTCTATCGCTCAATGCTTCGCTTTCACGATCGAAGGAGCGTGCTCATGATAAGGAAGGCAATTTTCCCCCTTTAGAGGCGTGAAATCTGCTAGGACCAAGAGAAACTAGGCTTCTGTGAGAAAATTTTCATTTATTCATTCGATCTCTTGAATATTGCTTCGGTGAACATGCCAAGGACATAGCTATGTATGGACCAACACTGAATTACTAGAGTACCATCCATACCGTTATCTAAGGATGGTATCGGTGTTGGACAAGGAGGGTGAATAGCCTGAGACGCAGTATTTATCTCTGTTAGTAAACATTCGGGGTGAAGATGTAGACGTTTGTCGTATACTTGCTAAGCGATAATGTTAAAGTTGCCCCGAGTTATTCCGCGATCATACCCTGGAGGTAAGGTTCGATATTTCGGATGTGAGGGTCACCCGGATATGGGCAGAGAGGTCGCACCGGAGATTGATAGGTTTATTATATTTTTTGAACGAGAACCAGGACCTCCAGAACACTATCCGACGCTTGGGGAAACGACGGGCCATAAAACAGGCCCGGGTGCTGCGGTTTGAAGGCCTCTCGAGGCTGGCAGAAAGTCTCCAATTCGGGTGTTTGGAAAACACAGAGAGATTACATCGAATAAGCTCAGTATGGTCGAGGTAAGTTGGGTCAAGCTGAGGAAGGGATCCTCCGTGCAGTCACATAGAGCGTGGTCTGCGTGGTTTAGGGGTACCGCGGTTGAACAAGGTATGACCGGATTGGGAACTTGCCATCACTGTGGCGGTGAGGTTTGGGTCTCTCTTTCTACAGCCACTCATGGCTCAGGATGTTATGCGCGCATCTGGCTCCAAACGCAAGGCCGCCAATAACAGCTCAGATCCTCCCACTCCTGCCAAAAAGGCAAAAATGACAGCGCGTAAGAGCACAGGAGGCAAACCCCCTCGCAAATCCGCTGCAGCCCCAGCAGCAGCAGGTACGTCTAAGACTTTTCCTTTTATCGCAAGTATCCACTTATGAGGTTTCACCCAGCCCCCAAAAAGAAACGCTTTCGTCCTGGTACTGTAGCGCTGCGGGAAATTCGCAGATACCAGAAGTCCACAGACCTCCTACTGAGGAAACTGCCGTTTGCGCGGTTGGTGAGTCCTATTTTTCAAGTCACTCGAGAACGACTTACCAAATAAAGGGGACTAGGTTCGCGAAATCGCGAGTGAGATGACGACGGACATGAATGACAATTACGAGCCAGGTGCTGGTCTGCGCTGGCAGAGTACAGCACTCATGGCGTTGCAGGAGGCAACAGAGGCATATCTGGTCCATTTGTTTGAAGACGCGTACGTTCGCCTTCTCGTCCCCACCACGCCGGCTCAATGACCCCGCAGAAATTTATGCGCCATTCACGCAAAACGAGTGACCATAATGCAGCGCGACATCCAACTGGCCCGGAGGATAAGGGGTGAGTGCCATTTTATGCGGGATTATTGGTTAATAAACAGCCCCGGACAGGTCGATGAGTTGTATCATTGTATCAATGTAGTGATTTTTTTTTGTAACTGCTCATGCATCTACGGCCGTCCTTCGTCTCGCAGTGCTCAAACATCTTTTTTACCGTTTTGTCCACCGGTTTGCCTCTCGCAGCCTGAAATTTGCCACTGTATTTTGGATTGCTACCCGTGTTTAAATAATGGGTCGCTTCTCCTCAACATAGTTTAAGCAATACGACTATCCAATCTTGGGCACTTTCAGTTGATCTAGATAAAAGTATTAGCGTTGGTTATGGGAACGAGTAGCAAAGCGCATTGAGCGGTCATATTAGATCAAGAAATATTCACAGGGCCCCATCGAGCTTACCGGGATATTCATCCCTAGAGCACGGGGTCCCTCACAACCACTTTTGTTTTCATTCCGCGATATAAATGGATGAGGGACTCACCAAGAATGAGAAGCGCGTTTGTTTTTGTGCTTTTTCGCGGAAGGCTTGACTGCTGACTTCAGGGCTGGTGCGGACTTCACAACCAAAGAGGCTGGGGTTGCGATAACAGGAGGAGTCGACTTCTTTGTTGGGTTATAATCCAATATCCAGTTTTGAATAAGCCCAAGTATAGAAGAGGTAGTCCAGTACAAGACAACACACTATGAAATCGTCAGTCTTCTTCCGCCGGCGCTCAAAGACCGACCGACCCCAGGGCTTAAAGCAGCCAAGACAATACGAGCGACTGACAACACATTTAATACGGTTGTTGAAGCGTTGCGACGGTTAATAACGGGTTTCCCAGTCGCCGCCTGCTGTTGTGCCTGTCGCTCTTCTATTCTGCGCAAGCGTTCTTGCTCGACGGCGCTAATGAGCCAATTGCGCGATTGCACAGTAGCCATGGTGGTTATTCCTAAAATTATGGGTAGCCCCCAAGTTTCATCGGGGTGATTCAAGGTGGTGAGGGTAAAGAAAGCCTCGGAGTCAAATGGTGTTGGATCTTGCGCCAGGCGGTTGAACATCGTGGTCATGATAAAGAAGACGGGAAGCTGGCTCGCTGGGCTAGCCAACATAGATAAGAGTGGGTGACAATTGTGTTCAGCAATGAGACGCTTTTGCTCAGCTGCGACCTGCCAAAAAGAAAAGTCGTTAGACAAACTGCCGACGATCAAGTGGGATTGACGTAGACCTTCTCTTTCATCCGGGACAGATGTATTTGTTGGAGCTTAGCGGGAACCAAAAGGTTTCTAGGAAGTCCCGTTTGTTTCATATCATCCAGAACCTGCTTCGAGATGATTGGTTTTAACCGCTCCAGCTCAGGTAAAACGACATCCTCGAGGCGTCGGACGCGATTTCGAGCCTATAAACACGATGAATGATTGTCCCTCCGATCGGCGATGCGTCGAGACTGACCCATAAAGCCACTGGAAAGAGAGCAAGTCTTGAAGCCACCGTCACCAAGATAATAGTCGCGGAATACGCTGGCACAGAGGGCGGGAGCGGCAAGGCAATTGCCAGATCCAGGAAGCCACCGCAGAGGGACTGTATAAAAAAGCGCCTATTCAAAGGCTGTCGAGCGTGAATGGAGCGAGGTAGCCATCGTGGTGGCAGTCTACTCCGAGCAGCAAGCATGATATTTTCCCTTGTTGATCGCCATCGCATACATATTTGCTTCGCTCTCAACTCGCAGGATGTCCCTGACTTAACTGCTCTATACATAGTGGTGCGAGAACGGGGCATAACAACATGTATTGCATAGGACACTCCGTCAATACCCCTCAGAACACCAGCTGATGCGGGAATTGCCCCTTCGACAGACCCCAGCTCGCTTTGAGATATTTGGCGAGGTTCTCCGTCTTCTTGACCGAAGACAGGATAACCTTGTCAATCTCCTTCTGGTCGGCAGACTTCGACTCGGGGAACGCCTCCTTGGCCTTAGGCTTGCCCTCCTCGAAGAACTCCGCCTCGGCGGAGCGCGGGCCCTTCGTGGCCGTCTTCGCGAAGTACGCGTCGTTGATTTTCTCGTCGACCTATGCGCAGACGAGTGAGCCCGAGAAAGTACGAGAACGTAAAAAGATGCGCACCGTGAAGCTTTCCAGGTCAAGCTTGGTCGTCGTCGCGATGACATAGGCCTGGTTCACCCGTCGCAGGGGAACACCGTTGACCTTGAACGGACCGGTCACCAACAGCAGTCCGCTCTCCAACTGCTTCAGGAACACAACGCGCTTCCCGCGGAAGCGACCTGCAAGCAAGATCAAGACGGTGCCGGGGGTGATGGAGGAGCGGATGTGGGCGGGTTTGGGTGATTTGCGGCTCTTCTTGGGCAGGCGCACGTCCTCTGCAGGGTAGAAACGCGGCGCTTTTGACGTAGGGATGAGACGCTTTCCGCCGTTCTTGTCCCCGCCGACGGACTTTTCGATTGTCGCTGGCGACTCGGTCGCGGCGGGCTTGTCCGATTTTTTGAGGCCCTTGTAGAGCCCACGACGAGCGGCGACCTGGGAGCGGGAGAGGCGGCCGACGCCAGGGACGAGTTCTTTACTTCTGGCCATCTAGAAGAGACCGAGTCAGCGTCTACAGCGGGCAGCAACAATAACTGGCGTACAGAGTCTTGAGGGCCGATTCGATGGAGAGAGAGACGCGATGTGACTACGAGCTGTATAGCTGGCGTGATCTTTCCCAGGCCCTGCCAAACATGTCCACACACTGCTCCGCCTAGATAAGATAACGTCTTCCGGGCCGATTTGCTCCTGATTCAACGCCCACCATCCGATCAGACTCCCTCGAGTCACCCACCGTCGCTTGCTCTCTCTCCCGAAACGCCATGCGAAGCTGCATATTCCTAGACATTGATAATACTCTTTATTCCGCCTCGAGCGGTATGGATTTTTTGTGGCTCGGTACGGTTATCCAATGATTTAACATTCAAATCAGGCATCTCTGGTGTCATGGGCAAGAAGATACACGGCAAGTTGCAGGCGTTATCTCGAATCATCTCGCAAATCTCAGGCTAGCATCCAGAGTACTTCACTACCCTCGGACTCAGCGAAGAAGCGGCATCTGAGCTGCACCTCAAGTACTATACCCAGTACGGTCTGGCTCTTCGCGGTCTCATCCTGCATCACGACGTTGGTAGATCATCCGCCCTCAAATTATCAAGGCCTCGTCTAATTTTCTTCGCAGACCCCATCGACTTTGATCAGAAATGCGATGGATCCTTGCCCCTCGAAGACCTGATCAGCCCGAATCCGTCCCTCCGAAAACTCTTGCAGGACATCGATCGTTCCAAGACCAGTGTCTGGGCCCTCACCAACGCTTACCGTACTGTAAGCAATCCCGCCAAAGGACAGATGTGCAATCGTCTCAATCTTGTCCCAAGCATGCCGAGCGCGTTCTGCGCATTCTTAATCTCGACGATCAAATAGACGGCCTCATATTTTGCGACTACCAGAAACCTAATTTCGTTTGCAAACCCGACGCTCAATTTTACCACGATGCTCTGGAGAACGCTCAAGTATCCGACCCTTCCCAGTGCTATTTCGTAGACGACAACCGCATCAACGTAGACGCTGCTCGTGCTCTTGGTTGGGGACATGTGGCGCACTTCTGTGAAACTGGTAGCTTCTGCGTCCCTCCTGAAGTAATTCATGACTTACGAGTCCCAAGGGCTAGTGCATGTAGAGGGAGGCAAAGTCAAAAAGATTGGGAGCGATAGACAAAATGAAGTGCAGAACGGGGTGGAGGTGATTACAGACTTGGAGGAGCTGCGAACGATATGGGCAGAGCTATTTAAATAGAGAGCGGACGATGTGTTACCATACAGTTGAAGCGGAAGGGTCTGTGTAGAAATGTACATCAAGAAATTATCGAACTCTGTTGCTTCGTCAGCCATCTCCAACTTGAACTCAAACTCGATGGATTACCAGCCGCGTTATGCACAACCCTTCACTTTGGCAGAAGCCAGGCTGCTCGATATCGAGACGATCACGGGAGGTAATCCTGCATGGCAGAGTCTGCTAATGTCGAGGCGTCGGTGTCTCATTCCCAATCAGAAATTGCTCGTCTGCAAAACTCACTCCAGCGCCTGGGTGAAACGCAGGAGATGCTCCGAGATCATGCTGCTTCGATTCAGCCAGACGTAGACCCTGAAATTACGAAAGCTATCGAGGAAAATGAGACTGTCATGTACGCATGCTACGCGCGTTTCCCGTCTTCATCTTCATTTGTTCGATGCAGTGGGTCTCAATCAGAGCGAATCAGTATCCTTAAGATGGCCCTCGCGGACAAGGGCATTTTAGCTGGGAGTCACTATGATCTGACTCCTCCAGTTACTCAAGTTCCGACTGGCACAGCAAACGCTGCAGTTGAAGAAAACGGTGGTGTCGATTTATAGCGAGGCCTTTTGCGAAACGGTTCATACGAAATATCACTGTATTATTGGTACATAGCTCGAAGCTTGATGCTACATTATATGATTTGTACAGTTCTACCTCTATAGGGACGTTCAAAACAGCATGACTGCAACGACTTGGGACGATTCAGAGACCTCCAAAATGATACCATCGTATCCGTGGACTGACGATACATGCATAGGTGAAATTTGGAAGAAAGAAAACAGGGATACGCACGACGTGTTGTGGCGCTTGGCAGCGTTATGGCTTCCTCGTCGTCGGTGCGGTCTAGTAACATGGAAGGTGGAGGCTCGCGAGGCGAAAGAAAGTGGCTTATTGTTTCAAACTGCGATGGGGGTTAGAATATCAGGCGGTGAAGAATACTGGAATGCATACCCGGTCATAAAATCGTTTGCGTGGTGGGGTGTCTGCATTTAGATGAGTGGTACAACAGTGAAAGTCAGGGCACAAAAATCTGACCGTCTTCGTCGTCTTCCGGTTTACCCTCTATTTCCCAGTTACATCGCTTGTATCTTTGGAATAAAGGGGAACCAGGCTTTCAAACAGTGATGAACACATCTAACAGAATCTGCTTGGTTCGACTCACAATGTTGGAGTGTAATATAATCTTTATTACAACATGCGTCGGTGACAGTAGAAAGTCAAGTCCGTGTTGGAAATAATTATAGAAATCTGCAGCAAGATTCAGTACAACTCAAGTCAATCGCGTCTTATAGCACACAAACATGCAGGTTCTGAGTTTTCGCCAGTATGTGCCGTAGAATGTATAGTCATTCTCTCATCGTCCTTGTAATGGACTCTGATAGGCGGTCCAAGGTCCATGGTCAAGTCTTGCGCCGTGGTTTCGCCGATTCGAACATGCACCGGCGGTGTCGTAGATGGATGGAAATACAGTGTTATACCTTCATGAACCTGGCGAGGTGCGAAAATATCAGAAGAGTGGTATGGAGACGTGCTGGGCTTACCTTTACGATTGCACGAGATATCTCACCGTTCATGGCAGCGCATTCAACGAGTTCACCCAATGCATCCCGGTCTTCGCCATCGAGTTCCTTCTGAGAAACGATCACCCGCTTGACTTCTTGCATCCTATCTTCCGACTGTATGCCCTTTAAGCCATCCCCCATCCCGTCCTCCTCAAAGCTGAACCAGACTCCGGGGTAGCGCAGGTCAGCTCTCAAGTCATCACCGGGACATGGGTAAGTGGGGCCGAAAGTTCGACTGACAAAAACTCTTTTAAGGACGTCCTCAGGGGATGATAATACAATGTCCTTGTAGCGAAGAGTTACCGGGGGATCCCCGAGGCGTAGTTTCCGCAAGACGATAGTATGGAGGCGCTGTTGTTTTCCAGAGAACAGAAGGTCAAGGTGCTCATGAAGGGATCTCCGTAAGCATCACCAGAGGGACGCAGAAGGGTCCCCTCACCGGTCGTATATGTAGAATTATGGGGGTCGTAGATGCAGCATCTGTGTCGTATTTGACGTCTACTTGGGGAAAAGAATGCTGCATGCGACGCAACAGATCCAGAACGTTCCACAGGGAGGAGCCTTGAACGAGCCGTTAAGTGGTACTCGACACTAGACAGTCTCGGAAGCTACCCAATTCAAAGATGCCCAAACCTGAACCTGGCCTCACATCACAATCCAAGGCAGAAATCATAGCGCAAGGGAGGGGAATGAGTCAGATTGGGTGCAGTTTCAGGCAGGAGGGATTGGATGCAGCACTGAGATAACCAGAGTTCCGATGCGACAACAAGAGGGCAGGTGCCAAGAGGGCGTCGTGTGACGGTGACCGTCACCACGATCACCTCTCTCTTTACGCGACCCCGACGACGAGACGCGACTATGGCTGATGCTCGTCAAAGGACCATAATCAAAGTGTGTCCTCTCGTGTATTTTGTTCTCTTTTTCATGTTCTCGCAGGTATTTCGAAAATACAGCAATTCGCTTGGCCCAGACACGCTCGAGCTGCTGGAAGCGATACTGGACAGCCATGAAATCGAGGATGCTGACGTCGAGTCGTCTATCGAGACAATCGCGAGAGAGTACAATAAGCAGGACGGTATGTTGTACTGACTCTGCCTCCTGCTGGTCCCTAATCGGACCGTATTACTCTCAAGACGCGCTAATGAAGGTGTCGGTCGAGGTTCTCCAACGCGTGTATGAATCCCTTCAGGACCAGGGACAACGAACAGACATCGAGAAAGAGGCCATTGATCCAGAAAATCACCTTTTCGTCATTGACGCGTTCGAGATGCCCCTTTGGCATTGGTCTCCAGAGCGAGGAACGTTCGAGAAGTGCCATTAACCTCTCGTATCGTGCATCCTCCTGGAACTCACGAAGGTCTATCTAGAGTTTCAACTCCTCTGACCATGTCGGGATCTGCGGATTCGCGCGTATTCGCAATTCGGGATCGCCTCAACGTCATCAAGCAGTGCGTCTTGCGAAACGAACATTTTGCACCTTCTACGTTGCCTTCGCGAGACAGAGAGCGCTTGGTAACTGTGAGTTCTCCAGCTTCCTGAGTTATTGATACCTTAGTCTATACTAGTTGAAATCCACGAAGCAACTTCTTGGACGTGCTGGAGACCGTTTCTTGCTTCTAGGGATGCTTGCCCATTCCAAAGAAGGAAGGCTCTGCATCGAAGACGCTGACGGGAGCGTCGAGCTGGATTTCTCAAAACTGGTTAGTAGAATTCTTTCCAATCCGTTACTTTACAGACTGGGAAATGCAAGTTGCAATAGGACGAGCCAGGAGATGGTCTCTTTACTGAAGGCTGCTTCGCACTTGTAGAGGGCGTGTATACCGAAGAGGGCAATCTCGAAATTATTGCCATCGGACAACCTCCATGCGAGCCTCGAGAAACAGCCCGGTACGTCGTCGAATACCGAGTACCTTCGTATCAGAACCATATACGTATGGCTTAGGTCAATATATGGCCACATCGATTTTCTCGGCAAAGGCTCCACTTCGCTGCTGGAAGATGTATATTATTCATCGTTACAAAGAGGCTATCTGTTGACTTCGTTGCAGTCCCAGCTGTCTGTCCGTGTCCGCGAGGAACTAGCAGATCTCAACTTTTTCTTCTTATCCGATGTATGGCTGGACCACCCCAGAACGCTCCCAGGGCTTCAAAAAATGTTCGACAACTGTGTCGAAAATCACTTTGTACCCAAGCTTATTGTTCTGTGCGGAAATTTTACAAGCCGAGCAATAACCCACGGGCAAGGTCGGGACGTCCAGAGATACCAAGGTTCGCATATGCTTTCAACGAAATGTTATCGGGACCTGATTTAAATTCGTAGAAAATTTCGACGCCTTGGCTGACCTGATCGCCTCGTACCCATTGATCACTCGGTCAACGCACTTTGTATTTGTTCCGGGGCCTCTTGATATAACGGTGAATTCCACCTTACCCCGACGACCGCTATTGTCAAGTTTTGTCGGCCGCCTGAAGGCGAAAATCCCCAAGGTCCACTTCGCGACAAACCCATGTCGGATCAAATTCTTCGATCAAGAGATTGTCATATTCCGGGAAGATTCCATGGCCAGAATGCTGAGGAATATCGTTGGTGTAAAGCCAGATGCTCGCAGTGACGATCTGAAGCGATTTGTAAGGCCTCACTCTGAATTACTTCACTGTCTTACTTGAGAATATAGCTCGTGCAATCCATTCTGGACCAAGGACATCTCTGTCCGCTGACGATCAACATTCAGGCTACTCTTTCCGATTACGACCATTCTCTTCGGTTATACCCTTTGCCAACAGCAGTGAGCAGCTTCCATTCATTCAACTTTATCCCAGCTTCGAACATCTGCATATCCAGCTCGTCCTTGCAGATAAATACGACAGATATAAAATCACATACACAGGCTGCCATGTGTTCAACCCTGGAAGTTTTGTAGGAAAATCGTTCGTCTTTTCTACATATCAGCCAGCGGAAGTCAACTCGGAGGAATGGTAAGGAATGCTTTCGCACGTTGTAGCATAAATCTAACCAGCATTTAGTGTTCTCGATGAGGATCCAGATGATTAGAACAAAAAGATATTTTGTCTCCATATCAATGTAAATGTAAGGAAAGGACGTGGGGTGTGCGAGAGAAAGATAAATACAGCCACTATTAGTACTCGTGGTAATATTTGTCCGAAGTCCGTTCCCTGGTTATTCAGGATTTTAAAGTAAGACAATGCCGAACAAGCCCAGGAACCCAGCCAGGCCGTAGTTGAACGCTTTCGCAGGCGATGCACCGTTGGAGCTAGACGCGCTAACAGTACTCGCCGTCGCTGAGGTAGTTTTCGAAGTCCCAGTTGTCGCCTTGGTCGTTGTAGCGGCGGCGGAAGTAACGGCAGAGATGGTACCGCTCGAACCGGAGACGGCGCTAGTGGTAGCAGTGGTTGCAGCAGCATTATCGCCGGTGCTGGCACTGTCATCTTGTCAACAGGGAATGTGATCGAGGACAGTGGACGTACGCAGTGGAATCCTCGGTACTCGCAGCTGTGGAGGTGCTCACACAACTGGCAAGAAGATTAGTCAGCATCGTTGGCTGAATATGCGTGTCCTTACGATGTGTCGGATCCTGTTTGGATGGTAACGGCGTCGGAATATGCGACTGTCCCGGTGCTGTCCTTGAGTGCCAAAGAGCTAATGGCGATCAGTTATAAAAAAAATCAGTCCGCGCGGAATGGAGACCAACATTGAAGTGCCGGCTGCGATGTCAACGGTCCACGTAAGTGAGGTGTCGCTGGTGGAGTCGAAGGATTTCAGCTGTAAGGTTGTCAGCAGTGTTGGTGTTGGCAACATATATGTGGTCTAACCGCAGCGGAAGAAGTATCGCCGCCTGAGATACAATGAGTCACTGGAGGAAAGAGTGGAAGATGCGGACGCACCAGGAATAATAGAAAGGTAATATGGGGCGGTTCCATCCGACCTACAGTACGTTAGATCCTTTGAAGCGTCTGTCTAGAGACACAGCTGACCAGGATAAAGCGATGGGCTCGCATACAACCACACTCGATGCTGGATGGAATGTTGGACGAGACAACAGAATAAAAATGGCGATAGTTACACGTGGGGGTGTTGACCGTCAGAGCATAAATCCCGGGGACTAGCGAAGCCACAGCGATGGAGATGAAGAAGTTCATGATGGCTGGTTGGTTGAAAGGTGCTGGGAGAACGACTTGAGGGGGGAATGGGAAGAATTATCGAATTAGAAACGAGTTGGAGGCCGGTTAAAAGCAGAGAGAGGGAGGCCCGCAGCAGGCATTTGGTTATACGTTTTATGCAAATCGGACAAAGTAAATTTAGCCAACACCGTCTACCTAGAAACCACACTTTGGAAATATTGCAGCCCAACCCAGCAGTGTGCATGTGCAGAAAGAGGCATCCCAATTTGAAGTCCGCCAGTGCATTTAAACAGAGAGACAGAACGAGAACGCAAGAGCCAGCTCCCGGGATGCTTCAAGGTTGAATTTACGGGTCTCCGAGGGCACGGCGATCGCACGCGGAACTGCGGGGGCGCAGGCAGGGGGCGATGAGAGTCGAGGGCCGACAGAGCGCAAAGTGACGAAAATGGAAATTAAATATTTGTCCCACGTGGTTGGTTTCGCCAAACAACCAGTGCCAGAGTTCAACTCCGAGTGTCCCTGATTAGCGGCGGAGCGCATTAGCCTCGTAGTTTTGCTCTCGTTTTGCTTTGCTTTGCTTTGCGACTCTGTTATGCAATCCCCGAAACAGCAGCGGCGAATGACCGCGCCCGCCTCTTCTTTGCAACCCGTACGTCCTTGCGTATCTCCTCTTGTCAACTTCTCATTCCGTCCAGCCGGAAGGTGGTTATCAGCCCCCCCACAGCGGACGCCCTCCTTCTCCTCTCCGTAATGGTTTCGTTCCTAACACTTTCACCGGCATAGATCCCCAGTCTTCAGATAGTGGGGACGAAGATGATGACCGGCACGAGTGGGCTCGTTCGCCGTCTCCTTCATCTTCCGTCTCGCAGATGGCGGCCAGCTTTGCTCGCAGCGTGGGCACGCTGGTCAGCAACATGGCTCCTAGATCCCCCGGCACCATGCCGACGGACGCGGAGCTCGAGGCCGAAGCGGAGAGGGAACGGGATCGAAGCCGACGAGAAGCTGAGCGTATTCTAACTAGAGAGGCGGAAGACCGAAAGCTCCTTGAGGAGCGTGTTCTTGCCATGATGGAGACCACAAAGTCGCTGCCCCCTCCGCCGTCGCGATCCCAGTCGTTGGATCCTCCCTCGCCCTCCTCGTCGCAAAAGGAAGCGGGCGGGTGGTGGGCTGCCGCCAAGAACAGACTGACGCCGACCAAAGACCTTACACCTGCTCAGCAGGTCATCCAAGAGGCCAAGGCTCGGGAAAAGGAGAAAAAGAATACCAAAGGCAAGGAGAAGGAATGGCCCGCCAACGCACAGGCTAAATTCACGAATCCAACTCTCACAAGTCTGGTCCCTCCCCCGCAGCGACGCCCTGTCCCGAATCCATCTTCCCCCACTTCTCCGACACCTGCACCCTCCCGTCCTCATGTCTCTAATGCCAACATGCCCCCGAACCTTACACCGTCGCCTATGCGCTATGAATCGTCCACATCCTCTCCACGGGAAAGGGAGAAAGAAGTCCCTCCACTGTATGCGCACTTTGACGAAACCACAGGGACACTGGATGTGCATGTCACGCTCCTCACTATCGCTAAACGTTTCGAAAAACTCGAAAAATGGACTGTGGGCCATGTTCGTGCACTGGAGGAGAGGATGGGAGATGTAGAAAGATGGCTCGTTGACAAGGAGAATGAGAAGGAGCAATCGCTCCATGAGTCTTCTCCCCCGAGCAAGGAGGAAGGTGGCGAAGGGTTGTCGGAGATTCGAGAAGGATTGCAGGAGCTCCAGAGCCGTGTTTCGTCTCTTGGACGTGAGATGGCGAAATTGGCGACTGCCCCTGCCAATCTTTCGCAGTCAACCCAAGCCCGGTACCCTGCGGAGATATCTGCTACGCCATTGACTCCTTCTTCTTCATTTGCCATCCCAAGCGCTTCCCCGCGCTCGGTCTCTGGGTATACTGCACGCGAATCTACCTCTCCTCCAATGGCTTCCTCTACTTCGACTACCGGCAGTACTAGACTACCCTATCCCACAGGTGATTATGCTTCTCCCCCGGATTCTAGGTTAATCTCGCAAGACGTATTCGCTACTTCTCCATCGTCGACCCAGTCTTCGAAACCGCAACCCGTTTCCGGGTTACCTGATACAGGGGGACTAGCAGGCTCCACGAGTTCGGCTTCAACTTCATACTCGAATGCGTCATTTTCATCGACTTCCTCGATATCCTCCGGCTTGCCGTCGAAAGGAAACGATCTCTCTCTTCCCAAAGCATCTCCTCGCTCTGGTGGGCGAGGCAGCGTGAGTCCGACACCGAGAAAAAGATACACGGTTGCGCTCGGGGGTTCAGTAGAGTCGGATTCTGAGTCGGGCCCCGAACTGGGCACCGCCATGTTCATGAGCTCGGAAGAAGGAGAGGACTTTGGTGGCGATACGATAGGCAAATCTGCAGCGGCGAGACTGTCCCGAAGCAAGAATATCGCCGGCAAAACGGACGCCTTCTCGACTCCATCGAAGGAGCCGAGGATGCGCGCGCAGTCGGCGTACGGGCTGTCCTCGATCCTTCAAGCGTCACCCAATACGACAGCGCTGAGTGGCAGCAGGCCTGCGCCGCTGTCGCACGGTCGCTCGCGGTCAATTGATCGGTTCGGGACGGGAAATTTCGTAGATCCGCTGGTGTTAAGGAAGCAGTCAGGCGGGGGAGGGAAGGAGACTGGAAAGACCGTTGGGAATGGGGTGGGGCAGCTGGTGGCGTTTTTCGACGGCGACCGGAAGTGAGGCGGAACGAGTGCTAATGACCACATACCTAATGAGATCTTGTATACATGTTATACCCTTGCATATATGTACCATCATCAACTCGGATGACAATGGGACTCCGGAGGTAGAGCCAGTTGGACTGGAATACGCTCATTAATTACCACACGGTCCAGAAAGTTTGAGCTGATACATCACGAAGGTCACGAAGAGCTTTGCCGCGGATTCATTTTGTGTGCCAAGATTTTTCGATTCGATTACCAATCGGAGGTGAATCAGCAACGGGTCTCAGAGCCCCGAGTGATCCATGTTTTTGAGCGCCCGAGCCCTGAACGCTTCATAGACCCCTTCGGCGCCCACCGCGCCCACGACATGGCCACAGCCAACAGCCTATTCAACTGGATCCTGTACATTCTACGAGTCCTACTACTCACACGTTCAGACGATCTTTGGTGGACCTCCTTCTCCGTCTGGCTTGTCAGACTCATCGCTTTCTCTCTCATTTTGCGCACGTACATTATCCCATGGGCGGTGGGCCGCTTATCCCGACATCTACGAGTCCGGAGCATCAGTTTGCGTTCCATTCGCGGCTTCTACGTTCGCGCCGGCGCCCAGACGTTGCGTGCAGATCGAATACGTTGGTCGTGGGGGTATGTGGAGGGCTCTCGGCGCCTGACTTTCCAAGTGGACGGCCTCACATTGGAAGTCGGCACCCCTGCGCACGGTTCCGCGGATCGCCACAGCAGAGCGCTCACCCTCGCGGACTTTGCACCCTCTCCGATGGCACACCGTCTCTGGATGCTATTTTCTAGTCTGTACTCACTCGTCGATCCATTTCTACGTCCATTGGTCCGCAACTACTTCGCGGCGTGTCTCCGGCTCCTCATTCGCTGGGTCCCCGGAATCAGCCAGGCGCTGGCGCTCGACCTTCATTCTCCCACCATAACGTTCGCAGATATGCCCGGGGCCAAAATCGTGCTCAGCACTGTCACTGTCCGCACCGTCCTCGCGTTTACACAGACCGAGAAACCTGAAGAAGCTGGGCAGCTACTGAAAGTACCGTCTCATACACGCGCATCATACAGTGTGGCCGCTTGGAGGCGACGTCTCACCCACAGCTTGCAGCGGTCGTGGGACCGTGCCTGGGGACAAACACACGGTTACGCGACAGTAGAGCTCAAGTGTCATGATATAGTGGGCTCTATGGATTCCTTTGAGGACTTCTTGGGTGAGTCAATGCTTCATCCTTCTTTTCCCTGTTCTAACCAGCCGTATAGGAGACTCTTTCAATTTCTTCACTCTTCCTGGCTCCATTGACTTCAATGCATCCCTTGGGTTCAGTCCTCGGCGAGGCTCCATCGACCCCCACAGCGTCAACGTCTCACTCGTTTTGAGTGACGCCCATGTTGAGCTCCGGGCTATGGCCGCTTTAATGGACTCGCTGAAGCGCTCAAAAAAACTGGACCATACCGAGCCAGAGCCGCTGGAGACTCCGTCCTCTCCCTACTTCCGGGATTCGCTTCATTCTCCTCTACTATCCCCTCTGCTCTCGCCCCACGCCCCTAGCATCTTCTCGTCACCCGCATCACCCGCCTCTCCGACATCGCCCCGCTCGCCATTCCTAAGCGCGTTTTCTGTAAGTCCTCATATGTTGTGTACACTTTCATGAAGGGCCTCACGTTTATATACAAGGGGTCGGTCGTACGCCGTCATATTCCAGCATGTGTCAAATTGAAGGAAAACAAAGATACGGTGATTATCCTGTCCCATTCTTCGTCTCGCCGGCACTCAATTGTACATCTCAGTCATCTTTATCCTTCTTGGCTGGTGCCAGTTTCCGCATGGCAAAAATAACCGCCACGGCGGCATCGAACCCTGATGACGATGACGAAAAGTACAAGATCGTTGTGCACGACATTCGCGCAGACGCGAATATGAGTCACCCCGACCGCAACGCTCTGCATACACGTTGGCTCGGCCGCGGTAAAAAGATTGACCAACTGGACCCTGATGGTTATGTCTTCAATTTCTCAACGGGAGAGATCGACATGGATAGGACAGCTCCCCTGAGTCAAATTCGACTGTTGGTGATCAAGTCGACCGAGTTCCAGTCACTTGCGATACAGTGGCCAAACCCATGGCTGCACACCTCTCCATTCATTGGCGGGGATCCGAACGCTCCGTTGCTTGCCATCCAAGCCAGAGTGGGAGCAATACATTTGACAGAGCGCCTCGATTGCCTGACACGGTTGTTTGCCCATCTCCCTCGGGCTGAAAGGAAGTTATCAGACCCTCCATCGTCGACGCCGTCACACGCCTCGCCCATCCCCCGCGTGTCTTTCGAGATTGAATGCGAGGCGATATGCGCGCGACTTATCGTTGGAACCAAGCCCGTCGATCCCTCAGCGCTGGAACTGCGCACCGATGGCTTTGTTGTGTCGATCATGTCGCGTTTCTCTCACCGTCCCCCTCCGCGAACGCCTCCTGTTAATGCCCCTCCGCTTACGGAATTTTTACCGCTCCATCTCCATGTACAGGGAGCCGTGGTGCTGCGGCCCGTGTTCCTTCGTGTGTGTTCGAAACGTTCCGGACCAGGGTCAACCTTCATTGAAGATTCAGTACTTCTCTCCATGGAGGCGATAGAGCTGACCGGGCACTGCAAAGCCGACGCATCTATAAATGAAGATGGCAGCATCGCACTCGTAGACTTGCCTTCCACAGTGCTCCACCTTCACTGTACGACCGATGCTCTCTGCGTAGAGCTGTGGCATCCTCTCGTCATCGACATACTCATCCGAGTACTTTCGTCTCTTCCTGCGAAGGTTGAAACTCCCTCACAGCCTGCATCCTCTTCCATCATCGACAAACTCCCGAGGGGGGTGTTCGCTACTCTATCTTTGGCCCGATGTGTGGTTTTCGTCACCGCTCCAGACATCAATCCTGATGACACCATGGATCTGTGTCGCGGGTTTGCCATTCGTTCTACTGGGCTTTCAATTCAGTACTGCTCCCTTCGCGCCAATCCGGATCGCCACTTGGAGTGGCGAACCTCCACCAGGCAAAAGCTCTATCTCCCTCCGGAAACATTATTGCCAGCGGCATTGGCTGCGTCGAGGACCAATAGTACGGCTGTTTTCATTGGAGTTGAGCTACCGGACGTTATATTTCGCAGTGCCGTTTCGACCCAATACGACGCGGATGATCCTTTGATTGCCGAACGGGATGATCCCAAGCTCAAAGCCCAGGAGTTTTTGCATTTGAAAAACTCGCAAGCGGTACTGTCACTTTCTAGCGGCACGTTCTGGCCGATTGTCAGCGTCGCCGATACCTGCGACCTGTCTTTGGTGGTACCCTACGTCCATGGAGCTCTCCAGCTTGCGCACATGTACAGCATCCTCCTTGGTGTTGCGACACTAAAGCAGTTGGTTGAAGCACGACCGTCTCGGCCCCAGAGGACTTCCCGCATTTCGTCACCTCGCGCTCAGCCCATGCTCCTCAAGTGCAGCGTAACAATCCGCACTGTACAAGTTTTTTGCGCGTTGCTAACCCAGAGCGCTGTCCTCCGGTTCGATGGGATCGCCCTGCTAGCTGCACCTAATAAACCATTGGTTGCCCGCTGGGACAAGGCAATTGCCTTGGTCAAAGTTCTCCCTACTCCATCCAAGTGCCAATTCGAATCTTCTGAGGAACATTGGGAGGAGCTCGCGTGTCTGCAGAAGTGGAGCGCGACTTTTTCCCGCGGTTCCATCCAGCTTGAAGCAGATAATGCCCGGATACGGATCCCGTACGGCTTTGTCTTAGCGGATCTAATTCTTGATATCAGTGTCATTGTCAAAGCTGTTCGGCACCTTGCGCGGATTTGCATTTTGGGACAATATTTTGCAATCCCAACGCCCGAGGCGGAGGGTCCGAAAAATGTCCCAAATCTGGTTTTGAGTATTCGGTCGCTGTGTGTTGAGGCTGCCGATGACCCGTTCGAAACCAAATTGGGGGCCATTTCGCGGACGGGATTGGATGCTGCGAAGAATCGGAAAGATCGCGAGGAGGCATTCACTGCAAAGGTCCAAAGTATCTTGACCGAAGAAGCCTACTCTTCCACCCAGAATGCAGAAACCCCTGACTATAATTTCGACGCAAAGCATTCGATCTCGATAGCGGAGGCCCGTGACCGGCTCAACGAAGTGCATTCGGTCGATTGGGGAATGAGGCTCAATCTTGCTAAACAACGCCAGGTCAAAGATGAGGAGGCTGTCCTTCGAAGACATCAAGGCGCCCATAATCCGAGAACAAGCTCAATCCCTAACCTCATTGAAGTGTCGCCCAGTCCAGCCGGTCCACCTCTGTTGCGCATTTTGCTGACAAATATCACACTGAATATCGGCCCCCCGTCGTTTCCTGTGGCGAACCTTCCTAAATTCCTGTATGAGCAAGGCAAGGGGCTCCCCATCAACACAGAGTTCTCGCTCTTGGTGCCTTTACATCTTAATTTCGGTCTCTCATCCTTGCGCGTCTCCCTGCGTGACTATCCGCTGCCCTTGGTCTACATTCCAGCGCAAACGGATAAAACACTGTTCGTTCTGGATTTTGACAGTGACGTCGTTGTTGCTGAGGAAATGGGTACCACTCTGTCGGTGGATTGGGTTGATTGCCCCGTCGTTTCTTCCGATTATGGTCTGCCAGGTGCTGCCCCCTTTTCTCTATCTGTCCCGAAGACAATAATGCCGGTGAAATCGTATGCCAATCCCGCCATCGATGTAACGGCCACCGGTGCCACGACCTTTTCCTGGGGTGTGAGCTATGGTCCTGCCACTCAGGACGTCATGAGAGTTGTCGAGACCTTGTCGACAGCGCCACGGGACTCGTCGCCTGGGATGGGCTTTTGGGATAAGGTAACTTTACTCGTGCTGTGCGCATGACGGCTCTCATTCGATCTCATTTAGATGAGACTTATTTTCCATTGGACCATCAAGGCTGATTTCGCTGGCGAAGTTCGCTTTCAAATGAAAGGTACTGTAGTTCAGTTTACATCTTTCGTTATTCACCGCAAACAGGTTTACGCGATCCGTACAACATTAATGGCGCTGGAGCAGGATTTGTTCTTGCATGGCAAGGAAATCCGAGATTGTTGATAGCCCAGAAAAACGAAGACAAGGAGCTCATCCAAGTCTTCAGTGATTCCATGGTTATTGCAATACCAGAGTGAGCGGTTCCTTGAAGTTGCGGGCCCAAACACTGTTTTCTAACTGAAAGAAAGTTTCTCCTCTCTCCTGCCCAAGTCGAAGAGAAAGCAGCGCCTACAAGGGGACGCCGGGAAGCCCAGACCATTCCACAAGATATGCGCCAATTTTCGATCCGGTGTTTGTTTTGGTATGGGCTTTGTGTTGGAAAGATCCTGCGGGCCGGAATGTTCCGCTTGCAACGGCCCAGCTTTTGATCGGAAATGCCGGCTGTATGATTTCGTACCACATTACGACGTGAAGCTGCAGAAAAAACCACGGGTCCCATTGAGGAAGGTATGTTACTAGGTCAAGTTGTTGGTAGTAAACTAAATGTCGGACGCAGAGCCCAGAGGATTCCTACAATGGTTTTCGTTCCGACTTTATCCATCTGTCTACATCCTTAACATCAGCCCTCAACGCGAAATCTGGAACACACCTGGAATCCAGCAGTCTTCATCTGACTCCACAAGCATTTACACACTTTTGGTCTTGGTGGCGCCTTTTTGAGGGCGGTGTTGGTCTCCCCATTCGCCAGGGAACTGCCTGGCCCATTCGCCCCATTTCCCCCAAATTCGGGCGACATTTGGCGACCTTGAAGTATCGTATCTCAGTAAAGAATATCTACATCATGCATGCGTACATCGATGACTCAAGGGAAAGTAAGCTCTTATTCAATTCATGTGGAAAACTGAAATTCATATGCGTGTAGCTTGGGCTGACGGGGTAACACCTTGGATAGGTGTAAAGGGTGTCATCGAAGAGTTCCAAGTCGACATGCATCAGCGGGAGGAAGAATCGATCGTCCCAGGTCTTCTTCCTAACACTACGAAACGGCTACGGCGGAAACCTTTCTATGCCGTGGAACTAGTTCTGAAGGGTCTCGACTTACGTGCCATGCTGGCAACTTTTGATGACCCTTTGAAAATACAAGTTGGCGTAAGTTCGCCTCCTCAAAGGAGTAACTACAGAACTCGCACGGACCTTCCCCCAACCCCTATTGATTCCACCTGGATCGACGAGGATGATTTCATAGAGCTTGACTGGACGCCGCCCTCCGCACCATCCCTCCACTTTCTGCCAGTGGCGACTTGTCCCCGTTTCACCTATTTTAGGCGTGCGGCACCTACGCGACCCCAAGATGACTGCAGCAAGTTCGGATTAGAGACAACGCACACTTGTTATCTTGACAAAGAACCATGTGAGTGTCTGTTGTTAATAAATTACTCGTCATTAAAAATGTGTTTACTGCAGCTGTGCTTCGAGTCCAGATTGACCTAGCCCTCGCACGAGTTGCAGAATTGAAGGAATCTATCGACCAACACAAATCTAACGAATCAAAGGTGCAATCTTTTAGCGTTTGCCCTACCCCTGATTTAACACATTCCAGGGCCATCGTAATGCTGACCTTCAAACCATGGAAAAGATGCTCCGACTTATTGAAGATTATATTACTCTCCTCCAGGAAACAGAGGCCGGGTCGCGTCCAATAGGTGACACCGACGGCCACAGTTACCATATTCCCGCAGACACACTCTCAGAAGCGGAATGGGCGGAATTCGACAACGTCTATCAGATACATTGTCCCAAAATCTTCCTGGATAGTTCCATCCGAGATGTTCGTTGTTGTTCCCACTGCAGCTGCCGATTCTCATGGTTTCTACAGATCATGATGCAATACTACTACTGTTCCAGAGCACGCAGAGGAATTGAGTACCACATGGCGACCCGGTATGGCAGCACTCCTCAGATTTTATTATGCTGCTGATCCAATGGTATTAGCGCCGTTAAATTCATTCGAGATCAAGCGGAGGATGGTAGCATCTTGGCAGGGCCAGACAAGCATCGGTCTCTGGGGCATGCGCAGGCTGCTGCTCATGCGTTACGTAAGATTCTGAGTGGTCACGAGAGGAAATCGCTCGACGAAGGGCCTGCGCATGAGGCTCCAATCGATTCGAATCCTCTCGACGGTTGGTTTGAAGGAGTTTCGCTTCAAAAGGGACATTGCTGCCTGCTTCTGAAGCCACAGATTGTGCTACGCGATGAGAGCACCTCTGGTCACACTTGTGTTGTTGCCGCTGTTCAAGCTAAACTTCAGTCGTACGCAATCATGGACGACTCTAATGTTGAGGACCCCATCAGCGGAAAAGTCATGTCGAGGTTGGTGTGCATTAAATACCTTATAACTAGTTGCTGATTACCTTGTAGAACCTTTACCACACTTTCCGGGTTACAGACATTCTCGCCTGCCTCCGCAGATTACTCGGGAGACGGCTGTGTACCTCTTGAAGTTCTGATCGACTTCAGATGCGAAAGTAACGATTTCGAACGCCTGGTTCCACAGACCGATGCGACATTCCACTATGACAAGTTCAACCGCCTACGTTTGCGAAATAATGTCACCTCCGTGGTTCGATCCGCGTCCGAGAAGCCTGGCCTGGGAAATCACAATCACCTTCACGAGCAAACTGTTCGACTCACATTCCTCGGGGGAAAAAAAGATGCTGACGCACGTTTAGGATCTCATACAAGTCAATATACCACAATTTACGGTCACAGCAAACGACCAGCATTTCCAGACCATCTCTAATATCGTTGCCAAGCTTCTTCTATTCTCCGATGCTGCTCACAAGACACGCGTGAACAAACTGGAGACTCTTTTATTTACTTACGACTTTAATGACCTAAAATCTGTCGCTACTGTTGTTACTGATCTACAAACGAGCCTCCGAGACGCCACAGAGACCGAGCTCATTGCTGACATATCACATCTAACTCCCGAGGCCGCGAAGCTGGAAATGCTCAAGCTCAAGGCTCACAAGATGGTGAGAATAAGAATAATCATCATCCACCATCCCTCTTTCTTACGCTTTCCTCTCTAGCTTCTCTCCGAGGAGCTGAGCGGGCTCTTCGAATGTATCAAACTGGCTCAGGACCAACGGGAAAATCAATCGGAACCCAAATCCGCTGTCCTGCTCCACACTTCGTCCTCTGAAATCTCTTGGAGGATGTTAGATGACCAGCGAGAGATGCTCGCCAAACTGGTGGTCCAAAACATCGATTTCTTTTGGCTCAGCCGTCAAGACAGTTCGACAGTAAACAATTTAACCGTTGGGAACCTCCAGGCGTTCGATGGCTCGCGAGATGCGCGATGGGCCGAGATCCTTTCTAAGTACGACGAACCTGCAAATCACGCCCTTCTGAAGGTGTGCACGGACCCATCGTTATTGACTGGTGTCTAATCCTTTTTTTTCAGAGAGGCTTGTTTGTCCTAGCCAACTGGTCCGTTTTGGCACCTGTTGGCGGTATCACGATCTACGAGTCTTTCGAGTTGAATTTCCACCCGATGCGTCTTCAGGTTGATGCCAAAGTCGGGCGCCGCATCATGGAATACGTGTGGCCAGCGCGGAGAAATCGGAAGCGTTTAACGGAGGAAGAAGACCGCCGCGCTGCAGACAACTACACGGAGGCCATGCCGCTGTCTCGTTCTTCCCTCGATTCTCCACGATTGGCAGCACCCAAGAAAGCTTCATTGTCGGCACCTACTCTTGCTCCTCCGATGAAGCTCAGCGCCTCCCGTTCGTTCACCGACCTACGATCGACATCACAATCACTCGTACCACCATCTACACCCCAGCTGCACCGAACACTGTCGTCTAGTGCACTTCGACAACCCACTTTGCCTGACCCTCCTCCTGCACTTACATCTTCGAAGAAGAACCGGTCCGACTCGTCGAATAAGGTTGCGCAGTTGCACAAGAAGACGGGGGACGCGGCAGAGATGAAAACTCGCTCCTCGCAGAAGAGTTTCGTCCTGGTGCGAATTTCGAGGTAAGCGTTTGCATTGCTTGCGATATATGTTCGACCCCCTGACACCGGCGCCAGTCTCAATCTGCTCCTCAGTATCATGAAAGAGGAATCCTTCGTATGCCGCGACGCACATATCCGAACGCGTGATCTCGAGTACCGAAATCAGACGTGGAGTGTGCGTATTTATATTTCGTTTGATGCTCCAGTCTAATTCGAATGGTCACAAAGTTCGAAGAGTTGGTCGATCAATTCATCCCATCCGACATGAGCTGGAAAGGGTGGCTGAAAATGGCGTTCCACCAACCCCTTGTCCCTGTGCTCCCAGTCGCGCGTGAACTCATCTCCAAGACGAAGTGGATCGCGAACAAAAGTACAGGACATGATATCGATGCTTTGGTGTCGCCTCCCAAGGTGTCGCGGGCGAGAGCGATCACTCAGGGTGCCGAGGAGGATGGTGCCGAGTCGGACAGATCCCATTCCCCACGATGGCGCAAATCGCGAAAGAGGATCGACATGCCGCCACCAGTTATCGTGCCCGGGGCAGCGTTCACAAATGAGCCCGACACAGAAGGGTCGCGTCCACCAAGCAGGAACCGGATGTTTAGTATATTTGACCGCCGGCCAAAAATGACGCCCAGCAACAGCGGGTCGACGACGTCGACGGCAAGCGACTGGAGCAAAGTAGTGTAGCATTAGTATTAGCATATATCCCTATCCCTATACCGTACTATACCGTATCATTATTTAGAATATTATATGATGGACATGCCGCGGCAAGCGCGCACATCGCAGGCTCGGACCGGCCCTCACCGCAAGATGAGCAAACACACGCACACACCACCCTGACATCGCCCACCAACACCATGCGCAGCAACCGTCCGGTGCCTCCGCAATCCCGTAGTGTATGACATCTTATCTCATCCGAGTCCGCAGAGCCTGGACAGCGGGAAGCGTGGCAACCACCAAAAACAAGTTACGACGAGAGCATGCGCCTGCTTGCCAATATCTACCCTGCACTGAGGGAGGACCAACACCGAGAGATTCTCCAGTGCGCTTTGAACATTCAGGATCCTGTGGCAGTAGAGGCCCATTTCCGAGCGTTGCTGGCGACCTCAAGATCAGGTGCGGTGTTTGGAGTGCGTTCTTAAGGCTCTTTTCCGCGACACGAAGTCAACTTGCATTCTGGTAGGCCGCGGTCCCTCCACCCGGTGCGGACATCAAATCGTTCGACTTCGACGTTCACAGAGTATTCTACCACCCGACATACCCCCCCCCCCCCACCTTCAGAATCCCGGTCCGTTCTCCTGGAATTTTTATATTGGTCAACGTGGGGGAGAGATCGACTCTATCATCCCGGACGCGCATAAACTGTACGAAATCAAGCTTTTGGATATGACAGGCAACTGGGTGGTGTGTTACCCCATGACGGTTCTGCCGGGGACGAGGGTGCGAATCTTCAGACGCGGGTCCCAGGTTCACGAGCTCGTCTTCCCTCTCAACCCATACGAGCCTTCTCGTGTTGTTCACCACCTACCAGCATGAGTGTTACGGGACGCATTATGTGCCTACCTTGACACTTCACATGCTACGAAGAATAACCCTCTAAGTCCTTGTGGTTGCGGACGATGTGGAGCTGACAGTTCTGGTTTCTGCGCGCGGATCTCCCCATACCCTCCGGAAGTCGACACAGAAGGGTCGCGTCCACCAAGCAGGAACCGGATGTTATTTGACCGCCGACCAAAAATGACGCCCAGCAACAGCGGGTCGACGACGTCGACGGCGGCAAGCGACTGGAGAAAAACAGTGTAGCATATATCCCTATTCCTATACCGTACTAGAATATTATATGATTGACATGCGACGGCCGCGACCGGAGATGTTGAGAAAAACTGTGTTCGTGAGCATCGTGACGTTACTATATACGATCGAGGTATGGCAGGGTATGGCTAGTTGTCTCCCTTGATAGCCTCCCTCGCTCTTTCCTCGTTCTGAAGGTCATGCCCTCAGTAAGAGTTAGGCGGAGCACCTACAGCTCTGTGGACCGCCAGCCCTTGGCCGCCTTGTTCGCCCCAGGCCAGTCTCCTGCTGCACCGCCCACCCCCGCTCCGCCCTTTCTCGCAAACTCCATTCGAGGCAGCAAGGTACAGAGCCATATCACAGGCTCGCTCGGTCGCGAGTCCGCTGCTGCGCGCCCGACGTCTCTAGACTCCAATGGCCGGTCGCATACACCCCTCTCGCACCACTCAGGCACTCAAACGGACGTAGTTGTTCGCGCTCGCCCGGACGGCGAGCTTGGTCTCATTGGCAGCGCCCTCAGTCTTCCTTCGTCGCACCATGACGCTGGGGAGAACGAGGTGGACCACCACTACGACGACGTCGTTGAACATCTCGACGTCATAGGTACATCCTATTCTTCAGTTTAATCTGCCCCCAAGTTTATTCAGTTGTTAGACCCACAAGTGGGAACTGTGTCTACCCTCACCAACGCTGCGAATGCTATTCTATTGTTTGTGCAATTTATTAGTTCCGATAGCCATGTGCTGACTCCCTGCAGTCCTCCGACGTCATGGTATTCCCGCAAGCCAGTGGTCACCTTATCTTCGCCGTCAAAGGTGGATGTGTCCGATCCAGAACAGCCTGATCGCCCCGGGAGAGAGTACGAAGACTCGTTAGATCGACATGTCGAAGACGTCCTCAATAAGCCTGCCAAATTCAGGCGCACCATGAAAGGCGTTTGGACTTTCCTCAAAACACGTACGCAAGCCCGAACATTCCAAGTGCAATACTAACCCACTACTGCAGCACTGGGGGTAGGTCTTTCGGACTGTTACAACTGCAGGTTTAACTTTCCAATCTAGGTTCTTGCAGGAATATATGGTTTCTGCGTCGGTTCGTACATTTTTATTTTTCGTTAGTTTCCTATATCTCATCCGGGTCTTAGTTTTTTGGGGCGCCGCCATTGTCATTTTCCTCCTTAAAATCATCAACTTCCACAACGCAAATACCCAGGGGTTCTGGATTGAAGTCAGTTCTCAAGTCGTAAACGGTTCGTGATACATCTCCGATGCCTAACCAATTCCGACCCATTTTCTTCCCAGGTCTCTTCACAGTAACTGGCGTAGGGCTTATCCCATCTCGCGTACTGGATACATACCGCAAGTCCACCCGCCTATTTAATCCCCACGCCCACCTGACACTCCACAGGGATATACTGGATTTGGCACTACAAGCGGCGGACACGGATGCTCCGTGCCAAAGCGGGCCTTCCCAAACTGTTCGATGAAGACGATCTGCCTGATCCGGCGTACGACCCGAATTACGTGCACGTGTTGACCGACAAAGAACAGAAAGATCTCCACCGGCGTTCGATTTTTTTTTCTCCGTCCCCTATGATATTCTCTGACCTTTGATCATGCAGAACAAGTCAAGTTCCAGCGACATCAGTCCTGGTATAGGGCTCATGGGACAGAAACCCATCGCGTAAGCGTCCCTTTCCTTTTACCATATGTTGGCTAACACCTGAGATGATAGGCGTTTCCGATCAAGTAAGGACCCTATGCAATATCGTGAATGTGCGATGACCCTAATCCCCTAGCACCGCCCTGTTGATTTGCTGTCTGAATGACGGCAATTCAATATTTCAAGTAAGCCTTCGGATCCGTCCAGGGTTTTTCTCATCGTCGGGCAGGTCATGCTGTGTGGAACAATGTGGGGCCTCGATCGGTAAGGCGCTCTCTCTTGCGCTGTTCTTACCTGACTGGATGTTGGCAGGTTTCAGCGCCCCGCGTGGAGCACCGGCTGCCTCATCCCCTTGAGTTTCCTGTGCGGCATTCTGTCTGCGGTCTTTATCGCTGTCGGCGGGAACCACACGAAGCGGATTGAGAAGGTCAAGGAGCGGCTGCGCGCTGCGCTCGCGATGGAACACCCGGCCACGTATGGCTCCGAGCCGGACGCGGATACGCACCGGAACGGATCCAATGGGATGAATGCAGAAAAATTGGGGGATAGTCACGGCGCTATTAAGCGGACTGCCTCAGTCGATGAGCTTTGTGCAGAGACGGCGTTGGACGAACGGATGGTCATTCCTCCTCTGAACGAAAAGGGCGCTGTAATCTAGCTGTGTAATCTAGCCAAATTATTTTAACCTACCTATATACTGCTCTCGTCTATTCCACCTTACAGTTACACCGCCTCTGTGAAGCGCTCGGCCTTCGGCGCTAAAATTCGCTTACATAATCAATTCACGGCTTCAAAAGAGGATCCATAAAGACATAATAATTGCGCCAACGATGTAGTACAAATGTTGCGAATAAAAAACATGCTGGGAGCCGCCTGAAAATGACCACCATCCACGTTCAATCTAACCTTACTCGGGCGTTGATTCCGGATCCAAAGCCATCTTTTTGAGGCGCGGTGTGCCATCACCCTCACCACTTACTGAACTCTCCGTATCGTCAACCTTACGTTTGGTCCCGACGAGCTTAGACTCTGGGGACGGAGAGAGCGACACTGATCGTAATGCCTCCGATATCTTTAAACCCGACGGCGGCGTCACCACCCGCGCCGTCCCAGTAGCCGACTCTGGTGTACCCGAATGGCTTCGCAGATGAGCCAGTTCACTTCGTAATCGCACGGCGAGTCCGTTCGCGGCGTCGGCATGACAAGTGGCGTGGTAGACCTACAGAATAAGTAAGTCAAAGTCTAAACACGAATATAAGATGAGTTTTAACGTACTCTTTCGTCCTTTAACACGGCGTTCCTCCATACCCAGTCCTCGTCGTCCTCGAGAAATTCAGACTTAAAGGGCTCCTTACATATAGGACACGACACGGGCTTGGCCTCCTCTCCGGGAGGGACGACGACATATTGAGCTCGCAGGTCAGCGTCACGCTTGGCCACCTCAGCGGCGGCCGCAGCCTTAGCATTCATAGGTCGAGCACCATCTTCTCGGCCCTTGCCTTTAACGTCAAGAGACAGATCATGCACCCAGTCCTGCGGGAAGAGAAAATTAGTTGGCAACGGGGAAACTCAAACAAAGTAGCAACGCACTTCCACGCCGACGAACCAGCTCCGGCTGTGTCCTCGTCCGATGTTCTGGTTAGCCTTACGGTTCTGCTTGAAGTGCATATCCAGATGGTCTTCCATTCGTTTCTTCCCAAACGCGGTATCTGGGAACCGGATGCCACATTGCTTGCATTGGGCGGCGAGGCGGTCGTAAAGGAATTCGACGACGTCGGGCCGTTTTCTGACACAAAGTTTAGCTGCGGGGGCGCACCGACACAAAATATTCCGCACCTTGTTATGTCGGTGCTCGTCAGCTTGACGTCCTGCATGAGGATCGCGTCCCTGTAACTACGTGATGACTCCCTCTCTAGATCAGGAGGCTCAGGTTTAGACGAGTCTTCGTGGGTCGTAGCACCGGCACCCAATGGCGTCCCGCTTTCTGATACTATCCCAGCCTTCTTAAGTGTCGACAACAGATTAAGAATGCTGTTCTGTGCAGATAAGCCAGAACCCGACGGAATCACAGAGGGTGGAGTCTCTGTTTTCACGTTATCGTACGTAGGGAAAGGATACATAGGAGGAGCTGCGGGAGGGAAGGACGGATACGACGGCTGTGCTGGCCACGGTACGGGAGCAGCTACAGGTGCAGGAGGAGCGGGGGCAGGGGCAGGAGCCGGAGCAGCGGATCGCACAAGGCTCCGTAGCTGAGTCAGGATTTGCTGCAGTTCTTCTTGCGATACACCGGCTTCAACGAGTTTTCGTAGCTAGGAAGGATGGTGAGCGGCAGTTCCTGGGAAAAGATGCGGTCACATACCTGATGCAGAATGTTGATATGGTTCTGCGACGTTGTGTCATATGGATTAGATTGTACTGCGCGCTCCTTTTGGTTGAGAGTGAATTCCAGTTCCGTGAGTACCTGAGTCTTTGTTATTTGCCCAGATCCAGAGTAGAAGCTGTTAGTCTGAACGGGGCAATCAGTGACGCAGAACCGGGGAAAAAGGCATACGACGTACGTTGGTTGAGGATGCACCGTCACCCCAGACACCACGTTCGATGGCGATTTGGGCGGCCACACCAAAGAGTTCCTTGTTGGCCGGGGAGCCGGATCTCCATGTTATGAGCATCTCTTCCATTTTGCTGCGGGTGGCCTCGTCCACTTGGGTGTAGGTTTCGAGGAACAAGGGGACAACGAAGGCAGCAAAGTGACGAGCGTACGGTTCGAAGACGTTCTTGGAGATTGCGTCCAAGAGATAGAAGGCAGGGAGCTTCATCCACTGGGGAACCTGGGGCGGGAAGATTGGAACCTGTGCAGGTTCCACATGAGAGCCTTGACTCACCCGCCTGATGTGGGCCTCGAGACACTGGGCGACGATGTCAGCGAACCTCGAGAACTCTTGTGCGATCATCGAGAGGTTCTGGATGATGGGTCTTGAGTTGACCTTGAGTTCAGCGAGCTGGTTGGAGTAGTCCCTGCGGAAGGTAACTGGATCAGGGTGGTACACGGGCGGGGCCGGTGGCTGCTGCTGATGATAGTAGGGATAAGGAGAAAAAGCGGGTTGCTGGGGAAAAGGCGGGGGACCATATTGCTGGTGGGAGTACATGTTGGCAAGATCTCACAGAACGAGCTGCTCTTTTCAACACGACGAGCTACAATAGCTACTGCTAATGACGGGAGAGAGGAAGAGCTGGCGACGGACGTCAACCAAAGTCACACCATAAACAAACAATGGCCTTAGTCAGGTGCGGACGGAGAAACCCGAGTCGTCGTCTCTTTTCCTCTGGAAAATTGGAGAACGGAGAGTAGTTAGCAGCAGATCTCTTGAACGGACACAATAATTCTCTGGACTCTAGCCTTTCTTTTTTTTTTTGCAGCTGAGATAGATTCCCAATATTCAAGTTCCGCATTCACGTCAAAATTCCCATCACCGTGAACTACTAACACACGTACATAACCTCTTTTTTTCCCCCCTTCACAGCTTCCTTTGCCCGCCCACGGTACGTATCGTCGCTCTCCTCGCGTCCTGTCCATCCTCGCGTGCTTGCGGTCCGTCTGCGCTCTCCAACGAACCCGATTTTGCACGGAGAAAGCAGCAGGAGCGATGGATGCGGACTCGACAATGTGGATGTACTTTGGCTCAACTTTTCTCAGATGCGCGACGTCCTCAAGACCGAAGAGCTGGACATTCCCGAGGGCATCACGGTGTCGATCAAGTCGCGCCTCATCACCGTCACCGGGCCCCGCGGCACCCTTTCCAAGAATGTCCGCCACGTTAACATGGACATCCGTCTGCACAAGGGCAAGACCGACAAGGTCACCCTCGCCGTATGGCAGGGCGGCCGCAAGCACGTCGCCTGCCTGCGCACAATCAAGAGCCTGATCAGCAACATGATCACTGGTGTCACGAAGGTCCGCATCCGCCTCGCGCGCCTGCGCCTCCCACTCAACCCACACAGGGCTTCCAATACAAAATGCGTGCTGTATACGCCCATTTCCCCATCAACTGCATCATCCAGGAAGAGGGTCGCCAGGTGGAGATCCGTAATTTCTTGGGTGAAAAGGTGCGTGGCTTCCGGTCTATTCCTCTTCCCAACTGACTTTCCCCCCCCAAAGACCGTACGGCACGTCAGCATGCTGCAGGGTGTCACCGTCGCAGAGTCGACGGCCCAAAAAGACGAGCTGATCCTGGAGGGTAACGACATTGACATGGTTTCTCAATCAGGTCGGTGTCGTTCTATTATGTGGCCCCTCATAATCTCATGTATGCTGCAGCTGCGTCGATCCAGGGTGTCTGCCTTGTCCGCAACAAGGATATCCGGAAATTCCTGGACGGGATCTACGTGTCGGGCAAGGGCACCATTGTACAGGACGCCTGATCTCTTCGTAAAAACCATGTCGCACGTTGTTTTATGATTATGGCTCAAGCACCCTCGCGCGTGAATCAAACAAACGGCCCCATTAATATTGTGCTGCATTACGGAACAAATGGTATCATTGTCCCGACCCTCTTTCTATACTGAACATAGTCGTCTCCGAAAAACTTGATCAAGGCCCTCTCCTCGACTGAATACAGACCACGTCAGTCAAGTCCGGAAGTAGGCGGAGGGAGAGACATCACCTCTTGTCCGATTATAAAAGAATCGCCACATAATACACGCGTAAAGAACAAAGGAGACGGGGTTTTGCAATGCAATCTGGGTGCCGAGTGCCCAGTAGAAGAATCCGGTGTAGGAGGGATGCCGGAGCCACCTTGTGTATGCAACTCAGCACGGATTCGAAAGAACGCGGACTAGCTTACGCGTATATACCATCCGTGACGAGCTTGTGTGAGTCGCGCTTCTGAAGCGCGACGGCATGCGAAAAGTTGGTCGACGCTTTGATCATGGCGCCGGAGCGCAGGGCCTGGCCGACGACCACCATCGCCATGCCTGCGTACACAGTGAGGCGTCGCTCGCGTCGCATCGAAGCAAAGCTACTAACCGATAAACGAGGCGAACGGGTGAGACTTGAGCGCGGGCTTGAAGTATAGCGTCAGCAGGTACTCCGTCACAGCCGTGCCGTGCGCAATGTGATACGTGGATCCATTCTCGAGCAAGAACGCTGTGCTCCGGTCGGCGCAGGAAATTTTACGCAGTGGGGAAGCTCACAATCGACGCTGCATTTTTCAAAGTTCCAGCCTGCGGTGACGGCGTACTCGCCCCAGTGAAAGGCAGACCAGGCGGCGAAGAAGAAGCCGAGCTGGTAGGTGGCCCACCAGCAGCGCTCGAAGCCGCCCAGGGCAAAGGTAAGCGCTCCCAAGGCAAAGACGCCGCCGAGGAGGAATGAGATGAGGGACGCGGCGAGGGGGGTGTTGGGGATTCTGCCGGTGTACTTTGGCGGGGGAGGGGTCTGGAGGGGGTGGCGGGGAAAGGGCTCTTGAGGGTCGGCCATTGTGATTGTGAGGCTATGGCATTGGCCGCTGCCCTTTTGTACTAGAAACAATAATTAGAGCGCCTGTTTGACGCTGTTTTCTCGATCTCCCTCTTGTCCTATGCAGAATTGGTGGACGCGTCTGCCATGTCTCACATTCCGCCGCGGCCTCGCGTCCGCCGCCCATGACCCTGCAAAGATTCGCAATATGGCCCTTGTGGCTCATATTGGTTCGTGCTCTGTTGCTTAACGCGTCCCTCGTTCTGAACGCGTTCAGACTCCGGAAAGACCACGTTGACCGAGTCCATCCTCCTCACGTCCGCGTATCTGTCCTCCTCCGGCTCCGTCGACACGGGCAGCACGACCACCGACTTTCTCCCCGCGGAGCGCGAGCGCGGAATCACAATCCAGTCTGCCAGCATCCCCGTGAAATGGAAGGACTGGCTCTTCAACCTCGTCGACACCCCTGGCCACGCGGATTTTGGCATGGAGGTCGAAAGCGCGAGTCGTGTAGTCGACGGCGCAGTCGTCCTCATTGACTCTGTCGAGGGCGTCGAGGCCCAAACCAAAGGTGTTTGGAGGCAATTAGATAGGTGCGTCGTTTAGGTGAGATCCGTCAATTAGACCGTCTCCAAACTCTGACTTGGCCGGCCAGGTACGACGTTCGTACGCGGATAATGTTTCTCAATAAACTCGACCGCCCCGGCGCGTCGTTCGGCACCTCGCTGTCCTCCTTGCTGTCCCATCGGCTCCATCCCCACCCAATGGCTCTGACTCTCCCCATCGCGTCTTTTGACCCCCAAGACTATTCGCGCGCCGAGCCGGGAATCCAGGGCCTCGTCGATCTCGTCAACTGGGAGGTGTGGAAGTGGGATTCAGACGGCGAGCGTTCGCGCCATCCTCTACCCGAGGACCCCGAGGACATGGGTGGCTTGGATTTTATCCCGCCGTCCCACCCTATTATTCCGCATCTGGCACCGGCACGCACCCAGCTCCTGGACAACATGTCGATGTTTTCAGAGGAACTCATGGAATCTCTCTTGAGTCTACCGCCGGGCCCAAAATCGTATCTAGCATTCAAAAACTCGGTACTGATGGGTCATCTCCGTCAAGCAACGCTGCGCAATGAAATACTGCCTGTGCTGTGTGGCTCAGCGATGAAAAATATCGGGACGGACTTGGTTATGGATTACGTCGGCGCCCTCCTCGCGAGCCCTTTAGATTTAGAGCACGATCCGAAAAGGGACAAGGCGCCGTTGAAACTCTTGGCTTGGAAGGTGACTTGGGATAAACGGCTCGGGTGGATGACTTTTGTCAGGGTCTACTCGGGTAATCACGAATTTTACCCTCAGACCATTCTTCTCACAGTTGGCGTCAGGCAAAGTCAGTCGGAAAAGCACTCTGCTCAACGTCACGCGCGGTCAGAAAGAGCGCATCTCCAAGCTCCTTCTTCTGTATGCCTCTCAGACAGAGGAGGTCGAAGAGCTGCCCTTCGGTTCTGTGGGCGTCCTTCTGGGTCTGAGGTACACAAGAACCGGCGACACTCTCGAGTCTGCCGGTGCCCCCGCAGCATCCCACTCATCTCTGCGCGAAATCGTCGCACCACCCGCGGTCATCGCTGTGTCCGTCATTCCAAAATCCCACGCCGATCTCCAGCCCGTGCAAGATGCTCTCGAATCCCTCTCTCGCACAGACCCCTCCGTCCGTATCGACATGCACGAAGGTCAGATTTTGGCGCACGGGCTCGGCGCGCTCCACCTTGAAATCGTCGAGGGCCGGTTACGGGACGAGTGGGACGTCCAGTTTGAGTTTGGCAAGCGGCGTGTCAGCTTCCGCGAAAGCCTCGGCCCCGCGCCTCCCTCGGCAGCGTCGAAAATATGGAAATCAGACGCGTCTGGCACCGCGGTCACCGTTTCGATCTCTCTCGCGTTGCGTCCGCTGCGCGACGACGAACCAGGGGACCCCAACTGGGATGGAAACGTCGTGGTCGGCGAAGCGGGGGACCTCTTTGATTACCCCAACTCGTTTGCAGTGACACCCAACGCCCTCGTCGCGCGGGGGCTCGCGAGCGCGCTGTCGAATTCGCCGCACACATCGCTCGCAATGTCGCACATCCACGTTCAAGTGCAGCAGGTCGACATTCCGGCCTCGGCACCGCAGAGTATCCTCACCGGCGCAGCGGCCGTCATCCTGCGCAACCACATTCGCGATGCCGGAATGGGCCCCGTACTGGAACCGTTTGTCTCGCTCAAGGTTTCTGTGAACGAGGACAGTCTCGGCAAGGCGGTGAAGGATCTGACGGAGCATGGGGCGGAGGTCCTTGATCTCGGGACTGGCTCGATGGTGGGTGCTGATGGTACAGAAGAAGTTGGCGGGTATCCAGAGGAGGGCAACTATATCCCCCCGTCGTGGCTGTCCCCTTCCGGCGACAACTCCCTCAAGAATTCGGCTTCATCTCCTCGTCAGAAGCGCACCATAAACGCGGTCGCACCGCTGAGCCAGATGCTCGACTATTCGAATCGCCTGCGCGCCCTCTCAGGCGGGCACGGCCTATTCGAAATGGCAAATGCAGGCTTTAGACAGGTCTCGTCCGCGCGGCGGCTTGAGATTCTGAAGGAGATCGGACGAGCGTGATTTAAAAGTATTATATATATTGCATCTGTATTACAAGAACTAGGAGATGAGCTCCCTAACGTCGTCGGCGTCCCCGAAGAATACCGCCCCGTCCATGTCGTCGTCGTCGTCCGCTGCCCCAGCGGGGAGGTGGTCATAACCGTTCATTGCCTGGCTAAATGCCATCATGCCCCCGTTATCCGAATCCTCGTCGTCAACATCGTCGTCAAACAGCGGGACGGGAGGCAGTGTTCTCTGGCGCGCAGGTTCCGGAATCTCGCTCTGCTCTCTATCTTCGTCGTCGGGTAAAAAGAGTGGAGTCCTGGCTCTGAGACTAGCGACAGAGGGAGCCGGCGTCGCCGGGGCTGCGCTTGCGCCTCTGGGAGCGAAGAAAGCCACCGATGCGGACGTCGCGCGGGAAGCAGACCGCAGCGGGGGCCATGGCTCTACGACGATGCACAGACAATGACCGTAGATACTAGTACGGGCCCCTGCTGTTTCTCAACGGAGCCGCGCAGGAATATACCAACCTACCTGAAATCTTGGTATTTGAGATTTAGCACTGGTTTTGGCTTCTCTTCGTCGATTTCAATGTCGATGTCAATTGGGGCGGCCGCGCCGCCCAAGTCTGATTCGCCGGGAGTCTGGGATAATCTAGGCTCAGTAGTCTCATCTTTGACCTGTATAGGCTCTGGATCATTCTGGCGATTTTATGAGTACCGTTTAGCCCGCTCAAGTTCGAGTTAATTACCTGAGGTTCGTCTTCCATCTCAACATCAGAATCTCCATAAGCTTGCTGGTAACTACCGGCCACGATTTTCTTGTTCCGCTGTGATCTGCGCAAATTCAAAACTTCGTCAGCAGGCACTTCCGCTTCCTCGTCCGCGCTGGATATGGCCGCGTCGCTTTCATCCCCTTCGCGGGCCTTTCCTTTCCCCTTTGTCTTGCGTCGCTTATTCGACGACTTGGGTGAATCGATCTTGCGCCCCTTCCGCTTCGATCCTTGAGCCTTGGGCGGAGGCGGCATATCGGGCTTCCTTTGCGGAGGTGCGGCAGAAAAATGTCTAGTCTGAGATATAACAAATGAGCTGCCGCGGCCGGGCATCATTCAACGGCATACGGACCTTGATTAGGACGGAGTGAGGCTCCGTCTTGCGAATAAAATAACAGAACTGGTATGAGTCTCACGCGACCTTTGAACGGGTGCAAAATCGAGTTGAACCGCTGAGGCTGACCTCCTCTGTGGGTATCGACGGTAGCCTTCTTATTGGCTGCCGATGGGGTGCTGCTAAGGGCATCTGCCTCCGCTTTCAACTTTGGCAGAATCCTGGGTTGTACGAGGCACCGTTATAGCACAACAGATTTCAGAAAGAAGAAACCGCACTTTGGCTGCAGATCGGCCAAGACGTGCTGCAATATGTTATCCGTCATCCAGCTCACATGGTGAGTATCGAGGTACAACTGCGAGAGGGTGAATAACGGTGTCAGGAGTATTGGAAGAAAGAGGATCACATAGAGAGGGAGAACATTCTTCTCCGAAATGCGTAGGTAGTATGGATTGCGAGTGCGGAATGGCATTCACGCTGCGTAGCGGTGGCAAGTGGTGGTAGAATACACGGTGTTCAATCAATGTCATGATCGCGGTACCGCGACGCGTGTGGTTGTGTTGATATTTTGATCCGATGCGCCGCCTCGCGCCGGACAAGAAATCTAACCCATAATTTATAAAGTTGACTTCAAAAATTTACATTTACACGGTTAACGATAATGTTACAGACTTCGTGTATTTCGGAAACTCAGTCTTCGTCGATGGAGACATCTGGACCAGAAATGATCGCCTTTATAACACCCTTTCCGTCCTCGCTCTTCCCAGCACGGGTCGCGTTGAACGCGGTAATGGCTTGATCGAACGGAAACCTACGTATTCTCAGCATGTGTTTTATTTTAAAAAAAGACTGGAAGAGTAACCGATGTGTGACAAGTGGCTTGAGGTTGATCTTGCCTTGTGCGACGAGCGCAATAGCAAGAGGGTAGTCTCCAGGCTGGAAAGTAACGTGAAGCTATCAAGCAGAGAAAGGTTTTAAAAGAGGACGCACTCCGTATCGGAACGAGCCCTTGTAGACGAGCTCTTTCGTCATGAGCTTATGGATGCGTTCAGAAGTTTGCTTTAAATTCAAGTGGGTTATAACAAACCTGGGAGAGATTGACCGTCACATTCGGATTTCCCATTCCCACCTAAGGTTGAATAACTATTCGCATTCTTCCGGAAAACCTGAGCATACGAGCCTGAACAAAAGTGCCTCCAGATTTTACAATCTGGAATGCCGTTTGAATTGAGACTTCAGCCCCGCTTGCATCGATGACCAAGTCAATGGCCTTGGTGCCTCGATCTTCAATGCCAAGTTGCTGTTTCATGGCGTCGCCATTTCGCTTGCTGTAGTCGATTTTGCTTTCTCCCTCGATGGGCGGAATGGGCATATAAGTGGCCGTCGCCGCGTATTCCTTCGCAAACTCGAGACGAGCTGGGACAATGTCCACAGCGATAATGCGCGTGGCTCCAAGGGCTTTGGCGACAGCCATACATAGGAGGCCGACAGGACCGCAACCGAAAATGGCGATGGACTGATTAGCGCGGAATCCGCCGAGATTCGAGACGGAATGGATTCCGACCGCGAGAGGTTCCATCTATGATAGAGTCAGCACGGCGCGTCAGAGTGTCCGAAGCAAGGCATAGACCATGGCGCCATCCTCAAGGGAAACTCCGTCCGGGAGAGGGTAAGCGAGGTCCGCTGGAACACGGTAGAACCGCCCCAAAGTTCCGTCGTACGGAGGAGTAGCGGCGAAAACGATGTCAGGGCAGAGCTAGAGTTTGTTTAGGTTATATTGGGTCAGATAAGAAAGCACCGACATTGTAGCGACCTGATTTGCAGGCATCACAGGCACCTGGGGGGGGTTGTAAGAGGCTGCGGGATCAATATTCTGACTGGGACTTACGACAAGTAGCTCCGGGCTCTACTGCAACACGGTCGCCGACTTTGAGGTGCTTGACGTTGGGACCCACTGGCATTCCGTAAGGCTAAAAAACGAAAGTTGACGAAGGAAAGCGCACCTTTGGACACGATGCCCGCCGATTCATGGCCAAGGACCTGACGTTATGAGGACATATTCTCCGACGAGAGCGAATAACCTGTACCATAGGATTGTTCACGATAAAATCGCCGATTCTTCCGTGCACCAGGTAGTGTACCTTGCGAGTGTACATTGGCGAGATTTAAAATTGCTGTATGGATTGCCTTACATCCGAGCCGCATATTCCTTGCAGCTGCCGTGAGAATATGCACACAATGGCGAGCAGCAGCAGCACCTGTTTTCTTGACTTGAACGAGAATCTGATCGCCTGCGATTTCGGGGATCGGGCGTTGCTCGTACACGACATCGTCGATGGCTAAATGCGGGTTAGAGCGAGCACAGCAGAAAGACCAGGCGCACCCTTGAGCACAAAGGATGGGTTGTCCGACATGGTGGGAGGCAAGAGCCAAGTTCAAGAATGGCCAAAGGATGGCCCGGTTGACCGTTCGGGCCGGGTAGCTGGATTCCCCGACATGTTCCCGTCCTGGCGCCAGGACGCGTCTTTGCGCGTTCGACACGGTGCTCGACGTGTTTTGCTCGCTGACCGTGAATTCGATCGAGCCGGCACAACAGGAGGCTGACATACTATAAATACAGCGTCTCAAACCTCCTGTCTGCACTTCTTTCTTCTTGACTCCCATCTTCAACCTTCGCCCTCAACGAGTTGATCTCTACACTTCTATTTCTACGCACCCTCTCATTGCCTTCTTCACTTCACTATGGTCCCTTCAGACATTCTTCCAAACTTTCTCGGCGACACCGTGGACGGCGGCCGCTTGCAGCTCATCGAACGCCTAGGTAGCGGCGCATATGGTATGGTCTACAAGGCGCTCGACAGGACGTCTCCCGCCGACCGCCCAGTTTACTTCGCCGTCAAGTGTATCAAGAAGTACCCTGTCGGGACGAGGGAAGCCGTTTTCCAAGCTCGCGAACTCAAGCTGCACAAGATGGTTTGCGGCATTCTCTTCTTCAAGCCCCCCTCGACTTAACACCGTCTCCTAGGTCTCCAGTCATCCTAACGTCCTGACTATACACAGACACTTTTCTGAAGGAAAGCACATATTCATCGTGCTCGATTTCTGCGCTGGAGGAGACCTGTTTGTCGCAATCACAGAAAAGCACCGCTTCCGCCGCAACACTGTACTACTCCGGCAAGCGTTTATCCAGCTTCTCGATGCGGTACAACATTGTCACAACAACAACGTCTTCCACCGCGATCTCAAGCCTGAGAATATTCTGTACGACAACCACGGAGGCAACATCTGGTTAGCAGATTTCGGTCTCTCTACGCAGAGCGGTATGTGCAGCGATCATGGACTTGGGAGCCCGTATTACATGAGTCCAGGTTGGTCTTTCCTACTGCTCTGTCGTAGTCAACCACTAACCCTACTCCAGAGGCGCATAACGCAGAGTACACACATGGCGGCTACTCTACTCGCCACTGCGACATATGGGCTCTTGGGGTTATACTGACAAACATGATCTGTGGTCGCCATCCCTGGAAGACAGCCGAGCCTACAGACGAATGCTTCGCAGCGTTCTTGACCGACAACGACTTCCTCCTTAGAGCCTTGCCGATCTCCAAAGGCGTCAACACCATTCTCAAGCGATGTTTCAGGCTCCATCCCCCGGCTCGTCCATCCATCTCCCAGATCCGCGAGGAGGTTCTCAAGCTTGATACATTCTTTTTGTCCGACACGGAACTCGCGGCAGCCTCGTCTAGCCAACGCGCCATTGCACAATACTACGCCGACCCCACACCCGAAGGCGAACTTAGCTCTGGTTCAGACCGTGAAGGCACCCTTTGTGACGATCCCAACGCCAGTGCATCCAGAGTGTCATCGATTGATCCCGAAGAGGTTTATATCTACCCCGTGCCTCCGTTCGACTCGCCCCGACTACTAGCACCTCCAGGCGAAGCCCGATTCCCTGGCGACTCTTTCTCCGTCAGTGCAAGCGACGTGTCGTCCGACTCTGGTGTTGACAGCAACGGTCCCATTACGCCTGCTACGCATCCAGTGGACCCCATCGACATCGTGGAGGTGCCCGACCTCCCTGAGGACCAGAACATCAACGAGTCGGCGGCGTTTCCCTCGCCCGACCGCGTGCAAGCCCCCTCCCAAGCCACATACATCTCCGTTCCAGATGGGTCTGAGATCGCCAAACCCCGTAGTCTCTTCAAGAGGGCCATGAAACGTATCAGGGCCATGGGGATTTGATTCTTTTTCTTCCTTTTTTCTACGACGAGGGATATTACTTTGTAGCTAGTTTTGTATTGTTTATCTTTGAAATGGACTTTGAAGCGGGGATCATTGATTTGTTAAGCGGTTGCCGTAAAAAACAAGCGCACACCACATATAAAAGAAGGAACTCGTACCATCATTTCATCCTTTTCTTTTCTCTTCATCCTCTAAAATGGTCGCTTCGAGTGTTTTGGGTTTCCCGAGAATCGGTATGCTTTTCTTCGATCTTAGGCATCGCGCAGGCACTCATACTTCCCAGGTGCCAACCGTGAGGTCAAAAAGGCCGTCGAAGCCTACTGGGCGGGCAAAATCTCCGCCGAGGACCTTACCAAGGCTGCTGCCGACGTTAAGAAGACCAGCTGGACCAGCATCAAGGCCCGTGGCGTCGACTTTGTCCCCAGGTAGGGATCTACTTCATCGATCTAGTTGATACTTACCGATCTGCATGCGATCTTTAGTGGTGAATTCTCGCTCTATGACCACGTCCTCGACCACTCTGCTGCCTTCAACGTCATCCCCAAGCGTTATGTTGGCCAGGGTTTGTCTCCCATCGATGTCTATTTTGCGATGGGCCGTGGCCGTCAAGCCGACGGTGTTGACGTCCCCGCTTCTGAGATGAAGAAATGGTTAGTTATGTTCAACCAGCCTCTTTGACCTCCAATTGATATACGATCAGGTTCGATTCTAACTACCACTTTGTTGTGCCTGAAGTCTCCGAAGAGACCGAGTTCAAGTTGAACTTCAACAAGGCCGTTGAGGAATTCCAGGAGGCCAAGGCCGCCGGCGTTGCCACCCGCCCCGTTGTCTTGGGCCCCGTCTCTTTCCTTATCCTCAGCAAGGCGTCCAAGGAGGCCTCCGCCGGCTTCCAGCCCATTTCGCTTCTTCCCAAGCTCATTCCCGTCTACAAGACCCTCTTGGCTGACCTTAAGGCTGCCGGTGCCGAATGGGTGCAGATTGACGAGCCTATCCTCGTCCTTGACAGCGCCGTCGCACTCGAGAAGCAGTACACCACCGCTTACGAGGCACTTGCCCCCATCGCCCCCAAGATCATGCTAACCACCTACTTCTCCCGTCTCGACTCGAACATCACCTACGTCGCCAAGCTCCCCGTTGCCGGCCTGCACATCGACCTTGACCGTGCTCCCGGTCAGCTTGACGAGGTCCTCGCTGCTGTTAAGCCCACCAACATCGTCCTTTCCCTCGGTGTCGTCTCCGGGCGTAACATCTGGAAGACCGACTTCGCCGCGGCTATCAAGCTCGGACAGAAGGCAGTCGACACCCTCGGTGCGGAGCGCGTCATCATCGCCACCTCGTCGTCTCTCCTCCACACCCCCGTCACTCTCGCTTCGGAGAAGAAGCTCACCGCTGAGCAGAAGGATTGGTTCTCTTTCGCCCTGGAGAAGGCTTCTGAGGTCGCAACCATCGCTGCTGCGCTCTCCGGCTCGCAGGATGCTGCTATCACCGCTGCCCTTGAGGAGAACAAGGTTTCCATTGCGAAGCGTCGTGAATTCGAGAGCACTTCGGATGACACCGTCCGCAAGCGCGTTGCTGCTATCACCCCTGACCAGCTTGAGCGCAAGAGCCCCTTCGCAGTTCGCAAGGAAGTTCAGGCCAAGCACCTCAACCTGCCCAAGTTCCCCACGACCACCATCGGCTCTTTCCCTGTAAGAACGACCCTTTGCGTATCTTTCACTTTCTAACCTTTTGTTATCAGCAAACCAAGGAGATCCGTCAAGCTCGTGCAAAGCTTGGCAAGGGCGAGATCACTGCCGACCAGTACGACGACTTCATCAAGAAGGAGATCGAGACCGTTGTCCGTTTCCAGGAGAAGATCGGCCTTGACCTCCTCGTTCACGGTGAACCGGAGCGTAACGACATGGTCCAATACTTCGGCGAGCAGCTCTCTGGATTCGTTTTCACGCAGAACGCGTGGGTGCAGAGCTACGGTTCTCGGTGAGTTTAATGTTGGCTGCCACTGCCCTCATGCTCATCGTCACCCTGGTCAGTTATGTCCGCCCCCCCATCATTGTCTCCGATGTTAGCCGTCCGGGAGCTATGACCGTCCGCTGGAGCAGCTACGCCCAGAGCATCACGAAGAAGCCCATGAAGGGAATGCTTACAGGCCCCGTCACTATTCTCAACTGGTCTTTCCCTCGTGCTGACGTCAGCCGTGAACTGCAATCCAAGCAGCTCGCTCTCGCCCTCCGTGACGAGGTCGTTGACCTTGAGAAGGCGGGCATCAACGCCATCCAGGTCGACGAGCCTGCTATCCGTGAAGGTGTAAGTCTTGCTTCGTTCTTATCCTGGTCTGGTTATTGATCGGCCGCAGTTGCCTCTTCGTCGCTCGGATTGGGATGCCTACCTCAAATGGGCTGTCGACTCTTTCAAGCTATCCACTGCTGGTGTAACCGACCAACTGCAGACCCACTCTCACTTCTGCTACTCCGACTTCGACGACATCTTCCCTTCCATCCAGCGTCTCGATGCTGATGTCATTTCCATCGAAGCGTCCAAGAGTGACATGAAGCTCTTGAACACCTTCAAGCACTACGGTTACTCCAACCAGATCGGCCCTGGCGTCTACGACATCCACTCTCCCCGTGTCCCTGGGGACCAGGAGATCAAGGACCGCCTCAAGTCCATGCTCGCCATCCTCCCCGACTCCCTCCTCTTTGTCAACCCTGTAAGTCTTATCCTGTGTGAGGTATCTAGCAGTTGCTAACAGCGCCCCAGGACTGTGGTCTCAAGACCCGTGGATGGAAGGAGACTGAGGGTTCGTTGCTCCGTCTTAACTGCAACGTCGTTTATTAACTGTTTTTACCTTCAGCTTCTCTCGTGAACCTCGTCACTGCTGCTCAATGGGCCCGCCAGACCTACGCTTAATTTACCTCTCCTTGCCGCTTCAACAGCGCTCGCGTACAGGTTTAACTTAAACATGCATGGCATGCTCGGAGAGAGAGGCCGTGTGTTTGACCGTTGGGTAGTTGTTGCATTCTCCTTTGGCGCGACGCCGGGGAACAAAGAGAAGCGCGGATACCTTCTGCGCCGCGTCTCGGGAGGTGTTTTTCGATTGTAAACTAGCTTGGTGTAGCGTATTAGTGATTTCAACAATCGATGTACAAGAACAATATTCAAGGAGGAGCCCCTACCATTTTGAGTTTGTCGCCGGTCGTCAGTCCGGCCCGCCGAAACCAGAATCACTCCTTCCCAATTTGAGCATTCTCATTTCTTCCTTTGTCTAGAACTTGCGCGTACCACTTATGGCTAGCTTCGGCGGCTACAGCTACAGCGATGGTCCCACATCGTCCTCCGCGGCGTACACGAGTGATTGCCTTTCTACTTCCCATGCATTTCCCGTTCTTGACGGCTCCGGTGTGCACCAGATGCTATGGTACACCTGAACAACACTACTCTGCAGCAGATCGATCAACTGGTTCAGGATGTGGAGATGCAGGTGGCGTTTGTCTAGTCCGACCACCCAACACCAGCGCGCTGATATCCTTTTCGCTACACAAGCCGCCTATCGTCGAGAGCAACACTATGTGCCTCGTTGTCGACACCAATATATTGCATGACCCTATCTACGTTCAAGAACGACTATTTGACGCGTCCTTGCAGGCTTTCGTACCTCAAATTACTGCAGCAATTCGTACGCGACGTCGAATTGGCGAAGCTCTCTATACTAGTTATAATTCCTGGCGCAGTCCTAAACGAACTCGACGGGTACGTGTTTGCTCGGCCTCCTCTTCCCCCCCGATCAACGCGGTTGCCCTGCAGGCTGAAGAAAAGCGATCGGAAGGGGTGGTTTGCGCGGCGAGCGTCCGAATGGATGTTAGGTATACTACCTCTACGGTTCCTACTGGATCTCCGCGGTAATGTTTCCACCTGCACTTCCTAGAAAAAGTCAAGGAGAGAAGGTCGGTCAGGGTCCAAGCGACACAGGAGACGTTGAAGCCGTCCAGGAACTGGAGAATCCGCCAGCCAGGGGAGGTATGTAGCATGTGTGCCCCCACTACAGTCGTTCGATTAATTTAACAATATCCAGCCTTTCGGCGAAAGAGGCAACGACGAGCTAATTCTCGATTGCTGCTTGTATTTTCGTAGGAGATTCCCCACGGTGCTCTTGAGCGAGGATAAAAATTTGTCCGCTGAAGCAATAAGTCATGGCAAGCTCTCGCATTTTGTCCGCGGTTGTGCTCGAGACTTGACGGCGTACATATAGATGTAGCGGCAATCGCACCTAGTAGTGGTCGCGAGCTTGCAGGATACTTGCTCGGACGGGACATGGACACGTTTGCTCCATACCAAGCAGATTACAAAGGGATCGAGAGCCTCCAGCAGGAGCAAGACGACAGCATGGACGTCGACGAGGCAGAACCAAAGCTTACACCGCCGGAAGCCATGGACCTCCTCCACGTTCAGATCATTGACCACTTTACTCGGCTGCTTGTGGCTCTTGTGGGCCGCGTCGGAGGGCCTGAACTAGAAGACCCTTGCTCGGATGACAACGCGTCGCAATACGCGCCAAAGTGGAAGACTATGCCGTACAAGGAGTGGAACGCTGGGGACTGCCTAGAATATCTGGATCGTAGGATACGGGTGAAGAGGACGTATCCGCGGCTGGAGGTCTTTTTGAGCAAACCCTATTCGCCCGGGGCGCGGTGCGGCCGGGAGTGGTCCTACGAGGCGTGGTCGAGTGCACTGGACGGCCTGCGACAAATTGGTGATGATTGGGACGAGCCATCAATCCGGGGAGATCTTGAAGAATTAGCGCGACAGCGGGAAGCCGTATTCGGTGTCAGACGTTGATTTTTTCTTGCTGCGCAGTGATGGAGGCGGTGAGGCGGTAGTTACAGTGGGCCCCCAACGGCGCCCCCCTCCCCCCCGACGGTTGCGGCTGCGGCTGCGGAAGGAAGGACGGATGGGTGCCGAGGCTAAGGAGAGCAGATTTGTATATACCAGTGCGATCGGCTAGTATATATGTAATGATCACTGGACATCACTTTTGCACACTTTCGTTTACCTTTGCTTTCGGTTTCTCCCTCTGAGTCCCTCATGCGTCGAAGACGAGCCGCCCTCCTCACCGTCCTCACCGTGCTCGGTTTATTTCTGTTTGGCACGGTCGTCGTCCTCACATCCGTCACATACTACCTGGCTATCGACCCCAGCGCCTATCTCACCGAGATCGAGGTGCCCGCCAGCGACTCGTCCACCCGCTGGAATGCCACCGAGCACGGCCAGGTTGAGCGCATACCACGCATTCTCCACCAGACATGGAAGACCGGCACCCTTCCGGACAAGTGGAAGAGCATCTCGCAGGAATGTCGAGACATGATGCCCGACTAGTGCGCCCTCCCTCTCTCCCTCCCTCTCACGTCTCATCCTCCCTCCAGCGAGTACATGCTTTGGACCGACGAGAGCTCTCGCGAGTTCATCGCCCGTCACTATCCGTGGTTCCTCAACACCTTTGACGACTACAGCTACGCTATCCTGCGCGCTGACGCCATACGTTATTTCGTCCTCTACCACTACGGTGGTATCTATCTAGACATGGATATCGGATGCTTGCGTCCGCTCGACCCTCTTTTGGTATACCCGGTCATCCTTCCCAAGACAATCCCCGTCGGCGTCTCCAATGATCTCATGTTCGCCCAAAAACACCACCCGTTCCTCGCCCAGACGATCCACAACCTTGCCACGTTTGACCATTCCTGGATCCTCAACTACCCCACAGTCATGTTCTCCACCGGGCCCATGTTTCTCTCCATGCAATACGGTATCTTTGCATCGCAGCGGGTCCCGGGCGGGAATGTGCGCATTCTCCCAAAGTCCCTATACGGGAAGAATGCAGACCCATCAGAAGCGCCCCACTCCTTCTTCACCCATTACTACGGCAGCAGCTGGCATTCAGACGATGCCGCATTCATATGGTTCCTAGGAGTATGGGGCAAGGGGCTCATGTGGATCGGGTTGGCGGCCCTCCTCGTTGGCACCGCGAAGGTCTGGCCAAACAAGCAGCGGAGGCGTAACTTGCGGAGGATAGGCGGATACGACGTGCTCTTCCCCCGTCGTTCGCAGCGGACGGGCCGGTGGCAGATACACGTTGGAGAGCCCTCCCTTCCGGACTCGGGCACATCGACGCAATTGCCATCTCCAGATGGCAGTGAGCAAGGGTTCGATGATCTTTCTGTCCTCCATCTTCCCTTTGACGTTCGCCCGTCCTCGCCAACGTGCTCCGAACTGTCTAGCGATCAGTTCCCCCCGACTGAAGCCAGCTCCTTGCTCGATGTTGTCCGGCGCGTACGCAATCGCTTCGCGACCATAACTGGCGTCGTAGAAAGACAAGATGAGCCTCGCACCCCAGTTAGAAGGCGGCAACGTTACAGCAGCAGCGGAGTGCTGTTCTTCCTCCCCACCATGTTTGCTCAACCGCAAGACATCGAACTTGGTGTGCCCTTTTCAAGAGGACCGCCCCTTGCACCGGCCGTTCCTCTTGTGTCCCGACCGTTCCCGCGTGAAAAGCAGCGGTATGACGAGCAGTATGAACATGACGAGGTATATGCAGAAGCGTCGCCTGTAGAGCTGCTGACCGAAGGGGTAACGACCCTTCGCTCTCCCAAAGGCGCAGGACACGGACCACCGCACGCCCAGCGCCGGTGATTCGTCGCAGCCTGTCCGAACAACGAACGCTCTTACTCACCGATACCCACTCCACACTCATGTTACGACTGCTATTCACTGATAATACCCGGCTTACATTCACGCACTTACGATAAGGACTAGGGAACGAAAATTACACGTCCAGCACGATTATTACGAGGGCTTCTGTGCCGCCTGTTCGGCCATCGTGTTCTGGATACGTAGACTTTTTAACTTAATTTAAAAGGCACAGAGACATTCGTAGCACAAATTAAATATATCTTCCATTCCTTCCATTCAGTGTTACGAGGATTTTGTCGCCGCGATGGTCCTCATTCCAGCGGACAGCGCAATCATGGCAATCGCTGAGGTGGCATATGTGAGAGATGGGCCGAAAGTCCAGTATGAGGCGCAGGCTAAGAGATGCTAGTAATCAGGCAGAGCTAGACAATCGAACTTGGAGAACATACCGAGAAGGGGTCCAATAGCACGTCCCAGTTGTCCGGAGGATCTGAACTGTCCCAGGGCTTTGCCCTTTGCAAGCTGAGGATGTTCCTTGGTCGGCTTGCCAGTTATTGGGTCAACCCCGCTTTCATCACACTGCAGCGAGGCAAAGGCAGTCAAGGAGTTGACAACCGTCGCGGATGTGAATGCCATGCAAACAGCCGCCCCCTGGAGTAGTCGAAGCGCTAGCGTTGGCTGAGTAGAGACGAATCGTGGGAGCAGAGCGAGTAAAACAAGTCCGCCGGCGCAGCTCGAGACTCCGCGACGCGCCATAACGCCTTCGCCAACCTTGGATGTGACCCGGCGCACGTATCCGCCCTGCAGCAATGCGCTGATGATCCCTATGGACCCAATCAACATCCCATTCTGCTTATTGTTCCAGTCGAATACTGCAAATGTCAAGCTTATTAGTTATTGTGGCTAAACAGTTATGGCGACGCACAATCGAAGGTCAGGAACGTTAGAGTGAACTCCACGCCGGAAAATATGCCCAGGAATAAGAAATGGAGCCCGCGCAAGGTCTTCAAGATCTGAATCCTTTGCTCAACACTTGCTTTCCGCGCCGGGGATGTGCCGTTCGTCGCCTTCGGTTTCTCGCTCAGAGGCTGCATGCGTTTTCCTCTGGTTTCGGGGAGGGCGACGATCAAGAAGAGCGTTTCCAGAACCAGCAATACTAAGGTCATGGCGGCCGGTACCGCATATACATTAAGGTCCAGTCCGAACGTGTTCATGGAAGCCGGAAGGGGTCGCGAGGCAAAGTATGCTCCAATCGGCGGTCCAATGCAGAAACAGATGGCGAAAGCAATGCCGACGTGGGCAAGTGCCTTGGCTCGATTAGCAGGGGTGGTAACATCTGAGAGGATGGCACTAGCGACGAAAATAAATCCTGCGGTCAAGGGCAGGAGAAGGGGACGCACATGGCTAATTGAACATTCCCTTCGCTAAGACCCCCGACCACTCGCGAGAGCATGTAAGAAGCAAAGGTTGTCGACTGTATCCATCTATTAAACCGTTCATTCACCAAACCTGGGCCCAGAATAAGGGAGCTTACAGAACGGCCGATAATATGTTTCCAATCATGGTTATGAGGAGGACGCGTTTGCGCCCATACTTGTCAGACAATGACCCAATCTTTGGCGACACCAGGAATTGCAGCGTCCTGTGGTCCTTTATTCAGAAATGTCGGAACCGGAGACGGAAGGCAAGACGGACGAGAACACAGAGCCCATAAGTCCACCTGTAACTTGTTTAGCTTATATGTAGCTGTTCGACGCGAGAGACGCTACCCAAGAGAACTATGTCCCATTTTCTTGAATGGGTGGACGGCTTGTAGAGGAGCCCTCGGATGTACGAAACGAACTGCAATGTGCGGGAAAGGAAACCGCTTGGGTCAGAGGATTCCCGCTTCAGACAATTGGTCAACGCTAGTCGGCGGTTCATTGATGACTACACTCACCACGGTGTACCATTCTATAATACGAGGAAACAGTGGCAGAGGGATAGTAAAGGCGAAGAGGTCGAGGACCAAGGACAGGAAGACGATGGTCTCGACTTTGGCCATGAGAGGTCAGAGTTGAGGTAATTATTCTTGGGCAAGTTTTATTGGGCGTTCAGGGGGGCGCGAATTCGAAAGGCGACGTGCAAGGGGCGACCACTAAAATTAGCGACGTATAACAAGCTACGTGTTCAAACCAAATTCCTCCTTTTTAAAATGACATTGCCACGGGCGATGCGGGTATTGCAACCCGCAAAGAATTCTCACGAAGCCGGAACCAAATTTTCTATTCTATCTTACGGTACTGTTACAGACTCGTCTTTCGCTTCCGGGACCTCCAAATCGTCGGCTGCCACTGCAGTACCGCGGAACTTTTGATCTTCTGCAGCATTCGTGAGACTGCTTTGAAAGTGGGAGCTTGTCTCCGTCTTCGTGATTTCACGCAGGGCCATCGTGGCGTATGCTGCCGTCCCGAGGGTCAGCTTGATCTGCAGCGCCATAAACCGACCGTCCTCGGAGATCATAGGTGGGTCATATCCAAGCAGCTTGTCTTCATCGGCCTGGGCAAGAGCCACATCTGGATCCGTGTATCGCAAGACGGACCAGGACAGCTCCTTGGGAAGATGGAGCATCGCTCGATACGATCCATTGAGAGTGTACTCCCTAGAAGCCAGATGAGAAGAGCGTGGGACCCGGAACAAATGATACCATACTTTTGTTTTCGGACAAAGTTATCCGGGTCCAAGCCGTCCATGCGAAGATACTCTCGATATTTCTCGCCGAGAGGACCTCCGGGATAGGCGACATCGGTTCCCGGGAGCGGCATGATCACGTCGAATATCGTGTACTTTTCCAAATCGTCTTCTGTCAACGTCTTGATGCGGGGAGCAACCCAGGGTCGCTTGGATTTCCTAGAAGAACGCGACGAGGATGGATCCTCTGGAATCGAAACGGTCTGCACGAGTTGGATGGAAAAGTCGCAAAGCTCACCTGCATCATCTTCAGCTTCTTTGTCGGCATCCGCCAGAGGCGCATCACCGACCTCGACGTCGGGCATGCTGACATCTTCTGGTGTAGTGTCGAAAACGAGGTCGCCTACTATCGGTCGTTCTGCCCCGTAAGTTCGAATGCGCTCCGAAACGATGGCATTCCAAACGTAGGACTGGTAAGCATGAACATACATCAGTCGGAGATTCTTGGGGATCTTAAAACGAGTGAGCTGGAGCTCAAGAATGTGGCGCGTTGACTTGCCGTTGAGAGCGCGCCCATCGCATTCCGAGTTTCACCCTTCTGCTTCTGGAAACTTTCCAGTATGCAGCGTTCCGCTACAACCCGTCTGGGCATCAGCTCCAGGGCCCTGTCAAGATCACCATCTACAAGCCAGGCATCCCGGGCTGCTTCAACATCTGGATGCTCTCCGTGCCTTTTTTGGAGGATCATCGACACAGCCTTTTGCCACTCGGATTTCAACAGGGCAAGACCGATGGAATGGGTCGGTACAGAAGCAGTCCCAAATCGCTGCATCCCTGTAAGAAATTTAGCGCAAGCTGCTTCAGACGGCGCGAGCTCTGACCGTAGTAATTGATAAAACCTCGGTGTTTTACAACTTCGAGAGCTTTATCCAATGTTTCCATAGAATCCACTTGCACGCTCCTAAATATGCCTAATTAGAGAGAGAGAGCTGGTCTCGGATAGATACATACCGAAGAGTAATGATGAATGCGTTTCCCTTCAACATTCCAAGCTCCAAACTAGCTTTACGGTAATTAAAGTCTCCAATACGGACTCCTCTATCGCCGCGTTGATTTACTACGGCGTTGTTATGGGACTGGCGACCAACTTGCGCGTTTGCAAGTTTCCAGACATCCTCGATAGTTTTATTGTTCCGCTTCAAAGACACTCGCTGTACAGTGATCCCGCGCTTGTCCTTGGTCCCTGCAACGGATAAATCTTTGACATTGACATGCAGAATACGAGATAGATGGGAAAGGGCATCCTGGGTGTCACGGTTGGTTTTTTGAAGTGTAAAGTGGATGTATGGTGGGTAGGTTCCGCGTGGAGTACGACCACCTAAGAGAGATGAGAACTACTGTCATAACGAAAAGAGTGAGAGGGTAAACACCTCCTCTGCCGCCGCCGCGAGCACCACCTCTGGATCCCCATTTAATGGCAATACGTGTACCTTCCTCGGGCGCAGGTGCAGCATGGGAAGCATCTGCTTCAGACTCGAGCTTGCCACCAAATAACTCACGGACAGCTAGATGTAGGCCTGTCCGGGTAGCCTTTGATTGAATGGGCTAACCAGAAAAGAATGAGAAGGAATAGGGTTGGGCGGCCAAGAATACGGACGTCTGACAAGACTTTTCTGTGGTCTTCTCTTCCAGTTGGGCGTCCCCCACGCCCCCCACCTCGACCACCACGACCACCTCTTCCGCCCCTCCCCCCTCTGCCACCCTTCTCTTTCCCACGCTTCTCAACCTCGGGTTCAGGTGTAGGCTCTGACGGCCCAGATCCAGGGGTTGGTCGAGATCCCCAGCCACTGTCAGAAACTCGGGGAGGCTCCGGTCCCTCCAAGTACATCTCCTTCAGTTTCAAAATCGCATCTTCAGGTAGAAATTCGGAGAGACGAGTGGTGAAATGTTCTGGCCAAGGTTCATCAGCGGCCTCGGATTTCCCCTTGTCGATATTTTCCGTTTCTTCCACTGCCGATGCCTCTATCGGAGCCGAAGTCGCTTCGCCCTTGGGTGTCTCCGGTTTTTGTACGGACTTCAAGTGCACAACATTTGCGTCCTGGTCTATTTCATAGACCAAAAAGTCTGTAAACCTGATTGAACGATTAAACCGAGTCTCAGCAAGAGACATGAGAATAAGGACCTTTGTTTTATTATCCCTTCTATTTTCGAGATACCGTGGCCAATATACTCGGAGATGCCAACGTCTGCTTCTACAAAGTTCATGGCGCCATTTGTGGGGACAGGAAGCGGGATACCGAGCAGAGAGTGGCTCGGGGGCAGAATGTGTACAGAATCAGCGACATCATCGAGCTTGGCGCGTTTTGAGGCCGGCTCAGGCTCCTGGTCGTCCTGGTCGCGTTCGTGGAAAATAAGAGACATGTTGATCCGGACCCGGGCCGGATTCGACTATGTCTTCACCACATCTCCGGACGTACGCCGAGAGGGCCCTTCACCATAAAAACGCGGCCGCGAAGCTCCTTCTTGAAACGATAGACAGGAAACAGTCAAATCTTGCCGTCAGCGTCGATGTCGCTTCTGCAAAGGACTTTCTCGCCATCATCGACGTTGTTGGGCCCTTCGTCTGTTTGATCAAGGCAATCATTCTCCTTTAGAGACCGTTTGCTCTCCGTCTCATAGAAATTCTCCAAGACGCACATTGATATCATCGAAGATTTCACTCCGTCGCTCATAGTGGATCTTCAAGCTCTCAGTGCGAAACACGATTTTATCATTTTTGAGGACCGCAAATTTGCCGACATTGGTCAGTTTCCGGCGTTAACTCGCCAACTTGCTAAAGTGTGCTGTCTCAGGAAACACGGTTGCCCTTCAGTACTCTAGTGGAGTCCACAAGATTGCCAGCTGGGCTCATCTCACAAATGCACATCCTGTTCCGGGGCCATCTATCATAACCGGTCTTTCATCCGTCGGTCTACCTCTTGGACGGGGACTACTCCTTCTCGCAGAAATGAGTACCAAAGGCTCTCTTGCATCTGGCTCGTACACCGAGGCGACTGTCCAAATGGCCCGTGCACATCGTGACTTTGTAGTTGGTTTCATTGCCCAACGCCGCATGGATGGTGTCGGCGCAGAACCAAATGCGATTACAGAGGAAGACTTCCTTATTTTATCACCTGGTGTAGGACTCGACGTGAAAGGCGATGGGATGGGCCAACAGTACAGAACTCCCCATGAGGTTGTATTGGAGTCGGGCTGTGACGTTATCATTGTGGGTCGCGGCATATACGGGAAAGATCCAAGCCTGGTTGATAGCGTTGTTACTCAAGCGAAGCGATACAAGGAAGCTGGCTGGGCCGCATATTTGGCCAGGATCAAACCCCAGTAGTCATTTGTGTTCGTCTCATTAACTTGGATGTTGGTTCTCTTGCCACATTTGCATGTTACTATTTGGATCTTAAACGAGGCTTTCACATCCACTGAATCCTGCACCCTGCGCCGTCGCTCACTCGATTGTCAGTGTCTTTCTTTCTCAGGCCAAGGCTTTTAGATAAATTGCTTTGATTGGGGAGAAGAGCAGGGCTACTGAATACTGTTAATCTCGCCAAACTCTGGATCCAATATCGATCTCCAACGGCATAAGTAATCCATACATACGCAACACTTGCCATCACACTCTGGTTTAGCAGGCTAATCAGCGTGAGACATCCAGAAACGACGCACGCCGACAGATCCTCGCACTCTCCTAGCCAGAAAACGTACTTTCGCCTGAAAGGGACGATATGGGTTGTAGTGTCCTGTTTGTCAGATGATGGGCTTGGCAAGAGCAATTGACCCTGCCTCATGAATCTGTAAGACTGTACCTTCAGACAACCTCAGTCGCCCAAAAAAAAACAATGAACAAAGAGCTTTTGCACCAGGGGGGATGGGATTGCAGTTTCGAAAATGGGGTAAGAAATCTGGCGCGAAATCACCACTAGCGTGTCAACAAAACGCCTGCTACAGCTCACTGGCAGCATCTTGAAATGAATTATTTGAAGATAGTTGAAAAGAAGGTATCATTCATCCAAGTCAAACACATCGTCGTCGTTGTCTTTTACGCGATATAGCGCTCGAGAAGACGAACTATTGGCATACACCGTGTCCAGTGTATTCCCGGACGACTTTTCTATCACGCCTAGCGATATATTAGACACGATTATTAAAGAAGACGAGAGAGCCACCTGAGACAGCCAATCGCAGCTCCAAGACGGCGGTGTCGAACGCGTCATTGTTTCCGAGTTCTTCGAACCCGATTAGTCTAAAACGAAACGTTAATAAGAATACTACGGGAGGCAGTGGTGCGACGAGCCTGTCTTTAGAGATGCCATCGACAAAGCATACTACGCAGGGAAGAACCTTGATGCCGAGCCTTTCGACTAGCCAAGGGACATTTTCTACGAAAACGCGGAAAAATCGGGTATTGAAGTATTTGGGAGCGAGTTTCTAGGTCAAGATTGAGGAATCCCAACAGATGGAAGAGGCTGCAGACGGACGGCAAGGTGCTTGTCCATTATCTCACATCGCTTGAAATTAGAGTGGTAGAAATGAACTACACATTTCGGTTCCCGCCTGCACTCCGCGTAAGTGCATTGAAGAGGCACGGCGATCGAAGGATAGACTCACGCACTAACTCTCACTACCTCTTTCTCATCCTTAATCTCCGAATAGTGTCCGTGCTGATTCTCCTTCATCTCAGTCAACTCCTTCATCCTAAATAAATATTGCAGTCAAGCCAAATTCGGGAAGGAACGCGCCGCACTGTTGTCTGAGGACCTGCAGCCCGTACTCCCGCATCTCCGCATTGCTGTCGTTCTCGATCTCCTCTTCGAGTTCGGCGAAAAGGGCCTCATCGTCGTCCTCATCGTCGTCTTGATGGCGCGGTTTCCGGTTGGGTTCAACGATACGCGCGGCGAGAGAGGCGATTTTGGGGTTACTAGTAGGCTTAGTAGAGTTCGGCAAGGCAAACAGATTTATTCACTTCATTGTGGTGTTGAAACGAATAGCTGTCACGGTGACAAGCCCTAACCCTAAAATCCGGAGCGCGATCGAAAAGATGTCACGATGTGTCACTCGTCGTGGACGCGACCTTGAACGCGACTTTGGCGACTTTGGCGACGCGCTTTCGCGTCTACTGCTGGAATCTCCGGATTTTTCTTCCCGCCATCCCTCCTTGTAGTGCGTGGGATAGTCCGGATTTGGCCCATTTCAGAATTTTGTACTTGCCTGTCTCATGTCATTGCGTTCAGAACCATTCCTCACCCCGTTCAAGCTGATCCATTCACTTGTCTCGAATCACCAAGTTGGCATTGGGATTTCACGCGGGTTTCGGCCATTCTTGGCAGTTTGGCCCGTCGCAAAGCGGCACGGAGCGCGCACACCTTCGGTTCTTCCCAACACAAACTCAACGATTCAGCATTGTTGAAAGCTTCAAGCGCAACCCGTTGAGCTGGATTTAGAGGTTTTCCGTATCATTGGCGTTTGGACAATTTGGGAATCAAGCTGAGGTATCGCTCTATTTGAGGCGGGCCTGATGCCGGTCAGACGTCAAAAAGGGCGAATTATCAAGACGATAGCTAGCTGTTTTATACATGTAGCGGTATTGAGCGCACCGTACTTATTCGGGGAATTGAACACCAAGTCGAGGAAAGTCGAATCATCGTATATGAGTTGGAATAATAAGGAGGTCGACGGAATCAAAGACGGGTCACACCGGAGATCATCTGAACGACGAAACCTTTGCCCTAATTGCTCTGGAGGACAAGACAGAATATCTGAGACATTTGTCTGGAATTAAAGTAGCGCGGGCCGAATTGGAACGGTGGCGGTAAGAGGTCGGATCGCGGGAAGTGCCGTGCGGATCATACAGCGAAGCGGTTTGCGACACTCTGGGCTCCGTCGCTCCGAGTCGGACCGTACTGCTACCGCCGATCGGCGCTTTGCTCCCTGGCTGCTGTATCATTGAATATTCGACCTCGACGATGAAGCTTGTCAATAGACATATCGACAAGCACGGCACGGTAAGCGATGCCTTGTCAGGTCTTCTGCCTAGTCCCTCACATATTTTACATCGGCCATCCCACTTTCTCCTTATCCCACTCTCTTGCTGTTTCTCAGGGCCATGTTACCCTCCGCCCAGAAGATTCAGAAGATTTGTGGCACTTATACAATCTCATTCAAGACGGGGACTCTGTACGTGCATCAGCAATTCGGTACGTCGTCCAGAACCCATCCACTCCAAACCAACCGACTATACCAACAGCCGTGTCCAGAAAGTCTCTTCCACAGGCTCGGTCGATTCTCAAAGGATCAGGCTAAATCTCACCCTCAAGGTCACTCGCGTCGAATTCTCCTCGTCTGCAGCCGCCTCCACAGCAGCTCCCAAGGACGCCTCAGATCCTTCGTCTTCAACTGCCGGCCAACCCCCGACTTCCGCCCTCCACATCACGGGCCCCGTCATCGTTGAGAACCAACATGTTCGTCTTGGCGCCTTCCACACACTCGATATCGAGGTTCAGCGCGATGTCCGGATAGAAAAATTCGAGAGTTGGGACAGCGTCGCCGTCGCTCGTGTGGAAGAGGCCATTGTTCCGGGGAAGGGCGCCGAAGTCGCAGCGCTGGTGTGTGGGGAGGGCACCGCCGCCTTCTGCTTGCTATCAGAGCACATGACGCTGGTGACGCATAGGCTGTCTCTTCCTATCCCGCGCAAGTCGGGTTCGTCGTCCGGGGCGTCACAGCACGAGAAGGGGTTAACCAAGTTCTACGGAACATTGTACGACTCGTTTATACGACACGTGCCATATGCAAATGTCGGACTCAAGGCTATCGTTATCGCGAGCCCGGGCTGGGTGAGGGACTCGGTGTATGATTATATTGTCGGGGAGGCATCCAGACGCGGGGACAAGGTCCTCCAGAAGGCGCTGCGGGACAAGGTGGTCAAGGTGCAAGTAAGCAGTCCACACGTCCACAGCTTGGTCGAGGTGTTGAAGAGTCCCGAGGTACCTTGTTCAGTCTTGCATGGAACAAGCATGCTTACCTCTATCCCAGATTGTCTCTCAATTAAAAGAGACGAAATTTGCCCGTGAGGGGATTGTGCTAGACAAGTATATCATGTTCTACAAAGTCCCGTCGTTGTCTGACGATTTGCTAGGTTCTTTAAGATGCTTGGTACAGACGAGATGCGGGCGTGGTATGGGCCGGACCATGTCGTCCTCGCTGCGGATCGAGGTGCAATAGGGACCCTCTTAATATCGGATGATCTTTTCCGGTGAGGCCCGTTCCGAGTTCACGCTTCGTACACTGATCCTGATTGCTTGCAGGGCAAGTAACCCGGTGACAAGGAAGAAATATGTCGCACTCGTAGAGGCCGTTCAGCAGAAAGGCGGAGAGGTGGTGATATTCTCGAGCATGCACGAGTCCGGACAGCGTTCGTCTTCTTCTCAGTTTACTGTGCCGAGTGATTTGACAAGTGACGTAGAACTCAATCAACTGACGGGGCTCGCCGCCATCCTGACATTCCCTCTCGATGTTGAAGTTGTGGAAGCGGAGGAGAAGGAAGAGGCGGAGCGGATACGACTGGCTAATGAAGCAGAGCTGGATGGTGGATAGTGCTAGATTCCATAACAAGCACTACGTCCTCGCAATCCGGATTCGGTAGTGACGTAAACGAAGGCGATCCCGTCGTCGATCGGATGCGGGCTCGCTCGATCGAGTCACGTCTTTGTTCTCCAACATGAAACGAACCTTGTCCCCCGCTGCCGCGCCCTCCGCCAAACGCATTCGTTCTGCAGTTGCTGTCTTCAGTCCATCGAAAATAGCATCCTCCGAGGCAGCAGCTGCTACAGACGCAGAGCCTCCTCTCCTCAAACTACTCAAGGCAGTCAAGGATGGGGTGCGTACCCCCAAAAAGGGCGACTCTGTATTATACTGGATGCGCATGGGTGATCTAAGAAGTACCTTCCATTCTACTGTGGCTGGTGAACCCGCTCATTTAGGATCCCTGGCAGTCTCAGACAATAGAGCTCTATCTCTCGCTTCTGCCCACGCCAAAAAGGACAATATACCTCTCATTGTGTTGTTCGTACTGAGCCCGCAGGACTACGTCGCCCACGACCGTGGACCCCGCCGAATTGACTTTACGCTTCGAAACCTTGCGTCGATCAAAGTATCCCTCGCAGATCTGCACATCCCCCTGCATACCGTCACACAGCCCAACCGCCGCGCCATCCCTCGCCAAGTGGTTTCATTTCTGGATGATTGGAACGCCTCCGCCCTCTATGCGAACATCGAGTATGAGGTGGATGAACTAAGACGCGACATACAAATATGCGACGTAGCTAAATCCAAAGGCATCAGCGCAACCTTTGTGCACGACAAGTGTTAGCGAACCAGCTGTTTAGTGTATGAAGTGGTACTGATTTCACCTAGGTGTCGTTGAACCAGGGGTGGTCGTGACTGGCAAGGATAACAAAACTTATGCCGTGAATGACCCTATTCTGTTTCTTTCTTCGCCGGAGTTGATTTTCTTGAAACAGGTATACACGCCTTACCAAAAAGTATGGCTGACGAAACTCAACGCAAATATTCCACACTATCTCGAAAACTGTCCAAGTCCGCACTCAAACTCCGAGTCTGTCCGAACATCACCTAAATTTGGGCCACTGTTCGAGTCTTTGGTGCCTGAAAGCGTTCCCGGGTTTGAGCTCGACGCGGTAGACCGCGCGAAGATGGAGGAAGTATGGCCCGCAGGCGAGACCAAGGCGCAAGAGGTAGGATCCAACATGACACACGATGAGCTCAAAACAATATCCCGTGCTTTGAAGATATTACAGCGCTTCGTCCGTACCAAATCGCGGTCTTGCCAGCTGGCTGCGGTGGATCCGCTGGCGCCGGGGGCACAAGACTCGGTAAAGCGAAGCCGAATTTCCGTATACGATCATGAGCGGGATAGGGCTGACAGCGACACAACGAGTCGTATAAGGTACGTATCATTTATGGGCCGCGACTGCAGATCCATAACGCGTCGGAAAGCCCGTATCTCGCTGCAGGGATTCTTTCGGCGCGGGCTTGTGTCCGCGCTACAATGCCAGACCAAAAGGGGGGGAAGGTCGACGGCGGCAAGACGACGGGGATTGGGCGTTGGGTGCAGGAGGTCGCATGGCGCGACTTCTATGTGTGCGTTCTTGCGGGATTTCCGCGGGTCAGCATGGGCAGGCCGTTCCTCGAGAAATTCGCCAACGTACGCTGGGAGGGACCACCGCTTGAGCAGACGGCGTACGGCACTGATGCACCGGGACCCGCGTCTCCAGCCGAACTCGCATTAGCAGAAGTCAATATCGAAAAGTGGAAGTCGGGTCCGATATTTCTCCCTTGGCACGCTTCATCCGATCTAATTCATATGTGCCTCGTAGGCCATACAGGATTTCCCATCGTGGATGCTGCTATGCGGTGCTTGAACGAGATGGGGTGGATGCATAATCGCACGAGGATGATATGCGCCATGTTTTTGGTGAAGGATCTGATGGTTGATTGGAGGGTCGGCGAAAAGGTTGAGTACAGACCTCTGTTGCTCGCTCTATGCTCAGCCTTCCTTGTCCTCTGACAGTACTTCATGGAGAAGCTGATTGACGGCGACCTCGCGTCCAACAATGGTGGCTGGTAGGATTTCCATAGTCGTACTCGACATTTTCAGGCTAACGTGGTGAAAAGGCAGTGGAGTGCGTCTACCGGCGTAGATCCTTGCCCATATTTCAGGGTCTTCAATCCCTATATCCAGAGTCAAAAGGCAGACCCCACCGGTGACTTCATCCGGCACTATGTTCCGGAACTTGCTGCGGTTCGCGGGCCAGGTGAATGGTTCGGACATCGCCCATATAGCTCGTTTATCGAAAATACAGATCTGCACAACCCCTCGGCCTCTGTTGCTGCCAAGCTAGGATATCCACAACCTATCGTGAACCACGACAAAGCGAGAGATAGAGCGATCAGGAGGTTCAAGAATCCGGGAACCGCCTGAACAATATAGCCGTTGTTTTACAATAGAGTACACACTGTAGTCGCATCAAAACTGTACGTTAAATATTCCGCGCGATAGAAATCAGCGCGATCCCGATCTCTGAAGTAATGTACCCAGCCACGAAAAAGGTAATGGCATGGGGAGATTTCGGGCAGCGTTAGACGTGTTCGAGGTGCTGCTTGAGGTCGGCTGCAAATATGGGAGACCGCTAGTATTGGAGTTCAATGTCTGAGATGGTCTGAGGCGAATCAGCCTGACTGAAAAAGGATAGTCAGGGAAACTTACAGCGCGAGCTGTTGAGTAAAGAAAGTTAGTAAATCGCGACGGAATAGGAAATAAAGCGCAACGTACCAATGCCAAGTGTCCTCCGACAACAGGCCGCGCCCGAAAACCTTCAGGTGTGCCGTCAAGAGCTTCGTACCAGTCCGCAAAAGGCTGGGAACTGAGACCATCTGAAGCCGTTTTCTTGACGGCGGAGATGAACACATCTCGTGCATTTGCATTGGTCATGATGGCTGCCGTCCAGATCTGCCAGTCTAGATCACAGAGGATGAGATTAAATCGGATAATTCTGAAGGGCCGCAAGTACCTGATTTGGTGTACGTATGGCTGTACCGAATGTAAGGCCCACTGTCCGAGGGTCCGAAAAAAAGTAAGACCTACCGAGTGTCCAAAGCTACACCGAAGGGCTGCTGCTGTGCAGTGTACCAGTTCGTTTCTGCCAATCAGACATGAGCACCTATACGTGAGCGTTGGAAGTTGAACGTACGCATTTGGTATATAGAGTCGGGGAACAAGTCCAGTTTCAGCAATTTGTCTGTACAAGAATTATGGAGGCGCCAAACCAAACTGGGGAAGAAGTCACCTGCATACAAATTATACGAAAGACCCCAGGAAGATGAGTCACCGTACTACATTTCCCATTTAGAAACACCATACAGAAGACTAAGCTCACTCACTGAAAGTGTCAAGTGGCTCTGGTCGGAACTGATCGCAAAAGTTTGCCAGCGCGAGACATAAGAAGTAGCAGTGGCCTGTCTGCCGGTCAGTAAGATAGACTTTTATCGAAAGAGCTACATGCGCTGTAATTGGAGCTTTTTTCGCTATCTCCTAGAATACCAGCAATGACCGACATTGCTTTAATGCCAACGATGCCCTTGATCGCAAGATTGGTTTGGTTGGCCAGCTTGCCAGCAAAATCGTCCGTCGAGATTTGGGACTCCGGGATCAAGGAATCGGCAACGAGGAATTGAGTCCACTGATCGAGAAGGGTCGCGTAATTCATCAACTGAGAGTTATCGCCCGACTTCTGGGCATAGCTCAATGCCATGATAAGCATGTTCCCGCTCTCTTAAGGGACCAAAGTTAAACAAAACTCTTTCCGGGACAAGCAGATTTGTACCTTCAACAGGCATGGCCTCGTCATCGCCCGCATTATGACCGATAGCCTTGGGGTAGTTGGCGCCTAAAAATTTGACGTCAGTTAAACCGACTGTCTGTCGTTGGTGAACCAACCCAGGTCGTGAACGCTGAACTTGTTGGGATACTGCCCCGTGGCCTGATACTCAAACAGCCCCGCCAAAAGATATTTGGCAAGAAGAGGATTGACGTAGAGCAACAGCGGATATGCGGGGAATATCACGTCGACGGTGTTTACGTTCTAGGACACGATTAGTAGGGAATTGCAGATATTTATGAATTCAAACTTACACCATCACTGGAGATTTCTATGAAAGCTGTTAGAGATTAGGAGATTAGGACAGAAAGGAACGACCACCTTTCATGAAAACCAGGACATCGCTTGTATTCCACAAACCGTCACTGTTTTTCGATATTGTTATTTCTGCAGCTCCTAAAGTTTGCCTGATAGACAATGCCACAATTGCAGCATAGTCAGCGGAGATGGCGGATGCATCGCTCTGGACCTGTGCATCGAATTTGAAATTCCGAGAGAGTGCATCTCCATACTCAAGTAGGAAGGAGGCAATCTGAGATCGAGGTTACCAAAGGAATCGCTGAAGAGAAATCGGCAATCCTCACAGCGTCAGAAACATTGGAGAACTGATTCCAAAAGTAACTTGATCTATCTTGTAGCTGCAAGGTGCCCATAAATTGTGTAGATTGCAGACGAAACTGAGCGAACCTTGCCACCAGATACGATATAACTAATTGCGGGGTCCCGGATATGTCCCACGGAAACTACGACAGGTATCGATGGCGTGCCTGTAATTTCGCCCAGATCATGCGCGAATGCGAAAACTGGCCATGAATTAGAGATCGCTCTAAAATTGGTGTCCTGTGTGTTCAACAGCACGCTACTGTTCACAAATTGGCTTCGGACGATGACATCTTCGCCGGTTTGATAGGTCACACCGGAAGCCTAGAGGATTATGAAAGTGCTGAATCGAATTGGAACCCTGACACGAAATTTAAACATACGGTATTTGTGGAGTAGAAAACACTTCCATCTAGATTGCAGATAGATCAATTGAAAGTTGTGTCAAAACCTGGACATCCGTACGTAGTATGCGATCGTTGGTTTCAGCAAACACCGTTTGATTCCGGAGTTGGATCTGGTGCACTAGAGTTTCGTCACCCGCAGATGTGGTCCAGTTCACAGGCAGAGAATTGTCTCCAGCAACCCATTCTGCAGTGATATCACTATACAGCTGAACTGTATGGGAATTGCCATCAGTGGCAGCGGCGGAAAGCTGAATATGAAGTGAGCAGCGAGAGGGCGAGTGAAGCAAAAGCCTACAGCCATATAAGAGAAGGGGAAAGACTGTTTGGAAAGATCATCCGGCTACAACACCCATGAGAATGAGCATCAAGGAAGAAAAAGGATCGCGCACTTCGACCGGGCTTAGAAATGTGACGGTTAGGTCCATGGCCCCAGCGGACATAACAAATATGCTTTGTGTGGATGTGAACTAGATTCAACACGTATATCTGGCGGGGAACATCGATCGGTATATCCTCGTACCTCCATACTTTTCTGCGTGGCCTTTGCGAACGATGGTGGGATTCGGGGATCACCAAGAAAACTATAAGATGTCCCGTCAACTTTGATGAAACCAGCCCATCCAACAGTCTACCGCAAGTATGAGTTGTCTTTGCAAAATAACGTGTACAGAATGTTGAACCAACCTGCCCGGTCCAATGCTGGGGCCAGACGCCGTTTAAAGAGTTGCCACTCCCTTGAGGGAGCCAAGTCGAAAGATAGGGGTTTCTTACAGCAAGCGGTATTCTATAACTTCAGCGCGTGTTGGGGTAACATATAGCGAAGAACGTACGAAGATGGGTTGAAAGGGGTAGCCTCCCATGTAACCTGACTCGCGCCGCAGAAAACAAAGAAAAACGCGGGTAGAAGCACGAAAAGCATTAGAAAGCCCATGAAGTCGAAATACAGAAAGAGAAATAATACATAAACCCGTTATCGTGGCTCTCAAATGAATTTTGATGCTTTGCCGCTTTGGAAATGATCGGAAACCCATCGTGATGTGGCTGTGCACACTGGTGGTGAAGGACTCCACAAGCAATGCAACAAGTCTACAAGTCGTCCGAATTGTTTCACATGTGGACAGCCCTAATATTGTGTGCCAGCACAATTAATTCAACCCTAATCCTCGCCGAATGGAGTCCGTCAGATCCCAACCATCCGTGTCGCCATGTACGTCGAACATATTTACTCCCAGCATGCCGACCTGTTTTGTCCAGGCAGCTTTCATCCCAAGAGATTGAACATCATCGTAGGTAACCACTTGACTGGCTGAGGGAGAGCGTAAAAAAGGCGTGCTCGAGCATTCGTCCCAATATCTTGTAAATCCACCGCTGCCGCTGAAAATGGGCCCGTCACCCTTGGTAGTCCGAACGAGTGCGCCTTGCTTCAAAAGGCTACGAAACTGGACTTGATCTCCGTCGCCGACGAGTCGCACATTTTCGGGAGATCGACGTGTTCGAAGTCGTGTAGCAGTGGACTGGGAGAGGTAGCCATAGGAAGGAACACCTAGGACCATTTTCGAGGCAGGGAATCCAGCAGCAGTCCAAGCGTTGTAACTGGCTACCGCACTTCCTTCCGGCTGAGAGGAATTATTGCAGGCATCATACAATGGAGCATTGGGACCAGGGTTTGCCGAGGCTGAGACGACAGTTAGTAAAGGGTTTCTATGAATAACAGAATAACTGACATCCCCAGACATCGTAGTTCATCAGCAAGATCCAATCCAACACTTCAGCAAACTTTGAAACATCGCTCATTGGCTTTCCGTCTGAGCCATAGAATGGTGTGGGCAGGGTGGCAGCCGTGATTGCAGCAGAGAGAGGAAGCGCGCGGCGCAGAAGCCGGAGAAACATCAAGAAATTGGCCGAGTCGTTACAGTTGACTTCGTTATGGCCTGCACCTTGATGGCCCGGGTACTCCCAATCGATGTCGATGCCGTCCAGATGGAATTGGTTGTAAACAGCGAGAATGTTCTTGGCGAATTTCCTCCTCGCCATGTCAGTTCTGACAACAGATGAGAAATGTCTAGTCAATATGAGTATGTGTGTGATTTTGGCGAGATTCGGCACTGACTGGCTTCCAGTCCATCCTCCTAGACTGAGTTTGACCTTCTTTTGATTAGAATGGGCAGCAGTGACAAGCCGGGTCAAAAGTCTAGGAGCCGCATCAGGATCATCCCAAGTAAGGTTGCAGTCCGGCGTTGGTAAAGCGAAGGCGAAATCTATCCAGTCAAATCGAGTGAAGTCGATTTTTTCGGGGGGGGAATCCGACCCTGCCCAATCTGGATAATATGCCATAACCATTGGAGCGTTTCCGTTCGGAGCTTTAGATGCTGAGGAGGACGGGAACAGATCAGGTACTGGGAGGAGAAACACTGCCTCGTCTGGGGATGCCACAGGAGTAGGTTGACCGCCATTCTGAGCGAGGGTTGTCGTTGCATTTTCGGCATCTGGGAAGGGTGTTGGAGAATGGATAGGGCCGAGAAGGAGGGGAACATTGGGTGCGGGCGCACTTTGCGCGATTTGGAGTAGGAGTAGTAGGAAGTAAATAGAATTCATATCAGAAAGAGAAAGTTTTGCAGAGAGACCACCAGGGTTTCTTGGATGAGAGTAGAGAAGAAAGAAGTTGAGGTCGCAAACAAACAGCAACATCATGTAATTCATCGCTGATCGCCTAACCTCTTTATTTTGCAGACTGCCACAAGGCGTGTCACCCAGTCTCTGGCGTCCTCCTATGTAATTCCTGGGTGCTCCCATCCACCAGACTGTCGCTGAACAATTAGCCAAACATCTGAGCATCTAGTCAAGAAACCAAATCCGGACTTGTGGTCGCCCCGGAGCCGCAGTGAAGTTCCGAACCATGCGTTCCTCCTAGCGCACGCGTGGTTCCGATCCTCCCTTGAGCTAAATCAATTATCAAGTGAAGGTACCGACACGACTCGGTCCCCCTGAATTCCTTTCGTCTTCAATCCTGCCTGGCGCAGAGCATCCTGGATTCCTGCCCGTGCAGCTGGATACTCGAAGATATTCCTGTGCCGCTCCATGTTCGATATGTACTCGGTCAGGCCCAGTCGCATATGATAGTTGTTTTCGATGATAGGTCGTCTGACTGGTACCCAACAATCACCTGCGAATTCCCGCTTCTTTCTTGTGCAAGCGTTGTGCAAGCGTTTCCTCCATGCTCTGGTCCTGTCGTCTGACTGCACTTACATCTTCAGTATAAGTAGTTCTAAAATGTTTTACAACACCCACCGCCATGCGCTCGTGGACTTATGCATCTGCTCTTCTCCTTCCGCTTGCCACCGTGGTACAGGCCATTACCTGGACGGCTACGCCTTTCAATCCAGCCTCTATTCCGCTTGCCGTTCGCACCCCGTATCTCAGCGCATGGTTTGGTTTCACTTTCTTAGGCCCCGAATATCCGACTCTAATTTATCATGAAGGCTTCCCCAAGGTTCTGGCGCAGCTTTGAACGACGCTTGGCCAACTTTCTGGACAGGATCAGTTCGAGTTTTGCCCAAGCGATCAGTTCGGCAAACTAATACTCGGCAGATTTTGGGATGGGCTGGATTTGTTAAAGTTGATGGAACAACCTACAGTTTCTTGGGAGCTCCAGCCGTTGCCGGAACAACTTTTACCAAGGCCACCCAAAAAAGCTCGCAGGTAGATTCATTATTGGTGCCTTGAAGTGGCTCCCAATTAAGATATCTTTAGTTCACCTCAACTCAAAGTATATTCGTCATGTCCGCTGGCCCCGTCGATCTTACCATCACATTCCTGAGTCCGGTCGAGGTAAGTTGGCATAATGAATTGTGTTCTGTTCCAACCCAACTCTGTCAAGCCAAATGACCTTGCCAAACAATCAATGCCATTCTCGTACATGGCAATCTCCGCGGGTGACACCATTCTATGATCACAGCGAATACCTGGATCTTACAGTTTTTTCAAGCTTCGACTAATGGTGCACCCACGCTAGTAAGGCGATCTCTCCGCCTGAAATCGTGTCACGGTTTTTGACTTGACCTAGACGCGTTCGGGGTGCCGCTCGACACACGGCACACTTATACCAAAACCGGTTTGTCGCACTCTCCGTCCGTGGTGGAGGCTCGCATTCTGACGGCACCAATAGATTGGGAAATATACACAGCTGGAATCGCCACGACCACGGCCGTACGCGACATCTTCATAAGTGCGGTTAAGAATTGGGTTTCGGATGGCCAGACGAACGGTAAGTCGCGCCGACTGGCCGGAGCTGCCCCTAAATATGGATCCGCTGAGCCGCGGGTGAGCTCGCGCAGCGGAAAGGACCGGTCTAGATCGTCAATTTCCTTTTTCGGACACATCTAATTTGGGGCTCTTTTGTCGAATGTTGGGCACCAATCGAATCGTTCAAGAAATCCCCGTCTGGTGCTGTTGTCTGTTTCGCAATATTCTAAGAATTGAACGTTTTTGAAGCACTTCTTGAATCGCAGAACCGTCAGCCACCTAGCTTTTATGTTGCACTTGTTTATCGAATATCCTAGCCCTCTGTCTGGTCACGTGCATTAGACAAAGATACTCGCTTCGCTCGCAATTATCTTGGAACGCAGGGCCGTTTGGAGATTTGTACGATACGGTGAGCGGTGCGGCGGTCGGGTTCCGGGCTCGTCCTGTCGTCGGGGGACATCTCGCTTTGGTATGCTTTCGTTTTCTTCTGGTCCCAAAACAAAATTTAACTGGATGTTTTAAAGCTCGTGTTGTAAGTCGAGGGTGTTGAGGGTTAAGTCATGTCGTGTAATTAGCTTTGTTGTAAATGAACTGGATGAGGTTCCGGAATCCGAAGTATGCAAACATAATAAACTGCCTGGGATACTAACATGGAAACGATCACCTGTTGACGACAGGTTAAAGTGGCTGTTCTTGTTGCCTCATACATAGCCTGTGTTAGTTCCATGGGAGTAGTAACTTGTATCCGTGGCTCGAGACTGCTCGAGATCAGTAATCGATATCTTGGAACTAGGTACACGACTAAAATTAGTAAGCGCTAAGGAACAGTCCTTAAACCAAGTTAGGTGTATTACGGTTCCTCGGGGAAAGGAATAAAAAAGATGAGGAGGTAATACAGAGCACCGCTAATAAAGATTAAGAGCTAGAATACAGTAGTGGATGCTTTCCAGGGTTCTAATAAATTATGACAGGGATGGAATGAGCGTGGTCAAAGGGAATACAAATGCGAATGAAGAAAGAAAAAGGAAAAGCGAGCTACAAAGCTCGAAGATCGTTCAGAATCTTTGAAAAATTGTCTTCGGTCCACCGCTCCTTCCCGCGCTCCCTGATCCATTTTTTCGGAGGCGAGACTCGGGTCGATGGGGCACGAGCCATCCCCCAGGAATAGTCGCCTGTATCATCGCTGTCGCCGTCGCTGGACGGGTCACTGTCAGTGCCATCCAGATCCAGCACCTTCGCGACGGTGTTGTCTTCTTCCTTCCATTCCGCCAGCACGTCGAACTTGCCTGACCGATCGGGCGTCAGGTGAATCTGCGCGAGCTGCATCTGCACGGACTCGCCGAGGTGGCGGCGCAGCTTAGAGACGCGATTCCGGTGCGCCGTCCCGGGCGAGAGCGGCTGGGGGATTAACGGTGAAGGAGGACTCGGCAACGAGCGCGGGAAATCGCGGGGTTTCAGCGCGTCGGGGGATGTCTGAAGTTTGAGGGAGAGGGAGGTGAAGCGGGGCGGCCCTTGTCGAGCAGGGGGGGCCAAGTGTGTGCTCGACTCTACGACGGTAGGCGTCGGAGGCGGCAGGGGTGTAGCTGGGGTCACCGAAATGGCAAGGGCTCCGGATTCCGGGAGCGAAGGCAGGGGGCGCAAGGAGGGGGTGCGTGAGAGCTGCTGGCCCGGTGCTGGGGGGGCCGATTTTGGGGTCGGGGGAATGGGAATCCTGGGCAAGGGTCTGATGTTATGGGACCGGTCTGCTAGTTGAACATCGATGCTCATGGACCCAGCAGGTTTTGGGGAACGGCGGGAGGTAGAGGACCGACTGGGGAGCTGGGTGGGGTCGAAAAAGGGCAATTGGGGCGGGACTATCTCTCGAGCATCCTCGGTGCACAGAGTCCTGCGGCGGGGAAGTGGGACGGGCTGGGGCATGGGGGCCTGGAGGAGGCCCGACATGGGGTAAAGAAAGAGAAGAGTCAACAAGTGAAAGCATTTCTCAGGATGGATATCGTTGTGTTTTGTACTTTTTTAGAATCTGAGAGGGTTTCCGGTTGCGATTCCTCGGCAAGCCACGATATCGATCACTCGATCACATCACTGCCATCCCCATTTACATCAGGTCTCGCCCCCAGTTCTCGCTGCCATCCCCCCTTGCCTCGCGATGGCGACACATCCAGCCCTGCCCATTCACAGCCCAAACCATCTAGCCAGTAATCTCCGGTCAAACTTCCAGAGCTCACTCGAAACTTGTTCTTCTCGCTGTTCCTGATTTCATTCGGCTGCGGGGCAGCATCGCCACCTGCTTCTTGCAATTGCCGATTTCGTCCGTTTGATCTCGCCAACGGTTTCAAGTGCAACGAGCAAACCCTGAAAGCAGGCGAACAGATACATCCAGTGTTCGTTGGGATCTTGCTAGGGATCCAGTGCCATCCGTGCTTCCAAGGGACTACAGACCTCCAGATCCACACGAACCGCCTACCGACGCGACGCGGCGGGAATGACTCGGAATCACGCGCCTCCGCCTCCAAGCCGGTTACCTCCTCCGAATGTTTGAGGGTCTCTGTCGCAGTGTCGCCCGATCAGGAGTAGTGGGGCGGGGACTTGGAGTAATATTCAGGTACCGAGGGCGACTCCAAAAAATACTCCAACTGCTCCAAAAGCAAGATGTACCCCGTACCTGCTCGCGAACAAGTCGCCATATCTACATTGTGCATCAAAGATGAACGAACTTGCCGTCCTTGTAGAAATTTCATATCTTTGGTTCCACGGAAGCGTTAAGACTGAGGCGGCCGCAAGAGACAATGTCAACCATACTTATAGCACCACCGGCCGTCCCATGTCTACTCGCTATGCATCATATTAATACACCAGTACTTACCACGACTCACCTTAAGAGTCAAGCAAGCGAATCAACTCGACCCTGCGCGGTTAAGCCCGGACCTATTAAGCAAATTGTAATTGGAACCTGATGGGATAGCTGATGTGATCGCACGAACCACTCATCTGAGAGCGTGGCCTACAGGCCGAGAAGTTTCGTACAAAATTGTCGATATCATCAGGAAAAATCTGGATGGGTACGTAGCCCTACATAGCCGACGTAGCTCTCGTAGTGCTGTCGTTACCCCCTGAAAATATAGCACAATGTAGCTTGAAGCAAGAACTACGGCTTACTATATAGCACCGTAGCTGCGTAGTCGCGGAGCTTGCGCCCACAGGATACCATAGCTCATTTGAATTTTGAATACAGAAACCGGTGACGAAATAGCGCGCAGGGGAGTTAGACAATAATGATATTAGATTGCACGTATTAGTTATCTATTCCCTGTCCTGCGCCTAGAACTCATTCTGCCGAGACGGTAGTCGACTGCGTGCGAATCGAGATATAGCGAAGCGTGGATATGCATGCTGCAGGCCAGAAGATTAGCAAGGATCAATGAGAAGGAACAGAGGGAAACTCACCTCCATCAACAAACTCCCTCCGCCCCCAGTCCTCAACGGCATGTGCGTACGCGCACATCCACTGGCCATAAGGACGGTACACGTGTGTCATGAAGTTAAGCTTCGAGGGTAATCGTCAGCAGGTGAAGAGCTGAGCTGAAGTGAAAACACGTACCGGCGGTGAGGTGGACTTGGATAGTCGGCAGCGCAATGCTCCGGCATTGGTATTTGATTCCTCGATGTCCCCGGGGTGCAACTCGAGCGCCGCCCCAGCCGTACTTGAGGACTGCCTGCGCGCGGGCCGTTGCTGAGGGTCTTCTGTGCTGTGTCTTGAGCTGCGCCCGAGGGGCTCGTGGTGCTCCGTTGCGGACGGTGTACATGAAGGGGTAAACTTGGAGTTAGCTTGAAGACTTGAGCTTATAGGTTGAAGGTGCTTGAAACTCTTGACGGAGCCCAAGCGCATCAGGTGTCTTGAGGACTTGACGAGCATTTGAGGGTTAGCGCATTCGAGTATTTTGAGAACAAGGGACTTGAGCTGATTGTGACCCACTGCAGCAACTGCAGCGAGTACCAGAGCACTGAAGAGAGCACTCGGAGTCTCGACGAGGTGGGAGAGGGAAGGAAGAAAGATGGGATCAAAATCAACCGTCGAGAACAGAAACGTGATGCGCAGTTGCGCACGGACCATTGATGGCGGACTTTCAAATGACTTGTAGCTTTCTACGGTTCAATCACAACCATTCCATCTTCCCCCACTCATTCCGCTCGGCGTGGGTCGCCTGTGACATGCAGTGTCCATCCCGAGAAGAATAATTCATTTCACAACGGACGATCTTGCGGAAATCTGACGAATCAATTTGGTTACCGGCACGCCCAATTCTGGCGCTATCCATCCTTTTCCAGAAATGTCTTAGATGCGTCTAGTATGCGCCGTATATGCGGGGGAATATTTTCACTTGGAATAAGTAAACGACATCTACTTTTTCGAGGCTTGGCACCTGATTGAAGATATCGTCGGACATATCGATCAGCTAGATCAATGATGTGCTACATACGGATAGCCAGAGGCTACAGGGACTACGAGGACTATATACCTGACCCATTGGTCTACAGTGACCTATTCATCACAACATACTTACCCGGGCAACAAATTCCTAGACGGATTTTCCTGATGATTGGCTGAAAAAAAGCGATGGGGTAGCAAGGGGCTGCACTGGCCTCGATAGACGGAAGAACAATTTACACGGAAACTAAAGGACAAAATTCCGCAGTATCATCCCCTGTAACTTGCTGTACAGTGTTGTAGTTGACCAACAAGATCTCGACGAGCGACTGTTGCCACGATACAAGCACTTTGCCAAACGCGTAGGATAGGACTTGGGATAAATCTCAGTCAGATACACGCAATAGGATTTACAGTGAGAAATTAGTGTCCGCGTCCAGACGGATATGGACTTGTGTAACTTATGTACGTCAATCACAGCAACCCAGCAGCCCGAAGCTCTTCGTGCAGCCTGCGTTCGTTCTGGATAGCTTCCTGCAGCTGTCGCACCCGCTCGGGGTCTGCATCAGCCGGGATCATGAAATCGGTCTCCGTCGCATCGGCGGGATCCTCGGCTCTCTCGTCGTGCTCGTCGTGACGGGGACCGAAACCGAAGCCTTGTCTGAACAGATCAGAGCGCGACATGCCACGAAGACCGAAGCCTCTTTCGAACTGGGTCATGAACGGGCTGTTTGACTGCACAGGCGGCGGGGCACCAGGGTTCTCTCTTTGCGAGGCCAGAACACCGCGCTCCCAGCGCTTGACACGCCAAAAGCCGAGCACCGATGTCAGGAGAATGAACCAACCTACAATCGTCATATAACCCCCGCAACATAATCAAGCGTAAATGATACTGACCGATGGTCATTAGGAAGAAGGAGAACCACTGGGAATTTTCTTAGAGTCTATCAACTAATGGATAAAATGTCTTACCTCGGTGGTGGCATCTGCGACTATCGCATTGGCCTGCTCCTGTGTAAGAGTGGTAGGGTTCGGGATCGACCCGTCAGCGGTTCCATTATAATATGCCGCCGCCTCGGCTGCAGTTGCAAACGTTGGCTTCGGTCTGCCCCATCCGGCCCACGCATTGGCGGTTTCTTCCTCTGAAGATTCACCGCGGGAACGGAGTGCGAAGCCTAAAATCGGTTAAAAAGAGAGGAATGACAACTCCAATGTCGCGCACCGTATTGGATGAGAGTGACTCCCAAGCCTGCGCGGGCACCCAGCCGGCCAGCATGAGTGGTGTGCAAGAGACTAGGACGCAACCGCTCATTGAGATGGAACTCGAAATGGAAGTATGATGCACTCACTAGGTTAGGAGGAAGCCCACGAATTGGAAACTGATGGACACTAAAGCGTTCCACATGAAGGAAAAGACGCTGCCTTTGGGACCCCAGAATCATGAGCCAGATATAGGCTTGGCGCAAGAGGATGATAATTACCGCTGGGAAGAGAATCGATGATCATTTCACCAGCAACACCCGGGGCAAAGGGCTGGTGCTAGGTGAGATCAATCTATGTGGTCCAATATCGGACTCACTGCGTGAACTGTGCTCTCCCAATATTGAGGGACAGCGTCTGCTGAAGCAGAAGCATAGGACGGGGGTGGCTCTGCACGGGTATCCTCGGGCACGACGTACGTGCTGTCGCCTGTTAAGGAAGGATATTAAGAAATATTTGGCAGGGGCCTCGATTTCGATGTACCATCTTGAACGACGACAGACGGGCTTGGCTTCGCGGTGACGTTGGCGAACACCCCGTCGTTGTTGTTGCCAATGACTTGGGTCCTTTGCCCTAAGCCAAAGCGCTGGATGTAGTGAGAGGGCAGAATAGCAGCGGCTGTGCGATTAAACCAGCCGAGTCGTGGACCAGGCGTCGAATCCAGCGCAAACGAGGGGATGAGACCATTTGAATTCCCATACTCTGACAACTGGTTAGTTTTGTGTGGTTATGGAAAGCAAGTGCCTACCGTTGGGGAGAGCAGTGGCGGAGGGGCCTGGGGGTGATCCAGGCGGCGGATAGTCGTAGTCCACGTTCTCGAAATCGTACGTCCCGGGAATGTGAGTGGTAGACGGACCAAATGCGCGGGCTTGGGGAGAGGTAGGAGCAGGATTCAAAGGCTGGGACTCGGAGCTGTCGTCGTCGCCTTCGTCATCCGAATCACCAAACGCAGCGTCCATTTCGTGACGGGCATCGCGGTCTGTCCTTGGATTAGGAAGAGGGGCGTATCTGCCAGACATGGCCAGATGGCTTAGGTTGGAAACAAGAGAGAGCGTAGAGGACGTTTAGCCGATAAGAAGGTAGTGGTATCGAGTAAGCAAGCTGTTTACAGTCGTTTACCAGGGCGCTTAGAGTGAACCACCACACAACTTCAAGTTGAACAAGACTTTCGGATGTAAGCTCTGAATTCCAGGCCTTTCGGTGTGGCCATTTCATCCCCAGCAAATGTGCATATGCGCGAAATTGAATAACACCACTCGGAGTCTTTACTCAACTGCCGGTAGAGATTGTAAATTGGGCTTCCGGTCTGTGCCGGCTGCTTCGCCCATTTAAATAGATGCAACGCCGCAATCCAGCTCTCGTCCTACCATCATGTCCTCCAAAGCTGAATCGTCGAAATCCTCCAAATCCAAGCCAGGACCCAGGTCCAAAAACCAGATTATTAAGGAAGGCTGGGGAAGCCGGCCCAACTTTCAGTATTCCTACGGCTTGAAGATGGGTGAGCCACAGTCTAATCGCGTTGCACCAGTGCATCCCAAATTGCGACACCAGAACCGGATGACATAGAGGAGGGAAATAACATACTCGATGCTTTGGTGCAGCAAGAACGGGAAGATTGGGAGGCGGAGCAGACTGAACAGAAGAGCCACAAAGGGAAAAAATGACAGTGAAGCAACGCGTTGGTATTCAGACCACATTTTCGTTCAGCTCGTTTAAATATCTCCTCTAGAGTCCTTTCGCAACTTGACGGTTTCCACAGTTTGTGTTGGCATTGCGCAATTGTAATCACCCGCAACATGCGGCGGTTCCATGACTGTCGCTGGTACTTGTATTTTGAAGCTCGAGCAACAATCATACTCCGATTCAAGAGACGCGTACATGTACATAATGGGACACGGTACAATCCAAGACTTGGGACATTGCATCTCTGCTGCGCTACCGGTCCACAAACTCAAGACTGGTCCGGGCTCCTGCGTGAGGAACCCTCCAGTCAGACCTCTTGCCCTGTGAGCCGGCATGGAGCCTTACCTTCCTGCTCCGAGTTTTCCAGACTTGATGCTCGTGAATGCGACCAACTTCTGTACTCGGCGGCAGCTCTGGATCCGGGCTCCCATCATCTGCTCAAACCTGCTCAGGATGTAATGTGACCTCTCCTCTCCGTCTGCGGCCCCCGCCGAACCCGTGTCGGTCAATATAGTCCGCCGCCGGCTGGACTTTGGGCGATGCTTGTGAGTTTTCCCGTTCAGCTTCGACTCGAGCGACTTCATCTGCCGGCGCCAATTCATGCGACGCACTGCCGCCGCCGTGGGTGCTTTGGCTGTTGGTCGGGGAGTCGGAGTTTGTGTTTCCAGCTCAGAAAGTTGCTCGTCGTCGGACTCCGTCTCGACCGCTTTGACCTGGGCGCGGGTTTCATCTACCCAGTCCAGCTGCTGCTGATAGAATGTCGCAAGGGAGTCGAGCTTGTCGACGAGATGTGTAAAGTCGATGGCTGGACGCGAAGAACTTGGAGAGGGACATGTAACGGTCATTGAGGGCGGAAAGTTCAAGCTGTGGAGCTGGGAGGCCTGTTCCAGCACGGCGTTGATTAAATAATGATTACTCGTTTGTGGTCTCGGCGGCTCGATAAAAACATTACACTGCCAGGATGCAGAGTCCAGACAAGTCCAGCCTATAGTATCGCGGTGACCAATCATATTGAGCGCGACCAGTGATGTCAGTCAAGTCATGTGCTGCAACTGACCGCGATCATGCTGCTTCGTCTCTTGCTCGCGAGTGTGCCCCTCGTGTGGGCAGCAGACTCGTCCTTTCAAGTCTACCACCGACTTTACGAGCCCACACAGTCTGAATCTGTCTTCACTCCCCGCGGAACTATTCTTGTTTCAGCCAATGGCCATGCCTCGTTCGAGCCCTCACCGAAACTGGCCCAGGATTTGACACAATTCTCGGACGAGCTCCAGACCGTCAAAGGCGCGCTGTACCAGATTGCCCTAGAACAAGAAGGAACTGGAATAGCTGGCCAATGGGACATCGTATCCGCGGTCAAAGTGGTGGGTTCCGGTCGGGTCTCGACCTCATCCGGCGCTAAACTGATGTTTGGGAGCACAGTGCCACCTCAATCAGGCTACCTCGGAGACCATCGTTCTCCATACAACGCTCGGGAACACCCCATTCGCTCTTGACTATTTCGTTGCCCCAATAGCTCACAATGGTGCCTGTCCCAAAAAATCGCAAGCACCGTCGCCTTTGCTCTCGTTCGCCAGCAATGTTGGCAGCCTGAACTCCACCGTTGTACTTAGGTCGCCTCGGCTTCCGCCCTTGTAAGAAGCCTGACAGAACTTGCAATTGAAACGTCTGATGATTTTTAGACCAGCGTTGCGTGTACCCCCGCCACTCACTCCCGAAGGAGAACCTGTTGTACCGGAACCGGAGAAGTCCTGGTTCCAGAGGTATTGGGTGGGTACCCCTGCCAATTCTCGCTGTACATCTAATGTTGCCGGTCGCAGATGTATGGACTCGCCATCCTCATTGCGCTCAGTACGTTCATCGCCGTTCAGTCACTCAACCATTTACTGATCTCCTCGCAGTGCTTTCTGGAGGGGCGGAAGAAGAACCCGCAAAGAAGTAGATGCTTCAGCGAATACATTCATTCTACAAGTACACTACACGCGCAGCTTCATTCTTCGTTGGTCCAAATCTTCGGCATCTTCTTCTTGAACGGCTCTAGTGTGAACTCGAGACTTGAGCACGGGTAACCAATGTCAAACTTCTCCAGCACTGTGGGATGCAATATCCCCAGGGTTCCGAGTTTCATATCGTGCTCTAGATGCAAAGCCGACTCGAGCTCATTTTTGACCGCTGAGAAAGTGCTCTGCTTCGCTGGAGGCGCCCGGTAATATATGGTTGCAGCGCGTCCAGGGAAGAACATGGGATCTGGGACGGTTCAGCATGTTGCAAGCATAGCAAAGGCAACCACTAACCACTGGTTTCTTTGATATAATAACCTGATTTCGCCTTGTGATCGTGGCTCGCAATCCTGGGCACGTCGAGCATCTTCATGGCGCGGTCCAGCATACCATGTACAACCTCGAACCCAGCCGTCTTGTTGCACCAAACTGCGGCGGCGTGTCTGATGTTCCGAGCTTGCCGCTCCCGCGTGGAGTCTTTGACCACTACGTCGCTCGTCTCGAAAATCTTGATGGGAAGCGGGTGCGAGCGGTTCTCGCGAATGGTCTTGAGCAGTCCTGGAATGAGGGTGGTACGCACAACCTGAAATTCAAGGGTTTTCGGGTTGGCGATTTTAACCACCGTTGTGCCAGTCGTCCACATGATTGAGAAATTCGAAATTCTCCTCATGAGAACACTAGATACGCGGGATGAATGTCGCTCTTGAGGAGAACCACAATTGACTCACAAGGATTAGAGGTAGGACTTCGACCCACCCTGCCAAGGCCCATTCTCTGCGCACAACGTCGCTCAGTTGGCCGATCGCTGACGGTTGGCCAACTGTCGTGGTGGCAGGGAATGAAAGAGGCAAGTTGTTAAACCCGTATGCGATGGCTGCGTCCTCCATGATGTCGCATTCATGGAGGATGTCTGGCCTGGTTGGTGGTATTTCCACCAAAATCTCATCTGCGTTCGAAGGCGAGACTGAGGTATGCAGAGACATCTTCCCGAGAAGTTTTGAGACTTCGGAAGCAGACAGTTTGAGACCGGTGCACGAATTCACGTAGGAAGCGTGGGCAGTGGTATGGCGTCCAGATATATCAGGCGTGATCCGGGCTTGACCATCGGACTGGATAACCTTGACGGGTTCAATCCTATTCTAAATTCAGATTACATTTACCTGGCGATACAAAGAGGGCTTACGTGTAAGGTTCCGCACAATATTCGGAGAACATCGTCGACACCATATTCACCACAATATCGAGCTTCGTCTGGTCCGTCGCAGTCACATCGATGAAGACATTTCGGGTGTTCAAAGTGATCTTGCTGTGCTCAGAGTTGATGATTGGAGGCATCGACAACACCTGGTCTTTTGCATCGTAGATGATGGGGTAGACCGGCGAGTCCCGGATAATGGGAAGGAATTTCGACAAGTGTTTCTCTGACTGAAAAAGGATTAAAAGAGAACAATACACAACATTTCTGTAGCTCACTTCGTACACTGTCATAAGCTCTTCCGCCGTATATGCCTTGTTTTTACCTAAAGGAATGAACTTTATGTCTTTCGGGGGCCTAGCTTCGTATCGGAACGGCGCCTGGAGCGTGTCCAAGTCATGAGTTCCGATTGCGACCAGCTGCCGCCGTCTACAAATATTCTGGTGCAGCTTGTCTTGTAGATCTATGAAAGACGCGTATGATCGCTCGGTGAACTTGACATTGCGAAGGATGGCGCATGCAAAGTATGGCCGGATTTTTTTAGTCTGGAGCTGGTTCAGATTAGTGCAATGAGAGTGTGACGCGACGGACCTCCGGACTGCAAGTGACGTTCAGAAGGCTTGCTTCGCCTCCCGCAGGCATTACGAGTCTATAACGAGGTGCCTCTCCCTTGCCGAGGAAAACATGGAGAGCCCGCGAGATTCCTTCGATGCATAGAAGATCGTATCTGAGTAGCGATTGAGAGATCGGAAGGCGCAAAAAAAAAAATGATAACCCAACCTATTTGCAGGGATCTCTATTTTCAGTTGCTGGCAGAGAATGATCTGTGAGCCTATACTATCTGCAGGGAATACAAAGCACTCGCCGGACGTTCAGCCGGGAGACCTTTCTTGATCGCCTCCTCGACCTCGGCAGTGGTCTAACGAACGTTTGAGGTTAGATTGAATAGAAGTGAAAATAACACACATCTTCATCCAATTCCAGACCGTACTCGAAGCAAAGGTGGTCGAAGTCCTCCGAAGCTGAACTCGATGCGATCAGAGAGGATGCAAGAATTTTGGACGTGAGCAGTCACTGTATTCGTGGCCAAGTCGTTTCCACAGATCCGCCTTGTCCACCGCTACTGTAGGCATCGCAGAGTTCGAAGTAAACGTCCAAGTAGCTCACTGCTGTCCGAGTCAAAGGAAGTTTGCGGTCACATGTCTTTGAAATTTCTTGACCTAAATGAAGTATGTCGCGCTGCTAAGTGGAGGAAAGGACAGCTGCTACAACCTCCTGCACTGTGAACGAAATGGCCATCAACTCATATCGGCGGCTTCCCTTGGGCCAGAGCCGGGCAAAGGTTTGGCAGCCCAGTTCAGTTTGGTTGACCTAACTATCACAGAGGAACTCGACTCGTACATGTACCAAACTGTCGGACAGGACGCGATAGAACTTGTCGCGCGTGCTCTTGATGTTCCTCTCTATCGACGGGTCATATCTGGCCATGCTATTGAACAAGGATCCGAGTACGGTGCTCGCAATGGAGGCGGCGGGATAGTAGGAGATGAGACCGAGGACCTCCACGCTCTGTTGTCGACCGTTAAAGTGGGTCTTGGTCTGCAAAACTCCGTTTAATTTATAACTGAATGTGCCCCTAGTCCCACCACCCAGATGTCGAGGGCGTTTCCGTCGGTGCGATTCTTTCCAACTATCAGAGGGTTCGAGTCGAGCATGTGTGAGCCTCCTTGGCGCATGGCAATCCAGTTGTTCTCACAGCTCGTACTAGATGTCGCCGTCTGGCTCTCACACCGCTGTGCTATCTATGGCAAAGAGACCAAGGCGAATTAATGGCAGAGATGATTGCGGCGGGCATGGAAGCAATTTTAATTAAAGTCGCAGGCATCGGCCTCACTGTTAAGCACCTGGGCAATACGCTTGCTCAGATGGAGCCTACTCTCATCAGGCTGGTAGGTTTCATTGTCCTTTTAGTATTCATTCCAATGATGGATCGAGTTAGAATAGTCTTTACGGGGCGCATATATGCGGGGAAGGTGGCGAATACGAAACGTTAACTTTGGACTGCCCGTTGTTCAAGCACCGGATCGTCCTGTAGGTCGCTCCTTGATGCTCAGTTCTGGATATTAACTCTCTTCAGGACTGAAGTGGAGACCGTGATTCACTCGGATAGTGCTTTTGCGACCGTGGCGTTCTTACGAATAAAAAGTGCGGACTTACAACTCAAGCCCGTAGCTGGGTCCCCGCTTTTTCACGTTCCGGATTTATTGGATGAGAGATTTGCAATCGTTCGGGATCAGATAACACAGTTTCAAAGTGAAGCTTCGACAATGAAACCCGAGCAAGCAAACCAACCCTCTAGCATTCAAAGATCTACGCATGCCGCACGGAGCAAAAAGCTCGATCCTTGGATCGCCATCTCTAACGTCTGCGCCGTGGAGGGGAAATCAGATGGATCGATAGAGGACGAAGTGCGGGAATGTTTTGCGATTCTCCAAGGTGGGGCATGTGAGGCTGCCTCATCTTCAGCATTTGATTATTTCTCAGAGGAGCTTTCCCAATATTCGCTGGAGCTTTCGCATTGCACGAACATCAACATTTTCTTGTCTTCCATGGATTTGTTCTCAGCCGTTAATGCCGTATATGGCACATTCTTCGGAACCAGTCCACCAGCTCGGGCTTGTGTAGCTGTTGATCTTCCTCCCCCGTGCCGTGTGAGGCTCGACTGCATAGCTCACACCAGACCGCCGGAACGACATGCGTTGCATGTTCAGGGCCTGAGCTATTGGGCCCCAGCGAACATAGGACCATATTCACAAGCTATCATGGTTCGTAACTTGTTTTCACTGGTCGCTCTTAAATCGAAGGAATACACAGACAGATCATCGTGTGTTTATTTCAGGCCAGATCGGCTTGATCCCGAGCAGCCTTTCGCTGCCCTCGCCCCAGTCCTTAGCTATAGAGACAGCGCTGTCCCTCCAACATGTAAGCCGAGTGACTGATGCTGTTAGTGCTAATACTGGCGGCGGGTGGACTGGGCACACCCAGCTAGCATTATACTGGCTCGCAAGGACATCTGATCTTCCGGATGCGAAGCACGGTCATGCAGCGTTTGAGCAGGTATTTGCGTTGATATACTTCAAGGTCGATTTTGACTATTGGTCCAAGCCAAGCGCAGCACCTACCCTGTTTCTCGTTGTAGAAAGCTTGCCCAAGAATGCGCTCATCGAAAAACAAGTCATGTTGCACACAGGACGAGTTTTCATACCAGACGAGGATGACGGGGAGCTGGTCCTTCATAGCCGGACGCCAATCTTCGAACAAGGTTTGGTGCACGCTTGCTACTGCGCTTCTTGCTTTTACTTCCTTCAGGCGACCACGATCTTTTCCACTGGGAGATATCAAGGTTCGAAGACGCAAACTCTTCCTGTGCTATTATATGCGTCCGGGGCGGTGGTGATTGTCATTTGTCCTCTGCACCCCTCAGAGTCTGACGTGCGTTGAAGTGGAACACAATTTTCTCGTGGATGCGCTTCAATCTGAACCCGGGCTCGATTCCCTCTGGGCACGCCCTCTGTCAGTACGAATGTGCTACGTTCCATCCCAGGAGCCTTCTGGTGCGCGAACATGTATTATTGTCATTATCATTATCGGCTGGACTAACATTTATAGCCTCGGCTTTTTATGAGCACCTCTTTGAAGGCCTCCAACCACCGGTCACCTTCGTACCGTGTCAAGTAATATCAACGCAGGGACGTGATGACTGGGATTATGCGGCATGTATTTTCACAGCGTAGACTAGTTTGTAGCACATGGGAATGGAAACAAAGACCGAAGAGAAGAGAGAGATGTTCTTACATTGTCCGTCCATTCTACACTACGGGGAAGCATCTTCCTGTAACACCATCATTTCCCCGAGACGTCGTCTCATAGCTCTCTCCGTCGGCGTGGGGGGCACTCTACGGGCGAGCAGAGCCCCGAACAGCGTGCACACACCTCCAAATCGGAGGACCCACGCAACACCGTTCTTGCCAAAGTATGTGTTGTCATTCCCGGGGTCCGCATCAAGGTCTCCATCGACGACCTTGAATATTACACTAGTCGCAATAGCGACCTTGAAGCAAGATTTAGATGGCGTTCAGGGTACAAATGGGAAGGAGACACACAAACAGTTGAGGGGCCACGATCGCTAGGTTGTGCACCCCCAGAATCGTCCCACCGGCTACGCGGGCGGCGGGAGGGACATCCTCCGAGGCAGCCTCATACGCATCATATGAGCGGCGACGAATTAACGGCTGGCGCTCATCACTTCCACGACGTGGCCCAGCGGCCGGAGTGGATAATGTGCGACCATGAGAAGGCCGCAGGCTCCCAGGTGGAGCGGGAGGAGCTGACATGTCCTTGAGGAATTCCATAATGGCCGCGAATGGACACCACACTTTTTTTCTCTTGGTGAGATATGGATAATGAAAGGACGATGAATCAACCTACTCGCAACGGACCAGCAGATACCTATCAGGCTGATGAAGATAGTGGCCTATAAGTAATGTGTGAGTGTTGGGATTTGGTCAACAGGGACATCCTACCTGGAATACCGTAGATATGAAAAACGTCGACATTGTGAGGGCCGAGAACAGAAGCAGGGCCCCGGTCCATATGTTGCGGAGAAGGAATGGCATGACGGGTAGCCGAAGGGGCTCTCCGCGACGCGCAGCCTCAACTTTCCATTGCCGAACTGTATTCCGGATGCGAGTCAACTCGGCATCTTCGTCGTCGTCTCCCTGGTGCGCCATCAAACGACGGTCCCGGTTCGCCAGATGAGGGAGGATCGTTCCCGAAACAACAGCGACTATGCTATATAAAAGCATAGCGAATTCGCCTGTGCGAGTCGCACGGTCGGGGTCAGGCTCCTTTCCTAGCTCTTTAGCCATAATTTGCCCCATGTATGTCGTCCTGGACAAGAAATTAGGTTGGAGAGAAACTCAGAGGCATTAACGGCATACGCGTAAAACAGGAATGGGAACCTGAACTCAATTGATGAGCATGGAAAGCAGTTTCAAGTTCGAATAAAACTTGCCATCCCATGAATGCGAAAAGTTGCACGTAGCAAACCCGGCGGATGGGTCGTGGAAGATTAATGATGGCCGTTCGGATATTGTCCAACACTTGACCACCTTTGCTGGGGTCGGGATTAGACTAGATCAGGATAACAAACAATGGGAAAAGCCAACCTCTTTTGTTGATGCATAGCAGGCCGTTCCTGCTCTTCGTGGCAATAGCAAGTAATCCAGACGGTGGCGACAAGGATTATTATACAGATGATACAGAACTTGCGGAACTGGGTGCCGCCAACTAAATTTAGTATGGGCAGGTCGGCGAGCGGCAGGAATCCTTCGAAAGCCAAAATGTCAGCGGGATAGGGACTCCGATATTGAGCGGCCCACCGAATCCGAATCCAACAATGTTTCCGGCATTGGTCATCCTACCGTGCCAGGCATTGCCAGAGTTCAGCTGGGAAGCAGGAGCGATGTCCAGTAAAAGGTTCCTGAGTGATGCTTGGAGGGCATTGAGGGCAAAATCGAGAACATAGAACGAGAAAACAGCGAGCCCGATGGCGGTGTTTTTGACCTGTATCGCGTTGGGTTCTGTACTCGGCTCGACAATGTCTCGAACGTACCCAGTTGATCCGTTTCTCGTCCCAATCGCCCGCGCCAATGGCAAAAAAATCAATAAAAAAGGCCGCTAGGTCTTTGCAGTACGCAAGGACGAGTGTCGAAACAACTAAAGCGGCGGTCGAAAGTACGACCCAGAATCGGCGGCGGTACTTCGAGGTCGAAGAATCGGACACGGCGCCTATGACGATGTCCCGCATAAATCACTCATTTTTCACTTTTAAAGTAAGTATGGCGAAGATACCTATAACAGGCTGCGCGATGAGGCCGCTGATGGGTCCGGCTAACCAGACAAGCGCTGTGAGTTGCTCCGAAAGGCCTGGAACTTGGGATGAGAAAGCCAGCAGACTTGAACAACGAAGACGCACCCAGTTCGAGCAAAAACGGGGTCCCGTAGCTAGCCCGAAGGTCAGCACCGAGATCTGTGGCAATCTTATGTACACAACTACTCGCCCTAGTTCAACCGTCCACGCGATCTGAGCGCCGGCCATCGATATACTGAGGGTGATGAGGTCCCATGTCGTCAGCCGTCGCTTGGCGGGGGTCATAACCTTCTTCGCCACCTCCTCGACGTTGTTCTGGGCCTCGGGGACTTCATTGTCGGTCTCAGTAGAACTACCGGCTGTCTTCTTGGGACGCGTGGGCCAGGCAACCTGGCTCGTCGGGTCCTCTTGGTCGGCGATGGGAGGGATCATCGAATGGAGAGACAAGAGAGCGCTGGAACAACCACGCAGGCAGCCTTAAGTATAGCGCATGTTACCAGGCGGCCAGTCACTTTGGGCGCCCCGCACACGTGGCTGGACGCGTCTAAACTTGGCGCGATTAGCGTAATTAGTGTTCGAGTGGTGCAAGCGGGAAGGATCTTGGACTGGGAATATTCATACACGATGGACTGTACCAATACATAAATAAGTGAAGGGGGAGAAGTACAAGTGGAACAACAAAGCAGATCAAGTGAAAGCAGGGAATAAAAATACTACTGGGTACAAAAGTGCAGCATTACGGGCTGCGGACGGAGGTCGCAGACATACCGCGTCTGTGCTGTGGTGGGTCCGTGCTAGGAGGGGATTTTGAAAGGAGATGAAATGCTAATCGTCGGCCAGCAGTGGGCGTGCTGCTGTCATCTGGAGCTAGTAGCGGTGGTTCCGGGAACTGAGCGTATTGGCTCGGTGGTCCAGTGTAGTTCCCGGATTCCTCAAAGATACTTCCGTCGGCGCTGTGGATACCTCGTGGGGAAGTAGATATGGATGATGATCGAGCGAGCTGCGGAAGCGTCGGTCGGGGAGCAGTCGGGTTGGTGCCGGATCGAGTCCTGTTTTCCGACGAGGGGAGGGTTGTTATGATGTTTAGGGCTTCGGGGGTTGTTCGCAGCTGCGCTGCAGACATGGACGGCCGTAGTCGTCGTGGAGTGACCGACCCGCTTGCGCCGAGCCGTGTCAAGGACGAAACGCTGTCTCCGTCGACTGGACCGGAAGAGTAAAACGAGCCGTTTTGCGATTTGTTGTCGGTGGAAGAAGTTCCTTGACTTCCCGATCGATTCCGGTTGAGGTACTTCTCTCGAGCATCTGCATCTCGTTCTCGCATTCGGCTTGCAACGGGTGACAGCGACAGCGCAGAGGTGGACGGCGGATTGAGGGGGGAGGGCCCGCGCATCATCGGGGGAGATGAAGACATAAATGTACCGTTGCTCGATGACGCGCCATGGGGGAGAAGGTATGGATGTGGGCCGTTTGATGGCGATGACGACGAGGATTGACTTCGATGCGCAGGTGCCAAGCCATTGCTGTCCACTTCCCCGCTGTCCGACGTTGTCGTCGTACGACTAGTTCCGGACCCACTCCGCATTCGGCTCGGTGACTGCCTAAAGTCGCGAGCCTTGGATGGTACAGGAGGCGGCATGTTTACATGCGTGAGCCCGCCCCATTCATTGCCTCTGGCGGCCGCCTGTGCAAACACGCCCCGCCTGCTCTTTTTATTATTTTCAAATTGTAACCGTGCTGTGTCTTGGAGAGTGTCCTTCGTGCTAAAGCTATGAGAAAAAAAGCAGGTCAATACTCGCGGCAGACGAGCATAGCATTCCAGACGCACGAATACGCGTAATCTGACGCGGAGAACCCCTCGTTGTTCTTGGCCAAGTATTGGCAACCCCGCTCGATAAGAAGCTGTACAATCTAATGGCCGAGTCAAAAGGATATAATGGGGCTGCCCCAAAGAACCTACTGGTATATGTCCCCAAGAGCTAGCACTGTGAAAGTATATCGGTCAACGCTGCGATCCGAGGGGTAGAAGGCAGGCTCACTAGTGTAATGGCGTGTTCCCTTTGTTATCCGACAGATCCACGTCTGCTCCAAAATCACAAAGCATCTGTAGGCGGGGAATGAGCCGAGGGCCTGCGACCGCAACCAATTAACGGATTACGCACCCGGACGAGCTCCTCGTGTCCCTTGAGCGCTGCTATATGAAGCGCGGTTTTCCCGTGCACATTTGACCAGTCCAGTATGTCCGGGTAGTGGTCGTAGTAGAGGCGGGCCATGCGTAATGCGGCGCCCATGACGTCCACATTGTCGGGGCGCGAACTGGAGAGGGAGGAGGGAGTGTGGTCGGCGAGGAGCATGAGAATGGTATTATTTTCCGAGTCCTGTGGCAGAAATTATCGGGTAAACACGGGCAGGGCGACATACGCGGACGGAGGGCGTGCCTTGCTCAGCTCGGCTTCGTCGTGGCCTGCGGACATCAAGAACTCGAATGTCTCCTCGTGGCCGAGTACGGCAGACCAAGCGAGAGAGGTGTAGCGGCGGGGGGCTGGGTCTGGGTTGCGCATGTCCGTGCGCTGAATAAGACGCTTGACAATGAAAAGGTTATTCTCTGGAACGGGGTGAGCCTGGGACGGTGTCGGGGAGGAGGCATATACCCTTGACGGCGCGGCGGAGGCGTGCGGTTGCATCCTTCTCCGCCATGGATGGGGTCGAGGGCGAGCTTGGCTGCGGCAGGGCAGACAATTGGGTCAACGCCGAACGCCTAAATGGGTCCAAAGCAAGTGCATCGCTTTTCACAATCATCTCGCTTCTTTTTTTACTCAACCTCGTCTTTCATTTTCACAGTTTCACAGTTACAGATGCCCAAGGTCGTTTCTCGGTGCGCCCGTCTTCTTGATCGCTTCACGTCCAGCAAAACTGACTGCTGACCCACAGTTCTGCAGTCTCATCCTCCACAGACGGTCCGCTTTTTCAAATACCACCGATGCTATGTCCTTATAGCACTTTCACTTCTCAGCTCGCCCCACCGCCTCTTCGGCCGCCGCCCTGCGCGTGTACTGTAAATAAAAAACGTCCCATTTTCTATAGATACCAACTGATTCGCGCAATCTGCAGATTGTATCTGCGGCGAGTTCATCGTCCGTGCTGATCCCATCGTTTGTCGAGTACAATGATAAAACAGAAAAAATAGCTTGTGATCGACAAGACGATTGCCTCCCTACCGCGCCGACAGACGGACGGGGCTATAATTGTTCGTGCACAGGATAGTGATGCGGGCAAGGCTCGCGTGTTCAAATTGAACGCCGTCGCAGGCGAGCCTGTCCTTCTAGAAAGGTCCGTGGCGTTGGTTGGGATGCACAACGGACGCGACCGACGGTTATTTCGTGCTACTAGGCCAGGGGGACACGAACGCCAGTTTAGATTCCACTGCCCGCGGTGTACGCTACCCATCGGCTATCAATCGACCCCGCCGCCCGCAAAATCAGGGCCGTACGTGTACATTTTTGCGGGCGCCTTGAGCCAGGTACAGGGACAAGTACCTCTGGACGCGTTTGATGGGGAAATTGGCAACGAGGAAGCGGGAGAGGATGCAACGAGTTAAATTGGGAATGTCTACTTGTAACAGTACTGAGGAAACGACTTGTAAGATTATACAAGACAGTGACGAGAAAGAAGACATCCTGACGGAGGAACAAGTCAGCAATCGTGAAATACAAGGGGGAAGAAACCAGAAAAAAAAAATGAAGGCTCAGATACCGTTGTAGTAGGGTATACTCATAACACAGGTTTTACACCAGTGTTCGTACAGTGTGAATAAAGTTGACATCACCGCGTCCACCGAGATCAGAAGAAGGAGACTCACCATGGACAAGATGGAAGATGGACGTTGCGAGCAAGTCTTGATACGAGAAAAGCCACGCTTTATATGGAAGCGTTTGATCGCATTATTAAGCAGCACGTGCAAACCACCCGGAATTCAACTTGAATTCAACCAATTGAACCTGCAAGTCAACCGTTGCTCGAACTTGCGGGGATTCCCCGCCCGCGCAAGCACCGCGAATTTTCACAGCGCCTAGCTGTGGCGTATGGTTGCTCTGAAACAACGAAGCCCAACACAGCATCATGCATGTCGCGAAGATCGTTCGCATCGTGCGCACGGGAGAAGATCAACGGGTAATTAAATGATTCCATGTCAGGGAAAGGTATGGATAATTAAAACTACCAGTAAATTCACGCCATGGGCAAGTCTGCTCAACCTTGAGCTTGAGTGGAAGAATTCTCCATTCTCCAGAAAGTTACATGTCACCAGACAAGGAGGAGGAACTTGAAATCCCCTACAGCCAGAGAGATAAGAACCTTTTAATAAATCTCTCGTATTGCGAGGCCAGCCGCGCGCGCAGATAGCAGAAAGATGTTCTTGGAACGTTAACGCAACAGTAACGTCAACGGCAAGATCTGCCGGGCCACGAAATTGAAAGCCCGCTTCTGCAGCGCTATATTCGTTCCGACGCATCCACGCGCGTTATGGAGCTGCCGACGCCGCGCGAGCTCGACCTTGAAACCCTGCTGCGGCAGCGCGACACCCAGGTGTCCGAACTCGGCGTGTGTCCTCTTCTCTCTGCGTGCATGCGTATCGTGCTCATGCTTGACATATTAGGACGAGGTAGCCCGCCTGCGCCGCTATCTCCTCAACCAGCCCCCGCCCGCGCCAACAGACCCCGTCTCGCTGCCCCCTGCGCTCACGTCCCTGTTACTCCCGCACCTCGACCCCGCTCCCAAGGCCACCGCATCGACATCGAGCACCGCGGCCCTGACCCAGCGGACGCGGCTGCTGCAGGAAGAGAACGATGAATTGTATCAGTTGTTAAGACAGAGCGAGACGGGGAAACTGAAGGAGGAGGTCCGCGGTCTGCGCCGGCTGGTGGAGCGGCTCGAGGGCGCTCTCCGGGGTGTGTGGCGGCCCTACTTTTTTCTCGTTCCCGACGTTCAAACGCTGCCTCTATAGAATCTCACCAGGTCGTGCTATCGCTCTCGTGAGTATTGGATCCTGCTTACTTGCGCGCGCATGCACCTAACATCCCCAGAACCGAACTCGACAAGTCGTACGAAGCGATCATGACCACGGCGCCCCGCGCCACCAACAGCGAGAAGAATTCGCGTTCGCCCCGGAACTCGTACCACGTCCCGCTCCCGACCGGCAACGGGAACGGCGCCTCGTCCAAGCTGCCGCCCACGGGCCCCCGAGCCCACAAAAAGGCCCGCCTGTCCGAGTCGCACGCCTCCCCGCCCCCGGGCGCCCCCGCGAACAAGTCGCACGCCTCCAACTCCAACTCGGCGGCCTCGTCCTCGCGGCCGGACGCGCGCCCGCGCGACCAATCGCCGCGGCAGCCGCCGGAGCACCGTGGAAAGGTTAATAACCACGCGCGGATGGAGGTCGACGAGCCGCGGACGCGGCCGCGCTCGCCGGGGGAGCGCGAGAAGGACCTGCGGCACCGCGACCGCGACCGGCGGGACGAGCGAGAGCGCGAGCGGGATCGCGACGGCGGGCGGCGCGAGCGACGCAACGGGAATTCCGGCGGGCGCGGCGGCGGTGGCGGCGGCGCGCGAAGACCGGACCGTGGACGCGGCCCACCTGCCAATAACGCCTACGAGGGAGGCGATCGGACGTTGAAGGAGAGATTGGGTCTGTAATATCTCCCGTTCTGGGTTGCATTCATTTCATTGGGACTCTTTCCGCACACAAGTATTGGGTCGAATGTAGTCACTGTATCCGGTATGGACTCCGCCATCTAGTATCCCTGTAGCGATAGCTGATTCCCCCTTTTGGTCCGCTAGCTGTATTTTTACTCGATTTGTTTCGCTGTCTTGTTGCTTTCCTGCCTGGAGGTCCTAATATTTATTTTGAAACGAGGCTCTCTGTCTTCCGAAGCGGAAGCGCTACCGGGTCCCACACTTCCGTGGGTAAGCTCACTTCTCGGTCTAGCGTGGTTCTGTATCCCAAAATGACGGGGAACCACAACTATAAAACGACCACGTGATTCCGATAGCCTCGCAAGACGCGTCGCCGGAGCCGCAATGTATCAGATTCCTGCCACGTTGGCTTGTCTAGAAGGTGTTTTAAACCTTGAGCGAATTGGCAAGCGTATCGGGCAGCAGAGCTTCAGGCTACTGAATTGCACTTTAACACTACTAGTGTGAAATAGTACGCGTACAACATGGGTACAGAGGGGTGGTAGTACAAGGGCGAGATGCGCACTTTGTGTGTGGTAAATATGCGTCCGTGGACGCAAGGTGAAATAGATAGGTTAGCGTGCCGAAACCAAGAGGTACAGGAGGCGAATAGCATAGGGATTATGGCGGTGAATGCTGATATAAATGAGTGTTGTGAGCCATTTAAAGAGAGTATATTGTAGCGATTCTTCTCCCAATCGGAGGAGGGACGGCTTCGACGACGCGAAGGGCCGCGCTGTGCGCGGAATCCAAAAAAATCAATCACGATGGGGGCTGCTGCGTTTAAAGCGCCACGACCTGATTCGGTCGCTGGTTCGGATTGTGGAGCGCGAAGAAGGAGGAGCAGGTCATCGGCGAGGACGGGCCCGTGCGCCGACCAGACATGGAGATGCGCTGTTTCCGCGGAGCAACGTCGGGTGAGACGGTGAACTGTTCCCACTCGGGGAGGTAGATGTGGGTCACGCGGGTGGGTGCAGTTGCCGGGGAGTGGAGGACGGGCTTCTTGTCGGTTGGCGAGAGCACGAACTCGGGGATGGGAGGCACGGGCGGCGGCGGGGAAGAAATGGTGGGGCTGGCGGGGGGCGAGCGGTATGGGACGGCGAATGAAAGGGTGCGTCTGTGGGTCCGCTTAAAGCCAGAATCGGAGGGTGAGGAGGGCGCAAAGGTCCTGGGTGTGGGTGGTGCAGAGACCACGTTCCGCGACGCGCTCCTTGGGGTCGGAGGGTGTCTGAGGTCACCATAGGAGCGTTCGAGGCGCAGAGAGCGCGCGGACTTTACGGCAGTGGAGCCAAGGCTGAGGCGTGGGGGGCGAGGGGAGACGGCCGGTCTGCGCACTGGGGGCGCGGGGAGGGACGCGAGGACGACGTCCGGGGAGGGCGAGCGCGGAGGCGGCGACTGGGGACGAAGGAGAGGCATGGTTGTACAAGGCAAAAGAGAAGAAAGAAAATAATGGGCTTACCGACGCCGAGTTGGTTTATAAGTAAAATGCATTCGAGGTAACGCGCCACAGCTTAGATCTAATCTTGCTCCGGCTAACACGGCAGTTGCCGTCCCCTGCACCCTTCGCTTCTGGCCTTCCACTTCTCCTGCCCCGGACGTCCTTGTACTTCCTTCTCCCAATTCCCTTCGCGGTCCTACTTACTCTGCACCCCTTTCAAAGTCTACAATTATTCTGCCCTCGATCCCTGCCTCGAGCCACTTTTTTGTTTTTTGTTGGATTAATTATTTCCCCTTTGGTCCCCCCCGAGGCTCTCACGGCGCGCGCAGGCGTTTCGCCGGTGACCCGTTTCACTAGCAACACAGCGTCTACTTACTTATTGCTATCATCGTTCCCATTCTCCACTGACAGTGGCACCCCCGAGGCACCCGCACGCGTCCGCCGCATTGTTGTCAAGAAACTCATTATTCTCTTAATTCGACGCCGCCTCATGGCGCCTCATGCCCCCGTAAATTAATTTCCTCCTGCGACAGATTTACGACCCGCATCGGAACCGTCTTTTTCGGCCTCTGCCTGCTGCATTGTGACGTCGGTCCCGGCATCCAGCCGCCTGTCCGAGCAACGTACCATTGCCTACTATTACTCCCCAACCGGCTCCTTGGAAAACACTCCCCCATCCTATCATAGCAGCATAGTATCAACCCACCTCACTCGATTTGGCCCCGCCCGACCCCTCCGCGCTGTCGGACTCGACGGATCAGTACGCCGCACCCCGCGCGCTTGTTCCTCGAAGCCAATACCCGGGACACCATCTACAGATCTTGCCCTATCACGTAACATTACCGCATTTGTTGCGCCGTCGGCGAGTAAACCCTGATGCTGTGCCGGAGCGCCCTTTAGCCTAGCGCGTAAGTAACACGTTCCTCGACATTTCATTCCATTTTGCTCGCAGATTCGCAAATAGATATACATTCATTCACTGTCCGACATGCTCCGTAATAATCCTTTCGTACACCTCCAACCTCACAAGACCAGCTGCAAAAGGCGCGTCAGAACCGTGTTTCGGGAACGCTCCTACTGCGGGAAAGGGACGGAGACACATACCAGTGCCAGATGCCCGCCCACGACGGGCCGCGCGCGGAACCCAACGGCTATCGCACCGCTCACCGTGTCGTACAGATCGCCGAACGGTCCTGCGAGGTGGTTTGGTTACATCAGAATTATAATGCCCGCCATATTACTGCACCCCGCCGCACGCAGAGGGCGCGACACAGCGCACGCACCATTGTTCTGCCCGTCCGACACCCAGTTCTTGACGGCGCTGATAAAAATGTCACGGGTTGCCGTGTTGGTTGCAATCGCCGCAGTGAAGAGCTGCCAGTCTGTTGGTCCGCCCCCACCACCACCAAGTCAGCGGATGTGCGGATCTGCAGCGGGTACGCGGTACGCACCGGTCTTGGTGTACGTGTGCCTGCCGGGGAGTCAGTGTCGCGCGCGCCGGGCAGACGGGGGGCAGCTCACCGAGTGTCAAGCGGTACACCGAACGCGTCTACGCGACGTCAGTCCGTATATGTCAAATGCCCAGTTTCAGTCCTTACTGGCGTGCGTCTGGTACCATGCCGTTTCTGCAGCAGTTTCAGCACTGGCACAGTTACGGAGCGGAAGGACCTTACGTTCGGCGTATATAGAGGCGGGGAAGAGATTGAGCTTGAGCAGCTTGTCGCCGAATAAATTGTAGGACAGGCCCCAGCTGCATACAACCGGTCGATAGGAATCCCGGTCAATAAAAATTAGTGTAACATACGTGTTGGGGTTGTTATACTACCGAGGGGATATGATCAGGACGCGGGAACTTTGAAACGAGAGTAAAACGCCGCACGGAAAGGGTGAGGTGCGCGCCGGTCGTAGACACGGAGAGTTTCTGCCATTGGGTGACATAACTGGCAGCAATTGACTATCCGCGCGTAAATAAGATAATAGGCATCGTCCCGAGGGAACGGTGTCCTTACGCTGTAGTTGGCACTTTGCGCAGTATTGCCTAAAATACCGGCGATCTTGGACATGGCGCCGATGCCGACGATACCCTTGATGGCGAGGTTCGTCTGGTTCGCCAGGGAGCCCGCAAAGTCATCCTGCCAATGTCCCATACATCAGAACCACAGACCGAATCAAGCGTTTAGCAACGGACCGTGCTGATTTGGTTCGCTGTAGAAATGTGCAGAGGTCAGTATGTAGTGCGAGACCTCGGGTGCTTCCCGGGAGAGGTGGGACCTACCTGGGATGAGGCTGTCCGCGATGAGAAACTGTGTCCATTGGTCGAGCAGGGCGGCCTAGAAGGGCGGTTTAGTCGCCGGCGGGGCGGACGCGGATGGGGAATAAACTGCGCACGTATCGCGTCAGATGGGAGTTATCCCCGGTCTTCTGTGCATAACTGAGGGCCATGATGATCATGTTTCCGCTCTCTATAAACAAAAAATAATTGAAATAATGCTTTTTTTTTTTTTTTTTTTTTTTTTTAACTCCTTGTTATTTCCCCATTGTCGCGTACGATATGGTAGGGATCCTTCTAAACTACTTGTAATGTCTATCTCGGTTGGTCTAATTGAATAAGTAACTGTGGCATAATGTCCGATGGTCTAACATAAGGCCGTACGAACGGTCTTTGGCGTCGAGACGCCAAAAGTAGGGATGGGTATGTTAGTTGGGGTGTAGGCCGCGTGGGCACGATTATCCTAATGTTAGTAAATGATGATAGAGAAGATAGGTAGATAGGGAGAGGAGGAAAAGGGGACACCAGGGTGACGAGGATCGGGACGTCTGCGTTGTACGCAGTAGGTGCCGGCACATGGACCGGGAGGGGGCAGGTCGGGACGAGTAGAGCGGCGAGGCTACGGGATGGCAGAGGCTAGAGGCGTGCGAAGAGCGTTGCGAGAGTCGGCGTAAAGGGGACGAGAGGGCTATGCGACAGGTTGAGCGACGGCCAGATTGGCGAGTCGTTTCTCCTTGGTTTTTGCGGCTTCCCTGCGCTTGTCTTCAGCGAGGACACTGTCGACAGCTTCTCTAGGGGTCTCCGTGAATAGAAGGGGTGCGTCTGGGAGTTCTCCGTGAACAGTGCGGAAGCGACCGGTCCGTGCGATAAAACGGAAGAGGTGTGGATAAAGTTTCTTTACTCCTAGAAGCTTGCTCAGCACACGCGTCCATTGACCTCCAGCCCTGACGAGCTCTCGGCGGGCGTCCGCGTGTGCAGTGCAGTGCAACAGGAAGTGCGAAACCGTCTCGTTCGCTTGGCGGCAACACGGGCAGATGGGGGATTCGGCTTTGGCGATGCGGTGTAGATGTTTCGCAAGGGGGCAGTGGCCGGTTCGGAGTTGCAGGAGGAGGACTGCGAGGCTGCGTGGGAGGTGGTCGGTGAGGTGTAGGTACGAGCCCTTGTCGAGTTTGCGGTCGTAGATGATCGTGCGTTGGTACCGCGGAGATTGCCGCCACTCTTCCCGTACTCGCTTCTTTTGTCCCGCGTTGAACTCCTGGCGTGTCGCCGATTTGCTCCATGGAAGGTCGCCCCGTAGCGAGGCCGGGAAAGCGCTCGCAGGTGAGCTGGAGTCCTGAACTGCTCTTTTCGCCTCTTCGTCCGCCCGCTCGTTGCCGGGGATATCCCTGTGTCCTGGTGCCCACCTCAAAGTCATCTCTATCTCCGGGTGCGTGTCCATGAGTGCGCCCCAGCGCGCGTGCATCTCATCCCAGATCCAGTGGGATGGTGTGGACAGAGCCAGCCGCACGGCGTTCACCGCAGGCTGGCTATCCACCACGATCGTCACTTTGCCGTGCACGGCGGGCTGTGCGCTGAGGAGGTGTAGGGCTAGGCAGCCGCCAATTCCCTCTCCTTCGAATACCGTATGGCAGAACTCGGATCCGAGTCGCATACGTACCGAGCTGAGCTCGACCCCATTGCGAAACAGCACCGCGGATGCTCCAATGTGTCCGTCTATCCCCGACCCGTCCGTGTAGACCTTCCACTCGGCGGTATCGGCGGCCTCTGCTATTAGTCCCTCTTCCTTCGAGCTCGGTATACTCACCGCCATACTCGATTTCCATCCTGGTCTCTGTCTCATCGCTTCTATTCTTTCCATTTTCTCCGCTGATAATCCAAACTCAGACATCAAATCGTGCAAAGGCGACGGATGCGCCGGCCGTTTCCGCGCCGCCTTCACCACTGCCTTGTAGAGGGGGTGTCTCTTCGAGACCGTAGAGAGCCGAAGAGCGGCGCCGAAGCGCGTTTTCTCCACGAGGTGGGCCACCGGGAGGAGTTGTGCATAGACATCCAAGACGTCGGTGGGGGTGGTTCGTAGGGCACCTGTGATGGCGAGCGCAGCGCGGCGCTGGATGGTGCGTAGCTTTTTCATGATGCCCAATTCGCGCTGCTTTGTCCCGAACGTCCTAGATAACGGGGACATGAAGATGTCAGCTCCATATAGCATCCGCGGTACGCAGATGCCGAGGTAGAGACGACGCATTGGGTTCGCGGTGATCCCCCTCGTGGGTCGCGCGATGCGTGCAAATTGGGCAAGCCACCCGTGGCCTTTGCCGACGGCCGCGGCACACTGCGGCTTCCAGCGCAACTCTCTATCGAGGTGGATTCCCAACAACTTTACCGATGTCGAGGATGGGATGGTGTGGTTGCCGAGGGTGAGGGGGAACCGAGTTTCAGGGACTCGCTTCTTGACGAGGAAGGGATGTCGTACGCGACGGCGTGAAGCGTCCAGGAGTTGGTATTTGGCGGGGCCAAAGCGTGCATTGTGGGTGTCTGCCCAGTTGTCAACTCCGCTCGTGCGCTGAGTGATGTCGCGGATTTTCCGGTGGGTCGACTGGAAATCTTTTCCCACCGTGATCAGCGTGTTATCGTCCACAAATACAACCGCCGCTTCCCCCTTCGTCGTATCAGGGATCTCAGCCAGCCCTGAATTGTACACAAGGTACGCGAACCCGGAGTGGGGATCTCCCTGGTCGAGACCGCTGTCGACGACGAACGGCTCCGAGGTATAGTCCCCGAAGCTGATGCGGCTGGTCCGCCTTGCATATCGGCGGCGCATCCAGTCCGTGTGCTCCACCGGTACGCCGCGAAGCCGCATCTCGTGAATGAGGCGGTCGAGGTCAACACTGGGGAAGGCTCCCTTGACATCCATGCAAAGGATGCTGGCCACCTTATCCGCCCGCCACGCATCTTTGACAATCGTGATCACTTTGTGAAGTGCGTCCGTTGTGGATCTCCCGGGGCGTGCGCCATAGTGGTTATTGGGGAGTATCCCCGCGAATTCCGCCTCCTCGGTGTTCTGAATGGTCAGGGCGACGTTAAGCCATCGGCCTTCGCCGTCCGATAGGACTATGGGGCGGTGAGCCGATGGGTCCGCGTAGTTTGTCTTCCCTGGCTTGCGTAACACGAGGCTCATCACCTCCGCCCACCGATCCGGGTAATGATCCAAATGTTGTAGGGATCGAAAGATGGGACCATATACTGGGACGAGCAGGTCAGTGCAATTGTGTATGACAGAATTGGGGGTGGAGCCAGGGTATGTCGCCTTCCACGGCTTCATGCGCGCCGCTGCACGCCGTATGAGGTCGTCAGAGACGGGTTCCCACTTCCAGGCCGGCGGTGGGTATATTGGGTTGTCTGGCACCGACGAAACTGCCATCTTCGGGGGAAAAAACTCCTCGCGAAGCATGGCCGTCTTCTCCTCGTTGGTCACGGCCATCGCCACCACCCGCTTTGTGACGGGATCCTTTCGCTCAAGCGTGGGGATTCGGGTGGTGCCGCCATCCGAGGCCTCCGCACCGAGGACGCGGCCTGCAGTCCATACTGAATTGACATCAAGTTCAGCCAGCCACGATATCCAGAAGCTCTCCTTCCGTGCTTTAATTGCCCGGGTGTACTCATTCTGCTGCAGGCGCGCTATCTCGTGCGCGGGATGAAGGAGGTCGAACCGCTCCTCGTATGCGGCACGCATGGCCCTATCTGTGTGGCTTTTTAGTTCGCGGAGGTATGGAGCAAACCACCGCTTCGAATGGGGACTGGGATTTGAGGTGGGGACTGAAGCGTGGATGGCGAAATCAACCGCCTCCTTCGCACGGCTTATCGCCTCCTCCACGGCCTCGATGGAGCTGTAGGTCTCCTGAAATTTGCACTCCCCTAGCTTCACGGTGAGTGTCTCCCGCATGATGTGCCAGTCCGCGCGGCGAAAAATCGGGCGGGGGACGTGGGCGACTGTGGTGATCGTGAGGTCAATTTCATGCTCGATGGGGTAGTGGTCGGTTTTTGCTGGCTTCCTGGGATCCGTCTCGCAGCGTATGTAAGCAGTGAAAAGGGCGGCGGTGCAGAAAACATTGTCGACTCGAGTATAGTTACCCGTGGCGAAGGATTTTAAGGTTGGCACTCCCTCCGGGAGGGGCATCTTCATACGGTATCGTGCTAGAAGATCCAGAAGCGGTTGCGTGAGCTCCAGGTTGCGCGTCGTGAATAGGTGGTGGTTGCGGATTTCGTCCCACTGGATGGCATGCCGATTAAAGTCGCCCGCCCACACATAATGGAGAGGGAAGATTGGGCATATAGCTGCCCCTGGGCTGCGCAGGTAATCGCGCACAGCGGTTAGCGCATCGTTATGATCACAGTCATTATATATGTTGATGATGCGGATCGTACCAAAGCCGCCGTGTATCTGCACTGCGGTGACGTCGGGGGATGGGATAGGAATGGCGACCCAAGAGGAGGAAGGTAGTCGGGTGTTGACGAAGATAACTGACCGGGTTTTTTGCTGGTCTGGCGTGTGCGTGGGGGGATATATGGAGGTGTATCTCCGACTGCTGCGTGAGACGCCGCGGAAGTCGATGTACGGCTCCTGTATTAGCACAATATCATGGAACGAGGGCCGGATGGACTGCATGAATTGGTCCTGCGCGATTAGAGACTTATTTAGGTTTGCCTGCCTGATGCGGAGTCGTGGCTGGAGTGCGTTGGGAGCGGGGGATGGTGACCTAGACATTGGTTCGTCCACCGTCTGCCGGGGAAGTGTTAGTTGTCTGCGGCGTAACCTGCCGCGCCGGGTCTCTCTCTTCGTCTGACTCAACGTCCATGTCCGATAGCGGTCGTGCTTCCTCTCGTGGCTTTAGCCGTGTCTGGCCCTCGCTCAGGTCTGTTAGCTCCAACGGGGGGGCTGCCGCTCTCTGCGCTTCCCTCTCCTTCCTCTCCTTCTGATGCCGTTCTCTGCGCGCCTCCGTCGCACGCTCCTCTTCGTCCATACCCGCCTCCTCAGTGGGGGCGCTCTTTTGCCGTTCCTCCAGCGTGGTCGCTGAAAGCGCCGGCGTCGAATTTGAGGGCCCCGCCATTTCGCTCATCTGCCGCACCCTGTCCGGGTGCATCCCCTGGACCGGTCTCTGGCGCGGTCCATTCGCCGTTTCGAACAGAGTGGGCTGTACAAAGCCCCTCCCATCTTTACCATTCCCAGGCCCCGCGCGTCCCTTCCCTTTCTTGTCTGTGTTTCGGGCCGCGCCATCCTGGCTAGGTCCTGGGCCATTCATTGTCATCTGTGCTCGCTGTGCTGCCGCGACACCAGGCGCCGGGCCCGGTCCCCTGGCCTTCTGCGCGCGCTGCCACTCAGGCTCGCGAGAGTCAATGCCCCGCGCGATGACCTCGTGCGTTAACCATGAGCTGGGATCTCCCGCTATGGGGAAGTACGGGTACTTTGCCATCGGGTTTCTTTCTAAAGCAGCCTGTAACTTGTCAGCAAAAACCGGGCATGTCCGGTCAGCGGCGTCGTGCCCTCTGTGTTCTCTCCTCGCGTGTTTGCAGTTCACACATGCACGGTCCTCGTCTGCCGCCCTGCAGTCTCCCGTTCGGTGCACCTCCGCACACCTCGCACAAGCGTCGTTGAGCGTCTTACACGTTGCAGCAATGTGCCCGAAGCCCTGACATTTCAGGCATCGTACGGGCTCCGTGAGGAGCTTGTGGCCAAAGGCTTTTCTCCCCTCGATGTACATTCCGTCTCTCAGGAAGGTGTTCGCGGCTGCCTCTTCAGTGAAGCCGAGGACCGCATGAGCGACCTTCTGCCCCGGGCTCCGTTGCGCTGGCGCTTTTATCCACCGCGCATTCGCGAGGTCGCCTCGTTTGTACCTGTTGTCATTCTCCAGGACTCGGAGCGCCCCCTCTTGGCTGGGGTCGAACGACACCGGTACGAATTGCACCACCACATTTAGGAGGCGTGACTTAAAGATTGACGTACCTCCCATGGCGGCTAGAAAGGCCGCCATGTTCGCCTTGAGCCAGACGACCGTGTTGTCTGAGTTGCAGTGCAGGAGCACCGCACCCCCTCTCTGCATGACCGCGCCTAGGAAGCGTGCCCCCTCAGGCGGGGCAGTCGTACTTCCCCCGGCCATCGTCGTCGCGGTTCCCCCCGCCATAATCATCATGGCCATCCCTGCCTTCTCGACGATTTCCTTTTCTGATAGCCCCGCGAGCCAGTCCGTCGCTCCCGGTGCTCGTTCTATGAGTATTTGTCTGTGCCGCGCAGCTCCCTTCGCGATGGCCGCCGCATGGGCCGGAGGCAAAGGAGCCGCTGTGGCCGCGGCATACGACGCGTCTCCCCTGCGTCCTCCACTCTCTCTCACAGGTTCGGGGCGCGTTGCCTCCGTGCTCGCCACCTTCTCCAGAAGGGTCGCGACCCCATCATCCACTCGCTCCGTCATACTGTGCATATCGTTGCACTGCTCCTCGACCGTCCTCGTGAGCGCAATCGCAGCCTCTCGCAGGCCTGCCGTAACGTGCGCGTCCTCCGCCGCATCGCGCACGTCCCCCTTCGCGCGTGTTTCCCCCTCCGCCAAGTCCAGTAGCCTCTGTACTCCGTCGGCGATGTTCTCAAGCGCCATGTCAACCCGCTTCTGTTCCAGAATCACGGCCACGGCTCGACATGCGTCAGCCGTGACTACAGAGTCCGTTGTCGCCGCCACGCGCAGCAGCACCATCGCTACCTCCCCTAGTCGTAGTGCTGCCGTCGTGTCACCCAGAATGAACCCCTTTGCTTTCAGGTGGTTCTTCGCGTCCATCGTGGAGAAATCGGTCCACTTAAGGTCACTCAGCTTGTATAGGTCCTCCCGTGTGTCGTTGGCATGCAGCTTGCCCGGAGTCGCCCTGGAGACTCTCTGTGCCATTTTCGCTGTGTTTACTGCGCCATCGGCGCTTTTTGGTGGAGTTTTTCCCCGGGTGCTACCCGAAGGTCGTTCCATAGTGTAGTATGTTAGAGAAAGTAGGTATCTAGTAAGCTTAGGTCACTACGCGCGTCGTCGCCCAAGCCTCAAGAAGTTTTTTGAGGCGGCGATCAGAAGCGCACGTGGTGGTTGTTGCCAAGAGAGTCCCCCGAAATAATGCTTTAGAAGCCGCATGAAAGATGACGTGCCTTCGACGGGCATGGCCTCGTCGGCACCGTCATTGTGGCCGAGCGCCTTGGGGTAGCTTGAACCTGGGTATAAGCATGAGTATGGTGTAATTTTCCCGCGATTTTAAAACCCACCGAGGTCGTGAACACTCCACTTGTTCCTAGAAATAGTTCGAAGCCTGTTGTGGCACCGCCACCGGAACAAAAACTTACGGATATTGCCCAGAAGCTTGGTATCTGAATAGACCTTCAAGCAGGTACTTGCCCAGCGCAGGGTTCGTATACAAGAAGATGGGCCTATAGGTTTAGATTAGTTTTGGATGCGGACACATTTGTTAACCTCACCAGGCGGGGAAGATCACATCAACGGTATTCACGTTCTGAAAGTAATTAAATTCTTGAAATAAGTTGGTGTTGATCCCCGACTCACTCCATCACTCGATATTTCTGGAACGACTCGTGTTAGTTGGTATATTTATCACCAAGCGTTCGTGCTCGCCTTTCATGAATAAAATGATATCAGTCGTGTTGAAAGCGCCGGTGGAGGTCTTGGAGATGGTGAGCTCGGTAGCGGCGAGTGCCTGGCGGATCGACAGCGCGACGACAGCAGCGTAATCCGCCGAAATCTTGGTCGCGTCGGTCTGCACCTGAGCATCGAAGGCCTTTGCGCGTGTCAACGCAGCGCTGTAATCACCCAAGAACGACGAGATCTACGCGGAAGCATGCGTCAAAAAAGTATAACGTATGGATAAAAAATTAGGCAGAACCCACCACGGCGGCCGAGGTGGGGAATTGGCTAAGGAAGTAGAGGTTCCGGGATTGGGTGCCTCCGCCCGCAACGATGTAGGATATCGCCGGGTCGCGGATGTGGCCGACTGAGAAGACGACAGGGGTGGTCGCTGCGGTGATGGTCCCGAGGTCGTGGGCGAGGCCGAACACAGGCCAGTTGTTGCTGATCGCGCGGAAGTTGGTGTCAAGGGTGTTCGCCAGCTTTCCATTGTTGATGAATTGCGCGCGGACGGTGACATCAGCGCCGGTCTGGTAGGTCGCGCCAACAGTCTGCAATCGAATGCTAGGTATACTATCCAGGACGCGAAAAGTATTCCGAGACTCACATTCGACGTGGAGTAAAATGCTGAACCGTCTGGTGGTCCGATGATGAATCAGTTAAAATGATGTAATCCAAGATGAAGGTGCTCGAACATTGGGTGTGGTCGCTAATCTCCGAGAATACCGAAGGACTGGCCAACTGGACCTGATGGGTGAGGACAGTCCCTGACGTCGTCGAGTTCCAGTTGGCGGTCAAGCTATTGTCTCCGGAGACCCACTCGGCGCTGATATCACTATACACTTGAACGGAGTGAGATGCACCATTAGTCGAGACTTGAAAAAAAATTGTCAGATCCAGGTGTTTGCTGTCATGGCAGAATGGTATCACCCGCTGAGATTGCCATGTATGAGAAAGGAATTGATTGCTTGACGAGGTCATTTGGCTTGACAGAGTTAAGTTGGAGTGGAACGAGATAAATTATGCCAACTTACCTCAACCGGACTCAGGAATGTGATAGTAAGATCGACGGGGCCAGCGGACATGACGAATATACTTTGAGTTGAGGTGAACTAAAGATGGTCTTAATTGGGAGGCACTTTAATACAACAACGAATTTACCTGTGAGCTTTTTTGGGTGGCCTTGGTGAATGTTGTTCCGGCAACGGCTGGAGCTCCCAGGAAATTGTAGGTCGTTCCATCAACTTTAACAAATCCAGCCCATCCCAAAATCTGCCCAACTATTAGTTTACTAAATTGATCGCCTGGGCAAAATTCGAACCGATCCGGTCCAGAAAGTTGGCCAAACATCGTTCAAAGCCGCGCCAGTACCTTGGGGAAGCCTTTAACGTGAGTTAGAGTTGGATGGTCAGGCCGCAAGAAAGTTTATAAACAAACCATGCGCTAAGATACGGGGTGCGAACGGCAAGCGGAATAGACGATGGGTTGAACGGAGTGGCTGTCCAACTCAAGGCTTGGACGACAGTAGCCAATGGAAGCACCCAGAGAGATGCGAAGGACAAAAAACGCATAGCTGTTCAATGTCGCGGTGGTTGATAACTCTGAGCGTGGTTTCCGAGTGAATGCCAGTGCTGACTGCATGAAACAAGTTTTTATTTAAAGCAGACGAGTCATGACGAAATAAGTCAGGCGACCCAGGGGGTAAGCATGGTTGCGGTTTCTTAAATAAACACAAGGGCGGCAAAGAAGTCGAGATGGGAGGGCAGGTGAGGACCTACAGGTGATTATATAGCGTCAGAAGAACAGTCGAACCACAATGGGTAACCCCATCCCTAGGAAACACGCTCGCAGCGTCGACACGGCCAGTGCTGACCGGCTGTTGGCCGGGGACGGTAGTGACGAACTGTGATGAGGATCGATGAGCGAGTCCGGGACAACCGGCCCGGGCTGACTGTGTCCCAAAACGGAAGCAACTGGCTTCAGCCGCCAGCGCCAACATGTCTCTGGCAATTCGGAGGGCCACCGAGGCTGACGCACCAGCATTGTCCCGCATCTGCCTTCTCACTGCAGACGCAGGAAAATCCGCGCACGCTCTTCACGACTATCCCGAGTTGCCAGGATTGGTTTACGCCGTTCCATACGTCAAGTTGCGGACCACATGGGCATTCGTGCTGGTCGATGAATCGAAAGAGCTTGTTGTGGGATACATCGTGGGCTCGAAGGATACGCGTGCCTACGAGCAATACGCGGGAGAGCATTGGTGGCCGGCACAGGCAGAAAAGTATGCTCCTTCTGCCATGGTTCGTGAAGCGGACAGGAGGTACGCCAACCTGCTGAGGAACATGCATACTGCCGCGGACGCGAACATAACGTTTTCGCCTGCCCATCTGCATATCAACATTCTGGAAGAGTATCAAGGACAAGGATGGGGTCGCAAGCTGATCCAGACTGCCGTCGATTATTTGAAAGGAGAGGGAATGCCAGGAGTGTGGTTGGGGATGGATCCGAGAAACACGAATGCCCGGAAATTCTACACGCGACTGGGGTTTTCTGGGTTCGAGGGCTCGCTTCCAGACGATGTAGGCTTGAGATTTGAATAGACCGTTGTACATGTCTCGCTTAGACCCGCTTTGACCGACGCGAGAACCAAACAAAAAAATAACACGTCCTGGACTGCACCATCATGTCTCCGCGCACCCCAGACGATTCATCCACACCCCGCCAACCGCCTTTCTCGTACCTTCAACCACCTTCGCCGCAGCCCATCCCTCCCGCGGCAGGCTCTCCCAGAGATCGCAGTCCTGAGCCATACCCCCAGCCTCGGCAAGCGGCTTCGCAGCAAACGACTCTCCGTTCCGGCTCTGTTCAGTGGAATGTTCCCATCTACATTGAAAATGGACCCAGGCGAGTCGATGATACTGCAAGCCTCGAAGAGTTTCCCATCCGACGACCCCCCGCTGATTCCGAACCACGCCGAGATTCTCGAGACAGCAGCAGCACCCTTTTCGATACGGACGAATCAAAGAACTCGTACAACAAATACTCGATGTCATCCTACGAGCATCCTTATGATATACCTCCCCCACGGAATGCCTACTCTGGAGCGCCTCCCAGCCAAAACCCGCCAATCCGATCCGCCCTACGTCGCAGTGTCAGTTTTGCAGAAGAACCCCCTAGTGTCGTGGAGTATGACGAAGAGGCTCAAGTTGACGCAGCGGATGAACGCGCCCTGAAACGGCGCGGGGTGCTCTCGAACATGATGGATCTGTATGCTCTCGAACACGATCTAGATCCCTCCAATGGGCTACGCCGGGACCCTCAAGACTCTTCTGATGATAGCAGTTTCAAGGAACCAGCCCGTTATACGGCACGACCCAATATTCGACGCATGGACTCTATGGCATCCAACAATTCTGATTTTCTCGACCCAGATGATCCTCGTGTAACGGGAATCACGGCTCGAAACTTGGAGGATCCTGCCGAGATAGATCACAATGTGCTACGCCTTATGGACTACAAATCTCGGCGCAAGCATCTCATGCGCGTTAAAATCGAGTTCAACGTAACCTGTGCGATCTGGTCTTTTTATCAGAGTCTGATATTCCTGACTCACCTCTGCAGCTATGCTCAATCGGCAAGATTTCCTCCTCAAGCTGGCCCGCGCCCTTATGACTTTTGGAGCTCCCTCACATCGTATTGAGTCTCAACTCACAGCGGCGGCGCGAATTCTAGAGGTTGAAGCCGAGTTCATTCATCTTCCTGGAGTCATTATCTGTTCCTTTGGTGACCAAGAACTTGGCTGTTCCGAAACCCACTTTATCAAGTGCGGAGGAAGACTTTCGTTAGGGGCACTACACAAGGTTCACGTCATATACCGTTCAGTTGTCCACGACGAAATCAGTGCAAAACAGGCCGCCGACTCTCTAGAGGACCTTCTCGAGGCGCCTCCCCTTTATTCCATTCTCACCCGATGCATCATGGCCTTCTTTCTCTCCGCTCTTATTTGTCCTCTGGCATTCGGAGGATCTTTCCTCGACATGTGGATTTCTGGGGCCGGCGCATTTATTCTCTGCTTTCTCCAGCTTTCCGCGGCCACTAAAAGTGCCATCTACGCCAATGTCTTCGAGTGCGTTTATTTTTTCCGCGATTCCTGAGCCCGTATCCAAATCTCCGCAGAATTACCATTGCTATCTTCGTATCATTTACCGCCCGGGGGCTCAGTAGCATTCGTAGCCAGATATTCTGTTACACGGCCATTTCATCCGCTGGGATCATCGGTATTCTTCCAGGCTATCTAATACGTGAGTGCACCATAGTTCTACCTATCTTGCGCTTACCTTGGCGCAGTTAGCAGCTCCCTCGAGTTAGCGTCAAAAAACATTGTATGTGGTAGCGTCAAAATGGTCTATGCCTTAATCTACACGCTTTTTCTGGTTCGATACCTCTTCTTGTCTGTTTCTAATTCTGAACCGATCTGCAGGGGTTCGGTCTTCAAATCGGATCTGATTTCTACCTTCTCCTCGACGTTGAGGCACGGCGCAGGCTAACCGATCTCGCTTCGACTCTGAGCTCTACCGTGGAAATCTCTGGAAGTTGGACTGCCGATAACAACACCGAAAACTTTAGCCTTCCTCAAAATGGCACATGGACTTTCGTCCACGCCGTGTCACCACATACAGCAGACATCATCGACGGTTGTTTCCGTCGCCCACACGCCGCGTGGTTCCTCCAGCCTTTCCCAGCCTGGTGTGCCTTCATAATCGTGCCTGTGTTTTCCCTCATATCGTCCCTCGCGAACTTGCAACCGTACCGAAGCAAGCAGCTGCCCGTGATGGTAGTCATCTCTTGCTGCTCGTACGCATCAAACAAGGTCGCTAACCACTATATCTTCAACCGATCCGACGTTGTCTCTGCGATTGGAGCGTTCACAGTAGGGCTGCTGGGCAACATTTATTCACGCAAGATGGGGGGCACGGCGTTCACGTCCATGGTGACCGGTGTGTTGTTCTTGGTTCCTGTAAGTGCCTGATCGACCGTTATCATCTAAGGCTGAATCGACTCGCGTAGTCTGGACTTTCGCAGGCCGGCGGGATCACTGCCAATGGAAATGGGATCGACATTGGAGGTGCAATGATTGCAGTGACCATCGGAATTACGGTTGGTCTGTTCATGAGCCAGGCACTGGTATATATGTTTGGGACACGCAAGAATGCCGCGGTGTTCTCCTTTTAATCTAGGATATGTAGAATTACAGCTGCCATGTTACATTTGGTATATATGTACCGCATTCAAAGCATGGGCGCAGGAGAATTCTCTATGCCCTCGATGGATGTCTTGTGGCCCATCAACGTCCTAATGTTGTTGATGCCGTACCTGAACGACAGACATGTCAGTGTGCCATAATCTCCAAAAGCAAAAGACTGACCGAATCATGGTTGGTCTCTCCAGACTCAAGCCCCACCCGTGCACCCGTACATCTTTGGGGAACCCCATCGGCTCTAACATCTCTGGTCGGAACATGCCGCTATTCCCGACCTCAACCCACCGGTCTAGCATGGGGTGAAACGCAAAGATTTCTAGGGAAGGCTAAACCGGATGTCAAAACTCATCCTCCGGGAAAGAATCGGGACGGACCTCTGTATACGGGTTGTACGCGGGCTTGAATCTAACCTGTTTAATGCCCATCTTGCTGAAGAAGACTTTCATGAAGCCGATCAAATCAGCAAGAGTGAGTCCGCGGTCCGCGACGACACCCTCTACTTGGTGGAACTCTGCCAAGTGAGTGGCGTCCGTTGTCTCGTTTCGGAAAACACGGTCAATGCTGAACAGTTTGGCCGGCCGGAACCCGTCATCTTTCTGACCGTCCTTTCCAACTGTCGGCCGGTCGTCGTCCTCAACGGTCTCTCCACGGCATTTTGCAGCGAGCTTGTATAACATGTGTGCGGAACTGGCGGTCGTATGCGTACGCAGGAGTAGCTTGCTCGTTTCCTCGTGCGACCAGGGTGCGCGGTAGCCCGTAGAGCCAAACCCGCCGTGTTCGTGTACCGTCGAGACCCGTTTGTAGTATTCAGGCTCAGGGTGAAGAGAGTGCGAGGGATCTTGAGATAAGCATAAGCATCCGTTCGGTGCAGAAAACGGGAAATACTTGCCGGAGATGTAGAAAGTGTCTTGCACTTCCCGAGCGGGATGTTGCTGGGGGACAAACAATGCATCGAAACACCAGAAACCAGATTCGACGAAGGATGCCGTCGGCATTTCCGCGAAACTATCCAATACAGTATGAGAAGGATAGTGAGAAGAAGAGTTAGATAACACACCCCATTTCTAAGAAGATATTCCGAATTTCTTCTCGCACTTTGAGCAAAGGATGGAGAGATCCACCGTCCGTGGGGACGCCTTCTGCTTCAAAGTTGTATTTTTTGTAAGTAGATGTCTTCCAGGTTCCCCTGCACACGTCAGAGAATGGCTATTGGAAAATCTAAAAGACTTACGATGTAAGCATGTCTACAGTCAGATCTGTTTCGGGTTTAGCAGTTGAGGTGCTAAATTCTGAGCCCTTGTGCACGGTGAACCACTGGCCCTTTCTGGATTAAATTCAGACGTCGCTTCCAGCAGTAGCACAGTTAAGACACCTTTGCACGATCAGCTTCCGCTTTCGCAGATCAGCGAGGTCCTTTTCCCCAGATTTCAGCGTGCCTGAAGACTGGATTTCTACGAGATCTAGCTGGGTGACATCTTTGATAGTGGATACCTAGTTATAGGTTAGACGGACCCGGCAGACCACGAACGCGGACTAACCAGCTTGACCAGACCATCTCCCTCCTTCCCGATCCATCCGTTTTTAAAGGCGCGTCCCTGGCCCACCTTTGCGCTTTCATCGCCCACTTGCTTCTTGAGCTGGACTGTGGTCACCGGAGCGCCTTGGCCCTGGGTGGGCAGCGCCGACCAGACACGGGCCTCATGCGAGCCGCCAAGGGCAATTTGGGAGCCTTCCGGGGTCAAAACGTGGGATACAACTTCATGGGTTTCGAACTTGACCATCTATAGACGGGTTACAAAAATTCAGCATGTTATTGTAGGACGCACGTCGCGACTGAGAAGGGAGTTGAGCGCGCCGAGGATAGTGATTTGGGCATCCTGGGACGCAGCTGGTTCAGATTGGCCTGGGATTACAAGCGATCTTGTGTCGTGTATTGTGGAGTGGGCATGGAGGGTGTCGAGGATGAGCTGCTGCAGACTCTCAGCCATGGTCAGAGTTTGACTCGAGAAATTTGAGTCACGTCACAGAAATGGAAATGGACTCTGCTTGGGACAACGCACAGACGCGCCTAGCACAGCTCCGCACGCGCGGCTGGGGCGACGGTCCTTCCCCGCGTACTATTCGCGTCGGGCAGCTCGACGCGGAACTCCTTGACCAGGAACTCGTCCATCTTCTCCAGGAGCCCATCTCAAAGGCCCTCAATTCTCCTCGTTGGAAACCCGAGCTCTCCTTGTTCATTCAACTCGTTCTCTATAAGCTCTCGGTATGGAATACCGGCGCGACCTACGGCGCAAAACTCCAAGATCTGCGATACGTCGTTCCCCATTCGTCCGGGCAGCAACTCTCGCGTGCGTGTGGTGGAACACCGCTCTACCTTAGCCTAACTTCTGCCCAGCATCTGGCCTTCCACACCGTATACTGCTTCTTCACGGAACTCTTACTGTTCTCGTGCCGTATCTGCACACCCGTTTACGCGCACACGCACTCTCCCGGGCATGGCCCGACGCCCCATCCTCAGATCACCGTCGCAGAGCCTGGGAATGGCTAATCTCCCTTGAATCGACACATTCCTTGGCTGCGCTGCTCAGCTTCATCGCCTTCCTGTGGGATGGCAGGTCAGTTCCTTTGGATCCACCGTTCGATGTTGCCCATGAGATACTCGTAGATTCCGTACAATTGCCGATAGACTGCTCAACATGAGTCTCGCGCCATCTCGCAGACTCGTCAAACGCGACGTGAGCTACGAGTTCATGAACCGCCAGATGGTTTGGCATGCTTTCACCGTAAGTTTTAAACAGCCCTTTCACTTGTCTAATCATTGCGTAGGAATTCCTCCTCTTCCTCCTCCCACTCGTGAGTGCACGAAGCATCCGTCGACGAATATCCCGCATCTCCTCCCTCGTGACACCCGCGTCCATATCCTCTCTCTTCTTACCTTCCCGCCTCGACGCCCCGAAACATGGCCCTCCACGCGGGAAATACTGGTCCCTTCCACGAGACCAATGCGCCATCTGCGCCGAAAATGCGTCGTTTAGTCTCAACCTTGCGGATCCCGCGAACGCTTTCACTTCCCTCGCCGCGCCATCGGCAGCCGCCGCATCATCTCCGGAGAGCACGACTCCCGGCAGCGACGCTGAGCCGCCGCCGCATCCCATCCATACACCATACCTAGCGTCATGTGGGGATATTTACTGCTACGCCTGTATCGCGGAGCGCATGATGCGCGCTGCGGACGAGGACGAGGAGCAAAAGTGGGAGTGTCTGCGATGTGGACAGCGTGTCGAAAGTGCAGACCGACTGGTCGTGGAGGTTGAATCAGTTGGAAGCGAGGTGTCGGGAAGCGACTATGATTTCAGTAGCGACATGGATGCGACTGATATGTCGAGTTCGATGGCGTCGATGGGCAGTTATACATACAGTCAATCGGAGCTATCTGAAGGCTAATTGAATTGTTGACGATGAGGGATTGTTCAAGCACTTCTAATATACATGCAGGTGAATGAGCAGACAAAACAATACATTGGTGCAATAGATTAATAGGATGTGCAACGTGAACCGCGTTCAACCTCGAGATAGCTGGTCTTGGATCATGGCCAGGACGGCGGGATCCGCCTTGGATAGATAGTTGTCCTGGAAAGCTTGCGGTCCACATGTCGCTCGCGCTTCATTCAGATGTGTTGCAATGTAGGCGGAGAGCTGAACCGTTCGAACAGGGTCTCGATCATAAACCTGAAGGAACATTATGTAAGCGTTAAGATAGGGGTTTTATGGCTTAAAACATACTGCTTTGCGGCGGTTAAATTCCGGGGTACTTTCCGTGTTCTGATAGTATGCGGGAGGAGCCTCATCCAGCTCCCAGTAGCGTTGGAGATTCAAGGGCGAGGGAATACTTTCGCTGAGGGGGCGTACTGAGTCGCGGGTGTACAACATAGGATGAAAACTTACCCTGCCTCGTCCACCGCGGCGCCTGCAGCAAGCTGAGCCTCCTTCAGTTCGAGAAGAACATCCGTCCAGATATTGAATATGTCTCCCGGGAGGCGCTCAAGAACGTCTGGGCGCGCGGTTGAGACAAGTGCTGCAATTCCCATGGCTGCCAGTTTTCGATGGCGAGGCTCAGACATGTTATCCCACTAAGTAAACGGCGTTGGCATTATGCGTTGACATTGGCGAAATACTCACGGTCCCCCACCAAAGGTCAAGCAGCCCGTCATACAGCTTGATCTCTGTTATCGCGGGCGACGCAGTTGCGGCCATGAGCTGCAAAAACATTTGGCGATCCGCCATGACGATCCGCGACATTAGGTAGATGTGTTCCGTGAGTAGAATCGCGCCGCACTAGCACGTTTCAGTGGACTGTTGCAGCAAGGTGAGGAACAAGAACATACCTCTCCCTCCACGATATTCTTCATTAAGAGAGAGAAAAGACCAGATGTGTGCATCGCCTCGCCCCACAGTGACGAAGGAGCTACTTGTACGAGAAGATTGAGTGAGATCAGCATATCCTTGAGGTTCGTAGCGACAGCGGCGCTGGATAATGCGAGGCGGAAAGCGTGGAACAAATCGATGGTGAATGTCTGGTTACATCGTGAGTGCCCTTGCAGAGGAGGAACCACAATCTGACCCACTTGTAATATGAGAACACCGTCCAATAAGAAGTAAGCATCCATGATGCTTATAGTTTTGCCGAGCAAGTCGAGGTTCTCCGCCAAGAGGGCGATGGCCCGAGGGAACACGTCGATAAGGGCAGGGCCACTTAGGCTCTGGACGCTCGTAGTATTGCGCAGGGAGGCAAGCCAGAGGTCCATAGTATCTTCGTCAAGGTGGGTTGCGATCTAATCTGGTATCAGCGTAGGTCGATACCTAGAGAGCGAAAAACTTGCGCCTTCAGATAAGCCTTCTCTGACGAGGGGCACTACAATTCCGGTGAGAGAGATTGACCGCTCTTTGGTAGCCTATATCCGTGTCAAGCGCACGCTCGAAAAATGAGGATATTCTTACCTCCACTAGTTTCGTCACCGTAACCAGCAACGAGCCCTTGAAAAGCCAGTCCTCTCCAGCCCCAGTCCCTAAAACAAGTGAGACGATAATATGACAAAGACGAAAGTCTTACACAAGCCCGGAAGGGGTCCGGTAATGATGTTCACGAGATCGGATATCTTTGTATATAACTGAGCTGCGCCAGCTTCGAGAGCTATAACAAAGGCTCACCCGTTCTCCGGACTGCTCTATGACAGCATTTAGAGTATAATCTACTCGACGTTTGATCTCGAGAGTATCCGCTTCACCCAATAGCGTCACGAGCTCTGAGACTACCTCAGAGAGGTGGGGGGTAAAGGTGTTGATGTCGAACTCGAGTGTCTACATCATTCAAATCGGGTTTGCACTGAATCCAGTACTCAAGTACGCACATCTATGCATTCCCTTAATGCAATTGCTGCCGTCAAACGCACAACCGAATCGGACCCGGGGCCACGATCACGCAGCAAGTGAATGAGGACTTGCCACAAGAGATCATTAGTTGGCGACATGCAAGAATCCGAGACTAGCTTCCCCAGAAGCCAGGCTATTCGCCTCTTGATGATCGGATAACTAGTCAACATATTATTATGGAGAAACAGAGTAATACACCAAAAAACAAACGAAGGGTCCTTGCTCGATGCTTCCTCTGCCAAGGTTGTTTGCAGCCATTGGTCGAATGGAATCATTGTTTTGAGTTTGGTTGCGCAGCGCCCTATTGCACAGTAGAGGGCCTCTTTCTGAATTATCTCTGTTAGATCCCCAGCAGTTTTGGCTAATGTGGTCATGAGGCTATCGATCGATTAATAAACGGAAACGAGATCTTACTTGCAATGTTCATGTAAAGATTTAATAGCATTGGGGCGACGATATCAGAATATTGGTTCGACAATTGCATGAGCACGCGCTCGCTGCAAGGCTGGAATTGCTTCAATTAATCAACCAGGCACTCATTTCCACTGTAAAACGTACGCGAATTTCGTACACCCATTGTTCATTGTCCGTATCTTGATCATTTACCCATTGCTCCGGATCCTCCATCCATTCCTTGAGTTCCGCTTCCTTTAGGGGCATAAACTGCTTGATTAGAGTCTCCACCGCAGTCTGGACAAAATCTGGGGGTAGCGCTAAAACATTTCAGCTGGAAACTTTTGGAAGGAACAAAGGACAAACAATTGTGGTTCTCGGTCCCATCCTTCCGCAATGGCTTCCATTGGCCGAGATTCTCTTTAAAAAGTACCATGCCCTGGACGAGAAATCGTACTGGGTAGAGGGCATCCGGAGCGTCTGTAAGAACAGGTGATGAAAACATGATGCGAAAGGACGGTGGAGGAACACACCTGCGATAGATTCTGGATGCTCCGTTGCCTTCACTACCTTGTCCCAGTAGTAAGCCACCAGATTGGCGCAACTGGTCAAAGTCGTGAACCGGGGGCATGATAGTTCCTGCAAGCGCCGGAAGAATTTTCCGAATAAACGGATGTGGCGTGTGAGAATGTCGACAGAACGGTGTGCATATGGATTTGACGTTAATCCCGACGGTGAGTAGGCGCGAATGATATCTTCTCGTCGCGAAACTAAACTTTTCAGAACATTTGCAGACTGGGTGACCAAATCATCTATCTAGAGAGAATGTTGAGCACAGAGACTTGGAACGAGAAAAGGGAAAACAAACCCAACGATGGCTTGCTTCTGTATCAATGCCCTCTTTCCCTCCTTTATCAAGGCGGTTCCACAGCCAGATCGCCATTTTTGCGATACACTTGTAAAGCAGATGCGCCAGCAGGATGTCTGTGCATGCACGTGGTGAAATCATGTCAGCATACGCGTATTGCGAATACGATGAATGTAACGTCGAGTAGTAGACACCGAACGCGGCTTGTGACTTGTTAAGCATCTGGAGAAAGTTAGGTTGATCCGAAAGACGATAGAAAATGACGAACCGCTCCCATCGTTCGAACACTGTTGAGCATTTTTGCGTTCGAAAACTCCTTCAGAACGCTATTCAGAAGCTTGATGCTTCGTCGGAGGGTGAGAGTGTCTCGGACATCCTCATTAACAGGGTCGGAGACTCGCTTCTGCAGGGCCGTTTCGACGACTTTGAGAAGATCGTCCACAAGGTTCGGCCTTATGGATAGAAATTATAGCCATGTGGAATAAGATTGGTGGCGAGACGCACCAATTGTTTGGGTAGTCGAACCTCGCTATCTTAGATACGATGACTTCATTGCACTCTGCAATCTAAATAACTTGACTGAGCCCTGAGATAAGAAGTGCCAGATAGAACCCACCAACTCGTCCTCCTCGTCTAAGAACGTGAAGCATCGCGCCCGAATGCGGACTCGATGCTCGTCAGACAAAACTCTTTGACATTTGCCATGAGTTTTAAAATATGACAAGATCTCAAGCACACTCACTTTCGAGAGCGCCAATGCGACAGTGCTGAATTCTTGAACTGTATAATCGACATCTGTCGGATCTGGAGGGGAACAGGCCTTTGGGCCGCGATCTCATGAAGGGCATCGTAGGTCCCGAACATATCCAACATCTCCTTGAGACGAGCCGCTGAAGCCTGCAGAAGCATGGGGTCTTGCGAAGCCGCGCCCGCCATTATTTGATAAACCTCATCGGGCGAGACAGTCTGGACGACAACGCCCGAGGCGAGGGGTCTGGAGGGGCCATTCATGAGTTCCAGACACACCAGGTTATTCACAGCCTGGGGGAACTAAAAGAAAAGGTGCAGACTAAGAGCACACAAGTCTGCGATGTGGTGGAGTACGAAGCTACTAGGCGGTCAGTATTACAACGAGACTGTCGAAAAATGAGCTTAAACACGGGGCGTCACAGAGTAACTGGAAGAGCCCTGAGTCACGATCACGTTCGCGTTGGATGCTCTGTGCCACCACCAGCGTTCCGCGCGTATTCCCCCGCCTTCTGTCTCGCCAACTTTCCAGAATGCAAAATATCGACAATTCTTCACGGCCTCGTCGCGGTGTTGACCTCGACGTTGTCGAGGACTCGGAACCCGAGCGCGAAGCTCTGCGTCAATCTCAAAAGCTGGAAAGAAAGAGGAAGAAGCTTACTGCGATATATCCTCTGGAGCTCGCAACTATGGCTGAGAAGCCGGGTCCATCTAAAGTTATCGAAATATCAGGTACCCATTCACCAAGAACTTATTGCGTACAACTGACTGGTGCCCCTGAAGACGGGAGTGTCTCCGCCAGCCCAGTAGCTAGCTCAGTGAAGCCGACTCTGCCTTCTCCATCAACTATTAGCGTTATTGAAATTAGCGGTACGATTTTACCATGCCTCTCATGATTCAAGACCTGAGCGAGGGCATCCAGACAGTAGTGTAAGCATGTCCGAACCTCACGACGTTAGAAACAAAGACATCGTTTCCCTCCCCTCAAGCCTGTCAAATAAAGAGAAGATTGTGGGCGATGCCACAGACATGGACATTCTTTCCCTTTATCCACATGTCGCTGCGACGTCCGCTGCGCCTTCCGATTTGGACCACTCCGACGACGAAGAGATAGTACCAATGCTGGGCCTGGCGCACTTTGCTTTCACCAATCCCCGTCCCGTTCATCATCGGAATTTCTCTTCGTCTGCGGGATCACACTCCAACAACGATACTCAAGCAAAAGCACCAGCGAAACCCGCGGCACGGGGTTCGTCAAATCGCACTGCGAGAGATTTTTCCGAACCTGAGTTGAGGAAGCTTGTCAAGTGTGTCAGCTGTGACATAGCTTGGACAGCAAGGAAAAGTGGGCCCCAGAAATTGTTGCACATTCGGACCTGTGCGAAGAAGAACGGCCTTACAGATGACACAGTGAAGATCTTGATAAAAAGGGAAATAGACAGCGCCCCCAATGACGCTGGGCCTTCCAAGCACAAAGGAAAGGTGCTTGTGGATGCACCGACTACCGCTCCCACTCTTCTCGAGGACGTGGTGCGCGAGGCGGCACCGAGACGCAAAGGGAAACGCAAAGAAACAGTCGATGCGCTCAAAAGTGTTTCCGAAACTCGAGACACCATTTTAGGTCGTGCGCGAATGCTCCTGGCCTCTGGGCCGTCCTCCGAGGGTCACAGTTTCGTGGCGCAGACGCAAGCGTTCACATCAACCGCACTTACAACTGCGCCCGAACCAACTCAGGCGTTTAGACCCAGTCGATTGGGACAACAGCAGGGCTCAAAGCTGTCATTACTGCGGGAGCAGGATTCTGACGGGGAACCCGACTTGCCGCCGGCCACTCAAGCCTTCGCCCCATCGAAGCTAGGCACCAGACCTGCTGCGGGGACTTCTGGTGGCTGGGGTTACGAGTCTGAGTCTGAACGAGAGCCCTCCAGTTCGGCTTCTGACGTTGATGCGTTTACCGCCCGAAGATCGAACAAGGTGAGGCTACCTTTTTTTCTTGTGAGTGCGCTAATGACTCACAGTCCCTCGATCTTCCCCCATCCCCTTTCTCCTCCAGCGTAAAAGAAGTAGCTCCAAGATTGTCTCCCAAAGCGACACGGAACAGGAACGTCGCAGTTCTCCCTTCCCCTGCCCAACCAGAGAGTGACGAGTGGGAGGATGATGCTTATGTGCAATTTGATCCGGAGTTGAATAAGGAACCAGTTTTAGAGGCCTTGTCTCCCACACAACAGAAACCCAAGAAGACTACACGCGGAGGGCAAAGTACCAAATCCCCCAAGAGCAAACGAAGAGCTGCAACTCTCGCGAAAACCGACGATCAGGCGCCTCCGCCAACAACACCAAAGAGAAATAGGAAGAAAGCGGAAGATGAGTATGATGAAAACTGGGAACTTGGATTGAGAGAAAAGATAATGAAGGATCGTGATCTCCACCTCCGCATTTTACGTTACGAGGTGTGAGCCTAACTGACCTCCATGGTTGGCCGTGGACTGACTGACACCAATAGCCTATTAACTTCGATGTTTTTCTGCGGCTCGCCACCGCCGGGGAGACGGCTGGAGGTCGTCTTAAATTTAAACTGCGTGCTTTCTTGGATAAACAGGTTTGTATATAAATACCCTTCCATTTCAAAAGTTCATAGATCCTTTCAGGCAATCAATTTTTACGGAGGGGAAACGGGAAGGGCAGGCAGGCGTTGAGCAGTTTCTATGACTACATCTACGTATTATACATCTTACAACCTGTTGAAGGCGGGTAGGATACAAATCTACAGATGGAAATAAATGTTATGGGGCTACAATGAGAACGAAAGCCCTGCTACTTCTATGACGCCGCCGACCAAGTGCAGGCTTCCGGCCACTAGCACATCCACACGCCCTGTATCTGACTCTAGTTGACGTACAAGGCTGACAGCGTGCTCTATGGAAGGTAAAACATGGATATTTTCAGGCGGGAAAGTCGGGATCAAAGAAGACCAGGCGGAGGAAAGCTGATGTTGGGTTTTAAGCTCTGCGAGATCCGCCTCCGGGATTGCAAGTGTGGTCAGGTCTGAATGCATTTTGGTCAGGTAAAGAGAGTTCGCCGACGTAGTGGGACAACCCACCGCCCTTGAATCCGCCGTCAGCATAGGTCACATTTGTGCAGAAAATGACGTGGTCGAAAAAAGATGAGGCAGTCTCATCAGATTCGAATAATGCGAGTTGCGTCGCCGTATGCGAGTTCATTGACTCTAAGAACGCGGACCCCGATCTACCACTAGTACAATTGAAAACCAGTATGCGTGTTCTACACGTCTGATCAGTGCATTGAACCTGGAGCCAGGGCAAAATAGAATACCTGGAATCTGTTTGAAGCCCAGCACCTGGGCTGACAAACCATTGCATACAGCACTCCAGGCTCTCCAGAGTATGGGCGCCATCCAAGTACCATGTGGTATGGGTGAATACCGGATCTACGACCGTTTGACAACGGCCAGGCCACCTGGCATTTTCTAAACCTCGAACAAAGTTGTCCGTGAGAACCTCATCTGAGGAGATGAGACCCCGGCTAAGAAGGAATGTTCGAGCAAGGTGTACTGCCAAGGTCGCATTCTGAATCTGATGCCCCCCAGCAAGACCTAAAAAAGGATCAGCGGGTTTTACAGCAGAGAGCGATTCAAAGCACACCAAGTGTAACCTGGGACAAACCAGGCACTTGAGAGACCACTGTGAATTCGGACGACTAGGAACATCAGCAATGGCTGTAGACGGAAAGATGGTACAGTACTTTGAGATCCTTCGCCTGCTGCCTAAGCACGTCGAGACCTTCTACCGGTTGGTGTACGGTGAATGCGGGAACACCTTCCTAGGTCACGTCAGAGACACGGATTACTGTATTATCTAGCACACCTTGAATATCCCGCCCTTCTGCCAAGCTATTTCTCCTAGCGTCTTCCCAAGAACATTAACATGGTCGATCCCAAGGGCGGTAATTCCAGTGACGACTGGTTTTGGAACGATGTTGGTGCTGTCGTGGGTCCCACCGACACCGACCTCCAAGACTGTCACGTCGACCTTCAGGGAAAGGAAGGTATGGAAGGCGACGAGCGTCATAAATCGAAAGTAGCCAGGTTTGTCTGGCGTCGTCTCGGCTCTTTTCTAAGATTGCCATCAACGACGGCAAAAGCGGAGCACGGAAATTGAATACCTTGTTCTCGTTTATTCGATCCCAGACTTCGAAGAAGAATTTCGCGAAATCCTCCTCCGAGAGTGGTGTCCCATTAATGCGTATCCGTTCACGAACCGCTACCAGATGGGGAGAAGTGTAAAGCCCTAGCATGCCTCAGTCACCCAAAAAAAAAACACCGGAGTCCAGGCTCACCAGTTTTCCACTGAGGATGAGTTTCACGGAGTATGCTCTCCGTAAAAGCGCTGGTCGAACCCTTTCCTTTCGTACCAGTGATATGGATTGCATTTAATGCATTGAGATCCGCAGGCTGAACTCGATTTTCATTCAGAGCGTCAGATGGAGAGGGAAGGCGAAACGTACTTTGTACCCGATTACACCCAAATATTCTATCATTTCCGGTATAGCAAACGCGCTTGAACGACCTCCAGTCGCCCGGACAAGCTCCAGAGCAGCTGCGTTTGTTTGTAGGGAGTTCAGGCTATCCACCGCATCGCGGTACGTTCGAGTAGACATGCTCCTCGTCCCAAGACGTGACTGAGGCCGAAAGATACGGGACAACAAGTAGATACGCATCAAATTGACTTTTCTCGGACTTTCGCTTTTTGCCGAGAACTAATTAGGCCCGACCGTCCCGTCACGTCACCGTCACGGTTCATAGGCAACCACCAACTCCCAACCCAGGTCTCTTCCGTGTATATATCCCCTTGTATCACCTTCCCTACATTGGACATAACGTCCCTTCCTTCCTTACCTCTATGCCACCCAAAGGCTGACCTAACATGGATGCATATTTCCCTGTCACGAAATCGTCTGCTGCCACCACCTCGAGGAACGAAAATTCAAGCACGAAACGCGAAGAAAGGAAGTTCAAGCCTTACGTTTTGAATAAAGACGCGTCGAAGAACAAGTGAGAGGGTCTCTTCGTCTAAATTACGCGTCTTCACGTCCAACCTAGGTCAGAACAACCCTCCGCTGCAGCGGTGTCCAAATTCTTGCTCTCAACACTCTCGGATGAGTCGAACCCGATCACGCACTCTGACAGTGGGGACAAAGCTAGCAAGTCACTCCAGATCTTTTAAGATCATTGCTTGTTCTAACAATATTGCAGTCTACGTGTTTTCCACTGCAACTGGGCACCAGGTGTCTGAAGGCAAAACCAATCGTCGATTATATCTTGAAGACAGAGCAAGGAAAATCAAAGTGCAGACGACAGAAGTAGTCGCGCCCGAGCAGCCGCAGGTCCTGGTAAACGTGAGGTGCTACATCAACGGGTTCTTAGCGAACACGACAGACTTGGAGATGAAGAGAATTATCGTCTCTGCTGGTGGCAAAGTCTTGTATGTCTTTTGTCTTGAACGCGTTTTCCTTGCTCTCTTAAATGGCTTTTCCGACCAGACCCACTGCGAGTAATGCTACACACATCCTCACCTCTCAGCACTTGAGTGGTTCCAAGACCCACCATATTTTGAACGCCAAATCGCGGAGTCGCGTCCCGTATGTTGTTAAACCTGAGTGGGTAACGGACAGTATTGCAGCAGGAAAGAAACGACCCGAAAGAGAATATTCAATCATCAACAACACTACCACGAAGAATTTGTACGACATGATGTTGTCGAAGTGAATTGAAATTGATTCGAGTTCGCGGTCATATGATGTCAATGCATGCGAGATTTTATACAATCACGCGTGCTTCTCCACTTGTTCCCATGTCCACGGCGGGCCCAGGCAGCCGCCTGCAGCCGCCCGCTGTGCCGCCTACCAGATGACCTCCATTGTGACCTCCATTGCTCCCTTCGCCTCCGCTAAAATCAAGGAGCGCATCAGAAAACATATGCTTCTGAACAAGCGCGCCATATTTATACGCGGAGGTTTTCTCGAATTGTGGCGCCAGCTATCAAAAGCCCTTTTGTAACGCCATGGCATTGAAAGCCTCTTTGGTATTCGCTACCTTGGTTCTCAGCGCAGGTGCAGCGCTGACACCCCGAACCGCCGACGTGCGCCTCCTTCCTAATCGAGGGGTTCATTCACTGAATCCTGAATACCTCTCAGCCTTTGGCAGCAGTGAAACTAACAGCGCCAGATGGTTCGGCTATGGCCAATTTTATCCCGTGCGTCCCTCCCCTTTCTCTCCCTGTAAGCTGATTTGACTCGTTATTTAGTTTTGGTGCGACTGCGACCAATTTTTGGGTCAAGGACAAAGTATGGTTAAGTTAATCTGCTCAACAGCTCCGCTGACCAGCTGCAATAGCATGGGAAATTCCGGGACATTCTCCTCGGTTACGACAATCATGTTCGGCCCGTTTCCATTATGACTGGACTGTTTTACTAAATTCCGACCAGACCTTGTATTCAAGCCAAGCAGACGGCCATCCGTACTTTGGTCCCATTGTAGGACGGTCAGTTGCACAAGTTAACCTTACCCCCACCCAGCCTTGACCTTACCCGACCTCCTAGATACGCCAACAGAATCAGGTAAGGGAAGACAGTTCATTCGGGCGACACAAGCACTCACTTCTTCTCTTAGAAATGGCACTTTCACCATCCCTGTCACAAAAAATGCCTCAGGCCCGAACAAGTTTCAAATAACGGAAAACGAAAATAACGGCACTGGTCTGCCCCGTCCTTCCCAGTTCTCGTCCAGTCTTTTTCATTCATGGTGTTTCCAGACACTCTGCACGGCGGAATTGTCGGCTACGACCAGCGGCCGTGGTCAGTGGTGAAAAAATCCTCGAACTCTGTTACGTTTTCTTTGCTGGATCCCAACGGCGACCAAGGCTTCCCTGGAACAGTGGTGACCGCCGTCACTTATACGGTTGGTGTTTTGCTGTCCCCGGGATCGCTGGCTGTAATTCTATTTTTTTCAGCTCGAAGCGAAATCGACATGGAAAATCAGCATGCATTCAATCGCATCTGAGCTCACACCCATCATGCTTTCTGGCCACCACTATTGGAATTTGGAAGCCTATCAGGAGACCCAGGACCTCGTTGGCCACGTAGCCCAATTCGGAGCATCCAACATTATCACAACGGACGGTCAACTGATTCCTAACGGCCAATTGACGCCAGTTGAGGGAACCCCCCTGGACTTCCGTAAGGCCAAGTCTATCGGTGGTTCTATAAACGCAACCGCGGCCGCTCAATACTGTGGAACTGGCAAGTCTGTCCAACTCACAATGCCGTGCGTTCGCTTATTTTTATTTATTTTAAGGCTGCGTCGGGTTCGACAACTGTTGGATATACGATAAGAACGACTTCAAGAAGCCAGTCTTTTCAGTTTGGAGCGTCAACTCTGGAATCAAGTCAGTCATCATTCCTCCAGCTGCTGAACTAGAACCAACCGGGATTTTTGCAACAGGCTCGAAGTAACTACGAACCAACCGGCTCTACAGGTAAGTCAGTCGAGCTTCGCTCAAAGCTGGCATCACTCATTGCACACCAGATCTACACTTGTAACGGCATCTTCAACCCTGCCTTGCCCATTCCGCGGAAGGCGGACCAAGGAGGCCCTGGAACCGTTTACAGTGACCACTCTTGTGTTGTGATAGAGCAAGAATCTTGGATCGGTAAACGTTTGGTGCTCGTTCATTTGTCTTTTGCTAACATACTCCTATCAGACGGAATAAACAACCCCGAGTTCCCTGTAAACCAGATCTACGGGCCAGGGCGACCGTATGACTGGGAGGCATCCTACGCGTTTTCTGTCCTTAAGTAAGGCGTAAAGGGCGGGGCAGACTATTAAACGACAACGTTTACAAAATGTACACGAAGGAAGCTGTAGCCCTAAATAAAATTGTTCACGTCAGTCAAGGATGCAAGATGACAGCGAGAAATAAAGCAAGAAAGATCAGGGCACGAAAGCGTAAATATCGTGCCAGGGATTTTGTCGTCTGTGCGCACTGATGTGCACTTGGCCTGGTGCACAGCAATAGTTCATCATGTACGACGGATACATGAATCCGCGAGGTGACAGCGAAAATGGGCTCACCTAAATAACACGCGTCCTACTCCTACATCTCCTGAGGCAAAGGCCGGAAAACTGGAGGAAGACGTTAGCCAACAAAACTTGAAGCACTGGAGACAGAAAAGAAAAAAAAAGTTCAGGGCACAAAAGCGTATATATTGTGCCAGGGATTTTGTCGTCGTTGCGCACTAGCGTGCACTTGGCCTGGTGCACAGCAATAGTTCATCCGATAGTGAAGGAGGAATGGACGCTCACCTCGGTGGTCGTATCGTTCGTGGCAAGAGACAAGAAATCTTTTTCTGTATGGTTGTGTTAGGCTACTATTTAAGCGATCGGCAATTTAGCACTTGAACGCATGCCCTCAGGGCGCTCCTAATAACTTACACCTTCCTCTAGCCAACTGAATGAACTTTCTCTTCACTCCCAACCATGTTCAGCTTCTTAATTCTTGCTATCCTCCTACCTCCACTGTACGTCCCGTTCTCGCACTCCAACTTGCTGTTTATGACGTTGTATTCCAGTTCCTGACTGCGGGCCCCGACTACTCCCCAAACTCCCAGGAGCTGAGTCGCTTGACATACTACGCGTGCGTCGCTGCCTATCTCACTCGTCGGGGTGCTAAACAGTGCTCTGCAGCTCAAATCACCCGAGTAAATTGACTAAACTGGGCAGCGAGCTGGAGAAGCGGGTCAAGGTCGAGTGCAAGAAGGCTCAGTCTGGAAACATTCGTACAAGAGCGTGCGCCCTTTGCCTCGTCCTGGCGCTTCTTTGATGACGCGTTGATTAGCTCCCTGCTTATAACACTGGGTATATTTCGATCACTGGCGACGGAATGCCGACGCGATATCGCCCTCATTTCGCCCTCTCTCGTCGCCTCTGTTGCAGCCACCGTGACTGCTGTCCCTGGAGACCTCGAGGTTGTGGCCAGAGCCGCCAGTGTCGTGCGTGTTCATTAAATATCACCTGTCCACCCACTTTTAAAGCGGCCCTTTCAGTTTACGGCGTGGACGACGTACACGGACGGCCACCTCATTGGCGCAGATAGTATCATGACGCGGGACTACATTTCAGTTCTCACCAGGTTCGCCGCACTCAGTTGTTCCGAGGCACCCGACCAGGAGGTTCGACATCGGTAAGTCCCGTTCAATATTCTTGAGCCTAGCTTCATTAATTACCCTTATCCCCAGGACGCGCCTCGTCGGTTTCGCAGCAATCACAGGAGCATTGAATTCTGAAGCGCTGTACAACGATTCAGTTCAATTCCGAGCTCAGGTGTCTGTGATGATGCGCCCAATATTGGGTACGGTATTTGAGACACCTATCCATGTGCTGGAGCACCAGTGAGTCTTCAACTTTTTGTCTGTATGTATGCTGATGCTGCACAGAGCAGCGGAAGTTAAGAATGCTCCTATATCACCGTACTTGGCCGAATTTCGTACGCGCCCTGCCATTGAGAGGCGCGCGGCGTCCATCCATGTTCACGTTGACGGGGAGACGGGTCCTTCGATGTCTGAGGTTTCAAGTGCAGCGCTGCGGGCTCTGTTCTCACTGCTGGAGCATGCCAACGGTGGGCAATTGGGCCACATAATGCGGGCATCGCTGGATACTCTTGATGATGGTCCCAAGAACTGGGATCAAGTCGAGCACTGCTGTTGGGTTGCAAAGAAAACAGCAGAATGGGCACAGTACCAGTACCGTTATGCCATCCCAACCTGGCTGGTCGAGAGACTCGTTGAAAATCAGGACATCACCGCCCCCGCTCCAACGCCCCCAGCGCTTGCCGCTATGGTGACAGCTGTGTTCAACTCCAGTACCCCTCTGGTCAACCTGTCCACGTCCGATATCATCTCAAACTTGATCACTCTGCTCATACGCCGGGCCTCTATCCATCCTGATGATAGCCTGTTGCCGGCTTTGGTGGAATGCATTGCGTCGCTCGGACGGCACGTTTACTATTCTGATCAAATCCAAGACCTTGCGGTAAGATCCAAAAACTGAATTGAAGGCGTGTCTAATTCTCGGCAGGGTGAAATAATAAACCGCCTCGTGGCCGTGGAAGTACATGGTGTGCTGAACCGCGGAAATCAGAACAGAACCCAAGCGATCCGTTGTCTGCTCGCTGGACTCTTTGGACTAATTCATGCAGCGGAGAAAAACGAGGCTGCCAAGGAGTTGGAGGATCCTCCGAAACGAAACCGCTCCTCGTCTTTCAAGGTGTCCTCCCCTGCATCGCAGATCGCCAACCCTGAACTGGCAGCCCATGGCGCTTCGCGGAGGACTCAAGTCCCCCCTGATATCTGGCAAGACACCCTCAGCCTCTTGTGTGACACAGATTACGCTGTCCGCGCCGATTATGCGTCCGGATTGGTGTTTTATCTCGAAAATGAGATACCAACCCTCAGTGATTCTACAGACGGCGATGGCGTGAAGCGTGTCCGTCGGATGGTGGAGTCGCCCTTCCCGCAAAAGACTGAAGTACAAGTGCTGTTGCAGTCGGGTGATTTTGGCACCAAGTTCCTCAATGCGATCCATGCATATGCTTACGTACTCGCCACCTCCGCGACTCTTGGGCTCGGTTCCGCCGCCGCCGCCGCCTCACCATCTGCAGCAGACGGAATCACAAACGGCCCGACAATAGCAGAACCCGAGAATACAGCGGAAGGATCCGACGGTCAATCCCAAGGAAATGGCCGCCGCTCTGTTAGCTCGCAAGCGCCTCGGGCTCGCAAGGTCTCGGTCGTTCAGCGACTCTTGGAGAGAGCACCTTCGCAGGTTTCTGGCAGTGCTTCAGCTTCTCTGTCTGATTATTCCCATATCCTCGCCATCCTCTCCTCCGTGCACGAGCAATTCCCCATCAGAGGCCTGATAACAGGGATTCCAATGTTATTAGCTCTGGACAAGGCCGCGACCTCTTCTGACGCGACCGAGCCTGGTGCGGCGGGTCGCATAAGCGCAATAAGGATCATGATCGCGAGGGTATGGTTGACTGTAGGCAAAATCTGGGAATGTTCAGATTTAATAAATTTAGCCAACAAGGTGGGCGAGATAGCTCCCTGTAATAATGCGTCCTAAGCTTGCTAACAGGCTCTCGCGTCGATTCCTCCGGGTGGAGATTTACCGGCTATCCCAGAACTGGAGTTTGGCATGCACCCTCCCTACGAGCCCGTCCCAGTTCCAGCAGAATCTGGAGCAACGCCATGGGAGGGTGTGAGCTCTGAAACGGCGCTCCTCGCTGTCGCTTCCTGTTCCGCGGTACATGTGGCGACCGGATTGGATACCCAAGCTTTCCTGAGTCGGTTCTCGGTCAGCTGGACGGCGGAATCAGCTTTGAGAGATTGTAAGCTCTGGAAATGCGTGGAAACAGGTTACTGATCTACGGATACAGCGGTGGAGAGATCGACGACATTCGAAAGCACCATTCGCGGGGATGGTGTCTCCCCACTACTCAAAATATCGCCGGCTCTGATGCACATTGAGAACATATCGCTGCAGAGTCTGGCTCGGTCGACACGGGGCATTGGTGTCACTGATTTGCGTGAAGCGCTCGAGGGGCGCAGCAGCATGTCCAACCCGGCCCTTGTGAAGCCGCCTTCTCTCTCGACCCTCGATCATGTGTCCTCCATTGGCGGCGAGAGCAAACTGATGCGGCCGCGCTCGCGGACGCGGTCGAAGCGGCGGCCCCCGCCGTCTGGGTCGGGGGAAGTGCGCGATGTGCTGAATCGGCTGGGGATCGGAAAACAGAACGGCAGCCTGTTGAAGGCGTCGTTTCCTGCTGTACGGAAAGCAGGGCCTTAGACTTGTATAATTGGTAGCATCGTACTATTGGATCTGTGGACGACGCTCCAGGCTATATCAGATAAAGGCTGGCCGAGCAAGGCCAGAACTGATGGGGACCCATTCTTGGCTGGATCACCGATCGGGACACGCGAAATAAAAAAAGTAGAAATGACACCACATTGGAGACGACTTATAAGCAAAGGCGAACGCGACATTTGCAACGTCCAGCAAACGCCTCGCCAGCCATGGACTTTGTCCTCGACCTGTTCGACACATATCTCCTCGACGCCGTCTACGCAAAGCTCGTCCCGCTCTCCGCCTTCGCTGCATCCGAATTCCGCTCCCACAATGCCTCGGCAAGCGCAGTTGCCCCTTCCGCCTCCCAGTGGTCAAAGATAGTCTCTTTCCTGCCACGGCCCCCCATTACCCTCGACAACGCGTCCTATTCCGCGCTTTCCCAGCCGCTGCAGATTTCAGCGTGGCCGCGCGACTACATCCCGCGCCAGCTTCTCTCGCTGAGCATCATCACCCTCATCGGCATCCACCTGCTGTATTTCATCTTCGCGGGTCTCTCGTACCGCTTCATATTCAACCATGAAATGCGCCAACACCCGCGCTTCCTCAAGAACCAAGAGAAGCTCGAGATCCAGTCCAGCCTCCGCGCATTTCCCCTGATCACACTGCTCACTCTCCCTTGGTTCCTTGCCGAGGCCCGGGGGCACTCTCAGCTTTATGATGGCATGGACACATACGGCTATTTCTACTTGTTCGCGTCGGCACCCTTGTAAGCAGCATTCATTGCCTGTGATCGAGTCTTTCTCACCCGCTGTTAAAGCTTCTTGCTCTTCACCGACTATTGCATCTACTGGGTCCACAGGTGGCTGCATATTCCCGTGTTTTACAAAGTTCTGCACAAGCCCCACCACAAATGGATCAGTGTGTCGCCATGATTTTGTTGTCCGAAAATATCCTGAGCAGTCGTAGTTCCGACGCCGTGGGCATCTCACGCATTCCACCCTGTCGATGGATACCTCCAAAGTGTACCCTACCACCTGTTCATCTTCATTTTCCCCCTCCATCGCATGCTCTACCTCGGCATGTTCGTGTTCGTCAACTTCTGGAGTATATTCGTGGGTCCCTTTCATTCTCGCCAAGAAAGCCCCACCTTGAACAACCGCCGCAGATCCATGATTCGGACATGATTACGGGGCACCCGCTCGAGACCATCATCAATGGCCCAGCTCATCACACACTGCACCACTTATACTTCACTGTGAATTATGGCCAAGTGAGTACACTCTTTTCAAGTCCACGCGCCCGCCCTGATGGTTTTACAAGTATTTCACATGGGCGGACAGGGTTGGCAAGTCGTATCGGCAGCCCGAGTCAAGTCTCGACCCGCTGCTCGAAGTCAAGACACAAAAGGCCGCAAAATCAGAGTAGGCGTGAATGCGTGCGCTTGTAGGAGCTTAGTTATGCATATGTATCTAATATTAACCACCGCGATGGGCTACTAGCGGTTAGAGTACGCCGATAGTAACCTGGAACTAATCGCCAGAAGTATGCATTTTTTATATTTTGGAATGCAAAAAACTAGTACTACCTCCGTGACTTGAACTGGTTTGTCGACACAATCTTCCGTCTAGCTTCTTCTTCCAGGTTCGCCCAGTACGCAATTTCTTGTTGCGATTTGAGGTGAGCCGTGAGATGTGTTCCTTTCTGAAAGCCATGTAAGTCGGATCTGCGGTCAATTGGACAATAAACATACACGCAAGCTCTGGAGCAATCCCTCGTAGACTGTGGACTGCGCTGTCGCCTTGGCTATTGGGTCGTTGATCTGCTCCGTGTGGCGCGTTATAAGTTTTGCGAGCTCTTGCCGTAGGCGCAGCAGACTACGGGGAGAATAAAAAATATCCCGCCAAGAGGAACCTGAAGCAACTTACTTGGAAAAAATCATGGTTTCCTCGGCGTGTTCCGTCAGCGTGACGAACGAGTTGAACAGCACGGCATAGCGTCTGCATATCTGTGCAAAAAGCGTGAGTGTCCGTTGCTTGCGGGTAGACGCGCGGGCGTACATTCGATACGACGGTGTCTGTGGTTGCGACCGCGCGGCTAAAATACCCCGTGCTTGCGCCCTCTGCGAGCTTTTTCAGCGCATCGACGTGGTCCGTCATTGCTTTCTGGAACACCGGCCACATCTTCAGCCGCAGGCTGAATATGAACGATTCTGCAGGCGGACATGCACGCTTTTGAATCTCGGCCATAACGTCCTCCGTAAGACGAATCATCGTCAGGAGGGGCACAGCTGGCGGTACAGGATCGAGCGCGGTTCCAAGGAATGTCTGCACCGAGTTCAAAAATAACATGATCAGAGACAGTGTCATGGCGCTTACTTGCGTGTACTCGAGGACAGGATCCATGATCTGCTTCCATATTGCGTCGGAGCTGGCCTGCTCCTCCTTCACTGCGGCAGCGAGAGACTGCATCCCGCTTGCGCTCACGATGCTGGCGGCTCGATTGCGACGCGCGCCGTGCTCCGAGCCTGCCACAGACATCCGCCGCTCCCGTCCATCGGGCGACAGCAGTCCGGGGGACAAAGCGCTGTCGGCCTCCTCCGGAGCCACCAAGGGATCTATAGTGAAAAAGGTGGTAACGAAAGAATATTCCGCCGTCGCGTTGTCCATGAAAACCAGGAGAAGGGAGCGCACGAGTGCCTCCACTGGCGCTTTCTATTCTGAGCGTCAGCTACCTACCCCGCAGACATGGATGGATGGTACTTACATGCGTCTTATCGTCTGCCATGTACGCCAGCGTCACCCCAGGCCCCTCGATCTTGGCATATTCGAACCGCTCAGGATCCACAGTCATCTCTCGTTCTCGCTCACTCGACACTATCGTCTCTAGCTTCTCAACTGAGCGACTCTTAACTCGCCTAGATCAGCCGCGGCGCTAGATGGTTGGAGCTAAGCAAGGCGTACCTTGATCCAACTCAGACTCCGCGCGTACCGCCGGAACCCCGTCTCGTAGTACACGCGGGCAGCACCAACATACGAGCGTTGTATCTCGCTCGCGACATTTGGTGCTTGGCGCTGCAGAAACGCAAACAAGGGCCTGTATTTGAGGAGCACAGAGGTTTGGATGACCTGCATATTGGTCGTGACGTTGCTCCGGATTGGCTGGAAGAGAAGGAGGAAAAAAGCGCGCAGCTTGGTCGCTGCCTAGGGGAGTCATTGGATAAGTATCGAGCGCCATAAGGGGGTCAGACAAGTGGACGCACCACGATCCTAAGCCCTTCCGACACCTCCCCAAGATCGCGCGCAGCCTTTACGCGTGAACGGCCCTTTGCGGTGTCCAGCCGGCGCTCGAACTCCTCAATAGCGAGAATCCACGATTCACCGACATCCGAATCGAGGATGAGCGTCGCTAGATACGGCGGGATTGTGATGTCTGTTATGAGGTTCGAAAGCGGCTTCTCGATTTTCTGAACGCATAATGTAGTTAAGATTGGGTTGTGGTGTATATAGAGAGCCTACCCGACGGCTTTTGAGTCTGTTCTCGATGTCCTTGCTCCGGTCCTGGAGATCGGATATTTGGCCCGAGACCGCAGAGAGATCTTTTTGAAAGGTGGAGAGGAAGGCCTCGAGAGAGTTGAGGAGGTTGACACTCGTCTTGCTGTGACTAAGTTGGGGTAGGGCGAGCTGGAGAGACAGACGCACCTCGACCTGGTCGTGTAGCTCGACGTAGTCTTTAGCTCGTGCGCGGTCTGAGTGCATTGCTTTAGTAGGCCCTGCGAAACAAGGCAAGGGAACGTACAGAAGGCGGGGTCCGGATGGACGAGAGTCTGTTCTGCGTTACTGGATTAGAAATTCGGTGGCTCTTGACGACTCGTACCAGAGGAATTCGATGACATGGATGCTTGAAGACGGCGGTTGGCAAACACTGACAACTTCCGTTCCGAGTCTTGCGACCAACTAGGCGGGTGGCATATGTCAAAATAGGTCCGATCCCAGTGCGGATGGATTTGGCCTGAAAAAAGGCCAAATGTCTCATCACTATGCGGACGCGAACGGCCAAAAAAGGTCCTATCTCTCACCACAAAGGGCAACGGAAACAGCATTTGGTGTCTGATGTACGATCCATTTGGCGGACAGATTTGCCGAAATCTGTGAATTTCCGACGTCCACTGCAGACCCGAGAGGAAATTTTGCGGAGGAAGGCTCTGGGGAGGCTCAACGAAGCCAAAACATAGACTCTCGCGCTGAAATGTCCGATTCGTTATGCGGACGAAAAGGGGCCCAAAACAGGCGCCCTGATCCCAGTGCGGACGGATCTGGGGCAAAAAGGCGCGTACGGAAACGGCTAAAATCGTCAGAATCGGATCGGACCTGTTTTGACATATGCCACCCGCCTGACCAACTCTCGACTGTCACTCTCAGTCTCAGTACTCAGTGGCCTTCCTCGGACATTCAAGATCACCCCGCCTTTGTTGACGATGACCTGCGCTGGGTATTCCTGCGGCGACACCATGGCACCTCGCACCAATGGCATAGGCTGTATTCTTGCCAATTTTCCAAGTCATGAGCTATTGAACAGGCATTCTAAACCTTGTCAGCTTAAACCAGAGCACCTGCGTCTTCCGCTAGATTAGCTCAACAAAACATGGACGTTGAAGGACAAGAGCCCAAAGCGCGATCACGTGAACCGATTATTAACGGACGCGTACAAGTAAAACTCGCTCTACAATGGTGCTACAACTCATATTATTAAGTGGACTACCCAATGGCTCTGGATTTGGATGTATTTCTGCCCATGGAATCCCGTTGCCGCTCTATAAATGATAGTCACTCACTCCAGGCGCTCTCAGGCGCCATAGGCGAGTGCAACCCATATCATAGATATCGCTCTCGTTTGCTTCTTTTTTCGTCTCGTGCTCGACGAACGGTAGATTGTTGTTCTCCGGGGTGGGATTCTTGAATAGGAGCCAGGTCCACTGGAAGTTGCGCCCAGCATAAGACGTTGTTACCGTGATGCCGAAAGAATGGAACGCACCAAACCAGTAGACATGTGGATGGCAAGCGGAGCCGGCACGTATTCTTCTTTGGCAGGTCCCCCCTGGATCATGTTTTTGATGTTTTGTACGACCACTTGCGCTTGTGCATAGCCTGCTCGTGCGTTCTTGTTTCCCCCGCTGGCCGCAACGTCTCCGATCGCAAAAATCTTCGGATACTTGTTATCCTGGATCTGGAGCGTCGGTTTGACGAGAATAAACTTAGACTGGCCAATCGAAGTCGGGGAAAGAGATTCGATGGGACCGCTGAGAGGAACGCGGCCAATACATGAAACCTAGTCCAATATACACGTCAGCTGTAGGTACATTGCAAGACATTAGAAAGAGCGCACGGCGACGTCGGCGGGGATCAGGCGGCCATCTGCGAGTTCAACGTTGTACGACGGCCCTGTAACGGGGTAGTAACCTTCTGACGGCATTTTGACTCGCTGCCCGAGTATAACATTTATTCCTGCCGCGTCGAGCTTTTTCATGATCTCCGAATGAAGTTCAGGATGGAAGCGATTCATGAGTTGGTCGCGGGAGTGGATTAGAGTTATGGTTTTGGACGGATAGAACTGTTTGGCATCCGTGGCCAGCTCTGGAAAATATTGAGAACCCGGCATTTCTAGCAATCGGAGATGACATACGGACTCCGGACGCGCCCCCGCCAATGACTACCACATTGGCGGACTCTTTGATCCGCTCCTGTACTGCTTTCCCGAACGCGGCTCCTTCGGCCTTGGTGCGAGAACGCATTGGAATGAAACCCGTCCCTGTGGCCATCACTAGATACTCGTACGGAATGGTCTCTCCGCTTTGCAAGACAACCTTGTCGGGGAGGATCTCGGAGGCTATGCCATGCACCACAGAGGTAGAACCGGGTGGCGTCGCATGGAAGGCATTGGTGAATGGCACAAATGCCTTGTGGGCAACATCAGGAATGACGCTTAAGCGGGGAAATGCAAAGATGTGCTAAGAAACGCGTCAGTTGAACTTGAAATGCGTGGGTTGGATTCTCGAACTGACTTCAAAGTGAGAGTTTGCCTCGACAAGGACGGTGTTGTGGGTATTGCGAACCTCCGGAGCAACTGTGTCGACGAATTTCATGCCTGAAATGAATGTTAATGCGCTGCCTCGGGAGGTGGGCATGGTATACGTGCCTACATAACTCCCGCCGACGACGACGATGTTGGGTTTGGTGGCTTGGGTGGACATGGCGGCAAAAGGCCGGCGAAGAGCGACTCTAGATCTAGCGAGAAGGGACAGAATGGTGGAAATGAGGGCCACCGACCACTCGCACAGTATTTAAATGCAAATGGTGACGAAGCACGGCTGACGCTGCTTACATCTTATCTGATAATTTAACCGAGCTCGATGACTCAGTCTGATAATGAGATCATTATCTGATAAAATCCGAATGGACGTCCCAAAAATTATCAACCTTTAGATCTAGGTTAAACACGATGAAGGGATGAAGAGATGCAGTTGCATGGCCATGGTCTGCTGCTCCAAAGTTTCGAATATCACCTCCAATGAACCTAAGAGCGTCCAACAAGAGCAATGTCTTCAACTTGCGGTGCGCACTGCGCCGACCGGTCAGCTGCACCTGTTGGGGACAGCTGAAATCCATCCGTGTGGGCCGCGAAACGATCTCGGAGTTGCCTCGCATCGGCCGAGTCCCCGATTTGGGGGCCGGCGACGAGGTCCTGAACGTTATTTATAGCTCGACGGAAGTAGACATTGATATCTGGCCCTGCAAACGGTTTTATGTATCTGCGCGGCTGCCACTGACCACTGACTTTGTACAGAAAACTGCATCGCGCTAATATTTGCACCCGACACTTGAGAAAGTAAGAATATAATTCCATACTAAAGTTTTTGTATACACAAATAGGCAGCCGAATCCTGGAGCAAGACCCTATCCAACAGATATTCCTTTACTGTTTCGCAAGAACTTCGGGAGCGGCGTCCGGAGAAGAAAAGCGAGAAGCAACAAAGAGCAGATTGTTCTTTGAGACGGGTTTAGAAGGACGTGTAAGACTTTCTACCCCGAAGAACAAAGCGGTGTCGAGGATTTCGGTGGTGATAGAGCGCATGCAACTCGTTCCGCGTCTAAGTCGTCATTGCCAGACTTGGCGGACAAGGTTTTCGCTATTCAAGAGGAAAATCGAGAGGAGGAAGGGCCGCGGGCCGGCCGCCGGTCCGGGCCAGGCAAAAGGTCAACAACAGGGGCTACCAGCCGCAAGTAATTTGGAGCGTGGAAGCTTCAAATTCATATCGTTAAGTATACCTTCATGAGCCTCTTAATGAAATGGAAGGCCATCGACGGCGAGCAGGAATACCGTTGCTTTGTGTCGCTCCAATTATCCACGCGACAAGTTAATCATGTCTAGGCTAGGGCGCATTGAAGGGAGGATGTACTGTAGTTATGCATTAGTGGTTGCGGTAGTGTATGACCCATGCTCTCTTCGTCGTCCGTCTCGCCCCCAAGGTCCGAGAATCGCGTCCAATCGAACCCGGGAGCGTCAAACACGAGCGTCTTCAGCTTGTTGCCCAGATCCGGATGCTCCGCCTGCGCGGTATACAACCACCGCTGACTGATCATCCAGCTCGCCACCCCCTTCGGTGGCAGATGTAATCCCTCCTTGTGTGGCCCCGTGAAACGCTCTCGCCTTCCTAACCCGCGCTTGGGTCGGGTGCTGGCATCCGCTGAGTCCTCGACGTCAAGAACCGCGAAGAATCGCAAGAGCCGGCTGCTCCGCCAGGCATACCCGCGCGTTTGCAAAGGCCGAGATCCGCGAGCGGTAGCGGATAGATCGACGTCAGTGTCAAAGTCCGACTCTTCGGAGGACATGCACTCTAGCTGCATTGCACCGTCGAACGTGACATGCTCAAAAGTGTTTAGCTTGATACGCGCATCTGCACGGTTGCTGAGCTTCTACGAGAGTTCAGGACATGCCGAGCCAGTAATCATGGCGACAGACGTACGGTCTTCCGTCTCGCGACGTGCCGCGACTTCCGAGCTTTCGCGTCTTCCCGCTGTTTCAGCTTTGACGCTGCCAGAACGTCGCGCTGGGTCCGGAACTTTTGCCTGAGGGTCGTGAAGGACTGCTCAAAGGTCGAGTCGACGACCTTCTTGCTGAATTCCTTGTCAGGCACATGCTTATACAGTCGTCGCCGGGCCCTGATATCCTCCAGAACACGCAATTTCATGCGCCCGTTGTGCGCAGATTGTTTGGTCGTCTTTTCCCAGACGAAGCGGACCGGATTTGGCGGTTCCAGAGGTTCGCCCTCCGCGTGGCTGTCGGGAAGATCCTTGTCGTTTGGTAGGTCCATTAAGAGAAGTATATGTGCGCGCATAGCATGCTGCACTGAATGTTAGGTGCTACTCCACGACAACCCGACGGGAACGCACCTGAATCGTCAAAAGCCGCCTGTCGTGATGATCTATCCGTCGTTGTACAGGACGAGAACGTGAAGTAGAGCTGTCGGATGCGCTGCCGCTTTCGTCTTCGCTCGAGACAGAGCGGCGTCTCTTTCTGCGAGTCCTCGACACAGATGAGGGAGTCTCAGACTGGTGTCGGCTCGGGGATGGTGTCGCAGAATGGTGGATGGGCGTAGGGAGATCCAGCGCATGGTTGAGAGTATTGAGAGATTCGTTCGGGTACGACGGCGGCTGCAGGCGCGACGACCCTTGAATAAACTGCTGGGAGTGCGAAGAGGGCTGTGACACTGGGGAAATGGGCGACGCGGGTCGTGGATGGCGTAGGTTCGCAATGGCTGGCGATCCGTTGTGAGGCGTGAACGTCGGCGAATGATTGACATTAATGAGTGAACGGAGAGTCGAGAGCTCGTTGCGCATCTCAAGCATTTGGCGCTCCATCTCGGCCTGCCGCTGAATATATTTGGCCTCCTGCTCCTTCTCCCAGGCTAACCTCCTTGTCCGTTCAATTTCCTGAGCATGTTTGGTGGACGCGACGAGAGCGACGAGTTCCTGAACGGCATTTATGGCTCCAGGAGATGGATTCGGACGGGATCTAAGTAGGCGTTTAGAGAACCGCAAACTTCAGGAACAGTTCTGGGGTAGACTGACCGTGGCGCTTCAGATACTGCGAGCTCTAGCTCGCTCCGGTGAGGGATATAAGGCTGAGCGGGCTGCAGCGCGGGGGTGGAATATGCAGGCCTGGCATGGGCGACGTAGGGATTGAGCGCATCGGAGAGTTCACTGGAGGGCATAAGAGTTGCATAAGAGATGAAGACGGTCTAGGGCAACAGCCGTCAACAGAGGAGACGCGTACACTTTCACTCGACTTTCACCACACTTTCAATCTCGCCATGGACCCAGAAGTAGAACGCCTCATGATGATGCAGGGCCGCGGTGGCCAGCAGCGCACCGACGCAACCACCCCCGACAAGTATAACACTTCCCAGCCCATCCCGCATTTCTCTAACTTTCTTGTAGCGGAGAGGTCGTGCACATTTCATCTCTGGCTTTGCTCAAGGTCGCCTCAATTCTTCCTGTCTGGCGCGTTTATTCACGGCCGGTTCTTAGATGCTAAAGCACGGTCGCGCGGGTGTGCCGATGGAGGTCATGGGTCTTTTACTTGGCGAATTCGTGGACGAATACACGATTCAGATCGTCGATGTCTTTGCGATGCCGCAGTCAGGGACGACGGTCAGCGTCGAGTCCGTGGACCACGTCTTCCAGACGAAGATGCTGGAAATGCTAAAGCAGACTGGGCGGTGAGTGCTATCCCACAGTTATTTCCGATGCTCATCCGGTGTGTCCGTCGGAAGACCTGAAATGGTCGTCGGTTGGTACCATTCCCATCCCGGCTTCGGGTGCTGGCTTTCTAGCACCGATATAAACACGCAACAGGTAAAAATGAACCCTCCTATCCTTTCTCTGGTTCTGATCTCCGTGCAACAGTCATTCGAATCACTCAACTCCCGGGCAGTCGGTGTGGTTATCGACCCTATCCAATCCGTCAAGGGGAAAGTTGTGATCGACGCCTTCCGTCTTATTAACCCGCAGACGATCATGAGCGGCCGCGAGCCTCGCCAGACGACGTCGAACATCGGACATATCAATAAGCCTTCCATACAAGCCCTAATACACGGACTGAATCGGCATTATTACTCGATCGCGGTAGCATGGCGAAAGACGGAGCTCGAACAAGCCATGCTGATGAATCTGCACAAACGGAACTGGACGGAGGGCTTAAAATTGCGCGACTTCAACGTGCACAAAGAAAGCAACGAGAAGGCGGTCAAGGTGGCCTTTTCTCACACAATGAATAGTCGGAGCTCGGCAGCTGACTTGTGCTACTTCTCCACTAGGCCATGCTCACCCTGTCCGAGGCGTACAACAAATCAGTACAGGATGAATCGACGCTCACTCCAGAACAACTCAAAACGCGGCATGTAGGTAAACAAGATCCGAAGCGGCATTTGGAAGAGGCGGTCGAGAAGGCCATGGGCGATCAAGTCGTGCAGAACCTTGGCACCATGCTACTTGCAGAGCTATAGAATACAGACAGCGCGTCGTGTGCAATTTATTTTTTCGCGCTTCGGTTCTTGCCCAAACTCAAAAAAAGGCAGTTGATGCCTGAAGTCACCGCGAGATCAGCAGACTGGGAACGTGCCCGTGCTCCAGACCTTGCCGGCAGCCTGATGCTTGTGAGACGCTTCGCAGGTTAATTACTCGGGGAGCCGTTGCTACACTTGACCCATCTCGTAGCTGATATGACCGAATCTCCCACCCTGGTCAAGACCCGGGTCACCCAGGTGCCTTGATTATAACTTTGCAGGAAGAACGCAAGGCAAATGCCGGACGCGAGCCCGTTCGTTCTCTGCTAAAACGACTCGCCGTAATTATGCATTCTGCTGTGGAGGGGCATAACACCCATCATCTTTGCCCGCCGTATTGCCTTTGCGACCCGTCTCTGGCTCTTCATGGTTAGGCCCGTCTGGCGTCGCGGATAGATCATCGCCATCTCGGACATGAAATGCGACAGGACGCCGGGATGAAGCGAGAATTTGAGGGGGTCGATGCCGAGCTGATAAAACACGTCTTTTTTGCGCGCGTCGCGGGTCGCTGGGGCGACGTTTGGCCGCCGGGTCAGTGGACGTTGTTGCCAGGCGCGGCCTTCGAGGCTTATGTCGTAGGGACGGATGAACTTGAGGCGAGTTGAGAGCAGAGACGGGGGTCAAAAAATAGAGCGCGTACGCTGTTGGGGTGTATTGGCTTGTACTCGTGCACAGGACGGTTCGTTGATGATTTAGCTAGCGAAAGATTGGTACGAGCAAATGGCCGGAGCGAAGAAACGAACGCTGATGGATGGGTGGGGGTGTGCGCTCTGCCTGGTTGTTGAGGAGGTCTGCCATCTCGTTGTTGCTGCTGTTGTCGCTGTTGTCATTGTGGACGGGAGTTGAGGCGGAGAAGGAGCGCGTCGAGGGCGCAAAAGGACGGGTCGGGCGCAGACGGACGCGTAGAGAGGACAGCATGTACCCCGGGGACCGCAAAAACGGGACAGAATAGGACCTAAGGCAAGTGCCGATGGATTCTTACTAGTCCTTATATTGCCGGAATCAAAGATAGCCAGACAGGTTTGGCTATCCTTGGTATCCACCTCCTCCTACTCGTATCCACTCTCTCTGCCAGGCGCATCCTGTCTCTCTCTCTGGCCCCGTCTGCGTTGGGCTCGCCCATTCCATGGCGGATTCCGGCCACAGACGGCAGCCACCAAGTCCCCTCGTCTTTTCCCCAGAGACAGTCCTCTCCCCGCCGCAGACCCATGCCGCCGTCCATGCCTCCAGCGCCACCAACACCGTCTCCATGCCCTTTGTCCGCAGGCACGTCACCCGCCGTCTCAAGGCTGCAAAGTCAGAGTGCGACAAGGACCTCCAGCGCATCACCAACAACATCACCGTCTTTTTCGAGGAGCGGCTGAGGGAGGGCGACCATGAGACCGAGCGCGAGCAGCGGGAGCGCGACCGCGACTCCCAGCTCGGCGACCCAGAGCCCCTCCGCGACCCCTTCGTTTTTCATCCCGCGGATCTTCGCTCGGCGCTCCAGGCCGACGAGTCCAGCTCGGACGGTGGCTACGAGGCAGAAACCGAGTACACCCGCCACAGCCGTCACAGTGCGTATCCTGATGAAGACATCCCCCCCGCGCCGTCTCTGACCCATTGGTCTTCCTCCCCCGGCCTTTATGCAGCTTCCAACTCTTCGCTGAGCCCCGGATCCCTGCGCAGACACAATGCCGCCCCGTGGGACAAGGACAGACCCTTGCCGTCCTCCGTCTCGTCCAGCGCCGTCTCGTCAAGCCCCGCCACCTCCACCATCCTTTTGCCCGATGCCCCGCCTCTGACGCGCAAACCCGCCGCCGCCGGCGCACCGACCTCGTGGGGCAATCAGGGCATCCCCTCCCGCCGCCTCTCCCGCACAATCCACATCCCCAACCGCCCGTCCCTCTCCGGCCACAGCTCTCGCTCAACGTCGCGGTCGCGCTCCCCCCTGCCACCCATGTCGTCCCATGCCAGCTTCTCCGAGTACAACAACCCTCCTCCCAATAATCGCAGGTCTTCCCGCATCCTTGTCGATGATCCCGTCGATCCAATCATGAGCGCCCTCTACGATATCATTAGCGTGGCCACCGACATCACCGACATGTCTGTCCAGCAGCTTACCGCCCAGCCCAAGATCTGCGAAGCTCTGGTGCAGAGAATCCAGAACATTGGCAAGGCCTGGGATGAGCATCCAGACTGGCACGGCCGGAACTGGTACGTCCAGGTCCTCCTTGCGGTCGCTAGTCTCAGTCGAGTGGTCGAATGGTGGGAAGCCGAGAAGCAGTTTTGGAATTTTGACGACAACGATGACGAGCTTGAGGAACCCTTGACGTTCGTTACCAAGCCCGCCGACGACCCAATCGCTGTTCCCACTCCGACAGTGCGGCGACCGGAAGCCCAGCTGGAAGGCTTTCGTCTTTCTGCCGAGGACGATGCCAAGTTGAAGCTGTCGCGCCCACCTAGTCACACGAGGCGGTCAAGAGACGAGCACCCCAAGGAACTCTCGTCTTCTGGCCCTCAGGACCCGGAATCTCATTCCCGAGCTGGATCCCGAATTGTGCACAACGAATCCGCCCGCGTTCTAGCCACTGAGCGTCTGCGTTTGCAAGCCGAGACGGCGCAGAACCAAAATATTGTTATCGAACTAAGTCTCGATGGCGACCATTTTATTTGGATAAACTATGCGTGGAGGCTCGTTGTAAAGTGTGTTTTCCTCTCTCTCTTCACGCTTGACCTCGTTGCTCATTTTTTTGCGCCCACTCTGTAGGACTGACCCTGAAGACCTGGCCGGGACCCGGATTTCTCGTCTGCTTGCTCCAAGTGATCGAGATGTCTTTGTTCTCGCCACTCGGCGTCTTCAAGAGGACGACTCACACACCGTCGAGGTCCGGTTCAAGCTTCAGGTACAGTCGGAGGACGATCGTGAGATCTCATCTCCCGGGACTCTTTACCAACAGATGGAGGGCAAAGGCATGCTCATGGTCGACCGGGAAGATGGCGAGCCGTCCCATACCATGTGGGTGATCAAGCCAATCGCTCCCGCTCGCTTCGAGCACGATTCACCGTCCATCAAGCTCCCGGAGGATGAGCTCGCATCGACAGATTCGAGTTTCTTTGGAGACCGAAGCCATCTGGAGCCTATCACGCCCTTTCCTTTCAGCGAACCCATCTGCACGGACCCGATTCTGTGTCGGATATGCGAGTCCCAGATTCCGCAATGGTACTTTGAGAAGCACAGCGAGACTTGTGCGGAGACGCACCGTCTCGAGGCCGAGATCACAGAGTGCAACGAGTCCATTGCTGAACTCCGCAACACAATACGCGATCTGTGTAACGCGGTAGACCGCAATTCGCCCGTGGGTGTCCCTGAATACCGTGGCATGCCCATTTTCTCCCCGTCGACATCCCCCATCATCGCATCGCCCCTGCAACTATTCCGTGCCAACAAGATGCAGCGCGTGGGTGTGAAGAAGATGCAACGGCAGTTGCTTGATCAATTGGAGGACATTCTTCAGCTCGCTTCTGAAGTTTCTGTTCCGGCGCTCAAGGAGGATGAAGCCAAAGAACCGATCGAGCGGCAGCGCCTGCTTTCTCCGGGGTCGGAGCGGAAGATGCTGCAGATCCGCAACTGGTCCAGGCCCGCGACGGAGGATGCTGCTTTGAGCCAGCTCGTGCAGGATGCCGAACGTGTCATGAGGCAGAAACTCGACAATGTCGCGCGGATGCAGAACACGATTCGGTATGCGGAAAAAATATGGCACGAGTGGGAGGAGCGTGTAGGGCAAGTACTCGCCACGGTGGACGAATCGTCCGGCAGCAGTGAGAGTGAAAGCGAGGACGACGAACAAAGACAGCAGAACGAGGAGCACGACGAGGACGACGGGGATCATTCCAGCACCACTTCGGAGTATGATTACGATGGTATCGCTGCAAGTGGCTCATCGGAACCCACACCCATGGCGTCCTCGCCATCTCCCGCCTCCTTTGGCTCTGACACTCGGCCAACTCGTTCTCCTCATCCTTCCTCCGTTCCTTATCCTCCGCGGCAGAAATTGCACACACGATCCTCAACTCCTTCGTCGGTCTCTTCGCCGCTGGCTCTAGCTGCTCCCATCGTGGCCCCTTCGTCTCCAGACGATGCCCCGCCACCGATGAGTCTCGACGAACCGGAGACTGCCGCCACCTCCACCTCCACCTCTGCGCCTCACAACACGCAAGTCGTCCTCCAGCCTCCTGGACCCTGCGTCGATCCCCACTCCGCCTGCGTCCCCACTCGTGACAGCCCGGGACGGTTTATCACGCGAGACGTCGACAAAGCGCGGGCACCGCCGACATTCAACGGCAAACCATATCAATGTGCCCCCCACTTCCCCTCGAGCACCGTCTACGGCCCCGCTCCCACGCACGTCCCCCACATCAATAAAGGACTTTGACATCATCAAGCCGATCAGCAAGGGCGCCTTTGGGTCTGTCTTTTTGGCCAAGAAGAAAGTCACTGGCGATTACTTTGCAATCAAGGTCCTGAAAAAGGCGGACATGATTGCCAAGAATCAAATCACTAACGTCAAGGCCGAGCGGATGATCCTCATGAAGCAGGCCGAGTCGCCTTTCGTGGCCAAGCTCTATTTCACGTTCCAGAGCAAAGAAAACCTGTATCTGGTCATGGAATACCTTAACGGCGGTGATTGCGCGGCCCTCATCAAGTCACTTGGCTCGCTGCCCGAAGAGTGGACCAAGAACTACATCGCCGAAGTCGTCTTGGGCCTTGAGTATCTTCACCAGCGCGGTGTGGTTCATCGGTGCGCTCAGTTGTATCTTTTCTGCTGAGATTCAATTTTCTTATAAATCTTCCGCGCAGTGACTTGAAACCTGACAATCTACTGATTGATCAGCACGGGCATTTGAAGCTGACGGATTTTGGACTCAGTCGAATCGGTCTGTTGGGCCGGCAAACCCGCGAGAGCCAACTAGCACGCCCGGGTGCAAGATACAGCTCGCGTTCTCGGCCACCGTCGATGGATTCCGCGTATCTCTCCTCGCCCTTAATTCACGCCGACGGAGGTTCGTACTTCAGCCAGCGGCCTCAATCGGTTCCAAGAATAGGAACATCGCCTCATCTGCCTTCCACAGATGACGTCAGCGAATCAAGCGGTTCAGAGTCGCTGTCTGGCCTTCATTTACGGCGAGCAGGTGGCAAATCCACCGAGAGCCCGTTGCAGTCCTTTGCAACTGAGCTCACAACAGACCTGCGATCGCATTCAAATTCCCACTCCCAATCGGGGACTACTCCCCCCGGCGATCAGAAATTTGTCGGTACCCCGGATTATCTTGCGCCGGAAACAATTCTTGGATTGCGGGGAGACGATGCGGCTGTCGATTGGGTTCGTTTGTTTCTCCTGATACACATTCTGCGGGTCGGCTAACGATTGACAGTGGGCGTTGGGCGTCATCACGTACGAATTTTTGTACGGTATCCCGCCCTTCCATGCGGAAACGCCTGAAAAAGTGTTTGAGAATATTCTCTCCGGTCACATCGAATGGCACGACGAGTGGGTGGACTTTTCGCACGAGGCTCGCGACTTCATGCGCAGCCTCATGACTCTCGATCCCGCTGTTCGGTTGGGGGTCAACGGTGCCAACGAAGTCAAAGCCCATCCCTTCTTCGATGGGATTGAATGGGACAAGGTGACGTCGACGGAGGCTGCATTTATTCCGCAGGTCACCGATCCAGAGTCGACCGACTACTTTGACCCCCGGGGTGCCATTCCGCAGTTGTTCCACGACGACGACCAGATCGCCGTTGGTCAGTCGGCGCTGAACAGTCCAATTGTAGATTCCTCAATGCCTCCTCCGGCCGTGCCTGTTGCAATCCCGGGTGCCCGTGATGGCACCTCTACTTCAGGCAGTGACGACTTTGGCTCTTTCAGCTTCAAGAATCTGCCCATTTTGAAGCAAGCGAATGACGACGTTATTCGCAAGCTCAAGACGGACCAGATGGCCCCGCTCACGCATACCCTGTCGGAGCCCACAGGGTTCCATTCACGAAAGCGCAGTGTGTCTCATCGATTCAAGAAGCCGCCCAGTGTCGTTACTACTATCGACCCCAAAGCCATGGCAACCAATCCGCCTTCTCCAGCGACCTCCAACTCGTCAATAGCTTCCTCGCCTTCGCGAACGAGTTTACCGCCGTCAACGCCGGGCAGCGCCAGCGGGCATTCTCGCAAGCCATCCGAGTACGGTGCAGTAGAACGTTTCAAGCTCAATCACTTGGAAGGGCTTGATCGCCGAAATTCGATGCCGAGTCGGTTGCGGACTGCGTCAGTCTCGAGCGCTGGAGATGGTTCGGGGTCTGAGACGTGGAACTCCTCGGTTGGACACGGTTCAGGGCACCACGACACCCCGCCGTCCTCGGTTGTCTCGATTGATCTGCGGAAAGGCCCGGACCCCAACGACCGTGCAGTTACCTGCCTACTCGCGGAAGACAATCCAATCACAGCCAAAATCATCGAGACTCTGCTGATACGGCTTGGTTGTCGATGTGTTGTGGTGGCGGATGGCTCGGAGGCGATCAGCGTCGCGATGGGCGATATAAGTATGCTCATTTTCTCCTCACTTGCTGATCTCGGTGCTAATCCCGCTGCCCAGAATTCGACTGCATCTTGATGGATCTGCACATGCCAGTTCGTGAGTGGGCGCTGCTAAATTTGATCTCGTATTTTTCTAACAACTGTGCAGTCGATGGCGAAGGGGCAGCTCGGTACATCAAAAACACGAATAACAAGAACACCAACACGCCAATTATCGCGGTGAGCGCGTACAGCGGCGCGGATGCGAACGAAGGGGGCAACCTCTTCACCGCCTCGCTCTCCAAGCCGCTGCAAAAGGCAGATCTGCTAGGTTCGTTCCCGTCATTCTGTGATTGGGGCTGGAATTCACTATGCGGTAGTTGTCATGCGGCAGCTTGGGTTCAAAACGTCGACGATGCAGGGCGCTGGGAGCACCAAAGTCACTGCCTCGCAAATTCTATCATGACCTCTGATGATCTATTTTCTGTCTAACGCTCTTTTCATGTCCCGTTGCATGCCATCCACCGCTCTGAACACACATTACCACATTGCATACACATATTTCCTGCATTTTCTGTACGTTAAATAGAGTGCAAGTAATTATTTGCTGCCGGAGAATTATTAGTGTGAGCGGAGAGTCGTGAGACACACAGCCGCCGATCCTTGACAGAAACAGGCGCCCAAGCCTCTCCATCGACACACGCCCATAATGGAACCGCTGCAGAATCCCTGGCCGGCCAGTTGAGTGTTTCCTGCAGATGTCGGCGCTGTATTCATCACTTATCAGCCCCTTGGAACTCCGCAGATCCCCCGCAGCCTCAGGAACGCCCTCGAGCGCGCTCCTCGACCGCCCCGGAAGTGTATCACCCGCCCTTGCTGACAGTCGCCCATCCGGTGGCCGCTGCCAGTGCCCGCTCCTCGATCCACAATCCCGATGTCTTCTTCATGGAAGCGCCCGTCGCGCCGTCGGCTCCCCCGCCGCTTCCGACATCCCCTATACCCACTCGTCTCCCATACCCCGAAGACTATGTTTCACCAGCTAATTTAAGGCGCGTCAGGACCGCGCCCCCACCTGTTCCCCCGCACCCGTATACCTATGCATCCACTCCGACATCGCCGCCTATCCCTCTAAATGAGTCCGTGCCGCCCCGACCTCCCCGCCCCGTCAGCGAGCCGCCGCTGGTGCCACCACCCCCCGATGAAGCGGGCGTGCAGGGCGAAGGAGAAGTAGAGGCAGTCGCGCCCGCGCCCGCGCCCCCGACACCACAGGAGGACGATGCCGAGCTCGCTGAGCTTGCCGCGGTTCTTGCCCTGTCGCAAGCAGAAACCCTCCGACAAGAGAAACTCCAACAGAAGATGGTCAGTCAAGAGGAGGCTGATCTTGCACGCGCGCTGGAGGCGTCTCTGGCTGGGTCCTCTTGGTCAAACTCGTATTCGTCTGCAGGGCCATCAAGCCAGGCGCTGACGCCTTCTGCGACCGAGTTTCCCAGACTGGAATACATGGACGACGCGGCGTTTGCCCGCATGCTGGCTGCCCAGGAGGGGGACCCCACTCCCACCCAATCCTCATTTTCGGCGAATGGCGTAGTCCATGGAGGACTGCCGCAGGCCCAAGAACCAGACGCGCCGCCAATCTCGCACAATGGCGATCTTCCCGTGTATTCACCTCGCCGGGTACATCCCCCCTTGCCGCCATTGTCATTTGACGAGAAACTTGCCCGTCGTCTCGCTACAGAGGAGGATATCTTGGCGCGAAATTCAAAAGACCAGCCACCGAACGACCCTCCTAACCGGCCTTCTTTCCCGGCTCCTCTACCGATCGAAATGGAGTCGCCGGAGCCACCAGACCTCCCAAGGACAAAATCTGGGGGGTCAGAACTATCATGGGTCGACAGCTCGCTGGAAAATTCTATACTAATAATAGACGCGCAACGACCTGCTAGCGTGGATGCCACTAACTTTCGCTCGCCCTCAGGACTGCTCTACCCGCCTGAGAGTATCCGCCATGCATCCTCAGTCTCCCTCCGTAGCGAGGATAGCGATACGACATCGAGGAATGCGAACCAATACCTCGACGCAGATCTTCTGCGCGGTGTTTGTAGGTTCCTCCCTTCGTTGCATATGCAATCTCTCATCCAATCCTCAGCCATTGGATTTGTCGCTCCATCGATAACGGCAGAGCCGGTGCCCATGCCAGGGACGATGCCAAACATAATATCGCTGCCATATGGCCGATGTCCACCGCTTCATTTGCAGGCGCCCAACTGGCGCCATCTTCTGAAGCTGATGGCTCGGTTAAGCGGAACCAGAATTGAGCCGACGGTGGAGGCATTGGCGGTGACAAGGTCTGCACAAATGCATCTCCGGACTGTGATCCAGTTCGTGCGGGTACGCGCCAAAGATTCGCTCGATATTCATCAGCTGACGTTCGGTGTAGCCGCACCATTCTTCTCTAGATTGGCGCACTGTACTCTGGTTCACTATCGACCATCCCGTCCCGACTTCCCTGCCAGGGGCACGGAAATACACCAACGGCGATGTCGACGTTCTCCCTTGGTCGTACACCCTCTCCAGTCTTCCAGCACTGCTTCGCGACAACTCGGACACAATGTTGTCCAAGTGCTACACAATTCCTTCCAGTGATTCTGTACCTTTCCCTGCGCTTCCCATCTCCTTCCCGAACATGGCAATGTATCTGCAAGCCGCACTAGAGGAGTCTCGACGGTACATGAGCGACAGTAGCAGCGGAATGCGAAAGCTGGCTAAAATGGTCGAGACATGCTACCCCACTAATGCTGAGCCCAACGGGGACGAGGGTGAACGAAGCCGAGTTGGGGGGCTTTTTAAGAAGGTGATTGGACGTGGGGGCCGGAAGGACAAGTTGAAGAAGGGTAAAGGCGGGAACGAAGATACTTATGAGCTTGTCACACCATTTGTACTTGACGACTGGGGACCTTGATATGCTGGACGGGATCTCACATATGTATCATTAAATAATCTAGAAATGTACTGCACATACTGTATATTCGTCTGCTATACATTCCGCACCAATGTGTCAGGATTTGGCATGAGCTTCTTGGCGCAAACCTTTGATCGGTTGAAGCCCGCCATTTTCAAGTCTGGACCTCCTCAAGCTACTCCCTCGAGAGCCATGCCTCCTTCTGATGCGCCTGCCACTCAGCAGCCCATCGTAGTTCCGCCACTAACCACGGAAGAAGAAGGTCAATCCCAAGTCATCGTTTTCGTCGCGTGCAACTCAAATCTGTAGACCAAATCATCCTTGCTCGCATAATTAACGACGAACGGCCGCTGCGTCGGGTGATAAAAAAGTTCCACAACTACACTGCCCTATCCCACACGCCCATCGTCCCTCCAGTTCCGGCGGCTGGCGCTGCCGCCACCTCTGTTGAGGATGCGCGGGAAGCATTTTTGGTGGAGCTGGCGTCCTTTCAGCTGATGCTTAGGAAGAGCGTCATGATATGCGAAGCGGAGGCACGGCAGGTGGAAGAATACCAGCGCGAACAAGAGCGAATTAGTGCGTACACGAGTCGTACATCGTGTGCTAAGCTCATCGCGGACAGACGACGAGCATGGCACGTTGCGCGGTCAAATAGAGCAGCTCAAGACGGGGCTAGAGCATGAACAAATGCTGCGACGCAGGAAAATGGAGTACGATTTTGTCGCGGAGAAAGTCAACACGCTCCCGAGTCGGGAAGAGTTGGAGCAGTGCGTGTGTTGCGACAACAACTTGGTTCAGAAACTCATAATGATACAGGACTATTAAATCTCTCGAAAACGATATGGCTGCTATTCGCGCGGAGCACGAAACACAAAATCGCACGATCCAAGCCCAGAAGGCAGCGCTGGATGGGATAGTTGCGGATTTGGGGTCGTTGAGATTCATGGGCAAGGACAGGGAGGCTGCGGCGGCCTTGTCTGACCCATCTCCGAGGGACAGCCCTAGGCCCGAAATGACAGGCGACCCCACGCCTCCTGTTGAGAGTAGCAAGATGGAGGTGGAGGAAGGAGAGGAGGAAACTGTGCTCGATTCCGTATTGCCAGCTGAAGAAGCAGCGGAGGACGACATTGAGATGGGCGAGGTCGAAGAGCCCAGGAACAAGGGTAAAAAGAAGAGGGAGGAGGAGCTTGAAGAAGGTGAAGCGAGCGACGCGAGCGATGCGAGTAGCGAGTTATCAGATCCTCCAGACGACTGAATGTACTATTTTCCTGCTAAACTGACTTCGACACTCATCAAATCTCGAGCGCATGTTACTTCGTGTCCGTACTCCTTGGCCGCTAGTGCCCCCATAGCATCCATGACTGTCTTGGTCCCGGCATTAACATCGTCGTCCCCAGGATATCTAGCGGAAAAGTGGTTCAAGATGAGCTGTTTCGCCCCAATCCGCTTGGCAAAAGCGCCGGCCATCTGTGGTGTCGAGTGCCCATGGGACTTGGCGTGAGCCTCGATGCTCTCGAAGGTATCGTCGTCTTTGGTGGCAGGGTCTACGCCAGGTAAATGCGCATTGGTCGCTTCATGAACCAGCAAGTCTGCGTCGCGAGCCAAAGGCACGATTGCCGAAGGGTCGTATGTATCGCCCAAAATAACCATTTTTCGTCCTGGCCGACGAGCAGGTCCGTGGAGAACAGTCCCGTCGCTGAGCTCCACACTCTCTCCTCGCTGCAAATGGCCCATTACCGATATGTGGGTCTTCGTCCGCTTGAGCTCGGGGATGTATTTCCCGGGATCCATCTTGCCGGGGACAGGCGCTTCCTCGACCACGTACCCAAGGCAGGGAACCGAATGCAAAATGGGGGCTGCGGAAACGGAGACGCTGTTGTCTTGATAGATGTTCGGCCACACGCCGTCGACCTGGTGGATGTTGCGCCCCGATGGTGATTCTGCGCGGTGAGGAGGCATAGACGTGTAGTCGCCAGTTTGGGGGTCCCAGGGCCACCGCAGCTCATGCACAACGTACGGGGAGCCCAAGAGGCTGTGCGTGTACCGCAGGTTAGAGCGAACGTAGGCGCGTGTTCCTATGGGTCCATAAATTTCCAAGACCTAAATTTTGTAAGACTCGCTCTGAGACAAATCAGGGTTGCATCCTCACAGGATTGGACACATCTATATGAGCCCTTGGTTCTTCCGCGCCGTCTGCTGCTCCCCCAGCGCCGTTGAGAATGCCGGCAAGGAGGGGGACGAGTCCGAAAATGTGGTCACCTGTATAAAAAGAAAGGATTACAGATAGTTGACGGTGGGTCGCACGACTGACCGTGCGTGTGGGTAATGAAGATTTTCTCTATCCTTCCCATTTTCACTACACTTTTTTGTAGCTGACTCTGGGTTCCCTCTGCGAGAGATGATTTTGGTAACATCATTGAATAACCAAAACCTGCCTACCTCCACAGTCAAATAGCCAGACATCAGGACCGAGCCTTAACGCCAGCGATGAATGTTTTCGCGTGAACGAAGGCTGGGCAGAGGCTGTTCCGAGAAAAGTTAGCTGAACGTCTGAGAAAGCTGCCCTCGAGGTCATGTCCTGTGTGGATACAGTTTGTTAGGCACCGTGAAACCAAAAAAGGGGTTCGGACCTTGGAAATTCGACCGAGAGATGCGACAGCCTTGATGGTGTTGACTATAGCTGCCATGACCGCGGTCAGCAACCTATATATTGTCTGGCATGAGTCAAGTAGACTCTTGCGCCAAAAGCAGTACGAAAAAAATTCGAAACTCACCGTTTGATCCGTGGCCGATCATATCATGAGAATCATTCATTCTCCTTTCCGGTACCGGAGAGCCTCGCCCACCCATTGGAACGTTTTCTTCTTCACCAATGCGACAGTCGCCTGAACGCTCGAGCGGCGGCTGCTCCCGGCGGGGGCGAAAAACACATTGTCCCCGGCCGGAATCGAACCGGCGTCGATCGCGCCACAAGCGAGCATACTAACCACTATACTACAGAGACCACGAAATGCAGGAGAGATCTGATGCTACTAGCCTGCAGGCACGAGTGGGCGTTTGGAGTGTTAGATGCGTAGTTGGCTGCACAGGACGATCGCCCGGAGTTTTTGAATTTTGTTGAGTGGCTGCACCAAAATAAAATAAAATAGAGGGTGTCAAAGAAAAAAAAAATTAGATAGGGGGATCCGGAACGACTTGGTGCAATCAGACTATTGGAGAGAAGGAGATTGCACCAAGTCCGATAGGAGTCGCGACTTGGTACTGTTTGGACAAAACAAAGAGGGCACGTGATCGCGTCCACCTTGTGTTGAAACTTCCATTAGCCTCTTCCATTGGACTTCAAGAGGCTAATATACTCTTGTTATCCTCCTACTAACCCCCGTGGCCATGGCCCTCAGCTCATCCCCGCGAAAAGTAGTCCCCCTCTCGACCGGCGAAGAGTTCCGGTCGCGCTGCGAGTCGTCTGCTCCGGGCCTCACCAAACGCGTCTTCTTCTGCGGAGTGGTCGTAGAAGGCTCCGAGAGTGGGCGAAGACTTCCTGAAGGTGCGAATTCCAGAATATCCGGGCTTGCATCCCAGTAACTTTGTTCTATATCAGATATTCAGGACCTTGTTTTGTCCTTGGGAGACACTGTGGCCTCCAATTCAGACACCAGCATTCTTTCCTCTCCGCCGGATGCTGGCACAGATCCCGTAAGTCTCTTATCACACTCCTATCAGCCCTGCATCCAGAGCTTGCCGCGGTTCCACATCCTCAGCTGTACAACTCGTATGCCGCGAGTTCTCATCGCTTGTCGTGTCCAACGGATCTCTTATAACTGACTTTACCCTTAGGATCGCGTCGGACAAAGGAAACGCGCTCTAACGGACTCCTCGGCGCTCGTCTCTGCCATCAATGAGTTGGTGGACACGGAACGCACGTATGTGAAGCGTCTGCGATCGTTGAAGAACGACTACGCCGACCCATTACGCAACTTTGCGAGAAGTAAAAACACCTCCATCATCCCTGCCTACGAGGCCAAAACCCTCTTTGGAAACGTGGATAACCTCCTCCCGGTCAACGAGGCCTTCCTGACGGACTTGGAAAAGATGCTGGCTCCCAATGGTGCCAAGGTGGTGGGCGGTGTCGGAGATGTTGCACTCCGCCACTTCAAGGAGCTGCGAGGCTTCGAACAGTACAAGCAATACTACGTCAAACGCGAGGATGCCCAGTTGATCTTCGAGCGGGAGATGTCGAGAAAATCGTCACCCTTTGCTGCCTATATCGATGTGCGTCACTAGGCCCTGTTATGTGGTCATATTCTCATATCCTTCAGCGGATCAAATATCAAGCTTCAGAATCGAAAAATCGAGTCGGACTTCGCGAACTTCTCATCAATCCTGTGCAACGAATACCTCAGTACACTCTGATGTTTCGGACCATGATCAAGCACATGGCGCCCAGCGATCCGCAGCGAGCTAAATTGGTCGAGGCAGACGAGCTCGCCAGCAAGATTGCTTTGGCGGAACCGGATGAAGAGACCAAACGAGCCGCTGTGTTTTATTGCCTCAGCGCAACTATCGAGGGTTTCCCGCCCGACCTGTTTTCAAATTCGCGGCGCTTCATTGATTGCATCGACGTCGAGGACATTCTATCGGACGCACCCACTTCGTCAGCGGCGTCTGTCAATAGCTCTTCCACAGGTTCACTCCATTGTACCTTGTTTCTTTTCGACGACAAGCTTCTCATTGTTAAACGACCTGGAAACGGTGAAAAGGGCGGCCGCGCTCTTGCAGGTCTAGACGAGCTTGATAAATTGACCAAGGCTGGAGGGCGACCCAGTGGCAAGAAAAAGAGCGGAATGACATGCAAAGGAGTCGTTGATGTGACCGAGGTTGTCGCCACTGATGTTGGTGGCGCAGGTAGGATGCATCCGCTGCTTGTCCAGTTCGAGGCTGAACTCGCCGCGGTTAGACATCAATTTGTATTTGGAAAATCCTCCCCTTGACCAGAATGAGCGATGGTCCGGTCGTGCTTTCCGATCCTTGGCTGTGGTTCAGCCACCTGCGCCCATCAACCTAAATCCAGTGCAAACAGAGTCGGACAAGCAAAGGTTCCTGGAGAATCTTTGGAAGGTTCAGGCTGCATACAGGGCGCGCGCAGGCCAATCCGTCGTCCTTCGCGCGGAGGAAATGGAAGTGGAATCCAAGGGTGGCCGGGTCACCATCGCTCGCACTTATTACAATGTTTATCAGCGAACGGCTTTTCTTCAGGAACCCAAGAAGGTAAACGAACTTGCCAATTTGGCCGGAAAATCGCCTAATGTTTTTACAGACCAAGATCGTCGTGCATATCGACGCCCTCGGGTCAGCCGACAAAATACCTTTCGGTGTGGGGGCCCCACCTTTTGGGGTCATTCGACTGCAACCTCTGGCTGGCGGCGTCTGTCGTTATAAAGTTACGTCAAGTGATCCATCTGACCCAGGCGAAGAGGATATCGTACAGACCACCAGGGTCCCCTCTCGGATTGTGCTCACTAGTAAGTTGTTGCTCGTTCTTGTTGAATACCTTTATTTCTTTTGTCTTCAGTTCATCAATTCGGTTTGTTCGAGTTCCGGACTGGGAGGAACTCTGCGCCATCAACCCCAACCGCTCGTTCCAAGGCAGCCATCTTCGGTTTGGATGCCATCTCAAGGAATCTGTTCAACTCACGGCCTGGATCCTCCATGGGCGACTTTTTTGGTGGATCAGTGAATAGTCACCGACGCACCAAATCCACGGCCAGCCGTTCGTCGACGTATACCCAAACAACCACGACCGGAGATGGAAGCCTTACCAAGTTTTCTCATCGGTCAAACTCGACTGCGACCACGGCCATGTCCATAGACGACGACTCGTCGTTTCGCACGAGGTCGTCCTCGAGATCACGGTCGAGAAACGTCCTCAGGAAGAGCAGATCTCCTGGTGGCACACCAGAGCCGGAAAGCCGACCCCCGAGTCGCAGCCTGTCGAGATCTACCTCCAGAAGTGGATCTCGCTCAGCTTCGCGAGACAGGGACCTTGACTACAGTGATATCGAGGACGACGACGGCACGATTCTGGACCACGTCCGGGATATTGACTCTACCGAACGAGATCTGGCTTTGCAATTAGCGTTGGCCAGAAAGAACAGCAAAAACCAACATGGCAAGCCGTTCAGTCACGCTCCTCTGCAAAATCCGTCGGAGGAAACGATATATGAAGGTACGAGGCCTGCGGTTCCCGAAGGCGCAAAATCTTATTCAGTGTAGACGAACCCCCTCGACGCCCGCTTTCGCGTGCTTCCAGGGACACGAACAATCATAGTTCTACGACCCAGTCTAACTGTAATGCTCCGATAGGATCCCCACCATCCCGATCCCTGTCGGAGCATTCGTCTGAACGGCGTCCTTTAGGACCCAGATGCCCTTCCCCGCTTCCACCCCCGAAGAGTCCACCCTTGGGGGCTTCCACAACAGAACTCCCTTCCATGGATGACGACCTTGCTCTCGAAAATGCCGCTACCAGACTCCAACGCTCGGTCCCCGTTCGAGCTACCGGCATCCCGCGGAGTAAACGTCAACCCTTCTTCCCGGCTGGTAATATAGATGCAACCCCCAAACCAGCCGTTACAAACGCCCCCACTCCAAGCGGCGTTGAACCCTTGTCGATCAAGAAGAAAACTTCGGTGCGCGCCACAGAGGCAACGACGACGGAAGTGTCCCGAAAACCCCTCTCTCGGAACTCTCCCTTATCGCGAGCAAGGACCGTCGGTTCACCGCGTAGAGTTTCGCCTCAAGTGCGCAGTGCTAGGGCCGCTTCGATGCGGAGTCCATCCAACAAGAACGAGCCGCCGCAACGGTTGGTTCAACTGTCCAAGATGACGAAGGAAGATGTCAGTGTTGATTCTCCCCTCAAAAAAAAACGTCTCTGATGGCGCGCAGGTCGACTCGTCTCACCGAGCTGTCAAGCGCATGAGGCTTGAAATTGACGAGCTCAGGTCAGAGAGCAGTGCTGGCGAAATAAGTCGCCCGGTATCGCCCAGCAAAGCGGCGCGCACTCCGCAGCGCGGGCCGCCAATGGTAGGAGTTCATGCTGAGCCTGCGACCCGAGTCTGACCATGTTCCCTCAGACCCAGGCGGCTCTCGATCGAATGGAAGAGATGCGGCAGCTGATAGGTCAGCGACAAGGCGAAGGTACTCCTCGCAGTCGCCCTCTCAGCATGGCCGTCGACACTCCCGTGCGGGCATCCGGTTCAAACCGGACATACGATATCCACCGCTCATTGAGCACTTTGGTGGCTGAGGCCGACGCCGGCCTGGTTCGGGCCTCGTCGAACCAGGAGGCTTTAGAAAACGGCATCCAGCAACTGACCGAAGATCTCAACGACGTAATGTGTCTGGTTCCCTTCCATTCTGCGCTAACTCACAGTGCAATTTGACAGAGATCAACGGAGCTCGAGAAGACGCGGCTTGAGCTGCAGAACGCTCGACGACAATGTGAGCTGGTGAAAAGCTTACTTGCCGATGCCACCGCAGAGAAGGAAATCATGTATGAGGTACGCAGCTTCGAGGTCCATTCTGGATTTCTTTTGAAACGGTCGTCCTGGTCCGTATAGGCCTTCAATGAGGAATTGGACAGCATGTACAACGATGCCAATCTTCCGGAAGACGAGGCCTTCGTGTCCATGTCCACCGACCTGCGGAAAACCAAAGAAGCCAGGAATGCGTTGACGAAAGAAAATTCGTGAGTGGTGTTTGAATCCACAACTGCGTCCTCTGAGAAGAGCGCGCGCGGGCAGGCAACTTAAGCGGCGGTTGGCAGAAACTGAGATGAAACAAGAGGAGTGCGCTATTTCCTTTTTTGATTTGATTGCGTAAGCTGACTTAGGGGTTCTCTTACATTTAGGTGGGGAGCTCTTTTAAGAGCCCATGGACTAATTCCTTGACGGGAATTACTATAAAAAGCTTGTATTTCTATCTACACATCGCTCATATCTTACATATCCAATATGATGTCGGAGTTTTGAGGTTATTGCGTGGGTATGAGGGCTTTGGTATCATAGCGTGCGTGGGAATAAGTGTGATACAATTGAATGCGTTATGGGAAATCGAGGAGAATTAAGGTGGTGGATACATTGGTCAAGGGGTCAACCCAAGGTCGATGCCTTTTAGGCGTTTAAATATAGAGGTTTTCTTCATGCGGGGCTCTGTATTTTCGACAAAGGAATGCCGAAACGTTATAGGTGCGCCAGAGGAGAGTAGGCGAATGTGCTGGGGTGGGACAGTAGGCGGGGAGGGCGGCCGAAGAGTAGTATCCTCCTGCGGCGCGACAACAAAAGATAACGCAGCCCCCAACTCGATATCAGGCAGTACGGGGGACTCCTCCCGGACCAAGCCGGGCACAGAGGTCTCCGGGGCATTTTGGTCGTGCGGCGCACTGCGCGTTCGGCGGTGACGCGGCCCCTTGGTCCAGCGCTTTAGGATCCCCTGCGTCAAAGTTTTGTAGTGGTCGGCACGGTTGGAACCCTGACTGGTGACGCTCGAAGCGGGCGACTCTGGGACCGGACTCGAAATCATTCGTACGTTGCTCACCGCGGAGGGCCGGCGTGACCTGGTCGTCGGTAGCACCGGCGGCGACTCGAGCGTCGGACTCGTGAGGTTGGAAGAGCATTGCGAGAACGGCGAGGCAGACAAGTCAGATGGCGTTTGAAATATGTTTTCGACCTCCGACGCCGACTTGATGCTAAGTTTTTTCGGGCGCCGTTTCTGAGCTCCCCGTAAGGAAGCCCTGCTCGGCATGCCATCATCTGCGAAACTCTTCTTTCGGGGGACGCGTACGCTCTCGTGCCTGGAAAGACGGTTCTTCGTCAACCCGGTTAAACTCAACGCCGAGTTGGACCGCGTAAAGGACGTGCGGAGGATCTTGGGAGCCTGGAAGAGCTCATCTCGTGTGCTAGCGTGGGATCGTGCTGCCAGTACCGGCTCAGAGATTACGTCCTGGAGCCCCTGGTCAACCTGTGAACGTGCGGTGGGCGAAGAGCGGCGGATGACGATGGTATCCGAGTCAGAGCTCGGCGAAAAAATCGCTTTGACAGATGCAGTGGAAGAACGACGGCTGGCAACAGGTTCCGATTTAGAAGGCGCCTGTAGTTTCGATACCTGGCTCTGGCCACCCTCACTTCTGAATGCAGCAAGGACGGCCTCTGTCAAATCCGGGTAGACGTCGTCCTTGGCGAGTTCCGGGAGGGATTGGATCGTCGGTAAAGCGTTGATAATTTCGAACGGCCCATCTAAAGTAGAGGGAATTAATTCGCCCTTTCCGTCGAGCTGAATACTGGAAGTGGGTTCATTTATCCAAGTCGGGGGGTGGAGTCGGGACTGGTGGATGGAGCTCAGCCAAGCATCCTTTTCTCGCTGACAAGCGGCGGTCAAGTCAAATTGATGACCTTTGCAGCTCAAGCTGAAAGTGCATGGCAAAGACGCTGCCGAGAGCAAGATTAGCGAAAATTGCTCAGAGAATTCACCGCGAACATACTATCTTCCTCCTCCAAATCGATAACGTCGAAATCTGCGAGGGAGAACCAATGTCTCGGCTCATACACCTTGCCCTTGACCTTGACGAGTATCAAGTAGCCCCCGAGGTACAAAAACGCGCCGAGGTACTTGGCGTTTATGTTCGTCCCGCTGCTCGGCGTTTTGGATGACTGGTAATGCATCACGTCCAATGATCCCGCGAGCAGGCAGGTTCCCAGCGAAGAGAGAAAGCTCGGTGTCAGTATCTGAAACGCAGGATACACGGAAGACATGTGTGAGGTTGCCGTGGAAGGGTGGGCCAGCGTGATGCGCGATATTATCAAGGAAGACTGCATCGCGATATCCTGGCGGTGCCGTGCCTCGTCGACCGCACTTGCAACGTGCCGCATGGCCTGTGCTGCACTTTCGACTACGACATTCACATGCGGACGGACTGCAGGATGCGACATTGCACGGAGCGTCTTGCCAGGGCGAAGCTGGTCTAAAAGAAGTGGGTACTTGCAAATACGCTGAATCGGCTTTATCATGTAGTCCAGGAATGCAAGACGGCGGAAATGCCTGTCCCTCCGTCCGTCCGCGGATCGCACTTTGCCATCGATTGAGGTGAGAGAGGTTGTCCGCTTGCGACTTTTTGAGGTAGGGAGAGGCTGATATTCCTCGCCCTCGCTGCAAGAGCGAAGAGATTCTGGCCTGCTACCCGCAGCTTCCTCGGCCATGTTGGCGATCGAGGAGGCGCAAAACTGTTCATAAGCCTCCCATTCAACTGGGTAATGATGTTGGGCGCGATGAACGATCTGTAATGCCTCTGGATGGCCGGTGCAGAATAACTGGTACGCGTCGAAGCGCGAGGCCTGGGATGGACGGTTAGACTGATCGATATATATTGGTTTCAACGCGTACCTCTGTTGCATATTTGGTAGTAACTGCCCCGACAGCAGCATCAATGTTGTGAATCCGCTCCTGCTCCTCGAGCATTTCAGCCGGAGCCCCCGGTAATTCCAACGGAAAACCGAGCGGCAGCATCGCCGCGCGGAGTTCATCGACAAAATTCTCATGCAGGTGCAGAACCTCTTCCGCATTACGTGTTATCAGGCCGACTTCCCGGTCCGTGAAGAGATGCCGCGCGGTGGGCTTGGGTTTTGACTGGAGGGTGGTGAGTGGGTGGAGCCCTTGATCAGAGAGAACAGAGGTTTTTGGGAGATGGGTGTACGAGTTGTTCCTCGAGCTGGAGCCACGACTAAACGGAGAGGCGGTTCGGCACAAGGTAGGCAGGTTACGCAAGTATATCTGGATAGAATTAATATCGCTTACACGGGGCGCAATCGGAAACACTTACCGAGAACAATGCACGCAGGTCTGCGAGATAGCTGACCTCGGTGGTGAGCAGCTCCATGAGTGCATGGTACCGCCGGACATCATCCTTTGCCCTTTCCCTATCCCAGGCGTCGTCCAACTCGCTTCCGGGCTCGCTTTCGGGGGAAGCAACGCGGAGGACGGAGTCGCCTTGCGCCAATGCCCTGCGCGTCACCGACGAATCGGAGAGCGCGCGGGGACGGCGCGGGAGCAGATTGGGACTTGGGCCAGGTTGGGCCGGAGAAGAGACAGAAGGAGACAAGAGCGAGGGCGGACTACGGACGAGACAAGTGACGGACCGCCGTATGTTTTTAGCTGGCGGGGTCGGGGGAGTCGCGATCCAAGTCGGGAGGACGCGCAGACGCAGATGGTCGATGTCGTCCTGGCGAGATTCGCTGGGGGTGGACGTGGGAATTATCTCGCCCGTATGCATGGTGGTGGTTGGGGTGCAGACCGGGGACGCGCTGATAGGGGGCATTGGAAGAAAGCCAGAGATGGTGAGCCTGGCAGCGACGCGGTCGGGGGACGGGGACGGCTGGCGAAAGGATCTGCGGTCGCGCAGGGAGGGCATGGTGGGGAGAAAAAAGAGACGAGTGCAGGACGCCTGCCTTGGCCCTCAGGGGACCGATTGAAACTGTCACCGTGGCATGGCGTTATAAATTGAACCATGGCTGGGTTTGATATCCCCCCGACCCGCTGCCGTCACGGTGAGACACTGCAACCGCCTTCCGTTGTCGTCGTCCTAAAGCCTCTCGGACCGCCAGCATGCGCAAAGAATAGAAAAACAGTCGCATCACTATCCATAGCCCGGAATGGCTATTCATATCCACATGCCCCGATCCACACCGGAAATGTTACACCTCGCAGCAAAATTACCAGAGAATAGTATATGCATCTAGTACAGGTCCAGCCCGTCGTCCGACCGCGCGGAGAAGGGTATATTCCGTCGCTCGCACTCGCGCCGTCGCTCCTCCTCCTTGTTCAGGAACTTGCGCAGCCCGCTCACTCCCGCCCCGCTAAAGACGTGATGGGCCGCCTGCTGATCAGAATCGTAATCCTAAAGCACATCGCTCAACGTCATCGAACCCGAGAAACAGATAACCCCAGCACGTACCGCTGGGGCGGGATCCGAGAAGCGATGCACACCCTTGCGTTTGAACGCTGGGATCCCCGCCGCGGACAAGTTTTGCAACCGCACCAGCCGCCGCACAAGCAGATGCACGGCGTCGAGTGTGAGCCTGTCGCAGTACGACAAGTTTAGACGCTCCAGGTCCAGCGCATGCTCAGCAAGCGCGAACACTGCTATATCCGTTAGTTTATGCACTCGCACAAGACTGAGCCGTCGGATTCCCCGCAGCTCCGCCAAGCAGAACACCGACATGTCCGTAAGGTTACGGCAAACTGAAAGCAGAACGAACGTTAATCTCCCGGCCGGGGAATCCCAACGCTATCACTCACAGCCCACATCGACGCAGCGAAGGTTGGTGCATGCCCGAGCAAGCTTGACAACCCCACTGTCGGTAATGTCGGCAACGTGCGCGAGAATCAGCACATCGAGATGCTCCCCCAGCTTGCATATGCTTTCGAGCGCCCTGTCGGTGAGCTGCTTGCAGCCGGATAATCGCAGATGTTGTATTTTCGGTGCGTGCCCCACAATGCCCTCAATTGCGGCATCCGTAAGTCCAGCAATGAAGGATAGGTCCAGTATCCGCAGATTATCCGCTGTATGGCGCAGAATCAGCGGCGGTAGCTCGTCCAGCCAAGTCGTCGGTCTTGGCGGCAGAGGTTTTTCATACCCGGGCGGGTATGTAACAGGTGTAGAGGACCGGGAGGCAAGAATCGCCGGGAATGCTTTGTCTGTCAATAGCGGACATCGTGCCAAACGCAGAGTGCGCAATTTCCTGGTCTGTATAAGCTTCTGTAGCCGACCCCCTTCATTTAAGCTCACCGCGAAAAGGTAAAAATGTCGCGGACAGACAGCGCGGACAGTAATGGAAGATCGCACAGCTCCAACTCCACAAGGCGCGAGCAAGTTTTCGCGAGTGCTGTGATAGACGGGTCGGTCAGCCCAACAACTCCGTTTAACTGAATCCACTGCAATGGAAGACTCTTGGCTGCAAGTTCAAATATGCCAACATCTGTGACCTGCTGGCAGCCGCTGAGATCGATGCCTTGGAGATTTATAGCATTCGCGGCGAGAAGCACGATCGTCCTGTCCGTTGTGGCGGGCGCCGCTGAAAGGACAACGGTCTCGAGATGTGGACACTCTGCGAACACGGCAGCCAGCTCGTCATCGGTGATAGGGACAGTCTCGGGTTGAGTCTGTTGGAGGATGAGGTGACGAACTCTGCGATATTCGTCCGTCGTCGGCAAGCGGTCGACAATCTTCATCATGTCTTCATGAAAAGACGGCCTGTTGAGGCTGAGCATCTTCTGACACCATACAATGTGAGGTCAAGAGGTGAACACGAAATGCGCCGGCGAAATACGTTGAGGACGGGAACGAGGAAGCTGTGACAGCGCGCCTGTTCGTGGTCACCTCACGGGGCGTTACCTGGCGTGTCATGGTGCTGACGTCACCGCCAGAATCCTTGATTCTCCGCGAATTTCCGACAAACACGAAATAAGCGCAAATTTTGGCAAAATTCAAATTCTCTCCGACTCGGAGGCGCCACTGTTCCTGGTACGTCCCTGTGTCATCCCATCCCGCTCCGATATCCCGGGGTACTTGCAGATGTAATGTGTTTTCGCTGCGTCGCGCACGGATCGTTTAATGATCTTGCTAAAATCAAAGTCGGAGCCGGCCCGAATCTCACGCGTCGGTCGTATTCAAAAGGCGTCGACGGTCCGAGTATGATTTTGTTCGTACCATATATTCATCCGGCTTTGAAAAACGGCAGAGTTTCATCGGGGTCCCGCAGACTTGTTGTTAAGACGTTTGCTAACTCAAGCAAACTCGTATTTGAGTGCTGTTGAAAATTACCGGCGCTTGCGGTATAGGGGTATTGATGGGCGAAGACCGCCTTGTGATGCAATCAATCGGCGTTCTCTTTCCAGCGGACTCATTATAGCAACCCAAAAAGGCAAAAAGAGTAAGCACTCTGCAATTCAGTGCAACGCTCGGTCGCTGCACTCGATATTCCCGCCAAGGGCATTACTATCAAAGGTCGCATCATGGTATCTTTATTGCCGCCGAGTCGAAGTGCCTGATCTCTATGGCTGGCACTGGCTGGTTCTCGCACTTCTTTCTTTGTCATCCTATCGCCGAGGGCTTTCAGTCGAAGTACCCCGGCATCCATCTTTTCTGAGTTTTTAAAAACTTCTACTCGACTTACTTGAAGTCCCTCGCCTCCGAGTTCTCTTCCTCAGGCTCTCCATCAACATCCTCCGTTTTACCTCTCTCTTACTACTATAACTCACACTTCTGCCACTTCAACTTTATTTCTTACCAAAACCACTGTTTCTCTAGATCTCCCGCTTTCTCTCTCCGTCCTATCGCACCCTTCATCCCGCCCCCCTCGACCTTTCCTCTCAAGTTTCTGTCCTGACGGTCTATGTCTTAGTTCTCCCAGCCACCCAACCTGGGCCAACCCTACTATACTTTCCTCTCCGCGGAGATGTTTCTCTCCACAATAGTGCATTCTTCCCGCATGACATCCACGCGTCGCGGTCCGCGTCATCAAGTCACATGTGCGCGTCCATATTGATGGCCGGCCGAGCCGCGTGGTTCCCAGCATGCCTTCATCGTCCACCAGTGGCACTACCACTACTGCTAGACCAACTCCACTGCAACCTCCGTCAGACTCGTCGCGCATACCAGTTACTCCCGCGGTTCTGCGCTCCATCTTCGCGTCCTCCCGAACCCCGCACGAAGAACGATCGATCTCTCGTGTCGCTTTCTTCAGGTAACATCCAATTCCTGCTGCGTTTCCCTTCTACATCTATTCGCAGATTCTCAGGCTTCCTGTTGAGTTGCTTGGCTATATCACTGGCCGCTGCCCGGGGTGGTCGGGGAATAAGAAGCAGTGCGGCACTTCTCGGTGTCGTATAGTGGCTACTACGTGTATCTACGCGGCACTGAAAACGTCGACTCGTCCTCGCTGAGCAGATATAATCGCAGCAACCTTGCTCGAGGTGTCAAATACGCTCCCTCCAGAATATGCAACCAGATCCCCTATTTCTTGGTCTACAGTCACTCCCAACAATTCCTGGAGATTGGATGAGACGAGAGCATATGCCTCGGTTTTACTGATCCGCCCGTTGGAAGCCAGTATAGCCTGGAGGACTTATTAGTATTAATTCAAAGTTCACCATTAGCTTAAGACGCACCCATGTGAGATCAAAACGCATATTGCGAGCGTGTTGGGGTTTGCTGCACTTGAGCCCGACTTTCACCCCTGATCGAATCAGCGCGACAAGTGTTGTATCATTGGTCAGTGGTGGTCCTGGCAATCTATTGTGAGTGTTAGCACTAGCAGAGTTGACGTATACTAGATCGACCAACATCCTGCGATCCTCCCAAACTCCGAGCGTCGGTTTCGCATCAAGAATCACACCAACGTTGGCATCGCCTACAGAGAATCTAGTCTGGCTTCTTTCAAAGTATGGCATCCGACGCACTTATCTCTTTTGCTAGGATGTGTGCTTCGGCAGCGCCGCTGAACACCATTCGCATTCGTGAGCCCAGTTGATTCTCGACCTCGGCTTTCAAGATGAGCAACGTTGCCATGATATCCGCGTTTCCGACGTCTATAATCAAAGGTACCACTCCCTAGGCAGATACATCAATACGGTGGGTCCCACATGGTGAACGCTCGTACCTCCGCTGCTCTTTTGAACCATTTTCCCGTCTCAGTTTCTTGGTTTTCCCAACCGTACAACAGTCGTCTGAGGCCGGCAATCTGGCTGCTTACACTGACAGCCCGGGGTTTATTCTGCAAAAATGGATGTGGTCTGTGTATCCCCACATGTAAAGCGGTGGACTTCTGGATGATGGCTCCCTGCTCCATCGCATGAGAGGATCCTGTGCAGAACGTCGTGGATACACCGGCGATGACGCTGGTCCCACCCGAGGACAAGGGTTTCATCAAAGACGTCGTCCCAGACGTTACTCCAGCACGGTAGGCCGTTCTAATCTCCATGAGCATCGCACATACTCGTGAAAATTGGATCCTCACAAGGCGTGTCTTGTCCCGAATATCAACCCATCGACGGCCATTACAACCGCACCGGGGTCGTAGAGTATTCTTGGCACTTTCTCTGTGAATGCATCAAACGGTGAACCATCTCCTGTTGAAGGTTCGCTCTGAATCTCTTCCAGACCCAACGAAGACCCGAATGTCATCAATGCAGGCGATATAGAACCACCATCCAGGTTCACGTATCCGGCGGCCGCGAACGCTTCTGGTGGACAATTGATGTTGTCGCCAACACAGTTGATTTTGCCGCCCTCCACCACGACGTTAACGAATTCTGAGCTTGGGTGTACGACTTGTTTCATATCTCCCTCCGCACTGCTGTACCATACTTCTCGCACATTGGTAAACACCACATTCTTGCTCTGTTTTCGGCCTGTGAGGGGAGGCAAGCCTTCCCATTCGATCGCTTGTTTGCGCTCCTTCTCCCAATCGGGAACGTCAGGAAAGTTTCTCAGTTCATCTTTACCGACTCCGACATCCACGGGACCCTCTCTGTCTGACCTGGGAAGCGGAATTTGGAGCACCCCATCGATCCAAACGTAGACTGGTGTCGCACCCTGCTGTAGCGGATTGGAGTCCCACAATACCACGTCGGCATCGGCACCTTCATGTAAACTGCCAATACGATGGTCAAGCCCGACCGCGGCAGCAGGAACCGAAGTGATTGATGCAAGAGCAAGATACGGTGGCAACCCGTAGTGATGGGCTTGCTGAGCCTCTGGACGCCCGTTGGTCACGATATTCCAAATTGAAAAAGGAAGGACCTACCTTGGAGTAGGTATCTCGAATTTACGACAGGGTGGGCAGACTATGTTAAGATCAACAGTCTGCTTCGAAGCAGGTTGAAGTACCAGACAGTCACCTTCATGACGACCGGAATGCCTGCGTCAGCCAGCACACGCGGGGCGAATTCAGAACCGCGATATGACTCGTAATTGTACCTATAACTTGCATTAGATTGGAATATAAGATCGAAGCAACTTTCTTGCCGATAATTTGTAGCGAACAGAGCAACAGAAGGACTGCCGCCCCATGTTCGATTTAAGACGTCCGGAATAAGCCACGACTCAGAAGCATCTTGCAGAGAGGCGACAGGAAATTGGAACTCATTCGTGAGCTGTCGATGTAATCAGTTCGCCGCTCAAATTTTTGAGATCTAGACGTACACGGACAAGCGCGTCAATATCCACAGCTCCTTGACATTGACTGGTAACCTGGTTCGTCATGTCAATACTAAATGCAGGAAGCATGAATGAAAGTGACGACCTTGACTTTTCCCCGTAAAACATCGACCAGCATCTCCAACTGGGGGTTCTCCGGAAAAGTCGTTATAGAGTCCCACAGGCCAGCCTCGACGTTCGAGCAGAAGGCATCTTGCGCTGTTTGAATCTTCCGGGCTTCAGAATACGCTGCGCGTAATGCCCATATCGCGTCTGGCCGATTTCCGTATTCAAATGGAGTCTCGCCGCAAGATTGTCTGCATCGATCAAAGTTCAGGTCTCATGAGGTTGAAAGAGGAACGAGAACTGAACTGAAGATGTCGCCAGCGAGATGAACCTTCAAAACTCCCGTTGATGTTATAGGGTGGCTCGACGATCATGGATGAGGACGAGCCGTCTGATGTTCGACGGAGTTTCACGACGGAAGCTTGTCCACCTCAAAGCAGAGATCAAATATCGTACGGGAAGGTTGACAGCCAGAATACCTATATTATTCATGCGGCCGGCTAGTATTTGAACGGACGTGACTCCACCAGCAATTGCAAACTGAAAACTATCATCGTGAGTGTTGAACCCGTCGATATTTCGTAGCCAGGGCAGGATAGGACCGTGTTTGGAAGCGAGGTCGAACGCTCCTGAGAGATGGAATGATTTCGCCATACTCGGAGGACGTTTGTGAGTTATACCCACCAGCAGTGAAGGGCGTGCTCATCAAACCCAGATGTGAATGAATATCCACTGTAAAGAAACATGAATAGGGATGGAGTTGGACGGCGAAACCAGGCGTAATACCGAGTCCTGGGGTAACCCATGCCCCCATCGCATTTATGACAGTCAAATTGAATGTGTTTTCGAGAGTTCGATGAGATAACTCCCCAATGGCCTTGGCAATTCAGAACGAAGAATGAGCGAAGGGTCAGGAGAGACTACCTTGACAAGGCCTTTATCCAGATACAAGTCGCCATGCAAAACGTGCGTGTTGTTTCCTCGTCCCGTCAGAAGCGTGGCGTTCGTAATCAAAGTCGAGTTGGTCCCGACCTCAAAACGATCCGATACTTCACGCTTCAGAAAGAATGGGAAGGGGCCAGCAGGAGATTGGATAGCACGGCATTTGGCTTGAATTTCCTGCGCGTTGACGGGCGCCGTACCCCGCGTTTCGAGAACATGATAGTCTGGAAGATACTCGGAAAGATTATAGCTCAAGGCAAACAACGACACTAGGAAGACTAGTAGCCGCGAGCGGGTTAGGGAAGAAAGATCCATTGGAGAAGCGTTCAGAACACATGAGGCTTTAAAGACGGTCGGACATGCACTTTACACCTGGCAGTTTTAATTTACCTCACGCAAACTCTCACGTTACACGTTGCGTCTAAAATATGCAATGACTTTAAGCAGCTGCGAGGACAAGAAGACTACAAGAAAGGTCTACTCGCTGTCGTCTTCATTTTCACTGCCCTTCCCTGCCAACGTTCCCGGTCCCGTACTTGAACCAGGTTGGGCTTCGTCGTCGTCGCTGTCTACGACAAACTTGGCGCTCTTGATAACTTTGACATGCGGTACCTCTGCGTTTTTGACCCGCAAAATATCCATAATTTCTATGCAAGGAGACTCAGTGGTCCAAGTCCTGAAAATGTCGAATCTGGAAAGGGAGCTAACCCGAATGTGTCATGTGTTCGAATCCCTTGATACTCCGCTTCATCGTCAACCATCGTCTCTGCAGAACGTGGGTACTCCACAAGTTCCACTGAGGATCCAGGAGAGATTTCCAGGGGATTTCTGTGTCATCCCGGATATTTAGGGAATCAATTCTGCGAGATTCAAGTAAGCAAGTGTTACAGTGCGGCACGAAGATGATGCACTTGTGAATCAGGGTGAAAGCATCCTGCGCACTCCATCGAGGGAGCTGTCCTTCGCTCTTGTATTTCTTGCTTAAGGAATCGGTCCATTTTATACGACACTGTTGACGGCTTCTCGTCCCACCCATCAAATCAGTGACTTTACCCCAGAATACTTCGCTATCCAGGTCTTTTCCCTTTTGCATTTTAGTGACGATCCGTGTGAGCTCATCTTCCTCGGCAGCGCTCCAAACTCCTATTGCAGTGAGTACCACGAGGAAGTGCTGTGGCTAACTATACGCCACGAACCAGAGTTTCTTTTCTCTCGGTCAACAATGTGATTGCGATACCGATCACGACAATCGGTTGCCATTCGACCAACGAGCGGTGCAACTTTCTCCCACTGCTGCCCTAACGAAGTTATAGCTCTACAAAATAGGGCAGGTTTGAGTGAAATGGGATAATGCTGGGAGGACTACAAACTGGATCAATCGGGCGTCTTCCTCGGGACGCCACTTTCCTTGCTGCTTCAGTGGATGACGGGCCCGTCGGACATAGTGATACACGGCAATTATAGGTCGCCTCGAAAGCGCGCTAGCTAGGGGATATTGAGCTTTAATTGATGGCAATAGAGAACCGACAGACTGATTTCAGACCAAAACGACGTGTCCTTGTGTTTGTCATCACGAGGAAAGATTATACTATTCATATCTTCTTCTGTTAAGCCCCTTGTCTGTCGAACAGTTAAGGCGGAAGAAGAGCAGTAAAATTGAAAACACACAGTCCGGTATTTTTCAAGGGCTTCGTTTATCTGCTTGGTCTCGACGACCGAAAATTTACCCTTCTTGTATTCAAGGCCTAGAAAATAAAATAGGTTGTTTTGTTTTGTCATGAGGGAGTCTCGGGCACCTTCGCTTTTAACAAGTTCAGCCAGTTTGCTGGGACCCATCCATTTTGTTGCTAGTAAAAGCTCATGACCGGAGCGCGTTTCAGGGTTGGAAGAGGAAGAAGGCAGGGTGACATCAGGCGCTCGTCTCTGTTTGCTCTTCTTCGGTATACCCTCCTGCCTCGGTATCCTCTCAGAGCCTCCAGATACGGAGCTAGGAACGGGGGGAGCCGGTCGAACAAGTGAACTAGAGGTCGGTAGTCCTGTCAGTGGAATATTGGCCGCATCAGCCGCATCTGAAAGGGCTTTCAGGACACCCGCGATCTTGGAAACATCAAGATCTTGAAGAGCACGCAAAACGTCTTCATTAGAGCCGAAATTGAGATCAGAAAATGACGGATCGTTGACCGTGGGGAACAGCGGCATGTTCGGTTGAGCCCCGGGGAAGTAAGGAGGGTATGACCCATAATTCGGTGGTGGAAACATGCTGCTATTATCGGGGGGAAGGTGTGATGATTCCGTTGCGGCAGGAACAAGTGAAGGCGGCAGTGCAGTTGGAGCAGGATTGGAAGATGGAGGGACCTGCGATGAAGATATTAGCTGGAATCATGACAGTAAGTGTTGATCTTTACCTTATCCTTCGACTTCTTCTTTTTCTTCACGGGCGGAACGGTGCTGTCGGTTGGGAGTGCAGATGCGGAGTTGATTGCAGTTTCAATCTCCTGACCACCTTCCCCATCCACCATCTGGTGCTTCCTCTTTTTCTTCTTCCGTTCCTTGGTCGTGGCCACCTCTTCACTGGGCTCAGCGCTCGCCTCAGGGGCCTCCGCGCCGCGATCCCTCTTTGCCTTCTTCTTTTCCGAATGTGCCTCGACCGCCGAAACATCCCCCTGGTCTTTCTCATTGGTGTCCACCATGCTTCCACTGGCATGTTTCCGCTTCTCCTTTTTCCTCTTTACCTCTGTTACTGCAGCCCATTGGACGTCCGAAACGGCGGGTAAGGTGGAAGGACTCAAGTTGTCTGCAGATTCTTCGCCGTGTTTTCTTTTCTTTTTCATTTTAGCTTCATTGTCAAGGTCGTCCCCGCCATCCTGAGTTTCATCCCTGCTACGTTTCTTCTTTTTGTGTTGCTTCAAAGGGTGGTCTTGATGAGATGGAGTAGGAGCGATTTCCGACATCTTCTTTAGGGCTGGTCGGAAGTCGAGTATGAGGCGAGGAACGGTCACGCGGAAATTGGAGTCAACAATTTCGCGTTCCCTGCCAACACTGGCCCAGTGCACAGTTCGGATCGCTATGCTCCAACTAACAAATGCGCTATCCATCATGGTCCAGATACATAATACAGCTCGATACAATGTGGATTTTACTTATTCTTCATCCTCTTCATCGAACCACCGTTCCTCAGCTTCTCTATCGTCGTCGACATCCAGGGTTTCGTCCCAGTCAACTTTGTCGTAGTCAATTTCCTGGCAAGAGAACAGGTCACTAGAGCAAGTGGACCAAAGATTTCTCATCTCGCCTCCAGTTGCCCGTAAATGAATCGTTCTCTAATTAGTCGCTCAAAGGTCGCTTTTTTCTCTTCGTCAGTCATCTGTTCATTCCCACCTGTGTGGCCCTGATCCTCCTCGCTATCGCTATCACTGTCTTCTTCTGGGACGAATTCGGCTTCAGTCCTATCGCGTCTCAGAGCGCGAAAGCGTTCCGCTTCACGCTACCCAGGGCAAGAAGCAGAGCGCTTCAGATGCAATTCTGCAGGGAAGCTGGTGCAAACACACACCTCTTCCTCATAGCCCCCGAGGAGGTTGCCCAACTTGCCCACATGCTTCGTCAGACCTTGCAGGAAGTCTCTGGCAACCCAATCCTTTTCGTCTTCGCCTTCTTGTCCACGTCGCACCTGACCATCGTACAGTAAGGGCCAAGTGCTGCGTGCAGCGGAGAATTGAAGTTCGGAGGGGCCCGCATTCGCGTATTTGAGACGACGATTACGAATGGTAGAAATCCGCGACCGCTCTTTCGGAGTTGTGATACTGGAGAAGGACAATAGCAAGTGCGGAGGTAGTTGTCTCAGATGTATGGTCAAAAAATCAATGGGTGTTGTCTTGGGGTTCGGCATCGAGGCTGCATCGAGGCCGAGATAGGATCGGATTGGGATGTCGTCGAAAGCAGACATACAGAACCGGAGGAGGAGGAGGAGGAGGAGGGTGACACACTGGTTACTTGTAAAATGGCCGATCAGAACGCATTCGGACTTGACCACCACCACCATGTCCCAGTATTCCGATTTTCAGTGTCGATGGAACTGGTGTCGAGATACCTATCCATCGATTCTCGAGCTCCTCGACCACGTCAAGCAAGCTCATGTTCAGAAAACTGAGCCGTGTTGCCTCAGGGACATTCCTTTGCTCGTCAGAGCCGAGGAGGGACTGGGGGAGTCCATGTCCGGGATGACGGTAAGTTATGGCAACTACAGCCAATCCGAAGCACAGAATCACAGTGGGTTTATCTACTCGTCATTTTAATACCTTAATTTCACTCCATGCTAGGTATAGACCCCGCACCGAACCCTTCTTCCCTTCCCTCGCCACCTGCCACAAGTCCCATTCCGAATGTTCAATCGCCCACGGCGGACTCCAATTCACTTCAGAGCACTCCAGAAAGACCTGTAAAACGTCGGAGGGTAATGCTACCCGACAATGATCCTCTATCCCGTTTCAATTCTGCTCGCCCACCTTCACCCGTACCTTCCCCGCGAGGTCAAAATAACACTCCTAGTTTTTCAATGCTAGCTCGGCGGTTAGAGTCCACTACCCCTGTCCAGAATCCAATTATTCCCGATTTCAACGCGCTGATGGCGGGGATATCAGCGCACAAAAGCAGCCCCAGCTCGCAATCGTTCTCAGGCTCGGACTGCTCTGTCGAGCGGCAATTAACGCAGAGTATTGACATGGACTTTGATGCCAGTTTCGCCGATGTAACGAATTTGGACGATGAAGTTCAGAGGGCGAGCGGCTCAAATAATTCCGGAAATCTCTACGCAGGGGAGCTAAACTGGGCCGAGGAGCCTTCCCCAGAACTTCCACGCTCTCGCTCGCAAACCCCATCCCATTCCTCCCAATCCCAACCCCAACCCCAATCCCCATCCCAACCACAGTCCAGTCCAAGGCGCGTCCAGGATAGCCTCTTCAAGGCACAGAATCCCGTCAGAACCCCCACCAAGACGTATCTATCCGGTTCATTAAAAATATCGCCTCTAGAAGCGTCCCGTCAACCTGACGGAGGCACTGCAATCCCAAGGGATATCCTGTCGCAGTCAAAGTATTTTGAACTCACATCGCAATCCGCCTCGCAAATAGCTTCTTCATTCGTCCTTCAGACCCAAGCCCCATATCGAAGTCAAAGTATCAGCCAGTAAGGTCGGATAGTTTTCATTGTACCTTTCTATGTACGATCTGAAATATCAGTGTTTCAAATTTCTCAGCCGCTTTATGACTTCGTCCATGTTTTCGTTCCATTCTCCGTTCCATCCAGCTTGGGGCTTCGGGCTTGCGGCCCTCTCAAACCGTAGTGGAAGCGTCGGGGTCTCGGGGTACTGCAGTGCAGGAAAACCAACACAAGATCTTCGTCTGTCGTAGGTGCATTTACGGGGTGTCGTTGATGATGGCGGGACCAGGCGTCCATCGACGGAGTTGGTCATGACGCGCGTCTGGAAGTTGGGAATGGGCGCGGACACACTCTGCATCGATTCCAATGACCGACCCCGATCAGACGGGAAAACGAGGTCTGGCGGAACCGTCTCGCCCAGTCTTCTGACCACTCTGTCCATCTTCTTCCTTCGCACATAACCGGGAGACTCGTTCGCAGTAGGAGACGAAGGAGGAGACCAAGCCGCCACTAAATCAAGAAAAGATGGTCCCAGATTTAACGCGGTATCAAGCGTGTGCGGAGGATTTGCCTCCCGGGATAGCACGTGCAATAGTAGCAGCGGGCGTGAAACGGGAGGAAGGGCAGACGAGCAATGTTTCGATTTTTGGACAGCCATTACAGCTGGTTGCTGGACCATAGAAGGCGAATGAGAGTGTTGCGCTGCCTGATGGGACAAGCGCATCCGGGCTGCGCCTCTCTCTTCAGACATTACACGCTTGTGCAGAACAGCGTGCCTGGGGTACATGCTGTGCCTAGACGATGCATTGAGCACGTCGAGAGTAGGAGGAGGATTTTCCACAAAATGAGGGGTTTCCCCGAGCAAGGCTTGGATTTTCCTGCTAGAGCGAACCAGACGGGTTCGCTCATCCGCCTTCAGTGCGTTCTTCGTCGGTGGTGGTGGGCAGCTGCGAGACCGAGGCTGAGTTGCACAATGGTGCATCATCGTACGAGTCGTACGAGGGAATATGCCCTCGGGTGAGTTTAAGGAGCGCAAAGACGCCCCCCGTCCCTTCTGCTTTAATCAAAGATACCAAAGACTATTTCAAAATTCAAAGCATTAGCAGAATAACAGGAGTAGTACGTCGCGGGAGGGTTGACAAGTACTGCCATTCGTTACCGAATAGTCAAATAACAGTGCGGCTAGCTGTATGAGACCCTGTCCTTGCAAGCACTGCCGCCAGCAGACGAGCCAGACAGGTGATTTCCACAGTCCACAAGACAAAGTGACCAGCGTTATATCTTGAGTTTCCACATACATGTCTGGAGAAGCTTGTAGACGGATAATATGTAGCACAAATTTCGAGGGGTCGAATATTCAAAGTACTGGGTGGCAACCAAAATGCATCCGAGTCTGGGGGGAAAGGAGACCAGCCTTTAATGCGATCACTGGGACCGAAGGACGTCGACCACCGAATTTACAGAGCTCGTAAGCCAGGCTGGTTTGTAGGACGAAAGGAAGCCGAACATTTCGAGCTTCGAGTCTTCGTCATGTCACGGTTAAAGTAAGGGAGACATCCGACTCGGTAGTGCTGGGTAAATTTGGTCGATGTAATTTACAAAACACAATTTTACATGTAAATTTACAGGGTAAAATACGTAATTTACAGCCGGCTTGCGAGGAAAAACATGTAATTTAGCCTGTAAATTTTGTAAATTTACATGTAAAACCCGTTTTTTACAACGGGGCCCGGGGGATTTTACAGTAAATTACACGGCCAGGGGCCAATTTTACCCAGCACTACATCCGAGTGCTTATTTAGGAATTCGTCTACAAGGTCAAACAGTGATATCATGATGTTACTGCCACCCAATTTCTGTAGCTACAGTAACGCTTTGTCCGTCCATGAGCGACTCGGACAACTTGGCGGTTGTTCCCGTCATCTCCGATCTGCTGATAATTGTTTTTATCCATGGCTTCAAGGGCACCGACGAGACATTTGGCGCGTTTCCCGAAAGACTGCGACACATCTTGTCAGAGAGCCTTCCCAATGCTTCAGTGCGCCGTTTAATTCCTGCGGGGAGGGCGCCTGAAAATATAGCTCTCTAGGTTGAATGTATTGTGTTTCCCGCCTACGAGACCAAGGGCGACCTGGTGAGTGTTCACGTATGCCATGGCGGACCTGTCGTTCGAAACTTTCCACCAGGTCGAAGCTGTTGTCAAGTTTTCCGACTGGCTCACGACTCTGACTGTTGAGAGGGAGGTAGCATCTGGTGGCGGCGCAGGCAAAGCCAAAATTGTTCTTTGCGGCCACAGGCAAGTTTTGAGACCAAACTGTACAGAGGTTTATCCTAATTGGACCCTGCTAGCATGGGCGGGCTTCTCGCCGCGGACACGCTGCAAGAGTTTGTCAAGGGGCGGCCTGACCCGCAGGCACCTCTGTGGCCCAAGATCATCGGATGCATTGCTTTCGATACTCCAGTGAGAACCTCTGTTTCCTACATACATATCATTCTATATCATATCTTCTCTCCCATTCCTATCGGAATTATCTTTATTATCTCCCCTAGTGCATTAGCTGACGGGTGAACCTTAGTATCTGGGCTTGCACCCTGGCGTGTTCAAGAACAGCGCGACCAAGGCAGTGGAGTACGCGCAAACCGCGCGCGCGGTTGGGGGGAGCCTATTCGGTGCCATTGCCGGCTTTGGGGCGAGCAAAGCAGCGAATCCAGCCTCACCGACGAAGCCCGCCACTCCGCCGGCCGCCTCTGGCTGGGGAAAGTGGGCGGGGAGTGCGACATACGCGGTGGGCGGGGCTCTGTTGGCTGGTGCCGCAGCCGGGGCAACATATTATAACCGAGACGGCCTAAATCTCGGATACACCTGGGCTGCCGACCACATGAAATACGTCGGGCATCTGTGGGACGCGGATGCCTTGAACCGGCGCGTCGACTTTCTCGTGAATGCTGAAGCGCAGGAGGGAGTGGTGTTCCGAAAGTGCGTTCATTTGTCTCTTCGGTTGGAGATATGGACGTAACATTCTCAGTTTCTACACATATTTGCCGCCAACACCTCTCCTCCATGACTCGGTACGGACATTCATCGTTCTTCCGAAGAAGAATTCTCCGGCGGAGCCGTACTTTGTCCTTGCACGGAATGGGTTGGCCCCCGACGAACTGGAGGCGCACACCGGAATGTTCTCTGGGAAAACCAATGACGGATACTATGACTTGGGTCTGCAAACCGCCCAGCTGATCAGAGACGCTGTAATTAGTGTCCGCAACGCCATCCCCCTCAAGGAGTCCGAGTCCACAGATACCAAGCAGTCTACGCCCATACACGAGCCGGTGGGCAACCAGGAGTCGGAGTGGGGTAGTGAATGGCGGTAACGAGACGACTGGCGGATCTATGTATTATTTTATTGTTCATTATAGAGTACCTAATGTATTATTGTTTCAGGGACAGACGCATCGCATACGCGTCCTCTCCGTCCGCGTCTGGGGACGAACTATGTTACCATGAGTCACTGTAACTGGGCTGCACTTACAATATTTTTTCTCGATGTCTTGGACGGTAAAGCCCAGGGTGTCGCGATACAGCCCAAGCGCTGCGCGATTTGACTTGCGGACATGGAGGGAGACGAAGGAGGCGCGGTAGATCGTGGCCATAGCTGAAAAGGACAGTTTAACGCTGGACGAAGCTAGCTCTTCGCGCGAGACGCACCCTCCTCTACATCGTGGACGAGCGGCGCGAGTGAGCAGCAGAACACGGAGGGCGCAATTATTTAAAACGCACGAGACTGCACCATCAGCTTTTTTGCAAGCCCAAGGCGGCGGTAGCTCCGCAGGATGGATATGCTCGTTACATGACCATGAGGCTCTGCGTCCTCGCCGCCATCTTCGTCCCTGTGTTCCGCTCGCTATGTCAGGCCAACGCGACCACGAACGATGTGATTAGACGTGCACATTTTCGCGAGGATGTACCCGACGATACGACCTTTGTGGTCCTGCATAGGGTGAATTTAGCTCGCACTATTGAATTGGAAGAGCGCATTACGGACCTCGGCCACATAGGACAGTGAGGGCCAGGTCATTGCGTGGTACAGGTCTAAGGAGGTATCATGTCCAGGTTCGGCGGTTCGGAATGCACCGATCCTTACAGTATTTCATCGTGTAGTTCTCCGGGAGATTTTGCAGGTTGCATGCTTGCATGCCCGGGAGGTCCTCCACTCTCACTGGCCGGATATTCATCGTGGACGAGAGAACGAGGTGTGTGCCAGTGACACCGTCACCCGTGTGACACCAATATTTAACGCGTTCGCAAGGTCGCGTTCAAGTTGCGCCTCAAGTTCCCTTGAATTATAATAAAAATAGATATCCCGGTACTAAACGGCGCACTCAGTGCACGACAACGTCTCCCACGGCACCGATAAGCGTCCGTTTCGGCCGCCCATCTTTCCGTTTCCCGATGATTTTCTCCTCCATCTTCCTGGTTGGTACGCGCTCCAGCGCCGCGTCGAGCGCGCCGTCCAGGAACGCCAGTGACAGCTTGCTCGTCCGCTCCATCAGCGTCGTCGCCGCCTTGGTGCGCACCAGCGGCAGAACATGGAAATCTGAGAACGACGAATGCTTCGAGCCGACTGGGGGTAATTAATTAAAGTTCTGAAAAGGGATTCGCGAATGAACGCACCCAAGGTCAGGAGTCTGCGCCCCTGCGGCTCCCAGGCGTTCACCACGCCGGATAGACGCGTGAAATGGTCCCTCCAGAGCGAAAAGACCTGGGAGTTGATGACCAGCATCTTTGGCAGCCGCCCCCTCGGCTTCAGCTCCGACTCGGACGACGGGGTGCCCTCAAGCGTGGAGGGTCCGGAAAACGACGTGGCGGGCGTAGGCCCCGGCGTCGGCAGCGGCTCCAGCCACGGATCGTACAGAAGGACCTTGGTGACTGGTAACGGCGGATATTCGGTAGTGGGGCTCGAGAGGATCGAGAGCTGTGGATGGTTGCGTTGGAAAAATAAATAACGGTGCATTGGCCCAACATACCACGGTGCAGCCACCGAAGGAGTGTCCCGCAAGTGTGAGGTCATCGCAGTCCACGAAGGCGGGCCCTGACGCAGGCGACCAGCTCCCTCGGTCAAAATTTGCGCCGTCAATCGTCTTCAGCCCCTCCCCGTCCCCCCGCACCAGCCCACAGAACGCAGCGTATATACGGTGCACCTCATGCTGGCGGAACAGAAGCTGGTCGACGCGCAGCGGGAGCGCGCTCGGCGCGTCGCTGTCATCTGGCGGGAACCTGGGTTATATACATGTCAGACCCCTTGAACACATTATACGGCTTACACCACGTCGCCGTCGCAGTAGTAAAGGATCGTCCGCGCGCGGGAGCGCGTGTGCGGCGTGGTGCCATCGCGGTGCTCGACGGCCAGCACGACCCTCCCGGACGCGGCGAGTTCGGAGCAGAGCTGGCTGTACGCCGTGCGGCTCCCACCGAGCCCATGCGAGAAGATGACGAGCGGCCATTGCTTGCGGTCGTCCCCGGGGCGCAGAAGGGGTGCGTTCGGGTACACTGGGATCTTGATGGTGCTCCGTTAGGGCAGTTTAACCGCTATAAGCGACGCGTTACCTTTAGCACAGTCCCGAACAGATAGACGACGGGCCAGAGGAGCCACACGGGGACACCTGCGTGCGCGGGTCAGACGAAGGCAGCCAACGCAAACGGTGGGTTTACCTGCAAAGCGCGAAAATCCGCTCAACGCCGTGCGGACTGGTCTGCAACCAGTTAATTTTGTTATAAGGGGTGCTCGACACGCCCTTACCTGATGAGCCAGCCCAGACCCTTTCGCGCCCTCGGCGATGGGTCTGCGGGGTAGTACGCGGTAAAGGCGAGCTCCTCTAGCACCAGGGCGGGAGCGTTGGTAGCGGCGAGGACTGCAGTACCGACGGTGAGTGGGGGGCGCACGGGGGCCAGGAAGGTGAGTGCGCCGACCGGGAATGGGCCGTGCGGACGGGGAAGAGAGAACATATTGCGGAGTGGGAGTATCCAGCAGCCATTACTTGAGGATTAGATTACAACCATCCCGGCGGTGTCGGCCATCCAGTACCACAAGTCTGGGGTACACCACGTCAAGCTGATGCCAAGGGTACATTACAGTATATTTAACACCCATTCAGTTAACAACGGTGTGGGCCTCCCCCGACGTCCGCTGCGTCTCCAACACCAACGCCTCGATCCGCTCCCCCAGCGCGCGCAGGTCGATGCTGCTCCCAAACCGCTGCTTCTCCGATGCAAGGCGGTCGAGCAACGCACGAAAGTCGCGCTCACCCGGCCCCGACGGCGGGGTTGCGTATTGCACGCTCGGCAGCGGCTTTGCCTCCACAAGTGTGTCAAAGAGGGGCCGGAAGTCGCGTCCGGAGCTGGTCAGGGGCGCCTTGTCCAGCTGCTTGCGAAGCGTTTTGATCTGCGTCTTGAGCGCGCTCGAAAACGCCGGCTTGTCGTCGCCCTCCCACCCGGCAAGGATGACCAGGCACGAGACGCTAGCGGGGAATTAATGCACGATGGTGAAACAACGCAAATAGGCCGCGTACAAGGCTTCCTTGAGATAGGCAAAGCTGAACTGCTCGGTCATGTCGGCGACTTCCTCCACGAGCGCGTCGGGAAAGCCAATGTCGTCGTTGCTCTGCAGTTTCTTCTGCCAGTATTTGGCGTAGAGCGCGCGCTCGTCGCGGGTCGGATCATCGAACAAGCTGCGCGAATGCGTATGAGCAGAGCACCACAAGACTTGGGGATGGGACGTGCTATTTCCTGTCGAACCGACTGGGGCGGGTGCTCAGACCGGGGTCGAGGCGGTCAAAGTGATTCGTCGTCCCGATGATGAGCAGCCCGTCGTTGCCCTGCAGACCGTCGAGCTGGTTCATGAAGAACGAGCGGTTGCGGTCGTTGATGAGCGCGTCGAGGTCTTCTAGAACGACGACACAGGGCGCCATCTCTCGTGCCTTTTGAAATACATCCTGCATCGCTCCTTCTTCGCCCTTCCAGCCTGCGGTCCGCGTTAGGTCAAGGATGCACAAGCCCGATTGAAAGCGCACTCATACTTTGAAATGACTTGACGTATAAAGGCGCGAAGCCCAGGGCATCACAGGTCTTCATAATGACCTTGATAGAAATAGTTTTTCCGTTGCCCTAAATTTCGGTGAGGTGGCTTATATAGATACTTGTAGGCTTAAACGAACAGGAGGTCCGTGCATGATTATGCCGCGCTGGAATGCCTACGTGAGAGGACGACGAGTATTCCGGATAAAGACGAGACCTTCCAAGGAATGGCGAGCTCTTTGTAGATGGGCTCTGATTTAAAAAAGCCGTACACATCCTTCTGCAAATCCTTTTTGAACTCTGACCCGTGACTGAGCGCGCTGAATGGCAAGCGACGCAGAACGACGCACCGTCGGAGAGGATAACGTCCTTCCAGTCGCCCTTCTGAATGTCGACCCACAAGGGGTGGTCCTTTAGCCAGAAACCTTGGTTGAACACCCAAATCTCTTCGTGGAGAGTCTGGCTCCAGAGCCCCGCCTTGAGAACGAGCGAGCGCGCTGGCTCCTCAGGGCCTGCGGGCGTCGGAACGCGGAGCAGTGCAGGAGAAGCGCCGGCATACCTTGATGGAGGACAATGAAATACTTATAAGAGCTAAATCCCAAGGACCACTGGGCAGCGTGGTTATGTGGTTGGACCCAGGGCACGGCGCAGGCGACTTACGCTGATGACATAGACGAGAAAGTCGTATTTCTGTGCGCAAGTATATGAGTCGGGGGGTAGCGCAGCTGCAGATACGTACATCCCAGGCTGCCTGGAAGGCGCCAAACTCGATGTTTGCGATGAGGACGCCGTTGACCTTGCCCCCACTGCGGACGAGACCGCCGACGTCGACTCGGGTGACAAGCGGGGCGTTGGGGAGCGGCGAGGACAAGAGCGCCGGAAAGTTGAGCACATTCTGGTAGGTCATTACCTGGGAGTGGTCTGGGTATATCTTGTGGAGGGCGTTGGCGGCCTGGAGGGCGGGGCTTGGATGCTTTGCGGACGCGATATCGGTCGACCAGGCGCGGTGAAACTCGTCAGCGTCTGCACTGGCCCCCTCGCCGCCCCAGACATTGACAAAGTCGTCAGTGGGAGACTCTTGCATGTTGTGGTAATGGTGGTAGTGGTCTAACCGCCTCTGAATTGAATGCCCCCAGCATCACTGCGGGGAAGGTGATCCAGCGCCTATTGCCCGGCAACTCCCGGCCCGCCTTGCCTCTGCCCGCCATGTCAAATGCCGCCGACGTCCGGTCCATCCTCGAGCTGCCCTCCTCGTCGTCGGCCACACCCGTGCCCTCCCACAAGAAACCTACCCTCCCGTCCGCCCGCAAGCCCGACGGCATCTCCCGCGAACTCTTCTCTCTCATCGGGCCCTCGTCCACCACTCTCGTCGCCCAGCTCGCCAAACCCCGCTTAAAGCAGAAGCCGAACCTCGGCGCGGGCTCAAAAATAAAATGGTATGCGCCCTTTCCGCGCCAGCCACACATCGTTGACGCGACTGGGCCGCAGGGAGTGGCGTCCATTCAAGAACGGCGCGCGCACCGACTCGCTGCAGCTCAACCATTGGGCCAAGGCTAGCGCCGATCCCGACGCGGGTGCGTTCCCCTGCCTCCTCTCCTTTGCATCGTGTGCGAGTCAAAAAATCAGAGTACCCCTTCGCCAAATACAACGTCCAGCCCGCGACGTATACGTATTCGCAGGATGAATACACGCGTTTTCTCCTAGGTACGCCCCTCGAGCGCTACGTGTGCTTGCACTGACTGTGCGTGCAGACGATGAATGGACAAAGGACGAGACAGACTACCTCATGAACATTGTGCGCGAGTACGACACCCGGTGGTATGTCATCCAGGACCGCTACGAGTACCCCGGGGGCGTCGAGCGTTCCATGGAGGTGAGCATTCTCGCGGGCTTATTTGCTTACTGCTAACCGCGTTACAGGATCTGAAGGACCGCTACTGCAGCGTGTGTCGAAAACTCATCCGCAACCGCCCATGGGCTGGCGACGAAAACAGCAAGACGCTCCTCATGAGCAGCTTTGGCTTCGACAAAGGTAGGCCTTTTTTTATGGCTTTGTGCATGTGCTCAACTCTCGCAGACCGAGAAGTACTCCGCAAAAAGTACGTTGCGAGCCTGGAGAACCGCACCCCGGAGCAAATCGCCGAGGAGGAGGCGCTGTACATGGAGATTAAGCGGCTCGAGCAGAACGAGCGCCGCTTCAAGCGCGAGCGCGACGACCTCCTGCGCACCATCGCGGGCATCGAGTCCGGGCTGCCCGACATCGTCGAGGACGAGATGCAGCTCAACGGCCTCATCCTCGATACGAAGCGCAGCAAGAAAAAGGGCGCGGCGGACCTCGACAGCCCGTCAACGCCGCTCCTCAGCGCGGTGATCCCGAAGCGGCCGCAGACGGCCAAGAACACGGCGTACGACCTGCAGCACTGCATCACGCGCACGGACCTGCCGCCGCTGACGTCGACGACCAAGGCCGCACACCAGCCCGCGTACCTGCGCTCGTTCAAGCTGCCGTTCCCCAGGTCGGCGATCGCGCCCAAGGTGACGCAGGCGCTCGTGGAGCTGGGCGTCTCGCACACGCGCCTCGTGATGCCGACGCAGGGGAACATCGCGCTGCTCGAGGCGCTGATGGACGCGACAGCGTCGCTGGTCGAGACGAAGAAGGTCGTGGACAAGGCCGAGTACGACATCCAGGTGCTCAAGGCGCGGCTGGGGATGCAGGGACCCGCCAAGGTGGAGGAGGTGGACGGCACCGCGGACGGGATGGACGTCGACGACGGGAACGACGCGGAGGGCGAGGTGGACGGCGAGGGCGAGGGCGAGGACGGCCGCGCGCAGAGCGTCGTCAGCACGCGCAGCGCCCGGAGTCGCAAACATGTGCGTGTATCTTACTCTGGCGCGTTACTTGCGCTCACTCGAATCTGCAGACGCGGAGGTCGATGTCCATCTCTTCTGTGGACACGTCGGCGACCGTCTCGACGCGCGCGGGAACGAAGCGACAGCGACGGAGTTGATTGCGCGGGCGTCGGGCGAACCACACGCTTTGGGTTGTACACCGCACGCCGCGCCCCCTGCGCTTCGAGGTTACTGCGCGACGAATGCAGACGAGAACCGATTGCCAGGCGGGTGCATATATATGCATACTTATATGTACAGGGCAGGACGGTAATACGCGGGTAGACAGACAGCTGCGACGGTGTAGTGCTTGTGCGTTTTGTGTACAGATAATTAGAACGGTCCGCGCGCGGGCGGCCTAGTCGTCTGTTTTGTGATATATATACAAGATGCGAGGCGGGCATGGCGGTTAGGTCTGCGTGAACCGCAGGACGAAGTTGACGACGATGGCCACTGGGATGCGGTCAGGATGTGTGCGCTCGTGTGCAGAGAGAGGCTCACCTAGCAGGGAGATGCAGAGGATCGTCTATGGTCGAGTTAGCGTTCAAGGAAGGTAAGTTGAACTTGAACTTGAACGCACCGGCCCCATCCTGTCGTCGTACGGGCCCCGTCCGCCACGGCGGATCGACGCTGCGCGCCAGTGGTAGGTGTACAGAGCGTACACCATGATACCCATCGCTGCCGTACCGATTAGCTCGAACCATACTTGTGCGCATACAAACAGATTGAAGACGGACCGATGACGGAGAACATGGCTGCGCTGATTTTACCGACCTAGAGAGCGGGGGGTGAGGGGTGCAGGGCGGAGGGACGAGCGAGACGGACATTGTCGCCAAAGTTGAGGAGGCCGACGGCGAGGCCGCCGAGGACGACGGTGAAGTGGAGCCAGGAAAGGAAGGTGCGCTCGTTGGCAAAGGAGACTTTCGGCTCGACGCGGACGGGGAGCGCGATGCGCTTGGCCGCGGTGCGCTGCAGGAGAGGCTGCGTGGACATGGTGGTGGGCAGCGACAAGAGCAGTCGGGTGCAAATTTCACAACCAACGTTCGTTCGCGTGATCGCCTTCCATTTCATTTTTTTTATTCGACGGATATAAAGTACATGCAGAAAACATAGAGCGACGACGCTCAGCGGCCCCCGGCCATCATGCGCAGGCGGTCGGGGTGGATGCTGGGCCCGCTTCCTGGCGCGGGGGGTGGCCCGGACGGCGGCGGCTGCTGGTTGGCGGGCGGGGGGCCGTTGAAGCCGCCTGGGGGCCCTCCTGGGGGTCCAGCAGCGCTCGGCGGGAAGGGTGGGACAGCACCGGGGGGGCCGTTGGGCGGGAACGGGGGAGCTCCTGCGAGAAAAATTAGCTGGACGAGCGGCGGTTACCCCGAAGTACATACCTCCGGGGAATCCGCCTGGAGGGCCCATGGGCATGCCGTTTGGCGGGAACGGAGGGGCGCCCATCATCGGGGGGAAGCCGTTCGGAGGGAAGGGCGGCCGGGCTGCACATACGAGTCAGTCAAAGCGGGAGAGAAGGGGAATGCACGCACGTCCGGCAAAGCCTGGAGGAGGCATGGGCCCACCGAAGCCCATTGGGGGGGCACCGTAGCCTGGAGGCGGCCCGCCGAGGTGCTGGGGCCCGAAGCCAAAGCCTCCGGGAGGCGGCCCACCGCTCGACTCGTATGCAGAGGTGATCTGGTCGATGATGCTCTGCGCCTTGTCGTGCCCGAGGGCTATAGAACACGGTCAGCCAGCACAAGATAGCCCAAAGGACGTGCATACAAGCGTAGTAGTCCCGGACGTTGGACAAGTGATTCCTTCCACTGTTGTGCGCTTTCCGCACTGGAGAGAATAAATGAGACCGAGACACAAGAACCTAGATTTACATACCAGACGTGGAGTCGTGGGTCAAGAAGACATCGCAGTAGTCGCAGTAGTGTTTCTGGGCAGGCAGTGAGCAGAATAACGCGGGGGACAGCAGACGGCTTACCGGCATCCTCGCGGTCGACTCGCAAGTGCTTTTGGTGACGTGACGGTCACGCTTGCACTGAAAATCTCATGGACGCCTCCTCGTCGATCCAGGAGCCGTTCGACCTCATCCGCCTCTCCCTCAGCGAGCGCGTTTTCGTAAAGCTCAGAGGCGACCGGGAGCTCACCGGCATTTTGCACGTCAGGACGCGCTACCTTCTCGGCCCCCGTTTCGCGGCTCATCAGCACCACATCTAGGCGTACGACGGCCACATGAACCTCATCATGAGCGACGTCGAGGAAACGATCATGATCGTCGACGTCGTCGACGGTGCGCCCGCGGGGCAGCCCGCCACAGTCAACGTAGGTGCCGCTCGCCAGGCGGTTTAGCGCGCGCTCACGCGCAGCCAGGTTGCGAAGAGAAAGATGGACATGCTGTTCGTGCGCGGGGACGGGGTCATACTGGTGCGTCGGCCGTGTCTCTGTCCGTGTGCTGTGCTGACGGGGCGCAGGTGTCGCCGCCGTCGCGAACATGACCACTGGCCAATATACTTTTCGGCCCAGGTTGTATTGTTTATAGTTTTGCGTCTTGTCGAGCACAGGAATAATGTACTACGCTGCCCAACAAGCCAAGCTTCAAGCTTCAAGTTGAGTCTAGGTTTAATACCACACGTGGTACTTGGCGCAGAACTCGACGTACTATTACCACTCTCCATGGAATAGACAATTCTTCGGCACTCCTGCATATATCAAACACTTGCCGTGAACGACGACAACTCGTTGAACAGTACCCAGCTGCAAATTCATGTGATATTAAACATTTTAGAGCGACTCTTCAAAGGGTGTTTCAAACATCTCGATTTGAGCCCCAACTTGACCCCAACTTGGGTCACAATTTTTCACGCTTTGCCACCGGGAAGCGCAACGGCTGGACGAAATCATAGCGGTGAAGGTGGGGTCGAAGTTGGATGACAGATCGTGGTCCGGAGCCCGATGTGCCCCGAACAATCGAACAATTTGGTGCCCCAACTTCAGCCAACTTGGGATCCGAGTTGGGACACTTGGGGCACAAGTTGGGATGTTTGAAACACCCTAAACAAATGCGAAGAGTATGACTGGCAAATCCCGAGTCGATCGGTGAACGTGTTGCGTAGAACGCGTACTCAGCATTTCGAGTTCAATCGACGTGCCATGAAACATTTAATGCCACAAGTTATACAGGGATAATGTACACACTGAAAAGAGATGATGCTACACGGTGGCCATGCGTTCGTCGTCTGGCTCTACAAGAGTCCACGGGGTGGAGATGCCCGAGGATGTCGCGGAGGTGGGGTGTATTATGGGGGCTGGGGGGACGTCGAGGAGCTCGTCATCGGGCTCTGGGGCGGCGGTACCGGCGGGCCAGGTCTGGTCGCGCAGCCATGCCGAGTGTATTATTTTAATCTGCGGGAAGATGATGTAGGGATATCTGAGGGCAATCGCAGGGCGTACGACGAGCTTCATGGGGAGACGGCGCTTGAGCCTGCCGCCCGCACCGAGACCCTTCCAGATCTTCTCGACACTGCCGAACCAGACGTCGTCGCTGGTGAGCGCGTCGGGGCTGCTGAGGACCTGCTCGAGCTTCCTGCGCGACGATGAGGGCTCCGGGGGCCGTGGGGGGACGGTGGGGGTCAACCAGCGGGCCCTGCGCTGGATGTAGTAGTCTGGCCCGTCTGTGGGTGCAGGATCCATAACCTTGTATTATAAAGGTCAACCAGTCACACGGTAACAGGCTTGCCATCCACTTCATGCCCGGACCCAGCTTGCTCCCAACCACCATGGTCTACAAGCACACAAACCCGTCCGAGCGCTCGCTGTCCGACGACGACGACGACGACCCCAACCAGTCCACCGAGTTCGTCGGCCACGACCTCCCCGACACCCTCGTGCTTTCCCCAGCCCAGTGGACCCGCACCAAGCGGCTCTCCCTCGTTCCCGCAGGCACCCCCCTCAGCCCCATGGCCCGCCTGCCCCCAGAGGTCCTCATCCACATCCTCAAGCACGTCCATGCGGTCAAGGACCTGCTGGCTGCCCTCCAGGTCTCCCGCACCTGGTGCGAGTGCTCCGTCGAGCTGCTCTGGCACAAGCCCGCTTCACAAAGCCCGACACCCTGCTCAAAATGGCCGCCCTCCTCGACTCCCCCGACCAGACATTCACCTACGCCAGCTTCATCCGCCGCCTCAACTTCCTCTCCCTCGGCAAGGACCTCAGAGACCGCACATTCACCATCCTCGCCCGCTGCTGACCGCCTCGAGCGCCTCACCCTCGTCAACTGCGAGCACATCTCTGCCGAGGCCCTTAACCAGGTCCTCCCCTGCTTCGCCAACCTCGTCGCCATCGATCTCACCGGCGTGGGCAACACGTCCAATACCGCGATCGTCGGCCTCGCGTCATCCGCTTTGCGCCTCCAGGGCATCAACCTCGCAGGCTGCAAGCGCGTGTCCGACCGCGGCATCCTCGCCCTCGCCGCCCACTGCCCCCTCCTCCGCCGCGTAAAGCTCAGCGGCCTCGAGCAGCTCACCGACCGCGCTGTCTCCGCCCTCGCCCACTCCTGCCCCCTCCTCCTCGAGATCGACCTCAACCACTGCAAGCTCATCACCGACATCTCCATCCGCGACATCTGGACCCACTCGAGCCACATGCGCGAGATGCGCCTCTCACATTGCCCGGAGCTCACCGATGCCGCGTTCCCCGCCCCACTCAAAACAGATGGCCCCGATGCCCCCAACCCGTTCCCGTCCAGCGTGTCCCCCGACGATCTCCCCCCGCTCGTGCTCGACAACTCGTTCGAGCACTTGCGCATGCTCGATCTGACCGCGTGTTCGCTCGTGACGGACGACGCCGTCGACGGTATCATCGCCCATGCTCCGCGCATCCGCAATCTCGTCTTGTCCAAGTGCGGCTTGTTGACAGACAGATCCGTGGAGAACATCTGCAAATTGGGCCGGTACCTGCACTATCTCCACCTCGGGCACGCCGCCAAGATCACGGATCGTTCGGTTCGCACGTTGGCTCGATCCTGCACCCGCCTGCGGTACATAGACTTTGCGAGTACGTTGTCTGGCACCTTCTAGCCTAGGTTCCGGCACTAATCGGACGCTGACAGATTGTGTCCTCTTGACCGACATGTCGGTGTTTGAATTGTCCTCGCTTCCAAAATTACGGCGAGTGGGGCTTGTTAGAGTAAACAACCTCACGGACGAGGCCATCTTCTCGCTCGCCGATCGGCACGCGACGCTAGAGCGCATACATCTTTCCTATTGCGACCAGATATCCGTCATGGCCGTCCACTTCCTACTCCAAAAGCTGCACAAGCTCACACATCTTAGTCTCACCGGCGTTCCTGCCTTCCGCCAACCTGAGCTGCAGCGTTTCTGCCGCGAACCCCCAAGTGTTGGTCCCTGCCGTCGATTACCACATCCCGAGTTAATGAGTTGCATTCATTACAGGAATTTAGCTCCACCCAGCAGATGGCGTTCTGTGTCTATTCGGGCAAGGGGGTATCGCAGCTCCGCGCATTTTTGACGGAGCTGTTTGACCATCTTACCGAGATGAACGGCACAGATGACACTGAGGATGAAGAGGACGAGATCGACGGCGAGGCGTATCGTGAGGATGATACCCCAGAGCCCGATCCGGAGGACGTGGATGACGAGGACGAGTTTGGATCTCGCCGAATGTTCCTTCATCTTCAGCAACTGGCTTCTTCCTCGGCAGCGGCGCGCGGCAGCCGCCCCGTGACGCTCCCGACTAATCCTCCTCCCCCGCCCCCACAGGGCCACGAGTTCAGCTTCCTCCCTGCCAGGGCAGCGACCATCCCTCCTGCGGGTCCTCCGCTGCGAGGAGGCTTCATCTCCCGCCATGATGCTCAGATTGCGGGGGCGCTTACTCCAGCGGCTGGACCGTCGCGTGCAACGCGCCCGGCCCCGCGTGGCGTTGCGGACATGTTGCCAATCGTAGAGACATCCCGTTCGCCTCCCCCGAGCGACGTTGCGTCCAATCGCAGCGCCAGGACGAATACTTCGAACGGGGGCGGCTTCTTCCGGACCTACCAGGAGCCCGCGCCTGGCTCGCCGCGAAACGGCGCGCTGACGCCGGACCTGAACTATGCGGAGATCGGACATGGGCGGGGGACGCAGAGTCACGCGACTCAGGTGCAGCACATTCCGCGGCGCGGGGAGGGACACGTGCCGCACCACCGCCCGCCGTTCATTGAGGTGGACTCGAGCCAGTCGGTCGCGCCGCCAAACACCCAGACAAACTCGGCGGCTTCGCAGCAACCTACGGGCTCCACGCAGACGGCCGCGTCCAGCGTGGTGTGGCCGTACCGTGAGCCTGCGTCGCCCGCGTCGCCGACGGCGCAGGAGCTGCAGGAGTCGGTGCAGTCGGCGCTTGGTGGCGGGGAGACGCGTGAGACGCGTGGGCGGAGCGTGAAGCGCAGCCTGCGTAACACCCTCAACGCCGCGGAGCACTACGCGTCGTCCCTTATTTTCGGCCGCCGCTCCCCGCCCGTCGACGAGGGCAGCGGTCCTGTTGCTGGCCCGAGCCACGGCGCGGGCGGGCGCTGAACTAGACACTTTCCCCGGCTTGGCTATTCATTTCCTCTTTTCTCTCGTTCTCCTCCATCATTTAGGAAACCATTCATTTTGTATACGATCCCCGAACCATTTCTGCATGCACTACTTCGGCCGAGCTCTAGCTAGCTACTGGACCTGTATTTCGTTCTCGAATGTTAGTCTCGTAAACCAGACTTTATAACGCACGATGAGAAGATAGGCGTTACATAAACTCGAATGTGATTAAATTAACGCGTTGTTTGCGGGTGTTGGACGCCGCTGAAACTTGACTCGACTCGTCCCCACATAAAGACACCGCCTCGCACCTCGCAGGCCGTGTATAACTTGTACTTTGACCCCCACAAACTCAGGCGTTATATCGATATCGATGTCGAAACCAGCGAAAGCGGACCCTGCGCTCGATCCGGTCGTCCCGCTCTTAATTTCTATTGGACTCAGCCAGGCGAAGGCTGTCGAGGCGGTTAAATCGCCCAAGATCGCGGCGGAGCTGAAGGATATCATCGAGACGTATTCGCTGAACACGCGTGCGGAGAAGCTCGACGACAAGCAGGCGGGGCTGATCGTCGCGCTCGCGGGGCAGCTGGTGAAATCCGACGCCATCGCGGAGGAGAAGCGCGCAGTACGTCGTGCAGAAGATCGCCGACGCGCAGCTGAAGACGGTGGATCCAGGTTTCGGGTGCGTCGATGCGTCTCCCCCCGGGGCGCGCGCTTAATATGATTATTATATTGTTCGTGTGCAGCGGCGGTCAAGTACGTCGAGGGCCATCCGACGCCAATCGACGGCGCGGACTTTGATGCGCACTGTGGTGTAGGTATGTGGATATGGGGCGCGCCTTCGTGGTGGTTTGATTTTTGGTTTAGGATTCAGCATCACGCCCGCGGAGCTGTACGAGCAGATCGCCAAGTACACGACGTCCGCCGCTATCACGGGATGGGGCAGCCTCGGGCAGGTCATCAGCGGCGTGAAGAACATTCCGGAGCTCCGATGGGCAAACACGCTCGAGGTTAAGAATACCGTAGAGAAGGTGTTCATCGACAAGTTTGGCGCGAAAGAGGCGGCGAAACCGAAGGGAAAGGTGCGTCATACAGTTCACTTATGTCGGACTATTTTAAATTCGTATTCATAAGGAACCAAAGAAAGCGGCGCCCGCAAAGGCAGCGGAAACATCTGGGGACGCTGACTCTGCGTCCCGAAAGAGCGTTTTCGAGGAGGGGTTCCTGGGGGCGCTCCACAAGCCCGGGGAGAACCCTCAGATCCGCCCAGAATTCCGAGAGAAACACCTTGCTGCGACCGGCGGCAAGGTGTTCACGCGCTTCCCGCCCGAGCCAAATGGCTACCTCCACATCGGCCACTCCAAGGCCATCTTCGTGGACTTTGGCTACGCTGCACACCACGGCGGAAAGTGCTATCTGCGATACGACGACACAAATCCGGAGAAGGAGGAGGCGCAGTATTTCGAGAGCATCTTGGAGATGGTGCGGTGGCTGGGATTCGAGCCCTGGAAGATCACGTACTCGAGCGACTATTTCCAGCGATTATATGAGCTGGCGGTAGAGCTGATTAAACGGGACAAGGCATACGTATGCCATTGCACTCGTGAGCCCTATCTTTCACGTCCCCCCGGTTATCCCTCAATTATCATTTATTTTCAGAGGAAGAAATCAAAGCAGCCCGTGGAGAAAAAAGCGGGCAGCTTCCTCGTGCCTGCGCCCATCGAACAAGACCGATATCCGAGTCACTTGCTGAATTCCAGAAGATGAAGGATGGGTTCTATCGCCCCAAGGAAGCCAATTTGCGGATGAAAGCAGGACCTTGAAGATGGGAATCCTCAGATGTGGGATCTAACTGCCTATCGGGTGCTCGAAACCCCGCACCACCGCACACACGATAAATGGAAGATATATCCCACCTACGATTACACTCATTGCTTGGTGGACAGTTTCGAGAACATTTCGTTGGTGGTCTTTCATCGCTCCTGACTCTCGCTCAACGACCACCCAGGCATTCCCTTTGCACGACCGAATTTGTGGCCTCTCGCCAGTCGTATGAATGGCTATGCGACGCACTGGAGGTCTACAAACCCAGACAATCTGAATTCGGCAGGCTCAATCTTGAGGGGACGATCATGTCCAAACGCAAGATCCTGGCCCTTGTGCAGAAGGGGCATGTCAAGTGGATGGGATGATCCCCGCCTTTATACACTGATTGCCCTCCGACGCCGCGGTGTACCTCCTGGTGCGATCGTCTCGTTCGTGAGCACGCTGGGCGTCTCGACAGCCACATCCAGCATTGAACTTGCTCGTTTCGAGCAGACTGTCCGACATTATCTAGAAGGGACGGCACCCCGATTACTCATGGTTCTCCGCCCTCTGAAAGTTACAATCGAGAATCTGTCCGAGGATTACCTGCTGATGGTCGAAAAACCCCTCCACCCGAAAGTAGCAGCTCTTGGAACCACCACTATTCCCTTTACCCGTTCCATCTACATTGATGCAGATGATTTCCGACTGGAGGACTCCAAGGACTACTTCCGTCTCGCACCCGGAAAGACCGTCGGCTTGTTCCAGGCGCCTCACCCGATAACATGTACCTCGTACAAAACTGATCCGTCCTCTGGCCAGGTTGTCGAGCTGATTTGCCGTCTGGAAAATGCGGCCGAGGTCAAGAAGCCGAAAGCGTACATCCAATGGGTCGCGGAGCACGCCGCGTCTGGCAGCCCTGTCCGCATCGACGAAACACGGATATTCCACCAGCTTTTCAAGAGCGATCAACCGTCTGCGGATTTCCTGGACGATGTCGACCCCAACAGCTTGGAGGTTGTAAAAGGAGCGATGATCGAGACTGGGTTCTGGTCATTGGCTAAGCGGGCCTTGACTGAAGCCCGCCGCGAAGGGAAAGAGCGGACGGACAAGGCGCTCAAAGACAGCGCTCAGGTAGAGTCGCTGCCCGGCGATGACACTCCTCGGGCGACGAGTGAGCAACTAGTCGGAAACGAGTGTATTCGGTTCCAGGGTCTGCGTGTCGCCTACTTTGCGGTCGACAAGGACGCGCGGCTCGCGTGCCTCGATGAGGCCGATGGCGTAGAGCCTGTGCGGAAACAAGGGGACTATATTGTCCTCAATCGTATCGTGAGCTTGAAGGAGGATTCTGGGAAAGCAGCGTAGTTAGTTTTCGGGGAAATTGAGAAGTATATCGGGATGTTGAAGCGTGCGCGCCGTCCAACCGTGACGGCTTAAGGGAACCTCGCGTAGCAATACTGAGTGAGAACGGGCAGTACGCCCCATGCAAGTCATCCCGCAATCGGCCACTGAGTGGCTGTACTGTTGACACGAACCAAAACATCACTTTATGACGCCCCTTGAATTTTCTTGCCTTTTTCGGTTGCGATAATGAGTCGGTTAGAAACGAGGAAATCTCGTTGATTGCATCACGTGGCGGTGTTCGCCAATCAACTGTACCACCGCCTATTTTGGCGAGATTTGTGATTTATAAATCAGCTAAAATTAGCTTAAATAAATGGTGCAGTGGGATACACGGTATCGTTTTCGGTTATGACACCACATTCAAACGCCGGGCCGCTTTACATTTACGCCGCTACAAGAGCATGGAGATTGTAAATCTCCTTCCGTACAGTATAATACACCTGAGAAGCACCTCCCTCCAACTCAACCTTTCCGCTGGCAGTTTTCCGAACTGCCACAGAATCCTCGAGTGTATCCGAACCTCCCATTGACCCAGCGGCAGTGCCACATATCAGCACGCCCTCACCAATGAGCTCAGCGGGAACACCAATCGCTGCCAGGCGAGCCTTCAATACAGTCAACTTGAGTTCTCCAATCATAGTGGAGTGCGGTAGGTCAACTGTCGGCCGAGACCCAAGCATCCGGGGTGCAGCATTGGAATCGAGGACCTTCGACTGAACAGGTGCGGTTAAATCTGACAGCGGTTCAAGAGTAGGTATTGTGGAGCTGGCATGGGCGACGACCCGTCCCGTTACATAGCCAACCTCATTGTCCTCGAACTGTGAGCTCATCAGTGAGGGTCTGAAGAAAATAACAGCACGGGACGGACCGTGGACATTTTGAGAGACGCCAAAAGCTCGTCACTGATAGATATTGAAAAGCTGTTGGTCTGTTGCCCAATTTGGACACTTTCGCCACGAGCGGGTGCGAAGATATCCTTGGTCATGGCCCGGATGTTGGCGCAGCTTTCAATCAGAAGCTCGGCGGCATCCGTTGGAGCATGCACGATAATCTGAAAGCAGTCAGAGTCAACGGCGAGTATAAACGGAGTAGCGTTACCATTTTTCGTGGATTAACTTGAGGCACAATAGTTTTTACTGCTCGTCCGTCGTTGAGACCCTCCATGTCGACGAAAAGGAGTCGACAAGCCATTTGGACCTCAACCGTGGACGAAACAAACTTAGAAGGCGGTTCTTGAATTGCCTAAGCAAACTATTACAACGGGGACGCTGAAAGTTGGACTGTAAAATCACCTTTGCTTCCTCTTCGGCTTGTTTTCGCCTCTTGAAATCCTTCGTCTCGTCTGTCTCTGCCTCTTCTTCAAACACCCTCCCTTTACGCAACCACATGGCAACGTCGACAGTCTCGCCATACTCGTCCACTCTCCGCTTCTTCTCCACGTACGGGAACATCCGAAACCGTTGCGTTTGGCCACCAACATTCTTGAAGAAAGACGTCGCCTTGGAAACATTTCCCTTCAAGTAGATGTCAAACGACAGTAATTGCTTGGTCAGTCCCTCATCGCCATCCAAACCCCAATCTCCGTCCAGCGCTTTATCGGCCTTCCGTTTCATCCTTACTCCATCAATGGCGCCGTCGGTGTCCATATGTTCACCTTCTAAAGCCTGCCTGACCTCGTCCTCATCTTCAGCATCCGAGTCTGAATCTGAATCGCTTTCGTCTTCGTCTGCTTCGAGCATCCGTTGACTCCGGGCGAGCTGCGCCTGATGAGCTGATTCTTTTTCTTTCGCGGCTCGCTCTTTTTGCAAATGAGCTTCGAGCTCGGCACCCTGAAGCGGAACTTTTGATTTCATCTTGCCGATAGTCAGGAAACAAGAAAAAATCGTTCGAAAGGGACGTACGACAAGATCTATCCCACCATCGAGCATGATGTTCCTCCCGATCTTTCCCTTGTCCCATTTATCGTCCGCTCGTTGAGAGTCATTCCACTTATCGAACAGTATGCGACCCAGCGTGCCTTCTTCGCTTCGCGAGGTGAGGAGTACGACATTGTTGGGGATCGCAGCGAAGTTGACGAACAGGTTCCTCGAGGGACCGTGTGAAAGTGAGGCGGGGACGGCGAGGATCAATTTTGGATCAGTCGAAGAGTATCGTTTTATCAGGGCTTGGGGGTTAGGAAAGAACTCCAGATGCCTGCAAGAAGTTTACTTCTGTGCGAGCAGGATGGCTAAACATAAGACGCACTTAAAGCGAAGCGCGAACGCGCCCATGGCATCTTCATCACCGTCGTCGTCTCGTCGTCTCTGATTATGTCGCGGGCGACTGTTGTTGCCATCCTCACCAACATCCTCTTTGCTGACTGTCCCTCCTAGCCATTCCATCATACTTCTTACAAATGTCAGCATCTCACTTCCGGTGCGCGAAAGCAAGCAGATGGGATGTGTTAGTCGAGAGTACTTCCAATGTTGATCTAGAAGTACTAAAAGTTCAAGAACACGCGTGCTCGAGTCACAGGGAATGAGAACAGAGGATCGAGAGGATGATGTTAAGGTGGATGTAATAGTATCTAACAAACAGGCATGAGAAGGAATGAGGTACGAGGAAGGGATCGCTCGCACCGATGAGGGCCGCATCACGGTCTCGTCGTCTGCTGCTAATGACGGAAGTACGCTCCGCATCAGTTATCAAGAGGTCGGGTCTCGCCAGTGGCTCAAAAACTCCTCCCGCTGACTGTCTCATGAGAACTGTGCCGTCAAGATGCCTCTCTCGCATGTGGTTCACATTCACGGCATAGAGGATTGTACCAGACGACGGCGATCGAATCTTCCAAATGGTACCTCCAACTGTGTGGCCGGCATTGAAAGGAGTGATGGTCAGGCCTTGGCATTTCCCTTCGTGGCGGTTAGTCGTGGACTTCATTGGTTTTAAATTCAGGCTGGCAAACCTTGCAGACGAGTTGGTTGCGAATAACGCAATGTATTCACAGAATCAAAGGCTTCCTGAACTTCATTAAGGGTAGCCACATATTTTCCTTTCAACTTGTCACGGTTCATGGGAGGGCTAGGAGGGGCATCCCCAGAATCCATGACGGTATCCCCATCTTGGATGGGGGTTTCATCTCCATCGCCAATGTCCTCTTCGTCTCGGATACCCTCTATATCCTCAGTAGTAGAAATACGCCCCATAGCCTGGACAGGAAGACTCGTATACGTCGGCGCCTTGAGGTTCCACCGGGAGTATGCATACGCGTACAGACCACAGTGGGCGAGGTCCCCATGGGATAACAGTACCAGATCAACGGTAGGTGCACATCTTTTGAGCAGAGATAAGCCAGGAGACAATGAGGTAGATGAGGCGACACACTCGCGTAAGGCCTGGCAATATTCTTCCCAGTGAAATGTGTGTTCCTCTTGACTGGATGCTGATTCTTCGGGCGACCAGTCCGGAGAGCCGCAATCTAGGAGTATTCTTACATCGTCTACTTGAAGAAGATAGGCCAAAGGGGTCGTCCTTGACGAGTGTGCGGCTCCCGAGAGAGGTGTAAAAGTTATCATTCAGCCGATGTTTGTCATCGGCGCGGGATGCAAACATTGATGGCTCCCTCAGCTTCCTCTCACACCACCATCGATCATTCGATGTTGTTGAGTCGCATGGGATAACTTACTATTACGGAACTTCGACCCGGCTCACCATTATCCTTGCTAGTAACGTTACCTATGCAAGTTATCACAAGACGAGGGAACATGACCGACGGATCCATGCAAAGAGATCTAAGCAATGCAGCATGGATCTGCTGTCCATCGCAGATGAAGACAATCGATATAACGATCTAGGAACTGGATCTTTTCCGAACGAAAGCCATTCTATCTTCCCTTCGTGCAATTTGCTTGAATTCGTCTGAATGTTTGTCCTTTTTCCCTGGTACGGAGCTCTCATATGTATGTACTTATACGACTTCGGACCGTTGAATATGTGCTTAAATTCACAGGTCGTGTGACCTTTTTTGTTTTGTTTTGAACGTGCAGAGTACTGTCGCAATACTGTCGCAATACGCCGAGCGACGCCGACTTGCCCGCCTCTGCCCGTCCGAGTGTCCAAAGCGTGCATCCGACGCCGACTTGGCGAGATCACTTGAAATGTAGCGCTCTGGCTTCTGAATTTTCTTTGGAGACCGGACAGCAGGAGACAGGCTGAGACAGGGGGCAGATGTATGAAGATAAGAAAAATTCACATGTCTTTCGAAAAGCCGCTACCGCTTCCTTATCCGTGCGCTGATGCGATGATTGTAGTATGGTTCTCGACGGCGACACGCCCATATTGGGCTTGAGATTGTTGATCCCTGATAGTCGTTTCAAAAATAGCACTGCCCAGCCTAACCGAGCATGTGCGGTTTATCTGCATCCATGCTGCTACCCCATGTTGCCGCCTGTTTCTGCATTATACGGTTTTATGTTGACATGGCTACAACATGGCGGACCACCCGTAGATTCGGACTCTCGGTAATTTAAATACTGGAACTCGTCGAGTCGGTCTTTCAGATCACAAGCCGTTTCGCGCCTACTCTCTTACCATGTCCGCCGTCAAGGGCAGCGCCAGCACTCTCGACTTGGAGAAGACGCACGGTGATGATGTCGCCGTCCTCGACGCCGCCGATATTGCATTCGATGACCCAAACGCCGAAGTTCAATCTGGCATCGCCAGTTTTTCTGGTCCGTTTCAGTGGAGGTTTTTCATTATTTGTCGATGCTTACCGTATTCTCTCAGAGGACGACTCTCCTTACCCTGAAGTCCGTTCTGCCGTCGCCAACACAGATGACCCGACCATCCCTGCGGCGACCATCCGTGCTTGGGTTTTGGGTCTCATCTGGGCGATCATCATTCCTGGTCTGAACCAATTCTTCTTCTTCCGCTATCCTTCCGTAACGGTCACTGGAGTGCGTTCAATTGCTCGTACTATTGCTTTAATTGCTCATTGTTTTGTGAAGATCATCGCCCAATTGCTCTCGCTTCCTCTTGGCCGTTTGTGGGCGCGATTCCTCCCCAACGTGAAGATCTTCGGTCTTGAGTTGAACCCTGGCCCATTTTCGATCAAAGAGCATGTCCTCGTCACGATCATGGCCTCCGTAGGAGCTGGTATGTTATGCCACCACTGATATTATTAGTGCTTATGCCGCGGATTATAGGTAGTGCTTATGCCACCGATATCGGTGAGAGGATCGTTTTTGGTCACATTAACCTTCGATCTAATACGTCGTGCAGTGGCCGTCCAGAAAGTTTACTACAACCAGAACTACAACTTCAGCTTCCAGTGGTTACTCGTTATGTCTACTCAGTTGATCGGCTTCTCAATTGGCGGCATCGCTCGGCGTTTCTTGGTGCAGCCACCTTCAATGAGTACGCTTTCTCCTGCAGTTTGCATTGAATATTCGAGTTTACCGACTCTCACAGTCTGGCCTGCCAACCTCGTCACCTGTGCCCTCTTCAACACCCTCCATTCAACCGAATACGCTGGTGTTGGTGACCGCGGTGGAGCGTCTCGTGAGAAATTCTTCTACATTGCCTTCGCTGTACGACTTTTATTTTTCGCCTCTGCCAACCGGACACCTGACCACATATACTAGTGCTCCGCGATTTGGTACCTCCTTCCGGGCTACCTTTTCACGGCCCTTAGCTACTTTTCATGGGTCTGCTGGATCGCCCCAGTTCGTATTTTTGGCCTATCTTTAGATTTCAAGCTGACAGATATTCTTCGCAGAACAACATTGTCGTCAATCAACTATTTGGTGTCAACTACGGTCTCGGAATGGGTATGAGCTCTTTTAAAAAAAATTATACTAGAGTTACTAATGGTCTCCGTAGGCTTGTTGACATTTGACTGGGCGCAAATCGCATACATCGGCTCGCCGCTCGCTACCCCCTGGTGGGCTGAGGCGAACATTGCTGCTGGCTTCGTATTCTTCTTCTGGATCCTCACGCCCGCTCTCTACTTCACAAACACCTGGTACAGCAAGTACATGCCGATTTCCAGCGGCGGTTCTTTCGACAACACCGGTGCAAAATACAACGTTTCGGCAATTCTGACTGCCGATTCGACTTTCGACCTGGAATCCTACGAGGCTTACAGCCCGCTCTTCCTGTCCACCACATTCGCTATCTCCTATGGACTCTCGTTCGCCTCGATAACGGCAACCATCACCCATGCGTTCCTCTTTTTCCGCAAGCAGATCTGGACACAAAGCCGCAGAGCAATGCACGAGCAGCCCGACATTCACGCCCGCTTGATGTCCGTCTACCCTCAGGTCCCCGACTGGTGGTACGCTTTGATTTTCCTCAGTATGTTCGTCTGCGGTATCATCGCGATCGAGGTGTGGAACACCAAGTTCCCTCCACAATGTATTTTCTTTCTTTTGCTGCAGCTGATAAATTTGCTGATTCTCATGTTTAGACTTCATCCTCGCGCTCGTCATCGCCTTCGTCTATGTGATCCCAATCGGGATGATTCAAGCTATCACGAACCAGCAAGTCGGGTTGAACGTGATCACCGAGCTCATCATTGGGTACGCGCTGCCGGGACACCCTATCGCTATGATGATGTTTAAAGTGCGTTGCGACTCTCATTTTCGATGTATTGGAGTACAGCGTTGATTTTTGATGTTCAAGACCTGGGGGTACATCACGATGGCTCAAGCGCTTACATTCACGGCGGACTTCAAGCTTGGTCACTATATGAAGTACGTCGCGACCCTCCCCCCCCCTACGAGATGCTAATTAGAGTGTAGGATCCCTCCCCGCAGCATGTTCTGGGGTCAAGTCGTCGCGACAATACTCGCTGGCAGTATGTATCCCACCTCTTGACCGTCCACTCACTCTAATTTCCGTGATATCTAGCGGTTCAACTCGGTGTACAAGCATGGATGTTCACCAACATTCCCGGGATGTGTGACCGTGACCAGAAGGACGGATTCTGGTGCCCAAGCACCGGTGTTTTCGGGACGGCCAGCATCATTTGGGGTGTCATTGGGCCGGCCAGGCAATTCTCGCAGGGCCAAATCTACTACTGTACGCTCATCCCACCATTTATTCGTTCCCTTCTCATTTTTTTCCCAGCCTTGACATTCTTCTTCTTGATCGGCTTCCTCTGCCCGCTCGGCGCCTGGCTCGTCCACAAGAAGTGGCCCAACAGCTGGGTCCGCTACCTCAAGTACGTGGTTTCATCCCCGAATTTGAGCGCAATTCTGAATCTTTTCCGAATAGCTTCCCCGTCATCTTCTCCGGAACCGGTGCCATCCCCCCTGCCAGTGCCATCAACTACGTTCCTTGGGCGATTGTCGGCTTCATTTTCCAATATGTCATCCGCCGCCGCCATTTCGCCTGGTGGACCAAGTACAACTGTCAGTGCTTTTTTCTTGGCCCGCATCTCATTCTAACCGCTGCCAATAGACGTTCTCTCCGCCGCGTTGGACGCCGGTGTCGCGATTTCTGCGATCTTCATCTTCTTCGTCCTCCAATACCCGATGGGCGGCGCTATCGGCGCAACCACCGTTCAGACATGGTGGGGCAACACCGTGTACGCCAACACGGCCGACGGGAACAAGACGCCCATGATCGCTCTCGCTGAAGGGGAAACCTTCGGGTACGTCTATGTTGTCATTTTCCGGACAAGAAACTGACAATGTGTATTCCAGGCCCTCAAAATGGTAAACTACTAGACTTTATACCTGTTGCATAGATGCTATCCTAGAGCATTGTGTTGATACTGTATTTTAATCTCATTATTATGGATTTGGATTTTGGGGGATTGCGTCCTGCATCAAGACGTCTTCAGACGGCCATATATGGGACGACGGATAAGGCCCCTGCCCGAAATAAACACCCTTGATTTTCGGTTGGTTAGTCGAAGGAAAGGATCCCAACGACCTTAGTCTCGATGATGAACTCAGGAGAAGGTCCCTCCCCAAAAACACACTTATTTTTTGGTAGGCCATCATTGAATAGAAGTAAAGGATTCCTACACTGGTGAACTCGGGACAACGTCCCTCCTAGAAATACACTTGATTTCGGTAGTCCGTCAGCAGAAGTACAAGGATCCTAGTGACATTAGTTTCGCGGGTGAACCCCTTCTATAGCAAAACACAGCAATTACACAGATCATATGCATGTAAGTAAACGAACGAACGAGAGTGAGTCGAACACAGAATAGCCCAATATGTTACCCTGAGACCTCTACTCATCTATAACAGTCTAAAATAGCGCTCAGCCCTCTTTCTGCTCCGCCGGGACCGAATCTATACTTGACGCTTCTTTCACTGGCGGTGTTCCGTCGCCGATAAACCTACCCGGCCAGCAGACGACGTAGGTCGAAATGGCGATGAACAGAGGTAGAGTGTCTAGCACATAGTATAAGGGCCGGGCGTATCAAAGAAGAAAAGATTCGGCGGACCGAGTGCGTAGAAAAAAGGCTCCGTAGTTGCCAGGTGCCCATCGTAACCTTGCGACAGCTCAGCGACACGGTAAACGGATCGGATCTATCGCGAGTTATTGAACATTTCGCGAATTGTGTGTTGTCAGGCGTACCAAGATTCCGATAAAGCTAAAAACCATAGCCCCGGCCAATGTACGCCAGTCTTGATGCCACTTCTTGGATGCGTCCATAGCCCATATTCCAGGCTCTTGGGTGCGCACGCGATGTATGAACACGAAGAAGATGCATGTGAATGTGAGGAAGGACGCGAGTTGGAGGACAAGACCCGCAAGGAATATCTATTTTGAGATGAATAACATGAGGATTTGAGAGTTTCTTGGCCTTACGTGGGAACCGGCTGCAAAATAAAAGGTGAGAAATTGTTGCACATGGTTGCAAAGACACGCGACATACTTTGAGCAAGGGTTAACGTGTTTGAAGAAATGGAAACCGACCCTCCAGCGGCCTGTAAAGCATGAGGTGTCTTAGTATAGATCATGTATATGATGCCGAGAACGAATCACCTGAATGAGGAAAGTGGTCAAATCGGACGAGATGAACACGATAGTGATCCGGCGCGGGGACACCATCAAGTACTTGTCACAATTCAGGTACCGGGCAACTCGGCCAAGGAGTACATATTCCGCTGCGATGAACGCGCAGCTACAGATGATTGTCAATATCAAACCAAAAAAATATAGGTGTTTAAACGTACGGGCTTAGCACCACAAAAAGATATTCCACGATGTAGATCCCTACACAACGTATCAGCCAACGGCCAGAAAGCGCGCCAAATAAATTTGCACCTTTGGATTCAGGATGGACGTGGAGTCCGAACCGAGTCCCAATGCCGAAAGCGAAGGCTGGAGAAGGAAACAAAATTCATGCGAGGAAACAGTCGAGTTGCCACGTACTTACTGTAAGCGCCGATAACCATGGACAACATGAACTTGGCACCCCATTTGCGCATCATCCAGGTTTGCGTGAGCGCGACGAGCATCACCAACGCTAACAAAGAAGCAATGGATGTTAGCCACCGCAACTGTGTGGCCGAGGATTCAGAAGGCTAACTGAATGCAATAGCCGTCAGCACGTTGGACGCAATGTAACGCAAGGGGTTGTAAGGATCATTCTTGGGGTCGAGGAACGGATCGTCTGGGCGGGGTAGAGTCTTCCGGGGAGCAGCCTGAACCAGAGTGGCCGCCAAAAGAAGGGCGGCGAGTGCCACAGTGCGGGAGAGAGACATGGGGGACAGGTCGATGGGCGGTCGGGAAGTAAGCGAGCCGTGGCGGCCATCTTAAAAGAGGGTGTAGCATCAGATGGATTGTGTGGAACCAACCGACGGGATATCCGCCGGATCAGTGGCCATATTACTGGAGGACGGGAGGTGCGTTCAACTTGAACTCTGTTCAAAATTGATCCAAGGGGGCAGCGCCACCGCAGGAAGTATCTTCTCCCGTTCCCATGTTGCTGCCAACGAAGCACGGCGTAGAATGGAAGCTTTCAAAGCAGGCAGGCTGCTGGCAGGCGTGGGACTTTTGTTGTCCCGCATCAGATGGGCTGTCTGGAAAGGAAAAAACGGAGAGTGATCAGTGATCGCCGATCGGTGATCTCGAGGTGTAGGTCACAGCCACAAATCAGGGCCGTCACTCCATGACGTACAAGCGCGTTGAGCGGCAACCTGGCTGTGGCCCACGCCGACCATGCCTGTCTCGACACTCTCCGCTGCTGTTCACATAACCCCCGTGGCAATCAAAACATTTGGCCGCCACGGAAAGCGTCTCGCCTCGAAACGCAGGGATAACCGCCCAGAGGAGGCCCAAGACGATATATTTTTCGATGAGCAAGTTATTTCGGGCGCCTGGCACAGGTCAAAAGTGAATCTAACCTGTACAGAGCATTCCACATCGTGAAGGCATTCATTGAATTGGGGACGAAGAATACTGTCGAATCTCTGCAAGCGTTGTAAGTATGAGCGAGCCGGAGCCGTCTGCTCAAATTTCTCACCTGTCCAAGCACAAATACCCACGTCCCCGCGCCGTACTGGGCTGCTGTTGCCGCAGTTTCCATCCCCCTTCGGTCCTGCAATGAAGCTGCCGACATTCTGGTCGACTGGTTTGGTCCCGATGAACTCAAGGCTGTGGTCGGTGGCGAAAGATGGTGGCAGGTGCGAGGATTGGATGGAGTCGATGCAGAGTGGATAACACAGAAAGACTACCTGTCCGACACAAAAGTACATGCCCCCCCAGGTCCCAAATTACCGGACGCCGCTGAAACCATTGTGAGAATGGAGAAGTTGGACAGAGTCATGGTCAGCTTGTTCTGTTCTTCATTTCCGTACTCACCGAACATATTCCTTCCAGCTATATGTTCACGGAGGTGGGTATTCTTTAGAACTCCTAAATCGTTCATCTCGGTCAACTGTGCAGGAGGTTACTTTTGGGGATCCATCAGTATGCAGAGTCTCTATCTTCTCATCAAGTGAATAATTCGCAGTATAGACACGCATAGATATCAACTTATTCGTTACGGTTCAGTCTCCGGCTGCATCGCTCCCAAAATTTACTGATCATTGGTGTAGCTCGAAAAATAAAAGGAAGAGTGTTCGCCGTCAACTACCGGTATTATTTTCCGGCTGTCGTCTCCAACCCACGACTGAACTTTCGTCAGAAAGGCCCCTCAGTATCCCTGGCCGTGTCCTTTGCAGGATGTCCTTGCTGCCTGTACACTTGTTTCTCCTTCGATGTGGTGCAAAAGCTCATGGGTGGTTCCTAGATCTGTATCTCATCAGACCCCCTCCAGACGCAGTGCACAAAGCCATTCCAGCATCCAAAATAGTACTTGCAGGCAAATAATTTCCTAACGCGATGCATGCTTAAGGGATAACATATTTGTTAGGTGACTCCGCGGGCGGTGGCCTGTGCCTGTCTGTACTTGCAATCCTGCGTGATATGGGTCTCCCGCTGCCTGCTGGATGTGTCTTGATAAGCTCCTGGGTCGATCTCACCCATTCATTTCCGAGCGTCATGCAGAATACAGAAACGGTGCGTATTAAATGCCTGCTATGTATGTTCCCATTGACCACTGCACGTTTAGGATATTATTCCGCAGCATGGATTTTTGGCCAAGCCGAGCACTTTGTGGCCTGTCGACCCATTACCGAGGGGTGAAGGCCGTGTTGTTCCCTCAAAAAACGACCCTCCACCAGAGCCCGGACATGCAGATCAATTGAAGCCCACAAAAGCTCGCGTGGAAGAGGAGTTTGTTCCGGAGGACGATCAGAATCAAACGCGTCGCGAAACTTCTACCTCTGAATCACGTTCGAGCAGTGCAGATATGGCAGACTCGGATGACTACGACGTTGATCACTGGGAACCGAGGGCCCCCAAAGTTCAAATGAACGATCCCAACGCCTTGCCTCTTGAATTAAAATCTCAAATTCAACTGTACGCCACCACAGAGTGAGCCGACGATTTACAAAATCACTTTCGAGTCTGACATGTTGGCATAGGCAGCTGACGCACCCCTTGGTCTCCCCGATTTTGCAAGGATCCCTGGGGGACCTCCCGCCACTGTATATTTTGGCAGGAAACGACGAAGTACTCCGAGACGAGATTGTGTACATTGCGCATCGCGCTGCCTATCCCGACCAATACCCAACGCGGAAGGGTGCACTCCGCGAGGCACGACGGCAGCAGGATAATGTCCAAAATTTCACCCGTCCTACGAAGGTCAGCTGGAAGCACTTTCTTCTCGCCCGGTTTATTTTACAACAGACTCCCAGGTTCATCTGCAAGTATTCGATGGTCCGTGTTTCCGTATTCGTATACTACTCAAATTTAAAGGGCTGTCGGGTTAGACATGTGCCATGTTCTGACTGTCTTCACATTTACTGAAAGCGTTCGTGCAACAATTACTATAGCTCCTAAGGTGCTAAGAGTGTTTTTTCAGGCCAAGCATGCATACCGGTCCATCGCAGAGTTCGTCAAGCACGTTACTGACCACGACGAAGATTATCTTGCCCAGCATCCATTCCCGGAACCACACCGTTCCGACAGCGCAGCAAATACTGTCGCACCAGAGGCGCCGTTTACCCAAAATAATTCTAGTTCATCACACCAAACCAAGGTCGACGTAGCCCGGGATGAAAAGGTCACTGAAAAGACATCCACTTCTGAGGTCAGCGTCCCACGTGCTCCGAGGTCCATTATTTACTTCCAGCAGAATGCTGACGATAAGCGGATGATCCGCCAGCGCGTCGACATTCAAGGTGTGCCGCGGCCCATGGAGCCTCGAGAGGAGATGCCCGTTCTCGCATTGAAGCCCGCCCAAATCGGGATAATCAAGGAGGCGCCTACAATCAAGTGGTTGAAGGGTCAAGAGGAGTGGGACAAGGTAAGGACATGCACTTAGTAATCACGGGCGTTTGGCCAATAACGAATCCGCAGAAATACAAAAAGACCGCGCAGTCTGCTATCCGGCAGCGGCAGAAGAACGAGGAGAAGGCAAAGAGGCTTCTTGATAATGCGAGAGACCAGGGGCTCATGCTCGTCTCCGAGTGTGGGCCAGAGATTACTGCAGTGGTATCAACTTCCGCACACACGACGGACGGAACTATACAGGCAGATCGAAGATGGGGTCCCTTGGATCTGGAACATGAGAGACCCCCGCCAACGGCCATCGCAAAGCGACACGATACGGCACGTACCGCATTATGTGCCATTATATTGCGTGTGATTGATCTGAGCCTGGCGCAGCCGGAGGCTCTCGCTCTGCTGAAAAAACACATCTACCACACGGCGCCGGCGACCCATCGCACTATTCCTAAGCTGAAGCTCGCAGATGCTGTTCGCGCCGCTTTCGATCCCAAAGATGACCCCAATAAGCCGCCGAAACAGTCGGTTTCCGAGGCGCAGGTCCGAAACAGCTTCATTCCCGACGCGCTGCATGGGCTCAGAATATGGGACGTGATTGTTGGGTGAGTCGACTCGTTTGATGAAGCGATCTTGATTGAGAGGCCGGTCAGTTATTTCATGCGCAAGACCTCCGAGAAGACTACCAATGGGAAAAACGCAATCAGAAAGGCGGTAAGCTCTTAGCGGCGGACGCTCATACACATCGTAACTAGACGTTCATTATTACTACTTAGAGAACTATTTAACTTAATTACAATACATTGATGCAGTCTTGTGGGCTCTTATGGGCGGAAGCGCATTCGAGTCTATTCGAGTCAATGAAGTTAATTGAACGGAGATAATTATTGATCGGAACCGGCGAACTCCGGCGAATCGTTCGAGCCATAAAAAGTTTGGTGCGCCGTCTTGCCACGAGTTCTTTCTCATCCTCCTCACACTCTTGTACTGAATTCTACATTATTGAATCGGATCTTGCACTTACATTCCTTTCCTCAGGTTCCATCGCCGAAATGCGTGAAGTTATCTCGATACACGTTGGCCAAGCTGGTGTTCAGATCGGCAATGCTTGCTGTGAGTCTGCGACGCGTCGAACCGCGCATAAGCAGCCTGTTTAACGACACCTTATTCTTTGGTTGATTAGGGGAGCTCTATACTCTCGAACACGGACTTAGCGTGCGCCACTCTGCTCTCACAGTGATTGTGTCCTGATTTACTTCTCGTGCAGCCCGATGGCCGTATCGTTGAGGGATCGCCTTCCTCCTCCGATGGCGGGTTTTCAACCTTCTTCTCCGAGACCGGTTCAGGGAAGCACGTACCGCGCTCTCTGTACGTCGACCTTGAGCCCGGTGTCATCGACGACGTCAAGACCGGTCCCTATCGGTCGCTGTTCCACCCGGAGACCATGGTCACTGGCAAGGAGGACGCTGCCAACAACTGTTCGTCAGCCATATTTTTTGCGCGTCGAATGCTCTAAAATCACACTTTAGACGCCCGGGGTCACTACACCGTTGGCAAAGAGCTCATTGACCCCGTCCTGGACAAAATTCGCCGTCTTGCCGACAACTGCTCAGGTCTCCAGGGCTTCTTTGTCTTTCATTCGTTCGGTGGAGGAACCGGCTCCGGGTTCGGCGCTCTCCTCCTCGAGAGGCTCTCCACGGACTACGGCAAAAAGTCCAAGCTCGAGTTCTGTGTGTACCCCGCTCCCCAGCTGTCGAGCTCGGTTGTCGAGCCCTACAACTCCGTTCTCACGACCCACACGACCCTCGAACACTCTGACTGCTCGTTCATGGTCCGTAGGAGCTCTCTGATTTTATATATACGCACTCATCATTTTGTTCAGGTCGACAATGAGGCGATCTATGACATCTGCAAAAAGAACCTCGGCGTCGTTTCGCCCAGCTTTTCCAACCTGAACCGACTGATCGCCCAAGTCGTGTCCTCGATCACCGCGTCTCTCCGTTTCGATGGGTCTTTGAACGTCGATCTTAACGAATTCCAGACTAACCTTGTACCGTGAGTCCGGCACGGGTTCGCTCAGAACGCCTTTTCATGCCTCTTTGATAGATTCCCTCGCATCCACTTCCCTCTTGCCACCTTTTCTCCCATTATTTCTGCAGAAAAGGCCCACCACGAGCAGAACTCTGTTGCTGAAATGACCTTTTCATGCTTTGAGCCGGGTAACCAGATGGTCAAGTGCGATCCCCGTGAAGGGAAATATAGTCAGTCGTCGTCTTTTGATAGCTCCTACCTAGACTAACAGGGTTCTGCCAGTGGCATGCGCTCTCCTTTACCGCGGCGACGTGGTCCCGAAAGACGTCAGTGCCGCGGTAGCCGTCATCAAGACCAAGCGCACCATCCAGTTCGTTGATTGGTGTCCCACCGGATTCAAACTCGGTATCTGCAACGAGCCTCCGTCCCACGTTCCGGGCGGTGATCTCGCAAAACTCACCCGCAGCGTGTGCATGCTGTCAAACACGACTGCAATTTCCAGCGCCTGGAGCCGGCTCGACCACAAATTCGATCTCCTGTACTCGAAACGGGCATTCGTTCACTGGTATGTTGGTGAGGGCATGGAGGAGGTACGATTCAGTATCATCATCCGCATGTGCAGTGATTGACTTGTGGGGCAGGGTGAGTTCTCCGAAGCGCGGGAGGATCTCGCTGCGCTGGAAAAGGACTACGAGGAGGTCGGACTCGACACGGCCGATATGGAAGAGGCGCACGAATATTGATTGATTGATTGATGCCTTTTTCTCTCGTTTTCTCTCCACTTCTACACATCCCTACATATACCTGCACTCGGAATTCCATCGTCAACATACCTGTTTTGAGATCCTTGGTTGTGAAACATGCCAGTTGAACATCGAAGAGTGCAGCGGTAAAAACGCGTATCGAGCAATACGAGACATTGCAATCACAAACATAAAATGCCAGGGTGAGTTCCGAGTAGAGCGACGATATACACAAATAGAAAATAATGTAACAATAGATAGCCGAGACCAGGGGAACGTCAGAACCTTTCTCCGATGCGGGGGCTGAAGGTAACAGCAGACTCATTCTCAGGGATCGCGCGCTCGGCCACCGCTTCATGGAAGTAGGAGCTGAGCAAGGACATGTGCGCGGGAGTCATATGCTGAGGCGGAGGGGCGGGGAAGTCGGAGAGGTTCGACATGCGGGACAGAGTGGACTCCGTCATGTAACTACTGCGAGTCGGATCGGCAGAGTGCGGCTGCAGGCTGGAGACGACGCGCGGAATCGGGATTCCACCCTTGGGGGCATGTTCTTCGGGAAACGACATTTGTCCCGTGTACGAGCTGCGGTAATTACTCGAAGTCGCCGGGGGCGTCGACACCGATTCTACATGTCCCACACGGATTTCTGGGCAGGGATCAGAGAAGAACTATGGGGTTTAGATCACGACACTTACCATGCTCCTCCTCGTCGTCCAACGGCCTGTCGATCGGCGACGACGTCCGGGAGGACTCGACATCTTCCGGAAGGTGGCCAGACGGACGGAAGGCGGACATTGCCTCTTGAGGCAGCGCTGGCCGGACAGGACCCTCCCCGATAGAACGCGCCATCTCAGACTCGGAAAATACAAACTGGATGTCATGCTCCGTTGGGAAGCCGGAAAAGCGGCTTATGCTTGAATCCGAGCCCATGCTGTCCGTACGTGCGCGATGGCGTACGGCCCTCATTTCTTCGAATTCCTGGCTCAGCTGCCGAGCGAGACTGGTCAGCCCGCTTCCTGTTCGCGTGCGCTGTGTCCGTGTGGTAGAAGCAAGGTCCCACGTTACGCTCGGTTGACGGCTAGACGTGGGACGGCTGAGGTTATTCAAGATGTCGTCTGTGAGATGGGGCTTGTAGAATAGGTCTCGGAAGTCGTCGAGGTCATCGACGCTCCCGATTGGAGGCGGGGATCGCGGCGGAGAGGATGCGGTGGAATGCATGGAACTTACGCCCGGCGAAGGGTTGGAGGGCAGAGGTGGCGTCGGCGGTGTGAGTCGGTGCTCATGGCTGACCGTGGGGTCCACGGGGGAAGACCCGGCAGTGTGGTTCGTGTTGCTGGAGGCCCCCGTTTTCTTCGGGGTGTAGGGGGGACGCGAAATGTCGTATTGCACGGGCTTCCGATGAATGCGGTAAGGGTGGTGTGCCTCGACTGCAGCAGCCTGCCCATCATCACCCCATTCCTCGGCATTCGGGGCGTGGTCCTCACTCGTCCCCAACCCACTGTCACGGCTGTTCTCCTCCTCCACGGCATATGCTAACGTCTCGCCGAGGCCCACAGTATCCAGGATCGTGGCTGTGGACTTGCGATTCTGGCCGTACCCGTTGGTTTCCCTCTGCTCCTCCGGCGTCGTGCTGCGCTCCGACATGAACGGCGAGTACAAGATCTCGCCAGGCAAGATCTCGCGAACGATGCCAGGCGAAAGCTGCGCCCACATTTTGGAAGGAGCGGGACATCGCTGTCTGTGCGCGGCACGATCTGGTAGGACTCGCGCCTGGACGACGGGGATGCATAGGGGTGGTGGGTGAGCGACGCCTGCGGCGGGAGGCGATGGCGCGCGGAGAAGTCCTGCGGGTTAGGGTTGACGACGGCCACGGCCGGGTGTGGACCGGCGTACTCAGCCCCCTTCGCGACCACGGGCACTACGGGTTGGTAAGAAGGATACGACACGCCACCTTGGGCATATGGATGGCTCGGTAAGTGGATGGACTCGCGCTCAAACGAGTTACTATCGGTCGGCGGCGGGGTCCCCAGTGCAATTCCCATTCGGGCGTCGCTCACCGCAGAGGGTGTGGGTGAAACACCATTCCGCGACAACGCACTGAGAGGACCGCTATTGTCGATCGGAATCTGGGCTGGATCTGCCAGCCGTATGACCTTGGTCCCGCCTGTACGCAGGGCCGTTTCGAGCCCGTTCGCTTTCTCGTCCGCCGGCGAAGGGACCCCGTCAGGATAGCACAGCGCCGCGGCCTTGTTGAACGCCGATCGGCCCCAGCTCCCCTGCCGCGAATGCCCATGCGACGACTTGCTCACTGTCTTCACCAGAGAATTCGAGTGGGAGTGAGAGGTGCGCGAGGTGCGCGTGTTGAAGGTCGACGTGCCATTGGTGTTCGTTCCGCTCTGGCTGGCGGTCCGGGAGTGGAGCCGCACAGGAAGAACGGGAACGACGTCCTGGTTCCCGAGGAACGAGCGCGCAGCGAGGAAATCCATGTTGCTCTGCCCCGCCCTGCCCCCCTTCTGTGTCAGGGATTTTGCCCTCGCACGTGAGAGGCTGCGTGCCCGCGTGTTTTGGAACGACCCCGTGGCCTGCATCTGCCACTTCTTCCGCTGATGTTCCAGGATCTGCCCTTCTTCCAATACGCTGGTGGCAAAGTCAAAAACATGTCCTAAACGTAGAGGAACAAACTCACCGAGCCAAGGAAGGTACTGGACTGGGCAGCGCAAGGTCATCCCATGCAAAGCTCTTGGGCCGCGGGGGTCTCTCCGTTTCTGTGGGCAGCAGTATCGGGGGTGGAGGAACGAATGGCGGAAGCGGCTCAGGTTTCAATCCTCTAAACACGACTCCGTTCTTCATCTTGCTTGTCCCTGCCTCCGCATTGAGGCTAACCATGCTCCGCGAGTGGGCCAGTACGCGCGACGCCATACCTGCCGGCCGATCGGGATTCTGCGGCGCGTCGAAGCCTCCGATGACGGGCGAGCCAGGTGGGCTGACGATGCGACCGCTGGCACCGCGGAGAAGTAGTTGCGCGTCTTCGACCTTGAGGCGCGGGCGCGGGAACATGATGGCGTCGCACCACGTCTCGGCACTCAGCCAGCGGTCTTTGCCCTTCGTCGGCGATTGAGCCTGCTTGCGAAGCCGGTTTGGCGAGGCAGAAGCGTCACGGAGGTTGGGGGTGGAGGCGTATGTTTTGAGGGAGCGGACATGTGGGGGGAGAGCTGTGGCTTCTTGTTGAGGGAGCGCGAGCCGGTGTGTGGGCTGGATGAATTTGAGTTTTGGTGACATGACAAGGGGCGCGGTTTGAGGTGGGTCAGGGATATCGCGTTGGGGCGTGTTGTAAGCATATGGGTGTGGAGGGGGTGTCGCGTTCTGAGGGCTGGACAATTGACCAAATGGGTCGGCCGCTGGCGTGTAGTTGTAGTACGAATGGTAAGTATCACCCTCATGTGAGGCGTGACTGGACTGATGTTTGTCGGAGGAGACGCTGTAGATTGAAGGGGGACCGGAGGCGGGCCTGGGAAGTTCGGTCGCGAAAGCCCGGCTGTATTTCGCGTTCGCCAGAGGACTAGGCGCGGGCGGGCTAGTCGGCAGCGCGACCTTGGCAGGTGAGAGTGGAAGCTTCTTGCTCGCATGGCCAAAGGTGAAGATGCTTGCCAGGCTGGAACGCTTCGGGGGCGGGGTCTCCCGGGAGAATCGAGAGGGCGGGGCCGGCGATTCTCCTACACCACCGGCGGCATCCAAGTTGATGTATGACGGGACCGGGGGACGGGGGACATTTGCGTGATGGGATGCCTTGCGCAACACACTGACACTAGTGCGGTGGGGGTCGACTGTGCCCGACGAAATGGTGCGGCCAGAGACTCCGGAGTGTGTCCTGGCGCGGGGGCGGCCCTTGCGCTCCTCGTCCTCCTCGCGCCAGGGGTACTGGGAGTCGTCGGGGGGCACATAACGCTGGTGCAGCTCCTGTATCATGTTGTTGCCGTCCTCGTCGTACAACGGGTCACCCCAGCTGTCGCGGCTGCGCTCCTGCCGCCTGCGCGGGGGTTCCTCATACGGCCCCGTGTATGGAATGTAGTCGTCGTCTGCGGCCGCCCGCTTGGAGAAGTCACGGGCGCGGGGGGACGGGGATTGGGCGGCCTTTCCGATGAGAGAAAGGCGGGAGAACGGGCTGGACGAGGTCTGCGTCCGGGTGGACATGATGGGATGGGGCTACGGGCAACCCAGGCCCCAGGTACACTCAGGAGGCGGTGTGTGCCGTGACGGGTGGTAGGAGACGGGGAACAACAGAGGTTTGGCCAGAAAAACCGCCAGAATGTGGGTGTCGTTGGCCCAACCGACCCTGGCTGTCCAGAAGAAGGATGAACTTGAGAAGATGGTACGCGAGAAGTATATGGGCTGAAATGATGGCGTAAATTGAGCAGACTGCACGACGCGGAGAAAGACGAGGTAAACTGACGGGCTGTGGGGGAGGAAATACAGCGGCCCTACTCGTAGGAGGGCGCTGGCCCGTGGAAGATGGAGAGAAAGAGTCCCTCGCTTGACTGATCGTCAAATTTCCCATCAAGTCCACCGTGACGCGACTCAACGCCACTTTTCAACACCACCCGGCGGCTCCATGCAGATCCGATATGGTTCTCGCTCACATGGTTGGCGTCGAAGAGAACCTCAAGAACCTCGCAATACGCGTACCCTAACCCTGATCTGAGGGATGAACCTCTTGGGAACCTCGCTGAATACGGCGGTGAAATAATTGAATGCAGCCTACGGTTATTGAAAGGACCCGGACTGGCTCTAATAGATCTAATAGTTGGAGTAGTGTAGCAGAAATAGTCTGTACTTGATACTCCAGTCATTCGGCCGACCACGGATCAGGTCCAACTCAATCGGACCCGCAAAGGGAAGCCAAGCGGTTTTTTTCTCTCTCGCTATCTCTCGACTTATTGTTGTTGTTGTTGTCTAAGAATGGAGGGGGTAGAGCAGATGTTGGAGCGACTTCCGAATCGTGGTCGCCGCACTGTTGAAAATATCCGTTATGATTCGCGCTGTAGGACAACAAGCGCAAATAAAGACGGAAACGATGGGGCGACAAATTGTTGATTGCTCTGAGCACTCACTTGTTTTCCTCCACAATCTCCTTGCTCTCACTCAATCATGCGTGAAGTCATCTCCGTTCACGTTGGCCAGGCCGGTGTCCAGATCGGTAACGCCTGCTGTGAGTCTTCCCTCCACCATCGCGTCGACTCACGCGCTGACCCACCAAAGGGGAGCTCTATACCCTCGAGCACGGGCTGAGCGTATGTCCTTTTCCTCTCACCGACATTGTCCTCTCACCAACCGTGTTTTTCCCCAGCCTGATGGCCGCATCATGGAAGGATCGCCTTCCTCGTCCGATAGCGGCTTTTCGACCTTCTTCTCTGAGACTGGCTCAGGGAAGCATGTCCCCCGCTCTCTGTACGTCGACCTCGAGCCCGGTGTCATCGACGACGTCAAAACCGGTCCCTACCGGTCGCTGTTTCACCCGGAGACCATGATCACTGGCAAGGAGGACGCTGCCAACAACTGTTCGTGAACTGTCTTTTTTTTTCGCGTCGGTGGCTCTAAAACCACACTTTAGACGCCCGTGGCCACTACACCGTCGGCAAGGAGCTCATTGACCCCGTCATGGACAAGATTCGCCGTCTTGCCGACAACTGCTCGGGTCTCCAGGGCTTCTTTGTCTTCCATTCGTTCGGTGGAGGAACCGGCTCCGGGTTCGGCGCTCTCCTCCTCGAGAGGCTCTCCACGGACTACGGCAAAAAGTCCAAGCTCGAGTTCTGTGTGTACCCCGCTCCCCAGCTGTCGAGCTCGGTTGTCGAGCCCTACAACTCCGTTCTCACGACCCACACGACCCTCGAACACTCTGACTGCTCGTTCATGGTTCGTTACATCTTCATATCGTCGTATACGTGCTTACATGTTTGCTTCGCAGGTTGACAACGAGGCGATCTACGACATCTGCAAAAAGAACCTCGGCGTCGTTTCGCCCAGCTTCTCCAACCTGAACCGACTGATCGCCCAAGTCGTGTCCTCGATCACCGCGTCCCTCCGTTTCGATGGGTCTTTGAACGTCGATCTCAACGAGTTCCAGACTAACCTTGTACCGTCAGTGGCTTTTGATGCCCTTTGCTGACAAATATTGATGCCCTGCACAAAGGTTCCCCCGTATTCACTTCCCTCTCGCCACATATGCGCCCCTCCTGTCCGCTGAGAAGGCCAACCACGAGCAAAACTCCGTGGCCGAGATGACCTTCGCTTGCTTCGAGCACGGCAACCAGATGGTATTATCTACTTGTTTTCTTTTCATAACACATACTCACAATCTGGCAGGTAAAATGTGACCCCAAGGAGGGCAAATACAGTACGTGCATTCGCTCTCCGATATGGTCGAGGCCTCACCGCGTCTCTAGTGGCCTGCTGCCTGCTGTACCGTGGCGACGTTGTTCCCAAGGACACCCAGGCCGCCGTCGCCAGCATCAAGACGAAGCGCACAATTCAATTCGTCGACTGGTGCCCGACCGGTTTCAAGGTTTGTTTATCGTCCTTCTGCCCACACTCAATGCTGACGCGTGTGTAGATGGGTGTCTGCAACGAGCCGGCGGCTTGCGTGCCCGGTGGTGACCTTGCCAAGACTACCCGCAGTCTTTGCATGCTTGCCAAGTAAGTTCTCTTCCCTTCTGGGATAGTCGCATACTAATGTCTCGCTCAGCACCACTGCCATCTCCGCTGCCTGGGGCCGTCTCGGTACGTTGAACTGTATACGTCAGAGAAAATTTGATGTTTAACGCGTTTTGTAGACTACAAGTTCGATCTCATGTACTCGAAGCGTGCCTTTGTCCACTGGTACGTCGGTGAGGGTATGGAGGAGGTACGCTGCATTCTTTTTCGCCACCTATTTCATGCCTAACTTTTCGCCACAGGGTGAGTTCTCCGAGGCTCGCGAGGATCTCGCCGCTCTCGAGAAGGACTACGAGGAGGTCGGCACCGACAGCGCTGACGCTGAGGAGGAGGGCGAGTATTAGAAATGCGGAGTTGTGGATGTGACTTCCGTTGTCCTTCACGGACTAGCCAAAATACCCCCATTTTCTTCCCTCATCGGTCTTGCTCATCCTTAACGTACCCTCCTTTGTTCACTCTTTTTGCTCATGCCGCAGTAACGCTTTCTTCTTTAACGGTTCTTATAATAAAAAATTTTACCGCGGCGACGTGGTTAGAATTCTATATCTATGAATTGATAAGGAGCGTTGGAGAGGTTCTAGATGTATTCTAATTAGTCTTGGTGTACGGTGATATCCACCCCGTTCTCGGTGCGTTTCATGGTGATGCTAGGGACTAATTAGCACGGGTAAGCCACGAGTAAATCCATGCTTTACTTACCTGGCCATGTCCTTGACAAGAAAATCCGGTTTCACGGCCTCCAATTGTTCCCGGCTGTGCGATGTCAGGAAACCAATGGTCTTGCATCCGGCGGCCTGGCCGCTCCGGATTCCTGCAGGGGCGTCCTCGAAAACCACGCCTGTCCCAGGGCAATCAATTAGATTGCTACCGGAAACGAGCGGCGTGTACGCACAGTTTTCGGGTTTCACGCCGCACAGTTTGGCGCCGAGGAGGTAAGGGTCAGGGCTGTGGGGGTGAACTGTTGAAGAAGGGAGTAGGGAATAAAATGTACCTTGGTTTACCCTTGGTGACGTCCTCCGCTACGACCAGGACGTCGGGCTTGGGCACGCCGGCGAGGCCGAGTGCGGTAGTCGCGTAAAAGCGCGTGGCGGAGGTGCAAATCGCCCACAAGGGGTTGGGAAGCTTCCGTCTCGACTCGAGCTGCGAGGATGATCACTGTAAGATCGGGGCTCATCGCAGCAGGGGGGAAATATGCCTCATCCATGGCGGCCTTGACGCCCGGGAGGAGGACGATGCCCGCGCCTCCGTTCTCGGTGGAAGACGTGACGATCGCCTTCTCGAAGCGCTCGGCCTCTCTCTAGACGCGAGGGAAATTGTTTAGCGCTGGATCTGCCAACGGGCACGGGTCGCCGCTGACCTCGAGTTCATCGGGATCGGTGATGCCGCAGTGGATTCGCAGGTTCTCTACCGTGCGTACACCGTGGGCCGCTGGTCCGCCAGCGTGAGCGATGGTCGGAGATGCATAATTCATCGGAGATTTGAGACTTACAGCTCAAAATTTCGGTGACATCGATGTTCGGATAGGACTTCTTGAAGACGGCCCATGCACCCACGACGCCGGCTGTAGAGTCTACGAGCGTGCCGTCCATGTCGTACAAGCTGGGGAAAGGGACAATGAATGAATAACGAGAGTAATGAGGGAGAGCAGTGGGGGCCAAGAGTCAAGACCAGCTATCGAACTTCGTCGGCGAGCAAATAGACGGATAACTTACACCGCGTCGACATGGAAAGTGACCGGAGGCATCGCGAGCTGCTAACCGAGATTGTTGTGGGGAGAGTCAAGAAACGTTGGTGCCCATGTCGGTCGAAAAGCCCGAATACCGTGACCCCCTATGCGGGTTATTGACGGAGCTATTTGGTGCCGCCAAATCGTGACAGTTCCGAATCGGGCAATAGCAACAGCACTCATTATGCCGCCCCGGAGACGCGCACAATTCACGCAGGAAAGCATAGACCAGCAGCTCCAGCAGATCCACCTACTCGACCCGTCCTCCTCCTCTGAGAATCTTGAGCAGCTAGGCCCCATTATCAAGCAAATACATGCCAACCGGCAACAGGAAGCCTTTCTGCGCACTGTACAAGGACTAATAGAATCCAAGGATGCCGACATCGAGAAGATTTGTGGCGACAATTACCAGGACTTTATCTCGTCTGTCTCCACCCTGTTCACAGTCAAGTCCTACACGGACAAGATGAAAGAGAACATTTCGTCACTGGACGCAAGTGTTGCGCAGCTAGGTCGCGGGTTGGTCGAGAAGAAGCGTGGTCTTCTCCAGTCCAAGAAGACTGCCGCCAACCTCGATGAAGCGATCGACACTCTCCAGGCGTGTCTCCGTGTTCTCGACGTTGTCAATCGCGTCGGCGAAATGGTGCGAGAGGGGAAATACTGGAGCGCACTGAGGGTCGGTCGCATTTCTTTGCGGCACGTTCAATAAATTGTTTATATGTTTTATACAGTCCCTTGAGGATATTCAGAGCATGCCAACCAGTTCACTGTCGCAAACACCGTTCTTCCAGTATCTGTTGTCCTCATTGCCTTCGTTACGCGGGCAAATCAAGGATGCGGTCACGGCTTCGATGAAGCAGTGGCTCCTCGAAATAAGAAACGTTAGTGCCGATGTGGGCGGACTCGCTCTGGAAGCAATGGAGACGCGCACCCGGCGGTGGAGAGCGAGACGGGAGAAAGACCCGTTATTACGCATGAGCCGGGTTGGAAGCGCCGTAGAGATGGTCACATATGAGAAGACCGAATGTGAGATGCATCGTTCCCCAACTTTTTCTTTGCACCTTGCTCAACTTCTGCTTTAGTCGACGTTCTGGACAACGACCGAATACATGTCGACTTCAAGCCATTATTCGAATGCATCCATATATACACAACCCTCGACTCCCTCGATGAGCTGCAAAGATCGTACCAAGCCGACCGCAAAGTATGCGCGCCTTTCTTTCTAAATCTCCGACTCATAACGTCGTGCAGGCACAATCAGACCTGATCCTACCGACCCCGCTCCCCCTCTCCTCCCTTCCATCTCTAACACAAGAAATCTCGGGCTTTTTTATAGTGGAAACCCGCGTTCTTGAAACTACTGGAAATTTCCGCTCAGAACAAGACGTAGAGGAGCTCTGGGATGCGCTCGTCATCCGCCTAACGTCCGCTATCGAGGGTGCCCTCCGGACTGAGACGGATCCCGATTCATTTTTATCGGTAAAGGAGTGCTTGATTGGCTTCATAATGACGCTCGAGGTGTGCTAGCAAACCGGCGATGACCCCGCATAGCACTGAAAGCTTCTACTTAGTCTTCAAGCTATTCGACCCTTCCACTCCATTCATTCATCATCGTGCTATTTGAGAAATACGCCCGCCTCTTGGAGACACAGTTCAATCGACGGTTTGATGATGTGAGTAATCAATGCTCACAGGCCGAGCAGCTCGAATAATGTGCTTGCTAGATCGTACAGCAGGACGACCACCTTCCAATGGAAATAGAGACAGAAAATCAAGCCACCACGGTGCTGGACGTGGTCTGGATCAGCGAGGAAGAGAAGCAGGCTATCCAGCAGTACGTAGCTGGTACCCTGTGACTCTTCGTCTCCTCACGGGTTCATTTCCAGAAACCCATTCCCGTACACCCTTCCCTGGTCACAGACTTTTTATCTATGCTGCCAAGACGTCCGTTTTTTTTCTTTTTTCAGCAATGTGCCCACTGACTCACGAGCGCAGATTCGAGCATTCATACAAAAGTTCTATGCGTTCGTGGAGGGCGTATCGCAACATCACCGCAACATCGACGAACTGCTGAACAAGGTGATATTGATCCTCTACGATTAACTTGGAACTCATTTTCGCGCGATTTATAGTCCCTGGATGACCTCCTCCAGAATCATATCAGCGAGACAATCGGCAAGCGGTTGGCCGGGACATCCACATTATCGCAAATTGCACAGATCGTTACCAACCTAGAGCACTTCCAAGTTGCCTGCGTCGAGCTGCAACGCTCTCTGAACAATCTCCGGTACGTATAATGTCTTATGCCTAAAATGGCGCGCTTACCCTATGCGCAGCTCGTCGCAACGAGGAGGTTCAATAACGCTCAAAGCGTCTGTGTCCTTTGAGAACACGCTCTCGCGGGCGCTGGCGCGCATCACGGGCCTGATCACCTCCAAGCTCGACGACTTCTTCGGGCTCTCGGAGTACGACTGGACGCCACAGGGCCGCGAGGACGCGCCGAGCATGTACCTTTACGAGCTCGTCAACTGGCTGACGACCGTCGTCGACTCGCTCGTGATCAAAGAGGCGTACAAAGACGAGGCGTACAAGGGTGCACTAGCGTATATCGCCGAGTGCCTGATGGTGTGTGCATTCGCCGGCCGTTCGCAGCGCTACCGCTGACAGCAGAGCAGGACTTTCTGACTGGACGGAACATTCCCATGATGAACGAGAACGCCATCTCGAACATCCTCATCGATGTCGACTTTTTGGAGGAAGAGCTCCGCCGAATAGGAAGGGGTCATTTGTCTACTGTGTTCGTTGAGTTGCGAACGGTGAATCGGTATTCTTCGCGCTGCTGGCAATTCGCTAACGGGCATGCGACCAGACGACTTCGATAGCCCTCAACAACAGTGTCCAAGAGTATCTTGTTCCAGCGATGCGCCAGACATCTTACGCGGCTGTCAAGCAGAAGCGACTACAGGCTCTGCTCGACAAGCTCGCCAAGTTCGGGGCATCACAAAGAGACTCCGCTGCACGGGAACTCGGAGACAGGAGACGAAAGGAAGCGGACGCTGTGGGCAGGCTCTTCCCTGGCGAAGGACGTTGATCAAAGCATATTATTAATCCGATAATTGCTTCAGTTGTCTAGGTCAACGAGCATTTTATATGACCGTGAGGTCAGTTTTATACATAGAAAGAAAAAAGAAAGACCATGATAAGAGCAAAGGGCTCGGGTAGTATCGAGAAGGTGAACAGGGCAGAGGAAAGTAGCGAAACTAAATGTGGTGGGTGCGTTTATCGTGAGGATCATGACACGGTGTAACAAACGCGATAAAGTATTCGAAAGGCCATTATACCCGACGTTTGATATTGGCGCTCAACCACTCTAGTCCCTCGTAAAGACCGTCACCGGAAGTCGCACAAGCCGCCTTGGGGAGGGCGTAGAATTAGCACCGGCGCTTAGACAGGTTACCGAGCGCTTACCTGAATGTACCAGGTTCGCTGCCTGAGGCCGTGGAGGCCGAGCTTGTCGGTGATTTCGGCAGCGTTCATCGCATTCGGCAAGTCCTGCTTGTTCGCGAAAACGAGAAGGAGGGCATCGCGGAGTTCGTCCTCGTTAAGCATCCGCTGCAGCTCCTCCCGGGCCTCAGACACACGTTCCCGATCGTTGGAATCGACGACGAAGATGATGCCCTGCGTGTTCTGGAAATCTGCGCCGGGGAATGAGCGACACGCAAAGGGGGACTGAAACGGACACACAATGCCTCCACAGAGGGCGAATCTTGTCCTGGCCACCGACATCCCACACGGTGAACGAAATGTTCTTGTACTCGACAGTCTCGACGTTGAATCCTGTTTAATGGTCAGCACGGGCCGGCAGGCGACGTGGACACGTACCAATCGTTGGAATGGTCGTAACGATCTCTCCGAGCTTCAGCTTGTAGAGGATGGTCGTCTTACCAGCGGCATCGAGACCGACCTTATCGAAGGGAGGATCGCATCGGGTACAACGCATGAGGCGGGAAATCATACCATAAGAATTCCTGTTTAGCGCTACGTCAGAACAGATTGTGGGATCGGGCGAGGGTACGCACGCATTTCCTTTTTTCCGAAGAGGCCCGAGAGCAGACGAGAAACGGAGAGACCCATGATGGAAGAGCGAGTTGAAGAAAGATGTGGAAGGACGGAGACCAAGATGGCTGTGAGCGTTGTGACTTAGTGTGATGTGGTGTAACACCGATGGCTAAAGTTCTGGCCAGACTTCTCCTTTATATCCCGCCCTTATATTCGGAGAAGCCCCAGAGGACACGTAGGGTGCTCCTCTATAACGTGGTTGCTGCGGGCGGTCCAAATCCACACTTGTCATTATCTTGCAACATGACTCGGCGGTGCCGTTGATCTCGTGCTTCATAATCCCGCCACGGATCGCCACGACATGGATACGCGGAGGGAGCGAATTCCTGGAGAAGGAGGACTGTGAACCACTGGATATGATTAAGTGACTATCAATGCCGAAAATTAACTCGATTCACGGTCTAGTCGCAAAATGGTTTGCAAGCACTGGCAAATAATTAATGATTCCTCTATGGAACAACAAGATACGTGTAGTAGAATACAAGGAATGTAAGCAAGATGTTAAGATAAAAGTACAACAAGAGTCAAGGAAGTATGCTTGTTTATTTATCGTAGCCCCGCTGCTCTAAGCTGGCGGTCGAGCTTGTATCTCCAGCTCTGGTAGATGCCGTTCGCCGGTGAAGGCGCGTACTGGCACAGCTCAAATAAGACGAGCTGCTCCTGAAATCCAGCGTTGGGCCAGATTTGGTCGCGCGCTAAGTTTACCTTAGTCAGAGGCAGAGAAGGGTCGCGCGAAAAGAAACTTGCCTCGTCTGATTGTTTCCAGAGCCTTGGTCGCACTAAGGCGATGGGACCACATAACTTGGGAAAAGGTTAGGCTCAGAGGTCGGTGCAAGGCAAGAACTACTCACGATACGCAGCGACGACTGCCGCACTGCGGGAGAGCCCCTGTTGTGATGGATTAATAATCAAGGTGCGGTGTGTTGGCAGAAAAGACGACGCGCCTGAACGTCGTGGACCAAGATGGCACCTCCGGACCGAATTGCATGGTCAATAAATTGGCACGCCGACGGCAAGTGTATCAAGAGATCAGCGTAGTCCACATCTTCAATGGGAATCCGCATATGTTGTATTCCAGACTGCGGCAACTCTGCCGGAATGGGGTCGGTACACACAGACAACACATGGGTGATGCGTCGCTCTGCGCGTGATGGATCAGCAACAAAGAACGGAGCGCTAATCAGAAACCAACCTGTCAAGGATCGGGTTGAACGGGCAGCAATAAGGCTAGAGATCGGAAGACATAAGACCGGGCATCACCAAGCCGAAAAAGGTTACTCACTTGCCCAAGTAGAGCTTGTTTTCGATGATCGCGTCTACGTTTTTCCAGACCATCTTGACCTTTTCTTGCGTCGGGAGGATTGCGGAATTCTGAGTAGAACTCTTGCACAGGCCCATCCTCTTTGTATGGTTCTTTTTTAGGGCGGGAGACAGACGCGACCGTCGTTTGGTCGGTCGAGTGAGCTGCCGAATGCAGCCATACTGCAGAGAGAACGAAACGGAGGAGCTATGGCAGTGTCAGGTCCAAGGCGAACTTCATGGCCGTCGTTTGATGCGATGCCACACGTGGAGTAGAGGCAAGAAAGAACAAGGGATGGGCAAATTCCCTTTCAGGCAACCAGCGGGGATGTTGAACGGAATCGAGTTTCTTGCTATGGCTGTGTCCGTGGCGGATCATTCGCGTACGTAAAATCGCGCGGGAGCGTTCCTGATGTCCCTGGGTCCAAATGTTTTACGGAGACTATGCATGGACAATCAGGGACAAGCCGATGGCTCTGTGCGTAAGGATCTGCACGCCGATCCCGCCGCAGAGAAAACAACATTGAGGGTTGACGTCGAAAAAGATTGCCTTGCCAAAGGGAGGTACGGCTACCTCTGGTGCCGGGCCGGAGGGCGATGTTTGCAACGCAGAATGAACCGTGTCAAGGAGTTTGGCTAGTTTGGCTAGAGACTAGAGTCATCGACAGTCAGATTCTGGCTCTGGAAGTTTTTAAACACCGTTCGGCTTCACCGCATCTCGGCGCGAGGTTGTGAGAGGTTAAATTACCAAGTAGATCCTACGCTACGGCTGTATATTTCGTTGACAGGAAGCAGCCAGTGAATATCTTGAGCTCCAGTGGCGGAAGGGATTAGATAATGAGGCGGGCGGCAAGCGCGAATCGAGAACAAGGGCAAGGACAGCAAAGTCCTGGCAGAACGGAGGATGTGGGGCGCCGTGAGCACAACGTGAGCGCCTACACAACTTGTGAAACGTTTGACGGTGAAAGCAAACACGAACAAAGTGACCGTAACTGACCGCATCGAGGCATCTGCGTGGATCCTTTCATTTTCTGTCTCCAGCACCATTTTCGTGCGGTTTCCTACAACAGTTTCGTCTCTCCGCAGAACACTCCTTTATTCCTCTTCTGTTTCCTTCCGTCATCTATGAAAATAGAGTGGGCTTCTCATGTACGGATTGGTTTCCGTTGCATCGAGTATTTTCCTACCTGATCGCGATTCAGTTTCGGAGCGATGGGTCCAGGCGCAAGCCGCCGCCCTCCGTTATGCATGGCTGGCTGGCCAAGATGAGAGGTACCTTGCTCGGCAATGAGGAGCTGCGAACCAAGGTGCGCTAGCATTAGTCCAAGCGCCTGCCGTGTGGAGACCTCATGTACGTCCAGGGTATGCAGGAAATGCGGGCCGCTCGACATTACAACAAGTCAAAGCCGACGCAGCCCAAGCGCAAGTCCGTTGACCGTCGAGACACTGGTTCCTCTGCTCTGTTTGGCTCACTGCAGCCGAAACCACGCCCTGTCGGCCGCGGCACACAGTACCGACAAACTAGCTCGCATCGTGTTGTTGGCCAGCTTCCTCCTCGCAAGTCGTCGTACCACTCGACTTCGCGACCTTCTGCGTCTCGACAAGGGTCTGGATCCCGACAAGCAAAGTCCCCCACACCGCGGCGAAGATACTCCGGTCGCTGAGCATATACACGCGCTCTCGCTGTTTCTCTCTTTCTTTCTGGGTGTATTGGTTGGATTGTATCTAGTAGACGATTTTTGTATGAACTATTGTGAACTATTGTTTTGTCGACGTTCCCTACTGTAATGACGTCATTGTGGGTCCCTGTTTCTTAATTCTTGCTTGAGTTTTCCAGTCAAAGCTTCAGCAGAGACTACGAGACTAGCGCCAAGGCAGGGAGTTAGTGCATCGTCATGCCAAACATGAGAACTCGTAGTCTGGCGGTTACCGAATCCACCCACCGAGTTTCCATCTCAACCTGTCTACATAGTGATGTCCTTTTAAATAAGTACAGAGTATCATGCCCAAGTCGCCAACGCGTTTGTGCAGCGCAGGCGCTCGCCAAACCTCAATGCCCCCGCCCAAATCTCTTCTTCTCCTCAATTCCTTGTCTCTGGGCGTGGCGATAGTCACCCTTCTCGTCTCGTTGCTGGACCTCGGCATCCTTTCTGCAAGTAAATTTCTAAATTCCTTCTCCTTCAATGACTCCGCATCCTTTTAGCTCTGGATGAACCCCACAATCTCGCTTTTCACGATCGCCTACCACTCTACCGTGCTCCTGCTGGCCCGCGACGACTCCTCCGCGATGTACTCTGTCCCCGCTGTGGCGCTTGCATACCTGCTCTCGCTCGCCTGGCTCGGGGCCTTCTCCGTGATGGTCATAATCGCGTACGGCAACCACCAGAGCGGGGAAATCAATGTGTTCGGCTTCAATATCCAATTCCCCACCTCAACGCGAGAAACGCAGCAAGCTGCAATTTATCCTGACGCCGACAGAGTTTTCTCTGCTCGGTGATCTTGCTATAAGGAGCACAGTCCAGCGGCGCCGAGATCCCTGCCTCTGTTCGTGCGAGATGTGACTGGGTGCATGCACAGGAATTTCATGACGTAGCAGTCCGCGATTATGTATCCTTCGGCTCTAATTTTGAGATGACGAATTCGTGGCTGTAAATGTCCAAAGGTTACCGGTACGGGAACGTACCATCCGAATAGCGCCCAATTAAATCCGAAAGGCAGTCGGGTTTAATTTATTCCCTGTATTCAAGTGGCGACTATGATTCTATGAAAGAGTTTGCTGTGCCCCTATAGAGCTCTTTTTCTTCTTCCGTTTCCGCCGTTTCTTTTTCGGACTTGCCGACGTATCGGGCGCTGCTTCCTCGCCCGAATCGTCGTCTGTGAGCGGTCCGTTCAAATTGAGAATCGGGCCTTTAAGCACAGGCTTCTGCAACCGACGGGTAGGCGATGTCGGAGAAATAGGTGTGCTGATAAGTGATATGTCTATCACTTCGGTCGCTGGAGAGAAGATATAAATCCATTGAAGGCGGCAAAACAATCGACGAACCTTCATTGATCTTGGGGGTTGATGGAGGGACAGACGAGACAGCAATACTGCTGGTCGCAGTTTCGGAAGAGACCTTACTCGGCCCGGGCAAGGATTCAGCGTCTGCAGCGAGCGGGGGGTGATCCCTGTTTTTGTGCTTTTTCTTTTTGGCCTTTTTGGATGGAGAGGGAGTAGGGGACGGTAATTGAGGTGGCTCCGGGACTTCTTCCCGTCCGCCCTTCTCGGTCGCCTTTCCCTTTCCAAGAGATTCTGGTTCAGGTGAAGGAGAGGTCACTGGAGGCGCAGAGAACCCGTTTACTTGCTTCTTTTTCTTTTTACCATGAACCTCAAACGGATCTATCCTGGCCTTTTTCTTGATGGATACCCCCCTGGCCTCCTGTTCATTATCTGAGAGCTGCTTCGCGCCCTCATCGTCGTCGTCGCCTCGCGTGCGCTTATTTCCTTTGCCAGAGAGACGTGACTTGAGCCGTTCTGTTTCCCGAGAGGAGCTGGCCGCCTCCGGAATGGGGGCGCCGACACCGAGTCTAAAGATGTGAGCCTTGGAGCGGATGCCGAATCTGTTGAAGGGCGTACCTGGGGGGCCGGCGCATGTATTCTTTGAGCTCGGCCTCGAAGGCGCGGCTCGAATTCTTCGTCGGGCTCCGGGCAGGTTTTACCCATGAGGCCACGAGATTCTGAGCAAAGGACAAGGACAGGTCGATTTGAGCTTGGAGAGTTTCATTGTCGATGTCCTCCTCTGCCATCCCGGGACTACAGCTCAACAGACCACAACATCACGTATCTCTTCCGCAATGCCGCCCAAGCGCAAGAGGGATGACCGTGATGGCAGCGACGACGAGGACATGTCCTTCGGCCGTCAGATACTCCCCGTTCGCCAACCTTCCTGAGGATTTTCAAGGAGACCCGGAAGATGGAATGCAGGTACCTCTTTACCGTTCGGTGAGCGTGATGTCGCATGTCGGCGCATCCTGTTGACATGTAGCAGCCGCGACGCTCGCCATCTCCCTCATGTAACCCGAGTCCCAAATCCGTACGAAATACCCGAGCGGCCTCCTCATCCCCCGAGTGATATTTTGCCTTCAGTTCACCCGGCGCTCCCAACTTCGGAGTGGCGTACGTTATTCGAGATGCGCTGTAGGAACTTCAGAAAAGTACTTTCGACGCTTCTGATGCCCTCAGTTTTCTAATGTGTCCTTTGACAGAACCTCGTACAACCGACTATCCACGTCCACCAGTCAGCTCGCGGAGACAACCGCAAAGTCATTCCTGATCTGAAGGAGCGGGATTTGTGGTGGGCGTTTCTGTCCGGAAGACCTGCGGCGGAATGGGATATCCCCAAGAAACCCAAGCAGAGCCAGAACGCGCGCAAACTCCAGCGGGGAATGCGGGCGTTTCCAGATAATGATGACTCGACAATGGAGGCTCCGTCCGTTGGATCCTCCCGTGACGACGCTCTGGAAACTCGTCCTATGAATGGCGACATGGAAGCTCGTCCCCAGCTGCCAACGCCATCCGGTACCCCTGCCCCGACGGATCTCCTTCTGAACATGTTCCGGACCACACCGTTGAAGGAGGAACGCCGATCTACACACCGCGAGAGCCGACACCGTCGCTGCTGAGACTCATAGATCAGGTATGCTTTACAATGTCACCTCCCCTATCTACTGCTAATTTTCTCGTGTAAAGCGGATGGCCTTGCACTCTCTAATGTATTTTACGCATTGGACAAACCTCCACCTCCAACCGGAGAAGCTCTGCCGTGTAACCCAAACACACGCGCGCTGGATCTTTGTCCTGCTGTCGCGCGTCGATGACTATATTTCCGCTGATGATATGCATCTCCTGCGTAACCTGGCGCGCGCATATCTCGCCTTGTTAGGTGATTTGACGCGTACAAAAACCCGACCCGTTCAAGTTTCGACAGATGACATAAATCCGGCGAGCTGCTGGTTGATCATCTCCACTGTTGTTGGAATTTGGGGACAGCGCGACCTGTGGATTGACGCTGAAGACATGATCAGACGTCCAAAAGGAGATCAGCCAAGAGATCAGCCGTCCGAAATAGCGCTTTGACCGACAGAAAATAGTCAGGTGTCAAATGGGCGCTCGCGCGACTCAGCCTCATCTTGTACCTTCCCTAATATAAAGATGTGTCCGCAGCCTGAGGAAGATTTTTGCAACGCGGCGTATTTACGCCTTTGAAGTTTGACGTGTGACTGGCCGATCAAATTCAAACTTGCCGTACTACAAATTCTCTCTTCCTCCTCTTACTTTCTCCCTTCCGTATTCCCTTCCTCGACAGCTCTTTCAGCCCCCTCTCATAATGTTTTCTTCCCTCGTCACCGTCGCCGCCTTTGTGGCCTCTGTCTCCGCCATCGCGGTTACTTCTCCTGGCACGACCAGCAACTGGACCAACGACGGTTCCCAGAGTATCACTTGGACAAGCGTCTCGACGGACCCCGCGAACTTCACCATTGTGCTTACCAACGTGAGCATGCTCTCGTCTTCATTGCGCTGCTCATGTCTTAATCATGCCATGTGTTACAGATCGTCAGTAAAACCTTGGTTTAGGCGAATGTAGTCGCTGAACTGTCATTTAGAACCGTTCCTTGATGCCCACCAACAACCAAATCTTGAAGGCCCTGGTGCTACGAGCGCGCATTCGGTAAAGTTTTAACATGCATGGGAGGGCGTAAGCTGGACTCACAACGCCAAAGACCACCGTCGACCCGCCCTCGGAAGGTAGGCTCTCTCAGACTTCCTTGCTCATTCCTCGTTCTGACTCGGAACGAAGGGTGGCCAGCTGTTGGAGGCACAGTGAGTTTTGGACTCTTCCGTTTTAAAACTCCAAGTCCAAGTGCATATTGACAACTTTGTGCTCAGTACCGTGTCAACTTTTGCAAGGACTCAGAGGATCTCAACACCATTCTCGCTCAATCCGACGAGTTCAACATCACCGCCGCTCCTGTTCAATCTAGCGCCTCCACTACCAGCTTCCACACGTAAAGGCTTTCAATTTCGCATCCATCTGCTCATATGCTAATGCACCAACCTGTTCACAGTGCAGCTACCACCGCGACGACGGCTACCACTGGGGTCGCGTCCGTCACCGATGGCTCAGGAGCTTCTGACTCGGCAACCGAGAGTGCTCCCGCCGCTACCGGCACTGGCGCTGCTGCTCCCTCCATCAGCGTACACACCGGTTTCATCGGCGCTCTTGTGCTTCTAGGGGCAATGCTCGCTTAAAATTCTGACGCCATCCCCTGCTGCCCGGCTCGTTAATGACTTTCTCTTGGACACACTGCCTATAGATTACATTCGTCTTTCCGCATTTATGGATTACTATAAGTACATTGTAGATGCGCACGACCTACTTAGAATTGTTGCACGGTGTACACATCATCGACACTGTTTCACATGCGCGAATTCTGGTTGTAATCAACCCACATCGATCATGCCCAATTCATACGCGCATCTGTTACCTCCCAGCTGGAAACCTCAGGTTACTGCATGGTTGGCCGAAGACACGCCCTCGTTCGACTACGGCGGATACGTGGTCGGTGAAGCCGTCCGGGAAGCCTATCTGTTCGGCAAAGGAAAGGTTCCCGCCGTCTTAGCTGGATCCCCGTTTTTCTCCGAGGTCTTCGCGCAACTGGGCTGCGAGTACGCGAAATCCCAAGGTGTGCCTCACCAACTGACATTTTTGGCACCAGAGTCGTATGGCATATCGAAGAGGGAGAGTCGTTCGAGCCCGTGAAACATGTCGCGACTGTGACCGGCAAGGCGCGGCACCTGTTGCTCGGTGAGCGCGTCGCTTTGAATATGCTGGCGCGCTGCAGCGGGATTGCTACCAAGTCCGTCTGGATTTCATTCCTGCTGTTCGTTTTCTGAATCTGGTCCAGATCCAAAAGGATCAAAGATCTCGCAAGAGGATACGGGTTCCAGGGCATCGTGGCTGGCACGCGGAAGACGACGCCTGGTATCAACGCCGTTTAATTACGCGTGCAGCGCTAAGGGTCCGCTTAGGCTTCCGCCTGGTCGAGAAGTATGGGATGCTGGTCGGAGGTATCGACCCACACCGGCACGATCTCTCGAGCATGATCATGCTCAAGGACAACCACATCTGGTCCTCCGGTATGATATCGCTTTCACGTCGGTCGTCACCACAAAGTCTTGATTAATGTCAGGTTCCATTACTGCTGCCATTCAGCAAGCACGCTCAGTAGGAGGATTTAGTCTTCTTCTCGACGTTGAGGTTGGATCCGAGGCAGAGGCGGATGAGGCGATCGATGCTGGCGCAGACGTCATTATGCTTGACAATATCGAAGGTGATGAGCTTGTGAGCGTGGCACAGAGCTTGCGGAAGAAATGGCAGGGTAAGAGGAAGTTCCTTCTCGAAACCAGCGGAAACATCACCGAGGCCAACCTCCGTGAGCGCGCGACAAACGGTAATGCACCGCACTTCGTAATGCTCTACCTACTCTGACACGATTCACCGCTTAGATGTGGACATTCTAAGCACTAGTACAGTGCACCAGTCCGTTCAGCACATCGATTTCAGTCTCAAGATCCAGATGCCCAAAGCGGCGTAGCCGGCTGATACGTAGGAGAGAAAATAATGTACATTATCCCGCGTTTAGACCAAATCGAATAGAGATAACGCATTACCACCCCGTACGCCTTCCTTTTCTGCCTGGCCCCAACCAGCCACCGCATCGATAGCCTGCAGATTCTCCACGACGCTTTTCCATTTGTCGGAGGATTGAAGTGGAGGGAAGAAGGGGTGGTCAGTCCCGAAGAGCATCCGTCTACTTCCCAATGTTCTGTCGACTGTTATCGGCGCATTAGCGGAAGTTCCGGATTCGAAGCGCTCTGAGCGCGCAATGACGTCGGCAACGAATCCGAGCTCTTCAGGTCCGTACGCGACAGCGTCAACTGGGGAGGTAAAAGTGAATCTCGGTTCACAGAGAACAGCCGTAGACGTACAGTACAACTTTCCCAGGTACCATCGGGCGTCGTGCTTTAGTCTCGAAGCAACGACAGGATCGTGCTCGATACACGATGCCAGGCGCGATGAAAGCTGAGGTAAGGCCCCACCCGAATGCGCAAGCAAAAGTCGGAGTGAAGGGAAGCGGTCAAACACGCCGGCAAGAATAAGACGCGTAGTTGCCTGGATTCCGAATGGATTTGTGAATAGCTAGAAACGAGAATGAACTCACTATTGTCGTTTCGAAGGGGAATCCTAGGGCGAGCGGAAGAACGTGTCCATTGGCCTGGTCTCCCCATTCCTTTTCATTGAGCGAATAGTGCGGGTGAATAAATGCGACGAGCTTGGCTTTTTCAAGCGCAGCCCATACGGGATCAAGAGCCTCATCGTCCAGGCCTTTGCCGATACCTCGAGTCCCCATTATAATTCCTTTCAAATATGAGAGCTTGGATATTTGATCGATCGTTTCCAGGAGGGCAGCGGTCGATATATCTGGTACAAGAGGAAGGAGCCCAAAGCCATAGATACGTTTCAAGGATGGAGATAATTCCGGCGATTCTGAGCAGTAATTCTCCAAGTCCTCGTTTAGCTGCGAGGCTAGAGTTTTCGCCTCGGAGGCGGGAAGGAAATCGAGCCAAGGATTTGCGGAGCTACGAAGAGCCCCAATGTCAGGAAGCTAAAAAGGATATAGCTGGCCCAAAAATGCTGACCTGACCACCGACAGGTCGATCCCATGCCGATCCATGAACTTGATTTTTTCGTCCCGGTCCCAGTACTGGTGGCCAACCGGGCGACCTCCACTCGGCTCATGGTCCAAGATGAGCAGCCTGTCGTCTGGCTTACCATCCCGGGTTGAAGTAAGAATTCGCGGGACGGAAGTTCTCGACCGCAGGAGCGAGCAATACCGAGGAAGATACACGTGGGTGTGGATGTCTACAAGTCTGGAGGCCAGAGCCATATCGTAAAGGTTGAGAAGCAGCCGCAGACTGCAGTGGTCGGATTTGGGTCGGACTGATCTACTGATTTGGAGCAACAAGCCCAAACAACACAACGCTGGCGCACCAAAAAGGAAATACACGTGTGGCCCACTTGGAAATCGATGAATATGACATGCAGAAAAATGGAAAGTACATGAGTTGTGTTCGTTCAATCCCTCAAGAAGTTCAACCAGTTAATATGGGGAATCTCTCCACCCCCTCCCGAAGTGCTAGGTCCACTTGGACCTTCCGGCCCATCATCATCGCCACGGCGGCTCGGACCAGGATGGTGGTGGTGGTGGTGATGATGATGATGAGGGACCCGCCTCGCCTTTCCTTTTCCTTTCACATCCTTCCGACAAACAGGACAAGTGCTGGCCCCTTTGAGCCACTGCTCCAAACATTCTTTGTGCAGCCAGTGACGACAATCTCCTAGCTTCATAACTGGGTCCGAAGATTGGTACTGCAAGTGAACAATGATTAGACAGCTCCTGAAGCAGGAGGGAGAGGACTTACATCGTCCAAGCAAATGGGGCACCTTTGGTCACTCTCTGGGGTTGCCCAGTCTTTGTAAGACGCGGTTTCCAACCCGGAGACAACATCATCGGGGGTCGCCTTGGGTTTCACATCTCCAATGATTCCGCTTAGAGAGATGAGATTTTCGTAGGATCCATCAAAATCCTCATCTCGCTGCGAAAACTAAAGCCTCAAAACTGCGAGAGTAACATTTATATGAAAAACGTACCACATAGTCGCCAAGCGTTCTGCGCCGGAATCGAGCCGAAGCCGGTCCATGGTGTGCGCCAAACGCGGCATTGAAACCCGGGTCACGGAATGCTCGGTGCCGAAACCCGACTGGTTCAGCATCGGGTCGACTCGTCGTTGGACGATGCCTGCGTGCTTCGGCTTCAGCTCGAGTGGTTTCAGACCTCCGAGAAGGGAGACCTGCCCAAGGAGAAGTCGAGGATGAGGGCTCGCGAGCCTCTGCCTCGGCTTGCTCGTGGTATCGAGAAATCAATCGATGCGCGCGGGATGTTGAGTCATGAGTAATATCGACATCCTCAGTCTCGGCGCGGGAGGGACGAGATAGGTCGGTGGCAACTCGTGAACCCTCCAACCGTGCCCGGCGTGCGAGCACATTATGCATATCCGTGGCACTATATCGAAGTCCGCGTAGCTCCGTTAGATTTCGCTCTACATTTGAGGTGGAAGCGGTGGCTGTTGATCTTGAGGAAAAGAAACGGCGTGGATCGCTGTCTGAACTCGGGCCTGGTTGATGCGCCGGACCACGATAGTTAAAGAGGCGTCGTTCTGCATCCGCGAATCGCGAGCTTTGTGGCTCACTACGGGACGAAGGAGCCTGGTAGCTCTGAGGCCGCTGGGAATTCAATTGTGCGAGAAGCCGCTGCTAAACGGGCCGTTAATATAATCAATGGGAGAAACTCGTGACACTTACCCGGGTTCCAGATCCCTCCTCGGACGGTCCCAAGGTGGCAGGGTTTTCAAAATCTCTTCCAAAATACAATGGAGGGATGGAAGGCGGGTCCGGGATCCGTCGTTGATTCCCAGCTGATCTTCGACGAGAGAATTCCTCCCGTCTCTGCATAGTAAGCCGGAAGGGTCCAGTGTAAGGGTTGGCAGATGGAGGAGTGGTGGGCCGGCTGGTGTACGAAGTGGATGGCGAGTCCGAACTTGGCGTGGCCACAGTCGATGATGCACGTGCTCCGTCCGCATTAGACCTTAAAACATCTTCCGCCCTCTCGAAGTTCCGGCCAAGATCAGGCGGGGGTAAAGATGGGACACTCGAATCTTCGCTTGCATCCATCGCGTCATCAGGATACCCACCAGGCATATCCTGGCCCCTCGCATGTCGCGCATGACGATGCGAGAACGGAGTAGTAGGAGATCTCCCAAAAAGAGTAGAGAAAGGCGACTCATTTTCGCCCCACATCGGTGACGAAGGACTCCGACGTGCTTCTTCAGTGTGTGAATTGCTCGTTATAGTATGGGCCAAGTCAGAAATCGACAACGATTGGGAGTCGAAACCGTGAGACAAAGCAGACAGGTACTGGTAAGTGCTGGATACACCGGCGTCTTGGGAAGGGACCTCCCACGATGCATGGCGGCGATCGACAGTTGCACTGGCCGGAGGAGGAGGACTGATTTCTCCACTAATGGGATGCTGTCGTAGGCGCTGGACAGTTCTCCTAGGATGGAGGGATAACGGTCGCCGTGAATTTAGACCGGATGAAGAAGCAATAGGCTGTTCCTCTTCCTCTTCGAAGGTAACTCGTCCAGCTGAAGAACGACTTTGTCTTGGGGGGCTGGAATCGTTCCGTCTGTGTAATCTGAATCCACGAATGGAAGCCGGGGGTTGTCGCGATCCAATCAGCTCAATCGCCTCAGCAACGCGTCGATGAAGAGGAACACCATCATCTTCCGAGTCCATTTCTTCATCAGGTCGAGGCGGGTTTCTTGCCCGCGGCCTCATTCGAGGCTCCCAATCAGACTCCGGATCTGAAAGCGTGTCGATGTCCAAGGCCATTGTACGATTCAAGCGCTCCATCAACTCCGTCCTGGCCTCCCTTCTCCGTATCACAGCAGCATTCTCGGCAACGAGTGAGTTTGTGGAACCGATGCTGGCAGCCCTAGGGGAGCCATACAGTCGACTACGCAAACGGTGGAGCGAAGGCTGCGGTGGGATGGAGCTTAGCGGCGACAAAGATGATGCAGGGATTGACTGTGCGCGAGCATGGGTCGCAGTGCGAGCAGGCAGTGCCGTGGACTGAGGAGAAACAGCTAGCCGTGGTTGCCAAGCCCCAGTGTTGCGAGCCCGCCAGAACTCGCCGGAACCGGGACCTTCGCCTATAAAATTACGTCAGCGAATGTGTGAAATAAATCAGCAGATTTACGAACCGCCCGTCCCCCGCAGGAAGTCTAAGCCCTCACTGCTTGGCCCAGCGGTTCTTGAATTTGCACGAGAAGATGGAGGTTCTGACATACCACGTTAGTTTATGGTCGCTGTGGGAGATAATCACTATTTACCAGAATTGAACCATTCGTCGAAGGTGTCAAAATTGGTGTGGCCCTCATCCGATTGGGTGCGTGAGATCCAATCGATGTTACTCTCTCGGGATTGGCTCCTACTCCGGGATCGGTGAATGGCAGGACGAGAGGCAGGAGCGTCGTCTTCCGTCGTTGGTGTACCTCTCCTTGGACCCCAGGTTACGTTGAATGGGTTAGAAGTATCTAGAGGGGGTCGCAAACGGCGCTCCCCTCCCGGTGCTGAACTCCCATCAGTATAAAGAACAAGAGCCCTAAGAGTCACAAACATACCTGAGGTGCTAGGCACGGGCTGTGAAGCCTCCCGGGGATCGACAAGGCCAGATTCTAGATACCTGGCAGCACGGGACACTGAAGACCCCCACTCATGCGGGTCTTCGCGCTGTGTCTCCCTCTCCGTGTCCATGGTCCGGTGGAGCTGCCTCTGCAACCTCCTCCTCGACAATTCCAGCTCCAATTCTCTCCCATTATCCTCCATGAGTTCTCGTCTGGCTTGCAGCGTCAATGACTCCCACGGCCGCGGACGTGCGCTGCTCGAGGAAGACTCGGCCCTCGCATTCGCTTGCCAGATGCTGTCAAGGCTCCAGGGGTGGTCTACTTTCCCTCTCCGTCTCCTCTTCCTCTCGCTCCCTCTGGCGCTCACGCACACGCTCAGCGCGCGCGCTCACGCTCTGCGACGCGTATCCGCTCCCTCTCCTGCTCCCTCTCCCGTTCCCGCTCTCGGTGCAGGGTCCTAGCGCGATCAAGCGCGCTTTCCCACGCTCTGGTATTGGTGTTGCTCCGACGGAAGTCTAGGTATGCATCAACTAGATCTGCATCCAGCGCCGCAGCTTCACTGGATGTCGTAGCCGGGACACTCAGCGGTGCCGCCAGGGACGCTGGGCGAGGGTAGAGGCGCGTGGGCGGAGGCGGGTGCGGAGGCGGAGAGTAACTGTTCCCGATAACCTCCGGATATCCGCGCCGGTGGTGTCCATTGCTGCAGTGGCATTGGCGGGCCGAACATGCGGTCGCCACGAGGAGAACGTCGGCGAACGTAGAGGCTGCGCTGGTTCGGCCGAGCCACCCGGGAGTCTGGCAGGCGGTCCTAGCGTAATGTCCCAGTCAAGTGCGGGCGGCCATTCGAACTAGTGGAGTCTCGGCTAACGGCCGTGCGCGAACAGCCGTATTCGAAGCCGAGATTCCACTTGAAGTGGATGCCGCCGAATCGCGTGCGGGCTCAAAATAGCGGTCGGCTGTGCGCTCGTCGTCTAGTTCGTTGCGTGGGTGAGATCGGCGCCTCGAAATGCAAATCCCCTCCACCAAGGCCATCAATCGCGGAATCGAGGCGTTCGCGGAATTGCGTTGATGATGATTCATCTCGCGGGACAGTCGGAGAACTCGGTCCAGATGAAAACGAAGTTGTCGGTGGGAGGTTTAGGTCCAGGCGGGGTGGCGTGCTGGTGGTTGTGTTCGTCGCTTGTGTAGAAGGAATGTGGTCTGAATTTCAAAGTGAGATATAATTAAGAGGTAATTAATTACACATACCGTCGTCGTCGTGTCGTCTTCCTCTGCAGCCAGTCCTAAATCAACGAGTGGAAGTGGCGGCAACGTAGGGGGAGACTGAGAGGCCTGCCGGGAGTTGAGAGATGCGGGAAGAGGGATAACAGGGGGAGAAGACGAGCGCAGGACGCTAATATGCCTGTCAAACGCATTGAAGCGATCCACCGAACGTCGTACGTGCTCCGCGTGCGAAGTCCGTTCTTCCTCGTGTTCCTCGGGGTGTGAAAAATCCATGTCAATATCCGGCATGTCAATGTCCTCGCTTTCCAGAAGGGCAGGCGTAGGAATTCTCGGAGGCGGTTCGGGGACGGCTCTGCCACTGCCCAATTGCAACTCTGCCGAGGCCATACTTAGCCCTAACGCGACACTGCTCCCAAGACCCCTGCCCAGGCCGAGATCTAAAAGCAAGTGGCGACGTGCAGCCGCCTGTGAGGAATTTGAGTGTGAAAGACGGGAGTCGGCTGAGCTTGGCTCGGAGTCAAAGGAGCTCAGCGTGGAGGAGGAAGCCTCGCTGGAGCGATCCTCGGGTTCACTGAGACCGCCTGCGCTGCGGGCCCTCTTGCGTCTATTCTCGTCGCCGTCCGGACTCATGCTGCTCGAGGACTCGCCGGAGGCGCTGGTACTCGTGCCATCGATGGCTTCCTGGGAGCGGGGGACGTTGGAAGGAGGGCTCTCGAGGTCGAAGCCAAACTGCTCGAAAGACCGCTTGAAGGAAGTAGTATTAGGGGGGAGAGAAAGGTGAAGCTGGGGAGGACTGGACATAGCGGTAGGGCTTCAAGGGCTGTGACCTGCCACAGTCTGTTATGGGGAGTGACTGCCACTTGTAGTAATCTTATCTTTTATCTCGTTGTTCTGTCTCGTCGTTGAGGGCACATGCCGTTTCGTCTGATCCATCATCCCTTCTCTTCCTACCGCCAATTCCAATGGGTGCCTCCACGTCCCCGGGGCGTATCTCCCTCCTCCTCGCTCTCTTTTGGTCTCTCTTCGTCCTCTCCGCCGTCGCCGTCCCCGACAATCTCCACCGACGTGCGGACTATTTTGCCCGTCAAGGCTCCAATTCTACGAATCCGACGTCGCGATCGGCTTCGACGACAGGTCCAACATCTGCTAGCGTCTCCCGCCCTTCCAGCTCGAGCTTCTCAAAGTCGAGCTCGACCCCGAGCAGCAGCAGCAGCAGCAGCAGCGCAATCTCCACTACCACCACCACCTCCTCGCGTTCCTCTTCATCTTCAACGTCCACACCCTCATCATCCACGTCGGTAATCACTACCACCACAACCTCATCCCAATCGTCATCCTCCTCGTCACTCTCTTCGTGAGTGCTGAGGATCAATTCTCGTCTCTGGGGCTTATTCGTTAGCAGATCGACCTCGACAATCACCACGTCCAAGACAAGCGCAGCTCTGGTCACAACCCCTGCCAAGACCTCCGACCCAGCCACCACCTTAGGACGTCTCTCCAGACCTAGCAACCAGCTCAGATAACGAGCCCTCATCCACGGCCAGCGCTGCTTCAAATGTCAATGCGGCCTCGTCTGGGTCCGTCTTTCACTCCATTATCATGCTTCCCTTCTGACGCCTTCTTAGGTTCTGGGGGAACAAAGGTGCAGGCAAGTTGCAGGTACTTTACTCTACTCCGCCGTAACTTACCCGTCATCAGTCGGCGGCACCTTTACCGTTGTAGCGCTTGCTATCGTCGGCATCCTCGTCGCCGTTGGACTAGTTATGCGCAGGCGTGCGGCCGCGCACAACAGTGCCCGCGATACCTTCTTCGACACCAAAAATCCCGTTGACCGAGTCGAGCGCTACTCCTCTGGCCCGAGTATGGTGTCCCTCGGAAACGAGCCCATGGATTCAAACGCAACTCCTGCCCCGAACTACGGCGCCGCGGATCAGTACCTCGTCGATACAGCCGAGTACAATGTCAGCTATCCCCCAGGCGCGTCGTACGATCACACCAACATCGACTACGCTGCCGCGGCCGACCACACAAACCCGGCCGCCCAGCAGTACTATGCCACCACCGCCGACCAGCACTATCCGTCCGCCACAGCGGAACAAGACCCGTATTACGCCGAGAGCAATGCGTACGATAGCTACAACCAGTACTATGCTGCCGCCGCTCCCGCCGGCGAAAACGGGTACAGCGTGGCTCCTGCCGGCCACCGGCCCTCCCTCTCCCCGCATCCGTACTCCCACCCCGCCCACACATCGGCCGCCCCTCCTAGTGCCCTGCACGACTTTGGTGGCCGCGACTCGGCGTACACAACAGACTCGTTCTACGGGGCCGCAGGCACGGCCTCGTGAACGTATACTTTCTGACTACAATGTATCGCTTGATTTATTCGTTCAATTTTATTCACTGCATCTTCCTTGACTCCACACTCGCATCCTTGCTGTTCGAAGCTCATCGCATGCAAAATGACATTCCTTTTGCGGATGTAATCTGCTAATTTAGGATGCCGGAGCGGTGATAGTATGATACCTGGACCACTTCGTCAAGGCAACCCGCGCCACAACATAGAGGCTTGGAACGCTATGTTTAGATTCTCTCTCGACGTGGAACGGTGACTGACGCGGGACAATGAATCATTTACACCCATCGGACTTGAAAGTAAAATAGCACAATTAGTGAAATACCGTATGACCGTTAAACCCCGATAAACGGCGGAATCTCGCGTGCTACGGCTTTTTATCACGCGTCAAAGAGATACGGCAGGAGTAATAATCGACGCTCACGTTTCATGGCATTTTCAGCATCGAACAGCGTCCCATTCAGCTCGAGCGACCTTATGTTCGGGTTCTGTTCGGATATTCTGCGCGCATTGTCGACGGTGGCCCACGCCTCGCCGTGCGCCGCGCCGCGGACCCGCAGCGAGACGTGCAGCAGGGCGGGGAAACGCGCAATCCAGCGCGCGAGCGTCCCGAGCTCGACGGCGGTCATATCGGAATCGCTGTACACGATCAAGCGCGTAATAGCGCGCAATGATTTTATTAAATCCTCGCCAGGAACCAGCCGCAAATCAGCCGCCATCTCCGTGTCAGAGTCTTTCCCCCGATGGATCTCAAGGGACACCTCGGGGGCGAGCTTGTATTTTTCCAGGCGGCGGACGATGGCGGACACGGACTGTGCGATATGGCGCATGCCGCGGAACCCTAGAATCAGCTTGCGCGGCGTTATGCACAGCGACTCGACACTCGGCATGGATTTTTTCTTCAGCATGTGGGAGATGAAAGTCGATGGGGCATGAAGATTGATTAATTCATGCAACTGCGGAATGGGCCCCGAGTCGGGAAACGAAGACTGGATGCTTCTGCTGTATTCCGTGTAACCAATGGTAAGAATCTTCAGGCGCGGCAATTTGGCTAGAAATAGTAAGATATCCATGCCAGATATGCCGTAGAGGTTAGAGAGGTTGAGTTCAGTTAAGGCGGACACAACACTCGCTATCGGGGGTAGCACGACCGACCAGATTCTCGTTGGAAGAAGAATACCTATGAATTCAAGACAAGAGATTGGCGAGTGCCGAAGCGCTGAAAGCGACCAGTTAAAGCACGGCGGCAGGAAGAGCATCGAAGATTCGATGTTGAAATGGACGAGCGCGGAAGATGCGCATCCTTCCAGGTTTAGTTCCATCGGAGCGTGGGGCTGGCCCAACTGCAAAAGCTCCCAACCGTCACTTGGCATTGCGGATGCAGTGTCTGGGAGTATGTTTCGTACTGCGTTCCGAAATGCATTGACAGGTCGGGCGAGGAGCGGGGCGTGACGGAGCTGGTACGATTGGGTGAAAAACCTGCCATAGCGCAAGGTGAGCGCGGTGCAGCCCCGCTTGAGTATCGTATTCAGCAGCTCCCCAAATTCCAGCGTCCAGGTTTCGATATCATCGCCGCTAGTGTCATAAAAGCCGCCTGGAGTGTCCAACACGAGAGTCACCTTGCGAACGAAGGCCAACCTCGCAAAAAGGACGCGCAGGCGACGGATGTGGGGGAAGAGAAGGTGAACGGATGTCTCATAATGAGGCCATGAGCAGGACAGGTGAGTGATGGCAGGGATGAAGAGGGCCATCTGGAGGGCCGTGAGAGGGTCTCTTCGACTGTCGAGCATTGTAAATTCAGCCTTCTCCGCTGGATTATCCATCCCATAATGCATGAAATACATGGGTAGGGAGATGTAGTGCAATCTTCGGGAAAGCATTGCCAGATATAACAGGGCATTGGGGTCCAGATGCTCCAGTATGAGCAGGAGAAGTTCATCGGGAAGGTCGAGCAGCTGGACTGCGTGGGGAGCGCCAACCTCTCCTCTGTGATAATCCATCGCTGCGTATGCTAATTAGAGGATATACCCCGACGTTGTAGGCGCGCGGCGCGGCCAAAGCTAATGATCGCGGAGAAGAAGCAACATGCATCGCCACCGGCAAGTCCGTTGAACTCAACTGCTAAGTAGTTCAAGATGTTGAGACGCGCACAATTGCTCGGCCAAGTGAGAATATTGACCAGAGGATACTCGAGACAAGCATTCCTCGAGCCTCTCCCCACTCATCCCGGCATCACCTGTCTCTCGCTCAACCGCCCCGAGGCAAAGAACGCCATCTCCCTCACCCTTCTCAAGGTATTGTCCAGGCTCCCCATTCCGAGAAACCACTCCAGCTCCCACAGGAACTGCGCGAGAGCCTTGAAACCGTCCATGCCGACGCCAGCGTCCGCGCGCTCATCCTCCGCTCCAGCACCCCAGGCGCCTTCTGCGCCGGCGCGGACCTCGTCGAGCGGCGCACCATGTCCACCGCGCAGATCGCCGACTTCCTCACGAGCCTCCGCGGCGCGCTTGGCCTTCTCGAGGCGCTCCCGATGCCGACCATCAGCGCGATTGATGGCCCCGCGCTGGGCGGCGGCCTCGAGCTCAGCCTCGCGTGTGACTTGCGCGTCGCAGGTACATCTGCATCGATCCTGGCGCTGGAGCCCGACGATTAACGCGCGCGTCTAGCCTTTGGCGTCGAGAAGATAGGTCTCCCCGAGACAAATTTGGGCATCATTCCGGGTGCAGGCGGGACCCAGCGGGCGACGCGCCTCTTGGGCCAGAGTAAAGCAAAGGACCTCATCTTCACGGGCCGGCTGCTGTCTGCCACAGAAGCCCACGAGTGGGGTACGGGATGCCTGTAATAATATTTGCAAGTGACGGACCTATGATACCTCTAGGCCTCGTCGACTACGTCTCGGATCCTGGCACTACTGCGTTCGACAGGGCATTGAAGTTGGCTGAGATGATAGCTCGCAATGGTAACTAATTATTCCTCCTGATTTCCAGCCAACTAATTTCGCAGCCCCGCTTGCCGTCCGGGCAGCGAAGCACGTCATTTCCCGCTCGGAAGACCTGCCCCTCGAGACCGGTTAGTTGTCAACCGTCTACTCTTATTCGAGCGCGGCACCAAGTTCCTTCAGGCCTCGACTTTGAACGCGCCGCGTACAACCTCCTCATCCCGACCCAAGACCGACTCGAAGCACTAGAAGCTTTCAAGCAAAAGCGACGCCCAGTCTTCAAGGGTGAATGAATAGTTTAGTTTAATTTTGTACAACATTGTCCACCGCGCAATAAAAATACAACACGCTAAAAAACCAATCTAAACGCCGAATCGAGTGCTGATGGAGAAACCACCAGCGAAGCTGCTGGGGATGCTAGGCATGACGAGGCCCTCGCTGAGTTTGAGGCCTTCCTGCTTCAACCCCTCAAGCTCCTTCATCATTACACTCAGCCGCCCGAACCGATCCTTAAACCCGCCCCGAAGATTCGCGCTGGCATCGTCAGCCCCAGTCGCGTCGTTGAACCCTTTCTCGAACTGGCCCCAGTCGCTGCGGAGCGCGACATACGGCTTCAAGAGGCTCGCGTCGACACGGCCGAGGTAGTTCTCTGTGATGTACGACTTGAGGATTTCAGGCCGCACGAGGAAGATGTTCCCGAGCTGGCGGATGAACTCGAAACGCTCGTGCAACGCCGGGATGCCGAACGTCGCGATAGTGTCTTGGTAGGATTTGATGTCCCTGGCCAAACCAAAATCAGTGCTGGTTCCGAACGAGCGGGGGTAAACGCACTTTGCGAGCATCAGTCCGCCGGTGTCGCTCACAGGGAATTTGCGCAGGTGTTCAAGAAGGAGGCTGTGGAAGGAGACGCCAACTTCAGTCAGGAACACCTCCAAATTCTTCCCGCTCAAGCTGAGCTTCGCCGCATCCCGAACCCGCTCCAGCGTCTCGCAACAAGCAACACAGGGCTCAGTATTCACCCGAGCAAATGACAGATCGTCGTTTCGTGGCTTGAAGTCGTTCTTCTTCTGCTTTGCAAGGTGCGAGGAGAGCCACGAGATGATCGCTATGACGAAAGACGATGAGCAAGGCGAATGAGCAATTACTGCAACTTACAGTCAGTAATGCGCTGCGTCAGCATATTCGCGCCCCCTTCCAGTCGGCTGATCGCCTGGTTGTTGAACACCGCCATCTCGCGCCGGATCGTTACCGACGAGCTCGCGAGCGGAAGCAAGGCCGTGTTCACGTATTGCTGCCACAGATGGCAGATGAGATCCACCAGTCGCAGAGTCATCAGCGGCTGCAAGTTGGGCTCTGACTTCGGGTCGCCGGCCTCGATCCGTGCTTGTGCTCTATGGACTCCCAATCAGTGGGCCATCACAACAGGAGATGGAATGCATACGTTTCAATAGCCGCTTCGACATAGGCGTTGCCTATCGCTTCCGATAATACCCGCAGCAAAGCGAAACGTGTTCTTCGCCCTGTTCTTCCGCTCAGCACCAGTGACTCTACATAGACGGGGTGCACTTACACGTCGGTTGACGGACTCAGCTCAACGCAGCGACCAATAGCTTCAGCGTGCCATTTCAGCATAACCTCGGCCGTTTCCACGCTCAGTAAGCCGTCCTCCTCCCTTACAGGCTCTTCGCCAGCCTTTTCCTGCTTTTGCGAAGAGTTATACCACCGAACCGCATCAGTACAGCTGCAGCCTGCGCTGAAGTCGACGACCCGCCGCTGGTCGACGTCGTCGCGGCCGCAGCGCTGAGCTGGTTGACCATCATGTCGAACATGGATGACTTTCCCGCCTTCTGGGTTCGTGCCTACGATCATCGTTAGACGGATAAGAGATCAACAAGAGGAGGAGGCACATACATGATACCGCGTAAAATTAGCCAAAAGGGACGAGTAAAGTGTGCCTAGACTGCGACTCTCTCGCTCTAGATATCGCTGCCCTTCGGTATACGGCACAAACAACTCCTCCATAGCCGACTCCAGCATGGTGCTCACAGTGGCCGATGTCGTAGTGCCCGTTCCAGCAGACCCAGTGAGTGACCGCCGGAACTCCGTAGCTTCGAACGGCGTTCGCGGCGCTACGGACGGGAGCTCGTAGGTCTTGAGGTCGTCTACGAGCGCGGTAGCTTGTACATGAACGAGCTGCAGCACACGTAGGTACGCTAGGTCCGATATGGTGGTCGCCCTATGCAGCAGCTGCTCCATGTGCTGTTGGATCTATTCCGGTGTCGGGAAAAGGGATTAGGGGAATAGGAAACTGCTCACAGATTGCGCGAAGACGCGCTGCAGGAATACCTGCATGACCACGGGCGGGTTCGGGAAAACCGCCTTGACGATTTGGGCCTCAGTATCCACCGTCGCGCGTATTTCCACGAAAAGCTCTGTTAATCCGGCTTCGTTGCGCGGGGGGCTGGCGTTCGGATCTGGGATAGTATTCCATCTGGAAAGCTTGAAAAGAGGCACGGAGTGGACATCAAAACTAGTAGCGCACAATAATGTATCCTCGGTCGGCTTGGTGTCCCGGACGTGATTTATGAAAAAATCGTGTTGGTTAACGTAGACTTGTACACAGGATGCACCGCCATTGAACTCCAGAAGAGTCTGGGCACAGTGCTAATGTGATGGAGTGAGAGTGGATATGGGTAGAGGGCAAATGTACGGACATGCATCATCTTCGGGTCTCCCCGTCGGTAGCATCGGTCGAATAGATTTAACATTTCCTTCTCAAACTTCTCGCAGTACTTTTCGATATTTTCTCGCGTCTAGCGGGAAGTCAATGCTAGAACTCAGCTCGCATCAACTGCACAGACCTTGTCAGCTGCCGGAAGATCAACCTCCTTCGCGACTGTATTCAGACGTCGCAGCAGCACTGCGACCTGGCGTCGACCGGCCCTGCCATCTTTCCTCAGAGTATCTAGACGCGTCGTGTCGCCACGCGAGAATTGATTGTAGAAATCGATCAAGTCGTACGCGGCCTGTGCGCGCTGACGCTCGATATGGACAGTTTCCAGCTGCTCACCTGCATGGGCAGCGTTAGAGCAGTACGCATAATGGGCCGTGTACACACCAATTCTTACAGCCGTGCTGCTGACTTCATTCATTCGACTTTCCATGCCCGAGAATGAATTGCCCACAGTCTAGAAAAGCGTGAGGTGATTTACTCATAATCGAGATATGGATATGCACACCTCGAAGCCACGGTTGAGCTCCGCCATCTTCTTCGAGTATTCTCGCTCGGATATCCGCACGCTCTTCTCCATCTGCTCGGTCTTGGACTGAACATCTTTGCGGACAGCAATGAGTTTGTCGACTGCAGGCTTCAAATGTGCTTATGAACGGTTTAGGATCAAAGGCTTCGTGGGCCGTCAGAATCGGAGTTCAAACCAAGGACACAACATACGGCCAGCGGTTTCTTTGGACTGAGTGATGAGTTTCTCTGAAACATTGCCAACGAATTCGGTAACGTCGAATTTTGCCTAGGATTGCACGTCTAGCGCGGGAGAGACAGTCAGATTAACTGGACCAACCTTGAACGCGGATAGTTGGAGATGCTCCTCGACGCTGGGGTCCAGTGTCGGAATAGCAGGTCGCCTTGACATGAGTCCAAATTGGGCGAGTTGTTTGCTCGTGTCTTATACGAACGGTATTGGCTTCTGACTTTTTCATGGAACACCCATTGAAAGCCCTGCTACAGCTGCAGCTTGGCTCGGACTCGTACGCGGTGCTGCACTTGCCCTACATACTCTCATCCCTTACCACCGACTCGCTCCTTCCATCCCCGCACTCCTCAAAATGGACCGCCCGAATAAACTCCCTCCTCCACTCCAAGGCTGCTGACGCGCGCTGGGCCGGCCTCTGCATCGCACACAAAACCTCTGTACTCTCTAGATCTACCATGATAGAATGCGCGCAGAGCTGGATAGGCATCGCGTTACCTGTTCTCTCAGTCCGTCAATTTATTACCGCGTTCGCTCGTCCCTCATCTGCTTTCCCGTAAGAAAAAAGAGGCGACTCCCATACTAAGCGCGTCAGTACGACTTCTTCGCGTTGTCTTCAGCGCTGCTGCGGACGTGCCGGAGTTTCAAAGACAGGTTGCGACGCCGAATGTCACCAAATTCACTGCAGCGTTGATACAGCTGGCCGAAAAGCACGTAGATGTTGATTTCAAAGTGAGCGCGCGCGTATGTATCATCATCGACATTGTGACTGAGCTCCCCACCAGACGTTAATATTATCAACCCTAACTCTATTAATTCCACTATATCCTACTCTCCACAAGACATCGCATCCTGCCTTGTCCAGATTGTGTCTCAGCTTCTTGAACGGAAGTCCATTTAAACCCCCCAATACTTTACTCAGAAGTGCGGCATCCCGGCTGTATGCTGTCCTTCATTTCACCGGCGGCAAAGTTGGTGCAGCCAATCTCTGGAGAAAGGCCATCGACGATACACTAGCATTTGGCTGGACTTCGTTCCTCTCCTTGCGCTCCACATTCGTCGTCGATGGTAATTTAAACCGTGCATCTGTTTTTTTTAAAAAAAAGAACTGATTGAATGCAGGGCGAGTGCCGCAACTACCACCTGGGGCCGCGACCGAAGAGCCCCTGGTGGCAATCCCCCTCAATGTTGACAGGTTACGGTGCTCTATCCTCGTCTTTTGCGACCTCCTAAAGTATGTGTGTCGCTACTCGGGAACAATCAGCTCATCGCGTCCATAGAACGACGACCCATCGGCCCGTCCAAGTGCCCCTGGGGCCCCTCACAAAATTCGCCATTGCACTGCTTAGTAGCACGACAGACGGCAAGGTACACCGACGAACCTTTTTATTATTTGTGTTGGCGCAACCCGCTGAACGCACCCTAGGTAGATCGACACATCGACCAGGGGGTACGCGCCATGGAGGCAGCTGTGACGCCAGAGATCTGGAAATCAGCGTGCGAGCTGATCACCTGCCTCGCGAACTGGTATTGCTCTCTTTCCCTTCGCGCCCCAATTCCTCACAAATTACCGACCCAGCGTTCGCCACCACCTAACCCCGAGCCTCGCGCGCATAGTAACCTGTATCACCTTCCACCTCGAACAGCCCCTCACCGCGTGCGTGTCTCGTCCTTTGCATTGGCTCAGTCACGCTCATGTTCTGCAGCTCCGAGCGCCTGCCTTTCCTGACCACCCTGCAAAGCGTCCTGACGACATGCCATCCCCTCCACGCGCCCGTGGTAGTCACCCGCCTCGGCAAGGCCATCATCCCTCTCCTGTCGGTCGTGCTCGCCAAACAAGCGGACGCGCGGGACGAAGCTGATGCGCCCGGCCGCAGTAAAAAGAGCAAGAAGCGTGCACGAGAGTACGAGGGCGATGAGGTGTTCAAGATCTCGCGCGAGGTCGTGTGCGTGACTGTGGCAGAGGGGGACGCGCTGCTCGCTGCGTTTGCAAGTATTTAATTTTGCTCCCTTACTTTTTTTCGCGAGTGAACTCACCCAATTCGTTTTAGTGTTGCACATCGTTCTACGCAACCCGCACCTCTCTCCCGCGGTGCACTCCATCGCATGCCGCGTGACGCTCTCTATCCTGCTTGCCCTCCCGCAAATGCCCCCCGCTTCGCTCTCCCCCGATCCCAAATTCCATGCGCGACTCCTGCAACAGGTGCAAGCTCTGAGCACCGAGCTCGGCGCGGGCTCACCGGGTGATATGAGCAAGAGCCTCGGCCTTGTCCTAAACGCAACTCTCCGCGACGTCCACGTAGTCCCTCAATCTATTTCGACATTGCTTATTTAAGTAATGCATCCCAGGTTTACAACAGTCTCGAGGTCCTGCTCCACCCGCGCCTCCCGCCGCTGGTTCGCGCGCTACCGCCCATCGAGGCGCTAGTCGCTCTTCCGGGCAGAGGAAAGCCAGGAAGAGAGCGATACATGTCGGGCACTCGGTATCATCGGCATGGAGGGTAACGTTGAACCAGATGTTATGATGGCTGAACCGCCTCCTCCTCCGAGGCCTCATACAAACCCCGACGATATGAGGCAGCCGCAACCTCCAAAAACTGTAGCGACAGCCGCCTCTGGACCACCTCAGTCCGTGCCGGAACCACCCCAACCGCTTTCCCGCGAAACCGAGGCACCGCGGCCGGTCCCTCGAGAAACCGCACCGCCGCCAAAGCCCGCGTACGAACCACCCGCCCCAATCGACATGCCCGTTTTTGTCGAGGAGGAAAAGAACGAGGAGATGCCTGCGATAGATTTGGGGTCTGACTCAGAGGAGGAGTGATGTGTAGTCGTGTCCCGAGTTGATCTAGTAAGACGAAGTTCGAATGCGCTTCGGTTTCGGGTCGTCGCTGGCCACTTCGTCGTCTGACTCGTCCCCCGACCGCGTATCCGCGCCGTTCAGGTGTTGAATCTGTCGGCAGAAGCCACGGGTATGTAGTGGATCGAGTGAAAGCGAGAAAGATCGTGTACCTTGCGGAGAAACGCGTCTGCAATTGCGTTGGCTGGATCTAACGCTTTTGCGCGTTCGAAATGCGACTGGGCGTCGCGCAGGAGTAAGGGATTGGACTGAGAATTGCCGCCTTCTACCGGTTGGGCGAGATAGAGAGATAGCAGCCCAGCGTATAATGCAGCAGCTCGTTATCTTGGTAGGGGAAGGACGGGAGATACCTGCAAGAGGCTTTGGTATTGATACTAGACGAAATGCGGTACCTTACAGTTCCAATTCATCCAGAGCCTCTCTGTACTGGCCCGAAACGATCAGGCGGAGAACCACCTCTCCCAATAATGTCTCTCGCTACAAAATTTAGTATCATTGACGACCTCTCCCAAAAAATGTGCGCTACGTCGTCGGGATGCTGCAGCATCATGACAGTGTAAGAAATCGATGTGCCCTGGGCGTGTCGTCGAGCTCCTCCGCGAGAATATGCACGCTCGTACTCCACAGAACACGCCAGTTGACCTCCTTGCAATGCGCGAGGATGGTCCAGGCGCGGGTGGCGCGGGTGAGGTCGCGCCGCTGTATGGACACGTTCAGGATGTCATACACGCGGCGGATGTGGACATTGCGGGCTGTGCGGGGGCTCTCAGCGTCGGGAGTGGGCGCGAAGAGGCAGGGACATACTCGAGGCAGATGGCAAATACGAACAACCAGCCTGACACTTTCTCTTTAAACAACTGACGCGCTTGCTTGCAATGGACGAGGACGACCTGACATTCGGTGCCTCGGTCTGGGGATCCCCCGAGCCCGCGTTGCCGCCCCCGAGCCAGACGGCCTTTATTGCTCCGCCCCAGGCAGCCTTGGATGACTTCGATGATGACTTTGGCTCAGCCTATGGAGACCAGCAAGCCTGCCGCCGAGGACGACGATGACTTCGGCGACTTTGGCGACTTTGGCGATACAGACGAAGGACCTGCAGGGCGCAGAATTCACCGGATCGGAGGCGTTTGGGGTCGTTCCTCTGGCCGGACCGTCCTCGTTCCCAACGAGCTGGGAGCCCTTGAGATTAGATCCACTGCCGGATAAGGGGGACCTGCGGGAGCAGGTGGATATAATCCTCGCCCCGATATGGGGGGATGTGGATATCTCTAGCGTGACGACGAACGAGGGAATCCGAGAGGTCGAAGGCATCACCCAGATTCTGGTAAACCCCGAAAGGTACTTGGTCTTCTCATACACTTCCTTTACGATATTCAGACTACCGCAGCCGCGAGCTCTACACCATGCTCTTCCAATCCCCACCGCCTACGAAACCGCCAAACTGGACGCGCTCGCGCATACGCCGGCAACACCTGATCTCGCTGGGCATCCCCGTGAACCTGGACGAAGTACTCCCGCCGCAGGCGAACGGGAAGTCGATGCCCCCGCTCCAAGTCACGACCCGCCCAATGTCCGCCCCGCCAGGGCCGCACAACTCGACATCGCGCAGCTCCACCCCACGCGCCGGGACTCCTCAGCCCTGGTGGCCGCGCCGAGCAGTTTGGGCCAAAGCCCGAGATCGACGACGCGAAAATCGCGCAGCTTCTGGCCCTCGATTCAGGTATGCACCCAATTCTTTCTGGAAATAACGTCGACATTGACCTTTCAACGTCCAGAAACACTAACTATCCAGCCTCTCTCCACGCTCGAAGGCTACCTCGCCGCCCTGCGCTCGCAGACCGCCAGCACCTCCGCGCTTCTGTCACATCTTCTCCAAACACGGGAGTCGCTGCAGCAGGATTCAGAGACGTACAACGGCCTGATTGCAGAGCTCGTAGGCGAGGCGCAGAAGATCAAAACGGCGAAGGGGCGCACACCTAATCGCCGCGGGAGCGGCATGACTTGAGTTCGTAATTTTATCGAAGCTTTTTAATCTACGCGTCTGACTGGAGGTTCAGTGCAGCCTTTACCACTCCCTCCTGCCGCGACGCTGGGAGCATGCGCCTATGCGTGCCTTGGTCTGGACGCTGACCAGTGCCGAATAAATCAAGCACGATATTGGGTTTTTCGCCAGGCGGACACAACCCCACAACACGAACCAGACAGTAACTGATTAGGAGGGTTGGGCAGCTCACAATGTAGCGCTGGTCTGTTATATCACCGACTGTCGAATGTGTATGCTTTGATCCGCGAGAATAATCGATTTGTGGGGCATAATCTCGGCGTGGCGCACGACGGGAACATCCACTACCATCATATGGTGCCAAGTCAGAGACATATTAAGCTCATTTCCGATACGCCGTGTGTCGGTATGAATGACACCCTGTCATGATACCAGAATGTGGCGTCTTGAGAAAATCGTACATATGCAGGGTCGTACAAGGCAAAAGAGGATATTGATGTTGCTCCTAGGGGCCGCTATTTGATGCGCGCTCCACGAAGCCTGGATGGATGATACAATCTAGGTTCGCATATGAGTAAGTAATCGCCGAGCGCGCAGCTGCCGATGAGAACACGGTGCGCCACACGCCCTAACGTTCATTCCAGAAATGTGAAAGTTATGCGACTGTGATAGGCACAAGATTTGATTGTCCAGAGAGCTACAGCGTCTGCAGCTGCTTGCCGTGCAGGTTGCCGTGTGTAGTCATAGTTTGGAGGGACCGTTCGCCAGAAAGTTGGGAACACAGACCAGGACATTGGCTCTTCTAAGAAGACTTGAGTCCAAGGTGAGAATACTGCCAGCAGGCAAGTGCTGAACTCCGCGTCCCGAAAGGCCAAATGCCGAGAAAGAGCTACGCGGTCGGTCAAGCTCCCTATAACGGTGGGCAGGAAAGCATAAATAATGCGGATCCGACGTCGGTGACGAGTAGCAGCCAGGGATGTGGAACGAGATAGGAGCCCCAGCCGTGTGTTAGAAACCCACCGTTCTCAGGTCTGCCGGCCGCCACTAAAAGTTGGCGGAATGTTGACTGCCTGCCAGACGTCTTTGTCCAATTTGAATTACACGCAACGCCGCACTCCGCATAATAAAAAAATTAGACAGACATTCAAGCATTCCATGGATCAATCGCAAACCTATCGCGTCAGAAGTGTACAATGCGTGTCATCCGTCACTGAGTAGCCGAACCATGGCCGGCAAGGCTATAAAACCAGTCCGTGGGCCACATGTTTCCCGCTGTCAATTCCCGCTGAGGAATGTGCTACTGGCGTCAGTAAGTAGGCAGACTTCATTCTAAGTCCTCCGACTAACCTGAATCAATAGAGTGCGCAACTACTATACTCAGTAAGCGTCAACCTCTCGCCTTGGCTTCCGTTTCTGAATTAGTCGCTGGATAGATGTGGGCACGCCGTCAATCTCGTTAGTTCTTCTCGGTATCTTCCCAAGTACTTGGCAAATGATTGTTGACAGGTTGACGAGGAGGTAGCAAGGACCAGAAAAAAAGCCGTGAATTGCTGATTAACCATTCGACGTAGATAAAATGCGACTTGGTCCGCTGTAAATTTAGTCCCGCCCACCCCAGGTTCGTTTACTTCGCGCTTCTCGTCTGGTCCACTCATGCACTTGCCCATAAGGAATTGTTCAGGCCCAGCATGCCTCCGTACTTGTTGGCAATAGTAAGTCCAAGTTCCACTCATGGGTCGCGTTTTCTGATAATTTCAAGCCGTCAATCTCCGCAACAATACAGTGCGTACGATGAGCAGAACCGCAACATGCAGCTGATTGGATGCAGCCCCCCACCTGAACAAACGGTGCGAAGGGTGCAGAAAACAGGGCTAAGGCATTCGGAGGCCGTAGTCAATCCCTACGATTAGAAGGGAATTAATATATACATTTGATACACACCCGACTGGGCAGGGAGGATACACAAAGATATGGAACTTCGGCGCATTAGGTGTCTCCGATGTCATGCCTCTTCTTCAGCTGGGCAAGCTCTTCTTCTCTCCGGGCCAGGTCAGCCTTGGCCGCGGCCGCATCTTGCTTGGCGGGCATGTGGTACAGTACTACGATGTACCGCTCCTGTAGATGGAAACCGTTCAGATGGTCGAGGGCGTTTTTTGCCTGAAAGCGTCTCAGTATATATGCACGGCGCGAGGAGTTGCCACGCACGTCCATCACATCATCGAACACGACGAACGCAGTGCCCTTGGTCTTTTGCTCATTTCCAATGCGAATCTGGCGTATGGTGCCGTACCTGCCGAACAGGTCGTACAAGTCCTCGCCAGTGATCTGGTAATTCAAGTTTTTAACGAAGAGGATGCGATTGGCGCCTGGGGGGAGCTGCAGGAGTTCTTTAGTCACGGTAAAGTGGTGGGAGCGAAAGTCACACACCGCAGGTCTGGCGAGCGCCATGAGAGTCACGGAAGAGCGAACGACCAATGTGGTTCTGTTTGCATCCACATCCCAAATATGGGAATAGTAATTTCAAGACAGCCGCTAATTATAACTCTTTCCAGTCGCGGTTGACTCGTCTTTTAAGCGCACGACGATCGGGATGAACAAGCGCGATCGACTGATTCAACCCGGACTAATTCATTTGGACTGCGACACAAAAATACGAGGTCGGTCACAAATTCAACCTGCATAGTACCGGGGAATGTCTTGATGTAATTGAACCCATTTTAATATCAAGGTCTAGACAGCAACGTTGTCAAGTCTATTTGAAGCCAGTATTAAGCGTAGCATCCCAACCAACACCGAGGACCTTCTATGATACTAGTGCCCTACTGACGAAACAACTAACTCAAAAAATAGTTTAAAATCAACGTGAACGCTCCGGCAACAGCCAGTCGTGCACGGTACGAAATAGCACCCGAGCCCGTCGTATCCGATCCAGACTGGGTTGTCGTATTAGGTCCGGTGAAGAAGAAGGTGCCCGCCAAGGGAGCCCCAAGACCCAGAGCATCACTAAAGGCGGTGATGTTGAAGTTCGTCCTTGGCGTCGAGGAATTAAGGATAGCTGGTGCTTTCGAATCGAAATCTGCAGATTGGACGAAGACCAAAACCATGTATCTAATAACCCAAGTCTCAGTATGCTTTCGAAAGCTGAGTGACTCGGGGAATCTGACCGATGAGGATCAGAACCGGGCGGAGGCCCTGGCGGTACAAACTCTGTGAGGGCCGCCGAGCTGTTGGTGAGGATACCATAATTTCCGCCGTTGGCGCTCCAACGATAGCCTCCACCCACAAGATGGCGAAACTGCGCGAGCGAGGTATTCTGTGGCGTAGGAGCATCGGGGTCGAAGAGCGCCACGACGAATTGGGCGGTCGTCGCAGTCGCATCGTCCGACGTCAGAAAAAATTGCGGCTCGTTGACGGTTTCTGGATGAAATTGGCGATAGGTCATGACCGACACCTAACGAGAGAAAAACGACGTCGTACGTTGCACAGTCAGGTTCGCTCCAGGCGTGGCATTTACGGCCTGATGCGTTGAAGGAATGGTGAATACCACGTCCAAAATTCCTGAAGGTTTGAACACAGGGATAACCCCAGGCACGATCCCCGCGTTAGAAAATGCCGTTGAAATATCTGTAAGAGAAATGTCTGTGGCAGCACAGACTTCGGATGCCGCCATCGACACCTGAGCCAGCGTCAATGCAAGCATGAGCGGTACGAGGAGGATATTCCGAGAGAGGATGTTGAAGACAGGCATGTTGCGATAAATTGCTCATTGACAAGAAACAGGTCGAATCTTATACTGCAGCATCTTGAATACGGTCGCGGGGACACGGAGAACGCGTTAAATTGTCGTCGGTAAAGAATCAAGTCTCCCGTGCGCATCAAGACCTTTGAGTTGGATTGACGCTCCTGGCACGGTCGACACGGCCATCGTTGTCATTTAGCTGTGATCGTGAGATGCCAATACTCGCATAGGAATTTATATGGAGAAGCAAGAGCTTGCCAAAGCACTCAAGCTAGGATGGGGCGGGCAGCAGTTTGAAATATCGAGAGAAAGCAAGCGCACGTGAAATCTGATCAACGTCCTGGCTCCTTCTCCTTCACCTCTTCTTGCCTCTTCCTGCGAGTCTCTACAACTCACCTAGTGACCACCACTGACCTCGCTTCGTTCCCCTCCGGCAAAGTCAAGCGTTTTGCAAACACGGCATGTCAAAAAACCTCGGCGTTCGGGTCTCTTGGTTCCCCGTGTCCAGCTGCAGGACACACAGCCCATTCTCGAGACCTCCGTTTCCCGCGCCGAGTGGCGACGAAGTATGACGTCGGTCGTCACTATGTCGACGTCGCGATACATATACATAGGTTTGAGCAAGTAGGTCAGTATCGCACACTGGACGCGCTGGTCGCAGTTCTAAAACCCGCTACTCATGTACAGACCTCCTCTACCCGACATCCTCACTCTTCGGAGCGTGCCCCTTCCAAAATCCATTTTCATCCTGACATGTGCATCCTCTGTCGCGTCGTCTATTTTGCTTGTAGTCTCAATGCTGGACCTCGGCCTGCTCTCCCTCTGGATCAACCCCTGCGCCTCTCTTTTCACACTTGTTTATAATATTTCGACCTTGATTCTCGCCCATCGCAAGCGCAGAATCGACACCCCATCTTACTTCTCCACTTGCATTGTATGCGCCTACATTCTCGCTGTCCTCTGGCTCGTTGCATTCAGTGTAACAACAATGGTGCTCGTCTCCTGGAAGGGAAACTACAAACCAGAGGTTCTGCATCAGCAACAGGGCCTTCCGGTCACGGTGCACACACAACGACTCCAATGCTTCTTGGCTGGAGTTGAATTGTTCACGCTGGGAGGGATTGCAGTGAAAGGCCATCTGATCGCCAGAGAAGGAGATCCGAAAAGTTGGAGACCAATGTACGAAGACGACAAGGTGCGATTCAATGCAAGTTTTCGCATTCCACATGATACCCACCCACCCGCCTATTCAGGACGACCATTGAAGCAGGATTACTGGTTTCCCTTTCTGTATAAATTATTTAGACGATAGCGTACTTCTAAACGTATAATTCAGCTCCCTTCTCTCGGCTCGGCCAATGAGAACTGTCCTATAAACATAAGCGGGTTGGATCCAAATCCTCTAGTGATCAGACATACGCCTCTATTTCATGCCACGCGCCAACCGCTCCACATGTTTGCAATCATCGTTTCCCCGCACGCACACAACCGTGGCTCCCTCGTCTGCGTCTGGGATCTGACACTTTATGTCTTCAGGGTCGGGGCACGGACATTCTTTTTGGGACGAGGTCGACATACGATGAGTGATGTCGATGGCGAGGACGAGGTCGACATACCGGGAGGGCTAGCAACACAATCAAGGGTTGCAGGACAGAGGTACTGCGAGCACGAAACTAGAATAGCAGGGCGCTTGAGCTGGATTGAAGCAATGTTCAAGGATACCGACCGCTCTCTAGATGTGCAGCCCACTGGGATGCGCCTGAATGATGCTGTTGCTGCTGCTGCTGGCGTTGCTGCTGGAACATGTTATCGAAGAACTGGAACTGTGCCGCAGCCATTTGAAGGAAAATAAATAGAGAACGACCGCGAATGCGTGCATGGTCGCAGGAGCCAACTTTCTGGAGGCTAATTTGGGAATCGCAACGTGTCATTTCACGTGAGGTGCCGGCATCCGGCCCGGGCCGGCCGGGGGCCTGTTTTAATTTTATCTTATCTTCTATCTTCTGCTCAAACGTAAATGGACTGCAAGCGTCGCATAGTCCAATGGGACTCAGGTACTACCAGTGGCAACCCATGATCCAGCTGTCAATTTACTGTGATAAACGTCTCAAACTATTCTTCATGTAACTTTTCTGAGCCTCGAGACAGCTTGAAGCCTGGAAGTGGCACCAGGTACGCGAATATTGGAGAGGACGTCGCATACAGCCAACCGTAGCAGCGGGGACCTAGCTTCCCCTCCTCATTCTGCTTGACCAGCGAACCTTCGACTGCGTCCTCCTAGAACTGCTTGCGAATCTCCTAGCTCCTATATTTCAATGATTCATTCTACGGTCACGCAACAGGGATAAGGTACAGATATTGAGACGATCCTATCTTGTTTCGCTATTATATTTAACTGGCAAGAGTTCTCCTCCTACATACCTTACAAGACAGCCAACCGCGGGCAACCCACATATCATCCAGTAACCTTTCACGCACCGTAGCTCAGACACAATCAGCTAAACCTCTTACAGCGTTATGCCCGGGTTCAAGGTCCACAATCGCTCGAATGAGATCATCTTTTGCTCCATAACCAACAAGACCGGAGGAAACCCTGCTCCGTTCGAGATCAAGCCTTTTGAGCACCGTGAGTGGACGCGGGCGGGCTGGGAGGATGTCTCCATCAAAAACAAAGCGAACACTCGCCAGACAGCTCTTTGGATCAACCGTGGCGGACCGGCCCTCGTTTACTTCGACGGATTTGACAAAGAACTAACGATCTACAACGACTACCGCCCAGACCCTGGATTCGTCGTCAATAACCTTTCGCCCCGAAATGTCATGTGCTTCGTTTCTTCCAACTCTGGGGGTATCAGCGCGTGGGCTACAATTCCTGCGGGGCAGAACAAGACCTGGCAGCGCACTGGATGGGAAGCCATAGCGATCAAAAGCGATGATGGGAAGGAAAGAAGGGGAGAGTTCGTCGATCCCAAGGGCGCCAGAGCTACCATCGATTTCCTCGGCTTTGACGAAGACTTCGTCGTCCACGAGCCGCCGGAAAACTTCATCGTGGACGAGCACTACGCTGAAGCCATTCGCATCGCTGATCGCAGCTATGCTGCAGGGGACTCTACGGCGTCTGCTCCCGGAGGACTCACAGCCTCTATCTACAAAGTAGACAAGCTGGAGTTGTTGACCACTGGCACGTTTCATCCATGCTATCTCATTCTCGAACCTTCTAATCGCTCGAAACAGGGAGAAAATCGAGCCTCGGGGACCACAACCAGATCTACACCCTCGCTCTCCTCATCAATCATCTCAAGTATGGTCTCGCGGAGCCTGCGGTTGTAGTCTCAGTGACGCCGGATTGGGTCAAAGTTGCCGCGTACACCTGCGAATTTGATACCATCGTTGTCCTCGGCTTCCCAACCAAAGCCATCGACCTTATCGCGCCTGGGAAGACGCGTCCCACTGTCGGCACCCGCCTTCTCGTCGTGTCTCAGTTCACTTACAGAGGAAGTCCTAGTACACAGGGTGTCCAGGACGATATCACCATGGGTCCCAGAACTTTGAGTGAGCAGTGCAGATCCGCTGCAATCTAATGGTATAGCTGAACACTCCTTGCAGACAAATGGTACAATTTCCATCCTCTGGTCGCGCAATACGTCACAGATGACTCTCACGCCTCACTCTGGAAGGAGCGGATGGACGAAGTAGACGAAGATTTGTGGGATGATGCATGGGACCGCTGGCTTGAATGGAAGACTAGACACGGGGAGAACTACTTCCGCCTCGGAGCCCCCACGAAAATCAAAGAGATGGCTACAAACCACGTCGACAGCTCACTTCCCGCGTATACTCCTTGAATACTGCAAGCAAATGATATGTAGCATTACTGCATGTACAGTGAAGCTAGTCCTACAACAGAAACAGTTAAATCAAGAGGGGCATAACGAGGTCATGAGCGTCAAGAGAGATTAAGAATATATGTACCGGTTATATCCAAAATAAAAAAGAATAGATAGTAGTTGGATAGTACGTGTAAATGATGATGGGTGAAATGAAGCATTGCGATAGGATGGATAGGATGGATTTTGATGAGGCTCGCCTCAGAGGGTGTCCTCTTCGTCGTCGCTTGGAATATCATCCACCTCCTCTGCTAGCCGTCTCCTCAATTCCCGTCGCTCGGTGTCCTGGAGTTTAGGTGTCAAGCGAGTATCCCGCGTCAGTACAACGTCCGGCCTGCGAGCGGTCGGTGTGGCGCTGTTCGACCGCTCGAGCCATCTCCCTGGAGTGCAAGGGGTTGAGCTCGCTTTTGCCAACATCGTGTCCGCCGAAGTGAGCCGCGCTTTTAGGTCTGAAGATGCTGGGGCAGTAACCGATTTACGCGGTTTCTTGCGAGGCGGGGCGTTCTCCTTCAGCGCATCCCTCTGCGGCGACAGCGAGGGATCCACTTCGAAGTCCAACGCGGGACCAGTGATGATATACGCGTCCTGGAACACGTGGAAACCGGGGTAATGAATCGATTGTGGGTCGACTGGCGGGGGGATTTCGCGGGGCATCTGGGACACGGCGACACGCATCAATTGAGACGGATTGGTGTCAGGAGGTGGTGAAAAATAATCGACAATGTCTTGAACGTCGTCGCGGTGTAGGGAGGAAGTTGATGTGGACGGCATGAACGCGTCTAGAGTCGTGTGGGAGGCACTTCGACGCGTCAAACACATCGGATGAGGTTCAACTACACTGGGAGAAGCACTGGAAGGCGCGCGCGCGCTCGCGGGGGTGTTTTTAGGCAGCCCAAAATCGAGTTTCTTGACAGGGCTATCACCGACGCCATCACGGATGACCGGTACTGCTCTAAGGCGAACGGGACTCTTCGAGCATCCGGGGATTATGCCCTCCTCGGCGAGTATTCTGCGTTTTGCGGGGCTGAAGAGGCTGGGGCCACCTGGCGAGTGGACGCGTTTGTTTGGTCTTTGTGGGAGGTTGGGGTTGGGGGGGAGAAAGAGGTCGAGTGGCAAGTCCTTGAGCGGACCAGGACGGCGGATTCTGGCGGAGGACGAGGCTTTGGGCATGGCGTGGTGGTCGTCGGGTGGCAAGACAAGAAACAATTGGGGCGTTGGTTGATTTGCGTCTGTTTTCGACCGGGACCCCAGACACCCTCGACGCGCTGACGCGTCGCGCGACAAATCTAGAACATTCGGTCCGTGTGCATTCCATGAGATTAGAGCTATTAAGTATTACAACAAGCTACAGTACTTTTACAGAAAACACGCCGTCTTCACGGCCCAGTTGCAACAGGCATCACCACGTCGAACACCCCCGTCCCTGACAGACTCGGTCGACCTAATACGATATTCCCGGATGGCGTTGTTAAATCGTCGAAATCTCCATACAGAGTCGCATCAGATAGGAACGCTCCCGTCATCTCGTACGAGGCTTTGAGCAATGGCGAGGGGTTGGTTGCAATGCCCTGGCGGTTGAATGGCTTGTAACCACCATCAAATGTCTTGAGTGCTTGCGTTAGAAAATACGAACACAGGAAACAGGTCCACACACCATATAATCAGCGATGAGTTCCAGATGACGTTGGTCGACCTGGATCTTATATGCACCGAAGACGGCACCCATTTCCCGTAATATAGCAGCACGCGCCATCTCCACGCCATAAGTCTTCAGGATCGCGTAGATGTCGTTGGAATATATATCATCGTCCTCGAGGATGCTTTCTTCCGAACCAGCACTGAATTGCCAGAGTCCCTGGAAGTTCGATCCATTGGTCGTGAGCTATTTCATTTATCAGTTAAACTCGAAGAATATTTGCATGAAAGCGAACCTTGATTTTCGTCTCCCCCTTTTTACCATCCTCCTTGACCTGGAAACATTCAGTGATGCCCGGTATCTCGCGAATGATTGTGGCCCGGCATGTTCGTTCCAAGGATGCCAACAAGTAAGAGTTTTGGCATATCTGGACGAAACTGAATACAATTAGTCGAACACCGGAGAGAGGGTTTGACGCGCTTACTTGAAGTTGAAATGTACACTTGGACTCGTCAAACGAGAACGACGTCGCGTGCTGCAAATTCTTCATGAAGATGTCAGACACAGTCGCTACTCGATCCCTTGACAAGCCCTGCAGCTTCTTCTTCTTTGGCACATCTGGCGTATCTGACGCGTATGCAGCTTCGATATCGGCATCCTCAAGTGCGTTTTCTCCCTCTTCATTGTCCTCGTCATCGTCGTCGTCGTCATATGTCGCTTGCTGCTTCCTTTGCCTAGCGCGCTTTTCGTCGTCCGCGTCGCCATCGCCCGCCTCGCTCTCTTCATCATCGTCGTTCTTCTTTCTCCTTGGTTTGGGGTCGTCGTCGTCGTCGTCGTTGTCGTCTGCATCTGCCTGCTCCCCTGCCTTGCTTTTTTTGCCCTGCCCAAGTTCTTTGATCTGGCTTTTGAGGTCAGCATCCAACTTCTTCATCTCGGCCTGGATCTCCTTCTTTAAGGTAAGCGGGAATTTGGTTGTAAAGCAGGCGAGGATTTCCGTGGGGTCGACATCGTACTCGGACAGATATTCCTTCTTAGGAAAGAACGCGAGGTCGATAGTGAACTGCGTGCGCCTCGCCTCACCATCGACAGTCAACCGTTCGCACACGGTGACATTCTCCACCACTTGGGCGAGAGTAACCCGACTAGCTCGTTTGCAGAAGATATCGATGTCTTCCGAGGCGATACCCGGACGAACTGCCATGGTCATCGACGGTGTTTTCGGTTTTTGCGAAGCTGTCATCACGATTTCACGGAGACGAGGAATACCAAGGGTGACATTGGCCGCACCATGACCTGGCCAAGGATCAGACAAACACTACAGGAAACATTGCAGCAATAGCATACCGGCGAAATGGAAGGTGTTCAGAGTCATTTGTGTCGAAGGCTCTCCAACACTAAAACACGGTTTAGCTATGAAAGAGGACTGGGAACGAGTGTGGGTTTACCCTTGTGACGCCAAGAGCCCAACGGCCTCTCCAGGTTCCACCAAACTCCGCATGTACTTGACGTTCATCAACAGGCGGAAATTTCCAGGGTGAGCAAGTGTCCGGCTGCTTTTATATACTTCCTCCTTTCCTTTCGCGTGGAGCAGATTATGCGGATTGGTCTTGACGTACTTGTCAACAGCTGCTGCGAACCCTTCCGAAGTGCTACCCAAAAAACGACTAGGACTATGCATGGATAGCACTGGATCATACTCGTCACGTCTCGCAGGTGTGTTCTTGTCCGGACGAACGTCTGACTTCTTGAGAACCTTCTTCATGTAGCGAGATGCTGTCTCGGAGTCGACGATTCCGTCCTCCTGGAGGACGCGAGGTCTCAGAATGTTAATGAACGAGATTTCGTTCTGCGCAATGAATTGAAACTCCCGCAGATGCTTCTGCTTCGTCACATCGAGCGCGTCCCCGCCGTACTGGAATTGATAGATGGAGGAGTCACTGCCACGGACAGTGTGATCGTAGTGAACTCGAATGCCCTCGAGATGTTTGATCAAACACCGCTGCAGATAACCAGACCGCGAAGTCTTCACCGCAGTATCGATAAGTCCCTCCCGCCCAGCCATGCAATGGAAGTAGAATTCCTGGGGCTTGATGCCTGTCAGGAAGCGACTTGCAACATATCCCCCAGCGATCGCCTTCGTTTCGAATGGTCGGAAGGACGGGAGTGTTTTCCCGCTCACCATGACTGGCACTCGACGGCCTTCGAGCTCCTGCTGGCCCAGAGCACACGATATTTGTCTCGCGTTCACTGCACTCCCTTTCGCCCCAGAAAGAGTCATCGTTTGCATGTGATTATGCGGAAATTTCCGGAAGAGTCCTTTCGGCATGCATGCATCACTAATGGACGAGGTGAGTTTGGAAAGCTTTGTCTTGACAGTAACGTCGAGCCCGGCCATTTTGTTATCGTCTCGTAAGACGTCCTGGAGGAGTGAGGACAATGCGGACGGGATTTCTTCTTGTAGTGTGTCTTTGAGAGACGGGAAGTTTTCAATGGCACCCTCGGTGCCTAAGTTCTTTCCCTTGCGAAGCAGATCGTTCCGCCACCCATTTCCTTCCGGAGTCAATGTTAGATCGTCCATCCGGCACGTAAACGCTCTGTGTTGTAGGAACTTTGTGAACAACCGGCTTAGGATTCCGAGCAGTTTTCCCGCCGTGTCGGCCCCGTACAGCTCGTACACGGAGTGAACGAGTCCAGTAGTCCGACGCCCCGAATGCCGCTTTATCTAGAACACCGCAGAGGAGCTCGCCATCCATGAAGACAACTTTGTCTTCTTTGGAGTCCTGGCCCCAAAGATAACCGGGGACTTTGGTTTCAGCATTGAGATTGAGGCCCTCCACATTGACGGGGGTTATGTTCCTGAGGACCGTGGAGATCTGGGGCGGTCACCTAGGTGAGAGATCGTGCGGTAACCGACATACTACTTACAATCTGCTTGCCTGTCCATAGCGGAGTGGGCTTCCAAATTGTTGGAGGGAGGGTGGTTAAGCGTGAACGCTCATCCACCTCGTCCTCAGGACGGAGAGCTCCATATAATAATTGGAAATATTCCTCGCGCGTAAGAAGGCGTCTTGACTTGTCATCCAAACACCGGCGACGACATGATCCTGAATGAGACCACGAAGCGGGTTTCCGGAGGTTGGTACAAGATACTGATTGTCAGTATTCGCGATCATCATCGCTTCCGCCCGAGACACTTGGTTCTCTAAAACACCATAAGAGAGAGGTAGCATCGCACGGGAGGTGATTCTTACGTGGAAAATGTATGTTCATCTCTGCGACAAATCGATCATTAACGTGGATGATAACATGAATCGCGCTCCTTACCATCACCGTCGAAATCAGCTGGACATCGACGCGGTCAACGAACAGCATTAAAAGGTATGAGCGAGAATCTAACCGTTGTAAGAATTGCTGGAAAGCATAATGAGTCCACAAATACAAGAGACAAAGTAGGACACACCAATTGGCATAGTGCATGCGAATCGTCTTCTCTCCTTTCAGCACCCGGGCCTTGTGAGCCATCATACTGGGTTTGTGGAGGGTAGGCTGTCGATTCAGAATCAAGATGTCCCCATCCCGAAGATGCCGGTAGACTTTCTTGTTGATGGCAGGAGTTCGCGTGTATAACCCACGCCGGCCAAACGCTCCATGTTCGTTCTCCTGCGGAGTCAAAAGCTGGTTCGCTATGGCCGTTCTTTGTTCCACGGTCAGTTTGTCCTGAAACGGTGAGATGAGCAATGTGGCTAGGGACATCGACGGAGCACCATACAAGGAGCACTTGATGGCCGTCTTCGTATTCAACTAGTGTTGCCCCAGGGTACCCTTTTGGTCCTGTTATGACCCGCTGTCGCATTTCATGGAAATTTGCGGGCGTGACCGGTTCAGGGAACGTCAGTTTCTTCGCAAATACGGGGGGCACGCCGATTTCATTTGGCTCGATGTTGACGTCAGGGGAGATGACGGAGCGCGCCGCGTAATTAACACGTTTGCCCTATCAAAAACATGAATGGATATAATCAATGCTTGAGAGGTTTTTAATACCATCATATGTTTGCGAAAGAGGCCTTCCTTCTTCTCCAAACCTTGTTTCACCCCAGCAGGCGGCAATTTTCCCATTCGCATCGGGGCTGGGTTCTTGCTGCTATCCATGAAGCTGTTGACGTCGATCTGCAACTGGACAAGAGAGTCCAGAAGTGAGGACATGATCTTTTTCCGCACTGCATCGTCAAACTCGGGCGTTTTCTGAGACGCGGCCCGGAGGTTGAGGTTCTGGTCTCGCAACCGGTACGAAGTTTTCAGAATCTTTTCCAGGAGCTCGTTCTGCGGGTGCTCGAAAAGCTTGTCAGCCATCTTGGCAGCGGGGCGGAATCGAGTGGGTGCGACGGGTACGGCGTCGAGGAAAAACATGTCTGCCGAGGCGAACGACAGTCCGTCGGGAGACAGTGCGGCGAAGGGGCCGTGCCTTCCATACAGCAATGAACACATGACGGCTTCGTTGTAGAAGAGGCGGCGGAGATGGGCACGGCATTCTTCGGGAGTAACTACGCGCTCATTGCGTCCCCGCATAGTCTTGAGTTTGCCGTTCGCCGCTCTGGGAAGCTGCGGGCCGTTCGATGCTGTCTCCTTCTCCCTCTCTTCATCCTGCTGCTCATCCTCATCGCTCGGCTCTGGTTCCGATTCGGGGTCGGACATGTCGACGTCCGAATCCTCGGGCGCCTGCGGTTTCTTGGATAGTAAATTCGCGAGATTTCCGGCCTGCTCCTGCAACAGTACATCAGGCCGTTTCCGGTGGAGCTGCACCTTCTGTTTTCTCGAGAGATCGTACTCGACTACCTTGGTATGGCCTTCTTTCCGGAAGGTGTACCCAGGGCTGAAGAAAGTTCAAACGGGAGCGAAAGGGGAAATGGAATTTCGCACCTTCCACACCCCCCATTCTGGCATTTGGACGTGAACGAGGCCTTTAGAAACTCGTTGATGAGATCCTTCCGCGCCTTGTAAACCATCCCATCTTTGTAATGGTCGCGACTGCTGGCCGGAGCACGACCAAGGTGCACAGCAACATACAAGTTGACCCTCATAGCAAATTGCTCAAGTGTCTCGTCCAGCACGGCAACCCCTGCCTCTTCTTGCTCGTCACCGGACGAATCATCACTCTCATCTGAGTCCGCTTTTTTGCCCCCTTTTCCCTTGCTTTTCTTGGCGTTGGCTTTCTTCTTTTTGATCGACATCCGAATCTGCAGTTCGTCCACTCCCTGGGCAGCATCCAGCAACCCGCGCTCAAGCAAACGGAACTTCGCCACATATTTCGCCAGCTGCAAAAGAAAAGTTGGAACACGGGGATTGCGAAGGGAGATACAAGGGCACGCACCACAGGCCGGCTGACTTTGAATCTATGGCAAAATAGACATGTGTCGCGCAGTAGGTTATACATGTTGCCCATGAACAGAGGATGGAAAATGGGCGCCGGGAGCTCGATGTGGCCAAAATGGCCCGGGCATGTATAGAATGTGAGGCGACATGTCGCGCAACTGGGGAAGGATGAATTCGGGCGTAGAAATTATGAAGGATATATACACACATGTCGTCCCGTTCCGTTGGGCCGAGAGCAGGGTCGTACAAGCCGCCAATGTTGGGGCGGTTCAGGTCGTCGAGGAGGTTCACATTAACGATCTGCTTGACGGAAATTCGGCGGACGTCTTCGCCGGTGAGGAAGGAGAAGGAGATGCCAGACACGGTGGACGGGAGACTGTGGGCGATATTCATGGTGACAGCGCCAACGCACTAGACCGAAAGTATGGGAGCCGCGAGGGCCAACGTCGCGGATTCGCGTCGATAATTTTAAATTTTGGAACTTTTCAAGCGATCACATGCCGTCGCCCTCCGGTCCAAACATGCCCAAACTACGGCCTACGGATATTACAATTCTCAAAACTTAGCAGATACATAGCGCGGGCCAAAAATATGATTAAATGCGAACTATCTCAACCTGCACGCCCTGTTGTGCTTAAATGAGTTCTGCTGCGTTAACAGGCATTTCATCCTGACGAAATTGAATCAATACGATGAACCAGCTCGCAAAAAAAGAAACGCACGATTTGGGTGCTGTAAAATTGTTCTGAAGTCAAATTAGTAATAGTCTGCGAACTGTGATCGAAAAAAAGCCTACCGATATCGCGCAAAATACGCACGTCGTCGACAGTGACGAACTATGAGCCGTGGTCAAGTCAAAGCCTGTGGAGCGCAAGTTGAAACGTACGTTGATTGCAACACCCTTGCGTCCAAAACGGCCAGACCGACCGATGCGGTGGATGTAGTTTTCACGATTTCTGAACATGATATGAGCGAGTGCGCTGCAGAACAACCACTAAAGCATACGCAGGCAGGTCGTAGTTGATGACCAACGAAACCTGCTGGACGTCGATGCCCCGGGCCCACACGTCGGTCGTGATTAGAACCCGGCTAACAGAGCGTCAGCATCCAAAAATCGCTTGATAGAGGTGGACACCTACGAAGTTCCGCCACGGAACTCTGCCATGATCGCATCACGCTCTTTCTGAGCCATCTCGCCATGCATTGACGAGACGGTAAAGTTGGATGCGCGCATTTTTTCTGTCAGCCAGTCGACCTAGCGAGGGGATAAATGATGGCGCAATACGCATGCGAGACGATGCGTACCTTGCGCCGAGTGTTGCAGAAAATGACAGCTTGGGTAATTGTGAGGGTGTCATAGAGATCGCAAAGGGTGTCGAACTTCCAGTCCTCTTTTTCAACAGCAACGAAGAACTGTTTGATTCCCTCCAACGTCAGCTCATCACGCTTGACGAGGATGCGGATGGGATCGGTCATGAATTTCGTAGTCATCTCGAGGACGTCGTAAGGGAGGGTCGCACTCAGGAGAACGACCTGGGTTGCAGGAGGAAGATAGCGATAGACGTCGTATATCTGATCCTTGAACCCCTTGTTGAGGAGCTCATCGGCTTCGTCAAGCACGAGCATCTTGATATTCCGTGTACGCAGACTCCTCCTCCGTATCATGTCAAAGACACGCCCAGGAGTGCCCGACACGACGTGTTGGCCGTACTCGAGCTTGCGGATGTCCTCGCCAATCGAGGTGCCGCCGATGCACGCGTGACACTGGACATTCATATAATCGCCCAGCGCCAACACGACGGACTGGATCTGGGTCGCGAGTTCTCGGGTGGGAGAGAGGACGAGGGCTTGGGTCTCGCGGACGGTGACATCGATGGACTGGAGGATGGAGATGGAGAACGTTGCGGTTTTACCGGTACCGGACTGGGCTTGCGCGATGACATCCCTGCCCTGTGTTATAGGCAATATGGCGCGCTGCTGGATGGCGGAGGGTTTTTCAAAGTCTTTAGGTGCTGAGTGAGCGCCTGCGAGACACGGCAGACGAAAAAAAGAACGAACTGTACGCGTATATGCCGCGGACGAGATCCTCCTTCAACCCCAGGTCATCAAACGTGGATACGACAGAGACGGCCTCTGACGACTCGAATACGAGTTTCTAGAGAAGACTGTGAGTATACGGCCAGCACAGAAGCAGCAGAACGGTACATCGTCTCCAGCGTTTATTCCTGCCATTTTGGTTAAGAGGTAAAGGATTGGAGCGGAGTTTGAAACACTTTGCGTCAGAACAACATGGACAGTGTTATCGAGGTGCAGCGGCAGACGCATGAAGAAGTCGAGCGCTTCGAGCGCGGCCTGTACACCCTCCTCTCCCGCAACCCCCCCACCCATGACCTCCGCCTCCAAACGGAGCACAAGGCCGCACAGATTCTGGATCGTATTTCCTCCCGCGTAACAACCCTGAACAATATCTATGAGGACGACGACCTCAGGCACGCTGAAATCGACCTCCTCTCCGGCCCCTCCCAGCAAAACGATCTATCCGAATTTTACGCGCGGTTGGTCAAAATCCAAGAGCACCACGCAAAGTACCCTGATTCTGTCCCAGGAGGGTTTGATCTCGAGTTGGCCGTCCTCCTCGAGGACTACAACCAAGACGGGGCAGATGACGACTTTGAGGAGGAAGATCGTACGTCCCTCCTTCCTCTCTGCGCGCCTCCACTTCACATTCGCTGCCTCCAGCCATCTCCCTCCTGTTTTCCGGGGAAGAAGCGTACGGGAAATACGTGGATCTGTATGCCAACCACACTGCATTCAACAACCTGAAAAACATTGGCAAGCGCCCTGGCTACCTGCAGTACCTTGACCTGCTCCTCCTTGCTCAGTCTGGCCCTGTCCACCGTGACTTGTCCAAGGAAACACGCTTTTCGAAAGATTTCGAAGTGTACGTGATCGTATTCTCGGAATTCTCATGTCTATAACCCCCCCCCCCCCCCCCAGATACATAAAAAACCTCCATGCATACTTGTTGTCCTTTGCCAAGAGAACTATGCCATTGGTCGACATCGACTCGCAGCAACGAGAGGCCACCAGCGAGTTTGAAACCAAGTGGGAGAATGAAGAGATCAAGGGATGGGAGGAGAACGCGCCAAAAGCGCCATCGAATGGGAAAGACAGCGGGGGCATCTGGTGTTCTGCATGTAAGTACTTGAACTCCCTTGTCACTGCATGCCTCATGACACTTCGCTCAAGGTCAAAAGAACTACTCGAAGCAAACCGTTTACGACGCTCATTTGACGTCGAAGAAACACATCAAGGCAGCGGCCAAGCAGACTGAATCTGGCGAGGCCAGCACGACTACGAGTCCCAATGGGGCACACGCGACGACTGCCCCCACATCAACAACAGCCCAATCCTCCGCAAAATCCCGCATCCGCAGCGCCGCCCACTTGACGCATCTCACGACCTCCCTTCTCGTCTCGCTCGTGCCAACTATCAACGAAACAAAATCCAATGTCGAGCGACGATTCTCCCTCACCGCGCGCGAGCGCGAGCAAGAGCTATTGGATCAGGCGAAGCCACCCCCACCGCCCGCCAACCCCACTGGCGACGGGCCCGCCGAGGAGGAGGAGGAGGAAGAGCGCATCTATAACCCGCTCAAGCTGCCCCTGGGCTGGGACGGCAAACCCATCCCATACTGGCTGTACAAGCTGCACGGTTTAGGCGTTGAGTACCGGTGTGAAATATGCTCGGACCATGTATACATGGGCAGGAAAAATTTCGATCGGCATTTCCAGGTGCGCCGGCATTCGTTTTTGCGCCACGATGGGGTTTAAAAGAAGGTAGGAATCGCGACATGCATTTGGCATGCGCGCTCTTGGTCTCCCTAACACCAAGCACTTCCACGAAATTACACGAATCGAGGACGCCCTTTCGCGTACGTCCAATTTCGTTTTTCTCTTTCTGCATTCTGTTGATTCGTCAATTAGTCGCCGAAAAGTTGAAGCAAGAAGGTCGGCACGAAATCTTCGAGCAAGAGACGATGGAGGAACTCGAGGACGATGAAGGAAATGTGTACAACAGGAAGACGTACGAGGATCTCAAGAAGCAAGGTATTATCTAGAGCCCCCTCACAAATATATCTATGCTTTTGAGATGATTTTACAATATGTGCGTCTACTAAGATAACTGTGATCGATCATCCGAGCCAGGTCATTCGGTCGGCGGCTTTTTGCGCGGCGGTGGTGGTGGCGGGGGCTTACGCACTACTGTTGCCTTCACGGGCGCAATGGGGGTTTGCAAAGTCAGTGCGTCCGTGTATAGTTCCTCGTCTGACGATGAAGACGAGGAAAGAGGAGATTCCTGTGGCGAATCAAAGGGATTTGTGGCTCCTGGCTTCAAATTCCGCAGCTCTGACATGGAGATTGCACCATTGGGATATTCTGTAGCGGTCAATGCGTTGGTTCGGATGACGTGTGAGTTCACCTACCAGGCCCATCCCACCACGCCGCGTCATCTGAACTCGGAGGCGGCACTAAATGTTGCTTACGTCAGTGGGATGATATGAATGGTTAGAATGCCTCGCATACGGTCGCCGAATGTCGCCGGTAGAGCCAACGCGGCGAGTTTATCGTCCAACTTTTCGCCTGGCGCCGTGGTGATCACACTCCGAAGTAACAACTGCGACAGCGCAGTACGTTTCGCGACATCGATAATTCGGACTGCTGCACGGAAAATGCCGAAGACTGAGAGGCTCAGGAAGTGCGGTTGTGGCCTAAAGACAGTGTACATACCTGGTTTATGATCTGACCCCTTCAACTCTGCGCGCGAATATACCGCAAGATCTAGAGCCCCGCCTCGGTATAATATCCGATCTGAAGTACATGAGGTCATTGGTGTGTATGAGACAACGGGACTACCTGTCCATGCTGGTATTCGCATCTTCTCGCTGGTGTCGTAGTTGTCCGTTCCCAAGTCGTATCGGTACGTCGGCCGGAATAACAGAGGTCCCTCTTCATACCCAACGAAAGCCGCCCCAGTATCAATCGCCTGGCGCAGCTATCACAAATGTCAAAAGAGAATCTACGAAAAGGGGAGAAACTAACCTGGTCACCCGCTAGCAGTGCATCGAAATCGTCAGATACTGCCAAGGACCGAACAGTGTCGTTATCGAAATCTATCCGGTAGTTGGTGTCCGCAAGCCAAATGACATTGCTACCGAATCTTGAGTCAACATAGCAGTGGAAGAGAGTTCCACACCTACTCGTGGCTGGGGATGGTCTTGCCTTTCTGGAAGTGCAACCCATTGACGATGGTCTGATAATCCATGTTGCGTTCTTCGACGTTGGAGTGTCCAGCGGCGAGATGAGCAGTAAGGAAGCAGAAGCTGGTGTCGTGGTAGTCCAGTCGAACACCGACAGCGCCTTTATTGCCAGACATCCCGCGAAGTCCAGTCTGTGCCGCGTGTTACGGTCTAGAAGAACAGAAGTAACCAAGATCGACGAACTTTGCGAGAAGTAGCTTCGACATTCCGCATCACCGGTGTCAATTCCGACTTAACCAAGACCAACAGGGCTGTGCCGACCAGCTGACGGCTGCTGATTGAGATCCTTAACCAGATTCGGAAGAGAACACCCACTTGTTCGCTTCTAAGTAAAACATAGTTTGCCTTTTTGTTTGGACGGCGGTCGAGTGTCTCCAATATTCGTCCTTCCCAAATTCGACTAAAGCTTGTTTGAGCAGGTTGGCAGGAACAGCATGTAATAGGGCCAACCGTTTTTCAGGATCGGTCTGAACAATTTGTTGTGCTGTAAGAGGAACGATTTCTTGGAAACCTAGGACAAACATATCAGGTCTTGGGAAGAAGTTAGTTCGGGCTGGGATCATTCAAGAGGACCCGTACTCGATAACACCTTTCGAGTTCCGTTCCATTGAGCCCAGCAATACCATTTATCAGAAACACCACTCACCGTCCCTAGGAAACAGCCAGGGCAATAGAGATTCAGATGGCGGCTAGGTGAGCGAACTGGATAAGCGTAGGTCGAGCAAACTAGGGACAACTGACTCTGCCGTTTAGATTCCAAGTGCCCACAAAAACTGTACATTGTTTGGTAGAGGAATATTCGTGCAGTCTGAAAAATATTATGAACAGCAGCCACGGTGTGCAATGAAAGCTTTCCGTACCGATTTTCCAATGCGACTCGTACAGAGTCATGGATCGGGTTGAATATCGTCGCGGATCGTTGGTTGCTCATGTTACCCTGCAAAATATAAGGAAGATGTCTATTGAAACTGCGGTCTTCGTACCAAGAACATGTCAATTGCGGTCTGTTTGCCTTTATCTTGGAAGTTGTTGATATAAGCTCTCGACACACTTTTGGTGGCGTCAGATACAAGGCCTTTTTGGAGATGCACTTGTTAAAGAGAGATAGCGAAGCGAGTTCATAACGGGCCACCCACCGGCCAATGTGCGCTTGCCACTTCTTGTGAAGCTAGTGTTCAAAGCACCCGTGCCAGCATATATTCTGGATAGTGCATCCCCATTTTCCGCCCATAATTCACGGTGGTGGGTCCATAGCGAATTGGAATGTATCCATTCTCGTCGGACTAGTAGAATGTACTGTTCTAGAGTCGTTCGGGAGACTATGTCTTGAACAAAATTGGTGCGGTCCAAACTGATTGGCGCATGAGAATATACGCGCCGCACAAGGAACGCTGCATACCAGTCTAGACAATTCGTCCGAAAAATTCCCTTTTGTTCTGTGACCAGGTCGTCCGAGTTTGCATCGCACATTGTAAACCCGTATATATCGACATGGTTAGCGATGCTGTCGAGACGCCTGGTTACCGATCATTAGCAACGAGTAGAAATATCTGCTTGGAAAGTATAACCTCAGATCTCTGCTCACGCTATCGTGGCCACCAACTCGAACAGCATTATGAAAGTCAAAATGAGTTATGTGGAGATCGTCGCCAAGAGCCCCGCGTGCAATCTGGAGATGTCGGCCATATGCGCTCGTCAAAATTGCCTCATTTTCTTTGGTGCCCAACAAGTTGATAGCATGTACGGAGCCATACTCCTCCACAAGTTGTGCAAAATGTCGGTCGAACGCAGGCTGGGAGGTGGTCGGACGTGTGATTTGTATGCGTTGCCCGAATGTTTGTAGACCTTGCTGCTCCCAAAATACTAGTAGGCTTGGATTAGATCCGGCCATCGCTCGAGTCTGATGACTTACATGGAACGCTTCCACGGACTTGAACATAACTCACACAATGTTGGTCGGTAGTAAATATGACTTCAGTCTACATGACTTGATAAAACGGCGGGGATGAGCAAGAAAGGACGTGACGGACCTCGACGAAGTTGGCCGTATTTCCGTCGTCATCTACGCCCCGGGAATTAAATCGTGTACCAGCCCGTTTCCAACTGAGGCGAGAGATGAGGGCGAGAGTGACAATGGTGGGTGATCCATCTGTCGGTGGTGCAGGCAGGGCCATCGTGAAAGCCCCCACGTACCCTTGAATAGCTAAGACCTGGAAGGCCATAAGCAAGCAGTACGACGAAAGAATATTGGTTGGCATACTATAAACTGACAGGTATCAAACTGATCCTTTTCCAGAGCATCTAGTCTCTCTCTAAATTCAACTAGGCTACGGATTAAAAATGCGTTCCAGATGAATCTTTCATCAAAGGTCCCGAGGTCCCAGGTCGTGTGCTTGTCCCTGGAAAGCCGTACGGCGAGCCGTGACGAGAGATCCCACGTAGAATCCTTCGCATAATAGAATGAGCCCGAAGAAAGGATTTTTGTCAAGGGCAGGCATGGGTGCTCGAAGACGGGTGGAGCAGCAGATTGGCCATAGTTGTCTCGCATCATCATGGTATCGATGGCTTCAGGACTGGTCAACGTCTCGGCAGGATCGTCCCAGGTTGACGAAGTCAAGCTGTAGAAGCAAATTTCATGAATTCTTGCAACTGATTCCGAATTGGAGGCTGAATTGGGTCTCGTATTTCCGACATCTGTTGCGCTAGTCACCACAGCAAGAAACAAATCTGCTATGCTATCAAGTATGTGATCCTGTGGAATTCATGCTGCACGCACCTTTTTCAATAGAGATCAATCCAAGGCACCCCTTCACGACGCGTGTAGTGAGTCTAATGGCATTGGTGAGGTTGACTTCCGCCTGCGGTAAGAATTCCACCACAGCCTGAGTCGGATTGGTTTCGCTCTGGCGGAAAGCAAGGACCCGACGCTGCTCAGTGGCGACCAGATACAAGACTCGAGGGCTGCCAAGATATAGATACATCTGTCCACTTTTGAAGAGGAGCGCCGTGACTGGCGCCCACGCAACCACAACAAAGACAAATCCGGCAGCACGGCACAGCAACCTCATTTGGACACTTACCGCTGACCACAGCGAGTCCAATGTCCCATAAGCTGTCCATAGCCTTATAATTACTATATGCATAATTCAAAGGAAGCCGCGGCTTGGGGTTGGCTTGGGGAGGCATTTGAAAATTTTCACCTCTGACTCGTAGTGTTGCCGTCGGTGTGAGCTCACACCGGTTTCGAGCTCGGCTCGGCCACCGGTGTGAGCCGAGTTGTTGCCATCATTTCCCCATCCGCTAGATCCTGGGCACGTGCCAGTCCGACAAGTCGGTCAGCAAGATATTTCAAGCATACGATGCTCCTGGTGCACGGGAATCACTTGCGGGACGACGTAAAATACTGCTCCAGGTGAAAATGACTTTCTGGCCTTTTTTGTAGCTGAAGCAGGGATTATATCCCCGTTGTTCAGAGTCCAAGCCCAATTGCAGGTCCATTTTTGTCCGTAAATATTATGGAAATTGTCCAAATAGATATAGTGAGGTTAATAAATTTACCCATACCGCTTGCAGCTCCATCCATGATACACCAAAACTTTCGTTCGTACTTTAACCTTGCTTTAGTAAGGTCCCCCTCCCTCGAAATTAAGTCGCCGAAATCTGCCAGAAACAAATATTTGTGTCTTCTTTAGATTCCCGAACCGTCTGCCAGGAACAAATAAGTCAAAATACTCGGGGTTCGCTGTCCGTCAAAACTTTTGATCTGCCAGAAACAAATAGATCCAAATACTGTAGTATCTCCATCCCTCAAAACCCTCGAGCTGTCAGGAACAAATACCCCAACACACTGCAATCGGACGATGAACAATCCACCACCAACCTGCCATTTAAATTTAATTGGCTATGTAGACACTTCCCGCCCGAGCAAGGTTTGAGACAGCAGGGCCGGCCCCTCGTCTTGACCAGCCGTTCCAAATAGGGGATCTCAAGAGTGATGGGATCACCAACTCGACTCAACTCGATGTCAACTCGTGTCAACTCGCCTGATCGAGTTCAGTCGAGTTGAGTCCATCAACGATGTGACTCGTGACTGTCTCGCGTTTCTCTCTATGCAACCCTTATCCTATGCTAGTCGCGTTTTGCTCGCGATCATCTATTTCCTGGGTCAAGATATTTCCAGCAGTACACTCGGATTTCATGTGCATCCGAAACACTTTTCCGTTTCTTTTTGAACAGCCTCCGCCGGCGTTGCATAAGGATCACCGTAGATCAATATTTCACTGAGTCGGGGTTAACGCGTTTCGGATTCGCGTATCATTATCACGTTGGCTTGCCGCGCCCTCCCACTTCCCTCCATGTCGACCTCCTTGAACATCACGGTTCCTCGACCAGTCCCCGACATGGGTATATTTTCCAGACCGGGAAGGTGTCTCTTCTTCTTCCTGGCAGTCAATTTGGTCTGGTTCAGCGGATAGTTCCTATGATTCTACACATACACAGTCCAACGTTGCGCAGGGGACATCGACCCATATTTCTAGTCTCCCGGGTGCTAGTGTACGACCCTATCTGGTACAATGGCGCGCAAACTAACGATTATTCAAGGTACAAATTGAGTTCGTGGGCGTTGCTGTGTCCATCTACGGGCAGGGGACGGCCGGCGCCTATACCACGACGCTAGATGGAGGAAAGGAAATTACTGGGGCTCCATCGGGAGGACTCCTAGCAAGCTATGGAGGATTGAGCGATGCTGATAAGCACACGATAACTCTGAAAATCACCCTATCTCAGCCACTGAGTTTGTCATACGCGACGTTCACGATTCGTACGGACCTTCCGACTAGGTCTGTCTTTTGACTTTCTTCACGGCAGATACAGAATGCTAAACATATCACAAGTTCGGTCGCCAACAATACTGTAAACGCTGTTACGCTTGAAGCAAATAACTCGCCTTCCACAAACTCCTTCTTCAGTACCTCTGGTTCAGGATTTAGCAACGAACACCAAGACCAAAACTTCACCCGACTAGACACCAACAGCGCGGGTGCAGCCATCTCCTTCACTTGTTCCAACACGTGCGCCTTTTTTTATGCGCGCAGCGACTGGAGCATAACTAATCGCTTTCGATAGTTCCGCTTTGTTCATATACGGAACGACCAATTGGGACCACCAAACATTCAGTGTCGAGCTTGACCCATCAGCAGGAGTCTCCCAAGGAGCCCGCATATTCAACGGAACCTCTAAGTGGTTTGTTTTAGACAACCTGCTATTTTGGGAAGGCGGAATGGACCCGGCACAATCTTATAACGTCAAGCTAACGAACCTCATCGGCGGGAGTTACACAGACATTCATAGTGTGCGCCATCCTGGAATGTCCTGTATCTCCCGCTGATCCTAGACTGCAGGTTGTTATGATGACTCTACCGGCTTCTGCTGCGTACGCCACGGGCTCCATCATATGCTATTATTCACAGTTTTTTTCCCAGCGTCTCGTCATCGCTCCCTTCATCATCATCATCTTCGTCTCCAACGGCTAGCAGTTCTGGTGGTGGTACAAAATCGAGCAGTGTCGGCAAAATAGTAGCCATTGCTGTGAGTAGGTTCTTCCCAGTCATACGGCGTATCTGACCACTGCTCTGGTCCCCAAGGTCGGCGTCGTAGCGGCACTTGCAGCTGTAATATTAATTGCCTTTCTGTTCTGTCGCAGAAGGTATGCCATTTACAAGTTCACAACAGACCGATGACTCACAATCCAATACTCAGAGCCAGAAACAGACGGAATAATAGACTATCACTTAGTGGAATGATCGCAACGCCTTTTGTGGACACTCCACGTAGGTCCAGTTGATCCAGCCTCTTTTAATAATCTTAATTCTTGTGCAAGCCTCCGGAAACTCATCGCTGCCAAGCACGTCCCATACTCCTATGAGTCTCAGCGATTTTCGACCACCGTCGGGTCTCCATGACCCATATTCACGGAGCCAGTACCCGTATTCACCCAATTCGGCCCTCGCTTCGGTCCAGGATCTCAGAGACCGCGCTCTGGGAACACATAGCACTCGTTACTCTGAGCTCTCCACCGACGACTTTAATCCCTACGCAGCTCCGGGTCCTGTACCGCATACCTTGGGATCGGCGAGTTACGTTGCATCCTCCGTGGCCTCAACTTCTGGGCCGCAGCGTGGGCCAAGAAGGCCTGAAAAGGGACCCGTGCCAAGCGATGCATCATCTAGTCGACCACCGCGGCACGAGATGGACGCCGGTAGAGTTCCTGTCCCAGACGAGGAGGAAACACTTCCGCCAAATTATGATCCTACCTGGCAATCTTCTGTTGGTAGTAGCGCAAGATAACTGAGCTGCGATTGCAGTCAATGATGCTCGCGACGCGCTGAATCCCCACATCTTATGGCCGCATGGGCCCATTAGTTTACGGGGTCAAAACATTAATTAATTATAAACTATGTATCTTATCCTGAGTACGCATACCGTAAGCCCATAAATGCTTTGAGATTATTTTTTTGAGTAGGCAAGTCTTTCGCAAATCATCGGTTTACATCCAAGGTGAATAACGATAGCATATAATAATACAACATTGAATACAGACGACCACTAAACATGAGAAACAGGCGCCAACTTGGTGTCGGCCCTGGAGGTAACACTCCCGTCAAAGCTGGGTCGATCCTGGGGTTCGTAGTTTGTTTTCCGGGCTTCCCGGGGTGGATCCACGTGTGTTTCCGTGACCACAAAGACGCTCGACTGAAGCTCTACGTCTTGCTGAGTATTATTTCCGTTGAAGAAACGCGCCGGTCCACTCTGCCCCAGTGGGCGGGGGGACTCATCCGTGCTGGAAGGGCTGTCCGAGTGCGGAGGTTGAGTGCTGAGAATCAAATGCTGTGCAGCTCGAAAGAGTTCAAGGAGGTGGCGGGTCCCGAAGGAGAGAAAGTCCTTACCTATCATTACAACGGCGAGAGGCAGAGTAGACGCAGCTCCTGTTGACATTACTTTGGCAAACTCCAAGACAACCCACCTAATAGAAAGTTGAGCATTAACTGAAGATGTATACTGCGTAGCATACAAGTTGGCAATGAAGACGACCAGCGTATATAGCAGGCCGTTGCGAAGAACGCGGCGCACAAATTTTGAAGTGTTACTGGAAAGAAAGTGAGGACAAAAGGTCGTAAGAATATTAAAGAACGAATAACTCACAAGAAACCTTGGATTTGGGAAGAAAGAACCAAGTACATTGTTGCTGTTACACATGCGACCAGGTCGAATGCCATAGTTGCACTATAATAACTAAGTTTCGTCAGCATCCAAGGAATTAACACGAGAAGGCAATGTAAAGTACACGATGTTCCAATCCGGCTAATGTAATATGAGCATTATGATGTTCCAAAGATGACCGACGTACCTCGTTCGCTCGAAGAACCTTTCCTTTGCATCTATTGAGTGTTACATGAATCCCGGTATCGAGAAAAAGAGAACGCACGATCCCTAAATAGAATGAGGCTCAATGTTAGGACCGTTAAAAATCTCTAGTTCCCGTAGTCTTACGTGGGAAAGAAATGGCTGGGAGGTGAAATTCGTAAGGATGGAACACGCTGAATTATGAGGTCCCGACTCACATCACGATGATACGTAATCCCGAATACTTGGACCTAAGCGCGGTGAGCGACCAGGACCTTCGAAATAGTTCCCGACTCACCGGGAAACAAAGGATCAGAAAGGATCCCAACCCAAACCAGACGTATATTGAGCGCCCCGATATTGCGTATGTTCTGGAGGACGCAAAGCCATGAGATTTGTAAGTTGATATACCATGATAATTACCGGATGAAAATGAGGACTTGAACTGACATGCCAGCGAGCACTGTTGATGTATGTTACCGACATAAAATATTAAAAGCACCAAACGCACTGGCTGTTATGTTTGGCAGCATGTAAAACCTCCGAGAACATAAGTATATTAGATGGTTTAGAGTTCACCGTAAACTCAAACCTCCGGCACGATGAAGGAGTAAAGTTCGTTCCAAAGAAGCCTAAATCTTAATGAGCCACTCAAAGAACGGCTTAGGGAAATGAACAGACCTATCCCATTTGATATTAACGAGAGAATACTCATACTAAAACCCGATATTAGCTTGATGTAGAGAGCAAGTTAGAACTGATATGATACGCACTACCGAGCCATCGCATAGAAGAAACACATCGGGCTGAGGCTGCGATTGACGAATTGCTTCTTGTATAACCGGTAGGTCCCAGGCATTGTTTGAAGCACGTCCCCGCCCGCGATAGAAAATGAACTGTTTATATTCGGTCCAGAGCTCGAATGAACACCAAAAGGCACCGACATTATGCGGAACAGAGAGAATTTGTCGATCGTCATGGCGGATCGCTTCCTGCAGAAAAGGATGGGAAACCGAGGCTAAGGGAGGGGGCGTAACAGCCAGATGGTGGACGACTGGAAGTATTAAAAGCAGGCCCATCACATCCTCCAGGGTCGTGCTATAGAGTTCGGACGCCGCCGCCGCCGTGGCATTCAATAGTCATCCAATGAGCCGGGATCAATTGGCCATCAATTGTCTCATCAGTTGTCTCATCATGCGACGCGAATAGCAGCGCGAAGCATCGCAGGAACTGCAGGGAGAGAACCGCTACTACTACTAGTACTAGCGAACCCAAGGTAGAGCATGTCGACGTGGCATACCGACCACATTTTTTTACTGCGTCAAGAGATGTTCGCATGGGTCAGCCTGGCCGCCAAATTTATACCTCTTACCGAAGTCATTGATGCGTAGATCCGATTTCTACGTGCGTCCGCTGTCCAGTTCGCGTACATTATTATATAGGAGAATTTTTGAACCCTAGAAGGCGGTCCCACGCTGTCCCACGGCCGTGGCTTGAGGTACCATTTAGCGTGTCGCAAAGCCCGTGCAATGATAACTTATAAGGACAAGCAGTGTTCGAGATGTCCGTATGCAAACCATGTCCGTGAAATCGAATAATGTACATAGATAATCGTCTAGGAAAATCGTGACGTGCGTCTGTTTGGCTGACGTGGACTCACATTGGACTCACACTGGCGTAGGGCAGCAACTCCGAGTCCGGGTTTCGACGGACCGACATCGCAGCGCGGTTCCTAGGCGAGAGCTGTCGCGCGGGGACGAAGACAAGCTCGCGAGCACGGCTGAGCAGAAACTATTGGCCTGGTGGAAGGGGCAGTCTTCTTACAGAGCGGGGCGGTGATCTTGCCGGAATCGCGGGCGAGTGTGAATAGTCCTGCGACGGCCGCGTGACGTAGGGCGGGGCCGAGTGCGGCGGGGTATTAGTGGTTTGGGGCTCATCTACGACTTCGATGGGCGCTGGGCGAGCGGCGCGAACGTAGGGCGGCGTAGGTGTCATCGGCAAAGAACGCACCGAGGCTCCGCTATCGCTGGTGGGGCGGCTCCTGGGTTGAGGGGGGACGGGATTAGACGGGGGAGGAGGCAGGATTCTTGCCGGGGCGATTGCGGGAGATGAGAAAGGGAGAAAATTAGATAGCGGAGATCGAGGAGATCGAGGAGATTTTGAGACGGGTGGCGGGGGTGGGGGCGGTGCTCTTGGTGCAGGTGGGAAGGAGGGATACGGTCGCTGACAGGGCTCGTCAACCGACTCGCGGTTAATATGGTCATAACCACTCACTTGCAGTCGCACCTGAGATGTCGGGGATGTCGGAGCTGACGGGGGTGTGGGTTGGGATGGCTGGTACCAGGACAGGTTAACGGCGTAAGAATGCTGCCACTAATGTGGACTCACTTGGGGTCGTGCCTGTGGGGGCGGCGGCAAAGGGATACTTGGAGGAGTACTGGATGGAGGCATCTGCCGCGGAGTTCGCGGTGAACCGTTCGAGACAGGGGAGGATTCTACTCCCGGGGAACGCGATATCGGCAAGATTGGAGGATTTACAGCTGGCGGTGCTACTACTTGTGCAGGGGGTGGCAGTGCCGGCGGGGGTTCTGCGTCATGGTTTGAACGGGAATGCTCCTGTGGGATAAGAGGAAACCCTTCTGTATCGCTGTCGCTGTCATCCTCGTCTTCCCTTTCGAATATAGTCTCGTGGTTTAAATTACTACGTTCTGCTGTCCGACCCAAGAGGCTCTCCTGTTTATGACGTTGAGAGAGCGGGGAGTCCGAGTCCGAACCGTCCACCCGAAATTTCGTATATGAAGGAATATTCTTCACAATGACTCGTCTTGTGCTTTTCCACGGGCGGGGTATCGACTCGCTTAACCGCCGCACGCTTTGGAGCGGACCTTTCCACAATGATTTGCCTGGCCAAGTCCTGACGGGCGTCGTGTTGCCTGTCGGAATTTGAAGCATCGTAGGAACGGGCGGGTGTGTTCCCGATGATGATGATGAAAGCCGAACATGACCGCTGACTTGCGAACCTTGAAGGGAAGCCGGGCGAGAAACGAACTGATATTCTTCTAGGTCCTCGTCCCGTTCATCGATGCTCCAGGAGCTGGTTCGATTCAGCTCGCGGACCTTGGTCGCGCTCGACATGGTGGGGAATTGGAAACGCGGCCGGTTCCCTGCCGTTTGCATCCACGGCCGTCGACCGTGCTGGCGATCCAGAATCTTCCGTCGACGATAAACGAAAAACCACACGATGAAGCCGGCTGCAACAGCGAGCCCCACGATGATCGGGACGACTATTTGGATAGTGGTCCATTTACGTGATTGTGAGCCGCTTGCAGCTGCGTTTGGACGTTAACCACCGCCAGGCTTCAAGTTGGACAGAACCTACTTTCAATGGCTGCAACGGGGTCAAACGTGCCGTTGGAGGATGGCAGCTGGGTGTACGCCCACACAGGATAAGTGCCGGCTGCTGGCGGTGGTGGCTCTGTGGTAATATTAATGGATGCCTGCGCGCATTTCTGCTCCAAGGATCCACACAACGGTAACGTGGAGTTTTGCAAACGCGTCTTGGTAAAGATGCAGGCACTCCAGAGGTTGAAAAATAGGTTCGTACTGAGCGGGAAGGAGACATGAGGCATATTTTAAGATTGTCGCGCAGAACCCGACGAACCAGGTGCAAGTTGTAGGCGTTACGCGTGTAGAGTTCGTGTCGTCGTCATCCGAATCATCTATTCGCAAAGGTTAGTGCATTGCGGGACCTATATGAGGTCGCTCTCACCTCGCGCTCGTGAGTTGGTGCAAGAGTTTAGGAAGAATTCCTGCATGTCACACGGAGACATTCCATGTTTGTTGTTCAGCTGGCCACTACAGGTGAGTTTGCTTGTGAAATACGAGTGTAAAGTTCGTACTGATTCCACGTCGTCCGAGGACTACATAGCAAAGCGTCGATCAGTACGGCTTAAAAGAGCTGGAGAGGAGGCAACGGACCTGGGGATGGTCGCCGGCGGCCACTAAGAGTGCGAGTAGTCCAATAGGAAGGAGTTGCAGTAGATGCATGACATAAAGAGGGTGTGGTTGAGGAGGACCAGGGAGAACCGCGCAGTGGGTCGACGCCGACGGAAGGGATCAGGTCACCGCCACAGTGCCGTACCTGTTTTGGAAGTAGCAGGTGATATGTGCCCCCATCTTTTGACCAACCACACTGCCGCCGGTGCTGCAGCTTGAAGACGATTGCCATTGCCAGGGAGCAGACGCGATGAGAGCTCAAACGATCGCCTCGGTCATCCGGTTATCTAATTAATATTGCTTGCCGACCGCACCGATTACGATCGCGGCAGCTCAAGCTCTCAACGTTCTCAACTGCTCTCAAGAGTGTATTAATATTCCCCGTGGCAGAGAAACATGGGCGTAGTATCAATCCAAGTTGGAATCCATCCTGGCACCGAGTTTACCGTTCGCCGGGCCTTCCAACGATCCGCCTTTTGCTTATTGACCCCCTAGACTCTACAGAGAATTCGATCCAAGCATCGGTGGTAACCTGTGGCATGGCTACAGCCTCAGAGCTCTCCGCTTTGCAGCGCCATGGTAAAGGGAGTCAAGCGGCAGTGTCGACAGGCGACCGGGTCATCGGTCCGGGGATTCGAAAGTCTACAGATACACCCTTCGATTCGTAGTACGCGTACGAGTCCTAAATACAACAAATACATCTTCCAATCCGTTCGAAACCTATGTCGCAGGCCGCAGTGCCCTCAGTCGATCTGCCAGTTTTGCATCCTCCTCACCGATCTTGTCCCGTGGCGCTAAATCCGCCACAGCGTCCAAATCTTTCGCTGCGAGATCATGCTGCAGTTCTATGTCAGCTTCCTCGGCTGTCTGTCGCATCAGCTGGTCGATTTGGTCCTGCGGTGTAGAGACGGCGGTCGTAGACCCCATAGCGTCCTCCATGTACGACGTTTGTACATCCAGATCAGCAAACTGCGCCTCGAACTTGTCCATGACCATCGATATCTGAGTAGAACGTAAGAGGCGCGAGAATGTGCAGGGTAATATCACACACCCGTTCGAGGTTCATCCCTTCCATGGCCTTGTCCATCCCGCGCACAACAGAGGTCATATTCCCGGTCACTTGCCGCATCGTAACCGCGGTCTCCACACGGCTGGCGACAGCGTCTATCCGACTGGATAACCGGAGGAGATTCAAGGCTTCGCTCTTCTTCCGGATCGCGTTGGAGGCGTATATCCGGGCTCCATCGTTGTTGCCCTGCTGCAGCGCCTGAACGAGGGTTAGAGAGGGGCAAATGGTCCGACCATTGCACTGGCCGACCTTCTTCAGACGAGACTTTTCAGAGTTCTCGTCTTTCTGAGCCTTCTTTGCCTGGCGATTCAGAGTCTTGGCTGTGAACTGCGAAATGTGAGTATGACGACATTATCGTCCGGAGAACATAGACACCTTGAGCTGGAAAAGCGTTTCTGAGAGACCAGTTAGCCCAGTCCATTGGAGTATAATAAGAAGGCCTACTCTCAAGATTGCTCATGGTGGAAGAAGGAAGGCTGCGCCGAAGTGCACGCAGCGCTCGTCCCAATCGGGATGATCAGAGCTGTCTCGGAGTTACGCGCGACGGAAGACGTGTTCTGCGAGTGTACTACTCTCTGCAAGTTCATGGTCAAATGGGCTTGTTATTCTATCTCAGGTGAGCCCAATTCCTCGAAGCACCTTTGTGGTGTACTCAAGCGCTTTCCAGCTACGGCGCGGTTCGCGGTAGCCTTCGCTTTTGTCACCCTTTCATTAGGTTCGTCAGGGTTAATCTTCGCAAGATTGTTGGCTCACAGCTCACAGCAAGCGGGCTTCTATATGTATCGGAGTTGATTGAAGAACATTCGCGCCTGGCAAAAATAATCGGACAGAGAGGGATATATGTGCGAGACACTTTCTATCCAACTTGCAGTGTGCACCATTAATATTCCCTCAGGCCATACTCCTTCTGCACGGAGTATTATTCCTCACGGACTCACTGCCGCTCACGCACATCGCCTTCTCAGCGTGCTGCCACCTAGTATATCTGCAGAACTTCTCCCACACCTGGCCTCTCATCTCCCTCTCGTCTCCGTCATTCATTGCTTCTTGCCTGCTGGTCATTGCCGACCACTTTCTGTGGTTTTTCCACTTCGCCCGAATATCCCAGGATGCGAGGCACAACCGCTCATTTCGCGGGGCGCTCCCTCCAAAAGGCGTGCCAGGCTTCTCCGAAATCGCGACTTTCTTCGGAGTCTGCGTGTGGGCAGCCCCTCTGTTTTTATTCCTAAGCCTAAGTGCCAACGACAACGCCCTTCCGGTCACAACTGGCGCGGCCGGTGAGTTGTACTCTTTGTGTCCTTACCACTCGGCTTACCCAGGTATGCTTAGCGGAAGGCGCTCCCGGGGATGCTCTGAAATACACTCAAAATCGGATGTCCCTCTTTCGCTCTCTTCTGCCTATGCGCCCGAGATCTTCACGCACGATTACGTCCGAAGGCATTCTCGCTCCTCACTCCCCGTCCCCAATCCCGCCAAGATCCCCCCTCCTTCAACCACTCCCGTCTACGCACTATGGCACCCCTCCGCGCTCTCCCCGCGCGAGACCAAATGAACTGGACGCACAGTTGACTCCTAGCAACTTCAAGTTGAACACACCTCCGAGACGATCGATTCGCGCGGGGGAGTCCGGGCTAGGGCAGAGGCGAAGCATATTGCCGGAGGAAAATGTATTTGGCTCGTAATGAACCAGTCCTATAATGAAGTGCACTGTGATGTCTGTATTTAAGCATTTGATTACACGTTGGCCGCCAGCATGCGGGGGATTACAAGGTATGATTGGCGCAAGCGTGTGTTTTGTAACTTCCGCGCCAATCTGCGCGGACGAACTGCATCTTGAGCGTACCTGTCGTCGGCCGTGTCTCTTCATGGAACCCAGCATCCTTCGAATGGTCCCATCAAAGACCAGTTCTACCATACATTCCAGGCTTGGGGGTAAATGGAACGATTAAGCTGTAAGATGCAAGACTCTTAATCTGGAAGCGCGTCCTGCAGCTTGATAGTAACCCTTGAGTTAGATCCGACGGGGCAGACAAGGCAAGAAAAAGTTCGGCGATCATTCCAACAGTTGATCCCGGTAACTTGTTGAATTTGGGAGATAACATTCGAAGAGGATTTTCGGTATGCTCGGGAGTCGGGGTGGTAGAACCAACCAGATCCGACAATCCTTCGTCGGCCATGAGCTATACAGTCATCATTGGTGGTTGCCCAGCGTACGGGCGCAGAGTTCTTGACTGGGGAAGAAGAGTTCGAGTCAGGTTCGACATTTTAGTTCGACGTTGATGGACGTTCCTTCGGAAAGGGTTTGCCCCAATAGGAGAACAAATCCTCGCAAATACACGTAATCTCATTTTCAACTTCAAAGCGAGCGCCGTTCTTGGACATACCCAGTTATTCGGCGCCGGTTGCATTTACCAGTGGCGCAGTCAACTGTCGGCATCCTCTCAAGTCAATCCGTCGACTCAAATTCTCACCTCCCTTCGTCGGTGCCACTTGCTCGCCAGTGGACCCCGATGTAAATCTATTCCTTGAGATTCCTTGGGGCCTCCGAGCCTCTCGCATCCACTTTGCATCAGGTATATATGCACGGCGGCTTGGGCCATTATCTTCATAGTGCACTCCCCGAAATGAAAAATGCCTGCCATCCGCATGTGACGCCTGACGTTAACGTATACTTATAGCCAGATGCCGGAGGAACTCTTCCTATTACCCCCTCCTTTCGCTGCTCTACAACTTCAATGGCTAACACCCCCAACTCTTTGCCTACTCTCGATAAGCTGGGAGCGACGATCCCCGATGAACTGGATCCAAGAAAGATCGCTACAGAGTGGTTCGAATCATTTTCCACCCATGCTGGAGATGGCAATGTCGAAGGAGTCGCTGCTCTCTTCATTGAAGGCGCCCTTTGGAGGGATATCCTGGCACTCTCATGGGATTTTCGGACGTTTCAAGGAGTGACATTCCAGAGGTTCCTCACTGATCGCCTCGCGGCGGCTCGGATGTCTGCATTCCAGCTGAAAGACGACTACCTGGGATTGAAGCGACCCTACCCAGACATCGCATGGATCGAAGCCATGTTCAGCTTTGAGACTAACGTCGGATTGGCCTCTGGTGTTTTCCGGCTCGTCCCGTTGAGAGATGGAGAGTGGAAAGCGCACTGCATGTTCACTAATCTCGAAGATCTCAAGGGCTTTCCGGAGAAGGTCCGTCTGTTTCACAAAATGGCACTTAGTGTTCAATATCCGGCTAATAGATCGGGCCATTGCGAGACTTTGCACCAAACCATGGTAAATGGGAAGAAGCGCGACGCCGTTCTTCCGCCTTTGAGGCCAGCGATCCAGCAGTACTCATTGTAGGAGGAGGCCAGAGTGGCTTAGAGCTCGCAGCCCGACTGCGATGCTTAGACATATCTGCGCTCGTAGTCGAAAAGAATGCGAGAGTAGGTGACAACTGGAGAAACAGATATGATGCCCTATGTCTACACGATCCAGTCTGTGAGTATCGGGAGTGCATCTTTTGTCTTGATTTATCCTTATTGAATTGTTTTGAGGGTATGACCACCTCCCATATCTGCCGTTGGTTCCCACCTTGTAGAGTTATTTCCGGAGATAATTCTTCATCAGCTTCCCACCAACATGGCCAGTATATACGCCAGCTGTGAAGGTGACTGTTTGATTTGGTTTCAAATGAAAATGAAAACTTATGGGACGTGTGTAAGCTTGCAAACTGGCTGGAACATTACGCCGAAGCACTCGAGCTGCCTGTCTGGACCTCATCTGAAGTCATAGCGGCCTCTCCCGACCCTTCTGGGATGTGGCGAGTGACCGTCCGCAACGGCCAAGGCCAAGAACGGATCTTCACGGTCAAACACCTGGTTTTTGCGACTGGCTTTGGTAGTTACCGTGGAAATTTACCCACTTATCCTGGCATGGTGGGAGTCTTCTGCGGAATGTTTCATCTTTTCGATGATAATTATGACAGAATGAGTTCAAAGGCACAATCCTGCACAGTTCCCAACATAAGAAGGCCACGGATCATCTCGGAAAAAAGGTTTTCTCGTTCTTTTCTTCCTTTTCTTTTCTTTGATGTTTATTCTCCATCCAGGTCGTAGTGATAGGTGCCTGTACCTCAGGTCTTTATATTTATATTTTTCTCGCGTTTCAGGGATAGTGACCTTCGAAAATAGCTCACGATATTTGCGCGGACTACTACGAACACGACGTCGGTCTGTACAACCATCACCACAGACTTCGACCGAATCTGACAGAGCAGCTTCTAAAGACGTCACTATGTTCCAGCGAAGCTCGACCTATGTGATGACAACCAAGAAAGGCTTGCCCCTTTTAATGGAGGGCGTTTATTCCGAAAATGCGCCACCCACAGATGTGGCAGATAGATTTAATGCATCATATCCCAACCGCCTTGTGGAGTTCCTAGCTCCGCGAAAGGTGCTGGAAATAGCTGAAGCGGACAAGTGCAGCGTCAAATACGTCTCTTTTTCGGCAGCTGATGTTGTCTCCCAGGGATCTCCTAGATGGCTTGCGCAAGCGCGGCTTCAGGCTCAACCTTGGTTACAAGAATGCAGGCTTCTCACTCGCAGGCGGGTTCCCAGAAACCCTCGATTTCTGACATACTAATTCGTCCTTAGTTTGGGAAAATGCTGGCGGCTATTATTTAGGTATGGTGGGCTTGAGGGCAAATAATGTGAACTAACTCTTCACCCTTCAGATGTCGGTACAAGCCAGCTGATCGCGGACGGGAAGATCAAGTTGAAAAATGACAGTCCGATCGAGCGGTTCACTCCGACTGGACTGAAGTTCGAAAACGGCAGTGAGCTTCCCGCGGACGTCGTAGTGTTTGCAACAGGGTCATTCGCAACATCGCTGTTCCGCTGATGAAGGGCTAATCTGATTCTCAGTGTTGGCGATGTTCGCGACAATATTCGGAAAGTATGTGGAGATGAACTTGCTGCGAAATGCAAGCCTATTTGGGGTCTGGATGAAGAAGGAGAGATCCAAGGCTGCTGGCGAGATCTAGGTGCGTTTTTAGATCGGCACTCCTTCGAAAGTTGATTTGACGATTGGCAAGGACTCCCTGGGCTGTGGTACATGATGGGGAATTTGGCTTACTGCCGTTTCCACTCGAAGCATGTTGCACTGCGTTCGTCTTTTCGCACAATCTCTGCATCTCAAGGCTGATTTCGGCGATAGAAATCAAGGCGATGGAAGAAGGAATTTTCGAAGAGCGATATAGCCTTGCTTAAACCTCAATTACCTTTCGTACCAATACAAGTGAACATAGGGAAGTGCTCTGTATTACTGCTATCCAGCACCACCGTATCGACCCACCGTGAATGTTTCTCTTGAATTCGGGGTCAGCGGTGTTTCTTCCCCGTCTGAAAGACTGTGCATAAAGCCATCGGCCGAGTCGACATTATACTCTTCGGGATTTTCTTCCGCCGCCCACCGTATCAGACTCAACGCAGGGGGTCTGAAACCTTTGCTCTTTGGGCTTGTCATCGAGAAGCGCCAGGAAAATCGCCGACTCCACCGCGACAGAGGCGGATACAAGATTCGCAGCGCAAACATGCATCTGTATGGAGCATGAGGTTTAGTCGGACGGGCGCAAGCGTAGCCAGGACTGACGCGACAATCCAAAATACAAGAATAAAGATCGAGAGAGACGCAGGACTGGTGTGCTTTGAATCTTTGTCTTCAGCATCCGCGTCAGGATCAACTGGGGGCGTGGCCGGTGGATCGACGTCGGGCTCCTCAGGTTTTGGTCCCGGCGCCCCCGGTGGTAACGCCCGCGGACACGCGTGCTTAGTCCGCCACGAGAAGGTGTGAGTTCCATTCCACTGCCATGAAAATGTTGGCCCCGGCTAAGTCTGTGATCAACACACGCAGTTTGTAGTGAAAAACCAGCAAGACCTCTTCTGATTCATGGTCACAATGCAATTGAAAAGACGCCTTTTGAGAACGGCCGTTATAGTGACCACCGTGCAAAGTAACCTGGAGCGGGGCTGAAAACTGTTTCAATGGTATGATGCAAGGCAGTGAACGCAGATTCAGACTTGCCATGCAAATCTTTGTCGTTTGCCTTGGCCAACAATTTGGCCTTTGGATTCAGACCAAGATCGCCTGCGACAGGGACCACCTAGAGTACGCGCTGTTAAAAGGCGACTCCCTGGAATTTTGAAGGGAGAAACCTGAAGAATTCGCGGTGGCTCTGAGGGATTCAATGGGTGAATATTCCTGGATCATCCTGTCAATGACGCACCTGAAGGACGCGATGGCCTTGTGTTCACGACTGATAGTACCTTTCAGTCTAGAATTCAGTCGTTTGTGTCCGAACCCACCTATTAGGCAGATCCAGGTGCCTTCGGGGCACTAAGTAGTCCGTTGGTTGTACGATCCTTTGTGGAACTTGAGTACTTACCTGCAACTCCGAGGGCAAAGTACCATCGGGCTTCAGCGGAGCGCCCAGCGAGATATTATACCTATGAGTAGATCATTGAGAACGACTGTCTTCTCAACCGACTCGGCATAAAGTCTGAGTAACGAGACTAACCTATGTGTCGTTTGTGTTGGCGGCGTGCTCTCTGCGAACTCGGAAACAGTGGATGCTTTTGTGAAAAGCGGGCACAAATTGAATTCAAGGCCGTCGAGGGTAAAGTCGCACGCGCGATCCGCCGCCACGGTGAGGGACCATAGTAAACCGAACCACCAGCAGCGCGAAGGACGCATGGTACAACCGTGCGTCGGGGCCTCTGTGCTTTTGCCGGTCTCCCATGATGCTGTTAGGCCCGGACCGATGCTCGCGCCGCACTGTGTCACCTGGACGGAAATCTCGGCGGCGGAGGGCGGCGGCCTGTTCCTTTTTAGGACTGTATCCCTCTTTCTTCTACCACGGCGCCGGTTTTCTTCCTAGTTACTCTCTCGTTGATTGTAAAGGCCTCTCGAGGGCCTCTCGTCTTCCCGCCTCTCCGCTCGCATCGAACGGCTCATAATCCGGCATTTGGCTTGGCATGGCGCGACTTGAAAGTACGCGAGAGAAGCGAGAGATCACGAAAATCCGTCACATGGGCCAGGGCCGGCATAGAACTCTTCAAATACGCGGTCTTGTGCCCGCCGCGTCGGCCCGCCAAGGCGTGCCGCCACCTCCCTTCCGCTACTTAAGATGAACACGACAGAATCCAAAGAAAGGCACTTCGAGCATGGCCAAACCCCGCGCGTCCGATGGAGTTGACTTGGGATGGGTTGACAAACAATCCCCCGCTACGACTCCTACAGGGACTTCTTTCGGAGTACCTTGGGCACAGGGTGAAATTGACAAGACCACCCCAATTTGCGTGAACGCAGCTGGCAAAGGAATCCCAATTCAGACATGGCCCCTTGCATAGTCAGTACTGTTTTGATTATTAGGATCCTCGAGTTGAATAATTCACGACTATCAAGCTGGCCCGACGGCTCACTCAAGTGGACGGGCCACAGTCTTGCAGCCGACAGCGGACTAAATACCACTCTTCATTTGGCTCCTGGAACTCCGACCGAGCCCTCATCGCCGGTCTCTGTCTCGCAGACGGATTCAAGCGTTACTGTTACCACAGGTGCCTTCACAGGTTCGTCACAATACTTTTTATGCGTTCGGAAAAATCCAAACTTTATGTAGCCAAATTCAACACATCTGGAACCACCTTGATAGATTCATTGAGTCTCTCCGGCTCGGCCAAGGCTCAGAATGGTGTTCTCGTTCTGCACCTCCAAGGTGCCCCGGACGAGCCTGAGCTTGAAGGACCCCGGCCTTCCGTCTCAGCAATGAATGGAAACATCGAATCGGTCACCGTCGAGCAGAGCGGGCCAGTTCGTGCGGTAATTAAGGTCAGGAATCCCCCTCTTCCAGCGATCATTCGTTTTTCAATTCGGTTATAGGTGACCGGAAAATACACTGGTTCTGGGCACGCGGATTTTCTTCCTTTCATTGTTCGCTTCTACATCGTCGCCGGAGCAACCACCCTGCGAATGTCCCATTTCTTTATTTATGACGGCGATCAATTCAACGATTTTATTAAAGGCCTTGTCAGTACGACCTCTTTAACTTTTTCACTGGAGGCTTAGATTAACGATCAAGGGTTTTCAATTCTCAACGCCGCTGACCGACCTGGTCCACGACAGACATATCAGATTTGTCACTGACGCCGGAGGCGTCTGGGGAGAGCCTGTTCGAGTAGTGTCCGGGCTTCGCCGCGACGCAACCGCCGCGGTACTTACCCCCCAATTTAACGGGACACTGACTCCGCCGCTTTCCGCTTGGCCGACGACAGTTTCCAGTGAAATCGACCAACTTGCTATCTGGTCGGATTTCACTCTCGATCAGCTCTCTCCGTCCAATTTTACGATCGCTAAGAGAACCACGGGAGGACGCGCGTCGTCTTTTTTGAACAATGCTGGATTCGGCACACATGCATCTGGGCTCGGGTACCTCGGTGGTGCTAGCGGTGGAGGCGTTGTCTTCGCTCTAAGGGGTTAGCCGCGTTTCTCATCTTGAGGTTCTGCTAATGAACACAACTGTCACTCCAGATTTCTGGGAAGGCGCGCCCAGAGGCCTTGACATTCGGAACGCTGGGACCGATACTGGCACTGTGACGCTGTGGGCATACAGTCCAAGAGCGACGGCAATTGATATGCGTCACTACGACACAGTTGCTCATGGAGTGCGTTCTGTTCTCCGATGCTCTCTTCGTTTCCAACTAATTCTGCCCAGCTCGACTTGGCTTACGAGGATGTGGGGGATCCAGATCCCAATCCAATCGGTATAGGAAGAAGTTATGAGATGACATTCCAAGTCGTCAGCGCCACTCCTGCTCGCGCTACTCTAGCACAATTAGCTTCAGTTCATGTGCACCTGTTTCTTTCCTGCACGCTTCCAGAGGCGCTGACATGCCCATAGACAATCGTCCCTCAAATTGTTGCCAGTCCACAATTCTACGCTTCCCACAAATTATTCGGTGGTCGATGGTGAGTGCCTGGCATATTTAAATTGGAGAATTTTGGACCCCCTTTTTACGTAACTGTAGGAATGTGCCCGATACTTCGACGACTGGCGCAGCTGCGATGGAAAAAAGACATAGCGACCTCCTGGACTTTTACGTCGCTGTACGTGCGGTTCCTGTCTCTCTGATCACCGCTTATTTGTAACGTCTCTAGGAGGTCGGCCAACGCCAATGTAAGTTATGGCCAATCATGACCGATCGATACTTGACAATTTCATCCCCCCCAGTTTATGGCTTTTGGGATTACGGCGATGTTATGCACACGTAAGATTCCTTCTGGTCTTTCTTTCTTTTCTGTTCAACCGTTTTATTCAGATACGACCAAACGCGACACACTTGGCGATACGATATCGGTGGTTTTGCCTGGGACAATGGCGAGATTGGGACGGATCTATGGCTCTGGATGTCCTTCATGCGCACGGGGAGGAACGATGTCTGGAGGATGGCGTACGCCATGACTCGCCATTTATCCGAAGTCGACTTCCACCACACTGGTCCATTCGCTGGCCTGGGAAGCCGGCACAATGTCAATCATTGGGGCGATGGCGCAAAAGAAGCTCGCGTTGCTGGAAGCACCCTTAAAAGACCCTTTTATTATTTGACAGGTGCGTACCCCACTGCACGCTGAATGTTTATATTCATGCGGCTATTCACAGCGGACGAACTGGTTGGGGACATCATGGATTTCTCCCTCCAGGCCGGAGAAACTATTATGACGTGGGATCCTTTGCGAAAAGGTCAGCATTTGTTCCTGATATTTGTGCTGCCCCCTTGAATGACGAAAATAAAGTATTCCCTCCGCCCGACCCCGCTGGGCCCGGAAGGCTTAGAATCGGTCCTGATTGGACAACTTTGGCGGGTAACTGGTTCACTAAGTGGGAACGCACCGTAAGGGATTTCGTCCAGGATGGACTAATTTTCTAAATCCCTTTCTTAGAACGATTCTCAATGGTTGGATAAAATCAAAATCGGAATGGTACGCTTAGACCACATATTACGTCATGTGCCTAACTTTGCTTCATAGAGCGACATCGGAAGCTTCCAGTATGGCCTGTTCACCGGTAACAGGCAAGTCTCGCTTACTATAAAATTGGTTGAACCACGATCTGAACTCGCTCCGCAGCGCCGCGGTTGGATGGAACGCTGATACTTCGCACATGGTTGACGAAGGTGGAGAAGGCTTGAGCTCGTATGTGTTTCCTCGTCATTTCCTAGCGAAATATTCACAAATAAATCAGGTACAATCTCATGATGCCCTTCGGAGGGGGCGAGTTCTTGATGGAAGCTATGGATATAATCACGGACGAGTCAGAATTCGACGCCGCTTGGATCGACTTTTGTAGACTCTGCAATGCACCTGCCGCTGAGTAAGTGCCAAGTTTGATCTCCAGCCATTGAAGATCTCTGACCCTCCACTAGCATCCTCGCTCGCTATGGAAAGTCTTTCTCAACCGGCGTATTCACTCAGGTCATTTCTCTGCTTTTATTTTCCACAAATTCTTACGGTCCAACAGTGGTATGCGAAACTCCAAGCTTATGCTGGTGTGTTTTCCAACATAAACGCAAGCATTATGTGCTCAGTTTTGTTCTTAGGGCAACGCTTGAACGATACATCGATCAAGCAAGCTGCTTGGAACATAATTAACGCCAATACCACTGGTGTTTGGGGACCCGAAGTCCAAGTCTCCGGAACTGACGTGGTCAATCCGATCACCGAGGTGAGCAGCTCCTGGCCGTTGCCACATTTTATTGACTCGATCGCCTAGATTCCCAACGTCGCCACCAATGATTCTGCGGGCTTGTCGTTATCGGAATACGCGGTACTTGGTCTGTGCATTTCTTGTCTCTCCCGCGCGCCTGTTAACGCGAATTGGCTCAGCGATCGCTCCGGAGCTGGCACCGAATACCCTTCAAGCGGCTCCGGACAACGAATGGGACCGGTCGACTATCGCAACCAAGGAGAGCTCTCCCACCGCAAAGCCAGGAGCAAAGGACAAGACGCAGCAGAAAAAGAAAGCCATGAGACGGTTCTTGTGTTTCTGATGTAGCAACAGTTGTGTGGAAAGACAAAACGGCAGCGTAGGGCCCGCTTTTAGCAGCAAATGTGTACATTTTTGGAATGAGATGCCATTCTGACACAACTTGTCGACGAGCCCCAGAGAACATCATCAGAACGTCAGATAGCATTGCAGATAGCGGATTAGCAGATAGGAGGGGCGTAGTAGCGATACACGAATAATGCAGAGCATATATCATACACAAAAACGAAACCAAGCAACCAAGGAAACCGCGAAATAAGTCGAGTGCCGTGCGCGACGCGTCTCGAAGCTGAAATGTAAGTAAATAGAATAAAAAGGCGATGAAATCTAGGCGCCAGAACATGGGAAGATACCTAGGTGAAGATAATGTATGTATAAGGAAGTTGGGCGATACATGGGGATGCGTTAGAATGGTTGCGTGCGTGAAGGGTCGAAGATGCGTGAAGGGCTGAAGGTGCGTGGCGCCATAGGGTGTCGTGAAGCATGGGGTGCGGGTGACCGACCCGGGTGCGGAATAGATCATGCGGCGTGCATACATGGTAGTAGTGCGTGGCGGTCGGAGAGCGGGCGTTAGTGTGCGTGCATGAGTAAAATTCCGGCCATGACTAGTTCGTGTGAGCGTGAGGGTGTGTGAGCGTGAGGGTGCGTGCATGCATTCATTTGCGTCGGGGAGTGCGAGTCTACGGCGGCGCGGAGGCTATGCGCTTTGGAGGATGAGTTTGACGAAGCTGTCGAGGAGGCGTTCCCGCTCGGTGTCATCGATGTGCCGCGCCTTGCGCAGAAGGCGCTCTACGCGCGTAACGATGCCCGTCGGGCCGTCGAACGGGATCTCGTGTGCGTCAAAGCGATGCACGTCTGCGCCAAACGCATCAGCAACCTTCTCGTACGACCAAAGCGAAAGCAAACTCACACTTCTTGAAGCTGCGATACCCGTCCTCGTCCAGCGCGTTGCGGAACACCTCCGCGATCTCCTTGCCCTGCTGCTCGCGCCGGCTGGCGTTGAGGCTGCGCCCGAAGGACGACTCGGGCATCACCGCGTCCTCGCGCACCTTGGTCGGGGCCCACGCGAGCCCCAGCCCCAGGTCCAGCGAGCGGCCCTTGGTGCCAGATCGGTGCCCGACACTGACAGCCGTGGGCGTCGAACTCGTCCAGCTCAGCGTCGAATGGCTTGCGTAATGCCGCGGTGAAAGCGGTGGCTTTGCCCGCCGTTCCCGGTCTTCCCACTCCCACTGGCGCTCCCGCTCTCGTTCGCCACTGTCGGCGGACAGCTCGCGGCGCACACTGGACGGCAGCGCCGGCACAGGCGGCTCGAAGGGGAACTTGCCGCGCTGCCGCTCGTTGCCGGCGCCGAGGATGCTCTTCGATTTACTCAGTCCAAGCCCGCTCGTGAGCTTGTTCAGGCCCGCGCTGAGGCGCTTGCCCGTGCTACGCCCCCAGCTGCTGGTGCCCCCGGTGGCGTTGCTGTGCGAGGTCGAGCCGGACGCGCCCGTGTGGTCGGGCTGTAGTTGCTCTGGCGGAGGTGGCGGCGGGGGCATGACCCGCACCGAGCGATGCGTCGCCGACGCCGATGCATAGACCCGCGCGGCGCCAACGCCCGCCATGCCAGCGCCAGTGGCGCGGTCGCCCCGGCCGTCGACGGAGCCGGACGCGCCGCGGACGTCCCGTCGTGCGCGCGACGCCACGCCCAGCGAGCTCACGGCGCCCCTCGCGGTCGACCCCCAGCCGGGGCGCTCAAAGTCGAAGGAGCCGTGTTTGCGGCCAGACGCGGTGCCAATGGTGCTTTTCGCAGTGGCCGTCGCAGTGGTCATCGCGAGAGCTGTCGTCGTCGGAGTTCTAACCACTGATCTGGAGGAGATCACATGTTTTCCGGAATTGGAATTCCCATTTGCGGTCGCCCGGATAACTGCTTCCGCGCCGCTATTGTCGTCCACTTTGTCCTTCCATCTGTCCTCCTCGATGCCCCCCAGCCGCGTAGGCCGATACGCGCGGTAGGCAGGCGCCGCAGAGTCGGTCGACGGCCGCCGCTCGCGCGTCGAGGGCGAGGACGTCGTGGTCGTGGTCGTGGTCGTGGTTCCGGTACTTGTCCGCGTAGATATGCCTATCGCAGACCGCGACCCCCTCATCTCAGACGAAATCGCGCGGACGCGCGGCGCCGGTGCCACTCCCAGCATTGATCCAGTGGTGGACGTCCGTGGGCCCACGATGGACGCCCGCGGGTTGCTGATACTGCTGCGGACGTGCGCCGTGGACGCGGTGCCTACCGCGCTGGTCCCCGATACACGTGCGCGCGCAGTGCTGCCGCCGACGGAGCTCATGCCGCTGCTCTGGACCCGCGGCGCGGGTGTCGGCGTCCCGGGCTCGTGCACGCGTGCGGTGTTGCCCACCTCCGACATGTACCGCCGCCCAGGATGCGCGCCGTGTGGTTTGGGCGTCACCGGGTCCGCAACGATGTTGGACGGGGTGATGTGGGGGCCAGTCGGCTTGGGGGACGCCGGGGACTGCTTCAGAGTCGGTATTTTCGACGGAGTCGGTTTTGACGGGGGCGTCGATTTTGACGGGGTCGCGCTTGTGGCTTGGCGGCGCAGGTCGCGGCGGTTCCGGGTTGGAAGATACTCGCAGCCCGGTGCCCACGAAGAATTTGGACAGGTTGTCGAGCCTTGACGTCGACGCGGAGCCCTGGCCGATATCTGGCTTGGGTTTCGGCTTTGCGAGTTTTGGTTTGGGCTTGGGTGTCGGCGAGGCTGCTGCAGCACGGTGGGGGGACTGGCGAAAGCTTGCGGTGGACTGGGGCCGGCGAGGCTTCTGCGACTGACGGCGTCGTGGGGCGGACTGCCAAAAGAGGATTTTCTGGGGCTGGGAAGCGGGATGCCAAAGATGTGGAAATTCTTCTTGGGGCAGCCTGGCCTCTTTTGGGAGGGGGGCAGGCTCCTCCTGCACCGTGGCAATAGGGATGCGTGTTGGAGGGCGTTTGCGCGGGGTGACATTCGCGGGGGTGACTGTGCTGGCGGTGTTTGTTGTGGCCGCGGACAAGGGCCGGGACTGGAGCAGCTCCGAAGGCTTGTGAGGGCTCTGGGGGTCCGGTTCCGCATCGGCTCGCAGGACTGGGACATCCACAGTGTCGAGGTGAACTGCTTCTTCGCCTGCTTTTGATCGCGGAGGCGAGGGTGATCGCGAGTGGGAGATAAGATTGAGGATCTGGGGGACGTAAGAACACGCTTTCGGGGGTGAGAGCAGACTGACGCCTGGGTCGGCCTTGGTGGGCCGCGAAGTGCGCTTGCGGGCGACGTCGTCGAGCATTTCCTGCTTGACGTAATCGAGGGTCACCTTCCTCGAGCGTCTGCGAGTGTGGGGCCTGTCTTCCTGCGGCGCGGTCAGCTGGCCTGGACGTGCACAACACAAGAAACAATGCGCACGTCGCCGGACACGCGTCTGCTGGTGAGGCTGCTCGAGCGGATGAGGGCGCTCAGCTGGGAACAAGTCGGATCAGCGTCTGCCTCGAGGCGTGGTACAAAAACACACATCCAGGTTCGGGATTTTCGCGAAGAGGGACAGGCTGCTGCGGCGGACGTCTCCTCGCTGTCTTGTATCTTCCTCGGCCGAGGCCTCGCCGTCGTCCATCGCTGTCCAGTCGCCGGTCCAGCTCCAGTCGAGGTGTGACGCAAAGACGAGGGGCGGTGCACGTGAGGGCAGTTTCCGGTTTCAAGTCGACGCGTCGGGACGTCCATCACAATGAAATTGCACTATCTACACATCCGGGTAGATACACCTCAATTATCTCCGCGATCAACCGCGCTCCCCGCGTCCGCGCCTAGATCGTCGGGAGCGACGCGTCGGGGGGAATCGCAACGAGTTGTTCCGTGACGCGGTCTGGGCGTAACGACTGCCCAATGAGACGTCCAGGAATGCCAATACATAGCCCAAGCCACGACCGAGTGCGAATGCACTCGAGTTGTGAAAAGAGACATGTTTCTTGCCATTTTACTGATTTGAGCCAAGTTGTTGAACTCGCAGCCATGTTCCGAATGCGCGCAGACGACTGCTCGGTTCCGATGCTATTTTAATGAGAACAGCCGGGGTTATATCCAGAACGGCGCAGCCACTGCACGAGAAAGGTCACATAACCGGGTGCCGGTGCCCACGGTATCCGCCGCGACCGTGGTTCCGTCAATTCAACCAGATAGTGTGAAGGATCGTCTTCACCAAATATAGAAAGTAGGTTGCGAGACTATCTATAGAGGGAGGGCCGTCCAGTCATAATACACCAAGGCGACCGGTTGAGGACTACAGGGGTAGGCAGGAAGTTGAGGGGAAGACGTTGGCAGCCAACTCGAAGCAACTCGAGAACGATAGACCTCGATAAACGGGTTCCTCGACTTTAGAGCAGTAACAATTTATGTCAGTCGTCCATCGTCGTCAACTTGAGAAGATCTAGCTGGGTTTGAACTCGACCCACAGTTGATAGCTTTCGATTGAATTCCCGCCATCGTGAGGTTGCATAAGAAGCCCACAAAAAGTATTCAGCGGTTTCGAGAACGAGCGGCTTCTCATCGTTCATAGACTCTGGTTTACGAGAGTAGTAGCGTCTAGATCCCTCGAGCGTATGGGTCAGCAGAGAGTCGGAGTTGTGGTTGAAGTTGGCGGCCGCAGGGCTTTGTCAGGCGGAGATTGCCGAGTCGCGCAATAATGAGCATGTCTGCGAATACTAATACTATGGACTCTGTGCTTGAATCCAGCTTCCATGCTTCGCTTGCCGCGTCTTGTGCCCCGCCTGCGCGGCGTGCGCTGCTCCTCGTCGGCTCCCCGGTTTCCCTGTGTTGAAGCCCACGCAACGCGTCAATCCCGCCTTGCATCCTCCCCGGCCTTCGCATACCGCCCATCCGCCGCCGCCTCCTCCTCCTCTGGCCCCGAACCCCCGTACGCCCGACCAAATCCCGCCTCATATACCGTGTTCCACTCCCCAAATCCCCTCCCGCTCACCTACCATTCTTCCCCGCTTCAAGCATTCGACATCGCGTACGAGACATGGGGAACCCTTTCTCCGACCAAAGACAACGTTATTCTCCTCCACACGGGGCTCTCCGCCTCCTCACACGCCGCCTCGACTCCCGCGAACCCCGCCGAGGGCTGGTGGGAAAAATTCATCGGGCCCAGCAAACCGCTCGACACCAACACCTTCTTTGTCATCTGCACGAACGTTCTCGGGGGCTGCTACGGGTCCACCGGTCCCTCGTCCATTGAGCCCGAGACGGGTGTTCCGTACGCCACCCGCTTCCCCATTCTTTCCATCTTCGACATGGTGCGCGCCCAGTTCCGTCTGCTCGACCACCTCGGCGTCGAGAAGCTCTACGCGAGCGTGGGCTGCAGTATGGGCGCGATGCAGAGTCTCGCCGCGGCGTGGCTGCATCCTGAGCGCGTGGGAAAGGTCGTGAGCATCAGCGGCACCGCGCGGAGTAGCCCCTCCAGCATCGCCATGCGCTTTGCCCAGCGGAGTGGTATGTACTTGTCAACGAAGTAAGTACCCGTACTCACATCCTGCAGTCCTTATGGCGGACCCCAACTGGAATAATGGCTTCTACTACGATGCCCTGCCGCCACATACGGGCATGAAGCTCGCTCGCCGTACGTAGTAAATTATAATCCATTCGCATATGGCTAACCCAAGTACAGAAATCGCGACGATCACGTACCGCTCCGGCCCCGAGTGGGACGCCCGCTTCGGGCGCCAGATGCGGCCGCTCCCGGCGGACGCCGAGCCCACCGCCCCGCGCGTTCCCGCCCTCTGCCCCGACTTCCTCATCGAGACGTATCTCGACCACCAGGGCGAACAGTTCTGCCTCAAGTACGACGCGAACTCGCTCATCTACATCTCCAAGGCGATGGACCTCTTCGACATGACGCGCCCCGCGCTGCAGTCGCTGCGCCTCCCCGAGCTGCCGCCCGAGCCCGAGCCCGAGCTCGACGCGGTGGGCCGCCCGCACACGACGTCGCACTCCAAGTCGCACCCGCCGCCGACGAACCCGCCCGCGCACCTCCCCGCGCTCGCGGAGGGCCTCGCGCCGCTCGTGCACACGCCGACGCTCGTGCTCGGCGTGCAGAGCGACATCCTCTTCACCGTCGAGCAGCAGCGCGAGGTCGTCGACGCGCTGCGCATGGCGGGCAACGAGCGTGTCGTCTACTACGAGCTCGGCGGCGTCTGGGGCCACGACACGTTCTTGTGAGTTGATGCTGCTTCTGCCTAGAGCCTCAATTTGCTTATTTATTTCGTTCAGATTAGATGTGCTGAATGTGGGTGGTGCGATTCGGGGGTTCTTGTCGTGATGGCCGTGGGTGCGTGTATATACTGAGACGTTTTCAACGCCGATCGATGTTCCTCATTCGGATTGCGATTTATGATCCCATCGCAAATCATGCTCGGCATTATTTGCGCAGTGGTGAGGCATAGCAGCATGTTGGTGACACTTCAACTTGATGGAAAGAGGTCGCCGTGGTGCGGGCTAGCTGTATGTCGTCCACGGTGCAAATGAGAGAGAAAAAAAGAAAAGACTACGTTTATCTCATGATTGAAAATGTATACCATTTGAAGTGTCCTCCACCTGCGATGAGATCTGGATCGCTGCTTGTACGAATGCGTCGCCGTCTTATGACCGTCTGGCCCAGAGAGCGCAGCCAAAGACGTGGCACTGTAGTTCACAGAAACCCTAGAGTTTCTCGCCCCCAGACCAAGATGCATCAAAGGTCGAACAAAATCTATTTTGCTGCAACGGAACAACGATGGATAGGGGCTTGACCGTGATGGCCCGAAGTCCGATCAAACTCGACGCCGACACGAGCAAACAGACGCGTCTCCCAATGCCACGAATCTCTATCGTCTCTGTTCTCCTTCCTACCCTGCTAGGCGTCCATGGACTCTCAAAGAAGTCCCTCTCCACCAGCGGTGCCCTCACTGCCTTTTTCGTCGGCTTTCTCATGATCTCTGGCGCCTCCGGCGGACCCGCAGGCGAAGGCCTCGGTTTGAAGCTCTGGGGCGTCTCCCTAATCGGCTTCTACCTCCTAGGAAGCCGTGCGACAAAGTGTAGGGCCCCGATCATCTCAGCCTCGCAGCGCTGACCATCTAGCGCCCGCCAGATGGCAAGCAGCGGAAAGCGAAGCTCGAGGCGGGGTACCACGACTACGGCAACCGCTCGGGGTGGCAGGTGCTCAGCAACTCGTTCAGCGCGGCGGCCGCCTGCTCGTGCTGGAACATCATGTTCGTCCCGCAGGGCGTCCACGCGTGGATTTGGGGTGCTCTGACCGCGGGCGTGCTCAACACTCCAGCTGTCACCCGCACATACACGAGGGACGGCTGGTGTCCGCTGTCTGAAGATGTGGGCGCAGGTTGGAGCCGGGCACTGCTATTCGCCGCTCTCGGGTACAGCTCCGTCCATGTTAAACTGAAGGGCGGCACTCACGATTATTGTCAAGGCATTTTGCATGCTGTCTCGGCGATACGCTTGCCTCTGAACTCGGCATCTTGTCGTCCTCTCCCCCGCGGCTCATCACCACGGGAAAACCCGTGCCCCCTGGGACCAACGGCGGAGTCTCCGTCGGGGGGACGCTTGCCTCATTCGCGGGCGGGATCACCATGGGTCTTATGATGAGCATTTGTCTGATTCTTGAGAACTCGGCTTGCAGAGCCTCTTGGTTTGCCATATCCAGAGATCTCGTACTGTGGGGCGGCCTCGGCGGCCTGGGAGGAAGCGGGATCGATTCGCTGCTTGGTGCTACGATCCAGACGACGCGGTACGACGATGAGAGGAAGCTGGTGGTGGAGGACGGGGAAAAGGCCAAGCTGAAGGTGATCAGTGGCTGGGATATTCTTTCGAATAATCAGGTAAACGTCGTTTCTTCGCTGAGCTGCGCCCTGGTCATCGGATGGCTGGCATAAAACAAACCCGTACGATACATACATCTTAAACTAGACAGTCGTCGAAGTAAACATTTTCAAAAACTCTTCCTCCGTCCACTCGCACCTCGAGAGCTCATCGCACGCTGCCATGAACTGTGCGCCAATGCTGTCCGTTGTCTCTCTATTCCCAACAGACATCTCCTCCAGAGCGGATTTCTTGGCAACGACAGAGGGTAAATGGACCGTATCCCTTTCCGAGTGCAGATTGAGAGTCGAAGCAAAGGGCGGCCGTCTCGGTGATGAGGTGTAAACGGATGGGAGGCACGAAGAGTAGGCGGCGCTCCGGTATCGGTCTCGTTCGTGGACGACATCGTATATGCTGACCGGCCTGCACGAATCTGCAGCCTTCTTCTCCGAGGATTCGCTGACGCTGAAAGCGATTGAAGGCAGCTCCAAGGCCTCGCAGAAGCTGTCTCGCGAGATTCTCCGGGTGTACATGCTAAGTCGAACAGATCGGGATACGGGACCACGCTGTCGCGTCCGCCGCGGGGGGAGGTGGACTGCGGACGAGGAATCGAAAGAGCAGGTGCTGCATTTGGAAGGGGTGTCGAGTGCGAGACCGAGAACGAAGGTGGGTCCCAAAGGAGTCCAGAGACGGCGGACAGCGCGTTGGGCGCGTAACGACCCGTGAAGGAGACTGCAGACGACTCGCCGGCAACGCCAGAAGTTACTTGAACGCCAGCTTCCTGCGTTTCTTGGTTTGGATCAATGCTTGAATCGGCCTCGACTTTCAGCTGCGTCGCGTCCGCAAGATCAGGCAGGTCAACTGCAAGCCCCATCTTGACATCACTTGATTGAGACACGATAGTGGACAAGCCATTGGGTGCAGTATCCTCGGAGGACGGCAGTGAAGAATCTTCCGAGATAGTTGGAAGCATAGCACCAGCCGCATGGGTAGGTGCATGGTCGCTAGATTCGACTGCGCCAGAACGAAACACTGCAAACGAAGGAGAGTCGAATAGATCGGACATGTTCAACCCAAGGGAGCTCCAATCTTGGACATATATTTCCGGCGGTGGAGGGGCCATTGTACGGGTCTGACCTTTCTTCCTTGTTTCGCGCGTGCGGGTTCCTTGGGCGGTACTTGCCCTCACGAGACTTGGACGGCGAAGAAATTGCTGCTTGTCCCTTTGCCACGATTCTGGACAGAGGCAAGTCAGTATATGCTTCTTGAGGATTTGGCCCAAATTAAGTCCCTGACGCTTCCCAATTATAAGGAGCATCGCGCTCTGCATGGGTCACATCGGGTTTAAACGATGATATCGATGAGGTCGGGAGTTCAGGCGACGATGACAAGCGCTTCCGGCGCCGCGAGGTGAGGAGTGAGAGCAGGAAAGACCAACAGACTTGAAATAAATGAGTGAAATATCCGGAGAAGGAACTTGCAGGCATGATAGTAGTAAAGAGCGAGGAGTAGAGGAGGCTGACAATACAATTTCGGGCGGTTAACGTAGCTCAGAGGCTGACTGCCAAGGTTAATGAAGAGGGATAAATGCATCTTGCGTTCCGGACGTCGACTTGGGACTCGAGGTTGCCAGTGGCGGGAGAGCTAGGACTAAGAAGGATTAAGCTCAAATTAAGCTGCTCTGTTCGGGGCGAGCCGCAGCACTGCCACTGATAGCGACTGATCCGTTCGTCGGTGTCGCCTATCTCTTCTTTCCTGTTCGTCGTCACCCAGTCCGTCAGACTTCCACGAACACGCAAATTTATAACGATCCTTTCTCAGAAGCTCCACTCGTAACTTAGTACGAGAACGGTCGTGTGAGGCCGTTGGCGCTGCCGATGCTTCCGCTTGAAACGCGTGGATTGCCAGGATTGGGCATCAAGACTGCTTCGTTGGGCGTGGTCGCACAGGCGGCACCCTTCCCCGGTCTATTCGAAACTTGATTCTCCCACTGCGCTGACGTAAAGGTCTCCATATGTGCAATCGCGGGCAACTTTTGCCTTGAGATTCGCGTCGGATCACTACCGGCGCTTTTCTTATCAGTTATACTTGGAGAGGCTTTCCGCGTTTTATCCTCACCTTCCCTCCCTTGGTCTTGACTGACGGGTTGAAGCCTTTCGTGTTTCCCCGCTTCCGCTCCCTTTATTCATGTCATCGACGCCGCTCCGGGCTCAGGATTCGCCATATGAGTACGCTCCAATCAAGCCGGAGGCGGCGCGTCCAGCAGTTTCAACAAACGGTCGACGACGCCGAATTATAATCATCATTGCCGCGGCCATAGTTGTGGTTGTGGTTGCGGTTGTGTTGGCTGTATACTTTACGGTTATTCGTCCAAAACATGATGGCAGTTCCTCCTCCTCTTCCTCTTCCTCTTCCTCTTCAGGATCGGGCGCGAAGGCCACGGTTTTTAATTTCCTTGACATCATATTTCCAAGTTTAATCAAAATTTCCATCAGATTGGGGGAGATGGGTCAACTGTGACCACAGAAAATGGTACCCAGTTCAAGTATAACAACACTTTCGGAGGGTTCTGTAAGTCGTGTGCTCCGGTCAAATTATGTTAGCTGACCCACATCCAGGGGTAAGCGATCCTGCTGACCCCTTCAATAACAATGCGCAGCCGAATTCGTGGACGCCGCCTCTGAATAAAAGTTGGACGTGGGGCGTAGATCGTGTCTACGGCGTTAATCTCGGCGGCCTCTTTGTTATGGGTGGGCAATTAGTCTCCTCACCTGTTTTTTGTTGTTTAACCACTCAATTCTTTAAACAGAGCCTTTTATCACTCCATCATATTACGAAAAGTATTCGCCGGCTGCCATCGACGAATGGACTTTGAGCGTGGCCATGGCTAATGACACCGCCAGTGGTGGTCTGGGCCAGCTGGAGACGCATTATGATACCTTCGTTGTCAGTGTGAAATCTGCCGTATAGTTTTCCATTGCTCTAATGATTTAACAGACGGAAGAGGATATAGCCTGAAATCGCAGGTGGACATCCTTGAAGCCTATTTCTAGGCATTCTCCTGACCGACATTCTTCCAAGGTGCGGGCCTAAACTGGCTCAGGATTCCCATTCCATTCTGGGCAATTGAAACCTGGCCGGGTGAACCTTTCCTCGCTAAAACCTCTGGAAGTACGATTCCTTTTAGTCGTCGCTGGAAGTCTTGTTGGAGTCTGATCTTTCTGACAAAAGATATTTCCTCCGCGTTCTCGGATGGGCACGTAAATATGGTCTCCGAGTTTATCTGGACCTCCATACCGTTCCAGGTGCACAGCTTCCATGAATTTAGTAGTGTATATGTACTAACTTCTTTATCAAGGCTCCCAAAATGGTACGTCCCGATTTATCTTTCGCGTGTAGAGGACTCACTTGGTAACACCAGGGCTTAATCACTCCGGCCGGTAAGCACAGATTTGAGCGGTGAAGCGACATACCTGTTGAGCTTAATCCAGTCTATCGCCCGTGAACTTCATGAGTGGCAATATGTGAGTCGTCTGATTTAATCCATCTTTTCGTCCGTTGATGTTTGCTAGGGGATTGGCCAATGCTGAACGAACCCTATACTACATACGGGTCCTCACTGAATTCATTTCCCAACCCGCCTATCGTGACCTTATCCCGATCTTTGGTATAGTTAACGAAGTTCGTCATCAAACTCTGCCCCGCTCGACACACATTTAGTATGGCATCTCAGGCCCTACTCGGGATTATCGGGAAGGACCAATTGACGTCGTTCTACCTCGAAGCCCACAACATGATCAGAGGAATCACTGGTTATGGGGAAGGAAACGGCCCTGTACGTTTCATGTTCGCATTGAGATCTCCCACTGATAGCCTTGTTCCTATAGTACATAGCTATACACGACGGTTTTCAAAGCCTGGAGTCTTGGGCCGATTTCCTTCAAGGGTCTGACCGCATAATATTGGACACACATCCTTATTTTTCGTTCGGCGGCATAGACACATCGCCAATCGCCGTTAATGATGCTAATGGTAACCCAGGAGGGAAGTGGCCAACCCAAGCATGTAACGCTTGGGGTCCATCCACGAATGCCAGGCGAGTTTTCATTCCGCGGGAACGGCCTATGTGACAAATTTCACTGATACATCAATGTAGTCAAACCGCTTTTGGTGTAACCATCTCCGGAGAGTGGGCTGCATCACCCAACGATTGCGGCTACTTCCTTCGTGGCGTCGCCGCTGAGTCGACCAACCCGCAATGCCCTGACTATGACGATTACTTGAACTACAACGACACAATGTTAGCAGGAATACGGGATTACGTGCTCGGAAGTATGGACGCAACGGGTGACTGGTTCTTTTGGACATGGAAGGTATGCTTTTTTCCGCGCTACTTCACTTCCACTTGCTCAAAGCCTTTTCGTAGATTGGGCCGAATCAGGCCGGCGCGATAGGTGCCCCGTCGTGGTCATACCAGCTCGGCCTCCGCCAAGGATGGATTCCCGCGGATCCACGAACAGCCATCGGGAAGTGCCAGGCTCTGGGAGTGGCTCTAACTCCCTTCAATGGCACCTACGCTCCTTGGGCAACCGGCGTCACTTCGTCCATCCCTGCGTCCTCCTCTGCCTCTTTCCCGTGGCCGCCCACAACCATATCCAATGCAGTTGTGCCTGTCACCTTGATGCCGACATACACATCCACAGGATCGATCATCACCATGCCTCCCGCCACTTTCACCTCTGCGCCGAGCTCGGTTACTGCGTCGGTGAATGGCTGGCTGGACGCGCAGGATACCGCAGGCGGGGTAGTCACTGTTGCCGGCTGCACCTATCCCGACGAGTACAACGGCATTTTCACGGTTACTCCAACGGCGCCTTGCACCGGACCCACCGCGTGAACTGGACACTCCCACAGACTTTGTAAATTATTTCTAGGAGACTACTAGACACTCCTTAGCTCTACGCTCTATCATTATTCTGAAGGCCTCTAGAGTACACTGGACTCTCATAGTACAGTGGTCGTCGAGTAGTGGATCCCGAGGGGCGGAGCGTGACCTTGCATTCATTAATTTCTGCTTCAGTCCGGAAAGGTTAAGGTCGGAGTTTTCGGTTAAAAAATCGACACTTTCTTTGCGACTGCGTTAATTGTTTTCGACTTTCAAATTCTCTCAATTCTTTAAGAGTCGTTACCTTTTGTCTCGATCCAATGGCAATTGTTTTGGCTCGGAGTTGGTATCACGTGTCAGAGTGCTTTTAAACGCGACTCCCACCCTCCGCGGACGCCCATCCTCGTTCGTACTGGGCTATGATAGAATCCTTGCCAGTCGAACTTATTGCAAAGATCATTGGTGAACTCGATATCCCCGATGTCATCAAGATGTCCCAGCTTTCGCGACGATTGAAGCTCGTCGCGTCGGATGCAGTCCTCAACGTTTGGCGTTTTCCAATACTGCGACACCTTCACTCGAACGAGTACGAAGCCCTCAAGAATCTCAGCGTTTATATGAGTGTTCCACGCCATAATTGGGTTGCCATTCTTGCGCTCGGAAGGGCCTCCTTCATTCTGTTTGAAGCTACGCTTCCAAACCTCAAAGAGGCTGAGTGGGAGGAAGCATTCAAGACGAGATTTCTTCCGTCATGGAAAAGATGGAGGAAGGACGGGACTTGGAAAGCGGCATTCCTCAGGTTCACAACCTGCCCCGTAAAGCACTGAACGGAAGTCTCACCGCCGATTCATGTAGAGTGCTGCACCAAACCTGGCACCGCAGCTGCACTTCTTGCACTGCCAACGAAGCTTGGACCAAGTTAGCTTTGTATCACCACTTTGACCTTTGTGCTTAGCAGTGGCGGCAGGTATATTGTGCTCAACCGAAACGGGTCTGCGAACCTGCTCGAAGCATCATCAAGAAATTTCAATCCACTGACAGTTTTGCATGATATGAGGCACGGCTTTCTATTTCCAGAGGCTTGCAGTATTTCTAATTGCTAGCCACCAAGAACACAACAAAACATGCATCACTTGGAAATGCGAGCCGGGGTCCGGTAATGCTTTGAAGCCGACGTTCGCACATTAATTTTCGTTAATTTAGCTCGTGGTTCAATTCTCTGACGTGCGCGTCCTTGCACTCGGCACCCTCAATCAGCCACGTAGTCCCCTGACTGTGAATTTAAACGCCAAGGCTTTCCTACACCCTCCCGGTATCGACTGTGACAACAACGGTGCATTTTCCCCACTGGCAGCTCCAATATACTCTTGTCTGAGATACCCACTGCCTGCCCAAACGCATGCCAACTATCCCCTTTATACCCCTGGAGGGACAGACAAGCGTTGGATCATTACTAAAGAATCCGAAGAGTCTGGTTTGCAGTGGGTGGGCGGGCTTATGTAAAGTACTCTCATCTCTTATTTCTGGCAGTTCGTTCATGGACCCCAGGATCGTGGCCCAAATCCTAGGACCAGGAGTAAATGACGTGGCGCACGACTGGCCGCCGCTTCAGGATCACGACCTTGTCGTTGGTTCCGGTCGGCAGCAGTACGCGTCGTTTACATGGGACGATTTGTGGGCTATTGCGCCCTGGCTCGAAGAAAAAATCACGAGGCAGATCGATGGCCCAGGGCTGGGAATCTGAGGCGGCGACTGCGGCCGATGGCGGCGCGCGCCTTGTTCTCAATCAGGGTGTATCGTCGCCGCCTCACCGCTTGTCACCGACTTCCTCTTCTGGATCTGATATCCACGTGTCGCCCAAAACAAGATCGGAGTTCCTTTGTTTGTGTGATCGGCTCCGGAAGTGGTCGCGATCTGAGACACTGAGAAAAAACAAAAGCCATGTCGCCGAATCTGCCTCACCATTGTCTTCCATTTTCTTTGTCCCGTGCGCCTTGTCGCGCCCTCGGGTTTCTCGCGTTTCTTCACCCAAGACGCTCCAGGAAAATTGCCTTTTACGGTCGCGATCTCTTTTAAAGTTGAGCCTGAGAACAATAGGCTTTCTCGGTGCTTTGTTACCCGTTTCGGCGGGTCGGGAGTCTTTAAAGCGAACGGTCTGCCCCCCGACGTTTTATTTCCTCCTCCTCGCTATTTACTAACGTTGCAGGACATCGTTCCCACTCTCCTCCCCTCGTTTATTCTTTATTAACTTAATTCAAGACAACACAACGATGAACTCGGTCTGCATTCTTTATATCTGCGATTAACTGCGCATTTAACTTGCATTTCCAGTGGCCCTGCCCCGAATGCCCCAAGTCTTTTACCCGTAAAGGCGACCTCACGCGCCATAGTCTCCTGCACACCGGATTCAGGTGCGTTTTATTTTGCGCATCAGCCTTCCTTCTAACATTTATGCAGACCTCACGTCTGTTCTGAATGTGGCAAAGGTTTTGCGCAACATTCTGGGCTGAAGACTCATATGAACGTCCAGTAAGCTCGGTCGACACTCTCGGTTGGTTCCTGGCTCACCTATGTTTTAGTTCTCGCGTTAAACCGTTTCGGTGTGGCTTGGACCAATGCCATGCAGCCTTCGGCGATCCTTCATCCCGTGCTCGTCACCGCAAGGAAACTCATTGCCCTCCCGGTGCATACCACTGCCCAGATTCCCGCTGTAAATCTAGGTAAGCTTTCTTGCCTCTTTTTTCGTGTCTTTATCTTGACCTTCGATGAAGCATCAAACGTCGCTCTGCGTTTACTGCTCATCTGCGGAAGCATGGGATGAAGTATATGGGCGTCAACATCAACGCTTTCTACTCTACGGCCCAAGGTCCCAGGGCGACCACAAGTCAGATCGCACAGCCCAAGACAGAAGACCTGGCGGACTTTACCATCCCCGACAATATGGCCTGTATGTCTTTAGCCTGCTAATTAATCCTTGTCGCCTAATCTGCTCGCTCATCAGATGACGCTCAACCCGTTTATGATTCATTTATCCCTCACGACATCCTGGGGTATTCTAACGACTATTCCAACGATATGGACCAGCAACTCGCGACTGGAGCGCTTTTGGCCCTCAGTCCACGCTCGTCTTCCCTCTCCCCACTCTCACTTGCGTCCTCATCGCCATCGACTTCTCCTTCTCCGTCCCCTCTCGACTTCCAGGACGAACTTCTGTCCAACTTCAACGTTCATGTCAATATCGCTGAAGCAAACGCTACTCACGACTCGGGGATGACCGGTGCATACCCGGCGCTGTCGCCAGTTTCACAGCTCATGTTTACGTGCGGCTACGATGTGTCCGAGTATAATAAGCTCCCCATGGAATGGGCCTAGCTGTCGTTCTCCGGTTGACCCGATCGCAGCGCCGGTGTGTGTACTCGCATGGACATCATTTTGTATCCATAATCTCTCCCCTCCTTGCTTTCGAAGTTTGCTGTCGATAATAATTTTCTACTATATTCTATAGCTCGTCGATCTTCACTGTAGTCACTATTGTAAACTCAACCCAAGTACTTATACCCTCCTAATAGCCATACCGTTTTTGAAGTTGTTTTTCCACCGAGCTAGGCGCTTGAAGAGAGCCTAAGCGCTGAGCTTCAAGTTCGCACGTGAACCATTCGCGCGCCCAGGGAAAATAAACAACAACCTTTCCGTCCTGCATATCTTTCCTCTCATTCGCCCCGCTTCTCGTACACACTTTTGGGCCCCATTACGTTCGCCGCTACGCCGCAACTATCGGCGTTCGCCGCTCCACGACTATCGGCTGCCTTTCATGCTTGCGTCCCCTCTGTATGCCGCTCCAGCCCCCTTCACCCCCCAGTCAGAGGAGGGCGTCAAATACATTCCCTCGCGCGATATAGACTCCTTCAATAAACTCCTCCCACCTCCTATAGAGTTCGTGGAAGGCTCTTCGTCACTCGCCGTGCCCGAGAACAAATACGAGCCTATAAATGCCACCCCGAAGGCAGGAAAGGCCCCAGAGGTGAGCCCCTCCAATACCAGCAGGCTCGAGAGCTCAACGGACGCCCTTCTTTGCAGCGGCCACGTAACCCGTCGCCTGCGCCCTCTCCGTCGAAAGCATCCGACACTTCACCCCGGTTGACCGCGAAAGGTACCCCTTTATATACCGGCGTTATCGAGACGACGTGGCCCAAGAATTGCACTACTATCGCGTCTGGTTTATACAACAACGGAAATACGTGTTTCCTCAACAGCGCCTTGCAATGTCTCTTCCATACCCCTCCCCTTCTTCATGTGTTGGTGGAGCATTCGGAAGCAAAATGTCTGCCCTCCTCCTGTTGGATATCCCAACTTGACTCACAATCCAACCAGGTCGCGTCAAACCGGGTTTATTTTGTATGGCCTGCAGTCTCCGAAAGGTGGCGTCTCAAGCGTACGCAAGTCACAGCGCGTTTGTTCCGCACGCTATCTCCAGCAAGTTGCAAAGTAAGTCCTTTGCATGGGCCCTCTTCCACTGTCTCACTCCATATAAGCGATTGCAAAACATATGCGGAAGGGCCGGCAGGAAGACTCGCACGAATTCCTTCGGTATGCCATCGACGCCTTACAAAAGTCTTGCCTGGCAGGACAGCCTCCGTACGTAACGTTCTTGCACTGGTCAGACGGCTCTGATTGGCCGCCAGGAAAATCGATCCCTTATTGGCGGAAACGACTTGGGTGCACAAAATCTTCGGTGGGCGCTTACGATCGCGCGTCCAGTGCAGTGAGTGCGGCTATAACAGCGACACCTTCGACAGCATTCTGGATCTCAGTCTCGACATTCATAATATGTCCGGCGTACGGACCGCCCTTCGCAAGTTCGTTGCGATAGACACCCTGAAGGGAGCCGACAAGTATAAATGCGAAAAGTGCGTCATTGACCGGCTCGCTCAATAGCTCATTTTTATACTTTGCATAGATGCAAGAAACCTGTCGTTGCCGAGAAGCGGTTTTCAATACATGAGGCGCCGGTTGTCCTGACCGTCCACCTGAAACGCTTTACTCCCATGGGCCGCAAGATCGGGAACCACGTCGAATACGAGGATCAACTGTCGTTGAAGCCGTACATGAGCGAGGGTCAGTACGGGCCGAATTACTCGCTCTACGGGGTGATCTGCCACGCTGGCGGTGGCCCGAACTCCGGTCATTACTTTGCGTACGTCAAGACGCGCAGTGGGAAATGGTGCGAGATGAACGACGAATCGGTGACGCAGGGCGTGCGCATACCCGTGAATCTAAAAAATGCGTACATCCTGTTTTACATGCGCGACAAGGGGCAGGGCCTCGACGCTGCAGTGCATGCAGCGCCGCAGACTAACGGTGGTGGAAATGGAAGCATTGTCGCTGGGATGAAGAAACGCCGGCCGCGCGAGGACGACCTGGAGGAGGACGCGGGTGTGAAGGTCGCCAAGCCATTCATTGGTCCTCGGATGCCGTCCCCACTTGCGGAGCGCCCAAAGCCGCCCCCGCCAACGACCAACAAGTCAGATCCCCAAGCGGACCTTGTCCGGAAGAAGATCGAGGCCGCGCGCAGCAAGGCGTTGACAGGCCTTGCAGACTACGCTTCGGACAGCGACGGGGAGGAAGCCGCCAAGCCGCCACTGTCGCCGGATGTTCCGTCGTCGTTACCGCCGTCTTCACCCATGCCCCCGACGACGCCCGCAACCACCTCCGCGAGCGTCTCCTCACCCGCCGTCGCCTCTTCCCCGGCGACGGCTGTTCCGACGACCAGCTTTTATGGAGGAACGCCTTCGACCTCCCAGAAGCGCAAGCACTCTGAATCATTCGGGAAAGACCGCGACCGAGCGTCGAAGCGCTCGCCGCTCGGTGCGAGTCTCAACCCGTATGGAAACAACCGCCTTACTACTTATGGGAAAAATAAGAGCAAGGGCAGGCCGCGCGGCTTATAGTTTCTCTATGGGTGCTATAGAATATCCGCATGTCCTCGTATCATTATTGCTGTTTACTGTGGTCACGTATCGTATCGCTAATGCACGGACGTACCGTTGATGGATATTACAATATGATATTACTCACAGATATTCAATCGTGCGTCCCTACAGCTTCGCCCGCATCTCGTCTCGCGCAATGCTTAACGACGCAACCTCCGGTGTCCCCTTGGCCTCCTCCCACCACACGACCGTGACCGACACGTCGTCGCGATGGCGGCGTGCGAGCGGCGCGGGGATGCTGAGTAGCCGGCGCAGCGCCCCAGTGTCTGCGCCGCCAAATGCGTTGCGGATGAGGTGCGCGGACGGGTTCTCGTCGACGAACGCCCACTTTCTCTCGGCCGTGCCTTCTGTAGCCCCCCGCTGGCGGCGCGCGTCCTTGCCCTCGACGGCGCGCGCGCCCGTGACAGTAGGCACGAGTGTGGGGAGCGTGGCTTTGGGCACGGCGCCCGTGAGACCCGCGAGGTGTCCGCCGACGAGGCGCACGACGTCTTCCGAGCTAGGTGGCGTAAGCGGTTATTCGGACTGGCGCTCGCAAGCATGTATCTACCTGAGTTCGTCCCACAGCCCGTCTGTCGCGAGCACGATGAAGCGCATCGCGCCCTTGGTCGTGGACGCGGCGGCGCCCTGTGCCGGTAGGTCGAGCACGCGGTGGGTGACGACGGGGCGGGCGGTTACGTATGGAGGGGTCTTGAGCGTAGACGGCGGGGCGCGCATCGCCTGGTCGTTGCCAGCGAGGAAGGCGCGCCAGAGCCTAGTGTTTGTTGAGTGTAGGATGAAGACAAGAGCGGTCATTGCAACAATCAAGTTCCCAGTCAGCAGCTGGATGCCCAGGAAAGCGGAAGAACGTACGTCTCCTGTAGACCGCGGGACCACTTGTACCTTGCATCTCCGAACGCGCGCGAGGGCTCAAGGCCACCGAGCACGCGGCCGTTACGAATGACGTCGGACGCCTCCGAGGCGGGGTGTTCGCTACGCATCCTGGTGACGCCTATTAGGCGCTGAAAGTAGGACTCGGAAAGAGACATACCGCGCTGCCTCCGCAGGGTTGCGCCCGGTCTGGTCCTCGCTCAGGACTTCCACGCGCCATCGGCCCTTTCCATCACCACTATCGTCCGGTTCCCACACGCCCGCGACGGCCCGGCTGTCGCCCGCGCACGCGACGTACAGGTTGCGGTGCGCCGTGTCGAGCAGCGCAAGAAGTGCGCAGCTCCCGGAGATGGCGGGCAGCATGGCCGGAAGCGCCAGCGGATGCTTGCTCAGGTCGGGGATATCTGTGCTGCTGCTGTTCTTGTCGAGCGCGGCAGCGAGCACCCGCACAGGCGCGGCGAGAAGCTCCTTGTCGAGGGACGTGAACGCAGTCTGGATTGCACGCGCGACGCGGGCGGGGTCCGCGTCGGGATTCGCCGGTTGTGTGTCAGTACTTGGGTCGAGATGGATGTCCACGTCCGCTTTGGCGGTGGGGACGGCGGGCGGGCCCCATAGCGCAGTTTTGATGCCGTCCAGCCAACCTGATGACGAGGTCGGGGGCGCGGAGAGGGAAGAGAGCTCGAGGGCGACGGCATTGATGAGGACGCGCGAGAGGAGCTGTGTGCAGATTGAGAAAATATCATACCATGAAAGTACCGTCGCCGACACACCTGGGACGTGTAATATCCACCATGCCCGTCCATTACGGTGAAGAAGAGGAGGTCGCCATCGCCCTCGTCGCGGCGGATGACCTGGTTGGCGGTCGCGTCTTCAATGGGATCGTTCGCAGCCACAGATGCTACATTTTTTCGATTCAGTACCACGGTCCCGGGCAGGATGCAACCGATTCGCGGTCGCGCTCACCCGTGCTATGCCGGAAGACAATCCCCGGCCTCGAAACGGTGTTCGTCGAGGCGTTCTCGCGGATTTGCGCGTCGGCGGCGGCCATGGACATGAGCGGCAGCGTGCGCGTCGTCATTGTCGCCTTGCCGTCGGCCCCGCGGACGCGGACAGGGAGGTCGAAGGTCTGCTCGCGCGAGGCGTAGTAGTAGTATCCGAGCGCAGGGGCAGACACGGCGAGCGCCGGTTTCCAGGCGCGGCGGAACATTCACAAGGCGGGTTCGGACTCAGGCGTCTGGGGTCCACAGCTGGCGTAACTGACTCTGTTGGCCCAGGGAGTCAAATCCTGCTGGGTATAAGAGCGGACGGACGCGAGGAAAGGCAACAACGGATTGAAAAGTTTATTTGGCACTCGACAAGCTTTCTTCCCTCCACCACCACCTTCTCCCGTGTTCCTCAATCTTACGGTCTTAACTGCTGCTTCTCAGTTCCTCGACAATCGTCGACCTTCTTGAGTTTCTGACCGTGAACCCTGCTATCCTTGAAGCTTGACTGCTTTCCTGTTCTTGTCCCTAGCTTTCTGCTGTTTTGTGCAAACCACATGTATAAATGAAAGTTATTAATTCAGTAACTTGTCGTCGGCTAGCTCCTCCGAGTCTGGGTCTACGCCGCTTCTCAAAGATCTGGTCCACTCTCTGTCGTCTCCATTGTTCGGATCCTCACTCCCGTGGAAAGGGTCGACTACAAACGAGGCAAAATTTACCATGTAATCCTCTCTTTACTCTTCTGAAAAGTTCGGGGGCATCACAAGTGCGAAAATGAAAGCTCTGCGTTGCAGAATATGCTCGGCTTCAATTTCTGAAAATGGGGAGTGGATAGGACGCTATCGGCAGTTTGTTTGCGACCATCTGAAGTACACGCATGGCATGGCACAGAATGAGTGATATTCCAAACAGCGCGTGCTAACAGGGGTCCCGTAATAGTAGAGATAATACAACTGGCAGTTGAATGCCAGTGTGCCTACTAGGCGTACAAAAAAGGCGTTCCAGATGTGCACTCGTCCATCAATAGTCTGCCGTCGGAGACTCGAACCTTAGTTGTACAGTTCAGGGTGGTCTGCCTTGATCATGTCGGCGGCCTGTTCACCGCTATCAGCAAGACTTGCCGCTAGGACCACAAGGGGCTCACCTTTTCTGCGATCATGTAGACAGAGTTTTGGATGCGGCAGTCAGGAATGACTGGGATGACCGAGGCGTCGATGACGCGCAGGTTCTGAACGCCATAGACGCGCAGCTTGCCGTCGACGACACCCTCCTTTATGTCCTTGCCCATACGGGTAGTACCACAGGGGTCTGGAAAGGTATCAGTCGTTTCGCGACGAAAAAAAGGCCCGTCTACTCACGGAACCCAGTCTGCGACCGCTCCAGAATCATCTTGTTCATCGCTTCATCTGAGGTTCTCGGCATCGGCCAAGGGTAGTCCTCCCCGATGATGTCCTTCATGCCGTCGCCATTCATCACGATATCATCGATGAAGCGCACCCCTTCACGCATGGCTACAATATCCAGATCCTCATGGAAGAAGTTGAGGTTGACCTTCGGTTGCTCCAGTGGATCCGTCGAGTTGAGGGTCACCGTTCCCGTCTTGGACAACGGTCGGAGCAAGTCCACGATGATAGTGAGGTAATCCCCCTTGGGCGGCGTTGGGATATGCCACTGGAACGCGTCGCTGAACATCGGAACGAAATCGACTTCAAAGTGTGGTTGCCCTGCGCTCCCGAACGGATCTTTGCCACCGTTCTTTGCTTTGGCTGCCTCGTATTCTGGGATGCCGCGAAGACGGTCATCAATACGCGGCAGCCCCACCAGCTCGAGCAGGCCGCTCGTATAGGGGCCCCTGTTCTTCCAGCGGTACGCTGAGACGGCTGCGTCTTTCTCGAGGCCGGCGCGCAGCAGGTGGTGGTCGAGGCCGTAGCCATCTTTGAGGCGGAACACATGCGGGAAGATAGGATGATCGAGTAGATTCTGCCCGACGTGTGGGGAGTCGACGACCTGGTTGATTCCAAACGCCTTGAGGGCCTCCGCGGGCCCGATACCTGACAAAGTCAAGAGCTTGGGCGACTCGTACACGCCGCTAGAAACGATGACCTCATGCTTGGCCTTGTACGACTCCTCGGTCCCGTCCTCGCGGATGACGACCACGCCGACAGCACGGCCGTTGTCGATGATCAGCTTCTTGGAGTGCGTCTTGCCCAGGACGGTGACGTTCGACTTGCCGACCAGGTAGAGCCACGAGGACGACCGTTTGCCATTGTAAATGCTGTTCAGAGCCTTCCACAGGCCCCGCATCGTGCCGTTGTGCACGTCGTTGGTCAGGGGCAAGCCCTTGCTCACCCATGCCTCCGTCAGGGCTTGGCGGAAGGCGTCAACTTCAGGGACAAGGTGCGAGTGCGAGACGGGGATGGGACCATCTTTACCGAGGTACGAGAGCGAGGGTGAGAAAAGCTTCTCGTCGTCGTGGTAGGTGGCCGGCTGGTGGGCGTCAGTCGGAATGAAGACATATACACCGCTTACACTCTTACTTTGTAGAAATACGGCTTGCACTTCTCCCAGGTCCATTCCTCGCCACCAAAATCGGCCCACTCGTCGAAGGTGGCCGCGCTCCCGGGGATCCAGGTGTAGTAGTTGAGGCAGCTGCTCCCGCCGAGTGTCTTACCGCGCGTGTTGGGCTTCTCGACGCGCGTATAATCGGGCCGGTCGATCATGGTCGTCTTGTAGCGCCAGTCGTACTGACTGTCGCGGAGCTCGAAGGCTCGGGCTGGAGTCGTGATGGCCTCGATGTCGCCTGGGTTGGTGATGCCCGCCTCGATGACGAGGACCTTGACTTTGGGATTCTCAGCCAGACGCCCTGCGACGGCGCAGCCGGCGGTACCCCCTAGGATATTTGAGATGGAGGCGGCGCGAGAGGGAGGGACGTGGTCTTACCTCCTACGACGATGAAGTCGAATTCGCTGCCCATTTCGAAATGCTTGAGTGAGGGCTTGGATAGTTGGGCTGGGACTGAAGGTGCGCCTCCATTATATAGGCTGCAGAACGTTTTGCGACGTCATAAACAAGTGCTCAGCAGCGCTCAAGAAGCACTTCCAGTGGCGGAACTATTCCCACAGAGCGGCTTCGTTCGGTTATGTAGGTTAAATTAAAAAGCGATAGTTGCGTGGCCAGGACCGGGCAAAATCCAAAGAAACACCCGTTGAGATCCGATAGGGGAACCGCGAGAGGAAGGAATCTAGAGGAGTGTGTGTTGTTGCGACTCGAGAGCAGAGAGATATGGATTGGCCACGAATAACAGGAAGAAGGAGCAAGGTGTCAGAATGCTCCAGGAGAGAACGTCCATGAGACCAACTTTGAAGAGTTCAAAAGAGACCAACCAGTTGGCGCATGCGTCGGCCTTCGCTTCTCGGATACAATGGCTGTGGTTATTCTGGGATGCAATCTTGTGGTTGGTTATTCTGGTCTTCCAACCGGAAAACGATAATTGGCCGCTGACAGGCGGCGTGCAAAAAACGGGATTAGCCGTTAAGAAGCGAATCGAGCAGTGTATGTTCCGGTCTGGTCCGATGTGGGAGTAGCACAGTGGGAAGGAACTGGTAAGTATAGCATAAGCCTATGTTTCGTAGTATTCGCGCAGGCCTTCTGGTCTACAGGCGATAGGTCGGCTCCTTGTCTGGGTCCTCGCGTTGACATTGTCGATAGTCTCGTCAGCCAGCTACCCCGAGCGAGCCCGAGCGTGACAGTCTTGGCCGCCTGTTTCTCAGTATTAGGGCAGGCGTTCGCCGTGCCCCACATTGCATGCCGGCCGATTGACGTGTTGACGTCGTCGATAGTCTTGCCGACTACCCCGAGCATGTCTTGGCCGGCGCAAGAAGTTGAACAAGATCTGCATAAGTACTTACACCCTGACGGAGGGAGCATTCCCGCGGATACGCAGAGGGAGATAAAGGACCTGGCGCGAGACGTAGCGGAGGACTAGAGGTACCGAAGCCGAGCGCACGGGTAGTCTGACTGAGTCTGAGATAAGTCAAATTGACGAAATAAGTGCGCGACGCGTCGGAGGAAAGCTGGCGTAGCCTCTGGTGTAAACCCACTGAAGACCGACATAATTATGAGTGAAAACAGTGAACGGAGTGAACAGATGGAAGAAAGGACAATTTCAATATTTGGCCACCTAACATGTTGACTCCTCCCGGCTCCAACATCCCACCTAACTCTCGCGAACAGGCGTTCCCCAAGAACAGAGCCGTCTTGGGTCACATCCTTCTATTGCTTTCTCAAACGCAAGAGCTCATCAACGGCCCCAATCGTTGGCTTTCTGCACGACTTCGGCCGTGAACCTGGTCGCGCGAAAGATACGGCGCGAACTTCGCTCAAGATACATATAAGGGATATTCTGAGGAACGAAGGTTGAAAGAAATCGATCTATTCTCTGCCAGAATCTCCAGACAAAGCAGGTCTAGTTATAGGGGTTGTCACTCTCACTTTACTAGTATCGCCCAAGACCCGTAATGACTGCCTCTCCCTCCCGAGACGTACGGCTCCTGCAGAACTGGACTGCGCCGGTGCCAGTGAGAGTACCTGTCGTTCGACCGAATCCCGACCCAACAGTAACCACGCCTCGCTTCATGTGGATCCTACCGAGCCCTAAGCAGCCCCTACCCCTCGCAGACTGCGGGACGATGATCAGGCAGGAGTACCACGATCTCCTCACGGCAATACTGTCGTCGTTGCGTCGCCGGATTGCATGCGCACTTCCCGCAAGGTAGCCGCGCCATTGCTTCCCAATCCTCTTGGCTAAACTGTTCCGCAAGGAATAGCCCAATGGACACAGATCCAGAGACAGACATCGTAAAGAAGGAGCGCAATCCCGACGTCACTGACCCCATGCAAGTGCGCATCGTCCCAGGGCCCGTCCTATCCGACCAGTTAGACTTTCCAAACCCCTTCATGGAAGCTGAATACCGCGGTCTCTATAAGATTTAAATTGGTACTGGCTCATTATTACTGGGCTCCCGGGAATAGGTCCGTTGTCCCTCTGTCTCATCGAGTTGCGTTGATCGTGTATGACAGGAAAGTCGCGCTTTCTCGGCCTGCTATTCTACTTGCGCGTAGCCGCCAATCTTCCGACAACGTACATCTGGGGCCCCGATTCTATGCTGGTGTATAACAATGGGTCCCTCTTCGAGCTTACGCGCGTCACTGCGGTGTCTTTATTCGAACATGCGCCAGAGCAAGCGTGGTGTTTGTAGACTCCAAGTTTATAGACTGTCCTCCTCCCGCCTTGGTGCGCAGCCACCGTTTATCGTCCAAGCAGCGTCTCCCGGAGCCGATCGGAATGCACTGGGCCATGAAGGGTGAGGATGAATTTAGTTTTGTTTGATGAGTCCCTGGACATTGCCGGAGCTCGTCGCAGCGTATGTCTCTTTCCGCTCTGATCCGAATTCGCGACCGTGTTGACGCGAGCTAGATCTTCCCTTCAACCCACGGCCCACCCTGAGAAACTGATCAAGAGTTTTTACGAGACGTTCGGGGGCTCGGCGCGTCACGTATACAGGCAAGCCCATAAACCCGGGGATTTCGAGTGGAAGATTGATTGCGCGGCGTCTCGTTTGAGCGCCGACGACATCGAGCGTATTTTTCTCGCCAGCATCGTTGACCTTTCCGTCCCTGGCCACGTCGGCCTCTGGCACATGCTCCTATCTGCGTTTCCGTTGAGCGACGAAGACCGGACCCAGTGGCAGATCAAATCTCCGACGAGTGCCATGGAGAACAAAGTCCTGGAGAGGCTCTACGAAGACGTTGACCCGGCGCTTGCTTGGACTAGGTCCAGAGCCATGGCCGGGGACCTGCTCGAGAAGCACCACAAATTCCTCTCGCTGGGTGGGACTTGGCCTCTTCGCGTCATCGAAAAACCGTGGGTGGCCAATTCGAACGACTCTGGGTTCGCTCTACGGGCCAACGGAACGATGTTCGTTATTCTGACGGACGATCGGGAGCTCAAGGATACGAGATTCACTACGGTGCGGACTCTTTCATTCCCCAACGACAAGCCGCCCGTTACTCTCAGGGTGGACCTCTACTACTGGCCGGAACACCCAACCTTGCGCATGTTCGATTCTTTCTACGTCGACCGACCGGACCACGCGATAGTATTCCAGGCGTCGGAGAGAAAGACACTAGTGGCGGGCGTCCATTGGTTAAAGGCCCGCGGGATTACAAAAATGACATACATTCGTGTCACCCAGGCGAACGTGGAAATCCCCCCGACGGTCGTGGTGCCAGAGGACCTGGAGAAAGTGTTTGACTCTTTTTACCATCTGCGGTTGGCCTGCAAATAAACGTAGTTCGGTCGAATGCAATTGGCTTGGCTCAAATTGTGACTCAGACACTGGTTTTTTGTCGAATACCCCGTCTCGGTCCTATCCTTAGCCGCAACCCACTAGTCTCGAATCGACAAACCAGCATTCTTTCACATCCTTGTACAGAACCCTTGCACTCTGCTGCCAGGAGCCCCTCGACTCAAGCGACCCGAATTACAACGCTCGTACCCATGTTGATAGCTCGAGCGAGTTGATTGCTCTGGGACTAGATGTACTTCCTCTAGTAATACACGTCAATGCATTCGAGCTCTTCTAAGACGGTTCGCTTCCTCTACGCGCACTCGAGAACTCCCGAGACCGTCACCGTATGGACCTTTACTTCCCCTTCTCGGCGGCCGCGATGTTGATCAATCGGCGCGATCAACTACCCGCGGACGGCGGAGCCACGTAGGTGGCCCTCGGCACCTAAAAGCGCAGGACCGGCGGGGATTGGGGTAGCGACGACCATATGTTAATTGTAGTCCATGGTCAATGCAATTGGTGGAGGGCATCTGCGCGTGCTCGAGCCACCCACCCGCGCTGGAAAAGGAAAGCAGAAAACAATTGGTGGCACTGGAATGGAATGTGACCACAATGGTGTTACGCGTGACACCCTTGCGTTTTGCCCTTCACGCATAGCGCCTTTAAAGGCGCCGTCGTGCCGTCCATCGACCCACTCTTTGCCCCCGCGAAATCACCAGCTTAGCTTGTATCTTAATCTTTGAAACCAACACCTCTTTGCTTTGTCTTGCATGGGCAGCGATTACCAACCACAACCAGAACCGTCTACCAGCAAGCTCCCACAGCGGTCCTCCACCCGCGCCGTCCTCGACTTTCTGCGCCTCGGCGCCCGCTTCGACACCGTCGAGCCGCGCGGCCCCTTCGAGCCCTCGGGCTCTACTTTCGAAAGCGAACCCCCCGCGGCGGCCCCCGCCCACGGACGAGCAGCCGTCTATCGCAGCCCTCGCGGCGGTCGGAGTCAAGGTCCGCGACTTTGCGTACGAGAGCACGCTCCCGCCGATCGCGCCCTTCCGCGCGCGCCCGCGGCAGCAGATCCAGCCCGGCGCGGCCGAGCTGCAGCGCCGCCCGCTGAAGCGCACGCGGCGCGACGGGACGGAGGAGGAGGACCGCGGGTATGGGTTCGTCATGGGCGTTGCGCGGCTCGCGCCGGGGGACGACGTGAAGGGGCCGCCGCCGAGGAAGCTGCAGCGCACAACGACGGAGGCGGTGATAGGTGAGGGCCGGGGAGGAGCGCCGCCGCGCAGGGAGGGCGCGCGGCTGAGCTTGGATGAAGAGGAGGAGCTGCGCGCCGCCGCGTGGGATGTGTTTGGCCCGGGGGCGTCGCAGTCGCAGTCTCAGTCGCAGTCTCAAGGATACTCGCAGTCGCAATCGTACTCGCAGTCGCAGTCGCAGGGCAACTCGCAGGAGACGGACATCGCGACGCCGTTCGTCACGCCCAACGGCTCGCTGCAGTGGATCGACGGCAAGGGGCCCGACTCGCCGCCTCTCGTCCCGACGGAGCCTGTGTCAGCGGCATGCTCGGCGTCCCGCGTCCGCACGCCGCCGCCCCGCACATCTTCCCCGCCGCCGCCGCTGCGATTAGAACCGCTGCCGAGCCCCACGCCCGCCGCCGCCACCGCCGCGGGGGGGCTCGCACGCACACACTCGACGCTCTCGACGCTCTCCTCGCCGCTGTCGGAGGCGCCGTCGTCGAGCATTCCGGGGGGCAGCATGGTGCTCCCTCCCACGCCAACGCCGCCTGCGCCCGCGCCGCGCTACCAGCTGCGCAAGCGCACGGCGCCCGCGTCGCCTGTGCCGAAGCGGCGTGGGCGCCCCGCCCCGCGGCGCGAAGAGAGCCTCGCGGTGGTGATCCGGTCGTGATTCTGCTGGTTGATTATTAGGGAAGGTAGCATTGCATTGCATTTGTTCTGTTGTGTCGCACTGTATCGGTATGCATTCGAGTTGGTGTAATAGGTAGGAAATGTATAGAAGAAGTTGCAACTTTGCAACAGAAGCCGTTAGGCAATTTAACTGTTCAGCGTTTATTGAATGGACTCGTGCCGCAATGAATGCGGGCCGTCGGATCCGAGTCGTAAATACGAGATGTAGTATTTTGGAAAGTGTGCGAATACAACATGTAGTATTTTGGACAAGTTGTCCTGGACCGTCGGACTCGGAAACACTAGAAGTAGTGTTTTGCGCTGCGGCCACTAAATCACGCACAAATCATAAATACAACGCATTGTATTTTGAAAAAAGTTGGCCCCAAGATCGTAAATACAACGTGCTGTATTTTGAAGAAAAAGTTGGCCCCAAAATCGTAAATACAAGGCGTTGTATTTTGAAGAAAAAAAAGTTGGCCCCAAAATCGTAAATAAAACGCATTGTATTTTGAAAAAAAAATCGCAGGTAGGGGACATACGAAAATGGCGGGGTGCAGCGACTTGACTCCGCCACCGGACCGACCGCCGAAAAAGGCATGATACAGGGCGCCCACGTCTTGTCCGTCGGACTCGGAAAGAGTATTTTGAAAAGTTGACCTCCTCTCCCCGCTGCGGCCAGTAATTCGTTTGCTGTGGTTGGTCTTCGTTGGATTAGAAGGAAAAGAGACGATGGTGATGGTCATCTGAGCTGCCAAAGCGGTTAGCGCAGAAGTGTGGTAATGGCATATGGGTTATCGGGCCGAGCCCCTGAGTTGTGTCCAGCTTTTGCGGCTTCGATTCCCTCTTGCTCCCAACGGCCATGCAGGTCACCATAACCCGCCTCCCCGCCCCAGTCAACATCGTCTCCATCCCCCGCAGCCGCCTCGACGCCCTCTCCCACCCCGTCCTCCATGCCCTCCTCCACCCGGCCCCCGCCTTCCTCAGCATCACCTGCAACGCCCTCGAGCTCTCTCTCTTCGGAGAGCCCGACTCCCTGCGCCCATTCGACGCTATTGCCCGTGCAGATGCCCTCACCCCCGACCTCGAGCCTGTAGAAATCTCCATGACCGCTGGAGTGTCCTCCAGATCGACTCGCACAGCGACCAGCTCGGTACGGCGTGTTCTTCATTACCCCGCACCTTCTAACCCCGCACCCGGAAGACAATGCTGGAGCTCGCGTGAACGAGCTCTCGGCCCCCCTCGCCGCCGCCGGAATCTCTATCCTCTACCAGTCGTCCTACATGAGCGACTTTATTTTTGTGCGTCCCCGCGAGGTCTCCTGCTGCTCCGCAGTATTCAAGGTATTTATTTATGCAGGTAAAAGAGCGGCGCCTCGCCGAGGCGATGGCCCTGTTCGCCGCCGCGGGCTTCACCCTGTACGCCGCGGACCCGAACCTCCTTACCGCCCTCCTCGCACCACCCCCGTCCCCCGTCCTCACCCGTGAGCGCAGCGGCTCCGCCCCCTCCGCCTTTGCCTCCCGCTCCGCCTCAAAATCGAGCGCCGGCTCCACCTCCAGCAAGGGCAAGGCCCGCCAAAAGGAAAAGGCCCGCTCGACCCCGGCCCCCGCGCCCAAGTCAAAATCCCCCCCGGGCGTCCTGCTGCGCGACGTGCGCGTCATCGCCCCGGACCTCGCGTGCGTGGGCCTCGCGGACGACGCGGCAGACCACTGGGCCCTCAAGATCGTAAAGCTCATTGCCTTTCCGGACCTCATCCCGCTGCCCGCATCTGCCCCGCGGTCGTCTTCCTACCCGTTTAGAGGTGGGACGTCGCCCGTGGAGGAGGAGTGCGAGGACGACGATGACGCCGGGTATTTTTCGCACTCGCACTCGCCGTCGCCGACCGTCGATGAGCCAGAGCTCGAGCCGGAGCCAGGGCCAGCTGGGCCTGGGCCCTCGGATAGCGAGTGCGAGTGCGCCAAGGATGCGGATGAAGCCCCCCCGCCCCCGCCCGATGTGGACGTGCGGCCCTCGCGCGCACGGCCGGTGCCGTCGCGCCTCGACGCGCTGCCCAGCCCGCTCGCGTGGCTGCCGCACCGCGACGCCGGCGCGCAAACGGACGTCAGCGAGGAGCCGCAGGCGCTCGACACGGACGCGGACGCGGGGCGGAGGCGCGACACCGGCGCGCACGTCGAGCACGCGGTCCCGTTCTTCAGCTTCACGCGCACGCCCGAGGGCTCGTCGCTCACGGCCGGCGCGCGCGTGCTCGCCGCGCTCTTCCCGCGCGCGGAGCGGCACATGGTCATCTGCGGCGGGGAGCTCGACGCCGCGGACCGCGAGGCGGAGGCGCATGCCGCGTCGTCGCCGCCCGTTTCTGGCTCTGCGTCTGCGTCGGCGTCATTGGCGGGGTCCGCGCCCGTCTCGCCCATCGACTCCTTCCACCCGCACGCATACGACTCGCCGCTCGGCTCGCCGTCGAGCGAGTTCGGGAGGACTCGGAGTTCGGCGAGGACGAGGACGGCGACGGGGAGGGCCCGCCGCTGCTAAGTGCGCTGCAGGTCGACCTGCGCGGCGCGGGGCTCGACACGCACGGGCTCGTGCACCGGTTCTCGCGCGCGCTGGCAAGGGGCGGCGTCAATCACATGTATGCGTCCACCCTGCGGAGCGCGAATCTGCTGGTGCCGACGGGGAGGGCGCGGCGCGCGGGGGGCCTTTTGAGGGGGTGTTAGTGCGAGTGAGGCTCGTTGCTTTTTCCTGCACCTCCGAGTCCCTCCCCGCGGCCGTTAAAATAAACTAAAAGCGACACCCTTCGGCATTCGTCCTTCGACTTAACGAGCTCACGATGCACGCCACGCCCACTCCTCATGCCCTATTCACCTCACCTCACCAATGCATCCCCAGTTGCATGCATCCCGCCCGCCCGCCACTCATCTATTTACTCACTCATCCATTCATCCGCCTCTCCATTTCATTTCATCTGCCCATCTTATCCATCCCTCCATCCATCCATCATCATGATATCCAATTGTCCATACCATCCTCACTCACTCACTACGCACGCGCATTGATCCATGACCTGACCCCCCTGTTGTTGTACTTCGTACGTACATAGCCCGCCCGCTCCGTACTTGTTTATCTGCCGGTGCGTTTAGCGCCCGGTTTGCGATGGGCGGTTATCGCCCCGCTTTGCGCCGGGCGTTTATCGCCCCCGCTTTGCGTCGTGCGGTTATCGCCCCCGCTTTGCGCCGTGCGTTTATCGCCCCGCTCTGCGTTACGCCTACTGTACTGTGCCCATCTATCGCTCGCTACGCTCCCGATTTCTTGTTTGCGTCGTCGCAGTGTTGTTGTATTTTTAACTACCCGCTGTTGTGCTTTTTGCGATTTTTGGTGCGAACAATCGAACCTTGAAAGATAGGGGCACGCACGTAACCTATTTTTAGGGTTAAACGCGTCCGACCGCCCTTTGATTGAACTTTGTACAAAGAAACCAAACGCGCCTTCGTTATCCAGCCCTCTGCGCATGGTCTCTGTCTAGACGCGCCTGCACCGTGGCTGCCAGACGATCCGGAATGGGGCGGCCGGCACCGGCGACGGTCACCGTGTCCGCGCAGACGGTCGCGGACCTCGCAAAGGGCGCGCTCGTGCCGATCCGGTGCGAGGTGCCCGTGTCCCCGCAGGCGGACGGCGGGGGCGTGCCGGTGCCGTGCGCGCAGGAGCTGAGCTGCTGGAAGGCATTTTATAAGGTGAGCGTCGGGGAGTTGAAAGAAAATAAACTTCAGGAACTTGGTGCGGTGCGGCGCGGCACATTTGAGGGAGACAGGGATCTCAACTTTCACTTTCACACTTACTCTGGGGCATGCTTGGCTGTTTGATGTTTCTTTCTTCTTTCTTCCTGTCTCTCTTTTCGGTTTCTTGAATTCACTGCTAACGTGATCTTTTTGCAGCATCAAGTCAAGAAGCACAGCAGTAAACGAAAGGTCTGTGTCGGGATTTTGCAAGGCACTTGAATTGGAACCGAAAGCAATTGCAGATGCACAACGGCGAGATTGCTTATGTATGTCGCCTGAACAAGTGCAGTGCAAAGAGCCACCTCTCGTCTGCGGCTTTCAAGACCCACGTCGAGCTCTCGCACATGAAAAATATCTCACTCCCTTGTCCTTTCTCCAATTGTGCACCACTCTTCCCCGCGTTCGGTCGCCCGACGCTGTACAACACGTTCCTCAAGGAGAAGGACCTCATTGCACACCTCGAGTTCCACCACGCGGACCTAATTGGCTGCGAGCTCGACTTACGCTCCGAGAAACTCCTCCCGAGCTGGAAACCCCGCCCGCCCATCCGCCCGCTGCCCTTGCCGCCACCGCTCCCCTCGGGCCTCGTCCTAACGGCCAGCCTCCGCCTCGACGAGCTCCCGCCCCGCATCATACGCGCGCCCACCTGGTTCGAGCGCCTCGAAGCCGCCGAAGCCGACAGCACACCTTCCAACAGTCTCGCGCCCTCCAGCAGCCTCGCGCCGCCCACCTCCACCCCGCAGGCGCACACGCCGAAAACCCCCACCGGCCGCCACCGCCTCCTGCGCTACCCCGCGGCGCACGTGTCCTCGCCCCCCGACCCCGAGCCCGGGCTGCTGTACGATTTCGATGAGCTCCCGGAGATAAAGTACACCGACGACGAGGCGTGCCGGAAATGCCCCGCCCCGCCGCTCGGCGCGCCGGACTTTGTGGTGCAGCGCGCCGAGCGGTGCGCGCTCGTGCGCGCGCTCCCGATGCGCGAGGCGCCCATGCCCGAGCGCCCGCCGCCGCCGAAGAGCATCTTCATCGAGGCGCTACGGCAGCAGGTGTTTGCGCAGTACGCGGACGGCGAGAGCGCCGCGGCCGACCTCGCGCCGTATGAGACGTGACTGCCCCGGAATCTGTCCAGCACTCCGCCCCGCCATGATTCTCCCTTGCACTCATTGCCGGCTCTCGTCTCCATTGCATTGCATTTTGTTACCATTCACATGATCATCTTGGCGCATAGACGGGCATTGGGACCATCTGCTCGACGTATTACCATCGACGCATAGGCTATGCATGTTGTCCTTGTATTTTTCATTATTATTTTCTTAATCTTGCTCATTCCTAGAAACTGAATTGAGAAGGCGGGCCGCCCGCCAATAAATGAAGCAGTCTTTCTCATCTTGCTTATCTCTGACGCGGAGAAGGGAAGCATCCCTCGAAGAGATTCAAGATCAAAACAGGCGATGAGCGTAATGCGAATCCCGCCCGACGGTGCAACTAGAGAATTCTATTCGGCGAGGAGGGCAAGGCGGCGCAGACGACGCCAAGTCGTCTTGAAATCGACTCACTCGAGCCTGAAACGAAGTTTAAGCTGCCGGGGGTTCAAAGCACCGGTGAACGGATGAACGAAATGGGTGCCCTAAAAATGACTCGAAGAGCACCTTTGAATGAGGGAAAACTCTTATGCCCGCGAGCTTGAGGGAGATGGTAATGCTTGCGTGTCATTATTCGATGCCCCGTGGAATATTTTGAAGGCAGGCCTAGAGCTCGAGGAAATGCAGATGCCATTGAAAACAGAATAGAAGGAAGGGAAGCAGACGAAGTATAATGGTACATATGTAGGTTATTACATTTAATTCATGCGATTCGATACAGGACGGAGTACATACAGTTCGAGAATATTAATACAGACAGTGAGAAATGCGATGCGATGCGATGCGATGCGGGGAGGGGGCAGGATGCGGCGGGCGGAACGATGCAGGTGCGCTAACGCGGCATGCCCTCGGTGGCTGGCAGAGAGGCGTGTGTGGCCCAGGTCCAGAGTATGTTGGGCGGGGTGGAGTGCATGAGAAATACACATTTGAGACGACCGAAATCAGCGCAAGACGGAAACCGTAAGACAAAGACAACGGGACGGCGCGCGGCGGCGCCCTATGTGCCGTCATCCGCGCTGGGTGTGGGCCAATCCAGGCTCCCCAAGTCCGAGTCGTCGAGGAGATCGAACCAGTCGGCTTTGCCGGCGGGGATGTTCGCCTTGCCGCGCGGGATGAACTGGGGACCATCCGTCGGGTCCTCGTCCTCGTCGTTCAGGAAGATGTCACAAGAGGGGCGGGGGATGTGGTGCGCGTGGTAGCCGTAGTCATCCTCGGATTGATCGACATCGGTTCCCTCGTGCTCTTCTGCGTCGACGTACTGGGATTCGGTCTCGCTGTCCTGGACATGGTCGAGGGCGTCCATGTACTGCGACTGGTCGTCCCCAGATTCATCTGCTTTGGCACCATCGGAATCGGGGAGCATCGGAGTACCCGTCCACAGCGACTTGTAGTCCGCCGCGAGAGGCCGATACGCGTCCTCAGGTGTGCGTTCGCCGATGTCTGGGAGGGTGGCGCTGAATTTGAATCGAGATGAGCGGGAACTGATCACGGGCGGGGGTACGTCCTCGTCATCGTCATCTTGAAGCCACGACCTGCGGAAGCGCGTCTCAAGCACCGAGGGCACCTCGCCTGCGTCTTCATCCTCCTCAAAGACGTCGTCAAGGGTGGACGCGCTGCGGCCCGTAGAAGTAGGGTACGCGCGCAGAGGCCAGGAGGGCGGTGAGGGCGTGCGTGCATATTCTGACTCCTCCTCCGATTCCGACCAATGGGCCGTGTAGGAAGACACCTCCTCCTCATCATCTCCACAGTACCACTTGTCGTCGTCCGTGTCCTCCTCCTCGATCATCTCCGTATACGCGCACATTGGCACAGAGAGGAAGCGCTCGTCCTGCTCTGGTAGCATGGCCGTTTCAATGTCCCACGGCGCGTTCGGGAGCGTGTCAGTGACCACGATGTGCGGGACGCCGGCGAACGGATGGTCGGACTCGTAGACTGAGATCATGAAGCACGTCCGCCAAACTTCGAGAAGGGGTGCTGCGGGGTCCGTCCACGCAAAGACGTAGAGGTTATCAAGGATCTGCAGGATGGTAGGGTTGTCATAGTAGGCGCGGAGGCTGGAACCGGCAAGGCACGCGACATACGCCTGGCGGACATGCGGTGTGAGGGGGAGAGCAAACGAACGCGTGGATGATGGACATACCACTGCCTTGTACGCGCGTTTTTGCGCAAAGAGAGCCTGAGACGGTGTGTGGTTCAAGGATAGAGAGACCTGAATACGTTAGTGACGAAAGCATTCTTGATGAGGAAATAGGCTCACTGATGCAGCAAAGCGCGAGCGGCTAAAGACGGTAACGGGCAAGGCGAACTTTCGAGGAGGATCGGTGGGTCCGAATGGCGAAAATGGGGATATGGCCAGAGGTACGTGGAGGTAAGGGCCAACCCATTGCTGATTCGGTTGATTGCTACACCGACCAGCGAAATCGTCCCAAGCTTCGTCCGCGGGGGTAAACACAATGTGCGGTACATCCGGGACCGCGGATTCCCATACCACAGCGCCGGGCTCGTTGTACAAAGCGGCTAGCAGCTAAAATAGTGTCGTTATAAAGGAAGGATAACAGATGCCGCGGCGGGACTCACGTCGGCAGATTCGATGGATTGTTTCTGTATCGTACGTTTAGCACGCGAAGAAACGCGGAGCAGAGGACTCGCCATTAATGCGGTGTTTTCTGGCGCGCCCAGGTTTTGAAGGATTTCCTCGTGTGCGTCATTTTCATCACACCACACCTGCCAGTGCTCCTGCGTGTCCACAACCGCGCACCCGCGTGAGTGTTCGGCGGTGGCCTCATTCACGCGTCCGGACGCGTTGCCTCTGTCCGTGAAAAGGCCCGACTAGAAAAACGCGTGAGTTGGTGGGTGGTGGCGGGTGATGAGACCCGACGACGAATGTCATTTACTGTTTCGGAGAAGCTGCTGTTAGACGCGAGCTCATCGTCCTCGATGGCACTGTGCGTCGCCACAAACACAGGAACGGCGGCGGGGTCTTTGTGTTGGATGAGGGCGACGGCGGTGAGGGCGTGTGGCGATGTTTTGACGGTGACCTCGACTTGGAGGGACTGCTGACTGCATGTGGTCATCCCTTTCAGAGACGTGGTCCTCGTCCGTGTCCTTTGACGCGTCGGGGACGGCACAAGGGACGCGTCGGTGTCGATGTCGCGTGCGATATGGCCGGTGGCAAGGGTTTTGCCGATGGCCAGCACCTTGCGAACTGTAGAGAACATTGGGATGGGACCAGGAGAGCAGTTGGCAGGAGAGAGAAGGAAGCTAGAAGTGGGAGGGGGCAGAGTAGCTGGTAAAGGGCAGAAGCCGGGCCATCTATATATATTATCGCGCGCTTTGACCCTCGATCAAACTTCAAAGCGAACAAAGGAATCGTCCTCAAAGCGTCTTCCGGCTCTATCTAATCCACATCCGAGTTGCATCCCAACACAATATAGCGCACATGCATTCAAAACGCGACGCAGACCGCGATCAGACCCTACCTCCTCGGCCTTCATACAGATCTCAATGGCAACACCTTCAATGTGCACCTAGGGGCCGTTGCGGCGTCGCGGAAGAACGGAGAGACGTCAAAAACCATAGCGAACGTCGATTGCGTTTGCACTGAGGGTGAAATGAAGGCACAATGAACCCCGCTCGGGCGGGAGTACGTCTTCGGGCGTGCGCTTGGGCGGCTGCGAATCCGAAGGCGCTGCGCATTAGCTCGTTCTCGGCCCGTAAACGCACCCAAATGAAAGATTGCGCTGGTGATAGTGCGGCTCGAGCATAGGAAAAAATGGACATTCCACTACCAGCACAGATAATAATACACCACGCTCAATTGGTTTTGAAGCCGTTGCCGTTCTCCTGTGGCGGCGCGTCGCCCTCCTCCGGCCGCCGGCCGGACAACTTCACGAAATCCTTCATGGCAAAGTCCGCGTTCGATATCTGAGTATCGCTATAAGTATCGCGGATCATATGTGGGGGCGAGACAGCCGATACGCACCCAAGACGCGAAATCGGCGACAAAGTCCGGCAGCAGCTGCAGTGCCGGCATGAAGTGCGCATAGAACGGGAGGTAGATCGTTTGCGAATGCGTCTCATCGAGCGCCTGGATGACGCGCTTGACGACATCGATCGGGTGCAGCGTCGGGAAGAAGAAGGGAGAGGGCGCGTAGAGCGCGTTGAGTGTGGCGAAGAGCGCAGTGTGGATGTGGCCCGGGCAGACGAGCGTAGTGCGGATCGCGGGACACTTGTACCTACGGCACAGGAACAAAGGTTGAGCATGCATGCATGGAGGGATATGCGCTACGGCGGCGTTACCGTTTGTCGAGTTCGGATCTGAGTGACCGGTTAAGATTTATGAGTGCTGCTTTGGATGCACTGTAGTCAGCTGCGAGGATGTTAGCAGCGGCAGGAGGGTGGGATGCGCATAAACTTGCTCAATTGCGCTGCGCCGTGGATGCCCATAACGGAAGACATTGTCACCTATAGCTAGAAGATTAGACGCTGTACTGGAAGCACCGGGAATCAGACTTGCGATGTGGCCCTTCTTTTTCGCAATCATGCCCGGGAGGAACGCTTTCAGAGTCCAGAAGTGAGCCAACGTATTTACGCCGAAAGTTCTACAGAAGCATGTTCACATATGGGCATTGACGCATAACAGCCACTTACTGCTGGATATCTTCAGGTGACAGGTCGAGGAGGAGCTTCCCTTGAACAACGCCAGCGTTGTTAACGAGAACAGTGGGCTGTCCAATCTGCAGTCGAATATCAACGCCGTTCGCCCACGACAGCACGAGTCGCAAACCTCTTCAATGATCTTCTTAGAGACGGCCTCCACCTCCTCCCACTTTGAAACATCGCACTTGTAGTATGCGATGTTGTCTGTCGATGCCATTGAGCCCAGAACGCAAACGCGGCGGAAAAGCTTACAGTTCTGCGTCTGGATCGGCTTGACATCCAGGACCACAACCGTGACGCTCTTGACGGCTAGCGTGTTTGCCAGGAGCTCACCAACACCGGACGAGCCTTCGAGGGATGCATAAGCGGACGGCGCCAACACCCTACTGCCACGACTTACCTCCGGTGATAACTACGATCTGGTCACCCCATTCAAACGGCCGGGGAGCATAGAACAGACTCCCCTGGTTACTGTACAGGCGGGAAATCCACTTGACAAGCCCTAATAGAAACAGATTATCAGGAAATAAAGGAGGGGGAAAACAGGGGCACTTACAGAACAGCGAAACGAACACGTAATATATCGAGGAGACGATAACAATCGTGTCCGTAAATTTCGCGCCCTGAAATACATAAAAGGTGGGGATAAGCATGACAAAGAAAGGACCTAGGGTGCCCGGTGAGCATTACTGCAGGGTTGAGACGCAGAACGTACTGAATGCGGTGTTGGCGAAGACTTTAACGAACAGGTCGATATCGAGGCTGTCGAAAATGGGAGAGCCGTCGGCACTGTAATCTTCCTCCATAATGTCAAGTTGGGATTCGCGTAGGGAAGGACGGTTGAAGGATAGAAATTTTGCTGGCACGGCCAAGTGGAAGACGGAAAGAACAGATGAATGATCTGTCACATCTTGGGTTTGCGGTTACGATAGATAATCAGATTAGATAATCGCAGCCGCAGCGTATAACATTCGTCAGGCGTCAGGCGTACAGTCGAAAAAATGCAGAAGTTAGTTTGTTCAGCTACTTTTTGCAGCGACTAGTTTTCACATAGTGCTAGACTGCGAACCAAACGAATTCACAAAAATGTCGGCTTCATGCAGAGAGCCGCGGCCTTATGCCGAGGCCTAAGGCCTAGTTTTGTGAACCAGACTTTACAGAGGACGAGGAGACGCCGGTGTGAAACCCAGTGGATCTCAAGGGTCCCTTGCATTACTCGGCGACGCTTACGGTTGAGCGTTGAAAACTTCAAAAACGAGTTGGCGAAAATCGTATTGTCTTGGTTCACCGCAATTGAATTGACACCTCTCAGAAATGCAGTCTCTTCCGCTAGTAAAGGTAGGCCATGCACTCAGGATGAAGTCGGAGAGATCAAAGTCGTGTAGAGTGCCAAAGTAATAAAGATGCTGCGAGTTTACTTCTGGTACGACCACACATTCCTCAGCACTAAAAAACGAGTCAGGAAATAGACGGGCGCGGCAAAGGTTGTGACGCACGTCCGGCCTTGGTCGCCAGTCTGTTTATGGAATCGTCGCTCTCACCCTGGGACCGGACCTGGCCACAGAGGGCAAAGGTCGTCGAGGTGTTCAGTGCGCGGCCATTGCTATCGACGTCGACAACGTTGATCTGCACCGAGGCATGATCTTTTGAGGTGATGAGACGGTCTATAGACAGTCAATACTTGGTTTGGTGAAATGGGACAAGACAGACTGGTTGCCGAGCACTTGCGGGGGACGTAGAGATCGACGAGAACACCCTACACAACGTCAGTGGACCGCAGAGGCCGACACCGAGAGCCTACCTGGTCGTTTTCCATTTTTGCGGAGGTGAAAGAAAGGTACTGTATAGTTTGCTGATATTTGCCACTCTGCTCTGATCCAAATACCTCTTGTTTCTCGACCCCCATCTCCTCGAATACATTCGGTTTCTTCGTCCGCGCTGCCCTCTCTTTCTTTCTTTCATTATTTCCTCCGACCACACGATCCTTAAATTGTCTCGACAGGGGGACATCCCGTCCCCACCAGCCTCTCCGCTGTTTACTGTCGGTAGTGAGTCAAAATCGTGTAAGATCAAGCCCGGCGTGTGGTTGGTGTTTGGACTCGTTCTGAGCCCGATTCACTTGGGACTTGTCCCCCATGCGCTGGGCGTTGCCTCTGCGGTCGATGATGTACATACCTCGGTGACACTCATCTTCTCCGTTTTTTTGGCGCACACCCCCCTACGATACGTATCTCTTTATGACCGTACTGTAATTGGGTGACTTGTTCTAGAATAATTCCTAGTCTTGCAATAAATTCGTGGCCATCCCAAGGACTTTGCTATTTTTTTCTGTGACTCGACCTGTCCTTCTTGAACCTCTTCTTGGGCGTGACCCGAGGAACGTGTGCTTCTTCCAACTGGGACGGTAATCCTTCTACCTGAACAGGCCCTGGCGACGTGATTAATTCGAGAGAAGTCCTGTGGTTCTGCAAATTCGAAGATGGCGAAAAAGTTGGCGTCTTTAAAATCTCTCAGGACATGGCGGGCACCAGTAAATACAGAGGTGTGGTTGGTATTAAACATTTGGCGGCAATGTGCGACGCGTCGACGGAGCGCGACAGGAAAAAGAAGAAAAAAAAGTAGGAAAACTCAACGCGTGGCGGATCGTCTGGTCGGAAGTGTCAACACAAGACTCCAGATATGGGTTTGTAGGGATTGATCCCATTATCTGAGGCCTCTTCTTCTCTTCCTCCACTTTACTTTCTGCGTAACCCACGTCCGCCGCATGGGCAACAACGAATCCAACGACCCCCGAGGTAGTACCATGTCCGCCAAAAACCTCTCCCGCCTCGCCTCGGAGAATACAACTGTGAGCCTTTTTTCTCCTCGTGCCGTGCTTACTTCTGACGCGTCTTCGGTGCAGAGATTGGACGTCGAGGCGCCCTCCTTCCATCCCAAGGTAGCTGAGCCCCATAGTTGCCTTTCCTGCCCATTCTTGACGCGTTCGCTCTTCCAGCTCTTCCGTTCAGACACCACAGCTGCACAGGCGGGGTCTCCTCCCTCGAGGCGTCTCTCCCACAACGAGCAACCTTCCGGCGTGAGCTTCATTCCCTTTTCACTACACTGTATCGCCCACTGACCACTCTTTACAGAAGGGAGATCCCGATACATCGGCCAACTCCTCTGCCAACTGCTCCTTCCCTCTTTCAGAATCGGGCTTGCCTACCAACTTCGACACATCTGGTGACTTTGCCCCTGCTCAGCTTTCGCATTTCTTCCCTTTGCCTCCTACCAAACTTGACGCCACTCCTGCGGCATCTAATTCTGTTAGTTTATTTTCTAATTGGCTTGCGGAGTTCTTATCAAGCTCGTTGATCGTCTAGCCATCGAACGCTTCGCTGCACAAAACTTCAATGGTATGCATTTCATCTTTCAGCCGCATGGAACGACGCCAAAGTTTTTCTTCTTTTTTTCCTACCGCAGACGTCTTTGAACGAGTCTATGGGACAAGCGAGTCTTCAGGAGACTCTTGATGCTCTGTGGGCGCCGCCGAAGCATGTTCCCGTCCGCATCTCGGCACCAGTATCCCCCACCGTCAAGACCGATGAGCCGCTCATCGACTTTTCCTCCGAGCCCATGCCCACCATGTCTAGTTTTGTTACGTGCTCTACCCCGACTGCGCTCCTTTCCTCCGGAGAAACATCGTTTGAAGTGAAATCTAGCGGAGGTGTCCCCTCGGCGTATCAGTCTGGCGACAGTTCCGCATTCGACATCGGCATCAAGACTGGCCATGGAGAGCCCATCGGCGGTGTACAGATGTGCAGGGAGGAGACCTTGACCCAGGTGATGGCTTCTGCCAACTGCTTGTCGTGCGCTCTCTGACCCGACCTTGTTCAGTTGGTGGCCAGTCATCCAGAGCTGAACTTGGGACTGGATTCTTTACCGAAGAATGATGATGCCGCCCAAGTAAGCTTTTACCTTGTGTGATCCAAAGCACTTCGACTTACACGGCTGTTTAGTTGAATTCTGTTCGTCAAAGCGGTTCTGTCGGCTCCGTTTCGGTAGCCGAAGAAGATGAACCTATTCAACTTCCCCCATTCACGTACGCTGATGCAGCAAATGTAAGAATTTCGTTAACAAATATAAAATTTTCGCTAATGCCCTCCTAGATCGCTACCAAGTACCCAGAACTCGCCGCCAGAGTCCTCAACGAGCCACTTGCGACACCAGTTAAAGCCAATGTAATGCTCGAGCCTGACGAGGAGGCAGAGGTTTCTTTCACTCCCCACGAGGCGCCGATGAAGGTGGATCCGACTCCCGCAATGCCGGAGCATACACCCGACTGTCCGAACTGGGCGCTTGCGCCTGACGATCCCGAACCAGAGTACTACGAACGCAGGCCGCCCCGTCGCAGGGAATACGACCGCCGCCAGAGCTCAGACTTCGCTCAGAATCAGAACGAGTTCGATGATCGGTGGCAGTACGGTGGGGACCGCTCACGGCGCAATGACTCCCCGCGGTATTCGGGGCATGGTAGAGATGAACAAGACAACTACAACAACGCGCGCAACGGACCATCCCGAAGAGGCCGGTCCCAAGAACCCAGTTACAGTGCGAACGACAGGAACTACGACGTGCCTCCGCATCTCCGTGCACACGATTCGTACGATCAGTCCTACCGTCTACCGTCGCGACCCAGCGTTCCTCGCATAGATTCGTTGAACGCTGGTGCGCCTGTTGAGGATTCTGCACCTGCAGTCGACGACTGGAATCGGCCGCACGACCCGTGGGCTCCTGCTGCAGAACAGCCTACAGAGGCTCATCAAACCCCCGCTGGTCAAGGCTCCAACTCTGAGGTGGTCGACGAGTGGGCGCCTAAACACGACCCATGGGGTGCGCCTGCGGAACAGTCGACGACCGAGGCGCGTAACGTGGCTCATTCCCAGGCCCCACCATCGCAATCATCGTTCCGTCCACCCATCGTCCCCGAAACAGACGAACGAGACTTCCATAGATCTGCGCCCCGCAGCGAGGGTAGAGTTGCCACTCCCGCGAACGAATGGGTCGCCAGTCATGACCCGTGGGCGGTCGGTGACGAAAATAAAGGCCACCAGTCCCAGATGCTTGAACCTAATAACAAACGCGAGTCTAACGTTCGTGGCGGAGGCTCTCCTTTCCGCGACAGAATGAACGACAACGAGAACCAGAACAACCGTTCCATCAATGAAGGGCATTTCTCTGCAAACGTTCTTGATGTCCGCGCTCCTTCCCAGTCCAACGTCGCCGCCCTCGCTGCATCGCATGCAGGCGAAATGTACGACCGCCGTGGTCCCGAGAACACTCGAAGCAGCAATCAAGAGGACGAACTCCCTGTCGAATTCAATTATTTCATGCATAGCGAGACAGTCGATTGGACGAGCCCTGGGCCGACGAAGCCTACGCAAAACTCATTTTCTCCATCGCAGAATCTCGGCACTCCTCCGACTCGCACAATCAACATCAGCGCCCCTGCGCCCCGTGCCACCGATTACTTCGACTACAATCAGCAGCCTTCGGATAGCTTTGACAGGCCCGCCGCCCGTGAAGACAACTTCAAGGCGGAAGTTCCCGATTCAAACAGTTTTGTGCTTGGGTCGATGAAAACGGACAGATATGAGTCTTATGCGGATGAGGGGTTCAAAGGGCGCGAAAGGTCCACTAGTCAGTGGGGGCCGTCCGACAGAGAGAGAGACGACGGTGGTCGTGGTCGCGGGAGGGACAGCGCTTCTCCTGGCTATGGCGGTTCGCCTGCTTACGGACGAGGCCGTCGGGGCGACGACTATGACAACGGCAGCCCCTACGCGTCCCGCGGAAAACCTCTTCCATCGCAGGGAGAGCAATACAATAATTCTCGCGGTGGATATGATAACAATTCTCGCGGAGGAAACGGATCCATGGGCCCGATGCCGCCCAAGTACTCCGGACCCCCACGACGCACCAGCTACGGAGCCGTAAACTTTGTGCTGCCTCCTCTTGACGAATATTAGCTATCGGACGTGGTCCCGCTCGCAGAACATATTTTTCTTGCAGTCGATGTCTCGTAAAAGCTAGTCAGCCCATTTCTTGTCGAGTTGTACTGATTTCGAATTCACAATGCGTTATCATCTCTTTTTCGCGCATCTCTGAGTTTCCTAGTGTTTTCTTTGCACAGAAGCCTTGAATCTAATCGTTTCAGTGCCGCGTTGCGAAAAAAAAAAAACAAGTACTCCGGTTCAAGGGGGACAACACGAGTGACTCGACTTGGAGTCGTTATTATGGTGAGACGATACATATGGACGCAATGGAACCAACTTCAACTTGATCCAGGTGCAACACTGCAGGGCGTACCGTCCAGAAGGGCCAATGAGAACATGAGAAGATGGGTGCTGATACGCGAACACCGCTCTTTGATTAACACTGATTAGCTATATGATGCTATCAATTCGGGAGCTTCACCGAACCGCCACTCATCCTAGCAACCCAGAAAGGCAATAAACCAAGTGTCCGCGCGATGCAAGGGCAAGAGGTGGTTGAGCAGAAAACGGGGTCCCGTATCTTCAACAGACGCGTCGCGCTGGCCTTGTTTGGTCTGTCTCAACGACACAGCCACCGAGTCTCCCATAAAATGCGGCTGACCCCTGCGGCTGACTCTCGTCGCTCCTTCGCTCTCACTTCCATCATCGCCCGCACTTGCCCTCTGTCCTTTCCCTTCTTCATGCCGACTTCTCTCCCTCCCTCTCTGCCAACGTCTGCCCTTCCCATCGCCTTTCCCGCGTCTAGCTCACTCCATCCCCACCGTGTCGACGTCTCTCGGTCCTCCGTCATCGACATCTCTCCCTTCCCTCTCATCGATGTCTCTCCCTACCCTCACCCGACATCTCTCCCTTCCACTCCGCCGACGTCTCTCCACTCGGATGATCCATCAATGTCTCTCCCTTCCATTCACCGCTCTCCCTTCCGTCGCTCCTTCCCCGCACTTCAGCATTCCCTCTCCCTTACTGTCAGTCTCTCATGCTTTCAGAGCGCCGACGCCTCTCCCCTCCCCACCACCCTCTCTCGCCTGATTCCGCCTGATTCATCCCCGTTGTTGACAGCCCACCACTTCGCCATCGACGCCTCGAAAACTCCCAAAGTCTCCCTTCCTTGTTATCTATGTCTCTCCATGCCAGTGGGTCTCCCTTCCACTCTACAGCGTCTCCGAGTCTCCCACCCGCCTCTCGACTTCTCCCCTTTCTTCTGTCAGCCTCGCCCATCCGTCGTGCCGCTTCCAACCCGTCAGCCTTACCGACCTCGCTTCCTTCCACCCTATCGGCTCTCCTCCTTCCCCGCCCGCCTCGTCCTCTCTCCTGCTCCCACAGTACAAACGTCTCTCCCTTCCTCACCTATCATCTCCCTTCGGGCACCCACTCGCCTGAATATTTTTCCCCCGTCTGCCACCCACGTCCCTCGTCCACAATTTCTATCTCTACCTTGATCGGGAGTTCTCCCTTCGACCTCTACTCATGCGCCCTCCATACTGACGTCTCCTTCCCGTCTACGAGCATCTCGCCCATCATCACTCTCAAGGATGTCTCTCTGCCTCAAACGACCTCTCTCCGTTTCTCCCACCATCCCCCGAGTCCTGCCTACCAACCTCGCCCTTCTTCTTCCCATCAGCATCTGCCTTCCCGCTATTCTCCTCTGACTTCTCTCCCCTTTCCTCATACCCTGGCATAACCCTACCTCTCCCTCTCTCCCTCAGGTACTAATCACCGTCTACGAACCGGCATCTCTCTTAACCTCTACCGGCAACTATCGCTTTCTATGGATTTCTTCAAATTTCACCTTCCATCGACGTCTCCTTTCTCCCGTCCATGACATAATTCCTTCTATCCTTCCCTCCGAGTTCTATCGACCTCTCTCTTCCTCCTACCGACCTCGTTCTGCCTGCTTCGCCATCCTAAATTTAAACGTGAACTCTAGCTACCTGAAATCTCTCCATCTCCCGCTTACGATCAACTTCGTTCCCTTCGATATCTCTCCCCCTCACCGCCCAATATTTCTTCCCTAACTCCCCGGGCTGATCGCTTAACCATTACCCAGCTCCCTTCCCACCAACCGGCCTCGCCTTCGTGTTCATTGCCCTAAGTACCGCCCTTCTCGCTCCTTTTCTATCAGCTCCTCTGTATCCCATCCTCCCTCGGGGCGTGTGCGATTTTTTTCTTTCTTTTTCCTTCATCCTCGTGCACTGTTGTCGTTTTGTACTAACCAAATTCATTCCCTGGAGGGTCGGATCATTTGATTTTGAACTCTGGTTCCACGGGCTCAAAGTGTACAAAAGTACAAAGTGTCAGGCAGAGTACCTCATGGGAAACGATGACTGTTGGAAGTCTTTGGGCTCAAACTCCGCTGCTGCGTCCGTCGGCGTCCGTCGCAAGGTCCGTCGTCCCGACAAGACGTGCTAGATTGGGTCGTCACCGGATTGACATGATGAGGGCAGGCCGGGCAGCATAATACTTGAGTCTCTAGAATGTATTTTTTCCCAGTGCTATTTTGAACGAGCTTTAATTGAACCAGTTGCTGCGGAAAGTACGATGCGGGGAAAGGTGGCCGTGGTTGAATTCAAAATTACTTGATCGGCATCCGGGAGGCGGTGTTCATTGATCCGGCGGCCAGTTGGGGATCGGCTGAACAACGGCTGAAGTACCTAAGCGGACAGCTTTCTCCCGGAACCTTCGCTCAACGTTCAACCTTCGCACCCTAGCTTCGAATTCAACCGCTTCGCACTTTTCACACTTTCTCGCCAACTCCTTTCCCCGAGCTTCGAGAAACTCCTTTCATCTGCGGTCGCCCCTTCGTCGGAGCTCCGAGTAAACAACCATGTCCGCCTACCAAAATACACAGTACCAGGCTGTAAACAGCTACACAAATGTTCTTGAGGAGAACAAGTCCCAAAACCGTCGCTCGAAGTGGATTGTACGCACACCCGCTCATGCTTGCACAGCCTGTATAACGTTTCATGCAGGTCATAGGCTGCATAATCGGCGTCGCGGTTCTCATTGCAGTCGGCGTCGGCGTCGGAGTGACTGTCGCGAAAAATAACAAGCATAGTAGCGCCAAGTCTGCTGTCACCTCCAACAACTCCAATGCGAGCTCCAATTCAAGTGGCACTGTAACCCAAACAGACCCGAACGACCCGAGCACATTTGTCAAGAATCCTGCCCTTAAACAGTCGTTCTACGGCTTAGCGTATACCCCTTACGGCTCCCAACTACCCACCTGTAACAACTCGCTCGGTGCGTCTTGTTTCTTCATGCCAAGATTCTTGGCTTATAAGTACACAGCGGACGTGATTACTGATATTCAGGTCGGGGCACTATGCTCGCACATTCGGGTCTTCTGACATCCATCTCTAGCTTTTGTCTCAACTGACGAAGCGGATTCGTCTGTATGGCGCCGGTGAGTCATGGGTGCCCTGTCATTGTCTCCTCCTGACTGTTGCACTTGTTTAGATTGCAACCAATCGGCCCTGGTGGTATGTTCTGTCTGGTATTATCCCATTCTATGATTTGACCACCTGAATAGCTCGAAGCTATTAAGCAGACGAAAGTTGACATGAAGGTCTTCCTGGGCAACTACCCTGTACCGACGGACGGTGGCGAGGCGTATGTCAGGCAGCGAGACCTCATCAAGGACGCTCTCCAGACATACGGAGCTGATCACGTTGCGGGACTAACTGTCGGAAACGAGTTTATTTTGAAGTGGGTACGGTTTTCCCTTCAGTTCTTCTATGCTCAATTGTGTCCAGTTATCTTACTGATAACGGTGGTGCCCAACAAGATCCGAACGGCGATGTCGGCAATGCAGGTGATTTTTTTTCTTTCTCATTCGTAGAGGCATTTTGAACGTGAATAGGTGCCGCCTTGCTTCTGAGTAACATCACGGACACAATTAGCATGGTTAGTGGCCTGGGTCTCAGCATTCCAGTCGGCAATGCCGATGCTGGAAGTTACTTCAACACCGAAATTCTGTCCGCCGTCAGTTATGGGGTTCGTCTTTAACCTATAATAATTGGGTATTCCTTCACTGATGGACTATTAGATGGCCAATGTACATCCGTGGGTCTTGGGTTTGCGACTGGATAGCGCCTTTACTCATGGATCATCAGATGGTTCGCCGCTCAAGCCATACAGGATGCTGCGGGGTGGACTGCCGATTTCTTTGCCACTACAAATGTCGCTGCGGCAAACGCACTGAGCAACAAGGTTCGTTTGCCGTATTCGATGTAAACTTTGACTCATGCAATTACAGCCTACGATGTACATTGCAGAAACTGGATGGCCCACGGTGTGTTCCGGAAATACAATTCTCGCATGGCTCTGATTCGGTTGCACAGAAATCCTCATCCACAGAAGCAGAGTCTGATGGACCCTCGCTCGCGTCGGTAGAAAACCTTCAAGTATAATCGCCGCACTGCTGCACTCTTAACTGCAAACTGATGGAGAGCCAGATCTATCTTGATACTTTTGTCTGCCAAGCAAACCAGAACGGCACGGGTTACTTTTACTTTGAATACTTCGACGAGCAGTGGAAGGTTTGTCCTTTGACTCGTAGGTTCAATTTCCCTGACTAATGGTAATTGAATTTCAGGATGTCCAATTCGGCGGGGTTGAGGTATGATTTGGTTCCGCTCTTTTTTGATTCGTCCTAAAGCTTCATCAAGGGCTGGTGGGGTCTCTTCAATGCCGAGTGGGTGTTTTATGAAACTTTCCGCGATCTGTATCTAATCTATTCCTAGCCGGACGCTCAAGAATGTTACCATTCCGGACTGTACGGCGCCCTGAGCTGACCAAGAGCTGGCTGGACTATGGACCGATAAATACTGACGCTTAATTTATTCCCAATTGACGAACTCTGCTACGACACGCGATGTTTTCCTCTGGACTGATACCAGTAATTTACTTACTCTCAACTACTTATTAGCATCCTGCATATCATTTATTTGTCAATTCCGGATGTTGAGGAGCGCAGTCGGGAGGGTGCCGCCAAACAAAAACAAGCAGGCCTCCTACCTCTGCAGCTGCGCCTGGCATGTTCGACCCTCTCAGCTCTGGCGGTTTCGGCGACGATGTCCTCAATCCCCCGTGGCCCACGACGCCCCATACCCCCAACTCACCCATTCCTAATTCTCCTCTCCGCCGCGGTTCTACACCAGTTCCGCCGACGCCTGACAAGGGTCCTGCACCAGGCCCCTTCGGCAAGGAGCCTCAAATCTATGGCCAGCCCGACTCTGGCCTGATCTCTCCTCGCGACGCCGTTGGATCCAATGGCTCCAATTATGAAAAGCCAGAACCTTACCTTCGGGTTCGTATCACTGGACTCGATAGGAATAGGCGAGATATCCTCGTCAAGTTGGATGCCCAAGTGTGTTCCTACTCGTTGCATTCTTATACCTATTTTGCTCAGTCAATACCAGACTAACTTGTCAAATTTCACGGGGAACACGTATCGTAATGTGTCTCGTTCTTACCTCGAGTTCCAGCAATTCTACGACTCGGTCGTGCACAGCAACCCTCAGACCATAGTCCCAGCATTGCCGCTCGCCCAAACTTCCGCCCCGACAGATGAGGAGGACGACCGTTTGGTAAAGATCATGCTCCAACGCTGGATCACCCGAGTATGCGAGGACCCGATTTTGCTGCACGACGAGGATCTTCGAGCGTTCATCGAGAGCGACTTTGGGTACCAGCCCACACCGCGCCCCCGCCGCAAGACAAACTCGAGCTTTGGACTGATGCGACGAGGTGTTCCAGATGAGGACGAAGACCTCCAACGCGCTCGTTTCGAGCTCACCAAGTTGGAGGGCCAGTTTTTCGATACTGCGAAAGCTGTTGATAAGCTGTCTATAGCACGAAAATGTCCGTTCGTTTACCTTCTTACCATGTGCTTCGTTGAATTTTGTGCGCAGCTCTTGCCGTGGCGCATGCAGAGATGGGCAACAAGCTCATCAATGTGGCAACCACTGAGGCACACCCGCCGCTCGGAAATGCCTTCCGGAAGATTGGTCGGACTTGGCACAGTCTAGCAGATCTCGACCAGGCACAAGCAATTAGCGAGTGTGTTATTCTGGGCGACTCTCTGGGCTACCAGGGAATGAATGCCCGTTCAGCAAAGGAGACCCTCCAAATGCGGACCGGTGTCCTGGAGGAATACCAAGCTGCTGTAAAAACCACCATCTCGAAACGCCGCCAAATCGAACGTCTCAAGGCGAGCTCCAACATTCGGCCAGATCGTGTGGACGAGGCTTTGGAGGACATGGAAGAGGTCAGTTCCTCGATTTTCGTTCCCTAATCAATGAAGCGACCGTTTCATAGGCCAATAAATATGAACAAGTGTTGGCTCGGCGAGCGCAGGGCATTTCTCAGAATCTTCACCAAGCGCTGGAGACGCACAATAGATATGCCAACGATGATATCACCACTGCTTTGATTGAGCATGCACGTTCTTCTATCATGTACGAACGCCAGCTCCTGCGCGAATTAGAAGCTCTTCGAGTGGACGTGAGCAACGCTGCGAACAAATATGTTCCACCACCGAATGGCGTTGCCAAGCCGCCGGCTATTCTACCCGTCGAAGCACCCAAACCGACCCCCTCAAGGATCACACCCTCCGTAGCTCCAACTAATGGTACCCACCCTGCCCCTGGAACTCAACTTCCTCCTCCACGCATAGAAACCCCGCATCGCGCTCCATTCCAGTCGTACAGCCAATCTCTAGCAGGCCCGATCGGCAACCCGTTGTCACCGGGCCCTCCCTCCGCTTCGTCTACCCAAGCAATCTTTGAACGACGAGATCCACTAACGCCGTCGTCAACCCAGTCGTCCTTTGGATCCCGCCATCCGACTCCTTCACCTTCCGTATCGGTTACCAGCTCCTTGGCTCGCCAGCCCCTCCCCCAATCGCCTGGTGCCGGCCCATCATCACCGTCCGTCCAGCAAACACCAATCCCCCAGTCGCCAACGAACGAACCTCCTCTGGGCGGCCGTTTGGTTGAGGGCTCCAAATCCATGTTCATCAAGCCACCCTCCACCATCCCTTCCTCGCCTTTGCAGGCTTCCTTTTCATCCCCACTGACAGCCTCACCATCAACGCCACTAGACAGGCAGAGCCACACCCGCATCGGCGACCCGCTACTCGGCGGGGGCAGCACCCTGTCGCGTGCCGTTTCTTCTCCGCTGGACTCACCCTTGCACACACCGAACGGGAACAGGAGCACGAACGCTAACGGCCACGGGACGCTTAACAATGGGCTCGACCCCCTTGGCCAGCTGCAGCCCGTTCCCATGTCTGCATCCGTGCGCGCGCCACCGCAGCGTCCCCGGTTGGACGCACGTGAAGCAGCGAAGAGTCTCGCGAATATGTTCTAGGCCGACTTGTATTACATGTCTTTACATGATTGTACGTTCTGGATTGTCGTCATCGCGCCTGGAGGACACAAACCTTTATGCTAAAATATCGAGTGGATTATTAATTTTCGTGGAGCCACTTTCAGCAAATCGTCTAAAGTTCTGGAGGTCATTCTATTACAAGGCCTATGGTACATGCAATCGTCCATTCTCGTTGTTCAGTTTAGATTCAGACACAGCTGGGGGGCATGTCAGTGGTCTCCTTCACAGTGGTGCAAACAGGCCACACCAAAGTTTTTGATCTATTTTGCGAGGACCAAGCAAGTCCTGGAGGGGATATACACCTGCCCGAAGTTCAATTAGTCCCGTTTACGGAGAAACAGCGCTAAAAAATCACCTGCAGGAAGTTGGCACGATTATTCCACGCCAAATTCGTCGTCAGGTATTCCCCGCCGAGGGCAACATTCGCGAACCCTCCGAACCGCTTCTCATCACTGGTAAGTACAACGGCGTATTTGCCCGGATCCTCCACACCGACGCGGTAGTCGGTGTAGCTGTTCGTAGAGTGGAAGTTGAACACGAAGAGCAGGCCCGCGCGCTCGTACACGATGACCTTGTCCGCCTCGTTCTTCAGCGACACATACGCCTGGTGCGATGACAGTAGCACGTCAGAATGCGGGGCTCCGTTAGCAGAAAAAGAGGAGGGAGATACTTGGGGCGCCTCGAGCCACCCATACTTCCCGGCCAAGTGGTTCATCGCGCCGTCGAAGGCGTTCAGGTAGCGGTAGCGCAGGATCGGATCGTCGACGACGTTCCATTGTCGCCGCGCGTAGTGGAAGGAGTTATTGTTCCCTGCGCGAGGGAAATCGAGCCACTGGTGCGTGTAAGCAACGCGTGCGCCCATAGAAAGGTTCGCTTACCTCCGGGTGCCCGAACTCGTTCCCTTCAAAATTCAACCAGCCTTCTCCGCCCAGAGAATGTGTGAGTAGTCTGAGTACTTTGATTAGTTCCCAGGAGTCACCAAGAGTCCATCATACCCACCGAATCATCTTGTGCAATGCCAGTCCCCGCGCAATAACAGGCGTCATCTCTGTCAAATCCGACATGTTCGTGTCTAAATAACGGCGGCTTGAGCAAGCTCTACGTCGAAGCTGGATCGCTTACACATCTCCTTGTCCATTAGCCAAAACGCAAGTGTCTTGTCCCCCACAAGCGCCTGGTCGTGGCTCTCGCAATAGGCGACACTCTTCTCTCCGTAGCGCCGGTTCGTCAGCGTGTGGACAATGTTGGCCAGGTCCCACTCTTCGTCCGTCTTGTGCTTGAGGAGCTTGATCCACATGTCGGGGATGGCCATCGACAAGCGGTAGTCGAAGCCTACTCCACCCTGCGAAACGGGAACACCGAGCAGGGGCATGCCCGACACGTCCTCGGCGATGGTGATAACCGGCGGGAAGAGGGTGTGCATCGCGTCGTTGGCCTGAAGTTCAGGCTAAATTTAACATCTTGTATGCAACGAGATTTGCACACCAGCATGAGATATACAACACCCTCCTCATCGGCGCCAGGTCCAAAGTATTCGTGATATCCTCCAGAGAATCCGGTACCGATACCGTGGTGGACATACATCATGCTAGTGACGCCGTCGAATCTGAAGCCGTCGAACTGGTATTCTTCCACATAGAAACGGAGATTGCTGAGCAGGAATCGCAGGACCTCGTGCGATCCGTAGTTGAAGAGCCGACTATCCCAGAGCTCGTGGCGGCCTTTCGCGCCTTCATGGAAGTACAGATGATCGGTGCCGTCAAACTCGTTGAGCCCATCGAGAACATTCTTGCAGGCATGCGAATGCACTATATCAAGAAGGACCGTGAGGCCCATTCCGTGGGCCGTGTCGATGAGTTCTTTGAGCTCTTCTGGAGTTCCATAGCGGGAGCTCGCCGCAAAGAAACTCGTAACCTGATACCCAAAGGCTACAAGAGCCGTCAGAAGGCGCAAAGATCGGAGGTCGGAAACCTACAAGCGTAATACGCGTGCTCCATAATCGCCATAAGCTGGATGATGTTGTACCCCAGATTCTTGATGCGGGGCAAGATGTTTTGGGTAAACTCTTTATACGTACCGACTCTTCCTTCAGAGGTAGAGATACCGACGTGTGCCTCGTAAATTCTGGCATCCTTTGGTTTCGGGGGACGCGCGTTCTTGAATGTATAACACTCGGAAGCTGGGGGGTTCCAAAAGCGTGCGTCGTACACGGGGGAAACGCTGAGATCCTGGGTCACACGTTTGATCCAGGCAGGGAGTCTTTCAATGCGTTGCCCGGACGGGATCACCATTGAGATCTGACAAATGGTCAGTTTGCGAATTGAGAGCACAAACAATTCAGGCACCTTGATTTTGGAGTCGTGGGGAATCGCACACGCGCCCGAGCTTGTAGGAGGGATGGTGATCTCCCACACACCAAAGCTGTCCTTTTTCATGGGATGGGAGGTCCTACTCCACTCGTCTGGAGGGCGTTGAACGCACAACATCGTACAAAAGACGTGACACTCACTGAAGTCTCCGATGAGAGACGCTTCGATAGCATTTGGGGCCCATTCCCTGTACACGATCTGTCCGTTGGGGCCGACGTTGAGGCCAAACTTGAGATAGCCCTTGGTGAAGTTGTCGTAGCCGCCTTCGTGCTGCTCAATCGTGTCTTTCCACTTTCTGAAGACGTCGTGTCTGTGGACGATGGCGGGGATATTGGGCTCGAGATATCCATCGAGCTTGAGGACATTTTTTGGGTCTAGGGCTTCTGCTGGCATGGTAGTAGTGGGGTAACAGACGCGTTCCCATTTTAGCACTGTGACGTAGATGCGATTTGCTCCCGTGCCAAGTCCCAATTTGGACCATCACTTTGGTTTTACATGCTACACACTTCGGACGCCGTACTCTGTGCTGTACCCGCCGTCCCCCTCGCCATTCCGTTGGATGAGGATATCGAGCTTCTCTGTGCTCTTTCTCAAGGAATCAACGAGGCAAGCACCACAACCCTTCGCAATGCAGGGCGCCATCGTCCTCTCGCCACTACAGCCACTGCCGATAGGGAGCGTTACGCCCCGCTCCTCGATAGCCTTGCGCATCTCGCGGTCTTCGAAGGTCGCAAACAAGTGGTAGCCGTGGGCATGGAGCGTGGGCAGGCTAACGGTTCCATTGTGATTTATGTGGCTGAAAACGGGGAAGTCTCAAAGAAGACAGTCTCACACCTACGGTACATTTTCAAGCAGCTCATAGCGCTGCGCCACATGGTCAAAGACAGCTTGAGCCCGCCCGTAACATCAGATTCTTCCCCCTCGACGGCCAAAATCATTCAGGTCATGCACAATAACAAAGAGACACAGACCGAGTTTCAGAAGTTCGAGATCCGGCTCCTCCTCCACTCCTGGCCCAAAATAAGGAAGCGACTTGTTAAACAAATGACGTCGTGGAACCTCATCGTCAACCACCTGCGTGCCTTCCGGTTGTCGCCATCTGACGAGTCGCCGCTCAAGGCACTTTCGAAGGAAGATCTACACACGTTGACCCGTATTTGTAACCATATAACAATCCTCGAGAAACTGGAACCCTTGGATGACAAAAAGAAGGAAGGAATTAGAGTCACCCTCAATGCCCTACACACACTCTGCATCCCTCTTCTCGAGGCGTGGGATTCACATCCCAACAACCCTCTGACAATCTTTGGAGCGTGTTTAATGATCGGTGAAGACCACCTTTATGAGTGAGTACATGTGCTAATGCTGAACTCTTCAGCGGGGGAGTTCAGTGTAGCTCGGTGGCTCGCCAAAGTTGTTTCATTTGTTACGCATTTCTTGCGCGTCACGCGTGTTATTGGCTCACGAAGATTGTCTTCGCTTCTCGACACTCGACCGACCGTGGAGCCGATTCCCACTGAACCCAAGGAATTCAGTATTCATGTCAGCTTGGATGACATTGATATCATCGCAAAGGCAGCAGGCTGGGAACCAAATGAACAACCCACCCCAGATGCTGATCCCCCAACCGATGATGGCAGCAATCCAACGGAGTCCTTCAAGCGTTTCATCTTGGCCTCGTTCCACGCAGAACTCCATAAGCACCTTCCACAATCAGCAACATCACCAAGCGCAGTGGCAGGTGTGTCAGCCTCAATCCCTGCGTTCTCTGCAGGTTCGAACACTGTTGAACGAAAATACAAGAATTTCGTCCACTGTGAAGTTGCCCTACTCGCCCATCTGCACGGTCGTGCCGCTTTGACCTATATCGGGGTCTCAAAGCTCTCATGCCCAATGTGCCACATCTACTTTGCAGCATACAGGGAGGCGACCGGTGTGCAGATGACGACTTATGGGTCTCATGGGCAGCTGGGACTATGGTTCCTGCCGACTCTCGTACCTGAAGCGGACACCAAGGCCATCGAATCTATCATGCGCCGCAAGCTCTTGGAGATCATCTCAGAGCATCTCCGGTACCTCGAACACGATCCGAATGTCATCAGACGGTTCAGGACCGGCTACGATCTTCTCTCCCAGAGTAGTGCTGGGTCGAAAGACTCACAAGAGGCTATATTTGAAGATGATCAGGGTATGTCCCCTTTCAATCTGTGGTAGCTTGATATTGGTGTTGACCTTGCATATAGCCGTAGTCGATGCACTCCAAGCCGAGTTGATTGAAGGATCTGAAGTTGTCTTATTTCCGTGAACGTTCGCCGTCCGCATCATGTCTCAATTTGGACCATCTCTTTGGTTTTACAAGCTACACAATTGCAATGCCATACTCTGTACAATTTTAGGATAATCACTGAGGCCGCAGCGGTGCGTTGGGCATGAATGACCGTCTAGTAGATTATTTCGTTACTTTCGACACAGCGGGAAAATTCACAACTCACCGATTTAGTACCAGCCCTTTCAACGCCCTGATTTCCTTCCGTACATCCTCCTCAGCAGGATTCAATTGTCCACCGGGTGCGAATCTATTCACTGACGGCACAAAAGGCACGTAAATCTGCGAACTGATGTAGCCCGTGAAATCGGTCATGGACTGCAGCGCGTATTGGAGTGTGCTGTGTTTTTCTGCAGAGGGTTTGGGAATGGACGCAGAGAGCGATGTAAGCGATTGCATCAACGCTGTAGGCGGGGGTGGTGCTTGGGGCACATATCCCCAGTACAGAATAGCTGGTTCGCCGGCTGGAGCCGCCGCCGCGGAAGTGGAATCAGGAGAAGGCGTAAGATCAGGTACAAAGAGAGGACATGTTGAGAGTGTGTCCCAGAGATGATTCTGCACCAATCGATTTATGGATTCCGCACAGGGACACAGAAGGGTACACACTCACCTCGAATGGCGCACCCTCCTCGGAGACAAGCCACGGGATTTTCCCCTCCAAGATCTGGAAAACCTCTTCCGTTGTGGGATTCCGCGCCTCGGAACTCCTGCGTAGGTCGGAGATCGCGCACCGTAGCAGCGAAATCGCTGGGATTGCGGAAATCTCAATCTCTTGCTTTTTAGCCTGCTCTAACAGCGCGTCTACCGACAGGCAGGCCGCAAAGGCCGTCGGCTCTTTGTGTGGCTCCGGCTTGGGAAGAACAGCAGCGACGTCCGCCTGTGACTCTTTGAGCGCCGCCAAAGACGTGTTGAGCTTCCGTATAAGAGAAAGCTGGTGCGATCTCAAAGAGCCGCGCGCCAAAGATGTCGCTGTTACTCGAGGTAAGAGCACACGCTACACAGTTTGTGAGTACATGGGCGTTTTTAGTGTGCACAAGCCCGAGACGCACATAGTAGATGAACACGAGCGCGGCGGACCCGCCGACTATCCACGAAAACAGCCGTGCGAGGCCGAGAAGCAGGATGGGCAAGTTTGACGGTGGGGGCTGCGGGTAACTTCTTGGTGGCACCACGGGAATCTGCACCGGCTGCGAACGACGCGTTGTAATTCAATGCTAGACTTGACCCGGCGGCGGCATACCATTTCACGCATCAAACCCTGGATTTCCGCCTCATTAAGGCCTTTCTCGGCAAGAAAGCGGCGTTTCGCAAGGTCGTCCTCGCGCTGTATTTGCGGCTGGTGGAGGAAAGCACGGGCTTTGGTAAGGAGCTCTACCCTGTTTTCGGGTTCCGGTTGGCCTGCATTTGATGAGGGCGACGAGGTCGATGCTTCTGCGTTTGGCAGCGCATTTGAAGGCACCTCGGTGTGAGTAGGAGTTGGTTCCGGGGCCGTTGGAGACGTCGGCGCCGCAGAATCCTTGCCTTCCGACTCCGCCATAGTGAAGGAATAATTTAGCACGTGTAATTGCCCTAACACATAACAACAACCGCTAGCATCCAAATTAAGCGAAAACGGGGTATCGAGCACAAAGAGGTAACGAAGGAGCAGTTAGAGTCATCATTCCGTTTAGCACCAAGTCCGAATCGAAATTAGTAACATCCAACGAGTTCAGCAGCAATCGTTTTGTCATCAATCGTCGTCTGAATCAGAGTCATCATCGTCTAGCGGGATAAAACGTCTGCCGTCTCGCTAAAAAGAAAGGATCATGCACTGCTAAGAGTAAAATACAAGAAACGCACGAAAGGCGACCGACGCCCTCTAACCATCGTAACTTTCACGGGCAGCGGGGCGAATTGTTCTTCGGCCGCGACCTTGCTGCGTACATTTTGTGCGGGTAAGTCAGCGAGGGGGAGATGAGGGACAGGAGCGGGTGCATTGATAGACGTCACAGGTAGAACATCAATACCCTTGACAGAGGGTGCAACAGGGAGCATAGAAGCGAGAGAGGGCTGATAAGGAGGAATAGGCGACGGAGACGAAGCAGGTGCTGGAGCCGGAGTCGCAGGTCGTTGAGGCGTGGGTGTTTCGGGATGAAGCCTTCTTGTAGAGGCTGCACTGAGAGAGGGCGGGGTTCTTGGCGTGCTATCGGGCTGTGTACGCAAAGGGGGGCGTGGGATCACGGATGGCTGGTGAGCAGGCGGGGGGGACGGTTCTTTCTGGCCGTGTGCTGATTCGAGGGGGGCAGGAACGGGTAAGTCGGCAAGTGGGCGTCGAGGAACACTAGGGTCGCGGTGAAGTTTCGGAAACGATGGAGTATGGGGGGCTCGAGAGGTAGGCGGACATCCAGGGCCAACTAAAAAATATGGTCCACGACTAGCCGAGGGAGTCGGGCGCCGGCTGGGAGGTCTCGGACTGGGATAGCCACTGCGAGAACTAACTCTATTCACTGATTTCGGCGTAACGTGGTCGGATTCAGTCTGCTCGTGATCTAATCTTGGTCGTTTACGTGCAATTAGCGGGGAAGACGGGGGATCAGCAGGAAAGCTGCGCTTGCGCATAACTTGGGGCGGCTGGGGCCAGATATGGGGCGGTGTTCGGTGCACACGAGTGGATTCTAGAGAGACTTTGAGCATTGTTTCGTTGATACTGCTCCGCGCCGAGTCGATGTGTACCGGGACGGCTTGCAAGAGAGGTAGCAGAGGTAGCAGAGCAGAGAGGATCTTTCCTTGTTGGTCTTGAAGGCTTTGCAGCGTTTGGGATACGTTTTGCAAGACCTGCGACTGGGTCTGATTGAACTGGAAAAAGAAGATATCTTAGTAGCTGGGATTTGATTGTGCTTGAAAGTTGAAGCACCGATTGCATATCGTCGATGCGTTTGGTCAATCCATCGAGGCGTCCGTTTACTGCCTTTCGGAACGTTTCGAGAGTCGTGGCTTGAGCCGGTTCGCCGAGAGACTTGAGTATTTGCGTCTGGCTCCTGTTGACTTGGATCGAGCTCAGTAAACGCGCATACATCCAGTGTTTTGAAGTTTACCGAGGTCAACCACGTCCATGGTGAGCGATTCATGCTCGCGCTGGAAAAGGTCCTTGACCATTACAATCTCCCTCTTTGCCTCATTGATTCCTGAAGTAAGTGTGTCGACTTTGGTGGAAAACTTCTCGAAATTGGACTGAGTGTCGTATAGCAGGATGCGCATGGAGGTGCCTGTTTTGTCGAGCGGTGCGGTCGGCGGGAGGGGGACGGCTGATGGGGCGGCGAGGGTGTTTTTCCGCAAGAGCTGGCCCCATAGGACTGTGGAAGCGGAAGGGCGCGACGGGGTGGACATGATGGGCGGAATCAAGCGGCGGAGTCCCGGACCGCCGCCTCCCAGATAAGATGGTATTAGATAAAAGCTTAAGCGACTGCGAGTCGGACTCGGACCTTGCTTTAATTCACTACCATGGCCTCTCCTCAGCTCGCCACCTTCTCCGTCCCCGCCATCGACAATGAACCCATGGCATGTCCTCCGAGTTCTTCTTGTCTTCCTCTCACATTTCCTTCTAGCGTTCGTATGCCCCAGGCTCGCCCGAGCGCGCCGCCCTCCAGGCAGCCATCGCACAGATGCAGGGCGATCTCCCCTTCGAGGTACCTTGTGTGATTAACGGAAAGCAGGTCCGCTTCTCTCCCTCTGCCACTGCAGCACGATCTTATTCTGCCCAAGGTGAAAACGGGCAAACTAGGTTCACAGCCTATGCCCCACGACCACGCGAACAACCTCTGCACTTATCACGAAGCCGATTCGGCCAGGGTTGCCCAGGCAATTGACGGTGCGCTTGCCGCGAAAGCGGAGTGGGAGTCCATGCCTTGGAACGACCGCGCAGCCATCTTCTTGAAAGCGGCGGATCTTGTTTCGGGCAAGTATCGGTACAAGCTCATGGCCGCCACCATCCTCGGCCAAGGGAAGAATGCATGGCAGGCCGAGATCGATGCGGCCGCGGAGGTGCGTCCTCGGTCCGCGGCACACCATGAGTCTAATGGATTATTTCTAGTTGACTGATTTCTTGAGATTTGGCGTCAAGTTTGTCCAGGATCTGTATTCCCAGCAGCCCACGAAAAACTCTGCGGGAGCATGGAAGTAAGTGGTAGCACGGAAAGCGCCTCCTCGTCTGACAACACGTAGCCGCGTTGAATACCGCGCCCTGGAAGGCTTCGTGCTCGCCATCTCCCCCTTCAACTTCACCGCGATCGGTGGTAACCTCAACGCAAGTACGTACGAGCTGTGCTCTTCGCTTTGCATATACTCATCCCACGGCTCCTTTAGCACCCGCAATGGTCGGAAACGTCGTCATCTGGAAACCTTCTCCCATGGCTACATACTCCAGCTATATAATCCACCAGATTTTCCTGGAAGCTGGTGTCCCTCCTTCTGTGATCCAGTTTGTCCCCGGACCACCTGAGATTGTTGCCCAGCAGTCGCTTAAGCATCCTATGTTTGCTGCCCTCAACTTCACTGGCAGCACTTTTGTGTTCAAGCAGCTCTGGAAAGACATTGCCTCGAACATGGACATTTACAAAGGCTACCCCAAAATCGTTGGTGAGACGGGCGGGAAGAACTTCCACATCGTGCACGAAAGTGCAGAGATCCGGAATGCCGTGGTTCAGACGATAAGAGGCGCATTCGAATATCAAGGCAACGGATTCATGCGAAATTTGAAGCTGTTGTTAATTCCACCACAGGCCAAAAATGCTCCGCTCTTTCGCGGTTGTACGTGTCGTCCTCGGTGTGGTCCGCCGGATTCAAGGATCTGTTGCTTGCCGAGATCGCAAAGATCAAGGTCGGCGGCCCCGAGGACTGGTCCAACTACATGGGCCCCGTTATGTTTGTTTCCTCCCGCATGATTGATTGAAATGACGCGCTGACATTCTCGTACAGTGGACGTCCTGCCTTCGAGAAGATAATGAGCTACCTCGAAAAAGCGAAGCAAGCTGGCGGAGAAATCCTGATTGGCGGAACCGGTTTGTGTTCATTCGGAGCGTGAAAGCCCATACTTATTTATGCGTTTACTAGGCGATGATTCGAAAGGCTACTATGTGCAGCCGACGGTCATCCTCACCAAAGACCCTAAGTCGGTCACCATGGTGGAGGAAATCTTTGGGCCTGTCGTTACTGTTCGTCTCGATTATCGTCCTAGATGTGTTACTCCTAATCTTTCCACAGGTTTTCGTTTACGAAGACTCGGAATACGAACAGACGCTGAAACTGATTGACTCCACCTCCCAATATGGCTTGACCGGTGCCATGTGCGTCATTTCTGTCTCCCCCGTTCTAGCGTAGCAAGCTAAGGCCGAACACAGCTTCGCTTCGTCGCGCGCTGCGCTGATCAAGGCTACCAACGCACTCCGAAATGCTGCGGGGAACGTCTACTACAATGAAAAGTGCACTGGCGCCGTCGTCGGCCAGCAGCCTTTCGGAGGTGGGCGAGCGAGCGGGACGAACGACAAGGCGGGCAGCATCAGCATCTTCTACAGGTTCGTTAGCCCACGGAGCATCAAAGAAAATTTTGTCGGCCTGGAGGACTACGTGTACCCTAGTAACTTGGTGTAGGGCCCGATGTGAGCCAGAAGAAGTAAATGTAATTAAGTAGTCGAAACCACCTTTGTGAGGGTTACATCTATCCCAGCAATTCTAGCCTGAAGAAGTAATTGAATCGATCGAGCACGCGACGCGTTGTGTGGTCTTGTGGACGCGTGGTTGACGTGGGGATCAATAACGGCGTGCCGGAAGCGTCATTGTTGCGTACTTACGAGCAACGTACTTACGACTGCGCAGCAGACTCGTATCCTTCAAAGTATCCTCTGTACGGTCCAGTTCCTTTGGTACGACTCGGAGACCCCCCAGTTGTCGGATCAATTATCACAAATACTATCTCGGCTGTGAGAGTGCCGCGGCCAACTTATCTTATTCGGCAGGCCACAGGCACCACATCCCACACTCCCACCACCACCATGGAGAAAAAGAGTCCCTCTGGGACATACCACCCCATTCCTTTACCGGTCACAGATAGCGCTGTGGCCAGTCCCAAACCTACACGCCGTAGCAAATTCGTTGGATTAGCCATCATTTTGGCCAACCTTCTCGTTTTCCACAGTCTCATTGCTGGACCCGCCGCTCGCTGGTACAGGAACGCGCGCGGGGATGTCCACGAACTTTCCGCGCATCCGCCGAAGAAAGGGCACATATGGGGCAAAGAGGCAGAGAAACTCTACCTGTGAGTCTGTCTTGCTTGTGGCCGGATTAGTTATAAACTGACGGAGCGTACCAGGTCCGTACCCAACGAAGAGAGCGCAATCGCGGCTTCTCGTCTCTATGCAACCAAGCCTCATCTTGCGGGTTCGGAGGGAGACCTTGAAACCGCAAAATATTTTTTGACCTTGCTCCAAACCGAATTCGGCATCGACTCTTCGACCGAATCGATTTTCGACGCTGGATCGCCCGCGTCTCAACATGCAACCAACTCGATCCCCAAGACTAAGGCGCCCAAGGCATGGAGTACGTGCGGTCGATTTTTCGTTGCATTTGTCTCTCATGCCGTTCTAGTTGATGTCTACTACCCGGTCATGAACACCCCGTTAGATAGAACACTTCAAGTTCTAGGAGAGGATGGTGACGTTGTTTGGGAAGCTGAGCTGGAGGAAGTGGCGGACGACACTGATCCCGAGGCCGGCAAGTACTACGACGCTGTTCCCACTTTCCACGGCCTCAGTGCCCCCGGCGACGTGCAAGGAAAGCTTGTTTATGCGAACTACGGAAGGAAAGAGGTATGTCTTGGTTTTTGTCGTTGTTTGCGCAGCGATTCATACTTCCGCCAGGACTATGACGCCCTTGTTGAGAAAGGCGTCAATCTGACAGGAACTATTGTAATCTGCCGATATGGCGCAATTTTCCGAGGATTGAAGGTACAACCCTTTGCTATCTGTCGACGCTCTTATCTAATTTTCTCTCAGGTTAAAGGTGCTCAGGAGCTTGGAGCAGTAGGGTTTGCGACCTTCCTTTCACCGGAGAATAGCGTGCTGAGTTGGCTCCTTTTTCAGAGTTCTCATCTACAGCGATCTGCGTGACGATGGGCCCGTAACCGAGGCCAATGGCTACCTTGCGTATCCGTATGTTTTCGAATTCCCCTATGCCGCAGTTCCGTCGTTTAGGCTTGTGATTGTATAGGCAAGGCCCTGCCAGAAACCTCAACTCTGTCCAACGCGGATCTGTTCAATTCCTCAGTGTTTATCCGGGAGATCCTACAGTCTGTACTGTGATACAAACGAAACGACCAGGAAGCTCAACTCCACATTTAGACTCCCGGGTACCCTTCCTACGAGAACAGCACTCGTACTGAAGGCGAGAACATTCCCAAGATCCCGTCTCTCCCGATATCGGCTGCGAACGCTGCGAAATTGTTCAACCTGACTGAAGAAGGAAAGGAAGTCCGCCTTGTCAACCACGGTATGTGCTCGGGCCAATTTATATTACCCGTTTAACGAAGAATCTTGTAGTCGACACCAAAGGTTAATATCTTTTTGTAATCATCTCCTCCTTCCTTAGTGTTTCTTCCAGTTACGCCTATTTGGAACACCATGGGCGTTATTCCGGGTTACATAACGGTAAATTACAGCATGCTATAGACGAACCGCATCTAACTGCTGACCAGGACGAAGTTATTGTCATAGGCAACCACAGAGATGGTAAGTCGAATTACATTGCATTCCGAGCTGAAACGATTGAATTTGGTCGTGCGTAGCTTGGGTAGAAACACTTTTATTTTATTTGCGAACAATATCTCACATAACTCCTTCCAGGTTATGGGCGCCACAGATCCGTCCAGTGGAACTACGTCTGTCCACGAGGTTGTCCGTGGTCTCGGTGCCTTGATGAAGAAGGGCTGGAAACCTTTGAGGACTATCTTGATCTGCTCATGGGATGCTGAAGAGGTCAGTTCACTAACCCTAACCCATCCCAATTCGCTTGTGCTAACCGATGACTAGTATGGCCTCATCGGAAGCACAGAGTGGGTGCTTCCATCCTTGACCATAAGTTGGGTCTCACGAATACGACAGATGGGTAGAAGACTTCCCTGACTTCATCGGCAAGCATGTCGTGACCTACCTCAACCTCGGTAAATCATCTCGCCATACTACGTAGAATGTCGTTTCTCATTCATCCCTTCAGATAGCTCTGTTGGAGGGTCCCGGTTCTCATCTGTGAGCACAGCCAATTCGCAGATTGAAGAGCTATTCTTACAATCTTTAGAGTGCCTCCCCATCGCTCTCCCACTTCCTACGCCAGGCTGCTCTTGATATTCCGCATCCGACATCGCCCGGGCTTACTCTTTGGGATGCACGAAACGACTTAGGGTAAGAGTTTCTGCTTCCGTCAGCTGGGATAATGCGATTCACACGATGTACCAGTCCGTATGGTGGCGAAATAGTTGACGCTGAGAGCATGGCTGTTAGCCAGTCCGTAAATGTCATGACGGATAGTGTTGGCGTCTCGCCACTAGGGTCTGGCTCGGATTACACCGCCTTTTTGCAAACGATTGGAGTGCGTGGTGTCCTGCCCAGCAAAGTGCGGTGCTGACCGCTTCGCAGGTGGCTAGTTCCGATGCTGGCTTTGGGGGCTCTGGACAGGATGCTGTCTACCACTACCACTCGGTCTTCGACAGCGAATACTGGCAGGAAAACTACGCCGATCCTGGCTTCCACCGCCATGTCAGTCTTCCATTGTGCAAATCCTACTCCATAATTTGCTTACTTAGGACCTCACAGGTTGCTGTTGCAAAACATATCGGCCTGGAGATTGTCCGGTTGTCCTCAGCTGTCGTCCTTCCTCTCAACACCACCCACTATACTTACGAGCTCGAAAATTACCTTGATGGGTAAGTCTGCCTCCCCTTTTTTTACCAGCTCTAATGGTTCGCTCTATGCAGGATTGAAACCATTGCTCTGGATTCCTTCGTTGACGTTGATCTCTCCCCGCTGCGCAAATCGATCGTCGCCTTGCAAGCTGCGAGCCACAGCCTCGACTTTGAGAAAGCCAGCGCTGAAAAATATCTCCGGAAGATAATCCACAAATGGATCAAGCGCCAGTCTAAACTCAAGAAGAAGCTCCGCAAGGCGTACTGCCGACTCAAGAAAATATTTGGCCGCCCTTGCAAGGGTTTCGAGGCGGAGCATGCGTGTGCAGGAAAGCTGTCCGACGTGGCAGCGCACTCCGGTGCGGCCCCGAAGTTCAGAGTCGGCCGACTCCCCGCATTCCTGGACGAGCAGAAAGGGCTGGGTCACGATGTTGTGTATGGACTCGCTGTCCATGCAGGCTTCAATGGGGATGCATTCGGCGCTCTACCGAAATTCCCTCTGGCTAGGCTCAGAAAGGCTGTTCAGCGCATCCGCACGGTTAACAAGAAGCTCGTCGGGTTTGAGAAAGGCTTCATCTCCAAAGATGGGATTCCGGATCGGGAGTGGTACAAGCATCTAGCCATAGCGCCTGGCAAGTGGCTCGGTACGTTTTTAGTTACGCATCTGAATCGAGTTATTAATCGCGTTTGGCTTTTCAGGTTACGGAGCGACGCCCATGCCGGCGTTGAGCGAAGCAATACAATTTGAGAAGAACGCAACCCTGGCTCAGTATGAAGTTGGGCGCCTGACCGATTTAATCGACAAGCTCGCCGACGAAATACGGATTCACGCTTGAGCTGAGGGTAATGCCCTGATGATTCCGAGTCTGCATGTCTTAATGTAGTCCCTGTATACATACATAACACTGTCTTGGATTTTTAGTAGTAGCGTCACGATATCTGTTTGTACGACGCGTGATCGCGACGTCGCCAGGCACTTGACTCTTTCCTGCTCAACGATTTCCAGGTCGATGGTACCAGCGACCAGTGTACTCTTGTAAACCTCGAATGCCCTCCGTATGGCCTATCGGCCCCCTGGGCGCTGTTTGCCGATTGGGGGTTGATATCGCTGTGCTCGTTGCACTGTCTCTGGTGTTATTCGTCTATGAACGGGCTCTTATTCCTCTGTACGGATCTGGGCCCACAACGTACACGCTGAACTCAGCTGTGATATGTGCTGCACTGGTTGCAGGAGCTCACCCACTTAAAGTGTCCCAGACGCGAACCGTGCTGTTCGCAGGCTTTCTCTTCTCTGTTGCGCCCCTTGCGACCTACTGGGTCGCAGTGTGGACTTCGAGGTGGAATAGCCCTGTTCTGGGACCGATTTTAACTCACTTCGCGGTTCTTGTTCCCCTCCTTTCGGTACTGACAACGTTTGTGGCGGAAATCAAAGTGTGTTTCAACTTGCGATGTGTTGGACAGCTGAATGGAATGGATTTTTAGCTCGTTGAATCGGCAAACTCCTCCGTATCTCGAAACCCAATAGGGTACCGTCTACTTGCAGGACTCGTTTGTTTTGTTGGGACTGTTGGTTTGTCCCCGTTGTGGGCCAAGGTTTCGTTCCTGAATAATGTGTCTGAGAGCCAAATCGTGCGTGTCTGGCCTCGAACTGACAGAATAGTCTGAGCTCATACTATTGCAGCTGCTTGGACTGGCTGTGGCCATGTTCAATGTCTGGATCACGACTGTGCAGGTCTCACGGCGTCCTGCCGCGCAAGGAAAAAAGAAAACGTCGGAAAAGAAGACGTCTCCACCGCCTTCATCCACTTTCATAAAGCCTCTACTTATCGTCGTGTTCAACGCGTTCTGGTGGACTACCCACGGGTGGCTTGCGTCTCCTGTCCTACAACATCCCCTTCCTCAACCCTACACGCACCCGAGATTCCCACTACGCATACATTCATCAGTACAATCGACTACAGGGTTGATTGTGGTCGGCGAGGCCCTCCCTCCGCCATCATACCACGGCGGTCCTGACCAAGAGATGCATTCTTTACGATATCTTCGCGCCTCTCACTCCCTTCTCGGCGGTGTATGGATGGGCGGAAAAGTCGCAACCCTTGACGACGCTCCACCATTGCGCGATTCGTTCGGGACCGCCCTAGGTGATTCAATATACGCCACATTCGTTCTTCAGGAAGCTGCTCGGTTGGTAAATAGTTCTGCCAAAGGGGCATCTGGCAGATGGGACCGGGCGTTGATAATGTACGCCATATCCTACGGTGTTTCCGACGTCGCTAAAATATCACTCAGCGGACTTGGTGTCGGAATCTCCGCGACTGCATTCAATCGCCATAGCATAACGACGAGTATAGTAGAAATCGATCCCGCAGTGTATGACGCTGCCCGCCTCTTTTTCGGCTTGCCCGATCATACTCCCGAGAATATTTTTCTGGAAGACGCACGGGTGTGGGCAGCTCGAAGACGTGCTAATGTCAAAAGTGGGACGCAAGATGCGCTGTTCGATATAATTGTACATGACTGCTTTTCTGGCGGTGGGGTACCAGAACACATCTTTACGCTGGAATTCTGGGATGACCTAAAAGCGGCGTTGCATCCGGAAGGTGTTTTAGCTGTGGTAAGTTTTCTTTCCTCTTACTTTTGCTTGTCTCATCGATGTTGTTTCGAGAACTTTGCAGGGATGATTAGATCAGACTCTTCTCGCATGATATCCCAAACTCTTTCAAAGAGTTTTGGGAACTGCCGTGCTTTCCACGACTCACAAGGAGACATTCCCGAAGAAAAATACGAAACCGAGCTCATCAACTTGGTATACGCGTTCTGGCAACCGTAATATTCCACGACTAAACTGTCAACACACAGGTATTCTTTTGTAGCCCTCACACCAACCCCTTGACATTCAGGAAGGCGCGTAGAGCCGACTACCTCGACTCTTACCTGCGAGAGCATGTCCTCTCGACCTTGCCGCGGCGCGAAGTCGATTTTGAACTCCTCACTGGCCAACTGGAGGATAATTTCATTCTGACGGATGATCATAATCCTCTAGGTAAGCTGCAAGACGCTCTGGGGCATCATCACTGGTCGTGTATGAAATTTTCATCTTACCAGACTGTTCCCTGTCTAATATTTTTCGTCGCAGTGATGCGCCAGGTTCTCCCAGATATATTCTGGGAAACTTATTGAATGTACAGTATGCAGGCTTTAGAGTAAAAATAAATGTATTGGCGTCGGTGCATTGCATTGCCCCATTTGTCGAACAGTTGTGCTTTGGCTCTCCGCCCCAGGAGATGACTCTGTACCGTATTTGGACGAGGCCATCCTCCTATTGTCGTTCATGTCTGATTTAGTTCGCAACGCCTCGCCTTTGTCCTCTTCGCCTGGCCGTAGTGATTCGTTTGAAAGACCAACTTGGCCCTGGCAATCAAGGTACAACTTGTTGGGTTTACGAACGACAACGTGCCCATTCTTTAGCTCATGCACCACAGATACTCTCGCAGAACCTCCAGTTCGCTATCGGCGGCTTCCCCAGGATCCGGTCTACAAGCACCCTGGCCCGGAGATCCTGCTGCTAGACCTGCGTCTTCGAGTTCCAGCCAAACCGGTTCATTTTCTGCAAGTGGCTCGAGTTGGCAGTCGAATCCAACATTACGACAACACACCGGTTCTACCATGGGATACAGCGGGGTCCAAGAGGAATCTGGAACTCGCCAGTGGTCGTTTTTCGGGTTTGAATGGGTTGTTCGCGACGTACGCCTTTCACTATGGCGTCAAGACCTGGCATAACCGTCATCACAGGTACACAAGCTACGCGATTTCGTGGAAGGTATAGAACCCAATAACAGGGAAGAAGAGCAGGGATCCGCAACAGAACCGGACGATTTCGAGATCCTGAAGCACTCCCCCATGATTGGAGATGACAAGTTCAAGCTGGAGATCGGTGTGTGTACCGGCTTTCTATCAGGCACCCAACTCAATATAGACCTCAGCGCGTGTGCCTCCTAATGAAGGTGCAATAACCGCCGATAGCAAAACTCCCAGCTTGTCGGTCTCTATCACACCGCTGATATTAGATTTTGCGCACCACTATGAGATGAATGCAAGTATAATGGCGGCTATCAAGTGCCCCGACGACCGTGTCGGTGCGCGCCCAGAATGGGTTTGGGATTTCTGGCAAAATGACTGGGTTTTTCGTCGGGAGAGTGAAGTGTGGGGTAATGGCAACCAACTAGCCCCGTTGATTATATTCTTAATTGCTTCCAGACTGCACTCTTCCGTCACTGTCTGCGCTACTGGAATCCTCTGCAAGGATACGGGAAACCGACTCCTTCACTCTTTGCCTACAGATTCATTGTCCGACTGGTTAGCTCTATTCAATATTAATATGAGACGTCGAGTTCACTTGGGAAAATTAGGCCCATTCTTTCCTCAACAACCCACGGCATATTACGTCCCACGCGATTTACTTGACGGGCTCGAAGCCTCTTTAGACAATCCCAGTAAGCAATTTTCCTACTTTGCTCAATGTTTTGGAAACGATTCCTTCTCATAGACACGGGTGATGTGAGATTTGTTACTCTGGAGAGGATGCCGCCCGATGCGGAGAGCCCTGCGACTCCATTATCAGAAACCACTCCATCATCAGTTCGTCGCCCTCCCTCCTCAACCTCGTCCCAATCGCCCTTTTCCTCCCATACGACCGCTCGCAAACGGGTGATATATGCGCATGCCGGTAAGTTTTTCATTCCCTAGGCTCTAACAAGGTCCTCATATACGTCTCGAGACATACTCAGTCGCCGTTCTGAATATTTTTCCGACATTCTGTCTTCTTCCTTCGCCGAAACGAAGTTAATACCTGGCGACAGGAAACTTTACACAATAGTCGTAGAGGAAGCCGATTTCGAAACGGTGGATTACTTTCCTCTCGCTTTTTGCAATTTTGTTGACACCAACTCTCTGAAAGATATACTGGCTACTCAAATTCTGCTATGCCAACTGGTTATCATTCAAGGAGCAAGACGACCCTCGTTTAGCTGTAGAAGGTATCGGGGCGGGATGGAGCGCGCGGTGGTTGAGCGTTCGCGGGGGAGAATGGGATTGGAAAACTTACGCCAAAACAACCGGCGATGACAGTACTGTGGCGGATGCAAGGAGTGCAACAAGTGCAGAGAGTAAGGAGGCTGTTCCTACAAGCGCCAAAGGCAAATCCGTCGTGGCCGATTCTCCGTCGATTCCTACTCCTACGCGAACTTCTCCACAATCTACACGGGCGCCGCCTGCCAAAGTCGTTTCTAACTCGGCAAGTTCGACTCGTCAAACCCCATCCACCACCCGCCGTCCCGTCCAGCCTTCCGCATCTACCAGCACGATGGGTAGCGGGATCTCGCGTACCAAACCCGTGCCTCTCTCCGCCGCCGGATCTTCCGGATTTTCGTCTTCTGGACATTACCCAATCTCTCCTCGTACCCAGCGGTCGCACCAACCATCGACACCAGATCCACACCCGCACCCGACCCCAGCACCACCACCTGCGTCCGCCTTATCTATCTACCAGGTGGCTCATCGGTATATGATGCCTGCGTTGGCTGCTCTCGCATTGGACCATATGATGTCGACCATTACTCCACAATCCTCCTTCGGTTTGTTACTCGCCACTTCTGTCTGGGATGAACTGCATACTCTTGTCGAGGTGAGTCACACTTTTCCAACAGCTATGCATTTATTGACACCCAAATCCTAGGACTACGTCGTGAGTTGAGCCGTCTTGTTTTCCGTATACCTTCTTACCGGCTTCAGGTTGAAAAGTGGGACGAAGTGTCTGTTTCTGCAGAATTCGAGCAATGCTGTCAAGAGGTCTCTGCTGGCGAGTGAGTATTTTTCACCCAACAGTCGAACTGAACGGTCATTGAATCCTTGTTAGATGGGGAAACGAAGGTGGTAAAACTCTCATGGCATTGTTTCGACGACTGCGGTCACCCAGTAACATGGGTTATACTCGTGCATGATTTATTCGGATGATTAGAGTTGTAAACATAGTATACCTATGCAAAATCTTGTGTGAGCCTGTGAGGGCAGAAATTTGATGCACCGAATTCGGAAATCGCCACTTCAGGTTAACGTGTCCAGCATGGCCATTCAATCTTATCATTCCTTTCGACCTCGACCACGCTGGCCAGGCCCAGTGAGTCTGGAGCTGGACGATGTTTTCACTTCGAGCCTCTATCTTCATTCGCACTGGTCTCAAGCGTGGTCTGGCAACAGTTTCCGACGCACAGGCCTCTTCGTTCCGAATCCCTCTAATCGACTTCTCAAGATTTCGGAACGAAGCCGGCGCCCCGGAGAAGGAGAAAGTCGCCAATGAGATCGTGTCCGCATTTAAAGAGAGTGGATTCGTCTATCTCAGCGGCCATGGGATACCAGCTCGTACGCGCACCCTAGACTTACTCGTTCGAACAGAAGCTAACCACGCTTGCAGCAACCATCGAGAACGCCTTCTCAAAGGTATTTTTGGATTGCCATCGCATTCGTGCCTTCCTGAGCACGATCCCAGAGCGCGGAATTCTTCCGAATGCCCATGGATGTGAAGGACAAACTTGCCTGGGAAGACCCCCGTTCGAATCGAGGCTATGTGCAGATTGGACGCGAGCGTGTCACTCAGGCTACTGACGCCGCTGAGATCGCTGCGCTTCGCGAGAAAGCTCCAGACTGCAAAGAGACAATGGAAATCGGGCGTGACTGGGATTCAGTGTGGAAGAATCAATGGCCCCAGGAGGCGGACGCGCCTGAATTCAAACAAACCATGCTGGGGTTCTTCCAACAGTGCCATGAGCTGCATGTGCACGTCATGCGGTCTATCGCTATCGGGCTTGGTCTTGAGGAATCCTTCTTCGACGAGAAGATTCAAGAGCAATGTCATAATCTCCGACTTTTGTCGTACCCTCCTATCAAGCGAGCGCTGCTGGAAAATGAAGGTCAAGCCAGGGCAGGTGCTCACAGTGGTACGTATCCCTTCCTACATCCAGGAGCGTCCTAATCTAAGTCTTCCCCCGCAAGACTACGGTACATTGACACTCTTATTCCAAGACTCGGTAAGAGCGTGCCATCTCCTGCCTGTACCTTGATTCTCACAAAGTTCAGGTTGGGGGACTTGAGGCTCAGAACCCTCATACCGGGGTGTTTATACCTGCAACTCCCATTGTAAGTGTACATATCTGGTCTCAACGTTCAGCATTTGACGCGACGTCCAGCCAGGGACGATCGTAGTCAATGTTGGAGACCTGCTTGCACGCTGGAGCAATAACGTGCTGCGGTCTACACTCCATCGCGTCGTTGCGCCGGCAGCAAAACCGATCAATGCGGAGGAAGCTATCACTCCTGCTCGCCAATCCATTGCGTTCTTCTGCAATCCCAATTTCACGGCTGAAATCGCCTGCCTACCGAACTGCGGCGAGGCCAAATACCCAGCAATCAATACTGAAGCATACATAGTTGGGCGGTTAGCTGCTACTTACTCATAGGTTAGCTTTCCAGGAATTTATGGAGGTTGTAAGTAAGTGAGCTAGCGACGTGTAACAACAGCTATCTCCGGCCCATTGGTTCAACTTGAACCTTTTTGAGGTCTAAATAATCCTTGTACTCCTTCCAGATGCGGGGAAGAACGAAGTCGTTATTCTTCGCATCTTCGTCCACCTCGCTTCCCCCACTATGCCATGGCTCCGATTCGTCCTCTTCCTCCTCGTCTTCGTCCTCGGCGTCCTCCTGTACCCTTCGATGGAATTCATCCTGCTCTTCCTTGGTACGACTAGCGAGCCATCCGTCGAGCCGCGCCTTCTCTGATGCGATATCCGCCTCGGACTTTTGAAATAGCCTCGCTCCTACGGCCTTGCAGACAAGGTCGTAGTCGGAGTTGCACGAGATGCTTTTCATCTCCTCTCCCCATTTGGCTGCTTGCCTCAGGGTGGTCTCGAGGCCAGGGAGATGCGACGCGTTAAGGCGGCTGTCTTTTTTCAGAGCATGAAGGACGGTCACTAGGCAAGCACCATAGACTTTATTGGTCAAAACGACGCGTGTTCCGTCATCGCACACTATTGTGAACAGTGAGCTACGCCGTGCGCGCCAAGATGTGCGTACATACTTGGCCAATAGGATTCCATTTCATTGAACAGAGTCAGAGCCTCGAGGATCGTGAACGCGTCGTCCCAACCCTTTTTGAGAATCTTTGAATGCAGCAAGGCGAGAGTGCTGTCAATGAGGGCGAGTTTTCCGTACGCGCCCCGGGTTTCGGCTTTGACCAAAAGATCCTTGGTAATTTTTTCTGCCTTGATGGACACAAACCATTGTGGCCGGAGGAACGCGTAAGTGTGGTCTGCAGGGAAACTGTCCTGTGCGACACTCAGAGCGAGATACAAGAGCAACGATGTTCCTTACTTTTTCCGTGGCAGCTGGCATGTTATTCGGCGTGTGTTGTCGGGCTGGCTTTGTGACCCTCTGTGACCGCACGCGTTGACATGTTGACAGTTTGCATCAATTCAGGCAACGCGCCACAGTTCCCACCAACCATGACCTCGGCCGAGGCATACTTAGACTAAGCTCGTAACGGCCTCGTCATTTCACGGGAGCTTTTAGCTCAGTCGCCCGGCATTGCCTGAGCCCAATACATTTCCAGGCGTCCAGAGCCATCAACGACCGATAAGGCCATGCTAAGTTTCCTCCGGTTGGGGATCTCCACATGCCGACAAGGTCTCGAGAATTGGTCATCGGCATATATATCTCGCTTGTCCCACAGCGGCTATTAGCCGGTCCCATGTCCACCGCAAGTCTTCCCTCCTACATCGCGCCTTTACAGCCGTCGTTCAGTCGTACCCCCTCCTATTCCGCTGAACCCGGGCTATTCGAGCAGCGTCTCGCCCTCAATGCACGACTCCTGCCCCAACCTACTGGGAATTTCGTCAAATCGTCCAAAGGCGGGAACGCTAAACTGCGACTGACAGCGCAAGAAGATAAAATCGATCTTCCGGTCTATGGGTCTGGAGGCGCAGTGGAAGGCACCGTCGAACTAGCCAAGACCGACAACATATCTACTGTGGAAGTCAAGGTGGTGTTCCTAATGCTTAGGTTGGTCTCCACTGACCTGTCGTAGGTGGAAGGTCGCCTTGAGTTGAAGGAAATCGCAGAGGGTGGACACACCGACACCACATTATGTCTGGACACCGTTTTGCTGTGGATCAAGGATGCCAACAATCCCGTCTGCCCCCGGTCCCTGCCTTTTTCCCTCACACTTCCAGCAACGTTCCAGTATGAAGGCCGGAGCTACGTGCGTGCTTAGGTCCTCTGTAACTCCGTTCGTAATTTGTCGTCAGCCGCTCCCTCCCTCGCATACTGTCAAACTCAAGGGTGTGCCCGGGTTCTATGCCACGATCGATGTAGGTGTCTACTGTCCCCAGGTTTTCGATAGGCTAAATCGTGTCCGAATCATCCCAGTATTCCGTCAGCGCAATCATTAACAAACCCCACGCTGTCCCCAACGTCGTTCCATTGGTCAAGTCCAAGAAACTTGGGATCAACATTGGCAACACGTACGTTTCTACTATAGCTTCTAGTTCTCGGTTGAAATGACTTGGGGTTTAAGAACCGTGTCTACGCCCTTCATTTACTATCCCCGTACCCGCCCCGCAGTACCCATTCCATCGCCACTAGTCCGCGCAGAAGGCGGGTTTATTATACGGCCAGAGTGGACGATGTATCAGTCTGTACTCAAGGCCAACTCCAAGGCTGGCGCTCAAGACATCAATGTGAAATTCTACCTTCCAGGTACGCCTTCCAGAGTCACTCCAGTTCCTTTAATCGCTCAATGGACCGTAGCGTCCCGCATATTCTGTGCTTCGGGAACCATTCCATTCCACGTTACCTTTGAGTCAACTGCATATTCTCTTGCCTTGTTTTTGCCCTACGGACCCACCACGGGTGGGGGCTCGGGGAAATTGCGCGCTACGCGCATTCAACTAATGAGGCAGTCTACCGTTGACGTTAGGTTCGTTGCTCCCAATTCATGCTTTCTCGTGCTGATAATGAGCGCCAAAGAGGTACCACGGTACACGGGACTAAAACCGACATATGGTGTGTTGATTGCATTGGTGAGGGTGCATTTAAACATGCAGTACGCCTTATTCTCTCTCCTCCTCGTGCAACTACTTTGCTCATCTTCCTAGGGTGATGGCCCGACATGGATGTCGTTCTCTGGTGAGATCGAGATAGCGCCCATAAAAGTTATGGGCTTCAGAATCGCTGGTTTGTCTGTTCAGGTACGTTCATCCATGCCTGCTATCGCGCGTTCGAAGCGTTTATTTCTTTTATTTACCAAAGGATTGCATCCTGTTGACCGTAACGCCTCCGGACGTCACCAAAAGCCCCTTTGTCCATGTTCGCGAAACGATCCCAGTTCGCCTTACGACCAACCCTTGGACCGAAGATGGACGCGGCATGGTAGCAGCTCGGCCGTCTCTATCCGTTCCTTCTTCCCCCGAGGAGCCACCGGAAAGCTTTACACACGCCGTGTGAGGTGAGATGGGCACTCGACCAGACACTGTAGATGTATGATTGTAAAATACACCTGCGGATACACGAATAGGACAAGTAAATTATTAGGTTAAATTAGTATCGATGGTCGCCCTCTACGTGTGGCGACGTCTATTTTCAGCAGTGGTGGGTCAGATCTGCAAGTGCTAGTACCAGATGCTCCGAGTACGATGCGTGGGTACCATGTCGGCTGTTTCAATCCCTTCGATGCGTTCTTCTCCACGCTCGACTTTTTTAGCCAAATCCCACAGATAGAAATCTATCAGCACGCTGCTGACTGCGCTTTCTGATGGCTCCTCTCCTTGCAAGATTAGCATCTCTGCCCGCACGCGCTCCACAGCAACGATGCTGGCCGCCCGAAGACTTAGCTCCTCGGGTGATCCTGGAGGTAGCATCGTCCCTGCGCGGAGGAGCTGGAGCAGCGATGGAGGGTAAGCGAGTATTCGAAGGTGATGCAGAATTTGAGGCACGCGATCTATACATGATTCAGCCAACCAATCCTGGTTATTAGAAAAAATGGGCATACAGTCGGCAAACATTGTAAGTTGATGAATGGCTGGTCCAACAGGGAACAGCGGATGGGCACTCTCTGGGGTTGGAGGATAAAATGCTGCCCAGGTTTCGGCAACCAGAATTTGGGCGCGCTTCCAGAGACAAACTTGGCGCAGGCGTTCAACGAAATTGCTGATGGCTTGGGAAATAACATACCTTTTCGGCCGTCGAGATACACCTCATCCCTGAAGCTTGGAAAAGTCTCGGAGACCATCTGGACTAGAGCGAGAGCTGTTCCCTCGTCATTATGCTGGCGCTGGAACTCGTCAAGAAAGCCCTGGAAAGAGCCTCCGAATCCCTGTGCCGTTGAGCATCTATATCTTCTGGACGAAAAGACCTCACATGACATAAAATAAAGCCGACCTCTCGCATGATTGCGATTCGCTGGGATAATAAAGGAATGGTTTCGCTGCATCCTTCTGCAGCTCTAAAAACATGCTCTATTAATGAATCGGGACAAAGGGTCTCAGAGGAGTAAAAGTGGGGGTCGGTAATAGGTATATCATCTTGGAGAGCTGGGCGTGCATTAGATAAATATAGAGAAAAGAGAAGGAAAAAATGAAATACCCCTGTTGAGCGACGCGACGAGACTCCAATACCCAGTCCAAAGCTTTGGCTTTGAGGACTCCCAGCCTTCCTGCCACACCACACCGTATCTATCAGGCTGACCCTCGCGTTCAGACCAAAAGCTGAAATTGAGCGCCGAAATAAGAAATATCCAGTCTAGGCACGCCTTGTTCAGGGGCTCAGCCGCGGAATAAGGCTCTACAGGGACATATGTGCAGAGGGTGCGAGCGCCAGGTACGGGGACTATAGGATTCAAGACGCAATTTTTCATGGATCTGGAAGGACGTCAAGAGCTTCCGGAATGAACTCGAACGTAACTTGCATGCTTTGCGGCCATTTTGACACCGTCGTCATTTATATGAACGATATTCGTTTTCTGAAAAGTATGAAGGAATACGTATTATAGAGAAGAGGCGAACGTACCTGATACGCAAATTCCGCCCCCTCGACGACTGGGTTTTTGGGCTCCGAGTCATCGATCCAGATCTCAAAAGGCTTCTCACTGAGAGCGGCCGCCTCCGAGTCGCTGCTTAGTGCCACGGTCGCAACGTCGGCCATCCGGACAAGAGGGCCTCAGTGAAAAGAGATGGATGACGTTGCAGTCGCGTAGGTGTGAGGCTATCCACTGACGAAAAAGACAAGAAAGGAAACCAACTTTTTTAGCCGAGATTGGGCCGTCAATCAGATCTCAGACTCAATCTTATCGTCACAGCCACGGAGATCTAGAAGCACAACTTTACTTGACACCTTAAGTTCAATGGAGCAATGAAGGGTTAAATGTAGGATGTATATGATAGAGATATGCCGAGAGACTAACAAACCTATGTAAAGAGTAGATACAGTCCAATAGATAATTGATGTAGATGCGTAGAAGGAATGGATAGGAACACGCCTCATTTTTGTCGTTTGCGGAAGAGGCCCATGGTGTGTTGGCCACCACAAGCGACCGACACTGCTTCCCACGAGCCCCCCTCGCGTCGGACAATCATCCGTGGTGTCGGGACTTCTACATCAGGAACACCAAGTTCCCCTTGCGTGCCCTGGCCCCAGCAGTACAATGCACCATCTTTGGTGATGGCCATGTTGTTGTGCAGACCGGCAGCAATGTAGACAACAGGGTCGTCGTCGTCCGGGAAGGTGATAAGTGCGGGCTCGGATAAGAATTCGCGAGTGGGCGGAGCATCCTTCCATGCTTCGTCGTCCTCTGCCAATCCAAGTTGAGAGCTGTTTGCCCGACCGCAGGCGTACACCTTGCCATCCGAGGTTAAGAATAAGGTGTGGTGGTTTCCGCCGCTGATCTGCACTACGGTTTCCCCGCCTAGCTCCTCCTTGCTCAAGCGGCGAACAACCCTGGGAATCGTGACAGACTCGTCTTCTTTGCCTTCGAGACCTGTGCCAGTTTGGCCCATGCTGTTCAAGCCCCAGCCCCAGACGGTACCAGTCTCGTCGACAGCGAATGAGTGGTAGATGCCAGCGCCGACTGCCACAGCTCTGAGGGACCGGTTTGCGCCGATGATAACTCTTTGGGGGTTCGTGCCTTTCATTTGGTGACGCTCGAGCACTTTGCGGCCAAGTTGAGCTTGCTGTCCCGATCCCCATGTGAATATGTGGCCGTGGGTGGTCAGAACGAGGATGTGGTTGGCGCCGGCCGTGATTGCCGAGACCTTTTCGTAGTCGCCAGGCTTGTGCAGGAGGTCCATGGCGATTGGTATCGGGACGAACTGGTGCCTTGCAGACTCGGAGAAACCAAGAGAACCCTCATCAGCCTGAAACCGATGTATAAGTAATCGAATTTAGATCTTGGGCGCATTACTTACACGGAATGAGCCCCATACTCTGATTTCGCCTTGAGTGTCAACGGCGACACATATGCTGTCACCGGTGGCAACTTGCACTGCGCGGAACTTCTCCGCCACAAGTGATTCCAGTGGATGGGGGAGATTGGTCAGCGTGCTGTCCGGGTCTGGCACGCCTTCGGTAACCCGCCCGAGAGCCGCATCGTCGTTAACACCGCACGTCCAAACCTAAGATAAAGGTAAGATCAGTGTGAAGTGAAGTGAGTTAGAGAACAGCTTTACTCACGGTGCCTTTCTCGTCAACGAAGATAGTGTGCATGCCACCCGCTGCAATAGTCTCAATTCCGGCGTTATCGTCGCCGAATGTGCCCTCCTCAATCTGCTCTTCCACCCATGTATGTTTCTTCGGCTTGTCGAGCTCTCCAAGAACATCGGGGCCCATGCCGAACTGTCCAAAGTTGCCCGCACCCCAGGCGAATACCTGTAGACCAGGGCGCTTTTTCTCCGGGGGAGTGGGAAGAGGGTTGAAGTACGGTTTGGACTGCGGGACAAGGGTGGCAGACTTCTTCTTCTTCAGAGGGCGAGGGGAGACAGCGGGGTTGACATTTTCTGTAGTCTGGCTTTTGGTACGCTTTGGGGGCGGGGATGGTGAACGCTCGGTAGATGCAGCGCGTTTTTTGGTGGTTTTCGTGGCAGGCTTAGCCCTGGAGGCGGGCTTAGCTGCGGCCTTCAAAGCAGCACTTTTCGACGCCGGTGCGGCCTTGGACACAGGCGCCCGGGAGGAACGCCGTAGAGGAGCCTCTGTGGCACTCATCTAGAGCAAGATTAAGAAAGGAGGCACGAAAAAACAATGTGAGAGGGGATTCACGGTAACGCTTAAGGTGGTGGTGGTGGTGGTGGTAGAGAGCAAGGTTCAACTGAAGCGGAGGATTGTGGGCAAACAAGTGTCATCAATCATCATCACGTGACAGCGCGTCGCGTTGACGGCGGCCCGAGATGCCGGACAACCTCTGCTTCATTCGCCCCATCTCGGGATGCTACTGACCGGGCGTGCGACGCGTCGAACCGCGCCATTCCGCATGCTGCACCGGAGCAGCTACACACCATTCTTGCCTACGATTCCATTTCCCGACCCGCAGCTCAAGCCGCGTGAACAGTGCGCTCCGTCCTGATTCATGGTTTCTTGTTGCCTGAAACTTCTAGAATTATTGTTTCTAATCCCGCGAACGGAGATGAGTTATGTGTGTACGTTCTACTCTTTAATCGGAAGTTAGCACAGCCTTGACGATGACTTGCAGGGTTGAGCTGGCCTCGGAGGCGGACGTGAAGCGGACCATTTCTGGAGCTCAGTCCATTTTCCAAGCTGGGACATGGTCTAGGGCTCCTGCCATAGAGCGCTCGAAGGTTCTCTCTCGGATGGCCAGGGCACTGGAGGAGCGCATCCCTGAACTAGCCGAGATCGAAACCCTGCAGACTGGCCGGTCAATCCGGGAGATGAAGGCGCAACTATCAAGATTGCCAGAGTGGATGTAAGGACTCTTTCTCTATGGGAGAGCGATTAATTTGCGTTCATTCAAGCGATTATTATGCTGCCCTTCTACGAACGAGCCAAGCATTTGTTGCGCCGACCCAGGGAAAACTTATAAACTATGTCCAACGTGTGCCCCTCGGCGTCGTCGCACAGATTACGGTAATTTACTCCCGGTCGGCGTATTATCCGTCTGGACTGAACGAACAACTGTCTTCTCGCGTCCCCAGCCATTCAATCATCCTTTGCTTATCGCAGTTAAAAAGATTGCACCAGCTCTGGCTGCTGGAAACTCGGTGATCGTGAAACCATCTGAAGTACGCGTGTTCTGTTTATATTTTCAGACTCATCCTTGAGCTTTCTCTAGCTCGCACCCATTTCAGTGCTGGAATTCGCTCGGATAGCTGAAGGAGCGGGAGGCGAGTCAAGTATGACAATTATTTCGGCCGACCTAACGATTACTGTTCAGTTCCCTCTGGTGTTTTATCAGTCTTGCCCGGGTATGGGGCGACAGCTCAGCTGCTGGCTCAGCATCCCCTTGTTCGCAAGGTGGATGTGACTGTGAGCGACACGCCGATATGTTCTCATCGTTACTGATATACCGATGCAGGCAGGCACACATACCGGCCGGTTGCTGGGCAGCACAGTGGGGCACAACCTAGCCGCGTTTACGGCGGAGTTGGGCGGTAAAGTGCGAAATTCCTTTTAACCTTAGCCTTGAAATACTGACATTTGAAGGCCCCAATCGTTGTCTTTGCAGATGCAGATATACCTTCCACGGTCAACGGCGTGGCTTTCGCTGCATTCGTTGCTTCCGGCCAAACATGCGTTTCAGGAACCCGCCTCATCGTCCACGAAGCCATATGGGATACGTTCATGCCCATGCTCCTTGAAAAGACGGCAAGTATTCGCAGGAGGATGGGGAACCGTGCGCGCTTTCCAAAGTCACTCCATAATCATAGATAACTCAACCTGTTGCAGCTTTGAATCCACAGTCTACCATGGGAACAGTCATATCGGAGCGGCACCTCATGCGGATTCAAACCATGCTTGATAAATGCCTGGCGTCAGGCAAGGGCGACGTCCTCACGGGTGGCCAACGCCTCACTGGAAAATCTGAGCTGGACGGATTCGATTTCGACTGCGGAAGCTTTTATGCCCCGACGATTATCGCAGACGTTGACACCTCCAATGACCTTTGGCAGGAGGAGATCTTCGGGCCCGTGGTCGTTGCCAAACGTTTTTCGGTGAGCGGACGCGATTTAGCTTAGCTTCATAATACCCCTAACTCTGCGTTGTGTAGACAGAAGATGAGGCACTGGTCTTAGCTAACGACAGCAAGTATGGCCTGGGTGCAAGCGTCTGGACGCAAAATCTATCTTGCGCACACCGTGTTGCCGCTGCCATCGAAGCCGGCATCTGTTGGGTGAACACGGCACATCGCAACGACCCTTCAAGTCCATGGTACGCTCGATCTCCTTCAATTGATTCAGCAGAGCTAATTTGTACGCAGGGGTGGCATGAAGGAAAGTGGGATAGGGAGAGAAAACGGGATCGAGGCGTTTGAATCATGTAGGACAATATTCAGAAGCTGATTACCTTTCCGCTCACCGTGTTATTCAGACTCACAAAGCAAATCGGTGATAGTTAATATTGCGCCCGCGGGGGAATCAAGGCAGACGGACGATTGGTTCGCCGAAAGTGCTGAAGATCGAAGATATGGCTAGGGTCCCATGCAAATACCCCGTATGTATTTGCTGTACATTATACTGGTGATACAGTTGACGGCATAGTGGACGTCGGGTAATATTACAAGTTCGGCCTGCACCTTTACCAGGTCGTCTTGACGGCTTCATGGGGTGCTGGGGACTGTAAACATGGTATCATTAGTACAATGTCTAAGATCTTTTGTGGCGTGCTGACCTGGACCTCTACTGGTGGCTCGTCTACGAAATCGGGAACCTTGTTGAGGTCGGCCAAGTAGGATGTGCCTTCCTCCTCCTCCTCCAATGCTAAGGCATCCAATTCTGGAAATATTCACAACGTGAGATACACGGTCGGATGGGACGGATAGGGCGGCATACCTGCTTCTAGGTCCGCCTCGTCGATCTCGTCTGGGACGGCATACGAGCGTCCCAAGGATTCCTGGATCTCGTTGGCCTGTTCAAGCAGGTCCTCCATATCATAATGCATGCTCTGGATTAATGGTGAGCTGCATTGATAACAAACGGAACGTAGCGCACGCACCTCGATCTTGTCAATATCGATCTTGCCATATTGTTTCCGCATTTCTTTGTTGGCGGTTTGCATTGCATCGAATGTGGCCATGGTGTTCCGCAAGTTCTCTGTGGTGAGGGCCGCAGACTCCATGTTGAACGTCTGTTGCGTGAGCTGGGCCAGCTGCGATTCGTACATGCGCTTCTGTTTAAGGGTCCGCAGCGCACGCTGCTGAACGGCATCCTATAGGTATCTATAAGCGCCATGCACGACGGATTGGCCAGCAGAAGGACCTTTCCAGGACCATTTCGCAGCTTGGACATTTGCTCCTTGTATCTTCCCAGCTCGCCGTCTAGTTTCTTTATTTTGACCTCAATCGAAGACATTCTGACGTCGGTCTAGTTCGTTTAGTATGCATGGAGAGCCGGCAATGAAGGTTCTAACCGATGCAATAGCATCTTGCAGACTCGGCTTTGGCTTCTTGCTTGCAGAGGTTCCGAATATGCGATTCATGGTGGACGATGGTGGTCAAAAGCGTGTCGCTGCGCTTAAAGACGTCACTTTCCGCTTTTGGCAGGCAGGCTAGGCCGAACCTAGCAGACGTAAATATCCTCCGCGATCCGTCTCTCAACACCTTGCTCAACACCAGAATTATGGTGTCAGCACCCCAAAGCTCTCACAAGTGCAAGCTCGCGTCCGCAATATTGTAAACTCAAGGAAACAGTTATTTCTGTAGCATTGAAATAAATGCAAATGCACTACAGTGGCAGGTAATGAACAGTGATGGACGTTTCCCGCGGGTCGAGCGGAAGACGACCTCGCGCGTAACCTGGGTACCGGGATTGGAGTCCGTGATTCGAACCCTCGTGGATGGCAGAATTGTTAGCACAGGGCAATCCTCCCATTCGCCAGTGAGACCTAGGATCCTGACTGACAATGCCGCTGCCTGTCTGGCATAATCGAGTGCAGCCCTTGTCCACACCGATATAAAAATTCCACGTGAACGTCGCGTTATGGTGTTGAAGGTCCAGAGGGAAAGTCGGATGATAGAAAATCGTAAACGGGCCAACGTCGGCAGACTTAACCTTGCCTGCAATGCATGTTGACGTCGCGGGACAGGCCCGCCGGGACTGCAAAGGGACAGTGGGGACGTACGCCTATCACGGCACCAGACTTGATGATATCGCACACACGCTGAAGAGAAGCGATGGCACCCTCGTGGCTGCCCTCGGTGCGGGTGACGGCGTCTAGGAGAGTCTGGCGTTGGTGAGCGTCGCGTTGGGCAGCACATCAGCGAGAAGCTGAGAGACGGGGTCAAGCTGATGGAGGCCTAAGATTGGGGCAGCATGGAGTACTCCGAGTAGCAGAGAGCTCGAGACTGACATGCCGGTGTGAGGCAGAGAGGCAGGAACCCCCTATCTTGCCTTGAACTACATTTGCAAAACACGTACAGTTATAGAGACAGATCTATTCGGAAGGGGAGTTCTCAAAGTATATGTTTCGTGGCCGCAAAACGAAAGTCGAGATCGCCAGTGTGCAAGTCGGAGTAGCAGATATCATCGGAATCTTCCGGCGCGCCTGGACCACCTCTTGCGATCCGCGTCTCCGATAGTCGTGGAAATATAACTCCGTGGCTCGCAACCTCCATTTATCTGCTGGCTTTTTGCTAGCTCTGCGAGCTCCGATTCATCACTGGCTCGCTGGACCACCCAGGACGCCGCATAGTCGCAGTTCCGCTGGCACTCGCGTCGGTTGAGGCAATACCGACTCGGAGGTCTGGGCGTATCGACGCCCTTCGCGTACCAGCGGAATCCCATAATTCGCCCCACCAGTATTTCCCTCTCAAATGTCGGCAGTTCGAGCAGCTCTTCGCGTCCGCTGCTCTCGATGTTGTCGTTCCGGACACATCTCTTGAATATCCTCCAGCCACATCTGCCGACGACTGGCTTTCCCGTCTCAAAAGCGACACCTTAGAACGAAACCAGGCATTCTTCGGTACATCCCAGTAACCTTCTACGCGTCAACTGTAATTCTGACCAGTGTGCAGACGAACAGTTACATTCCCTGCTAACTGTTCGGGTTGGCCAACCCTCGACGTCGTCTACCAGAGACCCGGCACATCCACCGAAGGAGCTCCTGTCGTTCATCTCCCACCTACAAATATCGCTTGAGGCGACGTATATCTCTTCCGTCCCCGTGGGCCCTAGTTCACCTGAGACCCCTCGAACCGCGCGTCTATCCGCGCCTCCGCGTACTGCATCGCTTGCCAAGCTCAATGCACGCTCCGCTCACCCGTCCATTTTTCCGCCCAACACTCCAAACCCGACACCCTCATCCGCAGAAACGGATAAACGGTATCTCAAGTCGGAGGGAACCCTGTTGCTTGCGAGCATATGGGGACAGAATTCCTCTGAGGATTCACAAGAAGCGTTTACGTTACTGTGGTCGGAGGAAGAAGAGGTCTGGGTTGCAGTGTACAGGCTTGCTCTCACAGTTTGTAAGTCAATTATTACGTTTTAATATGTAAGCTAATTTTTTCTAGCGTTCTTGCGACTTGCTGTAAGTGACCCTCTACTGTGTCTGACGATCTCCGCGACACTCCGAGACCGCCCGCAAACACTATCGCGTCCCAACCATCCTCTCGCGGTTTTTCTAGCGTCGGTGGACTTTCTCCCAGCAGCAACGGCACCGGCTAGCCCTACCAGCCCCACCGCTGCCAATGGTACGCCACCCGACGCTACGTCGGATGAGTCCACTCTCTCCGGCTTACCTGAGATCAACCTTCTCGAGGGCCTAGCCGCGGGCCCCTCCTTCGCGCCTTCTGAGCTTGGCCTCCCCACCGCGCGTCTTGGGTCCGTCTCCCGTCTGAAGCTTTTTACCCTACAGCCCCTAGCTCCCCGCACCCCACTTCCCGCGCCTTCGCCGTCCCCCATGACCGCAATCGGTCGTTCGCAGATCTCTGCCTCTGGCCCCGGACCGGCAACAATGCGGAAAAGTTTTCGCAAGACCTTACCCACAGTTTCGGGTTTTCGTGTGCGCATGCGCACAGGTCTTTGTCCCGGCTGTCCTACTTCCTCTAACCGGGAACGCTGCAGAGGAGGAGGAGGAGGAACGAGACCGTTTGGAGGCTGGGACCGATGAGCGGACTGTGGTGCTTTGTGTTGAGCTGGAAAACTCCGGCGATTCGGGTCGAACGGTTGGGTTCGAGGTGGAGAGGGTAGACGTTAAAGTCGGTGGTGGCGACGATGCCGGAGCGCGGGCGGTGCTCGTTGGCTGGGGTGAAGCCGGCGTGAAAGACAGCGCGTCTGTGTTCCCAATGCGGGTGGGGGCAAGGGAACAGTATAATCTTCTCTACGCGGTGTCCTTCCTGCGTTCGCCCGATGAGGCGCTTGCCATGGGTTTGGTGAAGGACAGTACGGCACAGGAGATGCTGCAACGTGCTGTGACGATCAGTATATTTGGGAGGCCATATCTGACGTCGTCCTCTTCTTCATCACTACCTGCAACACCCACCGCCACCTCCCCACCCCCGGCTTCGACATCCACCAAGAGTCTTTCGTATCCCACGCGAACATTTTGTTCCAAATGGAATTGTGTCCTTGATCTATCTTCCCAGCCGCATCCTGCGCCTGAGGACGACTTCGAGGACGGCGATTTTCAGCTACATATACCTAGTGCCCTCCCGGAGCCAGCCTCGCCATTCCCGAGTAATCCACGGGTTCGCTCCGACAGCCTCGTCAACGTCTTGCGTGAGTCTACGCCCCCTGCCATAAATTCTCCTCCTGCCGGCACACCCAAACGCCACACCCTTCCCGGCGGTCAGGCCATTGTCGCTGCGCGCGCCCTGGGCATGAAGTCTGCGGGAACGGGCATGGGATACCGTGCCTCGACGTCAATGCTAAACCCGTTGAACAGTGCCAAGGAGCGGGAAGTCCCACCACTTCCGGTGCGCTCGTCGTCGTACAACAGCAGCCAGTACATCCCACCGTCGGTCGCCGCACAGGCACAGATACCTCGGTCGCCAACGACGTACACGGCCCCGCCACATCTCTCGGTGGACCCCGACTACCAGCCCCCAATACCCATGACTCCGGCCTACCCGTCCTACCCAACCCGTTCTGCGCTCCCACCGACGCCCCCCGCGGTAATGGCGCACTCCAATACACAGGGTGTGGCTGGCGGCATGGTCGGGAGCAGCGTTGAAATTCGGAGGGAAAGAGGGATGGCCATGGGGATAGGTGCAGTAGGAGTACCTCCAACGCCCGGCCCGATTGTTTCGGTTGGAGGAGGCGGAGGCGGGTTCTTCGGGTTGGGCCCGAGCGCGTCTGAGGGCGGTGGAATACGGGAAGACGACGAGTATGAGCACGAGCACGGCGGGGGCGATGGCAACGCTATCAAGAGCGGGGAAGGCATTGTCGTGTCTGTTGGGCTCGTCGCGTCTGGATCGCGGAAAATTGGGGGCGATCTGGGTAAAACTATTGACGGCGGAAGGGACGGCGACGAGCTCCATAGGATATACCCGCTAGACCACTTCACGCTCGACGTTTTCGTGTTCAATCAAAGCGAGTGGACACGCAGGTTTGAGGTGACCTTTCCGGATCGGAGGCGTGGAAGGGCCAGAATTCCAGGGGAGAAGCCACCATCTCCCGGGATCGTGCCTCTAGATAATCGAGTTAGGATTGGGCATGTTCTCGTGGTTCATTTCCCTCTTGTTGAACTAATTTTGTTTTTTCGTTGACAGGCCCCTTCTGCCTGCGGCATGCCAATCGGTTAGGATGGAGTTCCTTGCTGTTACGCCGGGCGTGCACTCGATTAATACGCTAACATTGACCGACGTGGTCTCGGGGATACTCTACGAACTTGAGGTACGTCCACTTATCTTCTGTCCCCTGATTAGGTGCTAACCCTCGGTCAAGATCTGTCATGGATATCGTGGTCCATGAACCTGGCGACATTTAATGCAGTGCTAGTGGCTATTTTGATCCCGCTGGGAGCGTTGTAGTATGCTTCCAATATATGCGGCGAGTTTCGAGAAACGATTTATGTTTCCCGTGCAAAACCAACCATGAATCGACCAATTTGATTTCCAACTCGTTGTTAGTCCAACGACGATATAATAAGTAGGGGATCGTGCGGATAATACTGGGTTCATTACAGCTAAATCAGAAACGATAGACATTTCAGATTTTCGAGCTGAGTTCGGGCTGAGAATCGCTCAGGCTGAAATGAGTTCCACCTTTAGGTCCTCTTCGTCATCCGCCAAATCCATTGCCGAAGATTAGGGAGCACTATCGGAGACATGAGAGGATTCATTTTTGGACTTTTCAGCGTCCTTTTTGTCCTTTTTGAACCATGTGGAAGACTCCTCGCCATCAAGATCCCATTTGCCAAATATGTTACTGGTGGAAACTCAAGTTGGGGAAACCACGGACAGAAGGACAACCCACTCAAATACGGCCATAGTTGTCCATTTGCGGTTGTCCGCCTCAGGGAAGACGAGGGACCGTGGACCATAGAATACCTGTTGCGCACGCACATCAGGCGTCGTCGCGTAGATACAACGAATTAACCGCGTACCTCGTCGTCAACCTCATTCTTCTTGCGCGGGAGACAATGCATGAACTTCCAGTCAGGGTTGGCGCCGCCAACGCGGCAGAGCTCCTCCGTGACCTGGTATCCCTGGAAGTCTTTCAAGCGCTGCTCAGCCTCGGCCTCCTGCCCCATCGAGATCCAGGTGTCGGTGATCACAACGTCGGCGCCGTGCACCGCCTCCTTCGGGTCGTCGCCCCACCAGATGCTCTTGTCGCACTCGAGCTCAACGACGCGGTCCCACACGGGTGTGGGCGCGCGGTACTTGGGGTCCGCGGGCGTCGCGATGCGCATTTTGTGCCCCAGGCGCGGGAACGTGACGAGCATATCGTGCAACACGTTCGCGGAGTCACCGACATACGCGATCGTGAGCGGGCGCAGCTCCAGGAGCTCCACCTTTTTGGAATGCTTCTTCCCGTCTGTTTTTTCTGTGTCTTTTGGTTCCTGGGAGGGATCGAAGAGGTTTGCGTTCTCATGGAGGGTCATGAGGTCCGCGAGTATCTGAGTGGGGTGCCAGAGCGAGGAGAGCGCATTGACGACCGGGACGGGGGAGTACTTTGCGAGTTCCTGCACCAGTATATTTAATCTGCTCGTTCTAGAGCTAAGCATACGGACTCACCTCGATCTCTGAGTGGTCTCCGACGCGAGCAAAGATGCCCTGGCACATGCCGCCGATTACACGGGCCGTGTCTCGTGGGCTCTCGTTGACGCCGAGCTGGATGTCCTCCCGCCCTAGGAAGAGGGCGCGCCCGCCAAGGAGAACTGTGCTGGTCTCTGCTGCCAGACGCGTGCGGGTGCTGCGCTTGGAGAAGAGCATCGCGATAGTTTTATTGAAGAGGGACTGGGACGGGAGACGGAGAGAGCTTGCGCGTTTGAAGGAAAGGGAGCCATGGGGGGCTAGCCATGGGGCCGATGCAGCCTTTAGCTGGACAGAGTGGGCCAGCAGGCGTTTTATTTGCGGGACAGTCAAGTCTGCAAGCGTCAAAAGATGAGGAGGGCCCGCCATAACAAAACTAGTCGTGATCGTGTTTCTTGCTAAAAAACACTTGATGTGACTCATAGTGACTCAGAGTGACTCTACTCAGAACTGACTCGACTCAATCCCTAATAACGTATGCACACGAATTCAGGCCAGACGAGCTGCAAACTAAATTTCTCAAGACTTGCGAAAAAAATCTAATTGATTGATGCTATATGTGATGCCATCAATGGCTGTGGCCTCGAAGAGGTTGTCGTGTGGTTTCACAAACCGGAAACTTGATTGCTCAAGCATTGAAGCCAATGTTCTCTTCGATTTTAACAAGAGATTCGTGTCAAGTACGATGAGGTTCAAGTGTGGCCTACTTACGGGATCAGACGGGATCCATGGCTCGTCTTACCCACCATCGGCATATGTTATCAGATGTTCCCTCCTTCCTTCGAATTCTTCCCCTTCTTGAAGGTTCGTGATATAGGATAATGCTCGGCGAATGCGAATAACACGGGCAATTGTAGTAGTTGCTGTAGTCGGCCGCGGACATACTCACATCGTTCTCCCTCGCTTCCCCCCGCGCCGCGACAAAGGCCTTGTGAATGCTGCGCCGTATGGACCTACCGCACTACCTACCGTTCAGGAGAATGACAGATTGCCAAACTGCCAAGGCTAGGATCCTGCAACGAAAACAGTTTCTTCGTTTCATCGTTGCAACCTCCTGTCTTCCTGGAGGGCTCTTGGAGGCTCCTGGGCACCTGAATTTGCGACCAACCCCACTTCTTTCCTCGTGGGCATGGTGATGGTTGGAACGGAATGGATCCTCCGCAATATCGAGCTGTCACAGATATCTGATGACATCAAAACAATTGTCAAATGGACGCAATCTGCAGCAATCATAAGAATGGGAGCGCGCGACACGTTCATGAACGGATTTCTATTTCCCGTCTTCTGACTGCTGCGCAGGTTTATTTTTCAATCCCCTTCTGCCAATGCGCTTCACTCTTTCGTTCGTTACTTTGGGCCTCGCCGCTGTCGAGTTCGCCCATGCCTTGCCCCGCGGGTACCAGCAACCCTCTCGCCGTAGCTCGGTGAACATCCTCGACGATGTCCTTGTCTTCGATGCCCCCTCCTTCGACGACCCGGCCAATCCTGGCAATAGCCTTGTTGAGCTACAGGCATACGTCTCGACCCGCCAGATCAGCATCGGGCCACTCATAGACGGCATCGGCAGCCTCCTGGACTCGACCCTCGGTTTGAATATCAGTGGAAATATCGACAGAGCGACAGAGCGTCTGGCTTTGTTCGCGACAATTGGGTTGTCCGGAAAGGAAGTCACAGTCGATGTAGATGGTTGTGGCAACCCGGCTACTCTCCCGTCCACAGCGTCAGGTGGAATGGCGATCCAAAACGTTACAGTTGGCGCATGCGCCGCGACCAAATCGCTTGGAACGGTGGATATGAGCTCGATCGACTCGCGTAAAATCAACTTTACGGTGTTTCCTTCGTCTGCGGATGGGTTTGGGGTTATCTCTGGTATGCTCCTCTCTGTATCAGCGCGAGTTCTGGATTCCTTAACTGCAATATAGACATCGACGACACCGTAAAGGTCTCGCACAGTCTCGACAAGCTGCTTCTTGCCAAAGCAACACTCATCGACGACCCCGTCCCAGTGACGGGTATGCCAGACGTCTACAAGTCCCTCGCGGCCTCGCTCGATTCGCCGCAGTTCATTTACGTCTCTGCGTCGCCTTTCCAGCTGTACCCATTCCTCCGCGACTTCATTGACACGACCTACGCCGCGTCCAACGGGCCCATTTTCCTCAAGAACCTGACTACAACCAGCTTGACGGATATCGTCAACTTTGCGCAGGCGGGTGTATTCCATGCACATGCCTCTCGAGCCATACTAACCTTTATCATTCAGAATGACGATATCTTCGAGTACAAGTCTGCCATGATCGACCGCATCCAGGGCATGTATCCCGGCAAGAAGTTCTTGACGGTGGGCGACTCGACACAGAAGGACCCGGAAACCTACGGCGAGGCGTACGCGCGCTTTCCCTTCAATTTGGCCTAGTTTTCTGACATGCGAACGCTTTCTAGTATCCGCAAGTACGGTGATTTCATCGCGTGCGCGTGGATCCGCAAGGTCGACGGCGCGAACAACACGGATGAGCGGTTCGCCGCCGCGTTCGACGGCGTGTCGCCTACAAGTTCAAGCTTTATACGGACGACGAGATCCCCTCTCTGGCAGACATTGATGTTGCCGGAGGCTCCTGCTCATGAACGTACGCACGAAAGAACTAGCGCATTAAGTTTAACCTTATAGTAACTTATAATGGGGATTTGAATAATAATCGAGCTGGCTGGGATCTACTGCCATACGTACATACCATGTACACCCGTTGCAGTCTTATCACATTCGTTTTCGAACCGCATGTCCCCGTCCTAGCTGTGATTTGTGTCATCTCCATCAGCAAGGGAATAGCTACCGCTGTTTGCCGTCCGGAGGTCTCGGACCTGCGAGATCAGATGGAATTTACCTTACTTTATTTCCTTTTTCAGCGATTGGACGAGCGGCCAAAGACCACCAAACAGAACAAACCGAAGAAAAAAAAAGACAACAAGCAAAGATACAAATCCACAAGTATATAAAGGATCCGAGAGCGTGAGTACACCGGGATAAGATAAAATAAATAAATCATCAAGCCAGCGACTTGACCCAGCCCTTCTTTACGCCGTAGCCGACGACCTCGCCGGCACATAGCGGGCCGAGCAGGACGGGCGCGGGCGTAGCAACGACAGCGGGGGCCTTCTTTTTCCGCCCCTTCCCTTATTGGCGGCCTTGGATGCGGATACGACTGCGGCAACGCAGTGTCCCAGCCAATCTTCGAGGTCGACGAGGCACTCGTAACAGTCGCGTTCTGTGAAGCCTGAGCCGGGCGTAACGGGCGCCTGGCTCTTGCGCCGGGCTGGCCCCTTCAAGCCCTTGGCCTTGAGGAGCTTCACAGCGAGGTAATGCAGCCACTGCACGTCCTGTAAGTACGCCATTGTAAAACACGCAACACAAGCGCACCATCGCATTGCTCAGGGGATTAAACGCCTCCCAGTCGCCCCCGTTGTGGTCCTGCATGTAGCGGTAGATGTCGAACTGGTAGTCGCCTGGCGGGGATTAAATGGCTGCTCTTGGAAATAAATAAATCAAGCCTCGTACCTTCGCCCATGAAGATCTCCTCCTCGAACGGCGTCCAATGGACCTTCTCCCCGCCGGAGCCGTCGCCCGCGTCCATCCTCGACAGCCCCAGATCAATGAGTGTGGCGCGAACTCCGTGTATCGCGTCGTCCATCATGGGGCGCAACTTCGTCACCTTGCGGTTCTGGTTGAGGGCCTGGAGCGGCTGCGACGCGACAGGGACTTCCTTCACCAATATCTGGCCCAGGTGCAGATCTCGGTGCTGCAATCTCACTTAATCGAGGAGCACGCAATGAATGGCCCGCCACTTACCTCAAACGAGACGAGCTGCTCTGCATGCGCCAAGGCTTTCGCTACCTGCCAAAAGACGCTGCACGCCTGCTTCCAGCCGCCCTTCGGCGCGCTCTTGAACGTGTACGCCTCGAGATCGGGGCCACCATTCGGAAGGACGATGATCGCGTAGGCCTGCGAGACCGTGAACGTATCTAACGAACAGTATAGATGAGACGAACATAATAATTATATCAAGGGAAATTTCGTACCTGGACGGACGCCTTCCGACCCTTTCCGCTGATAGTACTCGTCCCACAGCTCCAGCAGCACCTGCGGGTAGGTTCCTCTCACAACATACGTGCGGAGCAGCTTCACAAACCCATCGCACACCTCGCCCATCGCATGCGTGACAATGATCTCCTTCAGCACGTCCTTCGCGTCGGTCGGAAAGGGCCCATCGACCTCCTCGGGCTTCGCGTTCGGCCGCAGCCGCCGCTGCGTCTCGTCCCGCAGCGGGATTACCTTGAGCACCACGTCCCCGATGCCGTACACCTCGGAGTAGCTCGCCTCGCCGATCTTGCGGAAGCCCAGCGCCGTGCGCTCGTGCGCGCAGACGAGGGGGTCGTACGGGAAGGACTTGATGAACGCGGAGAACTCGTGCAGCCCGCTCTTGCTCTGTCCGCACTCGGCCAGCAGCGGCTGGAGATAGTCCGGGATCTCGTCGGCGAGGGACGAGCGCCCGGGTTGCGGGGAGAGCGAGATGCTCAGGTCGGAGATGTCGATGGTGAGGTCGCCGTCGGTGGGTGTTAGTGGGGACGGCGGCGACGGCGGGGCGTAGAGGCGTCTACCGCGGCCGCCTATGGGTGTTAACTGCCGGGGGCGGGGAACCGGGGACGCGATGTGCTGATATCGGAGGGGAGGCTCGGGCTGGCTGGGGAAACTCCTACGAAGGGGAGGTGTAGGAAGTACCGCGATGGCAGCTAGAGGCGTCACAGCCAGTGGGGACACGTCTGACAACGGGGACGCTTCTGCCGGTGGGGGAGGTATCCGGCTCCGCAGGGGCAATACCACTTCTACTTGTAGCCGGGGCTGTCTGCCTCTCTCGGGGGCCAGGATGCCTCCCGCGGCTGATATTGACGGGGCACTAGGAATTATGCGGGCTACCGCAACAGGGAGATGCATCCGAGTCAGAGTCGTCAGAGTCGATGCGTGCAGAGGCTAGGCGGCGAAGTCTCCGCGGCGGTTTAGGTTGTGAAAGGACATCATCGTCCTCGGTGTCACTGTCTTGCGTCGGATCCCTCGTCAGCCACGGGCTGCTAGTGTAAAATTCAGACTGACCGATAATAGGGCCTGAGACGCGGCGCTCCTGGCTGATCGTGTGGCCCTGGTCGTCCACGACGAGAATATCGACGAACGGAGAAAAGCGCTTATTGAGCAGCGGGGTGCCGTGCCCCGAGGCCAGACGTTTCTTGCCGCCCACCGCAGGCGACCCGGGCGTGTTGAGCGCCCTGTCCCCGAGCGGCCTGCGCGACGGCGTGAGCGCGTCCGCGTCCGCCTCGAGCCGGCGGAGCTGCGGCATCGTCTTGAGCATCTTCCGGATCGGGGACAGCGCGGGCGAGAGGCGCTTCTTGCGGTGCATGTGCAGGATCTTGGGCGACTGGGACTTTGCCTTTGGCTGCGGGGGCCCGTTCTCGCGCTTCTTCATGCGGGAGGCGACGGGGGCCCACTGGGGCGGGGGGAGGTCGTCGAATATGCTCGGAGGCGGCTTGGGGAAGCGCTCCTCGGGGGCATTGACGATGCGCTGGCGGCGCTTGCCATATGCGTTGACCTGTTTCGTGTGGTAGCCGAGCATAGTAGCTATGAAGGCAGCGGCGGCACAGAGGGCCGCTGCGGCGGTGGCAAGGCCAAGGAGGGAGAGTGTAGGAATAGTGGGATGAACACGCCCAGAAAAAAAGCCTCGGGGGGCTCGAGCAAGGGAGACAGAGATCTATGGGCCTGCGGCGACGCTGTGAGCTGTGGTGAGGTCCAAGGCGGGATTCCAACCCTCACGTGAGCGCGGTAGCTGTGACCAATTGTGACTGAAGCGGAGACCAAAAAATCTTTCGCGACCACCATGTCGACTCCACGCTGCAAGAACCTCGTCCTCGACGCCGGCCCCCTTCTCTCGCTCTCCCCCCTCCGCGGTCTCGCAGAAAAATACCTCACTGTCCCCCAGGTCCTCGCAGAACTAAAGGACAAGCGCGCGCGCGAGCACTTTGAGCGCCTCGGCCTCAACTCGGGCGTCCAAATCGAAGTGATCGCCCCCGATGCTGCCAGTCTATCTACCGGTTTGATTATCCACATACATTCTGCACAACGTCTCACATTTTCCAGTCATACAATGGGCGAAAAAGACGGGAGACTACGCCGTGCTCTCGCACCCGGATTTATGCGTCCTCGCGCTGACCTACTCGCTACATGAGCGCGAAAAGGCAGCAAAACTAGCGACTGAGGCACGTTGTACCTGGCTGTCTTTCTTGAAGGCTTTGCTGATGGCGCGCGATAGTAGAGTGTAAAGCAGGCCGACGAGCCTGCTCCTCTACCCGAAGCTGCTCCGAGCCTGGATTCAACGCCGGCAGAAGAGGCCACGCCCAATGCTGTTGTAACAGTCGTCGATGAGGACGACGACGACGACGAAGCTCCTGCAGATGAGGACGATGAAACTCCTGCAGATGAGGACGAAGCACCTGAAGATGCGGAGGACGTTCCCGGCGAGGAAGAAAAAGACCTAGAACCTCTCGATGTCGAACTCCAACCTCTCAATGAGAACGTCCCGCCCCCCGCCGAACCTGCCCCTTCAACGTCCCCACCCTCGTCCCCCGAGCCGATCTTCGAAGATCCCTCGGACGAAGACGACGGCGAGGGCGAGTGGATCACGCCCTCCAACGTCAGGCTGCACAAATCCCGCGCGCTGGACCTGCTCCCCGGCACAGGCGCAAACAGCAAGGGGAAGCAAAAGGCGGAGGAGGAGGTCATCGGCGCGGGGTGCATGACCGCCGATTTCGCGATGCAGAACGTGCTGCTGCAGATGGGGCTCAACCTCGTCGGCGTCGAGGGCAAGCGGATACAGAAGGTGAAGAGCTGGGTCCTGCGCTGCCATGCGTGCTTCAAGTGCGTTTTATTTTTGTGCCTGTTATTTTTTCACGATCGCTTATTGAGATGCAGGATATGTAAGGACAACTCGAAAAAATTCTGCCCCTCGTGCGGGAACCCGACGCTCTTGCGGGCATCGGTGACGATCTCGACGCCGGGCGCAGCGGCGGACGCGCCAGCAATGCAGGTGCATCTCAAGTCGAACTTCCAGTACCGGCTGCGGGGCACCAAGTACTCGATCCCGGCGCCGAAGCCCGGGTCGGCGAAGAAGGGGACCGGGGAGGGGCTGATCCTGCGGGAGGACCAGACGGAGTACCTGCGCGCGAAGAAGATGGCGGACGGGAAGCGCGAGCGGGAGGAGGCACGGATGAACAAGGGCATCCTCGGGCGCGAGGGCGGCGCGGTGGGCGTCGGGAGCTGGATGGACCCCGACTGGGTGCCGGAGATGCTCACCGTCGGCGCGGGCGGGAAGGGCCGGACGACGCGGCCGTCGGGGCGCGACGGCGACCTGCCCGCGATCGGGTATGGGCGCAAGAATCCCAACGAGCGCAAGCGGCGGAAGTGAATGGTTGCAATATTGTACATCGGCGTTGTCTACTCTGCTCTACTAACCCAGGCTGCGGTTCATGAAGCGTCTCTTCTGGAAGGACATCCACCACTTGCTGGGCTTGCCCGTGCCGTCCGCGTAAAGGCGCTCGACGAGGCGCGCGGCGAGCTCCTGGCGGACCTGCACGAGGTACTGCCGCAGATAGTCTACTCGCATCAATCAGTGAGTCAGGGCGGCGACGCGCGCTGCACGCACCGGACTCTTGCCGGCTGGACGGCGCAGCGTAGTGCGCGTTAAGCGCAAAGTTGGCGTCGCCGGGGATGGGGAAGTTGTCGACGGAAAGGGTGTTGAGGGACTTTGAGGCCTCGATCTGGGTGGGGACGGTGCGGGCGCTGCCGATCTTTGCGAGGCAGTCGGAGACGTAGAGGATGAGGACGATGAGGGTGCGGTCTGCGGGGCCCTTGATCTCGAAGTTGCGGAAGAGGGAGTTTGCGCGGAAGAGGTCGAGGGTCTCGTCGATGATATCGGGCAGCTCCGCGTCGGCTGGGGCGGGTGAGGGCGAGTCTGGCTGGTGACTACGATTGACTGACCTATGGGCGCTGGCCCGCGTATTTTCGTCTTGATTGGGAGGATGGCCATGTTGCCTGCCTGGCGGACATCGGGCTCCTCGTTGAACGACGAATGGTAGGCCTGGACGCGTTAAATATCGCTTGCGAGCGAGGAAAGGGCTTACCGGCATGGAGGAGGAGGAGGACAAGTGTTTGGCTGTGTCTGACTGCGGCGTTGATCCTGCCAAGTGCTACAGCGTCATAATATCTGGCAGACTCCATTGAACGAGGCCCTGGTTCTTTCTCTCCCCCCACCATGGACCCAGAACACCGCCCGCTGGTCTCCGTCGACCAGGCAAAGCCGTCGCCCGTGACCCTCACCAGTGCGATACTCTGCTTGCTTTTAACGGTTACCTTTGATCTGACCGGTTGCCAAGAACTCGTTAAGCGCCTGCGCGCGCTGACGCTCAATCTGCTCCCCGTTGAAGTTGATCCAGAATCGTAAATTGTCTCGCTCTCGCCACACGCGCCCGCTGACGCGTTTGGCCTAGGATTAATAACCCCACCAGTCGCGTTGTTACTCCCCGCGTCATCAAAGCGTTCCGCGACGCCGCGGGTGACTTTGTGGATGCAGTGAGTGCCTATTGCATCCCCCTGGGGCAGGTGCTTAGCGCACTTAGCTCCCCTACTGTCTCCTCCGCGCACGGGCCGAGTTTATGTGGGATGCCGACCACAATCCCGCGGATTATGGCGAAAACCTGGGACGCGGTGCGCAAGATGTCATCCTACGCGATTATTTTCTGGCCCTAATATTTAACAGCTACCGCGTGCGAGGTCCTCGCGCGCCGGATAGTGCACATGGCCCCGCCCGAAACCCTCAACGCGATCATGTCGACGCGCTTCCAGCACATCCAGGCCGACGGAGACAAGAGCGACATGTCCAGCGCGCTCGAGATGGCGATCGACTCCCACTGGTGCGCACCGACGCGCTGTTCGCCTCCATATGCTCTAATCCACGCTTCCAGCACGATATTCCTCTCGTCCAGCGAGGCTCAAGATGGTAAAAATCCATTTGAATTCCCGCGCATTTCCGGCTGACCATGCCAGTCGTCAACTCTCTCTGGCGCGGCGAAATAATACAGAAGAACAACGCGAACCACGACATTGACTGTAATTCCCGCGCAAACTCGCTGCCTCCCATCTAATGCCCCCTAGATGTCCAGTACGCCGAAGCGCGGGACGATACCTCTTTTTTCGGCCGTCTGGATCCCTCCCGGATGTCCGTCCCTCGGTAAGTTCATTTTTCCGACGTCTAGAATGCCCTCCGACTCGATGCAGGTATCAGAACATGTTCCGTATCGTGGTCTGGCTCTTCTTCCTCCTCGTATATTCCCAAGCAGGTGCATATGGCTTCTGTTGCGTTACTAGACCCCGTCTCACCTCTCGTTCCACCAGTTCGGCAGCCTCTAGAGCGAACGCAGGGGACCCTCCAATTCGACGAGTGGGAGGTCGCTCTGTACGGACTGGCCCTATCGTTCCTGTGTGAAGGTATGTTAAGTCTCCTCTTTCTTATGTGCACCCCCGCCTAACCCTCCCAGATATTAACCGCGTAAGCCGACCGCAGACTCGCAGAACTCCGCCTAACGTCTCTCCAGCTCTACAAGCTCCTCAAATTCGTCACCTACAAGGCGTACAACTTCTGGATGATTGGTGCGTGCGGCGTATCCTCACGTTATTCCCTGCTTATACGCCGTGTGCACAGTGGCCATTGTCACAGACGGCATCCTCACGACGGCGTTCGTCCTGCGAGTCATTGGTATGACGAGCACTGACCAGGAGCAAGCCGGGAGCTTCCGGCTCAAGAGCTTCCAGATCCTGAGTTTCGCGGCGCCGCTGATATGGTGCGTCCCGCAACATTCCCGCCCTCCGTTTCTCACCGCCTCGCACGCAGGATGAGTGAGTCTTGCGCACGCCTGTTCCGTTGTAGCGCCCGTGTAACCGCCGTGCAGAGATCGTGACCGTGTTTGACGGGTACAAGTGCGTTTTGCGATTTAGGCATGGTACGGCGCGCTTTGTGCTGACGGGCGAGCAGGTATGTCGGGACGATGCAGATCTGCGTGGCGCGGATGCTCCAGGAGTCGGGTATCTTCTTCGCGGTGCGTGCAGCTCGGCGACGTTGATATTTTGCTGAGTATCGTTGCAGCTGCTTTCGGTGCTGTCCCTGGGCTTCGCGCAGGGGCTTTACGCCCTCGATGCATCGGATGGGACTCTAGAAAGCGCGGGCAACGTGCGTACTTATTTACGCTTGCACTTGTTGCGTTAACGATCAGCCGTTCGCAGGTTGTGAATCTCCTGGTCCAGGCGCTGCTGCAGTCGCCAAACTACGACCAGTTCTCGGCCAGTACCGCCGGGCTCACATTATACTACTTGTAAGACGTTTCCGCTCCAGTTGTGGCTTTGCTAACGTCCAACAGCTGGGGGATTATCACCTGTAATGATCCTGTCTTTCCGTCCTTCTGCTATCTGCCGCTATAACACCGACCCAGGTCTCATTCTGCTGAACATCCTGATCTCGCTGTTCTCGTCGGCGTACTCTGATGTGAGTTGGCAACACCTTTGTTGTGGCTACCCACCCTGATATGTTGTGGTGCGCCAGGTTGTGGACGACGCGGAGGCGCAGTATTTGGCGTTCTTTGCGAGCAAGACGGTCAGCATGATCCGCGCGCCGGACTCGTACGTGTACCCCGCGCCCTTCAACCTCATCGAGGTGTTCCTCGTCACGCCGTTCGAGTGCGTCCGCTCCCATCCACCCGTTTTTACACATACTGACGCACTGCGCAGGCTGTTCGGGCGCTGCAGCCTCAGCCAGTCGGCGTACGCGAAGCTGAACCGCTTCGTGATGGTGGTCATTTTCTTCATCCCGCTCACCATGATCGCGTTCTACGAGTCGGCGATGGATACGAACAAGCACGTGTGGATGAAGCGGTGGCTGCGCGGGAACGACGAGGGCGAGGACGACCGGCCGGAGAACCGCGATCCCGCGGTGGACGAGGGCGAGGGCGGCCCGGGGCGTGTTATTAGCAGCGTGCCGTTTGAGGAGCTCATCAAGGCATTCCCGAATACGAACCAGGTGCGTTGCGCGGCGTTCGCGAGGGCTCGTGTGGCTGGCTGATGCGTGCATGCTGCAGTCGAGTGAGGCGCTGATGTTGAAGGAGATTTTGGAGCTGAAGAAGCAGCTCGCGCTGGTGCTCGAGAAGTTGGACGGGGGCGCAAAGGTCGACAAGACGGAGGCGTAGGGTGCGTTCGTGCTTGGGGCTGCCAAAAAAATGCGGCGCGCTGGGCGTGTCGTGGTGACGATTTTATGAACGGACAAATTTTACGAAAGGGACTTGACTGGGCGTTGGTACACATACTGTACAGATGTATTGTTAAGTTACGTACAAATTCCTACTTTATACGCCGGGGCGCAGGTGGCCGAGGACGGACATGGCTTTGATGAAGAACGGGCGGATTTCGTTGATCTCCATGGCAGAGAGATTCGAGAGCTGCCGATCGGATTAGGTCAGTTGGCCGAATAGTGGATGGAGGGACGGCGCACCCCGAGCGTGGAGTGCTCAAGGCTCTCGAGCCCCGCGCGCGCTTTCGCCTGGCGCGCCTCTCGCAGGTCTTTGAGCAGCGAACGTAGCTTGTCGGGGTTCTGCATGTCGTCCGAGGCCCTGTGGGAAGGTTGTTTGAGCGGCACACACACACACAAAGGACGCGACGCGTCGGTACGCACACGTCGAGCAGCACGCGCGAGATCTCGGCGAAGCGGAACGGGAGCTTCGTGAACTCGGCCTGCGTCGTCTCGTGCATGAGCTTATCCTGGAGGTACTCTGCCGCGGAGTCAGTGTTCTGCAACCCGTGGCGGAACAGGGGGGTACGCGACGCGACGCACCGACGGAGAGCCACACGGGCGCGATGATGTGGCACTTTTTCTTCTGCTTCAGGTTGACGGCCATCCAGATTGGGATGCGCGCGCGGTGCGGGGGGCGCAACGGCCCGTAGGCGCCCTGGGGGCGTGTGAGGTCACGGTGGGGGTGCGTGGGGCAGGAGGAGGGGGTAGGGTACCGAGATGAACGCGGTCTTTTCCATAGAGATGAGTGGAATTATCTCGACGAGCTGCTGACAAGCGATGAGCTCCAGTTCGGGTGGAGTCACCGACGCGCGGAGGGAGGGAGGCAGCGACATGAGAGAAAGACGTGAGGGTGTGGGTGGCTGTGTTGACGTATATCTAATCTTATCGCTTTCCCACAGTTGAAGTATGGGACACGTCTCAGGATTATTGAATGCTTATAATAAGTAGGGTCACCGAGCACCACCATACAGTGATTATCTGAGAATAATCAACACAGAGGCGAGACATCCTAAGTACGAAAAATGGGCTTCGAGTTGAAAAAGTCTGTCTGAGAGAGTACTAGAGATCGAGGCCCCGATGCCGGCAAGGGAATGACATCGTGCACAAGGCAGGCACACATAAATCCACGGCTTTCAGACAATTAATTTTAAAATGTTCAACATCACTGCGAACGAGCGTTGTCGTTGACTTGCAGCTGAAATGGTAAATACAGCACGCTGTACTTAACGGCATTCGATTAGCGACACAAAAATTAGCCATGGTTGGACAGCGCGTTAAATGAAGTAGTATGCTGTACACTTGACATTTTATGGCACCAAGCCCTCTCCTCTCAGGGCTCGGTCAAAAAATTAAGTACAGCATGCAGTGTTTGACATCTGATTGCACTTCAGCGCCCTCCAGGTCTCCCACGAAAGGTTACATGCTAGATTTAACAGTAAATGACGGAAGTGGAATCACATTGTCTTTTGACAACAAGGGAATCAAGAAGCCTGGACTTTTTTGAATTGCAAAGCGGGAAGAAAGCACGGAATCGTGGACAGCACTGGCAGGATGAGGCGTTGGAGTCTAGTGAGAATGAGCAATGGCGACAGTTCGGGAGCGACAAAAGTTCTACCTGGGTGGACCCACATGCTCAAGGCACCAACTCGTATACAGGATCGCCCGGGACACACTGGACGTGTTTGAGATAGGTTTTTTCGGTGGTCTCGATGATAATATCGATTCCCCCCCTTGCTAGTCGGGCTAGAGCAGCGGTCACCTCCGTATGTTCTATGCCAATGATTTGTTCCGTGACATTTGGCATTGTTCCAAAGCCGAACGTGTCTTCGCGAAAAAAGCTGGAATGAAAGGTGGCTCGGAAGGACCGGAATTTGGCAAGTGTGGGAGTGGTGGACCCCCTGTGTAGGAATTCGACCAGCGAATAGCAATCTATACCAACGGGGTCTACAAGATGCAAAGTTCGGAGCCGTGGAAGAGGGTTGTAGTGGGAGTGTGGTATACCAAGATTAAGAAGTTCGTACTGAAATGCGGAGCCCGGGGAGTGAAGCTTCAAGTTTTCAAGCGTCTTAGCTACGCAAGAAAAGCAGCTATTCCAGTCGTAGAAACTGCTATGTGAAACCCTGGCGGAGAGGGTGCGTAATGGAGGGGATGAGCGGGTTAGAAACGAGAAGAGTGAATCAGTGGAAATTGGGGGATCCTTCATAGCGGATATGTGCAGGAATTGGAGGGCGGGTAATGTCAGGTGCGGAAGTACGTCTATAACGTCTTCGCTGAAGGATGTTTTTAAGACTGTCAGCGACTGCAGATGAAAATGGGATATTGTCGAAGTTGGATGGGGATCTAAGCCTTCCAGGGAACATCTGACTTCGGTGAGGTTTGGAGCCATGATAAATAGTTCCAAGTTCATTATGGCGCCTTCGAATTTCATCAATTGGAGTGAAGGTGGTGTATAGAAAGACAACAGGCTGTCGTTGAGAAGAATGAGGTCGCGAAGCTGGGGTGCATTACTGTAAATGTGTATAGGATTTGAAGAATCTGGCTCGGGTTCAAAGGGATCGGCAATCGCCGCGCGCTGGAGGAGAGGGAACGCCACTGAACCTAGGCCGAGCTCGGATATGTCGCATTGCGGCATGTTGAGCTCAATGTACTCCAGTCTAGGAGCATAACGGTGAATGATATCGCGGATGCGAATAAGAGTGAAAACGTTGTCCGGATCGTTTCCACGAAAGATTATCGATAGAGGACGGAGAGCGGCACGTCCCAGCCACATGTCAATGAATTCCTCCACTGCCACCGGGTCCGAGGCAACCTCGTAGGCAATGGGTTTAAAGCGAAGGGCAAATGTCGCCCAGAGCGTAGGGGTCCCAAGGGCGATATCCCTCCATGTCCGACACACGCCTAGGAAGACCGTCGGCGCCTGGGATTCTAACCTCTTTGCAATGGAGCGACCATCTTCCCGTAGCTCACGGATCGATGGAAGGCAAAGTGAAAAAATCTCCACTGTGATCTCGACGGGCAGTGTCAAGACTGGGAAAGTCGAGGTAGCGTTAAGTTGTCGGTGTACATCTTTCCTATCCCGTTGAAGCGCATCTAGAGCTTTCTTCTGTTCGACGATTGCCGCGTCGAGCTCTGCGAGACGTCTTCGGAGGGCCGCCGCGGTCGACATGATCGCAGTGGAAGGAGGCCTTTGTGACACTCCGAGTCTGCAGTCACAACGCTATATCTAATCTTATCACTCGCTCTGTCCTTCGGCCAAAGCACCGACCCTCGATTTCTTATATAATACCTTGGAGCTGGATCTCAACCTTCTCCTCTCCCATGGCCCCCAGATCGTGCGCCGTTTACTTTCTTTCCATTTTCAACAACGTTTCCCTAGTTTCCGGATAGTTGTGCTCCCTGGCGATGGCATCGACAGAGTAGAGGGGGGGAAATAAATAAATAAATATTTGACGCTCTGGACTGTTCGTGTAACAATGACTCCATGTCAATGGAACAGAAGGTCGTAATCAAAGGTATTAGTTGCACTTGAATTCCCCGGGATGGAGACCTTTCGACAGATAGTCAACACGACGTCCACTCAAACAAACTTGAACACTTACCAGCTTGCACAAGATCCCACGCATTCGCTCCTCTCTCGCCGAATCGCCTTTCATCTACTGTCCCGGCAGAAAAACATCATCGACGCCATCAGTTATCGTGCTCCCAAATCCCCTTCTCCAACTGTGTCGCGGCCAAGAAGTCGTACCAAGGGGCGTCACGACGCGGTGCGTATTCCACGCCGAGGGGCTCACCCTCCACCTCCGTCAAAATTCTCTCAAGCTCGACGCGCACACTCGCGTCCGCGCTGTGATCCTTCCAAAGTTCTCTGCCGTACGTCCCCTCGAACCAGCGAACGCCCTCCTCGTTCGGGATGAGGATGCCACCGACCATTTGGTAGTTGGTACGTCTGGCGGCAGAGGGCGGGGAAGAAAAAGTATGCGAGGGCGCAACCTCCTTGCTTTCGGGAGGAGAAGAATTGTGAGTAGCGTGGGCGTTGGGCGGCAGCGACATGAGGGGGGGGGGGCGGTGTGAGTGGTGTGAGTGGCCGTGTTCACAGATATCTAATCTTATCGCTTGCCTAAGTATGTTCCCACGGTTCAAATGTTTTACTTCAAGGATAAGTGTAGAAAAGAGGGTGAGATTCTGCGTCGAGGCGGAGCTGCTGGCGCGACGAAGCGTTTGTGCGAGATCTTGCGCAAGGCAGTTGCAAATGTTCAGAGACAACCAGCGGGTACTTGCAATTGAAAATATTAAATAGAGCACGCCGCGGCTGGTTTCAACGTTTAATGACATTCAGCCACAGGAAATTGACCATGGTTGGGCGGGGAGTTGAACAATATTTAAACATTGTCTGCGACGAAAGGTCACACGCAATGTAACACGCTGTATTTAACATTCGATGACGGAAGCGGAATCACATTGTTTTTGACTGCGAGAGATCAAGTGTACACTACTAGTATGTAGAAGCCTTTGAACTGCAAAGCGGGGAGGAAAGCATGTAACCGTGGACAGCAGGATGAGGTTATTGGGGTCTACAAAGAATGAGCAATGGCGACAGTTTTGGTGCGACGAAAGGTTTTAACCAGGGTGGACCCGCGTGCTCAAGGCACAAACTCGTATGCAGGGTCGCCTGGGACGCACTGGACATGTTTGAGATAGGTTTTTTCGGTGGCTTCGATGATAATATCGATTCCCCCGCTCGCTAGTTGGGCTAGAGCAGTGGTCACTTCCTTAGGTTCTGTGTCAATGAGATGTTCCGTGATATTTGGTATTGTTCTAAAGCCGAACGTGTCTTCGCGAAAAAAGCTGGAATGAAAGGTGGCTCGGAAGGACCGGAATTTGGCGAGCGTGGGAGTGGTGGACCGCCTCTGTAGGAATTCGACCAGCGAATAGCAATCTATACCAACGGAGTCTACAAGATGCAAAGTTCGGAGCCGTGGAAGAGGGTTGTAGTGGGAGTGTGGTATATCAAGATTGAAAAGCTCGTGCTGAAATGCGGACTCTGGGGAGTGAAGCTCCAAGTTTTCAAGTGTCTTAGCTACGCAAGAAAAGCAGCTATTCCAGTCGTAGAAGCTGCTATGTGAAACCCTGGCGGAGAGGGTGCGTAATGGAGGGGATGAGCGGATTAAAAATGAGAAGAGTGAGTCGGTGGAAATCAAGCGATCCGTCAGAGCGGATATGTGCAGGAATTGGAGGGCGGGCAATGTCAGGTGCGGAAGTAGGTCTATAGCGTCTTCGCTGAAGGATGTTTTTAAGACGGTCAGCGACTGCAGACGCAAATGGAATATTGTCGAAGTTGGATAAGGATCTAAGCCTTCCAGGGAACATCTGATTTCGGTGAGGTTTGGAGCCATGGTAAGTAGTTCCAAGTTCATTATGGTGCCTTCGAATTTCATCAATTGCAGTGAAGGTGGTGTATAGAAGGAGAACAGGGTGTCGCTGAGAAGAATGAGGTCATGAAGTTGGGGTGCATTGCTGTAAATGTGTACAGGATTTGAAGAATCTGGCTCGGGCTCAAAAGGTTCTGTAATCACTGCGCGCTGGAGGAGAGGGAACGCCACTGAATCTAGGCCGAGCTCGGCTATGTCGCATTGAGGCATGCTGAGATCAATGTACTCCAATCTATGAGCATGACGGTGGATGATATCTCGCATGCGACTGGGAACGAAACGGCTGTCCGGATCGTCTGAAAGGAAAATTATGGATACAGGGCGGAGAGCAGCACGTCCCAGCCACGTGTCAATGAATTTCTCCACTTCCGGCGGTTCCGAGGAAATCTCGTAGGCAATGGAATCAAAGCGAAGGGCCAATGTCGCCCACAGTGCAGGCGTCTCGAGGGCGACATCCCTCCATCTCCGACACACGCCTAGGAAGACCGTCGGCGCCTGGGATTCTAACCTCTTTGCAATGGAGCAACAATTGTCCCGTAGCTCCCGGATCGATGGAAGGCAAAGTGAAAAAATCTCCGCTGTGATTTCGACGGGCAATGTCAAGACTGGGAAAGTCGAGGTGGCGTGAAGTTGGCGGTGTACATCTGTCCTATCCCGTTGAAGTGCATCTAGAGCTTTCTTCTGTTCGACGATTGCCGCGTCGAGCTCTGCGAGACGTCTTCGAAGGGCCGCGGTCGACATCGCAGTGAAGGTGAAGGTGAGGTGGCCTTGGTGACTTCTGCGTGACAACGCTATATCTAATCTTATCGCTCGGGTCCTTCGGCCGAAGCGCCGACCCTCGATTTCTCATATAATACCTTGGAGCTGCATCCCAACCTTCTCCTCTCCCATGGCCCCCAGATCGTGCGCCGTTTACTTTCGCTCCATTTTCAACACTCATGCTTTCCTAGTTTCCGGATAGTTGTGCTCCCTGGCGATGGCATCGGTGGGTCGAGTGCACCCGACCCATTGCCGTCTAAACTGTGTTTGCAGGCCCCGAGGTCGTTGCGCAGGCCGTGCGTGTGCTCGAGGTCGTCTCCGCCGTGTCCCCCGACTTTGACCTCAAGCTCGAGTCGTACGATTTTGGCGGATGCGCCATCGATTCAACCGGCGACCCTCTGCCTGCGGCGACCCTCAAGGCCTGCGAAGAGGCCGATGCCATTCTCATGGGTCCGTGTGCGCATTCTCCCTCGTGTTTCTGTATTTCAACCCGCGCCAGGCTCCATCGGCGGGCCCAAGTGGGGCGTGGACGCCAAGGTACGCCCCGAGCCGGGCCTGCTCAAACTGCGCAAAACGCTCGGCCTCTACGTGAACATCCGTCCCGCCAACTTTGCGTCCGACTCGCTGATCGCCGCGTCCCCAATCAAGCCCGACATCGTCCAGGGCGTCGACATGATCGTCGTGCGCGAGCTCATCGGCGGCCTCTACTTCGGTGCCCGCCAGGAACTCGGCGCCGCCGCGGGCGCACAGGCGGACACGGCGTGGGACACGATGATCTACAGCGTGCCCGAGGTGGAGCGCATCACGCGCGTCGCCGCGACGATCGCCATGGGCACGAATCCGCCGCTCGCGATCCACTCCATCGACAAGGCGAACGTCCTCGCGTGCTCGCGCTTGTGGCGCAAGGTCGTCACCGAAACGCTCACGAAGGAGTTCCCCCAGATTAAATTCGACCACCACCTCGTCGACTCGGCCGCGATGCTCATCGTGGCCAACCCGCGCAAACTCAACGGCGTTATTCTGACCGAGAATCTCTTCGGGGACATGTATGTTTCTACGCGTCTCTGCATTCCTCAAGTCGCTGACCGATGAACACCAGCTTGTCGGACCAGTCGAGCGTCATCCCGGGCTCGCTCGGGCTGCTGCCCTCCGCGTCCTTGGCCGGCGCGCCGTCCATCCCGACGCCCGACTTCAAGCCGACGTGCGGCCTGTACGAGCCCATCCACGGCTCCGCGCCCGATATCGCGGGGCAGGGCATCGCGAACCCCATCGGCACGATCCTGAGCGCGGCGATGCTGCTGCGATACTCGCTCGGCCTCGAGAGGCCCGCAAAGGCGATCGAGGACGCCGTCCGCAAAGTGCTCGACGACGGGATGCGCACCGCGGACCTGCGCGGCACGGCGACGACCGTCGAGGTGGGCGACCGCGTCGTGGAGGTCGTTCGCGGTTTGTTGTAAGAATAGCAAGACTGGAAAAAATACTCATGTAAAAATGTAGATGAAAAAAGACACAAATGTAAAAGTGTTTTGCGCGCACGTGTTCGCGATTGACCCCTATCTTTCTCCTTCCCCAACAACCTCCACCACTATGGTCCGAATGACATCGCCGTGCGTGAACTATGTCTTTGAGGGACTGAGCCTGGACCATTACCATACCTTGTACGACGTGCGCGGCGACGCCAATGTGTCGGATGTTCGCGACCGTATACTCTTGCAACACAAACTTCCTGCGGGATCCATACGACTCTACCGCGTGGACCTGCACAGCTCTCGGATTATCGAGGATGAGGCAATCACTGTACCGCCAGGAACCACGGCTTGCAGCCTCGCCTCCATCCCAGGCCTCTATCCCGCCGGAATACCCGCAGATACTTTGCATTTTGTTGCGCGAAAAATAGCGCAGGTCAATGCCGCTGAGGGTGAGTAGACAATCTAAGCAGAGCTACACAAGTCTGATTACCATCTTCATAAGCTGAAGAGACGCCCCGGCAGAGCAATCCCCAGGACGATGATGGCGGGGAGGCGCAAGGCGCTCCCCTCGTCGCCGAACTCCCGGGTATGTATATTTTTCGTTTGGCTTCGCTTTTCGCAGCTCACGCCGTTGCAGCATCTGTTTACAGTCGACCCGGTACCGTGCAAGCCATTTATGCTCAGACCATCGGAAAAGGGTTCGTTCATGTAAGTTCACTTTCCCCGTGCCTGCAGTTCGTTTTCCCTTAGCCCGCCCGCATCCTAGGTCGAAGGGACACCCCGCTCCGGGAAGACGACGCTCCTCCGCCTTCTCTACAAGCACATAGTGCAGCAGGATCCACAAGCGCTTGTGCTAACGTTTTCTGGCTGGCCCAGCTTCATCGAGGCCCAAACCCAGTTTTTGAACATCGTGGGCTACTTCAGCACACGGTGCTCCGGCCCCGCGCTCTCGTATCAACAGGTCTACAGCTGGGTCGGCGAGCAACGGCTGTGGCTGCTCTTCGACGACGGCCAAGCCATGTTCTGGGACGAAGGGTTGTGGAATGGATTGTTCAAGAGTCTCGAGCCATCGAAGAATCTGAAGGTAGTCATGTTCTCTACCTTGCCCGCGGGGCTCGCGGATTCCACAGTCGCGCGGCAGGCCGAGGCGGCGCGCCACTTCAGGCGATCAGAGCACCCCTTTGTGGTCTCGTACTCGGCGCGGGTGGGGGAGAGGCCGACGGTCACCGTCCCGCATGCGCTCTGCCTGTCGGCAGGCGAATTCAGTGCGTTCATAGACCACTGGCACGACACCGACAAGGCGACCTGCGCCTCGATCGACATGGGGCTCGCGGCCCTCGTCTACCAGTTCACGGCCGGCCACCTTGGGTCCATTTGCGCCCTTCTGAATTTCGTCGGCGCTGCGTGGGTGCGTCGTCTGTTTGATTTGCGTTTCAACCTTTTTGATGAGCGGCACTGACAGCGGAAGGAGGAGTTTACCGACGAGGGGCGCGAGGAGTTCACGCAAGAAGACTTTTGGAACGCCGTGTATGCGGTGCCGCGGAGCGAGCGAGACCAGCAGTTCCGCGGGCTGCCTGCCGAAGTGCGGGATCGGGCAGCAAATCATGACTAGTCTCGCCGTTTGGAAACGTCTCTTGACACAGATTTAATACGAGCCTCCCAGCCCAGTCCCGCCGTAAAATTGTTTCATCTTGAATGCAAGCCACCTTTAGACTCTACATGAGCTCTACAGCTTTGCCTTGTTCTCCGACGTAGGATATTGAGCAACCCACTGAGCGTGTAGCTCGTTTGATCTTTTACATCTCTCCATAAGATCCCTGTGAAGATCCGCGTATACTCCGCCGTACTCTATGAGATTCGCGACCTTTCCTTTGCGGTAATCGAAGAAGACGACATATCCGCTGCTCTCGGCAACTATCGTCTGCTGGCGATATGACCATATGCTGGTGGTGGAGAAGTATCGATCTGGATACACCTCGGATATCCGCGCGGCCGTAAGCAGCTGCGAAGTATTATTCAGCTTATTTGACGTCCACAAGATGAGGCGAAATTGCATACACAGTCTGGGTATGTAACCTGACGCCTTAAATCCATCATATAGCTCCGTATCAGTATACCGACACCTTTCGCGCGGTACAAATCGTCGTACTTGTCGCCCAACGTCTTGCTGAACGACTCGAAGACGCGGAAGTTGGCCTTGAAGACGAGGCGCGGGTAGGTCGCGCCGCCGACGTGTCCAAAGGGGTCCTGGTCGTCTGCCCAGGCGACCCCGTGCTCGGTCATCGTGGGCACGTCGTAGCCCATCGCAGTCGCTTGGGCGACGACCGCCTTACGAAATGGCGCATATTCTTCACCTCCCGAGGGATGGAGATAACTCGATGCGGTGAGCGGGTCCATGAGGGCGTTGGTGGTTCTGGCAGACATCAGGTGAGGGTGCAGAATCCAGAGACGGCTAGTTGCACCTCCGAGTTAAAACATATGACAAACCAGAGCCCCTAGTCTTTGGAACGCCGAGGCCGAATGCTGACATGTTCGTTCGGGAAGTGATCAAACTGGCCAAACCGGCAATTGGACGCCCGAGTTTCGTTGAGTCGTTGATGCCAGAAGGAAGGATACTGCCCATACTGCCAGTCGACAGCTTGATGCAATGGTCATCGAGTCAACAACGAGGCCACTTAAGAAAAGTCCCGCGAGATTCAAAATATAACTTGAACGACGGCAAACGAGGTTGAAACGAGTCTCCTGGATGTCGGCAGAATAGAGTCCAACTCCCTGCAGATATCAGAATTAAGTGCCGCATGGCAGCCGCTTTCGGTTCAACAAGCGAAGTACGGGTTTCATTGGTTGAAGTTGTGTTGAAGCGTCTACGCTTTCGCGGGCATGGCGAATTCGCAAATGTGACTCTAAGTAAAATGCCAACAGAATAGAGCGATTATCGAGTGCGTAGGTGGGCAGAAACGATTCGTGCTGCGGCAAGCTGCGGAAAGCTTAGAAAGGACATCGAGGTCAGGAACAAGCAGCGATCAACGTGCTCAGTTGTTGCAACCGTGCGCGAGCCTGAGCTTTTATACTTGGACAGCCCTTTGAGGAGACGCATTCTGGTTTTCCTGCGTGCCGATGGACGACCCAGAAAAAATGGAGTTGCGAGCCAAGCTTGCCAAGGACAGCGCCTATTACGAGCCTGAAGCGCCCCCTCGCCGCCAACCGCGTGTGCGCACGATCTTGACGCGTGTTGCATTGCTCTTGGCCCTCGGGCTCTGCTTGCGCGTCGTACAAGTGCACCGCGTTCATCCCCACCACCGCGGCGGCCCCCCGGCGCACTGGCATAATGGCCCTCACCACCATCACGAAAAAATCCAACCCCGGCTGACCATGGAGGAGCGCGAGAAGCTTTTCTTGTGCGTTGTTCACAGCCGGCTTTCGTGCACGCACTGACCCGCTGCAGGTCCGTCCCCAATGCAGACAGCGCGATGGCAACCGCGCGAGAGTATACCCGCGCGCCGCATATCGCGGGCTCCGTGCAGGACTCCATAGACGCAGTGCGGATGCTTGAGTTCTTCCGGGAGACGTTGCAGATCCCTCCGCCAGAGGAGGAGGCTATCTTCCCCGCAGGAAGCCACGCATCCCGGCGGGCGACGCTGGACCTCACTTCGGCGCTGCGTGGGTCCAGCAAGCCTTCGGCTTGGGTGAGCATAAACGTACGGCAGGCGGGCTGGATCTAACGATGCGTACAAGGTTGATATATATTATCCCGTCATGGACCGCGGACGTGAACAGAGCCTGTCGATACTCGACACGGAAGGAAAGCCAGTATGGACTGCAGACCTCGTCGAAGATGGGGACCCGCGCGACGCCGACGCGCACAAGTACAGGGACGCCGTCCCGACATGGCACGCTGCGAGCGGGGACGGCGATGTTCAAGGACAGGTTGATACCGTGTTCACTGTCTACGTTCAACCACTCATAAGTTTCCGCATAGTTGATTTACGCAAACTACGGAACGCAAGAGGTAAATCCGCATCTCTACCTCGTATTATCTTGCCTATTGTCGCGCCGCAGGACTATGCAGAGCTTGTTGCCGCCGGAGTCAACTTTACAAACAAGATAGTAATAACTCGGTACGGGCCCGTCCTGCGTGGTCTCAAGGTAGGTCAACCATCTTCTCTCCTTCATGCTTTACCAATCATCCATTGCCAGATCAAAGGTGCAGAGGACTTGGGTGCTGTAGGGTGAGTTTTCGCCCTTTTCCCTTGCCCCCAGCTCAATCTCCTTTTTTGTAGCGTCTTAATCTATTCCGACCCGCGCGATGACGGCTTCATCACCGTCGAGAATGGATACGAACCCTACCCCGCCGGGCCCGCCAGAAATCCTACCGCGGTTGAACGTGGCTCTGTGGCCTATATAAATCTATACCGTGCGTCTACTGCGCCATGGTATTACGCCCCTCTCACGCACCCCCATAGCTGGAGATCCTACGACGCCGGGCATCCCCGCGTACGAAGACAGCAATCGCACGGCTAGGACCAATGGCCCCCGAATCCCGTCTCTACCCATCTCCTGGGCGAACGCCGAGCGCCTCTTCGCGGAGATTGACGGCATCTATCTAGACGGCGCCGGCGCGAAGCGGAAGCTCAGCGGGAGGGCTAGCGCAAGGTCGATCCGCCTCGTCAACCATGTCGACGCGAAGGTGAGGCCGATCTGGAATGCGATGGCGGCGATCCCGGGGCACATCCGTGACGAGGTCGTAGTCATCGGGTGTCATCGTGATGGTGCGTCCTTCCTGGTACAACTATTCTCGTTGTCGCTGACGGCGGCGCGCAGGGTGGGTGCTCGGCGCCACGGACCCAATAAGCGGCACGGCGTCGCTGACTGAGGTCGTCCGTGGTCTTGGCGAGCTTCTCAAGGCAGGCTGGAAGCCCCTCAGGACGAGTAAGGCGCCAATTTGTCGGAGCGCCCTTTACTGACCCTCTCTAAACAGTCGTTGTCGCATCATGGGACGCTGAAGAGTATGCTCTGATTGGCTCGACGGAATATGGTGAAGATTTCGCCGAGTGGCTCTCGGAGCACGCCGTCGCATACATCAATGTAGATGTTTCTGCGGCCGGCTCGCGCTGGATTGCTCAAGCCTCGCCCTCTCTCTCGCATCTGATCCAGCGGACGGCGCTGGATGTCCCGCATCCTACCGTACCAGGGAAGACTCTGTGGGATGCCCGTTTCGACGACGGGCCTCTCTCGGCTCGAGAGAGAGCCGATCCCGAATATATAGCCGCCTACAAAGCCGCAGAGATTAGTCGGCAGTCGGCGAAGGGCATCCTTGCGCCTCTGGGCAGCGGGTCGGACTTCACTGTATTTTTGCAGCGTCTCGGGGTAGGTTTGATTTACTCGAGTCACGAGTGATGCTAAATTCAACCAGGTTGCGAGCACAAATGAGGGCTTCGGTGGAGGGCCATTTGACCCAGTGTATCATTATCACTCGATCTATGACAGCCAAATGTGGCAGGAGCTATCTGCGGACCCCGGATCCCATCGCGCCGTCAGTTTTTAACCTTTTCCTCTCGTTACGTCCGGCTGATATGGTCATCGATTTTAGACTGCGGTGGCTAAACATCTCGGGCTGCTCTTGCTTCGGTTGACCGATTCCATCATCGTCCCGTTGAACACGACGCAGTATGCATTGGAACTGCATAATTACCTGGACGAGTATGTGCCCGCCGTCCTTGTATGAGCGAAACTAACATGTGCGCAGAGTCGAGGCAATTGTGACTGAGACGCCAATTGGAACTGCTATGGATTTCTCCAAAATTCGACGGACCATCGGGGAGCTTACAGACGCCAGCATCGAGCTGGACGCAGAGAAGGAAGAGGCGGAGAAGGATTTCAAGAGGCTGCTGAGCCAGCTCCCAAAGTTCCCTCGTCGTCACAGAATCGGCCGTGGGTTTGCGGCGCCAGCCCGCTGGATCAAACGCGTGTTCGGTGTCGCGCCAAACAACCGCTTGCGCCACCCTGGGCTACACATCCCTGCTGAATGGGAAGAGTACCTCGATGCGCAGTTCGATGGCCACAACGCCGACGGCCCGCATTTGCCGCGGGTACCACCCATCTTCAAGTTCATCAAAGCCGCGAAACGTGTTACGAAGGCGAACAAGAAGCTGGCTGCGTTTGAGCGGGGCTTCCTTTCCGAAGAGGGTATCAAAGGGCGAGGTACGCGTTTTCCCAACGTTACTGTGTTTCCTGTTTTAATGCGTGTACATTAGAGTGGTACAAACACTTGGTTGTAGCGCCTGGCCGATGGCTCGGCTACGGAGCAACTACATTCCCTGCGCTGCATGAAGCGTTGTCGATTGATAAAGACGTCGCCCTGGCCAAAGAAGAGGCCGAGCATTTGGACCTCCTCCTCACTAAACTCACGCAAGACCTGCGTGCATAGATAGGTCGGTGATCATGCAAAGCCATTATTATACTACTATTGTATCATTATTATTGCTGCTTTTCGTCCTGAAGTTATGGGTGTTGTTCGTCGGTTTCTGGTTTCATTCTGTGGATGCTGGAGACACGAAGTCGGGCGTACGACCCTCGCTCGTATTGGTCCAAAAGAGGGCTGCCAAAGTGTACGCGCTGCTGGCCCAGGAGGTGTCATGGGTCCCTCCGGTATCTCCGTTGGACCAATACCCTCGCAGTGTGAAGTGTAGGTCGGGGCGGAAGACTCGGCGGATGCCCTCAATGTCGTGGCCGTTTGAATAGTCAACTGAGAAGACGTCAGCCGTGGGTAGCAAATCGATTCATGTTCTACCTTGGACGTTCTATCAGCCTTTCTGGCGGTTTCCTGTTTTTCATGATCCTGGTTCCAAGACCAGTTCGCCAGTGAGGTCCGACCCATGTCCGTAGAATTGATTCTCTCGCGAAGTTTGGCACGAGCGTTTCTGGTCATTGGTTACGTGTGTATACTGAAACGAGCATGCGCAGCGCTTACAGAGTTCGGAGTAAGCCAATGGTGTAACTAAACTTCCTATGAGCAAATTGCGTGCGAGGGAGGATGCGCGCGCGTACAGTTTTGCAGTGAGAAAAACGAAAAATAAGACGAGATCATCATGTTGGCCCTAGAGATGATTCACTTATTTGTAAGGCTGCGGTTCATCGACGACCTACGGGATGAGGAGCTCCGTGAACAATTACGACCGCGATGACCATCGAAATTGATGGAAGGAGGGCAGTCTCTAGCGTCAATAAAACCACTCGGTTGACGGCGGAATCCGAAGCCTCCCAGCCCGTTTTCGACTTGATGAGGCAGATTATCACTAACACAAATTTGAGCATGGAAAGGGAGTAGGAGCAATGATACATACAGATGGCAGCGACCGTGATGTCAAGAACTTTGGAATATCAGCACCGTGCAAAAAAGATAAGACATGGATATTCGACGGACTTGCACATGCGACCACCCAGGAGGAAAAGACGACTAAGGTCTGGCGGATTGGTACATGAGTGCGTCCATCTGGTTCACATGGGGGCCTACCTCTCGCAATAGGTTTTCTATTTCTGCATCCAACTTTTAAACAAATTAGGCAGAGATCGGCTGCAGAAAAGATCAAGCGTACTACAGGATTAGTCGAGTAATGTCGGAATTCAAGGCCCAATGTGATGGTCTGAAATGGATGTACGTTGTAAGAATACACTGGATACGATAATTTCGACGTACGATGTAGAATTGGGCAGCTACAATGCTGATCCAAAGTACTATCATAGGGTAAAGCGCCCAAGGACTCTTGCCTGCCATCTACAAGGGAATATTCATTTTCAGAATGATCAGTGAAAGAAAGCCCTAACCTTCCAGCAACGCCTGATGTAGAACGCCTCGCACATCGAGGAAATCACCGCGTTGAGGAAGAAGTCGGCCCACAGCAGCGGGCTTCCAGCCTTTGGGATCCGTTTGAGTACACCACGGCTGCTTGTGATGGACTCACCCAGGGCCTATGCCACACCGCGACGGTCCACACCTTATAATCTTGAAGAATTGTCTGCGCACTATCGCGCCATCACGTCAGAACCGCAGAAGCCAGAGCAGCGACATACGTAGAGAGGAGCACAACAGTCATGACGAAAGCGCGTTTGCGGAACGAGTCTTCTGCGTCTTCCCAGTATTTAAGGCCGAGCGCGAGGACGAAGCCGAGGCAGAAGGAGTGGAGGAGGCCATCCATGAGAATCGCGCCAGGGATCACGTAGTCGTAATCCGTGGGCTGGGTCGCTATCCGAACGGAGCCGGTGCTTTCATAACGTGAAGGTTAGTGCATGAACTGTCTTCTGGGGCTAACATGCGGGATGGGAGCATGCTCAAACTCGATAACAGTGGGAGGGCTCAGGACAACGAGGAACAAGGTTCTCAGCTGTAATTGAGTATTATTTAGTGCTTACTTGGTCGACATATCTTCAGCAAACCCATACAGCGGCGAGAAAAGGTCAGAGACGCGACGCGGCGGAACGAAAAGCGCGATGGTTGGTCGTGTTTGACGTTTCGGCGAAGTCCGGGCCGGTTTGACCTTTTCCAGTCCGTTTCGTCCAATCCTCGTCTGCCTCAATTCCTTGATTCTTGGCTCACACAAAACCCTTTATAATTTCAAGACAACATGTCTACAAGAGCGAAAGGACACGTAAAAAGTCACCCTTGTGGCCACGAGGAGGAAAACTTCCCCTGGAATTTGCCTCGAATCGCTCCGTCCCGGGACACCTACCCAAGGCTAAAGAACTAGACGCTGCACGAGAATTTCTGACGCAGCAAGACACATTCATTTCCAGCCTCGAGGCTGGCAAGACGTTAGCTGGTAAAAAAACGCATGCTGAACCTCGCTGGAGGCAAGACGATCGAACGTATCAGCTCAAAACCTGGGCCGTGAAATGGAGGATGGAGAGGGAAAGACGTCAATGCACTGGCAAGTTGGAGCCAGCTGAACTCCGCGAACAGTCAGGGCGGATGCCAAGCGCTCGCGGCGGACTAAACAGTCAGCGTTGTGGGGAAGCTGTTACTACCTCCCGGTGAGTGAGGCGCTGGTTAAGGGAGAGAGGCCAGGAAACTGGGAAGCTAGAAAAAAAAGCAGAGAACGAAACCGGTGGTCAGTGCGACATGAAGAACAGGCGGGTTATTGGTAAGAGGAGGGCAAGGCTTGCAGGCGGGACGGGTGAGAGGAAGCTGTTGGTAGACGGGCAGAGTGAGAGAATTCGATGGAGACGACGTCGAAGCGTGCAGAGGCATGGAAGAAGGGGGCGAAGTTAGTAAGAACGAAGGGCTAAAGGTCGGTAGGCGGGGTAGGGTGTGGTGGGAGAATTTGAGAGAGCGCGAGGAGAGGAAGGTCAGTATGAGGAAGGGAGAGGATTTGTTGAAGGACGGGGAAAGACGGCGACGGAATGAAGGGCGCTGGCAGGCAGGAGGGGTGACAGGCGGTGGGCAGGAAGAACGACTCAGAGTAAACATGGAGGAGGAGAGCGGACAGGCGACGTTAGTAGGAGAAAGAGAGTCTATTGTGGCGTAAAAGAAGGGCGAGGCTGGTAAGCAGGAACGGTGGGAGGAATAGAGATATCGGGAATGGTATGGAATTCGAGGGAGAGCCGGTGTCCAGGCGGACTGAGGAAATCGGAGAGAGAGGAAAGGAGAGACATTCCTGCAAGGGATGAAGAGCGAGAAGTTAGTAGGCAGGAAGAGAGAGGCGGAGTCAGTAAGGGCGTCGGTAAGAAGAGAGGGGTCATTAAGAAAGAGGTGTCAGTAGAAGAGCGAGGAATCGAAGAAGGAGGGGGTCATGAAGAAAACCGAGGCGTCAGTAAGAAGAAAAAAGCGTCAGTAAGAAGAGAGAAGCGTCTGGGGAGAAGCGTCAATAACACTCGTTGACGAGGGTGGAGGTCGTTAAAGGAGATGATGTCGGTCGTAGACGGGGGAGGGAAATATTCAAGTCTAGGGTGGGAGCCCGGGGATGCAGGAGGACGTGAGGTCGGTGTGTGGGTAAGGGAAGGAGGGAGGTGGATGAACTCGAAGAAATGGAGAGCAGGGAGGAAGAAAGCGATGTCGGCGGAGACGGAAGGGGGAGAGACTGACACGCTGCAAGGGAAAGATGTCGGCGGTACGGATGAGCCGGGCGAGAGGCTGACAGGAATGAGAAACGGAGATGTCGAACTCGACAGGTGGGGAGAGAGAGACATAGGCGGGATGGAAGAAAGAGATGTCAGCGCTATGGAAAGGTTAGATCGAAGTGAGCGATGTCGACGGTAAGGGAAGGGAGAAGGCTCGCAGGGATGAGAAGGGTGGGATGTCGATAGATGGCAGGGAAGAAACGATGTCGGCGGTACGGAAGTGAGTTTGCGAGATGTCGGTGGAAGCGCGGGAAAGACGCCGACGAATGGAAGGGTGAGGCATCGACAGAATGGCAGGGAGAGACGTTGATGGCGAGGTAGTGTGAGAGGTCGACGCGGCGGGGAAGGGGTTGAAACAGGCGGGAGAGGGCGGTGGGGAAGGGAGAGACGCCGGAAGACAGGGAGGGAGCAAGGGAGGGAGAGAAGTCGGTAGGAAGGGAAGGATGGGAGTAAAGTGGTCGAAATGATGGAAGTGAGAGCGAAGGAGCGACGAGAGTCAGCCGCAGGGGTCAGCCGCATTTTATACGAGACCTGGTGGCTGTGCTGTTGAGACAAGCCAAACATGGCCACCGCGACGCGTCCATGGCACGGGACCGTTATGCGATCGACAGCCTGCATTTTGCGGATGCTTTGCTTTATTACCTTTCTCAGATGCGAGGATGAGTGCTCGCAAGACGTAAAGCCGCGAGTGATTGGATCAAGATCAGCGAGGGCGGTGCTCGCCTATCAAAGAATGTTATGTGCTCCCGAACTGGCTCCTGCCAAGCTCCTGCTTGCCTTCTAGAATCCACACCATCGCACCTCGCCGCACCCGCGACCAAGGACGTCCACAAATTACACCGAAATTGAATTCTACATTATTAAAATACTCAGTTAGCATATCAGTATGATAACAATAATCACGGAGCCTCTGGGTCCTCCATCCACAGCGGTAGCATGTGCCCCATGCGTAATACTTTTGTGCGCAGATACTTGTCCAAGTCCGCGCCGTGTACGCTGTTCCCGCCGATCAGCGTCGCGCCCGCGATCCTATCCACACCGTCTTTATCCTGCCACGCCTCCGCGCCGTTCGGGAGCAGCAGGTTCGGATTCCGGCTCTGCCAGCTGCGCGGCACCATCGGGACGCGCTCGACGACCGTCAGCCCTTCCTTCTGCAGCGCCTCGACCTTGTCGGGGTTGTTCGTCAGCAGGCGCACGCTTTCGCCGAGGTTCGAGTCCGCCGCCGCGCCAAGCCCCAGATCGCGCATAATTGCGGCCGCAATCTCGTACCCCCGCTCGTCGGCCTGGTGCCCGAGCATGAGGTTCGCGGTGACGGTGTCGTGCCCCAGGTCCTGGAGGTTGTAAGCGCGGATCTTGGAGAGCAGGCCGATGCCGCGGCCTTCCTGCCGCAGGTAAATCACGGCGCCCCGCCCGGGGATCGTGGTCGGCGGTTGGAGGGCGGACAGCGCGGGGACGGTGATGGGCTGCGAGATGAGGCGGATGGCCTCGTCGAGCTGCTCGCCGCAGTCACAGCGCATGCTGCCGACGGTCTCTCCCGTAAAGCACTCAGAGTGAATGCGGATAAGCGGTGAGGGGATGCCGTCACTGGCGGCGGAGGGCGGCGTCTGGGTCGCGGGGGCGGATACACGCCGCGACGTGGGTGATAGCTTCCCGACGTACGCGCCGCGGGTAATGCGGTCCATCTCCGTCTCCTTCTCGTCCCACACGGCATCGAGGGAGCGCGAGCGGATCGGCGGCGCGGACACACCGGAGGCGGGCGGGTCGGAATATTGTGCCGGGTCAATGACGATGGCCAAATGCTCCTTGCCGTCGCGGTTATTGTGGTATAAATGGAGGAACGCGGGCCCGTGCGGGGTGGGTATGCGGGTTCGGGCCATGCATTTTACCTCGACCGGTTTCGGGGGCTCGGCCGTCGCAACGGGTTTCGCACGAGACTTGGCATCCGTGTCCGTTGGAGCGACGACGGAGGGCCGCCGCTTCTTGGATGAGAGAGTCGTGCCCGTTTTGTCCCGGGAACTGTCATTCTCTTTTGCGGCCGCGGGAATCTGTCCGTCCTGGACTCGTTGCCGGCGGGGTGCCTGGCGGGACACATAGGTGAGGTGGCGGCGCTGCTGCTTGGGATCATCGGGGGTCCACTTTGTCCAGTCCCAAGAGCCCTCATGCTGCGGGAGCATGACTCCGGGAAAGAAATCGTGGTGGTAGTGGTTGCGGGTAATGTGGGGCCCGGATGCTGCATTTATGGGTTGGTCAATGGTACAGAGGCATGAGAGGGGAGGCCGACCTGCTGCTGCGGCAATCATGAGAGGGTCTAGTGCTGCGTCGCGCCGGGAGAATTTCGCCTTGGGAGACGTAGGGGCGGGAGCGGTGAGCATTTCGAGAAGGGCGGCGTCCGCGATGTCGTCGGTGTGCGGATGCATTGGAATTGTGGGGGGTGGGGAGAGAGAGAGAGAGATTATAAGCGGGCGTAGCCCCTTGGTTGTCGCGGTAACTCGGTAAGCTGCAGAAGTGAAAGTCAGCTTTGCCGGTGACCGAGATTGGCTTTCAGTCAGCAGAGTTGCCTAAGCCCAGGGACGGTCACGTGAGCCAATGATGGAGACACGATCCATCTGCGCGACAGCGTAATTTAATTTCCTAAGGATAAATACTCCAAATGGACACTGCATTTGGCGAGTATGTTCTCCATGTCAGTGAATATTTAGACGACGAGTTGTGACCAGAAGAGCAGGTCAAAGAGAACCGCATTCCTTAGTACAGATCGCGTCGTTGGCCGGCTTGCTCATGCATTTTTGTGAGTCGTGACCAGGAGGGTGTTTTCGGGATTACTATTGACCTCGGGGTAGGTAGGCAAGTGTCTTCCGGCGGGGTCCGAACGGAAGAACGGAAGAAATCTGTCTCGGCACATTACTAGACTCCATTTTACTATTTTAGCGCACATTTCGGCATCTCAAAAAAATTGCGAACTCCTTGCATGCCCGGATAATGAGGCATAATGAGGCATAATGAACGGTGTAATGCGGTCTAAAGGCATGCAGTGAGATTGGTCGATTCTAAATTTACTCTAAATGGCCGGCAATCCGGCCTCTAAACCGTGGGAATTAGCTTGATGTCTCGTTCTTCCGAATCTTCCAACTGCTAGTAGTGCTATGTCCTGAGCGTATGCGTCTACTCGCTCTCCCGCTCGCTTTTCTCCTTCTCTCCCTCCTTCCCTCGTGAGTCCCCTTCCTGCCCACCGTTTTCTGCTCACAGTTCGTTCTGCTATCCAGCCTCTTTGCTGCACCGGCATCCGTCACTCCCGATGAAGCTGAGGGCTCTTCCACCTCTGCCTCTGCCTCCACCCTCCGCCAGTCTACTCCGGAATCTTCGACACCTGCGGAATTGTCGACAACTGCGGGTACCCGCACAACATCCCCCCCATCTCGCAAACCGACCGCCACCACCAAGCATCGCGTTGTGACGCCCACCACAAAAAATGGCCAAATCACCCTGCGCCCCGGCAACCCCAGTCCCACCATCCCTGCCTCTCCCCCTTCTCGCTCCCACACCCACCCGCCCAACCACTCACATTCCCAGCCCGTCGCTGCCCTCGTTCTCGAGATCCTCGGTGCTCTCGCCGGATGCATATTTCTCCTCAGTCTCATGCGGTGCATCTACAGCTACAACCGCACCCCGGCCCGCGATCGTATCACCGCGATTCTCCATCGCCACCAGCTCCAGCGGGAAATGGAGGAGCTGGAGCGCCACCCGCCGAATCACCGGGCCTCGCTTGTGGAGCCACCTCCGCCGTATGTCGCCCCGCCGCCGTCGTATCCTGCCGTCGAAGAAACCTCGCTGTCCCGCCAGCACAGCTTCTCGTCCGCACAGGAGACACATGGCCAACTGTCTCCGCTTCGTCCCAATGGATAACACGCGAGAAGCGCAGCAGATGGTGATTTGCATAGATTCTGTATTTTTAGCGACCAGTTCGCGGAGCTTGCGGTGTTATTGCCGCGACGCGGGATGCCCACCATCGCACACGGTGGCCGCTGCCCGCCCGCAGCATCATGCTCCGTGGTACGCCGCGGTAGCATCGGGCCAGATGCAAATTTGGACTCGGAATGTACAGCACGGATTGTGGACTGAGGTGGACAATAGTACGATACGATACTTATTTTAGCTATCATTATGGCGAGCGCCGAGTACACGCCAGCGCCGGTGAAGTTAAGTACCCTGGAATGAAGCCATGTAACGACGAGAACTAGCTTCTTTGGAGCCCACGAGAAATCTAGAGTGTTGTTCGCGTCGGCGTGGCAGATTGACCGCGGCCGTTGTCTTGTTGCGGGTTGTCGGGCAGTCTAATGTATTGCTGTCCGGCAGAAAGAATGCAGGTCAATCATTGGTTGGATCACTGACACTGGGTTCCGTATCCTGGTCCTGGTCCCGCCCTCTCCCGTCCGCGTCGTCGCACACGCTGCCTGCGCGTGTTCTGCAGCTTGAGATGCTCTGCAACTTTGCTATGCTGCGCTGTCGTGTCATGGGAACGAAAGAGTCAAGGCCAAAACAATGATAAATCAGCCGAACCGACAGATCTTCTCCAATTAATACTAGTAGGTGGACGTCGACGAGCGATGGCCGCCGAGCCACAGCCCAACTATAACGCCGCCCTCGGCGCGCACTCGGGGTACGTACTACCTGCTCCAGCAACGTGCAAGGGAAGAGGAAACAGGAAACTGACTTCGTTGTACGTAGCGTGCGGCAGCAAACACGAACGAAGGTCATCGAGATCCTTGCCGGGAATGCCAACGGGTGTCTCCAGGAGCTCGGCTACACCCCAGGCCTCAACGAGCGGCTCCGCTATCTGGAGGAGGTGCGCCCTCTGCCATTCGCAGACGGATCTCGCTGATCGCGGGCCCGCCCAGATGAACGCACGCCTGGGTGCGGTGAACGACGACCTCCTCAAAAAGGGGAAGGCCTGGCAGATTCGCGCGGAGGAGACCCAGGTGCAGGCGCAGGCGCTCAAGGTCAAGTGCGACACGTTCAAGTCGGAGAACGTCAAGCTATACGAGGACAACGGGAAGCTCCTCGGCGAGTGCGACACTTTGCGCACAAAGCTCGCTACCGCGGAGAGGCTCTGTGCGATTTATGAGCAGCAGCGCGGGCGGGATGGGGCAGAGCTGCTGAAGCAATATGGGCAGCTGGCGGAGCAGTATGCCGCGGCAGTGAGGGATCTGCAGCGCACCAATGCGCGTATTGCGGCTCAGCCCCAGCCCCAGCCGCAGGCCTCTGCGTCCCAGCCGCGAGAGATCCGGCCAACAGGTGAGTTTTTTTATCGCCGCCTGCCGGCTCTGCTAACTCGACGGCACCAGTGGTCCCCACCCAGGTAGTGTACCCATCCATTTTTTGGACCATCCGCTGAGTCCCTCTCTAGCAACCCTTCCGCCGCGCATCGGCCCCTGGCCCCCAACTACATTCACCGCTAGCCGCGCAATCTCCGCAAATCCCCCCAACTCGTTCACATCCGAATATGGGTCAAACACATCCGAATATTACCTACCGTAAATCCTCTGCGCCCCTCGGCTGGCAGGCGCCCCAGACTGGCCAGCTCCCGCCGACGCCCACCTCCGCTCCAACTCCCGGGTATGCATACTCGGCAGCGATTGCCGCAGGCCTACCTCTCCGCAGGGGCAGCACGAGCGCAGGCTCGGGCTCGGGCTCGGTCGGCACGCCCCCCACCTTCCCCCCGACGCCGCCGATGAGCGCGCTCCCCCTCAATCTGCAGAACTTCACGTCGCCGGCGATGCAGCACGCCCCCGCCCGCTCGGCGTCCGCTTCGTCCTCGCAGGCGCAGCGCACGCCCGTCGCAGTGCAGTCGCCCGCCCTGCTCTCCGCCCCCGCCTCCGTGCCGCCGCCCACGCCGCCCATACCGCCTGCGGTGCCGCCCGACGCACCGCCTCAAATGCAGGACGACGCCGCCGCGCCCGAGCAGCAAGAGGTCGGCACGCCCCCAGAGGCGCACGAAGCGATCACGCCGCCACCGCACGCACCCCCGGAAAGGCCCGCCGTCTTGCTGCCGTCTGACTCGCTCAAGCGCGGGAGCCCTGATGTTGATGGCGAGGACCCGCGCAAGCGCCCCCGTACGGAGGAGGTGGATGTGAAGATGGAGGTGGACGAGGATGCGGGGCGCCTCGGGGACGATGATGAGGATGAGGAGGATGAGGAAGATGACGGGAACGAGGTAGGGTACATCGAGCTTGGACCGGACGGGTTGCGCACTATACCCGACTTGCGTCAACGCCGTGTTCGATCCTGACGAAGGGATGGTGTGTCGATTTTGCATGTAAGTGCTACTTCTCTTCTCTTTCTTTCAACTCCTTCCCCTTCTCTATACTTCTCTTCTGTTCGAACCCCCGACTGACGATGTACTTCGTACAGGGCGCGGTACAAGCAGGACATGGAGGACGAGGTGCCGAGCGAGCCGCCGCAGGGTCTCGCGGGCGCGTCGGTGGACGAGTTGGCCGCCCATTGCGAGGCGGAGCACGGGTTTGCGTGGAGTTTGCTGCGGCAGAATGTGTAGCTTGGGCTCTTGCGACGTCGTTTTTCTTGTCGGTTAATGCTGTACGACTAATTACAGCAGCTATTTACATCTTGTGGGTGCGGAGTTTGTGTTGTAATTATTTTGTGTCGTCCTGTTCAGCTGGTGTCGCACAGGTACTTGCTGGTTTCTCAAATGCCTCAGTGCCAAATGGAAGTAACGTCGAGCAACGTAAATGTTGTGTGATAGGCGAACGGGCATCAAAGATCTCATCAGATGGGGGCGATTCAACGCTTCGCAGCCCAGAAAGGGAATTACTGGACGTTTGGACGATAGCCAGCCTGGAAGGTCCCCAAGCCGGGAAAATACAGGGACCCGCGCCCTCCATAAACGCGTCGTGTTCGCCGTGTTTGGCGTGTCTCATCAGCACAGCCACCGGGTCTCGTATAAAGTGCGGCTGACCCTCTTACGGCTGACTCTCGTCGCTCCTTCGCTCTTACTTCCATCATCTCGACCGTCTTCCTCTCTTCCAATTCCCTGTACAAACTTCTCTCCCTTCCCTCTACCGACGTCTCTTTCCTTCCCTACCACCCTCCCGCCTCATTCAACCCTTCCCCAGAGCGCGTCGACGTCGCTGACCGCTTCGCCATTGATGTCTTACATCTCCCTCCTACCGATATCTTTCCCTGCGCACACCCCAACATCTCTCCCTTCTATCCCACCGACGTCTCTCCCTTCCTTCCACCGAGGTCTCTTACCTCCATCCCGCCGACGTCTCTCCCTCCCTCTCGACATCTCCCCCTTATCATCGCCAGCTGCCCCCCTTTTCCTTACCGCTGATATATCTCACCTCTTAGCTCACCCTTCCCACAGCACTGACATCTCTCCCTTCACTTCACCACCGTCTCTCCCTGCCCACCGGCCTCTCGCGCCTGATCCATTCCCTTCCCACCATTTAACGACATCACTCCTGCCGTCTTTGCGACGTCTCTCCCTTCAGTTTTCTCTCCCTTCCAATCCGCCAGCCTCTCGCCTTTCCATCCCACCATTTCCCCAACTATCGACATCCTCCATCCTATTCCTGTCAGCCTCTTACTCTTCCCATAATGCCTAAATCTTTCTCTTCCAACCTGTCAGCCTCTCGCCCGACCATCGCTTGCTTTCTTCTGTCAGTCACACATCTATCCCGTCGACATCGCTTCCTTCCTCGTCAGCCTCGCATCCTTCCCTGCCAGCCTCTCAGGCTTCCCTTCGTCTGACGACCACGCCAATCCATACTGACCCTCTATCCCTTCTTCTCCGAGCTCCATGACTCGCTTGGATACCCTTCCCCGTCTGTCTATTACAACCGACGTCTCTCCCTCTTCCCCGACGATTTCTCTTCTCTTCCTTTATAGAACTCCCCCTCTGTCACGCTCTCCGACGTCTTTCCCTGCCCCACCTACAGCTCTCCCATCCTACCAGCTTCTCACCCATCGTGGCTCGCCGGAATCTCTTTCTTGCCGAAAATTTCCCTTCCCCTTAACGGACTTTCTCCCTTCCACGCTACCTGACATCTCTTTATTCCATGCTCGCTGATTCTCTAATCCCATCCCCGCGACGTCTCTCCTAGTCCCCCTTCGTTGCTTGCTGGAATCTCCCCCTTCCTTTCATCGAATTCTCCTCCTTCCTGAGGCTTCCTCTCATCGACTTTGTTAAAATCGTCTCGCCGTCTTCTCTCTTTCTTGAATTGACTCATCATCTCCTCTTCTACTTCGCCCATCCGATTGTTGCCGTCACTCCGTCTTTTCTCTAACTCTCGCCATTACATCACCGATATCTCCTACCGACGTTTTTTCCCTTCCATCCCGCCGAAATCTCTTCGCCTTCCATCTCCCATCGACGTCCCTTCTTTCTTTGCCGACATTCGTTCCTCCTCGTACCCGACTGAATTCTTCCCCACATCATTGTCAAAATCACTTCCTTCCTCCCTCGCAGCCGCTCTTCCTTCCCATTCGAAAATCTATCCACAGACCTTACTGTTTGGGGCTCAACCAGCGCCGCCGGCCTCAGTGCCGACCACACCAGTCTGTCGGACTCTGTCCACATCACTTGGACTCGGGAGTCCACTGTCAGCGTTTGCCTTTCATTTCTGTTTGCGGGAGACCCTCATGGGAAAAGATAAGTTGTCAGTCCGGGTAAAAATGTAGAATCTCTAACTCCCTTAAGTCTCCGCGATGGCTGAACGCCATTTTAAGGTTGTGGCTTAAGTTCAATTGATGTGGCAGTGCATGCAGCGGCCCGACCCCTCCTTCCCACGCTCATGGCTATTGGCGCGAGCTATGACTCTGACTCAGTCTCTGACCCTCCTCCTCTGAGCCCCACAATCCCAACGTATTTAACATTTTCGGACACCGATGCTACATTTCTCTGCGTCGCCCAAGTCGCTAATATATCCTCCTCCTCCTCCAGGGACAACTTGAATATTCGGAGGACTGCCTTGTTGGTAAACATGAGTAGATCAGTCAGTCCAGTAGAAAGCTGAGGGACACGTTTTCGAGGACATGGAAAATCAAGGTGCGGATCTTTGATGACCGGTCCCGGACACCCCCTCGTCCCTCAAAATTTCTAGCTACTTCCTCTCGAATCGCCCACACCCTCGCCAATGCTCCTCAGCCACCCTTCTCTTATCAGTACCACTCGCGTTCGGGTCTCTTGGCTAGCTGCGGGCAGTTCCGGGACGCTCATGGCGCCTGGCCGTTGATTCCCTTGCAAAAATTCTGCTGCGCTTGGGCCCCTTCCTCACCTCACCCTCATCAGCTTGGCAATGTCGCCCTCTGTCCCCGTTTGTCGCAGCCGACCGAGTCGGAATGTTGATCTTGATTCTGGCAGCGAGACGGACGGTTTAATTCGGACTTCGGCGGCTTAGCTCTCGTGGTGTTCCGTCCGTTGGGAGATCATGTTCAATTCTTCGGAACGCGAGGTCCGATTAGACCAGCGCTTTCAAGTCTATTGTCTAATAAATACTATGCTGCGGCGGGATCTCTATCAACTTTCGTAATACGTGCTGCCGTCTCTGCCGCTCTTTTTCGCCTTCTAATCTCGCTGTACTCCCCACTGCGGTCATCCCGGAGTTCAAGTTTGAAACTGCCGGGACCGTTCCGTTGACGAAATCCGCAGCTGGCAGCATGGTTTGTGCTGTGCGCAAGGCTGATGCATGATACCGCCGTCGCATGCGGCATTCCCCATCTCCACTCCGAGCCGTCGACGACGGGTAAATTTGAAGGCACAGGCTTGGCTGTATCCTTCTCTTCTTCTAATTTCTGCCTCCTCCCCCTTTTGCACGGTTATGTTTTCTCTTCCATTAGGTGTCCTCCTCATTCTCCCCACATTTTGCTCTGCGGACCCCATACATGTACCCATTACCCGGAGATCACGCTGGTCCACGTACAGCGATCACCTGGCTGCTGCGGACTTCACCCGCTCTCGCTATGGCTACGGCAAAGCCGCGACGACGTCCACCACGAAGCGCATGCAGCGGAGAGCAAGCGCCGAGAGCTTAGATTTCGTGAATCAGGTTTGTGTGCACTCCCTGACAACTCAGCTCGAGTCTGATTTCTCTAGCGAGGAGATACGAGTTACTTTGGAACTGTGAACATTGGAACACCGTTAGTGTTCCAATATCCTTTCATACTCTATCTCACGTGACTACATTTCTTATTAGACCTCAATCGTTTAATGTTATTCTAGACACAGGTATAGCTGGTCTCTCGCAGTCGAACCTGGCCCTAATTTTTCCCAGGCAGTTCAGACCTCTGGGTCGCGGACACCTCGTGTACAGGATGCGACTCAGGAACGCCACGCTTCAACCCCACCCTATCGTCGTCCTTCGTGGCATCGGCGTCATCCACGACTGTGGTTTATGGATCTGGCAATGTGGCCGGCGTCATCGCGAAGGAGAGCGTCAGCATGGGCAACTTCTCCCTCACGAACCAGGGCTTCCGTGCATTCTTGTCTTTTCTCCACATTTCTCCGCACGCTGACCACGCCTCCAGTATCCGTGCAGAGTACCAGCGGGCAGATCCTCTCCGACTCCGTCTCGGGCATCATGGGCCTCGCCTTCACTGGCCTCTCCGCCACGGGAGCCGTGCCCTTCTGGCAGGGGCTTGTCTCCGGGGGGCAGCTCGCCGCACCCGAGATGGGGTTCTGGCTCACGCGCTTCCGCGGAGAGCGCAACGTGCAGATCGAGGAGCCCGGTGGGTCGTTCACGCTCGGCGGGACGAATTCGACCCTCTTTACGGGCGACATCGAGTTCCTCGACGTCACGGGCGGGTCGCCGTTGACGTTTTGGCAACTGACCGTCTCGGGTGCGTCTTTTTTTGCCGCGGTTGCGTTTCATCCCGATGACGGTGGTGCAGGGATAACGGTACAGGGGACGGCGGTCGGCGTTGCGACGACGGGGGCCGACGCGGCTGCGGCGATCGACACGGGGACGACGCTCATCGCCGGCCCGACGGACGGCGTGAACGCTATCTGGGCGACGGTCCCCGGTGCGAGCAGGATCGGGGATAGTATGCCCGGGTTCTTCCAGTTCCGTGCGTCCTTCTACTTCCCGGGTATTTCGTATATTGACATGGGCTCGCCAGCGTGCTCAACGACGCTCAGCGTCAGCATCTCGTTCGGGGGCAAGGCGTGGCCCATCGACCCGACAGACCTCAACCTCGGGCCGGGGAACGACGAGAGCATGTGCCTCGGCGGGATCTATGACCTCACGCTTGGCGCTCCGACCTCGGGGAACCCAGCGTGGATCGTCGGCGATACGTTTCTCGTGCGTCTCCTGCCTTCCTTCGTCTTTGGGTACGGCGGCTGATGGGTCTTGGTGCGCAGAAAAACGTATACTCGGTCTTCAGGCAGAATCCTCTGTCGATCGGGTTTGCGCAGCTGTCGGACGCGGCGGGTGGTAGCTCAGGTACGCGTTTTAATCTCCTCTCTTGCTGTTACCAATGTGGCGTTCGTGTCAAGGCACACCGGGCGCAGGCACGAAGCCGTCGAACAATGCGGCGCCGACCGCAAGAGGGTCAGGCACCGGATGTACGTGCTCTCCCGTTCACTCTCGATGCAGCCCCCTCTCATTTTTATTCTCCTCCCTTCTTTGCTTCATCTGTATTGCTGCCTGCAGCCCTCCTCCTCGGCCTGCCCCTCACTGCTCTGGCCCTCCTGTCACATCAATTCTTGACCTGAGCTGCTGTGACCTCTGGTATTTCGAACTCGCAAACTTTCGGAGCCTCGCGCGGAATACTTGCCTTGCCCAGAATTCTAGATCTCCTTATACTCTTTACCCGGCCGCTTGGACCATTTCGATCTCGTCGGAGCTATGTACAGTACAGTCTCGAGAATACAACCGATGTTAATCTGTCAACAATTTCCCGACTTGGCTCCTGTCAGCGTTTGTCCCTGGCAGATGGTCGGTTTTCGCCGTGGCAAACTGCAGAGACGGCCGAGGCGGAGTTACTTCTTACATGAATTCTAATTCCTGGTTCTGGTTTATTTGACTGTGGATTTTGGCGGCCTGCACGGTGGGGCTTCACCAGATTATTTGTCCGAGTGCAACCTCCCCCGCCTCTAACTCTAGATTCCCTCGTCTGCATAAATTTAGCGCTGTTCTTAGCCCACCTCACCCCACTTCTAGTGCGATGTATGCCAGCCTTCGTGATGCGTGCTGTCGTCATCTCCCCTCTTTCACGCCTCGTTTTCTCACTGTTTTTCTCACATATCCTGCTCTATGAAACAGCCGGGGTCGTTCCGTTGACGAGATCAGTGGGGATATTATGGTATATAAAGACGTGAGGTGGATTGTGGAAAACAAAGCCATGCCCAAGCCCATGCCAGTGCACCCGCGAAAAGCACAGACTCGGACCGCACTGTTCTGCCGTTTCCTTGTGGCCGCCACCCCCCCACACACGGCGAGCGCAGAAAATATTCAAAAAATGAGCAATTGGTTCGTCGCAGGCTCTGCTAGATGGTACGTTTCGTATTCTTTGACGGTGACTTGCAACTCAATTGAGCCAGACGCATGCCCACGCGACAAGCTTTTTCGATCGAGACCCATGACGAGCTGGCGCTAAAACAGGTAGCGCGCGCCAAAAAAAGCTTTATAGTTGCAAGTGGTAGTACATTATTATTGGTGTTGTTGGTTGTGGTCGTTCAGACTGATGCAAAAGCAAGCAAGAATAATGCGCTGCGCGTCTACCGGGTTGCCCCCCGTGTTGTTGTTTCCCCGCGAGACGTTCGACCCGGTGAACGTCGACGACGCGACGCCCTCCGTACCCTGCTGCCGGCCCTTCTCGAGCATGATCTGCACGACGTCGACGTCTTTGTGCGTGCCGAAGGTGGTGTCGAGCTGTTGGTTCGAGGGCTTGCCGAGGACGCCCTGGGCACCCTGCGTGGAGAAGAAGACCTGGAAGGCTGCGCGGGGGGTGAGATTTCTCTGCTCGTATGACTGCATGGAGGTGCACGCACAGTCGACGACGTCGGCGAGTGGTATCGTGCTGCGCGGGAGGTCAGTTACGGCGATCGTCCGCATAGAGGTGCGGGGTATTTACGTGTCTAGCAAACGGAGTCAATTTACAGATCGTGCGCGATCGGGGGGGAATAGACATACCTCCGTCTTTCCACTTCTTGAACTGCGCGAAAACGACGTGAGCGGGGGCCGATCTGGGGGCGATGGATGGGGACGCACCTCCTCCGTGTTGACGATGACGGTGTACTCGTCGGTGGACTGGGAGTCGGGCTTATAGATGATTTTGCTCTTGCTCATGGTTGTAGATGTGGTGGTTGGTGGTAAAGGATGGATTGGAATGGATTGTGAGTCGGAGTCGTGTGGCAGTGGTTCGGGCGCGCGAGCCCTTTTGTAGCCTAGGGCGTGGCGGTGCGCATGACATCACCAAATTAGTTGACGTCACGCGACCGACTCCATTCCAGCGAAGCGAGCGCCCACACGTATACATTCACGCGTCACAGAGGGGGCGAAGCGCCGAGAAACATCCTCTAACCATCCGATGGCAAGCATTCACTTTTTTGACTTGAAATTTCTGGCGAAATAATAATAAAATTCAGCGAAGGGAATTTCTTGACATGTCAATTGAACAGTGAACAAATGATCCACATCAGTCTAGCTGGAAGCTGAGGCCAGAGCAGTCGAGACTCTGGCTCAACTCTGGCTAGATAGTCTATGTAGACTACAGTAGAGGAGCAGATGTAACTTCCGCAGTACTCCGCGGTTTTTTGGCCTCCTCGTTTATAGTCGTTTATCTTTACGACTTCCAAGGAATGGGTACATGCATCAGTTAGGTCGAGAATTTTCAATGAAGGTTCAAAATACTCCGGAAACAGCACTGAGCAAAATACGAGTCTCAAGAGTCAAGCCATTACTACCGCCAAAAAACACACGTGATCGCGTCCCGGCTTATCCTCGACCACGATGGACGAAACGACTCTACTGCTGCTGCTGTCGGACAGCAACCTGCCCACAGGCTCATTCGTCGCCTCCTCTGGCCTCGAGTCGTTCCTCGCCCACGGCTTAGGCGCGCCCCCGCTCACCCAGCCCACCGCGAGCCTGAAGATGGATGCAATCGCGACCTTCGTGCGCGACAGCCTCTCCACCTACGCACCCAGCGCCCTGCCCTTCGTCTCGGACGCCCACGAGATCGTGCGCCGCCTGCGTTCTGGGGACGCCGATACTGATACGGAGCGCGCGCTCGCGGTGTTGAGGGAGCTGGACGGCCTGTACGAGTGCATGACGCTCAACCACGTCGCGCGGCGCGCGTCCAAGGCGCAGGGCGTCGCGCTGCTCTCGCTCTACGCCAAAGGCTTCTCGCGGCCCCCGGGGCTCGCCTTCGCGTTCGTGCCCGACGCCGCGGCCCATGAACACGACATGGCCGCGCTGGTCGATGCGTTCAAGCTCATGGTCCGCCGCGGTGATAGCGACGCGCACGGGCACCTGCCGGTGTGCTGGGGTGTGTTATGCGCTGCGCTCGGGTTGTCTTTAGGTGCGCTGCAGCTCTCCTAGATTGGAATGGTGCTCATCTCATGCAGAGCGCACGCAACACCTCCACCTCTACCTCCACTGCACGCTCGCTCCTCTCCGCCGCCGTGCGACTCAACTCGATCGGCCCGTACGCCGCGCAGCAGATTCTCCTGCACGTCGGCGGCGCCCTCGTGGACGCAGAGGTGCTCAAGTGCGCGGGACTGCGCACGGGGGTGCTGGTGGACGAAAGCAGCGGCGCATCAGGGTGGGACGAGACGCAGGACGGCCCGGCAAACACCTGGCCCCTCGGCGAAATACTTGCTGCACGACACGATTTACAGCATTCGAGAATTTTCAACAGCTAATGCGGGCCTGGACCCCGTCCCGGCCTCCCTCCCTCGTAGATCACCCCCGTACCCTGGACCACCCGCAACCGCGACTCATGAGGTGACGAGGGCCAACCGGGCGGACACCTCTGCCTGCGAGCGCACGAGATTCGCGAGATATGAGATCATCAGCGTGTCCTACGGAAGGTCAGCTTCGGCGCGGGTATGAAAAAAAAAGGAGGAGTCACCTGGAGCGACGTGTTGAAGGCCTTGTCCTCGCCGCCCTTTTCGCCCAACGGACCGACGCCGAGCGTGTCCATCAGATACCGCCCGAGCGCCTTGTCGCCCTCGACCTCACCCGCGAGCACCTGCCGCACGTACGCCAGCACGCGGTCGAGCATCTGCGAGACGGTACTGAGCGTCGCGTCGAGGTTCGCGATGGACGTTACGGGCTGCGCGAATCGTGGAGTTTGGCGCGAGTGCGGTTTGGGTGAGGAGGTCCACTGTCCGACAAAACGTGTTATTTGTTGTGGGGAGTGCTCAAGGGGAAGGAAGGACGTACGCCCGCTCCGCTCTGCGTCTTGGTACTGCAGGCGCACGGGTACGGGGACGAATATGCAGTTCTCGGGTTTGGGGAAGACGCCCACCGGGGAGCTACTGTCATGAAATTGATTAGTATCGATCCAAGACACGATGAATGCAGCGGACGCACCTGACGAACGCCTGCACGCCCGCCTCCTCGCCCTCCTCTGCGCCCGTGGTGAGCGCGACGTGGATGGCCTGATGGGGCGCCGTTTCTTGCGAGTAGAAGTTTTGGATGAGGGCCGAGTAGGTGTTGAGATTCGAGCCGGTCGAGTACCTGTGCATTCGTTGTTTAGCCTGCACCGACGAATGTAAGTAGACAAGGGGACGGACCAGCCGACGATGGTCTCCTTCGGGGTGACGCGGCTGTGGAGCTCGTACATGGTGCGGTGGTACTCCATGTCGACGGCGACCTGCTCGTCGTTCTCGCTGTGGAGAACGGCGAACGAGGAGCGGACGTGCACCTGGGTGTTGTCGGGCGAGCGGGTGCCGAGGAGCGTGCCTATGACGCGGGGCTGGTCGTCTGTCCGGCGGAGGTAGTGGTCGAGGATGGAGAAGAGCGCGACGGGGTGGATTGTGATGCTGCTCGGTGTCCGCCTACACAATAAATTATAGCCAGTTACAACAAGCACACAATAGACAGAGCTCGACGCACGGGACGGCGGTGGCAGAGGCTGCGGTGTTGGGCTGGATGTGGATTGCTGAGCTGCCGCCGAGCGCCATGGTGAGTCGGTAAAGCAAAGGACGGGGTGATCGAGTCGACAAAATTTTGGACCACGTGCAGCCCACCCGCCTTGCCCAATGCCTTCAGAGGAAACAAAAGTCCGTCGCGTCTCGCTCGCTGTCTCTCGTTCGTGCTGACCCTGTGCCAAAGGAACGTATCGTCAAAGTCGTCGAGATCGGCCGTGTACGTTTTTGAGCGATTCGGCGACACTGGTGCTTAGATTTTCGATTTTCGCAGACGGTGCTGCACTACGGCTGGATCCCGCTCATCATCTACGTCGGCTTCACGCGGAGTAACCCCCAGCCCTCGCTCATCAAGTGCGCTTTGCATCCGCTCCCACTCCCGCAATATTGTGCTGTCTCTGATGCGCGTCTTTGCAGACTGATCAGTCCGCTTGCATAGCGGCACTAATACATACTCAGAGCTGGGTAGCTCTAACACAATGTGAGCAAGCACCCCCCCTCGCCCCATTTCCATGATTATATGTGTCGTGGTGATGCTCTGCGAAAAAAAAAAAAGCATTGCATCCCGATCCACCCCGCAAGGCGGTGAGAAGTGCTGCTCGCTGTAACCGCCCCGCAAAAAAGTGGGAATGCTGGTTTACGCAGTAGCCTCGACATGCGGATTTGACAAGGCCAGATCTGACCTCCCTTTTTCTTCTCTCGTTGTGCGGGAATGGTCCTCAACTGACCTTTTTTTACTCTCTAGGCAAAAAACACATACATTTAGCTGCGTATGATATGTAATAATTAAATGCGCTGTATCGAGCACAAGACTACAAGTACACCCGTCTCAGATCTGTGGCAGCCGTTATGCGCTTGCAGATGGGGCAGAGCTTCGTGGAGCCCAGGCAGCGGAGCCAGCACTCCTTACAGCACGTGTGCCAGCAGCCCGTCGAGACGGTCGGGTCCGTGTACGACTCTATGCAAATCCGACAGAGCGACGTCGCGGCGGAGCGGGATTCCTGATTCAGCAAGATGTGGTCAGACTCGGCAGAGAGAAAAGGGCAGAACAGACAAGGATTTTGATCTTGCTCTGCAACAGGCCGACCGAGCGTGGCTTGGTCCCCGCGATTTCGTGCGGCGAGGATAGCGAGATCAAGCCTGTCCGCCTCAGTCTAAATTTGCGGCATCCTTCGCGGCGTCGCCCGCCTCAACCTGTTGTTCTGTTTTTTCCCGCTTGATCACTTTTCCTTGAGCGACTAGCTCACGCAGTGTCTCCTCCTCGTCGCCCCCGATGTCCACGTCCACGTCCATGTCTTCGTCGCTCGGGCGGAGGTGTTGCGACGGCGGGAACGCGGCTACGATGTCCCCTTCCGTGAACTGAGCCTCGCCAAATACGGCTTCGTCGTCCCCGTCGATGTCGATGTCTTCGTCGACGTCAAGAGAGTTGGGGTCTCGCGTCGCGAAGCCCGTGCCTGACCATAATCATTAAGCTATCCGTCCCGCAATTTGTGAGGAAGGGCAAACGAAACCGCGGACATCGCCGACATGGCCAGGTAGGTCCCCCATGTCCTGGTCCTCAGCTCTCCGCCTCCGTTGGTCCGCGATCGCCGCCTGCCGTGCCTCCTCCAGCCTGCGCGTCTGGTCCGTCAGGCACGCGTCGACGTGCGCCTCGAGCACGTCCTCATCGCCGCGCACCGTGACCAGGCACTACGGGGCACACGATCTCGCCGCCCGCGTCCCGGCGCGTGCGCCACGTCTCGCGCACGCGCGACGACGACCCGCCCTCGTCGTCGCGCACGAGCTCCTTCAGCTTCGTGTGCCGCTGCTTGCGGTGCCGCTTGATCGCCTGGATCGCGTGCGACGTCTCGCTCAGCAGTGCGGCCGCCGCGTCGGTGCCCATTGAGCTCGAGGCGCTGCCCAGCGATTTGCGGGCGCGGAGCGCGGAGAGGCGGGGTCGGGTAGGGCTGCTTGGTATATAAGCAAGAATTCTGCAGTAAGAGGAGGATACAGTACGTACATTTCCGCGAGTGATTCCAGCTCCTCCAGCGCCTCAAAGTCCACGTCCGTCTCGCCCACGCGCCGGATGATCGCCTCGACGCGCTCCGCCTCGAGCTCGGCAGTGGCGGCGAGCAGCCGTATCGGAATCTGCTCGCCGCAGACGGGGCACTCGCGTGTCTCGGCGCGCTTCTTGTCTAATAGGGCGGGGGGCGGCTGCGTGAACATGCGTTGCGAGATGGGGCACATCGACTCGGTACGTTACATTTTTTGAGCGGACCGGGATCTGGCTCGGGAGCGGGGGACAGTTCGGAAAGGGGGGACGAGCGGGAGCTGCCTGAGGCGCGGGGGGAGTCGGCGAGCGGTGGGGACTCGTCGCGCGCTCGTTTTTTCCCCCTACAAGGCCAGTGAGGAGATATTCTGCGTTGAAGAGCCGAAGACGCACTTTTCCTGGCTCATGTTACACTTTGAGGATCTACTTTGGATCGCAGAGGGCGTCGGCCGTCCAGCTTCAATTTTTTGCACAGTGGATTTTGCAAGAGACGGTCACGTGGCTCAGATAGCTCCTTAGCGCCCAGGTCGCCCAATGGTCGCCGACGGCAAAGTTCAAACAGGAAATGAACACCTTCGTACAGCTTGAACGTTGAACTCAAACTATCACCGTGCCGAACATCCGCTGACCATGGGCCATGAGTTGGCCATGAGCTGTGGAAGACTGATGCTGGTCTTCCTTCTTTATCTCCTACCTCTTGCCAGCGCACAGAAACCATGGATATTGACCAAACCCTCGCGAAATTGTCTCGGGCGCAAAAGATCAAGCTGCTCTGCGGATCTGTGCGAGACTTTGTGAATTTATACCTGGGATCTCTCGACTCACTGGACAAACAGGGAATGTGGCACACCGAAGCTTCTCCGGAGGCCGGAATTCCTGCGATAAGGATGAGCGACGGCAAGTATTTATTCTAACAACTTCAGCCCGTGTTGAGAACGTCTGCCAGGCCCAAATGGGGTGCGGGGAACGCATTGTATGGTATTCATTGTTGGATGAATTAACCGCGTTCATGTTACCCAGTCTTCAACGGCGTCCCGGCCAGCTGTTTCCCAGCGTCCAGCGGCCTGGGCTCGTCCTTCGACGTTGAACTGGCCCGTAAAGTGGGCGAGGCGCTCGCGGATGAAGCCCGCGCCAAAGGTCTGTATTTAAAACGATGTCCCCTACTTACGAGGCCTGAAGTGGTGCAGGATGCCACATACTCCTCGCTCCCACCGTGAACACGCAGCGCTCCCCTCTCGGAGGACGCGGGTTTGAGTCCTTCTCGGAGGATCCAGTCCTGAACGGCATGATCGCTGCAGCGTACATCAACGGCGTCCAGTCCAAAGGCGTCAGCGCAACGATTAAGCACTACGTCGCAAATGACCAGGAGTTTCAGCGGTTCTCGATTAGCAGTAAGACTCGTTTATGGCTGCATACAGCATTCGTCTTAACGTCGATAGGCGACGTCAGCGAGCGGGCGCTGCGGGAGATTTACTTGAAGCCTTTTCAGATCGCGATCAGAGATTCGAACCCGTGGGCACTCATGACCGCGTCGGTCTATTTCCACAACTATCCAGAAAGCCTCGCTGATATATACGTGACCAGATACAACCGCGTGAACGGGATACATGTTTCCGAGGACAAGAGATTGCTGGACGATGTTCTGCGCAAGGCAAGTTTGCGTCCGCTTCTTTTGGCCGGCATTCCTGATTCTCTTTGTAGGAATGGGGCTTTAAAGGTATTTGTGTTTACAAAACAGTTTCGCTCTGCTAACGTTTTTCAGGGATGATCATGAGTGATTGGACCGGTGTCTACAGTACTGCAGAAAGCATCAAAGCAGGCTTGGATCTCGAAATGCCGTAGTACGAGTTCTTCAACATGAAGCCAGTAACATAAGTCCTGGCAGTGGCCCGACAGTAATGCGCGGCAGAGCTGTAGAACGCTGCCTCGTCGCCGAGAAGCTTTTCCAGAGTGACATCGACGCTCGAGTCCGAAAGGTTGAATGTTTTCACTGTTGTGGTACACAGCAACTGAAGTGAGGACAGATTTTGGAACTGTTGAAACGAGCTCAGGAGTCTGGAATACCTTTCGACGGGCCGGAGGGGTCGATCGACACCCCCGAGCTCCGCCAATTGCTTCGCACAGCAGCGGCAGACGCGATCGTGCTGTTGAAGAACGACAGGAAAGTACTCCCCCTCTCCTCACATGTCAAGAAAGTCGCCGTGATAGGCCCGAACGCCAAGATTGCGATAACCAGCGGCGGGGGGTCTGCGGAGCTTTTGTCTACCTACAAAGTGTCGCCGCGGGAGGGCATCACCGCTGCTGCGAAGGAGATTGGCGCGCAAGTCAAATACGCTATCGGCGCAGCGTCGCACAAATTTCTTCCTCTCCTGGATCCCTACATCCAGCAACGAGGCGGAAGTCCAGGAGCGCTCGTAGAGTTTTGGAACGATGCTCCCTCGCATGATTTCCTTTCGACGGACGCGGACCTCAGCGCGAGGTTGAGCAGTAGCAGCTGGAGCACGCCGACCCTTGGAAGCTCTTGTTTTATGATGGATGGCATTGTAATTCTACGCTCTTGCTGTGCCTTGGATCGAACTGAATCTATTGTAGGATGCAAGCAAAGTGAACACCGACTGTTTTATACGAGTGAGATCATCATCAATCGATTTCTCGCCGACTCACTGCTCTTGTCCAGTACTCTGCGACCTTCATCCCAGACGAAAGCGGTGACTGGGAATTCGGTATCCAGCTCGCCGGAAGAGGAAATCTGTTCCTGGACAACAAGCTCGTCGTCGATCTCAGCGCACACTGGGAGCCAGGGGACAGTTTCTTCGATCTCGGGACCATCGACAAGCGTTCGGTCGTGAGAGGCTTGAAGGCGGGTCAGCCGTATGACCTAGAAGTCAGGATCAGTACTAGCGATTTTGCTGCGAAAGCGAAGCCATTCCGCCATTGTTGGGGTGGTGTTCGAATTGGAGGTTTTTGCCAAGTTGACGGCGAAGAAGCTATCAAGGAAGCGGCCGCTCTCGCGAAGGACTCTGATGGTGCGCTCTTGAAGCGCTCAAAAAAGGAATTCGGCTCATTCCATCTTGTAGCTGTTATCCTGGTGGTTGGATTAAATCATGAGTATGCGAAAAGCCGTTGCCGCGCGTGTATAACCCTCTCATCTCATTACTAGCTGGGAACGTGAGGGTTTCGATCGCCCAAACCTGGAGTAACAATTTTCCTCATTTTTCGTTTTGGCCGTAACTAAATACATACACCGTGACCCCTCTAGTCTCCCGGGTTTGACGAACCGTCTGGTCTCTGCTGTTTTGCGTGCGAACCCAAATACCGTCGTAGTTAATCAATCGGGGACCCCTGTCGCGATGCCTTGGGTTGAAGGGGCTCCGACTCTCCTGCAGGTCGGCGTCCTATTGTGCCAACAACTCGGCCTATTGAGCTGAAATACGTATAGGCGTTTTACGGCGGCAATGAGCTCGGAAACGGTCTTGCGGATGTTCTGTGGGGCAAGGTGAATCCTTCGGCCAAAGTGTCCCTCACCTTCCCGTGAGCACTAGAACTGAGTGCCGGTGACCGCGGCTAACGGCAGAGTTCAGGAAACGGCTGGAGGATACACCGTCCTACTCGTCCTTCGGCGACAGGAACCAGGAGCCTGGGAAGGTCCTGTACAATGAGGTCGGCTCTGTCGCATAGCAATAATGGCTGATGCTAATGCGTGCCTCCGCAGGGGATATTCGTTGGATATCGCAGCTACGAGATAAGGAATCTCCAGGCCCTGTTTCCGTTCGGGTTAGCACTTACATTCTGGGCTTTCGCTATTGCGCTCACCTCGGTAACTCAGATTCGGCCTCTCATACGCGACCTTCGAATATTCGGATTTGGAAGTTTCTCCTATCTCCTCTTCCGGGACATTTTCGTTGAACTTTAGGATCACGAATACCAGCCAGGTGGCAGGCCGCGAAGTCGCTCAAGTGTACATTGCTGACCCGCAATCCTCGCTTCCTCGACCGGTCAAGGAGCTCAAGGGCTTCGCGAAAGTGGACCTCAAAGCTGGAGAAACCAAGGTGCTCAACGTCGGGCTGGACAGGGAGGCCCTTGGGTTTTACGACGACAGACAAAATTGCTGGATTGCTGAGAAGGGCACATTTGAAGTACTTGTTGGGGCGTCGTCACAGGACATCCGGCTCACGAAGGAGGTTGAACTCCCTGCCATAATTACCTGGACGGGCCTGTAATTATTGCCACTCATCTGAACCGAATGTAAAATCATCTACACCGTCTCTGGAGGCTCTGATTGTAATTTACAAATGGCATGGTCGCGGCGCATGGTACATCAAAGAACGAAAGAAACGGCTAGACCCCTACTAGTAAACAGGCGCGTCTAGACATTTCGTAAACTCTGTAGGGTTTGCTTAGGAAACTTGAAGACACGGAAAGCATATAGAATTTACCCGAAACCTCGTCCGTGCCATAAGTTATTATCTTTTCTCTCTGCAAGACCTTGTACATGAAGTCCGCCTGGGGCGTCATTCGCTCGTGGAACTGGCGGCCATCAGGCCTATACTCAGGTATGAATTTCTTCAGATAATCTGCTGAAGTGACAGATGACTTCGAAAGGAACTCAGAACCAAACGCCACACTGCCTGCGCAGAATGAGTACAGGACAGAGTTGTAAAACGCACAACCTACGAGCAGTCCATAATCTCCGAGGTTCGACGTATCAGTTCGTACAACTCATGAGAACCCAAACTCTATAGGGTCGGGAGCGATGGCGCCCTGGAGAATGCCCATACGGCGCTCGCACTTGTGGATTGCCGTCTTGTCGAGGATAGGATGGCCATCTTTGTCGATGATTTTGTTCGTACAGGTCGCCGTGGCTGGCTTCGTGTGCATGCAGTTGATCAACAGCGAGGAGTTTCTCCCTGTTGAGAGTCAGAGGGGGGAAATAGGTGTTCAACCACGCACTTGAACTCAGGAGTCGCGTACAAGGGACCCTTCAGCGGCTCACCCCAGTACTGAGTGACCGTACAGAAGCTTATTTTGCCGCCGATGCGCGTCTGAAAAGAACCATAGAAGCGGGGGACAACGATGCCCTGGAGTTCCAACAGAGTATCCGCATATGCTGCTGCTTCGTTGAAGAAGTCCTTGTCTGTCGCCTATATGATCCAGCTTCACGACTCCATCGAGAGAGGCGGTCCAAATTGAGCGGGGCGGCGAATCTGGGCATGAAAGGTGAAGGCCCGGGAGTTATCGGTCATTTTGATGAGCCAGACCCGGTCGATCTGCCACAAATCGTTGTAGTCGGGTTGAGGGTCGCCCTCGAAGAGACAGACGGTCTTGAAGACGAGGTCGGAAGTGGGCAGGCGCCGCAACGCACGATCGCATTCCAGGGGGCAGTGAATGGTGAGGGATGCCATCCCAGGATGTCGCGCGGCGACAATGGCTTTTGAAGTTGGCTCAACGTGATTCAGAAGTTGGCGGGCGATCGACATAATTCGGGGGCTGGTGGGCGATCGACGCGCGCTGCAGCGACGGAGGTAAGAGGGTCGAGGAAACACACCTCGACCCGTAGGCTTGACAACAGGATTGGAGAGGAGGTGGTGGAACGGGGAAGAGCAAGTCACGCATTCACACGGGGAGGAGCTGGACAAGGGTGGATTGGATAGCTACAGACGACTAGCTACATCTAACTATGCCGAAAGACAGAAACCGAAACAGAACGTTGAACGCGCGAATCTGCCAAAGGGCATCGATATCAGTACAAAGTCGTCAACGATGTACTGAGAGAGTAAGTCCATTCCCGACGGCACTCCTAGTGGAGCTATCGAGCACCGCGACGAGATGCCTCCCGAAGCTATGTAAAGCAGTTGCGACACACCCTCATAACAAGGTTCGGCGCGCCCGACGCCGACAGCCCATGACCTCGACTGCTAGTCACATAAACATCACCTGGAAGGGCATAGCCCCGATGCCCCTGCAGAGAAGCCTAGAGAAGCGCAGGGAGCATTTGCTAACCCGGTAGCACCATCTACCCTATCCAGAAACTCCTAGTCGCAATGGCCAGATGTGCCCGTTGAGACTCCGACCGCACCATATTGAAATCGAAAAAGGAAATACCCACCTGTTGAACATGACGAGCTTAAAGGAAACTTGAGGGGAGGAAGAAAGAGGGTTGATGATAGTGGTAGGAAGGTAAGAGGAAGCGATTTGGTCAGCCACACCGCCACCGCTTTTGTAGCCGAGTCACCGACGTGTTATGTGCCCTGATTTGTTCCCCATCATGATTCCTCGTGACCGTGTTTTGCCCATTTCCCCGGCCATGGCGCCTTCTCTCACTGGCATCTCGAAGGATCCTGAGGAGACAGGACTCCAATTGCGTGCCTGGCAGTTCGATAATGCCACGCAAATTTCTCGCATCCGGTCACCCAAGGCCACAAAGCAGGGAAAGCGCGACCCCAGCTTTACTTCAAACTACGACTGTACCGTCGATTCGCAAAGTTTGCAAACAGCGCTGAAAGAGGCTGAGGACAACTACTCCGACTTGAATTTACCTGGACCCCAGCGTCTTCCTGTGATCGTCTGGGTACATTCCTGTACTCCTGTGTCCGACAAGGCGACGAGGCTCTCACAGACGTCGGATTGCGAGTTGACTGGTCAACTACTGTTACCGGTAACATTTCTTCACCTATAACAAGGAAATGCCGTAAGGGTTTCACGCACGCTCTCAAACCAGTCCTTGGCGGACTGAACTGTCTTGACGGCCACTTGAGTCCTCCCAAGAGTTTAGGAACGATTCCAGAAGCGCCTGCCGGTCGAAGAAGAGTTGGCTTGTGCATCGTTTCGCCACGGTAGGGTTGTAGATGCTCGTATCCGTATTAGATTGTATTCCGTGACATCGCAAAATTCTTGGCCCTTGCTTTCAATTTTCGAGGAGCAAATCCTGGCTTCCTGACAGACCTCCGAGTGCGTCTCGCTCAAGTTGAAGCCCTCATTTCCGAGCAGGAATCGCGCCTGAGGGAGCTTCAAGAAACCAAGAGTGGCATTCTGACACAGCTGGAAGGTGCCACTTACCCAGTTTTGACCCTTCCAGGAGAAATCACGTCCTGCACTCGCTTTTCCCCCCTACAAGGCCAGTGAGGAGATATTCTGCGTTGAAAAGCCGAGAACGCACTTGTCCTGGCTCATGTTACACTTTGAGGATCTACTTGGATCGCAGAGGGCGTCGACCGTCCAGCTTGATTTCTTGCACAGTGGATTTTGCAAGAGACGGTCACGTGGCTCGGATCGCCACTCCTTAGCGCCCAATTAGCGCCCTGGTCGCCCAATGGTCGCCGACGGCAAAGTTCAAACAGGAAATGAACACCTTCGTACAGCTTGAACGTCGAACTCAAGCTATCACCGTGCCGAACATCCGCTGACCATGAGTTGGCCGTGAGCCATGGAAGACTGATACTGGTCTTCCTTCTTTATCTCCTACCTCTTGCCAGCGCACAGAAACCATGGATATTGACCAAACCCTCGCGAAATTGTCTCGGGCGCAAAAAATCAAGCTGCTCTCCGGATCTGTACGAGACTTTGTGAATTTATACCTGGGATCTCTCGACTCACTGGACAAACAGGGAATGTGGCACACCGAAGCTCTTCCGGAGGCAGGAATTCCTCCGATGAGGATGAGCGATGGCAAGTATTCAGTTTAACAACTTCAATCCGTGTTAAGAACGTCTTCCAGGCCCAAATGGGGTGCGGGGAACGCACTGTATGGTATTCGTTGTTGAATGAATTAACTGCGCTCATGTTACCTAGTCTTCAACGGCGTCCCGGCCAGCTGTTTCCCAGCGTCCAGCGGCCTGGGCTCGTCCTTTGACGTCGAACTGGCGCATAAAGTGGGCGAGGCGCTCGCGGATGAAGCCCGCGCCAAAGGTCTATATTTAAAACGATCACCCCTAATTATGAGGCCTGAAGTGGTGCAGGATGCCACATACTCCTCGCTCCAACTGTGAACACGCAGCGCTCCCCTCTCGGAGGACGCGGGTTTGAGTCCTTCTCGGAGGATCCAGTCTTGAACGGCATGATCGCCGCAGCGTACATCAACGGCGTCCAGTCCAAAGGCGTCAGCGCAACGATCAAGCACTACGTCGCAAACGACCAGGAATTTCAGCGGTTTTCGATTAGCAGTAAGACTCTTCATTTATGGCTGTATACAGCGTTCGTCTTAACGCCGATAGGCGATGTCAGCGAGCGGGCGCTGCGGGAGATTTACTTGAAGCCTTTTCAGATCGCGATCAGAGAGTCGAACCCGTGGGCGCTCATGACCGCGTCGGTCCAATCCCACAGCTATCTAGAAAATATCGCTGATGTATGAGTGACTAGATACAACCGCGTGAACGGCATACATGTTTCCGAGGACAAGAGATTGCTGGACGATGTTCTGCGCAAGGCAAGTTTGCGTCCGCTTCTTTTGGCCGGCATTCCTGATTCTCTTTGTAGGAATGGGGCTTTAAAGGTATTTCTGTTTACAAAAAAGTTTCGCTCTGCTAACGTTTTTCAGGGATGATCATGAGTGATTGGACCGGTGTCTACAGTACTGCAGAAAGCATCAAAGCAGGCTTGGATCTCGAAATGCCGTAAGTACGAGTTCTTCAACATGAGGCCAGTAACATAAGTCCTGGCAGTGGCCCGACAGTAATGCGCGGCAGAGCTGTAGAACGCTGCCTCGTCGCCGAGAAGCTTTTCCCGAGTGACATCGACGCTCGAGTCCGAAAGGTTGAATATTTCACTGCTGTGGTACACAGCATCTGAAGTGAGGACAGATTTTGGAACTGTTGAAACGAGCTCAGGAGTCTGGAATACCTTTCGACGGGCCGGAGGGGTCGATCGACACCCCCGAGCTCCGCCAATTGCTTCGCACAGCAGCGGCAGACGCGATCGTGCTGTTGAAGAACGACAGAAAGTGCTCCCCCTCTCCTCAGATGTCAAGAAAGTCGCCGTGATAGGCCCGAATGCCAAGATTGCGATAACCAGCGGCGGGGGGTCTGCGGAGCTTCTGTCCACCTACAAAGTGTCGCCGCTGGAGGGCATCACCGCTGCTGCGAAGGAGATTGGCGCGCAAGGTCAAATACGCTATCGGCGCAGCGTCGCACAAGTTTCTTCCTCTCTGGATCCCTACATCCAGCAACGAGGCGGAGGTCTAGGAGCGCTCGTAGAGTTTTGGAACGATGCTCCCTCGCATGATTCCTTTCGACAGGACGCGGATCTCAGCGCGAAGTTGAACAGTAGCAACTGGAGCACGCCGACGCTTGGAAGCTCTTGTTTTATGATGGATGGCATTGTGATTCTACGCTCTTGCTGTGCCTTGGATCGAACTGAATCTGCTGTAGGATGCAAGCAAAGTGAACACCGACTGTTTTATACGAGTGAGATCACCATCAATCAATTTCTCGCCGACTCATTGCTCTTGTCCAGTACTCTGCGACCTTCACCCCAGACGAAAGCAGTGACTGGGAATTCGGTATTCAGCTCATCGGAAGAGGAAATCTGTTTCTGGACAACAAACTCGTCGTTGATCTCAGCACACACCCGGAGCCGGGAGAGAGTTTCTTCGATCTCGGAACCATCGACAAGCGTTCGGTCGTGAGAGGCTTGAAGGCGGGTCAGCCGTATGACCTAGAAGTCAGGATCAGTACTAGCGATTTTGCTGCGAAAGCGAAACCATCCTGCCATTGTTGGGGTGGTGTTCGAATTGGAGGTTTTTGCCAAGTTGACGGCGAAGAAGCTATCAAGGAAGCGGCCGCTCTCGCGAAGGACTCTGATGGTGCGCTCTTGAAGCGCTCAAAAAAGGAATTCGGCTCATTTCATCTTGTAGCTGTTATCCTGGTGGTTGGATTAAATCATGAGTATGTGAAAAGTCGTTGCCGCGTGTGTATGACCCTCTCATCTCATTACCAGCTGGGAACGTGAGGGTTCCGATCGCCCAAACCTGGAGTAACAATTTTCCTCTTTTTCATTTTGGCCGTAACTAAAATACATACACCCCCCTAGTCTCCCGGGTTTAACGAACCCTCTGGTCTCTGCTGTTTTGCGTGCGAACCCAAATACCGTCGTAGTTAATCAATCGGGGACCCCTGTCGCGATGCCTTGGGTTGAAGAGGCTCAGACTCTCCTGCAGGTCGGCGGCCATTGTGCCAACAACTCGATCTATTGAGCTGAAATACGTATAGGCGTTTTACGGCGGTAATGAGCTCGGAAACGGTCTTGCGGATGTTCTGTGGGGCAAGGTGAATCCTTCGGCAAAAGTGTCCCTCACCTTCCCGTGAGCACTAGAACTGAGTGCCCGGTAACCGCGGCTAACGGCAGAGTTCAGGAAACGGCTGGAGGATACACCGTCCTACTCGTCCTTCGGCGACAGGAACCAGGAGCCTGGGAAGGTCCTGTACAATGAGGTCGGCTCTGTCGCATAACAATAATGGCTGATGCTAATGCGTGCCTCCGAAGGGGATATTCGTTGGATATCGCAGCTACGAGATAAGGAATCTCCAGGCCCTGTTTCCGTTCGGGTTAGCACTTCATTCTGGGCTTTCGCTATTGCACTCACCTCGGTAACTCAGATTCGGCCTCTCATACGCGACCTTCGAATATTCGGATTTGGAAGTGTCCCCTATCTCCTCTTCCGGGACCTTCTCGTTGAACTTTAGGATCACGAATACCAGCCAGGTGGCAGGCCGCGAAGTCGCTCAAGTGTACATTGCTGACCCGCAATCCTCGCTTCCTCGACCGGTCAAGGAGCTCAAAGGATTCGCGAAAGTGGACCTCAAAGCTGGAGAAACCAAGGTGCTCAACGTCGGGCTGGACAGGGAGGCCCTTGGATTTTACGACGACAGACAAAAGTGCTGGATTGCCGAGAAGGGCCCATTTGAAGTGCTCGTTGGGGCGTCGTCACAGGATATCCTGCTCACGAAGGAGGTTGAACTGTCTTGCACGATTACCTGGACGGGCCTATAATGTGAGCCGAAATACCGGCTCTGACGGGTCTGATTGTAATTTACATTGGAATGGCGTGGTCCTGGTCTATGGTTCATAGAAAACAATGAACGAAACAGCTGGACCTAAACAGGCGTGTCTAGACGTTTTGTAAAGTCTGCGGTTTGTTTAGGAAACTTGAAGTCAGAGAAACATAGAATTTACCCGAAACCTCGTCCATGCCATAAGTTATTATCTTTTCATTTGCAAGATCTTGTAAATAAAGTCTGCCTGCTGCGCCATCCGTTCATTCATCGGGCCCATACTCGGGTATGAATTTCTTCAGATAATTCGCTGAAGTGACGGATGATTTCGAAAGAAACTCAGAACCAAACGCTACGTTGCCTGCGCAGCATGAGATACAGGGCAGAGTTGTCAAAGGCACGACTTGCGAGCAGTCCATAACCTCATTCGACATACTATTTCGTCTAGCTCAGGGCAGTCAAACTGGGTCAGGAGCGATGGCGCCCTGGAGAATGCCCATGCGACGCTCGCATTTATGGACGGCCATTTCAACCCTAATTATAATAGTTGTGCGTGTAGTTGTTTTACAGCGAGGAGGAGCTTCTCCCAGATCTCAGTTTTCCGCCCTCGTACTTCAAGTGGGGACGGGCACCGCCCATGATTGATCCGGCATGTTTATCCTTATTTGTCCCCCGCCAAAACGAGATTCTAGATGTTCCATCATGTTTCGCCATCCACAGGCACTTTATGGACACATGTTGTGAGAAGGAAATGTTCATTATCCCCCTGAATATAAGGCTCTCACAAAATATCCTTCACTTCAGTCGAAATGCAATACCTATGCTCAAATTACCATCTACTCGGTATAAAAATATTGTTGTAGTTCAGCAACATATGAGAAGGAAACTGAATGGGATACTTGCGAAAACGAACTACGAGTCATCAGGGTACAAAGGAATAAACTGGAACAAATTTCGGAGCCTATTGCGCCAAGGGTTGAGGACGCGACCTGCTTGTCACGCATGTCACTTGGGCGGCAGTGGTGACAACACGCGTTTGACATGTCATCGTAAACCATCCATCGTTTGTTCAAATCTCTGTGGATTCCTTAGGTCCTGCAGCAAAAATCATAGGTAAATGGTCCCTCTGCAGAAGTACTGTCCCCAATTTTTCAGAATGTCAATATTGTTCAAGAGACTGGTTGATTTGCCACAAAGTCTAGTCCCATCTCATATATTTCAAAAAATTCAAAATTCGGCCACAGTACTTCTAATCTTTACCCTATTTTGCGTTAATCTGCTGCCTCAGTTTTGATTTCAACGTGTGTTGAGACCAAACGATGGTGGCTGCAAAACTGGAACCGACCTTTCCGGCGAGCCAAACAGGGCCAAAGCTGCCGGCTTTTGATCGAGTGATGCCCGTCCCCATAGTACTTCCTTTTAAGGCAGCACCCTTTTTGTTTCAAAGCCCGCCGTGCTGTCAATACGAAGGAGATACTGCATATATTAAAGGGTTTCGGAAGCTGGCACAAACATTACATATATAATATTTCCCTACTGAAGGTCTACATTACAAGACGTATATATCCGGGTCAAATTTACACACGAGCCCGTCGTCTTCCGACAGCGAGCAAGGACGAAAGTGCCGCCACCCTCGCCCTGCGTCACCGACGCATGACTTGCGAGCGACGCGCTCACGTAGACGTGCCAGGCCGATGCCGCCCGTGAAAATGGGGAGGGAACATACTTAGGTCATTCGGCGGGAAGCGTCGGGGTGCGGGGTAGTCGGGGAAATTTAATGAGCCTATCCGACGCGTCAAAAACACGTCGGGAGGCGTGGCGTTGGCCGGTGGCACCGCGGAGCTTGTACGTCCGAGCCCGAGATTGGGTGGTGTTATTGACGGGGGAAACGACGTGGTAGAGGATCAATGTTGAGAGGTGATGAGGACCGGAAAGGCCCTGGAGGAAGAGCGAGGGCGAAGCATGGTGGTGGTGGGAGGAGGAAAGGGACGAGGTGTCGGAGAATGAAAGACGAATGATGGGCTGAGAGGCTGCCGAACCTCACGTGCATCTACCTTCTAAATAAGGAGATGCTTAGTCACGACTATGGGGGCGGAAAGGCAAAGACTGCTTCTCCCTATTGAGAGTCAGAGGGGGGAATTTGAGGGTGTTAATCACACACTCACACACTTGAATTCAGGGCCGCCGAGTACAAGAGATTCTTCACCGGCTCGCCGCAGTACTCCGTGACCGTACAGAAGATGACTTTGCCACCGAGGCACGTCTGAAAGGATCTATAAAAGTCAGTTGGGAACAACGATGCCTTGCAGATCCAACAGAGTATCCGCGTATGCCACTGCTTCGTTGAAAAAGTCCTCCTGCCTGCCGCCTGTATGGTCTAACTTCACAACTCCATCGAGAGGCGGTCCAACTTGAGCTGAGCGGCGAATCTGGGCGTGAAAGGTGGAGGAGTTATCGGTCATTTTGATGAGCCGGACCTGGTCAATCTGCCACAAATCGTTGTGGTCGGGTTGACGGTCACCCTCAAAGAGACAGACGGTCTTGAAGACGAGGTCGGAAGTGGGCAGGCGCCACAACGCACGATCGCATTCCAGGACGCCATCCCAGTTGGCGCAATGACTTTTGAAGTTAGCTCAACGTGATTCAGAGATTGGCGGGTGCTCGACGCGCGCTGCAGCGATGAAAGTTGGAGGGTCGAGGAAACACACCTTGAACTTGACAACAGGATTGGGGAGGGAGAGAGGAAGAGCAACATAATCAGAATTACGCGTGATGACATCAAAGCGTGGTCACGTTCTCATTTCTCAGTCCGCCACTCCTCTCTTTCGCGCGCTCTTCGCGCCTGCCCGGCCTCCCTCCCTTTCCTCCCACGATCCCCCAGCTTTCTCCTCCCATCGCTCGCCCTCTCCTTCTCCCCCCATCGCCCTTACCCTCATCAAGCTCAGACCCAGGACTGTCGCAGCGGTCGAGCCAGAGACAGGTGGCGTGAGTGATATCATTTTTGGATGACCGCGGGTTAATGGTCAGTTTAGCTTGACGGTCGTGCAACATATAACGAACGTCAGAAGGTCGAAGCAGCCGCTCGTGGCACGGCCGCTATCGCTGACTACGTGCCGCGCTCCCCTGCATCCACAGAGCTCACTGAAGAGCGTAATTCGGCGCAGGCGTCGGCCAGCACAACGGGATCAACCCCTATCAAGTCCGGCGGCGCCACTGACCTGGGCGTCGACAAGCTCACGAGAGCTCATGTCGAGATCTACATGGCGCAGGAGATCTATAACCGCCGGGCAAAGAGCGGGGATCTCGTCGAATCCATCTTTGGCTCGCTCGTTGGCATCGACGACGCGGCCGAAATCCTCAACCAGTTCCTAGAGATGTCTATTATCTCCGTTGAGAAGAAAGAACCCGACAAGGGATCGACCAATGAGTGCAAAGTTGATCACAAAGCCGCCTGTGCCAACGCCGCTGTTCAGGCCAACCAGGCAGTAGCGCCGGCCGAGTCTTCCCCAGCGGACCCGTACCGCTGGAAGTGGGCTCTCAGAGTCGAAGCATCTGAGACGGCGGCGGTCCTATTTCTCAACGTTATCGCTATTGCGGCTCATGCAGCTGCCATTCGCTCGGGGCAGCTCCAAGCCCATCTCCCCCCCTCTCTCCGTTTTATTTCCCTCCCAAACCCTCAGCGGGCCGTCCCGCTTTCTAATGAAGCCGCTTCGCAGGACTGTCGTCCCGACATCGTTGCACTCAGATGTTCGGCTTTCGTTCCAGCACCCCCTCTAAATGCTCCAACCGGTCAGTTTTGGTTGGTGGAAAATTCCCCTTTCTCCTACATCCGCCAACATCTTCCAAGCATACTCACCTTCACGACTGCGCAAAAGTCGGCATATGGCCCCGCTATAGCCGCTTTCGAAAACTGGTTCAACGAACAAGAAAGCTGTCAATATCTTGACATGTCGCGGTTCTGCTGGCCGGAGTTAGAGCTCACGGGAGAGGCAAAACTGTCGGATATTCATAATGCTATCCTGCAGGAATTGGTCTACATGCGCCAGCAGCGGCGCACCCAACCTTGGATGCGGTCAATTGTCGGTCTCATTATCACGACCCAGACAATCGGTCTACTCCGAGCCGACACGCTCGGCATCGAGCAGTGCACCTTCGCCCGAGATGGCAGCCGCGGTGTACTGGATATTATCCGTATCTGTCTAGGTCTTGGTCGCTCGAGTTGTATCCAGCGTGGGCAACACCCAGCCTTCGAACTCTTTGATACCAGCACACTCGGCCCTCCCCACCTGAAGTCAAAAGTGGGCAAAGCGTCCAAGACGCGACCGTCTAAGATGGCAGTCGACCCTGATGTCGATGTCTTCGCACCAGCAGATCCTACGGTGCGATATACCCACCGTACCGTGCGGTTTATAAAGCTGCGCGGTGACCGTGTCCACCATTCCCCAGATCTAACCAAGCCTGATGTCACTTATTATGTGCACCAGCTTGTTCAGGACAGCGGCTCACTGGTCGGGCGGTGTCCCCGTATATTCTGCGTGTCGCGGGAGATAGAAGGCCAAGGCGACGTGCGCCATTTTGTCGGGCCCTACGCCCTCAAGATCTACTATGCCGATCACGCCAGTGAATGTTATAAGCATGATCTCGTTGGTGTTGCCCGACATGCGCAGGTGAAAAATGTGCTCCTACCCACTTGGTCTGTGCCATATTATATCTTGCTTGCATTCGGTCAAGTGATACTAATCATTCTTATTTGCAGGGAATGGCGTTACGGTGATGCTCTGACGCTGCGTGGATTCCCTCCCGCCATTGTGCAACAGTATGGCGGGACTCAAGAAGCCGCCGTCGTGCCGAATGTCGTGAGCAACCGCGAAGAGATATTCGCGCAGTCGGACATGAAGCGGATGCTTGTCCAATGCTCCGGCTATGATGAGTTTGAGCAAGCCTTCATTGACTTTGCTGAAGGTGCGTGTTTACCTTTACATGTGAATTACACTGATCCTTTGCGTATAGGGATAGCGTCACTCGCAGAGCATGATCTCGCCCATCGGGACCTCAGCATCGGCAACGTCTTACTCAGCAAAGATACCCCGTGTTCCCCGGCCTTCCTCTCCGAGGCTGCAGCATCTGTAGAAACACTGGTCGGCACCCGCGCTGTCTTCACGCACAGAGCGCTGGAGCAGAGAATCGGTGGCTTGCTGCATGACCTAGACATGGCGGGGCGTCTGCATCGCTTGCCGGAGGCCAACGACAGTCCAGATGACTTGGTTGCCGATATGATGAATACCCCAGAACAAACGCAACATCCCACAGAGCAGGCTTTTGTACCTCAAAGAGGCCTTCGGACGGTATACAAATTTTCACTTGCCCGTTGCGCTTCAAGCTGATCAGGGTCAACACGCAGGGGACGCCTCCCTTTATGGCAATTGGCCTACTTAGACGGGGCGCGCCTCATAGAATAGAGTACGACGTGAGTGGTCCACATCATCTCTCGTAAATATATAGTTAACCTCGCTGCCAGCTGCACAGCCTACTCTTTGTTATGGTGCACTTCTTCTGGAGCTACCCCAATTTCCTTCCCGGCATCTCCTTCCCCCAGCACGTCCCCGCTAAGAGTAGGCCATGGCCCCCACAGGTGTTGCGGTGGGCGAACCGTCCAGTCGAGTTTACGCTCTTCGAGCTAGGGGCTTTAAAACGATCCTTCTTCGCTGTTCCGCCAAATTTGCGAGAGATTTTCGTCAAGACGTTGAAGGAAGACCTCTGGATGAGGGAGCCAGTCTATATGACACTCTTTTGGACGCTGTACACTGTCCTTTGGAAGCGCCTGCCCGATTCCAAGGAATACACTGATAAGGACTCCGTGACGGCGGGAGAGGTCATAGTTGCTCTTCAACACAGATATAAAAGCAACAGAAGTGATCAGAAATAGGTATGCAACGGAATTGTAGAATTTAAAGTAAATCAAAATACGATTCTTGTGTCGAAATCTACTCATTCCAGATAACTTTCACTTCAAGTTAGTAATACAAAGTGGGTGTTATTAGTGATGCATACAACGTCCTCGCTTGTCCTGCAGCGCCGCAGGGGTGCCTACATACACTTTCCCTCTCCACGCCGGTCCACCCTTGACCTGCTCCGCATAGTCCACATTATACGTACCTCCCGCCCCGCCTCCCAACCCCGGCGCCGCGCCGTCGCCAAAGAAGTACTCGAGTTGCCCGCGCCGCCCGCAATCGCACGCAGCTGCTCGAGGCGGCGGAGTTCAACGAAGGCGGTAATTGCCTGCTTGCCCTCCGCGGGCCCCGGCGCGCTGCTGGGCGCCGCGACCGCTTCCGCGATAACGTCGTTTTGTTGCGCGAGCGCGGACGTTCCGTAGGGCTGCGTGCTTGGCGGTCCGATAATGTCACGTAAATTTTTCGCATCCTGTCATGATCACCCAAGGCCACAAAGCAGGGAAAGCGCGACCCCAAACTATGACTGTACCGTCGATTCGCAAAGTTTTCAAACAGCGCTGAAAGAGGCTGAGGACAAACTTGAATTTACTGGGCGCCAGCCTCTTCATATGATTGTCTGGGTACATTCCTCTACTCCTGTGTCCGACAAAGCCCTCGACCAGGCTCTCCCAGGCGTCGGATTGCGAGATCACTGTAACATTTCTTCACCTATAACAAGGAAATGGCCCCAAGGATGGTACGCGCGCTCTCAAGCCAGTCCTTGGCGAAATGAACGGCCGCTTGAGGCCTCCAAAGAGTTCGGAACGATTCCAGATGCGCCTGACGGTCGAAGTGAAGAAGAGTTGGCTTATATCGTTTTCGTCGTAGAGTTGTAGATGCTCGTATCCGTAATATGGCCGCTGAGCCGCGGGTGAGCTCGCGCAGCCCATAGACACGGTCTAGACCCTCAGTTTCCTTTTTCGGACACATCTAATTTCAGGCTCTTTCGTCGAATCGTCTAAGAAATCCCCGTCATGCTGTTGTCTGTTTCGCAATATTCCAAGAATTGAACATTTTTGAAGCACTTCCTGACTCGCAGGACCGTCAGCCACCTATGTTTTTTGTTGCACTTGTTTGTTGTATATCCCAGCTCGCTGCGCTCGCAACTAAGATTGTACTCCGTGCCATCGCAAATTCCTCGTTTGGTCCTCGCTCGAGGAGCAAATCCTGGCTTCCTCACGGTCTAAACACACTCGTAAATTCTTGCCCAATTGGCTACGTACATGGTTCTCTCTAGTTCCAAACAAATATGATACCGCCGCTGCTGACACTTGGTTATTCGATCCACCGAAGGGTCTCGATGGCTTCGGTTTGACTAGAGCGAAAAATCTGCATACGATTCCTTCGCTGTCGAGTCAGCTCGTTGTCCTCATCCTCTTGCGACGAGTTCAAAAACATGTCATCTACGGGCGGGGTCATATTCCACATGAAGAGCAATTTGGGGACGTCACCGAACCCTCATCGAATATAGCCACCAAGTCGAAATACTTTTGAACAAAAAAGGCCACATTTTCCAGCTTGCCTGGCTTCTTACCCGCTGCGGGCGGGTGTTTCAAGACCGGGAGCTTCAGATGGTCAAGTTCAGAATCGAATAGCGCCAATGCTATGTCAGTAGAAGGGGCGGAGGTTCCACTGTGAAGCCAAAAGAAACGGTCGGTCCCTGCGATCAGGCACTTGGTAGAGGGGCCACACCTTGAGGGAGCCGATAGGGCCGCAAAAGAAGAGAGAGTACGCGCTACCAATGTCATGTAGGAAGACAGGGTCCAAGAATGACCATCTAAAGGCCCCGTATTTATCGGGGTACGGCTGATGCATGCGTAGCTTACTGGCATCCGGCAAAAAATAGGCGGATAGTTCATGTAAGATGATGAGGGAGGGAGGCCGGTCGAGAGTGGTTGTAGCACTGAAGGAGGGGCTTTGGTCGTCTGTTGAAAGCATCGACATTAAGAACGCAAAATGCGCCGGAGATGGCGGATAGCTGTCGGCGGTAAGAACGAAGGGCGCTCAAGGTAACGAGGCACCGACAAAACTGTGATACTCGAAGACAACTCTAGGCTCTTTCCTTCGCCCGAGTGGACTAGACGGGGAAGTCAGAAAAAGAGGAGACTTGACGCGGAATAAAATAAGGACTTACGTTGGACCCAGTCGTCATTGTAGTTTTGGAGCGCGACGGCGATGGCTTCGCGGGACGGTGTAATCAGCAAGGTTCGAGTGTCAGGAAATCTAGCGGCGTGCGACAATGCGAGATGTATTGGGGCTGAAGGGTGGTAGGTTCCTTTCACTACCAAGGACTTGAAGTCTGGTAATTCAGGACCGGAAGGAAACAAAGATGGCATAGAGCATAATAGGTGGTGGTCGCTGGCCCATCAATCCTTGACCAAAAAGGGAATCAGAAGAAATCGAACTCGAATCTCGAACCATGACCATGACCAAAAAGAACGCGTCCTCGCTTCCACCGCCATGCCTGCTGTATATGCAGACCTCCGAGTGCGTCTCGCTCAAGTTGAAGCCCTCATTTCCGAGCAGGAATCGCGCCTGAGGGAGCTTCAAGAAACCAAGAGTGGCATTCTGACACAGCTGGAGGGTGCCACTTACCCAGTTTTGACCCTTCCAGGAGAAATCACGTCCCAGATTTTCCTCCATTGTCTCCCCCAAAACTCCCCACTCGCCCGCGAGAGCTATCCAGCCGCAGTGCCCCACACAAGGAAGGCCCCGCTCCTGTTGCTGCAGATTTGTAGCGCATGGAGATCCATCGCAATCTCGACGCCTCGTTTGTGGGATGTTCTCAATCTTGATTTCGAGCGCCCGGGCCTCCTACTTTTCAGGGGTTCCTCAGACTCCATGATGGAACTTGTCGATGCATGGTTCAGCCGTGCTGGCAACCGCCCACTGTCGCTGGGCATATGGGGGTCAGACTTAGGAGGGGAGAAACTGGTGTCTTCCGTGATACGTGTCGCTCTTCCGCGCTACGCGTCTCGACTTCAGGACCTAGCTCTTCACCTCACCGACAAAGATTTTAAAAGAATCGTCGATATAGGACCACTTCCGCTCCTCGAGAAAATCACCGTCGGACTTCCTTTTCTCGACGATGGGGGCGACATTGCCAGCTTCAATGTCCCAGACCTAAACATTTCAGGAATAGTCGCGACCGCACCCCGTTTATCGCAGTTAACTTTAGCGCAAGACGTATCGCCATCGGCTTGCTTGAAGTTCCCCTGGAAGCAGCTGACCACATTCACATGCCAATATCTTACCGAGGAGGAACTTTTCAGCCTATTGTGTGACGCTAACTCCCTTCTGGAATGCACATGTTCGGTCCAGCCCAAGTTTCGCGACACCGCCTACACGGAGATCATAGCCCCTCGCCTGCAAACTCTCCGCCTCGTCAACGGAAGTGCTACAGATTTTCTCCCATTCCTCCGACTCCCCGTACTGCAAAATCTTCACCTCTCCTCCATTAATGACATCGAAAACGATTCGGACGCGGATACCGATGTCGAGATGGACCAATTCCTCTCCTCACACCTGCCGTCATTCCTCCACCGCACAGCCGCAGCGGCTAGTAAGGCAGCTGTGGCGTCCGTAGAGTGGCTCTCCCTCGTTTCTGAACTCGCCACCCTCGAGCTTCGTGCTCCCAACACGTACTTTTTGCAAGATTTCATTCTCAAGCTGAATCGTTCCCACCCCAAGGGAAAGTTATTCCTCCCACACCTGCACACACTGGTGTTATTAGACTGCCCACGAGACATCACCCCGCCGCTACTTCAAGCATTCTCTTCGCGATCTGCCGCGGACGCCGGAATGGCCAGGCTTGAGTCGTTCCGTCAGATCTGGCCTCGCAGAATATCCCCGTCGCTTGAAAACGGTGTGGTTGGCGTCCTGCGTGGGCTCGTGGCGAGCGGGATGAAGGTTCACGTTGGATCGGTATCACAAAATGAAATTTAATCTGTGGGCCACGAGACAATCTTGGGGTATGTTCACCGCTGCGTCTCAAAATTGTGTCAGACTGACTTGATCCTCGACAGCACAAGCGTGCATTTCCGACCGCTCATCTTGCGAGTTCGATACCTACGTGAAAGGTATCGGTGATGTGAATACATTCTCGGTTCTCTCGACCAGCTTATTTAACATGCCGCACATTTGGGTATGTCCAACATAGTTTTTAAGGACGTGATCATCTTTTAAAGAAAGGGGCATTTTCGACCGTCTACTCGCTTGAATGTATCAGTGATGTAGGAACGCGATCCTCTCATTTCTTGTAAAGCTGTCGAGTAGTTGCGTCGCTATTGCAGTCTTTGTGCGTTGAATTAGGTAATAGGGCGTACGGGCGCGTGCGACGCGTCGCGACACTTCACAGCCACCTGATATCTTTTTCCGCCATGATACTCAGTGGTCTCGCAGGGGCACTCCTGCTGATAACGCCGTTCACCCCAGAGTTGTTCCAGCGCGAATGCCTATCCGCCAGATACCATGGGAATTATAATGATGACCAGACAACGAACAGTGTCTTCATGCCCGATGCTGCGTGCCTCGCTTCATGGACGTCGCAGGCCCTTGTCTCATCCGCTTCCATTGCGGAGGCTACGCAGGACATCCAGCAGCTTGTTTGGGTCCAGCAGAAAGCAGTTGACCCCAGCCTGGTAGCCGCGACTCATTCATTCCAGAACGAGTTCGAGAGTTTCTTGCAGAGACTATCTGCGTCAAAGCGTGTCGGATGGGATCAAGATGTCCTAGCTATTCCGGGAAGAGAGACTGGCTACGAGCTCTTGTACCGGACCCCGACTGCAGCTTTGCTCTCCGTGAGCCACGGCGCAGCCAGCACAATCGACACTATCCTCCCCCGCTTTTGGAAATCCGCTCTTGTCCCTACTACGCCTGTCAGCTTCATACCTGTCCCAGACGAGGCGCTGAGGCATGTACGACACGTCTTATCTATCCTCCGGTTTAACCCAGAAGCGGCTTCCATCGTGGAGAGCATCTCTGTCCCTCAAATGATTAACGATGTTCGATTTCTCACGGGCGAAGACGGTGTCTCGGGAATCATGTCGCGCCATTCCTTCACTGAAGGCTCGCGGACCGCAGCCAGTTGGTTGAAGGTATGACTCCGCACTCGGTGATAACTTAATAATAATAACAACCAACGCTACCTGTAGGATCGCTTCGAGGATACTGGTGCGACGTGCGAACTCCAACCATTTCTTGAGGGTTTCGCTCCTAATGTCGTCTGGTGAGCTTTACCCCTTTGGCTCACTCAATAGAGTCCTCACATGTATTTACTAGTGCTTATGCCTCCACCGTAAACACAACGGCGACGGTCCTTTTGAGCTCCCATTATGATAGCCGTGGTTCCTTTGGAAGCACCCGCGCACCTGGTGGAGATGACGATGGCTCTGGGACCATGGCCATCCTTGCCATTGCTCGTACGATCGCAAGAAAAGGCATCAAATTCCGCAGCAACGTGCAACTCGTCGCTTTCGCGGGTGAAGAGCAAGGGCTGCTTGGCTCGAAGGCATACGCCAGTGAGCCCTTCGTGTAATTCCATTCTTCTACGTTTCAGTGACTGCGATCGTCGCAGGTAAATTGCGAGAAATCGACGCTAATATCACGGTGATGATTCAAGCGGACATGCTTGCTTATCATGTTCCCGGTGAGCCTCCGCAACTGGGTCTCCCGAAAACGTGAGCCACCGATTTAACCTGCCGGCCTGGGTTCTGAAGCTGCAGCACACAGAATCGGCACCCCAGAAGTTGCACAACTTGTGGCGAATGTCTCCGAGATTTACAGCCCGGAACTATTTGTCGGCTTCACAGTCGTTCGTCCCAATAACCGTCTTCACATGGATTTACCGCCCAAATTGTTGTTCAAACAGGCATGCTGCAGTGACCACCAGGTACGACTCCGCGCGCGTCTCTCCTGCCCTTTTCTGACATCTTGCAGTCCTTCCAGAACAAGGCTTCCCCGCCACAGAGGTCTCTGAACGCGCTGGACCGAGTGGGTTCCTTCGTTTATCAGTCCACGTCTCCAAGTTATTGATTCCTAGTCGCGGACCCCATGTATCACAACAGCGGTAGGATTTGATCCCCTATTAAGGCTTCCTCTCAATCTCTTGCAGGCGACCTAAGCGACCGCGAAGGGTACGATTTTAACCAGGTCAAGTCGATTGCTAAAGTTCAGGTTCGCATAGTCTTTGGTTTGCGGTTCCTTGGCTGATTTTGGTTAGCTCGCCACGCTCTTGCATTCCGCGGGATACGAGCTGTAGATTCTGACTCTCTGATTTCCGTAGAAGACAATTAAGGGTCAATAGTACTGTACATCTAACATCGGCTAGGAGATCCATTAGATGGTTCATCCACTGGATGTCGAACCTCCTTGTGTCCGTCCCGTGTCTAAAGTTTCCGTTGCACTGTTAGAGGCGCCCGTCAGTGAGCGCCTTCGAACGGTTCTAGAATCTAATCTTGTGGATTCAAAACAGGGGACATTTACGGACTTACCTCCCAGTCAACGTTGACGCGCCACAGCACCTGCTTGACCTCCTGAGGAGTGAGGGATTGAGGTGTATGGTAATGGTGGTATGTATCTCCGGCGTTGTCTCAACGGTTAATAGTCTACATTTTGGCTACTTCGTCTTTGACGAGCAGCAATACATAACAAATTAGATTAAACGCAGGAAATCATCACTTCCCCACCACCCGAATGGTAAACCCGTTGGGGACGTTGGGCACCTTCGTGGGGACCGGTCTCTGCCCCGGCCGCTGGAATGGGTTCAATTTGATCGGGTAGTCCCAGCGCTTTGTGCCCGCACGCCTGCACGCCTCGGCGCTCGGTGCACCAGGGACTCTGCCCATCACGGAACCAGGCGTCATGGCCTCGGATTGGAGGAGCTTCGGGAACATCAGGAGCTGCGTCTCGCACGACTGCTCCGCATATTCCGTCACGCCGAATGGGATCTCCAACTGATGGCAATATAAGATGACGGGGTAAAACGCAGCGTAAGAGCCAAGACCGGCGTTGGGCGAGACGATCGCGTCGGGCTTGCCGTAAGCGGATAGCACGGGATCGGCGTCCGCCGGAGTCCAGTGGTCGGCGGAGCCGTGGAGGAATATCTGGATCCTGCTTGAGCCGCTTTCCTCCGGTGCGGTGTATGAGTAGATGGGGGACGTGGGAGACGTTTGGGCGGCGAGGCTCTTCGGGTGCGAGGCTTTCGCTTTCGAGACGATAGTGTGTACTGCTTGGCCAAAAAATACCAGCTTGATGTCGGTGTACGGAAGCAACAGGGCCAGTTCGGCAAATCTGGGTGTAACAGTGAATGGTGGTTCAAAGAGGGAGAAAAGGCTGCGCACAGAGGGAGGAAATTCAGCTCTACTTCTGCGCCGATGTAGTGGACATTCAGTTTGACCCGGGGGCCGTCGCATCAGTAAAACTGCAATTTCGTCTTTGGCGTCTTTGGTGTCTTTGACAAGACGCGAAAGACGTGAAAGACGAATTTTGGCCCAAGACCTCGAGTCTTTCCAAAGTAGGTTCAATTGTCTTTGAAAGACGTGCGCATCTTGTCCAAGGCTCCAAAGACCGGGTTGCTCTTTTCCAAGTTTCACTCCAAGACACTCTTAAGAGGCACCAAAGATGTAAGCAAAGAATTATTATTCTGCAATGTACTCTAAAACATGACGGTATGCAAAGAGAATCGAGTCGGCGCGGCCCCCTCCTCGATGCGGGCCCATCCCCGTCCGTCCTCGCGTGATGCAGTGGATGCCGTCAACCAGAAACCTCGTGCCCTGGAGCCGACGCCGCGCGCTACATGAACATCCACCAACTCTTGAGATCAGTTCGCCGAAGAGCAGGGAGGGACGGAGGACGCACCAGCACAATGCGAGGGTGAGCGAGTAGGTTTCGAGATTGAGCGCCCCTGCGAGCGAGCGAGTACATCATACTAGGCAATGGAAGGTTAGTGAATATACCGACTAATGAAGATCAGGTGGTTTAACGCGGCGAGGCTTGAGATGAACCTAGCATAGCAACGCTTGAAGTGGGTGGAGGCGAACGTGAGGGGCACTGTGTGAGCGAGAGATACGGCAAGCGGAGGCCAGCTTGGGGCGGCCACTTGAGGCGGCGTGAAATGGCCCGCTTGATACAATGATACAGGCTTGAGGAGGCTGCGACGGGACGGGAGGCCGCCTTGAGGGGGCTTGAGCGAGTGGCAACTTGAGCTTGAGACGGGCTTGAGGGTTTGAAGATGGCGACGGCCTTGAGTGCCTTGGGAGAGAGCTTGAGGGCGCCGACGAGATATGAGGACAGCATGAGGGAGGTAGTGGCTTGCAATGGATAGGAGAGCTAATACTTGAAGCTTGAAGCGTTGGCTAGTAGGCAGCGCGGGCGGGCGACGAGGGAAGTGGAAAGAGGGAAGAGACGATCTGTCAACCACCGTGACTTTGATGGGAATCATGATGCGCACGGACGCAGAGCGGAGTTTGAAAGGACTTACACAATTTTCATCAAACAGCGATGTTCAGTGTCTTCACGACGTCTTGCTGCTCAATTAACTTCCCAAACTCTTCCCCGCCCGTTCCAATTCGAGTACAAGGCCCCGCTCCCTCTGAAGACGAGTCGGAATCAAATTTAATTGACGTGGGCTCGTAATCCAGTGGAAACTTCAAGTTGGGGTCCGTCGCCATCTAAGCATCCCCTGGCAGGTTGAATAAAAGTCACCACAAGTCCTTGTGGTCGATAGATTTCCGTTGGATAATTTAACAGTTGTACTTGCATTATTTCTTGGCCTTGCAATAAGCACTTGCATCAAAGATGTAAGATGCGAATCAAAGACTCAAGACGGCGAAAGACGACTCCTCCAAGACATAAGATGCTTGACTCAAGACCAAGATCTCGAAAGATGCCCTTGAAAGACTTAAGATGCCAAAGACGAAACTGCAGTTTTACTGATGCGGGTGATCCGGCTTTGGGATCGGCAATGTTGAGGGTGTCGACTAAGAGCCAATAGACTGACATCGGGAAATTCAGGAGCAATGCCGCCGGAGACTCTTTGGGCAGACGCCGCCAGGAATACCAGCTGTCCCAGTCCTTGATCTCGACCTTGGACGCGAGCCTAGGCGGCGCCCACAGCGAGGAAAAGGTGTGGAAAGGGATGAGCTCGGGTTCGAGCTTCCAACCATCGCGATCGGTGAGGTGCTTCGCGTCGAGCAGCGGACTCCCATCGAGATAGTCGTATAGTTTGGCCATCTGCTCGACCATCTTTCCATAGCTTCCGCCTTTGTGGATGGCCTCGACGATGGAACCGGTGGGAAGATGGGCGATGGGTCCGCCGCGGTGGCTCCAGAAGCCGAAGCCCTTCCCGCCTAGTACGTTGAATCGCCCCCGCGCAACGTCGACCGAAAAAGTGCCGTCTCTTTCAATCCTGCCCCACGGAAATTGACGGAGTATTGCCTCGACCTCGGGCACTTTGAGCATATGACGCTATTTTTTCTTTGAGTACGCGACGCCGATCTTGCAGACAGCATACTTTGTTGTCGTCGCAAAGCTCTTTGTGCGTTTGTGCGCGTGGCACTTTGGGGATTTTCCAGGCAGTTGTAGCGCACTGGATGCTTAGAGTCAATTGTGTGCGTCTTACCGACGACTTGTAGTTGAGGACCTGCCTTCTGGGAGCAGTAGATCGCAGACTTGCAGGCAGAGCATACTTTCGCCTAGGAAAGCGACATGAGACGCGGGCTGCGGCATACGAAAAGTGGTGGATGTACCTTGCCCTCGATCATGTCACCGCATTGCATGCAATGCACCTGCTCGCCGTATAAGCATCGACTTGGAAGCGAGAACGCAATCCGATGAAACCCACCGTGGACGAAAAATCGAAAGAGTCGAGGCTAGTACCAGCATTTTCCGCTATGACTAGCAGCTGGGCCTGGCGGGTCATGTATTCATGGCCCATCTTTGGGGAAAACGCACTCATGTTGCAGTTGAAAGATGGTGGTGGTTTCACCAAGACTCAGGTGCTTCAAGCGTGGTGATCGATTTGGGTGAGAAAAAAAAGGACCACCTTGTCTTGGATTCTCATTGAGCTACTCTGGATCCTTTCTTTGCATCTCTTGTCTTTTTTACTGTATATTACCTAGACCTGTTTCAGGGCGTCACCCAAGTTTAACGGAATTGCAGATCCTGAGCTGATGGGAGAATGACATGATCTGACATGACCCGTTTGGAAATTGCACGTGCCCGGTAACGCTCTCGCCATTTGCGCTTGGACCTCCGAGCCGCTGCCCGCTGCAGGGCATCTTAATGTACGCATTGCCAACCATCTATTAGCCCCCTCTGCTCTTTCCGCCGCTCATACATTCCGCAGAGGCCGACGGCGGCCCCTCAGCCGCGACCATGCCTGCTAATCCATTGATCGTTCCGACCGTCCTCTCTACCGGCACTCTCTACTTTATCCCGGTCGCCCAGAACGCTGTCGCTCAGGATGTGATTGATGCCCTCCTTGCGAACGACAGCGTCAAGCCCGAGATGTTGGGAGATCTCGAGGACCAAGGGTGGGCTCTCCAGAAGATCAGGGCTGAGCAATCTGGTAGACCATGGGAGGAAGCCGAGCTTGAGGCGTTGGGTGATGGTTAGTCTCTCGTAACTTCACTCTCGACCTATTCGGTTTAATTTTGCGTTCAGGAACTCTATCCCCGACCACCCTTGTAGCCCCGCTCATAAATGCCTCGGCCACGGACCGTGGATTCTCCACCTTCGAGATGACCGAGCATATGCACGGCCCTGGTCTTCGTCTTGTGTCCCTCAATGCAGCGCTTTCTGTTTCCTTTTCGTTCTCCCGCGTATGGGAAATCCACGACGGCTTCGAATACAAGCTCTTCATCTCGAGAAAGACGACCGTCGAGCAAGTTGTCCAGGCGGTTGTAGGGGAACTTGGTCTTGCAGAGACCCTGCCCATCCCAGGAGGCGGCAAGTTGCAGTACGTACTCGAGGAAGTGTGGACGGATGGAAACTCTTCCAGTGCGTGCTTTGCTTTTCAAACATGGTCCTAGCTTACTCGTTCCTCAGCGTCGTCAAGACTCCCTAGTGCTTCTCTCATGTTCACCATTGTGAGGTTCCCGTTCTCCCCCAACTCCTTGTCGTCTTCGGCGCGTCGCACATTCCGATTCTGCGTGCCAGATGAGTGGTATCGCCGCTCGAAATCCCGAAGCTTGTCTTCTGCATCCACAGAGCCTTCCGAGTCGACGGTCAGGCATCTTGCTTCCCTACAGGAAGAGGATGATGAAGAGGATGAAGACGGCACCGCCAAAGTAAACGATACCGCATCACCTCGAGCTAGTGCCGCAGATGACGCGGGCCATGCGACTCATCGCCTATCGACCATGTTCGATGGATGGCTGCGAGGCTCATCAGCAGCTCCGAGCCGTAGCAGTGTCGTCATTTCTCCAGACAACCGTAAAAGTGTTGTGAGCGAGCCTAAGCTTGTCCCCCACTTTACCGGTGGTGGGTTCAAAGACTTGGATACTGTCGACGAAGACTCGCAAAGCTTCGACGACACCGCTTTCGAAGCTATGCTGGTGCGTACTTATTATCCTTATTTTAACCGAGCCGACTCTTATTATTTCCCAGGATGACCTCGGTTTGAAAGGGGAGAAACGTGCTCCCATGTACGCCCTTCCCCCCGAACAGAAGCAGTATCTGCTCAGACAGGATCGCCCGACTAAACCCAAAGCCCCTACGACTCCTCCCAGAAATCCGGGATACGCGGCTTCATATGGTCCATCGAGTGCGGCCGCCTTGCTACCCCGTCTCGTTCCTCAGTTAACAGGGGACGTTGGACTAATGCGCCGATTCTCGATGGCGGGGTGGGGCGCAGCCACTCCCACGCCACCGGTCGTAGCCTCCGAATCCGGCAGCTTGAGTGGGGAGTTTGATTTTGGAACTGGCGGGAGTCCAAAGGGCAAGGGTAAAGCGCAAGCAGAGAAGGTGATTGAGGAGATTCAGCCCCTACAGCCTCAGAGCACCGGCGGTCTTTGGAGCATGTGGTTCGCGTCGTCCGGCGGATACAAGTCATCGGGCGGTGCTAAGGAATCGCTGACGGCGAAAGAGTATGTGGATATGTTGCGGGCCACTAAGACGGATATCAACGGTGTGCAGAAGCCCCTGATAGACCTGCGGGTGCATCTTTCGACCGCCAAGTTGCTTTGGATTCAGGAGTTTGTTGGTGACGAACATGGCCTGGATGTCCTCGGCACTTTGCTTGCCAGCCTTGTCGCGAAAGGCGGCAAGCGGCGGATTCTAACGAAAGGGGAGACGGACGTACTGCTGGATGTCATCAAGTGCCTGCGGATACTCCTCAATACACCGGTAGGCGAATTTCGTGGGTTTTGACGACCGGCACTTATTCCAACTCACTTAGTCCGGGTTTAGCGAAGTCTTATCCTCGCCGACAATCATCACGCATATCGCATACTCTCTGCACGCCTCTCCACCAAAGCGGCAGACGCTGGCTTCGGAGGTTCTGGCTGCAATATGTGTTCTCTCGCTCACCGAGGGCCACAAGGCGGTGCTTGCCGCGATGTCGGACTATCGAGTCGCCTTCGATGAGTCCTTCCGTTTCGAGACGCTCATCGGATCCCTTCGGCTCTCCGATCCCAGCAGTGATATAGAGAGCGATGATGGGTTCAGTAGTGAGCAGGAAGGCATCTGGGAGGCCCGCACGGCGTCGATGGCACTTATCAACGCGCTCACGAATTGCCCGGAGTCGCTTGAGGATCGGATCCTCTTGCGCGAGGAGTTTGGGCGTCGGGGCCTCAACGAGGTGGTTGTGGTATGTCCTTTTCCACTCTACGAGGACAATTCGTCGACCGTGTAATGCAGGCCCTTCGGTACATCAAACCCCCAGAATCGCTGTTGAAGCAGCTGGACACCTACACAGAGGAGAAGTTCGAGGACGAGCAGGATATGCGCGATCTTGCCCGGAATCTCATGGGCGGGCATGAGCGCGGACGTTCCGAATCTGAGGTTGCGTTGGAGGACCTCGTGCGCCTTGCCAAGCAGCATGGCGAGCTATACCCAATGATGCTAGATATAATGAACCACTACGGGCAAATACTTCAGCGGGATGTTGGACTGTAGGTGGCTACTACATCCTTCTTTCAGGTACTGACCGGCCGTGCAGACAACTCAAGGCGGATCTGTTCACCATTCTCGACCGCTTCGTCGAGCAAGCGGCGATGCTGGATGATTTGTCAGCATCATTTACTAAATCAAGTTACTGAGATACTGATTTTGGGTCTAGTGATCATAATTGGCATGTATTTATGACGCGCTTCGCTGCTTCCGTGGTCCACATCACGGGCCAGCAACTCGAAGTCACAGCCGTCACCGAAACTGGGTCCAGCTCGATCGTGGAACAGGAGCTCGAATCGCTGAGGACAAAGTATGAGGAGCTGAGCGATGAGGTACGTGCTTCTGTCGAGGCTTGAATTTTCCTGCTAATTTTAAACAGCGGACGGACCTGCGCAACAAGCTTACCCAGCAAATCGCGGAAATGAATACCCTCAAGTCGCTCCCGCTGAACATCGCAGTGCCGCACACAAAGTCCTCTGGAAAGGGTGGACAAGAGGTTGGGATTACATCTTCGACTTCTTCTACTTCTGACCGCGTCCTTAGAACTTTCACGGTTTGGTCCAGCGGATGATTTTGAAGGAGAAGGAAGTGCTGAAGCTCCAAGCCGAGGTGGAAGACTTCAAGAAGAAACTGAACCCGAGCGAAGCCAGAGAAGCGGCAAGTTGTTCCCTTTGTGTTAAGCTTCCTCTAACGCTCCACGATGTAGGATGAGCGTGCCAAACGCGAACGTGACAAAGCCAAATGGAATACATTGATGGATGAGATCGCCAAACTTAAAACGAAGGTTGCCGGTTTACCATGAGTGTTTTCGCGCGAATCTCACTTTTCTTTTTAGAATGGCGAACTCGAGTCATCAATAGGGATCAAAGACAAGGAGATCCTGTATCTTAAACGCGCTCTCGAATCCGTCTATACCCGCTTCATCTCACGAGAGGAGACACGCGAGGAAACTCGTGGGGCAGAAATGGATGCGGCGCTCATGGCGTCGCGCACAATTGAAAGCCTGACTCGCAAGGACGATGAAATCGCCACCCTCTGTGGCGAGGTAGCGGAACTCAAAGCGCAGTTGGCAGCCAGACCGAAGACGGAAAAGGAGTTTAAAGCCAGGTCTCCGCCGCCGCCGCCACCGCCCAAAAAAATGAAGCGTTCCTCTACCGCTCCGCCTGCTTCGGGCCCGCCACTGACCTTTTCCGCCGTTGCGAATGGGGCCGGCCCTCCGCCTCCGCCACCCCCACCGCCACCTCCCCCGCCATCCCGGACTATGTCTTTACCCGCAGACTCCAGTGATAACGACCCAGATGTCGCCGGGCTTGCTCCTCCCCCACCACCACCGCCGCCACCACCACCACCCCCTCCTGCACCGTCCTTCTCCTCTGCTGGGCCACCCCCACCTCCTCCACCTCCTCCCCCGCCTCCATCTGTGGGTGGTCCCCCTCCACCTCCCCCGCCGCCTCCACCAGGGTCTACAGGTGGTCCGCCGCCGCCGCCACCTCCTCCGACCGCTTTCAGACTGGGCGGGAAACAACCCAAGGTTTCCCGGCCTAAATTGAGGGCATTCTTCTGGAACAAGCTCGCCAATCCGTCAGTGTCGTCTACAGTATGGAACGACACTTCTTCCGGGATCAAATTCAACATAGATGACCTGGAAGAGACCTTCACGCTTGATGCTCCCATTACACCGTCGCAGCTCCGGTCGAGCCCCATGAAGAAACAAGCTATCACTCTCATAAACGGCCCGAAGGCCCAGAATATTGGTATCATATTAGCTCAAATCAAGATGAGCTTCCCCGACATCAAGAAAGCTCTCCTAAATCTAGACGACCATAAACTGAACGAAGAGCAACTGAAGATGATCAGCAAGCAAACACCAAATTTAGAAGAGGTGTGGTATTCTCGTTCAGCCTGTGCTATACTCTGAATCTTGTATTAGATTGCGCTAATCAAAGACTTTGATGATGTAAGCAAGCTCGCGCCACCTGAACAGTATTTAGCGCAGGTCAGTGTACTATAAAACCCCATTCAAGTTTGAGCTGATAAGCGCCAGATCATGACCATCCCTCGGCTCTCGGAACGTTTGGATTGTATGATATTCCGCCTTAAACTGGACGTGGACATTGCGCAGATTCGGCCCGAACTAAACATTCTTCGTAACGCCTCCCACGAATTGCGATCATCATCCAAGTTTAAGCAAGTGCTACAGGTCTGTCGATCGGTCAACGTGTTCTTCAACTTTTCATGACTCTTTCCACAGGCTGTTCTAACAGTGGGGAATGCGCTGAACGGTTCGACGTACCGGGGTGGGGCTCGTGGTTTTCAACTGGATGCGTTGCTGAAGGTCCGTCGATGCGCTTTCTCGTTACACTGTCGTAACAAATTTTGTAGATGAAGGAGACCAAGGCTGGAGGAAGAGGTGGACCCGATTGTCCCACTCTCTTGCACTATCTGGCCCGTGTTTTGATGCGCACCGACCCGTCGTTGGTCACCTTCATAGAAGATCTGTCGCACTTGGAAGCTGCAGCACGAGGCATGTTTATCCGATTTCAAAGTAAATTTGTCTTTGATGTTTTCCCCTCAAGTCTCTGTTCAGGCGATCATACAATCCGTGAATTCTTTGGTCGCTGGCTTGAACCAGGTCAATATCGAGATTGCCCAACTTAAATCTTTGAAAGGGGTACCAGAAGGCGACCAGTTCGTGCGGGTCATGCAGGTATGCATACTTTTTTTTAGGACTTCTAGCATCTACTCACATCACTCTCCACAGCCTTTCGCTGCCGAGGCCGGTCCCAGCATCAGTGCGCTTAAGAACATGGGTAGTTCTCTGGAGGGAGAGCTACGTTCACTGTTGGCGTATTATGGTGAGAACCCGGATTCACCTGAGGCTCCCAAACCGGAAGAGTTTTTCGGAATCATCTTGTCCTTCTCCTCCTCGCTTCAGGTAGGCTTCTTCATTCTGTTGGGGAGCATATGCCTGACTTCACATGTAGAAATGCGCGCTCGAGGTCCATGAGGCACAGGCACAGCTGAATCCTCCGATCAAGACACCTACCATTACAGAACCCCCCGAGGACACTGCGTCGGAATCTGTGAGTTTTTCTACTTTGTGCCAACCCATGGGCTCATGCACACTACCAGACCATCAAGGTTTCGCAAGAGTCTTCACCTCATTCTCTTGCTCTTCCCGAGGCAGGATCACAGGGACGCTCTGTTGGACGCGGCGACCTGGACCAGGCCATCCGGAGCATGCGGGACGGGAAACGGAGAGCGCGGCCGTCCCGTCCACTCTCAAAGATTTTCTTCGATGGCGGGCGACCTCAAAGTCGCATGTATGACTGATTTCACGAACTTTTTTTAACGACTACTAATACGACCATACTAATTTCCATTATCTGATCATACATCTATACTCACATTGTACACGACTACGCACACGTTTCATTCATGACTTTTACGTTTTCTGGGCTACATGTTGAAGATGTTCCTTCCTGGCACGAGTTTTCTTGGGCTGTCACGCCTTAGGTATCGCTCCACGCGACTGTACATGTTGCATCAGTAAAAATGCCCGTTCGGCGCCGAGCTGAAGAGGGCAGCTGTATGAATGACTCAGCCAAAGCGAGTTCGTGGTGAACCAGGCGGTTGGGTACATACAGCGGTGATTTACAGACGCTGAACAGCGACGAGAAGCCAGAGCGAGTCGCATACGAGGAAGGAGTAGCTCGACAAGAGTAGATTGAAGAACGACAGACGACTAGCCAGATCTACTCTACGCCGAAAGACAAAAACCGAAAGAGAGGCCTGAGCGCGAGACTTGAGGATCTGCCGAAGGGCATCAGTACAACGTCGCCAACGAGATACCGAGTGGAATAGGTCCATCTCCGATGGGACTTCACTAGTATGTGCTAACGTTGCCCACAATGGGGACCACCCGAAGCCTGATAACGCGGAGGCGAGCACACCCTCGTCGCAGGACAAGGTTGGGCACACTAGGGAGCAGAGTCCCTGACGCCGTCGTGCACATACATCGCCAACCACGAGGAGACAGATGAACCGTGGTCCCCGGGGGAGGGAGCGGTAACACGCCATCATCCTATGCCCCTCAAGGCGGCTCCGGCCCAATGATGCGCCCTCTACAAGCAACATAGTCTCTCTAGACAGACGCTTGATTGGGTTCTAACTCGTTCCTCGTTCCAAGCAACACACCGCCCGCAAAAGCAGCCACCCCTCCGGCCCAATGATGTGCCCTCTACAAGCAACATAGTCTCTCTAGACAGACGCTTGATTGGGTTCTAAGTCGTTCCTCGTTCCAAGCAACACACCGCCCGCAAAAGCAGCCATCCACCTGGTGTGCAACACAACGAGCTTGAAGAGTTTGACGAATAATAGGAGACGGAGAAGAGGGAGTCGAAGTCGAGGAAAGAAGATCGATGCTGGCGGTATAAAGGAAAGATGAAAGCGATTTGGTCAGCCACACCGCCACCACCTTTATAGCCGACGTGTTATGTGGTTCTCATCAAATCAATCATGATTTCCCGTGATCGTGTTCGTTCCCTTGGTCGGCCCGCTGTGCGCCGCGGCCAATGCGAGCCAATGCGGCTCCCTTGCGATTCCCATTGCCTTATCGTATCAACGGAAGGCCGCGCGCTTGCGTACGTACGCTGCTCGCAAGCTACTCGGTTGCCTGACACATATTTATCTCGGCACCACTGTAGGGGTCTAAGCAGCCATGTTCTTCTGCCTTCCCTTCAAGCAATCCAAGCGGCAACCCGAACCCTCAGATTCGGAACCCGAGTGCAGAGAGCTCCCTTCCGCGCCTTCCTACCGCTCCGTTCTGCGTGGCTCGGGCGCGGGTTCAGCTCCAATTCTAGCCCACCTCAGGGCTCTCCTCACCGAAAATAAGCTCGACGCATACGTTATTCCCAATGAGGATGAGCATGGAAGCGAAATCCCTGCTGCTTCAGAGTTGCGACGCGGCTTTATGACGGGGTACGCGCCATTAATAGGCAGGCTGGACGACAGGTTTCTAACCTATTGAGTATAGGTTTCATGGAACCGCGGGATTGGCAGTAGTAACTCAAGCAGAAGCGCTGCTGTTCGTCGATAGTCGGTATTGGATCGCGGCGGAGAAGGCGATGGATCCATCGCTATGGGAGCTACGAAAATTTGACCCGCGCGCACTGGTCGAGGGCGGCTTCCAAGATTACTTGTGCAACGTAGGTTTCTGTTTGATACTTCAATGGGCGGGCATAACGGTCAGCAGTTACCAGCCGGGAGTCGCATCGGTGTGGACGCGTGTTTGATACCCCCCGCACTGAAGACGTCGCTGGATGCAAGGCTCCCCGCAGGCTCGCAATTAGTATGCCAACTCGAGAATCTCGTCGATCGAGTCTGGCAGAATAAACCCATGCGTTCTACTGATCCAGTGAACGTCCATCCGCTCAAGTTCGCTGGCAAGTCGTTTATTGCCCACCTCATAACGTTATCGAATATATTTTTAGGGAGGGTTGCAGACTCTAAACTTGCCGAGCTGCGTGAGACGATCGCGACATACTCTCCAACGGCATCAGTAGGCACTCTCGTCCGCTCTCTCCTTTCTTCTCATAAAATATTCCTAGTACCTTGTTACGCCACTGGACGACCTTGCGTGGATCCTAAATCTCCGCGGAAACGACATGTTCAACCAGCCATTCTTCTACGCGTATCTCTTCATTTCGGCAACGGACGCTGTGCTCTTCATCGACCCAAGGAAAGTCACCGCCGAAGTGCAAAGCTATCTTACGAGCCTCGGAGTTCAAACCCAAGCGTACGGAACGGTGTGGGACTTCCTCAAAGCTGAAGCCAAGCGCGACCCGAAGGCGAGTGCTCCTATGAACCGAAAAAAAAATTCAACGACCCTTAACGGTCAGTAGTCTCAAGTTCTCGTTGATCCAAAGGCGTCGTATGCGGTCATACAAGTTCTCGAGTCCAAGGCTACCGTGATCGCGTCTCCGATTAACGCCGCGAAGGCCATCAAGAATGAGACCGAAATACAGGGATTCTACAATGGGAATCTCCGCGATAGTGTAGCGATGGTGCGATGGTACGGCTGGCTGGAGGAGCAAGTCGTCAAGAAGAAGGCGGCAGTGACGGAGTACCAAGCTGAACGCAAGCTCAACGAGTACCGGTCCATGCAAAAGTACTGGGCTGGGCCTGGTAGTTTTATCAGGTTTGTTGGTCACCATTTATGTAGCATCGACCGAAGTTAAAACCTGTTGTCACACAGTGCCTATGGACCTAGCGCGGCGCTTCCTCAGTAAGTTTTGGTCCGTTCACTATGCGCTATTCTTCTGACAAGGAAAAAAAAAAAACTGTAGTTACGAGGCTGACGAGAACGACTGTCTCGTTATCGGCCGCGACGCGCCGTATCTGATGTGCGACTGTCCACCAACATTTTCCTACCATTGCTGACTGTCTGAAGTGATTCGGGTCAGCAATACTTCGATTGTACTATCGACACTACACGGACTGTGCATTTTGGGACTCCCAGTCCGTAGCCTTTCTACTGTTGGTGTTATTATTGCATCCCTGACGCTCCTTTCTAGCCAAGGAGCACAAGCGCGCGTTCACCCGCGTCCTACAGGCCCACATCGCCGTCGACGCGCTGATTTTCCCCGCCGGGACGATGGGGACGAATCTCGACGGGATCGTGCGGCATCACCTGTGGAAGGATGGGCTCAATTTTGGCCACGGCCCTGGGCACGGAATAGGTAGCTTCGGTGTGGTCCACGAGAGCTCGACGGGGATCAGCGTCCCGTTCGTATTGAAGCCGGGACACGTCGTGACAAACGAACCCGGCTTCTATGACGAGGGGAAATTCGGCTGCCGCATCGAGTCGACGATTGTCGCCGTCAAGAAGAAGACACTCAGGGAGTTTGGTGGCGATATTTGGATGGGTTTCGATCGCTGCACCATGGTACGGTACTTTTGTACCTGTTCACTGGGGTTTCCTGATTTCGCGCGTGAAGGTCCCGATCCAGAGCAAACTTGTGGAGTTTTCGCTGTTGACGAAAGAGGAAAAGGCGTGGTTGGAAGCGCACAATGCGCTCTGCTACAAGAAGTTGCGTCCGCTCCTGAAGGAGGTGGGAGATGAACGGGCTGCCGCGTTGCTTGGGAACTTCTTCTAGGACCATGAATATCGTGTCTGCTGGGGGGAAAAGAGCATAAAGGACTTATGTTACGCATTTGCTGCTTATCCGGGATCACAGATAATCTGTACTCTTCGCCACCATGTCCTTAGTTCCACTATCGTTCGGTGCAGACGGCAACCCGCCGTTGATTCTGATTCATGACATCTCCGGCTCTCCCTTTGCGTACCTGCCCTTCGGGTCACATCCGTCGCTTTCGCAGTACTCCATCTATGGGGTCTCCGCGCTCCCGGAATCAGCGACCAAGCAGCCGCTTGAGTATTCTTCTATTTCTGCATGGGCGGAGGCGTATGCAGCTCTCATTGAAACCGAGCTTAAAGACGAGCTTCAAGCAGATGGGCGCCTCATCCTCGGGGGCTGGTCACTGGGCGGCATTCTCGCTGCTGAGATTGCGCGCATATTCGCTAGGCGGCGCTCTGAGAAGATACAGGTCTTGGGGCTGATCTTGCTCGATACATACGCGCCCTGGCGCGAGCTGCTGCGTAGTGGACCGCGCGGCTTGGAGGGCGGGGGTGCCGTGATACAGTCGGCGTATTTTACCCCGGCGGAATTGAGCCGCATCGTGGACTTGCTGGGGCGCACTGAGAGGGCTGCCTGGCCCGGGATGGACGGAACCCAGTGCTCAGCTTGGCTGATTACACCCAGTGCCGCTGGCGCGAACGGATTGGAGGAGTGGTTTGAGGACAGTGCGGGACGTGTGCGGCGCATCGGGCAGGGGAAAGACGGGTGCACTCATTTCTCGATGATGGAGGCGGGAGCGGGTTGGATGGAGGAGGTTATCGCTGCTGTATCCGACGCGCTTGAACAAATGAGAAAGTAGTACAAGCTCAGGCTAGAAATCGGCAGCGACGGATCAACCGCCTTTCTCTTTGAACCTTCATGTCCGCTGGAATTGTGCTACAAGAACTAAAGGACTGGCTTCAGCGCAGTGGAGGATACCTTCATCCTAACGTACGCCTCCAAAAAGGCGAGCCTTCGCGAGATTTCTGTCCTTCATTGTCCTAAGTTCTCCATCTGAAAGTCCCCTCTGGATTCTGCGTCGTCGCTTCTGAGAGCTTGCCTCCTGATAGCAAAATAGTTTCGTGTCCATTCACCCTCGCTATCACTAAGGATGTTGCACTCTCCGCCTTGTCTACCTTGCTTGGGGCGCCTGCCATCTCCGACCTGAATACCTGGTCCGAACGCCAATTAATATCCTCTTATCTGTGTTTCCACTCCATTATTGAGGACTATCCAAGGTGAAGACCCGGCAGGCCACGCTCCCTTGGGAACTAAGTCAGTGCTGTCCTAGCTCTCCCACTGTATTGGCACATCGCCCCTACGTGAAGTCTCTGCCATCTCAAGACAGCCTTCGGACCCCTCTTCATTTTGCTCCATTTGAGCTGGAGAGGTTCAAGGGCTCTAACTTGTATGGAGCAACTATTGATCGACAGCGTGAATGGAGGATGGAGTGGGAGCAATGCCAAGGCGTCATCTCTTTGGCCGATAGAGAGTGGGCTGACCAGTTCACCTGGTCAGTCCAACTATCTCCCCGCTCTTTTTTCCTTCATTGAACGTACAGGGATTTATTCCTGGCATCCGCCACGTACTTGTCGTCGCGGGCCTTCCCCTCGACCCTTCTTTCGCAAAACGTTTCCCTTACATCCACCTCGGATCCGGTGCCCATTCTGCTGCCAGGAGTCGATAGCTTAAATCATGCACGGGCGGAGCCTGTGTCCTGGGTTCAATCATACATCGGAAGCGGACCCGAACCCGGCCCCGGCTCGACCCTCTCGCTGACACTCCACAATCCGGTTGTTGCAGGCGCAGAGCTATTCAACAACTACGGGGCCAAGCCTAATTCCGAGCTCATCCTGGGATATGGCTTTTCCCTGCCCAACGTGAGCCATTTCGCTGTTTCGGTAGCGCAGTTGGCTACATGCGCGCTAGAATCCGGACGATACGATCGTCCTCAAAATCGGAGGGATAGATGGAAAGAAATGGGAGGTGGGTCGTGATGCACGCGGCGCTGACGGGGTCTGGGAGAGTATTCTTGAATTGACGGGTGGGTCTGAGCCTACATACGAGGACCACCTAGACGCCGCCGCAGCGCTGGGCGACATGGTTCAATCGTTGCTGGACAGACTACCTCAGCCGTCCGTCCCTGTGAGCGATGATATACGCGAAGATGTTGCGCTCATGTTGCACAACTACATTGATGGTATGTACCATTCATTAATTGTCCCTCCAGCCAGCTAAAGACTTTATTCAATAGGCCAGCGTGGAATATTGGAATCATTGATTGAATACGCTAGCAGCAAGGAGGAACTTGGCATCTCGATGGCGAGAGAGCAAGGGATTGAAGTTGTCTTGGAATAGCCTTTAACCAATACCTTTCCCGGACCCTCTCAAGCCAAAGACGAAAATAAATATTACTACGGCGGAGCTGGCCATCGGTGATAAGCCGAACGCTCATCGAAGTCGGGACAAATGGGTATCCTATGAACTCGGCGCTGTTTATACATCAATCAATAAGCCTTCAGAGTACGGCAACTGCAGAAAGAAGACAATCTCAATAGGCTGTTAAACCCGGAGACCATACAAGAATGGTGGCAAATTATTCAGAGCTTCACCCACAGGAAGCCGAGGGATGCACAAGTGACCAAGGGATGCGCAAGTGACTGCAGAACAACTTCGAGATGTCTTCCAAGTTCGACTCAACCCCCCTGCGGTGATGCCTGACCATTTCGATGCCGACTTGAAATGACTCCGTGATCTCATGTCCGAATCCATCCCTCCGTGTACCAAAGGATCCTTCAGCACTTGAGTCTTTTTCCCGCCCCTTCGTAAGTACTTCCGGATGGAAAGATGAAACGCACAGTCCGTGATCGCAGCTCCAAAAGCGCACACGGGGTAGACGATGTTGAGTATAAGAAAACCACTTCTTTCCTAATGAGGCGCTGCTGAAACTCTTTATTTCTGTGTATCCAACAATCCGGGGCCAGATGACTGGTTTACCAGTGGGTATTCTGAAGACGGGGAAGCCGGGCAATGACCCTGACAGCTACTCTTGGAGTGCCGTCTGGGGTTGCGGGGTTTGTTAACTAATAATGACCATCCACCATGAAAGAGAACTCCAAATCCAAGTTAGAACATAGCGCAGATAGAACACGAAATAGCTACATCACATGCAAAATGCACCGAGAACCACCAAGAAATCAAGCTAGGAACCTGAAGCATCATGAATTTTGGTTGTTTTCCAATGGATAAGCACACCTCAAACCACACTCCACTTGAAGTGTATTAGTTTTTCTTGTGTCGCATACTGAAAAATGGCCACTATCGCGGCCTTGGTGGGACCATGGAAAGTGTTTGTAATAATTATATCTTGATCATTACCATGCACAGGAGCCGACAAGGTGTTATAGATATTTTTGACTTGGCGGCATGTATCAACCAAAAGTTGACTTCGGCTAGTGCTTTCGATTTTCAGGACAGCAATGAATGTCTGATTGTTGAGAAGAGCGGCCAGGATATCATGTTTGGACGCAGTCGGTGGCAGTTTCAGTTTCATAGCTATTTGCTGCAACGTAAACTCTGGAAACAGCATCAGGTTACATGTATATGATTTTCCTTTCATTATGCAGAACTTACCGAATGCTCCGTGAACATTGAACCTCTGAGTAGCTCGTAGAAGTTCTTTCTCGAGCCTGCCTATCTATGGGGCTTATCAGTTTTCGGGCAGAGAAAAGGCATCACCAAGACTGACTTTATCCTCTAGACATGTTCGTACAAATTTTACTTCCTCGCGGGCGCATGCGAGGCTACTTCGCGCATCTTCCAACGCCTGTTTGGTCACCTCGTACAACTCGTATTCTCCTACCGTGGGTTGCTTGGAGTTATTTAAACGCGACGCGAAGCGCCGGGCGATGTAGGCGGGGCGAAGTCGGATCTACGGAAAGAACAGGTTAGGACGCTGGGTAGACAATGTTATATCCGCGGCCGACTTGGAGGCTAAGACGCGATGAGCCGGAAGAAAGCGCGACGAAGACAACCATCAGCTGGAGGTCTTCGGCGTCGAGTTGCTTCAAACAAAACGCCCGGGAAACGGCCCTTGAACGAAATGCCGTGCCCGAGCGTACAGGAGTTTGGGCAAGGACAGACCCGCGATAGCAAGCAATTTTTCCGGCCGAGCTGAACGCCAGTGTGCCAGTCGATCGGCAGCGGGGCCCGGAACATATAAAGAGGAAGCGTAGGTGACTTACAAAGCGTAAAACGGACATAAACTAGACCTAGGTAGGTCAGCATTACTTCCATGAAATTGCATCGAGCGACATGGGTGCTTCCGGAAGGACGGGAGGGTGTAGAGTGAAAAGAGACGATGGGCTTACTAAAAATATACACTATACGTATACACGAGCGAGAACTCAAAATTAGAGGAGGCGCGCTAATTAGACCCTAACCCTAAAAGACCAAAACTTTTTTCTTTTCGTGATCCATGCTGAGTGCAGTCAAGGCGACGACGAGCATTTTCGCTCGTATCAGCCGCCCTCTTCATTCTTACTCTTTCTCCCCTGTCATGATCCCTGCCTCATCAACAAAAATGCCCGCTACTCGTTCAAGACGATCCAGACCCAGGGGTCCCCCTACTGCCAGATCCATGTCCTCGGCTGCAACGGCCGCTGCACCCCGAGCTGCACCCCCGGCCGCGGCGCCTTCGACAAGGGATGAGAGCCACTTCTCTGCTCAGAAGTTTGTAGACGCGCCGATCTCGGAGGCCTCAAAGAAGGGCATCCAGCATGAGTGCGTTTTTGCCGTATTCTGCGCTTCAGGAACTCACTGCATTGCAGATACTTGTCGGATGTTCAGTGTACGCTTCATTGCTTTCATACCAACTATAGAGCTAATTTTTCCGTCGCTATAAGCTGCTACTCTTCACGTACGAGGGCTCCTGTGAACTTTTCTGAAAAAAAAACTAACAGCTGTATACTTCAGTATGCTCTTTCCGGCCTAGATCTGCTCGTGCAGGCCAAGACGGGCACGGGCAAAACCCTGGCCTTCCTACTCCCCGCTGTCGAGCGCCTCTCTCAAATGGAGCTGGCTAGAAGAAAAATCTCCATGCTCGTCTTGTCCCCGACTCGCGAACTTGCCTTGCAGGTGATACCCTTTCTTTCCCATTGAGCTGTCCGCTCACTGCGTGGGGTGATGAGATAGAAGAAGAGGCCAAGACACTCATCTCAAACCATCCTTTCCAAGTCTCCCATGCCATTGGGGGTACAAAGTGGGCACCCAACCATTTTCATAAACACAGTTTATAAATTGACGGTTTCAGCATGACCGCCACAGCCAGGAAAATAATCGAGGAACCCCCACGGATTTTAATTGCAACACCCGGCCGGTTGCTTGACCACTTGGAAAATACGACCGGTTTCAAGCACCTGTTCTCCGACCTCCGGGTCATCGTCTATGACGAAGCCGACCGTCTTTTGGACCAGGGCTTCCGGAGAGAGCTCGACAAAATTCTAGCATACTTGCCTGACAAGACCAAAGTCAAGCGGCAGGCGCTCTTGTTCTCAGCCACGGTCAGCGACGAAATCAAGGTCCTCGCCGGGGGCGCGTTGGCTTCGAACTACAAGTTTGTCAGCACTCTCCGCGCCGACGAAGGTCAACACCCACGAGCACGGTGAGTCTTGTCGTCCCGCTGACCAATTTCCGTCTCTCATTGGATGTGCAGTGCCCCAGCAGTCCATGATCGTCCCATGGTCCACGCATCTGGCCGCCACCTTGGCCTTACTCAAGCAAGATCGTGCTATGAACAACGGCGCTTCCAAGGCTATGGTTTTCCTACCTACCGCTCGGCTCGTAAGCTTCTACTACGAGGCGCTTTCTCAACTCCCCGCTGGTACCCTTCCCCCCATCTTCGAAATCCACAGCCGCAAATCCCAGCCCGCGCGAATCAAGGCGGCAGACCAGTTCAAGGACTCCAGAGAAGCCGTGCTCATCAGCTCGGATGTCACCGCCCGTGGCATGGATTTCCCGGGGTACGTACGTCTCACACCTCCCTGGATCTACCATACTGACATGGCGACAGTGTAACGCTCGTCCTCCAGGCGGCCTTGCCACCCAACTCTGAGCAGTACATCCACCGGCTCGGGCGTACCGCGCGCGCAGGCGCGAGCGGCCGCGGGGTCCTGATCCTCGATGAGAGGGAGAACTTCTTCCTCCGGGACAAGACCATTAGCGGCCTCGGCATTACGCCCGTCCCGCAGGTCGCGACGCCCGGCCTCTATCACATGACGCGTGAGCAGCTCGCGGACGCTGACGCGGCGGTGAGCACGGCGCTCGCCAACGTGTCGGCGGAGACGAAGGCACAGGCGTACCGCGCGTTCCTCGGGGTATACAGCACGAGCTTGAAGGCGATGCGGTGGTCGCGGGACGACCTCGTCGCGAACGCCAACGAGTTCGCTGTGTCGACGCTCGGCTGGGTGGGCCAGGCAATGCCAGAGATAGAAAAGCGGACTGTCGGGAAGATGAACTTGAAGGGTGTCAAGGGGCTGAATATAGTTGCGACCGAACCTCGTCCCCCGCGCGGGCAGCCCCGTAATCGCGGTAATGCCTGAGTGAGACTGGATTAGATGGAGCCTTCCCCTTATATTTTACTAGCGTAGATATTATGTACTCCCACACAACTCAACAACTAGAGATTTCGGGCGTGTTATTTTCAAGCCAAGACAGGTTTGCGTTAGGTACAGCCTACTACACGGCACTACATATTGGCCCTGAGCATGGCGATTGAAGCTCGCGTCGTCCCAGAACTATCAACGAGGAGGTTATCCTGCAACGCATTAGACAATGGACGGGCATGTCGAATTAGAAAACACACCCAACAGGCCGCACCCAGACCTGGACAACCATGTAAGCTCCGAGTAGTCAAGACTTACCGGCATCAACGATCTAGCGAGACAGCAGAAAGCAAGTAAGTGAGCTTCGAAATAATTCAGATGGACAGATATCCGACTGACCCAGCGAGGCTCCCAGTAGCTCATACCTATACCATACCCGCCGCTTAAGGCAGTGAGGACGTTCTTAATGTCGCGGACCCACTGCTGCTGTGACCAGGATCCGCCCCTGTAGCCAAGTCGGAGTAGACAAAGTGAAAATTTAAAATTTAAAAGTGTCGCTGTAATGCAGCTCTACGAGCAGCGACATTCCGGCGGCGACTGCCCTCTTCGCCAAGGCCAGGCCATAGTCCGTACTGTTCGGGCTCGTCCAAACGCGGATGCGGGCGAGGTTAATGCTATGTTTCGTGAGGATCTTCTCAAACTTGGCTACAGAGGAACAGGTGGCCGCGAAGGGGTACTGAATCCCGGAGTTCTCGAGGTTGGCGAGCGAAGAACAGTCGGCATCGTGCTCTGTCAGGCCGGCGTTCTGGAGGTTGACGAGCGAAGAAAAGTCGGCGCCGTTGTAGGTCAGTGTACGAGACAACGCTGAGCGAGAGTAACGCCGCCAGGCAGGAGAAATACATCGCGGGCATCCAAAGCATACTGGAACAGCCTTGGGACGTGGGGATGGCAGCAACTGAATGAATGACAGCTGGAGGACATCACAAGGGGCTCAAGCTGACTTTCTATTCTTGGGCCTGCCAGAAAAGACACTCAGTCCCAGACACAACAGAAGGCCTTTGGGGGAACCAGTTAAAGCAAGGACAAGTAAAGACTGCCTGTGAACCGCCTCAGTCCTGCTACCTTTTCCCAGGTTGAGGTGAAATATATTTGGCGCGGTATTCACGCCGAGACCGGTCTGCTTGGGATACAACAAATGATAGATTCAGCAAGACAAGATCATGATAGCGACGATAATTCAAGACAAAGCAAGTATGCAGCGGAATGGGCGTGTCCAACGCCCGAGTAAAAACATGCGGGCAGGCTAACGTCAAGCAGCTGATGCTCTGCACGGAGAGGGGCGCTCGGCCAGGCGGATATAAGGGAACTGAGAGAGAATTGAAGGTAAAGGTATTGGGTCAGAGTTGCACATTTGCACTAAAATGATGGTTAGCGGTTAGTAAGCGATCGAACGTTGAAAAACTTACGGGGCCTGGCCAACGACATTCCCGGGAGGGTAGTACAGACAAACGTAGTACGAGGCTTTACCAAGGCTTGCATCGAAAAGGCCGGGGCAATGGGCAACCGAGCAGCCTATCAGACGTTAATTAGCAGATTGACACCGCAAACGATCACTTACCCAACTGCGTCGTCGCCTTCCAGATTACCTGCGTGAAGTAGAGGTATGTCGGGTGCGCGGGGTCGTATTTGTCTGTGGAGCGCATCAGCTCATGCATCTCGTTGAACTACGAAGGCGGGGCGTACATGCGTCCATCGTGAACTGGCTTATAGCGCTGTCGATCGGGAAGTTGCCGGTTGCCGCGACGAGATTCTCGCCGTAGGGCGTGGGCAGGAGGGTGCCGTCCGAGTGCTGGACATTGCAGGTGTTCGCCCAGTCGCTTGCCTTGGAGGCGAGTGTGGAGTTCCATTCCTGCGGAAATGTCAGTAACGGCGTCCGACGAGATGTTGGACATGCTGTACCAGCAGCGGGGCATCGTGCACCAAGCGGACTTTGTTGTGCGCCCAGAGGTACGCGTCGGTTTCGGGGGTGTCGAAGATGCCGCTGGGCACGCCTCTGGCTGCATGGCGGGCGGCGACGGATCTGGGGGTATCGGGGGTGGCCAGGGCCAGGGCGAGGCTGGCAAAGGCCAGGACAGCGATGAAGATCATGAGGGGCTGAAAGAGCGTGGTGGGCGAGCAAAACAAGCCGGACAGGTGAAGAACAGATGGAAGGAGGAAAGACTATTATAGGGCAACATTTTTTGGAGTGATACCCCGGACCGTGCAATTTCTCAGCCTTGACAACAGATCGAAAACGCGTATCTGCAGCTGTCTCTCTGCCGCACGGAGGCAAAAGGGAATTACATTTTAGAATACAGGAGGATGCTAGGCATATCATAGTTGGCAGCGGACGCCTCGTCAAATCTGAGGTCGATTGGACTGTTTGACGCGTTGATCACCGTGGAAGATCCTACAGCTCCGGATCCAAGGACCAAGAATTAACGCGTCATTCAAGCCCGCGTTGCAGGCCGGATGTTATAATCGCGCTTGAATGCATCGAACTCCTCTTCCTTGGTCTTGTATTGCTCTGTCAAGTTGCCGACCACCTTTTTTATCTGTAGAAAATACTGAGAACGCGATGATCACGGAGGGAAACCCCGTACCCCATCCCGGTTGGTCTGCAGCGCAGGAACCACGTCCTTAACTGTCCGTTCCACCAGAACGCCGCCGATGAGTCGGAAACATTTGCGATCTGGTTCCTCAGCAAGCGCCTCGTTTAACGTGGTGAGGACAAGGCTAGAAAAAAAATTGAATGACATTCGGAAAAATGCCGTGTAGAATACTGACCTGTGCTCGTCGGCTTCCTGGTCTAACTCGCCGATTTTACCTGCCAAAGCTTGCAGCTCATTCTGCATGCGAGAGTAGTTTTGTGATATCTCTGGCTGAGGTGATTCAAGGGAAGGCTCTTCGCAGAAACAGCCAGTAGCACACACCTTGGTCAGACAACGGTGCTACCTTGGCCTTGGCCTTTGAAACGCTGGAGGACATGGCTGAAATGCGTTTCCGTCAATTCGCAGCTCGTGATTGGTGGTTGACAGTGAGGGTCACGCCGTGACAGCTCGCTCACCGCTGCTGGCAACGATGTCTCCCATCCCGCGGCACTTTCTGGTGCCTGTCGGCGTCTTTCGTTCCATTGCGGCGTCGCATACTCGCGCTTTCCCTCTCGCTCGTCGTCTCCAGTCGACCCACTCCCACAACCGCCCGCATGGCACTCCAAACTATCTAGAGAGCGCAGAGGGCCTCGTCAGCGACCTTGCCTATCGCAAGCACAGTCGCGCGCCCACTCCCCGTCAATTTGACGCGCAGGGCAATGAGCTCGACCCCTACAAAGGCGGCCCGAGTGCAATTGACAAGGCGGTTCACTTGTTTTTCTTCACCGAGATCATCCGAGGTGCGTGCCCGGTCTTCATTTCGCTATTTCCGTCCCTCAACATTATCCAGGGATGTGGATCGTGCTCGAGCAATTCTTCCGGCCGCCGTATACCATCATGTATCCTTTTGAGAAAGGACCACTATCACCTCGCTTTCGCGGAGAACACGCCCTCCGCCGATACCCCAGCGGGGAGGAGAGATGTATTGGTGAGTTTCTTATCCGAAGGATGGGATACGTATTAAACTTGGTGCAGCCTGCAAACTTTGCGAGGCCATTTGTCCGGCTCAGGCAATTACGATCGAAAGCGAGACTCGCATGGACGGTTCGAGAAGGACCACAAAATACGGCAGGTTGCTTCCTAAATATACGCACCTTTTTTTAACTTGGAGTTCTACAGATATCGATATGACCAAGTGCATCTACTGTGGCTTCTGTCAGGAGGCATGTCCAGTCGATGCCATCGTAGAAAGTCAGTTCATCTTGCGCGTTTATAGACGACGTACTAAATACCTCCCGTTACAGCTCAAAACCAGGAATTCTCTACCGAAACTCGAGAAGAGCTTTTATACAACAAGGAGAAACTTCTTGCGAATGGCGATAGAGCAGAGGCAGAGATAGCCGCCAATTTATATTGTGAGGACTCTTTTTTCTTTCCATTGCAGGCGCTAACTCGGATTTCGTAGCTGATCATGTCTATCGGTGAACTCTGTAACCTAATATTAAACCTTGACATCAAGCCCTGCATCGTGATATTGAGTCCCAAAAGAATCGTGTGACGTCACCCGGATTTCTTGCCTTTTTGTCTGAGCTTTACTTTTCCGTTTTCTCTGAACTGCACAGGCGGATTTTCCAGCGTTCTCTTTTCTTTCCATTGAGAAAGCGCTAGCGCACGTTGATTAAAACAGGTCGAAATTAACACTGCTTCAAGATGCCATTCCCGGGATGGTGAAACTGTCCCGAAACAATTTCTCCATTGTTCAAGAACCAAGGCGGTGATACTTCCATTGTAATCATTCATTGTCACCCTGATTCGGAGTGCAACCCCAGGATTTTCTTTCCCTCCGCGGAATCAAACGGAGGCAAAGGCGCCGGGCAACTGCGGTTTAACGCCTGTGCGCGCCTGCAGCCTCCGGGGCCGCGCACGGGTGCGAACTGTCTGATTGCGTTCCCACCTGCCCCTCACCGTCGATCCAAAACGTCGGCGGTCGTAGACTTTATCTGCGGTGTGAAGAGCTGCTTCTCAAACTGAGTTTGCCCGAAATGGGTGGTGGCTGACCCACCCCCTATTCACCTACCTGAGACGGAGGCTGGCAGCCCAGCGCGAAATGCAGTCCGCCGCACCTGCGAGGAATATCTACGTCGCTTTATCCCGTCCCCACACTCCCCGAGTCATGGACATCCACATCATTCTGAATCCTGGCGCCATCGGCACGCCTCCAAAAGCGCAGTCTTCGAAGAAGACGCCGCGTCGAGGGTACGTGCTCCTATCAGCGGTATTATTGGCCGCATGAGATTAATTAGCGCCATCCACGTAGGACCCCGACAAATGAGCAAAGTTCGCCCGGGCTCGGATCTGCGATTCACCGCCGAAGCCTGCGGTCGTCCTCCCTGGGAGCCGCAGCCACGAAACCATACGCAACTCCCATACAGCGACACTCCAGCCTGCGCCACGGGCAGACGCCCCTGAGTCCCCTTCTTAGGCAGTCCCGGACCAGGAAACACGGATTATTTGAAGAAGCCCCAGCAACAGCCGCCAAGCCACGCGAGGGCGCCCGAAGAGGCCGTAGCTCCACGCACAGCTCGTCAGCGGGATCATCGACAACGACCTCTGCCACCTCTCCGTCGCTCGCGAGTCTCTTGTTATCCCGCGCCAAACAGCACGTCGAATTGGAGGCGGTTACACTTGGCCGGCGCACGCGCAGTATCATGGACGTGGTCATGGATCTCAAGGGCCCGGCGGTGGCGTACCAGGAAGACGTGCTGATGTTTATCGCGGAGCGCACGCACGACGCGCCGTACCTGCGCAAGGAGTACGCGTTCACAGCAGACGACGGTGGGCTCGCGGCGTACTGGGCGGATCAAGCGGCCATCTGGGACGGCGCGAACTGGCAAGATGCGGACGCGCCGGAGGACATCCTGACGCGCTTTCCGGTGTCGATGGAGCGATCGACCGCGGCTTGGGAGTATCCATGAACTCTATCGGTGCGATTATGCTATGCAATACGAATGTAAATGGGGAAACCGGTGTCTTTGCGCAATCTTATCTAGCTCCCCCGGCTCGGGCACTCGGGCCACTAGTGCATTCCGTAAAGCTAAAGCTAAACTTAAAGCACTTACAGTCTCTGCGCACATCGCCATCCTGTATGTCCCCGTCGTGTCTCTGGTTCCGTCCGGAGCGATACGCATTACCTTTCCTTCGAGTTTGTCGGGGGGTTACGGTGAAACTGCGCCGCTGTTCCTGACATATGATCCACTACCAAACGCCACACCCATTCAGTCTGTCCTTACCATCTACTTGCATCCAAAGCTCCGAAAAAAAATAGTGTGTAAGCGCGGATACATCCGTGCATTTTGCGAAAACATTTGGACACCAGAGCAACAGAATTACACATGCAACAAGAAAGAAAGTAGAGGGGAGAGGAAAGGAGGAAACAACAAGTCGGACCGAGCAAGAGTCTACATACGGTCCGAGCCCTGATGGTAGCGCTTCGCCCCCCTAGGCTCCGTGTCCGAATGTCTAGAATACATCGCCCCGGGAGGACCATCGTCCGCATCGTCCACGTCCATATCGTTCCGGCTCCTCTTGCGCGAGTCTTGGGGCGGACGGGACGACTCGGGCGCGTACCCTCCGCCGCCGCCGCCACCCCCGCCGCCACCGTTCCGATCGCGCGACTGCGCGCGCCCGTCCTCGTGCACGAAATCGACCTCCTCCGCCTGGGCCACGGGTCGCAGCCGGAACGAGCGCGGCGCGCGGTCCGCCTCGAAGAACTGCCCGCGCGAGTCCGGGCGTGACGGCGGGTCGCCCACGGGGGAACTGGACGGCGAGCGCGCCGAGCCCGGGCTGTTCGAGCGCGAGTACGCACCGCGCCGCACGGGGAAGTACCCCTGCTCCTCGCGCCGCCGGCTCGACGCGTGCGGGTCGGGCGGGTACTCGTTCCGCTCGCGCCCTGGGGCGGCGCGGTGCACGACGGGCGGCGAGCGCATCTGCGTGTCGCGTGCGCGGTCCCGCTCCCGCTGCTCCCTGTCCCATTCGCGCTCCCGCTCCCGTTCCCGCTCGCGGCCGATTTCGAGGAACTCCTCGCGGTTGATGTACGTGCCCGGGCCGAGGCGCTGGTGGTTGTGGACCCCGCCGCCGCCGCGTGCGTCGGACGAGGGCGAGAGCGGCGGGGGGCGCGCGTGCGCGGCGGTGAGCTCGTGGATGTCGTGGCGCCGCCCGTGCCCGCGCTCGGAGAGCTGCGGGCTGTGAAGTGGGTGCGGGTGCGTGTGCGGCCCCGCGACCTCGGGGTACGGCTGCGGGTATACGGGTGGCTGGAGGTGGCCGCGCCCACGCGAGTGCGAGCGCGCGCGTTCGTGCGACGCGCCCGGGGCGTGTGTGCGTGGGCTCGGGTGCAGCTGCCCGTGACCGCGATGCGGATCTTGCGGGACAGGGGGCATGTGTTGCATGAATTGGAGCTGCCGCGGCTCGGGGCCGCCCGCAGAGCCGCGTCTGCTCGAGTGATGGGGAGCGGGGCCCATGGGCGAGTCGATGGGGCCAGCGCGGCTGTCCTGTCTGAGGGTGCCACCGTGGGTGCGCACATAGTCTCCGTGCGGCCGGTCTGATACGTGGTTAGGGGGCGGGCCATGGTGTTGCTGCGGTTGTTGGTGTGGCATGCCCGGGCTGGGCTGGACGGGCGGAAGGGCGTGTCGATCCTGTAATTCTGGTGACGGTGGCACTTGCTGCAAGCGTTCATAGAGGACGCTTTTAGGAAAAAATCGATAAGATATCTCCGCTGAAGAGGCGAAAAAAGCGAGACTGACGCGCGTTCGAGCTTCATCCGCTGGATGCTGCGCTTCGCCTGCAAAACCTTGTAGTGGAGTTTATCATTATCCTGAAAGCGAGAATGGGGGTCAACGGGGAGCGTGGGGGGCGAGGAGAGACGGACTGCTTCTATTTCTTTTACTTTTCGCTTGAGGTCCTTGTATTTTGCCTGGTATTTTACATCCTCTGCTCCAGCGGCGATACCGACAGAGAAGGAGGGCTGGGTGGACTGACGCTGGGGTGGATTGGGAAACGGGGTGGTGGGGGACTGCTGGGGCGGCGGGGTGGGGACGGCAGCCATGGTGGGATAGATGGAAGGCGCACGGCTGTGCTGTGCTGTTGGCGTGCTGTTGGCGTTGAAAACCGAATTGGATGATCAGACATCACGGACATCAATATTTTATACAGTTCTATGAAAGGGAATGAAGAGACCAAGTGGGTATGGACATCGGTGAATATCTATACACCCTGGCTCATAGAATACCCTGTGAAGCTGCACAAGAATATCTTGTATTCGACCTGGGAAATTATCGAAAACGGAATGTCTTGGGAGGTCACATGACCATATCCGTCTGTAACTCGCACAAACACCGCGACGTTGACCGCGACCACCAACTTTGAGCAACCCAGTATGTATCCCGTCCATGTGCATTCAGTCCATTAATACCCAACTACTGACTCGTTATCTAGTGAGCTATAGACAGTGCGCGTTCTGCCGCGACTTGACGGACCTTCTGACCATGCTTACTGCAGAGACTTACCGCCAGCTGGTGGTTTCGAGGCGGTCAAGTACAAGCGAAATCTACCTCTAAAGGGGCCCGGGGCTCTTGTCATTCTCGGTGGCGTGACGGCGCTGTGCTCGTTTGGATTCTATCGGCTTGGATTGGGCAACTTGGAAAGAAGGTATGTCGTCATTCGTGCGGCGGAGATGCTGGATCAGGTGTCGAGGCGAACGTGAAACGTGTCTTGTTCTGCTTTGCTCGTCGAGATAGATGTCCCCCGCTGGATCCGGCCGTCCGCGAGCAGCAGCTTATCGCGCGCGCTCCGGACCGAGACTCGACTTGGCTTGCGGCAGCTGATTTGCGCCTGGCCCAGGGAACTGCAGCGCGAAAAAACGTGGGCACGGATACACCTCGTCCCGCTCCTCATGGCGGAGGGTGACCGCGCCACGTACGAGATGACCCGGCGCGGGATCGCAATCGAAGCAGATCTCATGAAAGATGTCAAGGGCTGGGTGGTAAGCAACCCCTGTGTTTTTTCGAGGATGTGGCAACTGATCTCGGGGCGTTGCTTCTTTCCGCAATCCATCGCATTCTGTTCCAATATTGGCCCTCCGTCACATCGCAGCCCGGACAGACCGTCTACAACAACCCACGATACTACACCCGGGACACAGACGGGCCTGGGATCTGACGCGTCGAGGACGGCCCTCGTACACATATCCACTTGCTGTAGGCGTATATACATCCGCTATACCTCTTTCGCCAAATATATGTTTCGTCTGAGCAATGCCGGTGGGCCGCGCCGACGCCCGAGGACAATAGGTCCCGTTGTGTCGGTCTATTATTTCCAAAGGGGGCCGGAGCTTTTTTTACACCCTTCTGGTTTGCTTCCATTCTCATTTCGAGTGCGCAAAAGTGCACCTCCTGGCCGGCCTTGCTCTCCGCTGCACCGCTCTCGCAGTCATCTCCCTTGTCCGCGGCCCCCCGCTACATGCGCAGTTTTTTCCGGCTCAAAACGGGGCAAAATCGAGGAGATTGGAGGAACTGGAGATCTATCGTGTCCTGATAAGGGAGACAGAGATTCCGAATCAGCTCCTGTCTGCCCGGACTCGGCACTGTTCTTGATTCAGTGCGAGTCACTCGACACCCAAAATGGCTGTATGCAGATGCCGAATCTCTCTTAAGCACGTCCGACGACTGCTTATGATTCGGTCCCCTCCCTCTACCCCGGGAATTGCTGCTGCGCTACCGCGCCTATATAAACAGCCCACGCGTCTATATACGCAGCCTTACAAGACTCTCTTCATGCCCGCGACCACCCTTGTAAGACGCCACCCTGCCTCCGACGCGATGGCGTCTGACGACGTGTCCATGAAGGAGGCCATGGCCTATCTCAACTTTGACGAATCCCGCTTCGACGACCCCCACTTCGACGAGCAGATGCTCTTCGACTTTGACGTTAATGACGATGTCCCATACAGCCATCCGCTGACCACCCCACACTACGACCCGACCGGCGAAATGATCGACGTCAAGCCCCCGGTCTTTCCCCGGAGCCCGTCCTACGAGCTGTCTGCGTCCCCGTCGTACTCGCCAGACAGCTTCTACGGCTCCTTCGACGACTACAAGCGGCCCCAGCCGCTAGACACGCTATATCTCTCCAACTGGCTCAGTCATGACACAGACTCGTCTTCGGTACCCTCCCCGACCTCACCCATACCCATTCCTTCGGCTAGTCCACAGTCACCCTCTTTCGTCGCGTTCAGCGACCACTCTGGTTTTGCGGATGGGCCGTTTTCGCCAGCAGCATTCGCCGCAGCCCTCCCGCTGCCGCGCTCCAGCTCCCCGTCATCCTCCTTCGAGGACAACCATCTCTACGCGGCTCCGAGACCGCAACAGCAGGTCGAGTCAGTATCGCCGCACGAGACACAGACGCCCGCCTGGGCGGCTCACCTGTGGGAGACGCCGCGTCACCTCCGGACGCCATCCTCCCCACGCTCGTCGGTGCGCCACTCGCCGCTATCGGACCGCATCCCCGTGCGGCGCAATTCCCTTTCGTCCGGACAGCTCTTTCCGTCCTCCAGCGCGCCGTCCATCGCGCCCGTGGGCCAGAATACGATCCGCGCGTACAGCCGGCGCGCCGAGTCGTTCAGCACACCCGACGACCGCGACGCCACCATCCGGCGCGGGAAGAAGCGGACCCTAGGCCCGGACGAGGGCGAGCTGCAGGACAAGCCGCACGAGAGCCGTACGTGTCATACACGCCACCTTCATTCAGTAGTGACTCGGCTTGCTGACGTCCGCACAGCCCCCCTTAAGTCAATGCTGCGGCCCCCCAAGTTGGCGCCGTCAGCGTGGCAGCTGTATTTCACTGACTGGATTCAGCGGCAGCAGGCGTCGAGCAGCCGCAAGCTCAACGTCGCGCAAGCGGCCAAGGAGGCCGGCCAGGAGTACGCGAGCCTCAGCGAGGAGGAGAAGGAGGTGTGTAATATTCCTTCGTTCGCTTGGCGGCACAGCTGACAGTTTTACAGCCGTACAAACGCCGCTCGCAGGCGGCCAAGGACGTGCGCGAGCGCGAGCTCAACGCGTACATGCGCACGCTGACGCCGGACGACATCAAGCGCGAGAACGCGTTCCGCTCCGCGCAGCGCAAGGCGGGTAAGTCGCGCAAGAGCAACATTAAGGACCCGAACGCGCCGAAGAAGCCGCTGAGCGCGTACTTTATGTTCCTGCAGCGCATCCGCGCGCACCCAGAGCTCGTGCGCGAGATCTTCGGCGAGGAGACGGAGACGACGAAGCAGAGCGTGCTCGCCGCGGCCAAGTGGCGCTCGATGACGGACGATGAGCGGAAGGTGTGTCCGGTTTTGTGTGCACGTTTTTGTGGCGGTGGCTGACTGACGGCGTGCTTGCTTGTAGCCCTTCCTGGCCCAGGCGGAGCAGGAGAAGATGGAGTACGAGGCAGCGCGGCGGATGTACGAAGACGGCTCCGTCGGGTACGGCTCGAGCATCAACTTCAGCATCCTCCCCGGCAGTCCGGCGTTCCCCACGATCAAGATAGAGTCAGAGAGCGAGAGCGAGGGCTTCGCCACCGACGACGGACACGGACATGCCCATGCTCCACCTTACCACACTCATTCATCATGAATACCTTCCGTCACAGTTAGTTCTCTTTCGTTTTCCGTGCTTCATGTCTTGCTTCTTTTACGACCATAATGCCTTTCGCCTTTCGCTCCCCGCCTTGATTCATGGCTTATTTATCCTCTTCGGGCTCGGGTCTCAAAGGACAACTGTATATTATGCGACTTATTAGCTGTATTGCTAGACCTCTCTACGCCTATCCTCTATGCCGCCTGTGCGACTTATATACGCGCGCTAGCCGTTCTCGTACATATTCTCAACTTGAATGGCATCTAATTTGTCTGACCGAATCTTGCGTTTATGAGTGCGACGCGTCGTCCTCGTCAAATTGGGGCCTTACAGGTAGATAGAGATGGCGAGACGAGATGCACGATCAGCGATTCGCGCGCACAGCTTCTTGCCCAACGCAATACGCACCTCGGCCGTGTGGGATCCAACTGGGTCTCCATTACGCGCTCGGGAGACGCAGCACCATGTTCTGGTGCGGTTCACCGTCTTCGTCGAATTGGGGGCCCTGTGTAGAGATAGAGTTGGAGAGGAACGAGATGCCCGATCAGCGATTCGCGCGCAGCTTCTCGCCCGACGCGACGCTTACCTCGGCTATGTACCCAAATCTGGCACAAGATTAGCAAGGTTAGCGTTTGCATTTGAGGCTTTGACGCGCCGACGCGCGGTGCGTTTCATTAGGCTTTAGCGTAGCGGCACTCACTTTGCGTAAAAGCCCATCGCGGGGAGTTGCGAGTGGCACTCGATCTCGGCGAAGGCGCGGGGCGGGTGGGACGCGGCGGCGTCGGCCTGGATCCATTTGTGTAGGTTCTCGACGAGCAGTCGCCCCAGCCGGTGCTTGCGGTAGGCTTTGTCGACCACGAGCCTACAGATGGTACGCACGCAGATAAAATGGGGTGAGATGAGATCGAGAGCAGAGTAGGCGAAGGCCCTGGGGTGCGCACCTGCTGAGTTTATAGCGGTCGATGCCGGGGTACGTTCCCAGGGGCGTCCCGCGGATCGTCCCGACGCATTTGACGCGCCGCTCCGCGCTCGCCTCGTCCTCTTCCGTCACGCGCACGAGAAAGTGCGTCGCGATGTCTTCCACGCTGTACATACGCTCTAATTAACAGAGATAGACCAGCGCACTGGCAGGCAAGACGGACTCGTCGAATTCGGTGTCGAGCGGGAATCCCTGAAAAACCGGAAAGTGCGAGGAATGAATCAGTGGGCGGAAGCGCGGTTTTGGGTGCACACCTGTTCGAGGTGGAACACCTCCTTGCGCAGGCGGTGACACTCTTGTATGATTTTGGGGTCGCCTTTCGCGAAGACTACTTCAGTTTCGACAATTCGCGACATGGTGACTCAGAAAGAGTCAGGATTGATGGCATTCCAATTCGGGCGCGCGCGTTTAAAAGCTTCGCGGCAATTGCCGGGTTGGAAATTGTCGAGGTGATGAGCAGGAACATTCTGGAACATCGTAGAGTACTTCAAGGCTGGGAGGGGGGAAATCATATATAAAATTGCTGATACAAGGGGGGCGTATGTTTTCATTGTTCTGGCCCAGTTCAATTAGCAAATAAATGAACGCGTCGATAATTGCGCGGAGTCGTAGGATGGCTTAGAACGTGCTGGACTCCAGCATTTCCGAATTTCATCGGGTCGGAAGATATAGAGAACCGCCCGCGCGACCGAATCAAGACGTGAATCTGCTACGAGTCTGCACCGCGACCACAGAAGGAAAAAGCAGGATCCGCGGCACGCAGAGAAACCATATTGCCGAGGACGAGCGCCAGGGCCCAGGAGATACACTAGCAGGGACATGAACGGCACCGGCGCGGTACCCTTGAAACGATTAATGAACGTGGTGATCCTCAGAGGTGCACCGGTACGTAAATTCTACTTCCAGGTGTGGTCGGCCCAAAGTGAATATTTCGAACTGGAGACAGATAGAGACGGAGAGAGAGGAGATGCACGATCAGCGATTCGCGCGCACGGCGGGATCTTGCCCAACTGCATTATGCGTTATGCGGCCGGGAGACGCAGCATCATGTTCTGGTGCGGCTCGCCGTCCTCGTCGGATTGCGGGCCTTGCACATAGAGACAGAGATAGAGAGGAACGAGATCAACACCAGCGATTCGCGCGTACGGCTTCTCCTCGACCGTGTACCCAAATCTGGCAGAAGGTTAGCAAGGTTAACGTTTGGATTTACGCGCCGTACGCGCGGTTCTGGGGTTCGTTTAATTTGAGTTTGTACTCACTTTGCGTAGAAGCCCATCAAGGGGATGTGCGAGTAGCACTCGATGTCGGCGGAAGGGCGGTGTGACGCGGCGGCGTCGGCCTGGATCCATTTGTGCAGGCTCTCGACGAGGAGGCGGCCGAGCCGGTACTTGCGGTAGGCTTTGTGGACCGCAAGTCTACGCACATTGACATGTGCACGGATGAGATATGAGATGAGACTAAACAAATAGAGCGGCCGCCAAAAGGGCGCAGGCAGGGCTTCACCTGCTCAGCTTGTAGCGGTCGATGCCGGGGTACGTCCCCGGGGGCGTCCCGCGGATGGTGCCCACGTATTTGACGCGCCGTTCGGCGCTCGCTTCATCCTCCTCCGTCACGCACACGAGAAAATGTGTCGCGATGTCATCCCTCCTGCACATGCACAACTCCAATTAGCGTATATACAATCTCCTTAGATATGGACGGAACGGACCCGTCGAATTCGATGTCGAGCGGGAATCCCTAAAAAAACACTACATGGGCGGCTGAGAGCGCGCTAAATTCGGTGCGCACCTGCTCAACGTGGAACACCTCCTTGCGGAGGCGTTGGCACTCATCGATGATTTTTGGGTCGCCTTTCGCAAAGACTACTTCAGTCTCGATAATTCGCGACATGATGGCTCGGAAAGAGTGTGAATCACTGATGGGATCCTACATCGGGAAAGCGTGTTTGAAACGCTGCGCGGCAATTCCCGGATTGTCCGTTGAGAATGAGATGGTGTATATGTCAAGTCACTCACCATGAGGGGGGAAATCATATTCGAAAAATTACTACTACAAGCGGGATGCCCTGCTTGATTTTTTCTTCTTCATCTCACCCACTGGCAGCAAATTGATAAACGCCTGCGCGGAGTCGGTCCAGGAGAACGGCACGAAGAAGCCGAAGTGTTTTCCAACACTTGTGATTCAACATAGCCGTCCTCGGACTGTCCACGCCAATATTTCATCAGGCCGCCGCAATCGATTTCCGTAGCGCGGTCGGGTGGGCAGCGAACGCGGAGCCGCTGCAAGTAAAGAGTAGTAGATAGAGATATACTTATGTAGAGGACGTGGAACACGCTGTGGATCTCCACCGCGGGCACAGAAGGGAAAAGAATCCGGCGCACGTAGAGAAGCCTATTCCCGAGGACGAGTGCTGTATGGTTGCCAGAGGTATCTCAGGGCACCCAGGAGATACAAGATACAGGAAAGCGGCGCCGGCGCGGTATCCTTGGTGTGATTAATTAACGAGAGACTCCTGAGAGGGGTACGTAAATGCTATTACCACCGTTCTGCGGACAGGGGTAGTGGTCCACATAGCAGCGAATGAGCCGCGGCCGAGAGCCAGCCCGACCGCAGCTCGTTGAGAAATGAATGGTCCGCCGGATTCATTTCCCGCGCGACAGTTGATATCGTTGAGAAGCTCCCCTGTCTACGGCCCTGCTCCCGTGGGATGAAGACCCGTAACCTTGTGGAGTGCGTGCGGAATCAAGTCACACCATCTCTAGATCTTGCGGGACACAGAAAACGTGCATGGATCGGTTATTTGCCAAGCCAATTATCTGGAGCTGAATCATAGGCCAGATGGTGAACACGGAGGACTGCCAGGGCATTCGCTGAGCTCGATGCAGGAGATTTCCCGGACCAGCACTCTAGTAGCGGAGTCTAGCTCACTGGCAACTCACTGGGTGAAGATCTAGAGGGTTGGCAAGAATACGAGACTCGGAATGATTTGCTAAGATCAGAGCGCAGTTTCTTATATGAGTGTGGGTCTCCAGAGCTTCAGTGCCTGCTTCCCAGGAAAGTATAAGACTGTTAGACTCCACCTGACGGACAACAACTCCAAGTCTCCCAAGTTCCAGCCACTGCCCAGAAGGCAGTTCCACAGGATTTCCGGTGCGTTCGGTAAGTACTGCAACCAGAAACTCCGGAAGGATTACAGCATCCTTTAGTGGAGGCAAGGAAACCGAGGACATGGCGGATGAGCTGGACGTCTCACGCGACGGTCATGGCTCTCGATAGGAGTGAAATTCCATATTGGGCGTGTACGGAAACAAGACCCAACACCGAGCGACACGAATTTTTTTACGAGTCCTTTTGGGCTGCTGGTTCAGGTGGGCCTCCCCTAGCGCGCCTTCTCTTATTCGTACTGAATATCTTACTGTCTTTCTAGGCCGTCGGGATATTGTCGCGGTGCATATTCATGGTCGAGCCAGCTGCGTCGATCGTCTTCAACACGCTCCTGCAGAGCCGGTCGACCCTTGCGCACCCCGGCTCGATGTACTCCGTCTCGAGGGTCGTTTCACGCTCTTTGTCCCCCGGTTTCTTCAATCCGCAGCCTCGACGCGTCAAGGGCAAGGAACCCATGTCCGACCCTACCCGCCCCGACATCCTCTCCGTGTACTCGGCCCGCTGCCAGGAATGGTCCTGCCGCATGCGCGTATCAGTCTGGTGTACCCGTGAGTTTCCCGTCTATTCTTCGTGCGCTTCATCCTTATTCAGGGCGTGCAGGCGGCCCAGAGAAAATAGAGGAAGCGGAAAAGCGGCGCGCGCCCCGCCGCGCGCGCAAATCGTCTGCTCTCCCCCGACATCGCGCGCCCGGCTCACCCCTGCTGCACCGCGGCCTGGTCCGACACGCGTCCCGCACCTCCGAGCGGCCCTTCCCGGACTCCGACCCGCCCTCCCCCGACGTGGATGAGGATGCGCTGAACCCACCTATAGAGGCCTCGACAAGTGGATCGGCGGGTGATTTGCCTGCTGAGGACGTGGACTTACCTCCGGAAGCCCCGGATCCTTCTGGCCCGCCGCTGCTGGATGATATTTCCGAGACCGACTCTCCACCTCCCGAAACGGAGCCGCCGCTGCCTCTCCACATTACTGAGACAGATCCCGCACCTCTCCACGTTGCTGAGATAGACCCTCCGCCTCTCCCTGCTGCTGAGACGGATCTGTCGCCTCCATCGCCTCTTCCCGTCGTTGAGACAGAGCTCCCGCCCCCGTCGCCTTCCCCCGTCGCCGAGACAGAACCTCCTGCGCGTTTAGACAGAACCGTGCTACAGGGTGATGCGCGGTACCTCCAGCGCCTAATCGCCGAGCCCCAAGAGTACTTCCAGCTCGAAAAAACATGGCACGCGTACGAGGTCGTCCACACGCATGGCGGGCTCTCCCTCATGTCCGCGGAGGAGCTCTTAACTCTGGCCAACAAATTCCTCGATTTCGTCGAGCAGCGCAACCAGATTGACGAACTGGACGACTTGCACATGTGGGGCGCGCGCGTCCGCAGTGTATTGGACGCGCTAGGTCCGGTGGCCGTCCCGGCAGAAACTCTCGCGATGAACAGCCTGACGGCACGCGCCCTGGCGCTCGAGGGCGACCTCCAGAAAGCGCTCAACCTTATTAATTCAGAGCAGGTGGACTACGAGGACTTCGCCGCCACGCTACGCGTCTACGAGTCTATCTTTGTATCTACCTGGCGGCACTTTGATCGTGTCCGTGCATTGGAGTTTCTCATCCTCGAGTGGAACGTTATTGGCTCGTACCTCCTCACCGAGACTGGCAGAGTACATTCTGGTACCGCGGTTGCCTCCGCTGCTGCCTCTTTCCGCGAGACCGCGTTCGCCATCGTCTCCGGCATATCCCTCCCTGCTCTTGTTTTGGCCGACAAAGAACAAGGTTGGGGCGCGCGGACCCGCAGGCACCTCGGCGAACTGATGATGGAGGCGTTCTTCCGCGCGAAACTGCCCATGGAGTCCGTTGATATTCTCCGGGAGATGAGGCGACAGGGGCTCGAGCCCACCTTGTACCTTCCGTTGCAGCTCGTCCGAGCGCTCGCCCGTGAAGATCTCTACAACGACGCCCACACAATATTTGGGTCTTTCGACGAGGACGCGACAGGAACCTATGACTACCTGTTCACGGGCCTCTATCTGTATGCGCACGAGGGCAAGGACCAGGAGGCCCAGGAGTGGTTCGACCGGATTACTGATGCGGGGTGGCAGAATTCCAAGGTCGTTTTGCAACTGATGTACGCGCACGCGGTGCAGGGGCAAGCTTTGAACACGCTCCAGATCTTCCAGGAATATTTCCCGGAAGACGACAACGGCGTCCCAACAAACAACCCTCTCGTCGAGCACTTTGCGGTCGGAATCTTCGCGCACGCGCAGCGGGGCGACTTTAGCGGCACGGGGCTGTGGCTGGAGCTCATGGGCAAGGTCGGGATGCAGCCCGAGCTGTATGTGTACACGACGATCCTGAAGAGCTTTGCGCTGCGAGGCGACCTGGACTCTATCGCGGCGATGCTGGACCAGATGCGCGCCACGGGGTGCCCGCCCAACCTCGTCACGTACACGACCGTCATGACGCTCCTCGCGCACCGCAAGGACCCCGCGAGCACCGAGACGATCTACGCGCGCGCGATCAGCGACGGGATCGTGCCGGACAGTATGATGGTCGCGACGCTGATGAACGCGCACATCGAGGCGGGCTCGTGGAAGGGCGTCATCCGCGCGTTCGACTTCGTCGTCACGTCGCCGCACATCAAGCTCTCGATCGGGATCTACAACCTGCTGCTCAAGGCGTACATCCAGATCGGCGCGCCGTTCCGCATCGTGTCGCGCATCTTCAACCGGCTCGAGCGCCTGCGCGTGCGGCCCGACGCGTACACGTTTGCGCTGCTCATCCAGTCCGCGTGCGATGCGCGCCAGATGGACACGGCGTCGGCGATCTTTACCGAGATGGAGCGGCTCGCGGAGCACTGGGGATCGACTCGCCATATCACGACGTGGACGCTGACCATTATCATGGCGGGCTTCTTACGCCGGGGCGACAACGAGCGGGCGATGGCCGTGTACGAGGACATGGTGAAGCGCGCGCTCAAACCGACAGCGGTGACGTACGGTGTAATTATCGCGGCGTATGGGCGCGAGGGGACCGAGGAGAGCTTTGAGCTCGCGGAACAGTTCATCAGGGAGCTGACGGAGCGTCCGCAGGAGACACGGACGTGGGAGACCCCGCCGCACGGACGCCTGTCGGCGCGCGACCACCTGTACCTCCCGCTCATGCAGTCGTACGCCTCGCGGCATAAGCCCGAGGAGGTCGAGCGCGTGTTTGCGCAGATGCTCGAAGACGGTGGGGAGCCCACGCTGAGCATCCTCGACACGATCCTGGACGCGTACGCGCGCGTCGGCGACGTCGACAGCGTACTCCGGCTGTGGCCGCAGATCTTCAACCTCGGCGTCAAGTACTCGACGATCCCGCTGTTCGCGGACGACAGCAAGGCCCAGAGCGACGCTAAGATGCACACGTTTGTGCTCTGTATCCCTTTGTCGCGCTACATCGGCACGCTCTCCAAGGCGGGGCTGCACGACGAGATCGCCGAGGTGTGGAAGACGTTCCAGACGCACGGGTTCTCGTTCTCGGCGGACAACTGGAACCAGCTCGCGCTCGCGTTGGTCGAGGCGGGCGAGGTCGAGCGCTGCTTCGAGGTGCTCGAGAAGGTGCTCCTGCCGTACCACCGCCGGAGCAAGCGCCTACGGCAGGAGCGTGACCCGCACCCGTCCTCGCCGCTCTCCTTCGACGTCGCGCCTGCGGACAAGCGCCCGCTCGAGCTGCCCCTCGTCGGCAAGGCGCGCGTAGCGGCGACCAAGTGGGCGCGCTTCCACCGGCGCGCGCACGAGGACTTTGAGCACACGGCGCACGCGGCGGACCTCGCGCACCACCTGCACGTCCTGCACCGCATCTCGCCGATGTGGAACACGTGGCTCCCGCGGGCGGACGTCCTGCGCCGGCTGTTCGACGCCGTGCTACGCCTGCGCGCGGGGTACCCCGCGCACGCGGAGAGCCGCGACGTCGACGAGCTGTCTATGGACCCCGACGAGCTGCGGGCCCGCATCGAGCACGCGACCACGCGCTTGCGCGGGATCCACGACGCGTATCCCGACGCCGTGCAGTCGGTCGAACGGTTCGAGCGCCGGGAACGGCGCCGGCTGGGCCGGTGGTTCACCAAGGTGTATTCGTGGGCGGCAAGGGGGTAATAATAATAATACCACAAATACAGCAGATACAGTGACAACACTAGGGCGTCCATCATCTATCCGAGCCTGCTCACGCCCCGTCGGAATCGTCGTCCGAGCCCGAGTCGTCTCGCCGCCGCTTGCTCGAGCCGTGGCGGTTGCGCTGTACGCCGGCGGTGAGCGTCCCGCGGAAAAGGAGGAAGAAGGGACGCGACGTACCAGGGGGAGCTTCAGCCCTTGATTCCCAAACGCGATCGACAATGCGGTGGTTTCTAGACGCGTTTTTTTAAAATAAGTAAAATGTAAAATAGAAGTAAACAGAAAATAATACGCACCCGGCACGCCGGGGAAGCGCTTTGCAGAGTAGACGGTGAAGGGCTCGGTGAATATCTGCGCGAGGACGGGCGAGACGGTCGTGTGGACCTGCAGCGCGCCGGGCTCGGGCGCCGGAGGGCTAGAATGGGAAATTACGTTAAGAGGTCTGGCGGACAGGGGGCACTCACGCTCCGACGTTCATGAGGCGCAGTCTCAGGCGAAATGTTCCTGGGGAAGACGTCAGTCAGTCAGGGCGCAGGTAACGCAACGGGGTACGGCATTGGGCAGGCACGCCAAGCAAGGAACGGGGCCCGTACCTTCCGTGCGCACGGAGAGATCTTGGAAGAGGAAGAATATGCCGGGCTTGCGGTGCTCGTCGAGCAGGCGGTACCCGTTAGACGACAGCGGGCCGACGAGCGTTCTAGTGTACGCGTTGCGCTGGTTCGGTGACGGCGCCATCGGCGCGGGCGGCGTGGTGCCGCTCGGCGCGTTTTGCTGGTAGTTCGGCGGCGACGAGAAGTACGGCGCCTGCTGGTGCTGCGGGGGGTGCGAGTAGGGGGAGGAGGCGTACAGCGCGGGGTCGTACTGCTGCGGCGTCGACGGCGCGGACGCGTACGGCCCGTCGTGCGCATAGCGGTGCTGGTCCCAGGGCCCGTGCCCGTCGCGCGCGTCGGGCCCGCCCTTGAGCGCGGGGTCGACTGGCGGATGCCCGAAATGCCCGAAGCTGCTGCTGCTGTTGCTGTCCGCGTTCCAGGGGCGGTAGGTTGGCTCGGGATCGGCGTTCCAGGACTCGCCGACGGGGGAGCTCACGCTCGAACTGCGGCCAAAGGAGTGGATGGAGGGCAGGATCGGCGGCGGGTAGGTCGTGTTGCGGTCGACGGGCGGAGACGAATGGGTCGGGTAGCCCCACGTTGGCGTCGAGGACGCGCCGCCGTAAGGAGAGGAGGGAGGGAAGGGGCCGGGCCCCGACATGGGCGACTGGGGCGCGGGAAAGTAGCCCTGATTGCTGCTGTAACCCGAGCCCATGGACGGGCCACTCGTCGGCTAAAATGCGCGATTAGCGAGCTGAATATTCCAAAAATACATGTACGGACAGGTTCGCCGCCTCTGTAAGACTGGGAGGGCGTCGGTGTGGATCGAGAAATGGGCGTCTGCTGCCCGGACCGCGGCGGGACGGTCGAACTTGCACCGCGGCGGCGCTGCTTTGTCGCTTGGACGGGGACATATCGGTCCCCGGACGACGGATGGAGAACGAGGTTCCTCTCGTGCTTGCCATCCTCCGACCAGAGGTCGACCGTGACCAAGAAAAAGGAACAATCGACGTCACTGGACGGACATGAGCGGCGAACACACGGAGAAGGACGGAGAAGCGCACTCGACGTCCACGAAGCTGTTGTCATCCCGTTTCACCACCATTCGCGCGACCGCGGCGGGGGCTAAGGGCCGCCGATCCTGACAGATTTGGCATAAACGGACACCCAGCGGAACGGGGGTGCGCGCGACGAACCTTATCTCCGAATCCGCACATCCGGGCGCGCAGGGGGTGCTGGACCATCTCGAGGGAGTAGTAGCTGGATGGGGAGAGGGGTAAATGGCATGGCGGGGCAGCAGAGCGGATTGCGAGACTGACTTGCGCCCAACCCACTTGCCCCACTGTTCTGGGCCGTCGGCGGCGGCTTGGCGCATAGGTGCGATTGAAGTGGCGGTTTTTCGCGGATTGATATGCTGGATCATGGTGACGGAAATAGGCTGGGTTCTGCGGGGTGTCCGGGTGGACGCGAGGAATGTTCCTGGGCGAGCGAGGGCGCTGAGAGAGACAAGACCAGAGGCAAAGACACAAGCTGGAGCGCTGGAGAGAACAGGGAGGAGACGGTGGAGGTTGCAGAAAGAGAGGAAGATATCAGGGCAGAGGAGTGTTGGACGACCCGAAAGAGTGGATTGCCAAGGGTGGTAAATGTATAACAAAACCAATCACGAGCGATGTGGGCCGAGACAGAGTGCGAACGTCGACCAAGGGTACGGGCAGCAGCAGCAGACAGAGGACGGGCAGACGGCGGAGCAGGTAGACGGCAAGCTGTGGACGCGACTGGAGGGAGAGACACAGCCACCGACCCCTGGGGCTAAATACTGTGCTGCGTGCATTCCTGTGCCCTGTGCATTTACGATATTATACGCCCTGAACACGATTGAGGACCGTATGGGCTTTGGTATATATATCCCTCGGACAGGGTACCCGAGAAGTGGATCCAATAGGCGCGAACCGGCCCCGGGGACTCTCACGAAAGCTGATATTCCGGTACCAGTAGTCCAGCTCTCGTTCGTCTTGGCTTTCTGCCTGGATCGCCTTTGCCGCGTCTCGGTCGCACACTCTGCCCCAGACGCGTCCGCGGCGCGTACAGTCTGACACACACAAATTACAAACCACGTGCCGGCTCTGCATCTGCTTCTTGTTCCCGACTCTGTCCTCGCTGAACCGAGACCATGGATCAGACGGCTGCCAAGAAAGCCCTCCAGGAGCTCGTCAAGAACGACAATAAACTGTGCGGCGACTGTTCCAATCCAAATCCCCAGTGGGCGTCCTTGGGGTAGGCTGTTCTGCTCATCCGACGTGGACTCCAGATCCTCACATCCCTCCAGCTTCGCCGTCTTTCTCTGTCTCCAATGCGCCGGCACCCACAGAGGCTTCGGCGTTCACATATCGTGCGTCATTCTCCACCAGATCGCGCAGCCGGTTGTAACAGGCCCCAGTTTCGTCCGTTCGATATCAATGGACACATGGCAGCCCGACCAGCTCAAGCGCATGCAGGTGACGCACTCTCCCAGCGTATGGAGTTTATGTGAATAATCCCGGCCCAGATCGGCGGTAATGCCGCCTTCAAGCAATTTATGAAGTCCTATTCGCCCGCAGAACAGGGCGGGTACAAGGAGGGCAATTCCGCGTACGACTGTCTACCACTGCTGGGCCGCGACGCAGTACCGCGAAAAGGCACGTCCATCCCGCCTCTGGCGTCCCCCGCGCGCGTTCTTACCGTCGCTACGCAGCTGGATGCGGAGATCGCTGGCAGGGAGTGGACTCAGGCCGCACCACCCCCGCCCTCGCTGAGCAGCAGCGCCGACTCGGCCGGCCTGCGCAAAGTCGAGGGCCTCGGCGCGCTCCAACACCGGTTCATCCCTCCGCGGCGATTCCGCGTCGCCGGCGTCGTTCGGGAACAGCTCGCCGCGCGGCACACCCGACCTCGGCGCGGACCAGAAGACGGCCAACGAGTCGTTTTTTGCCTCCCTCGGGCAGGCGAATGCGTCCCGCTCCGCCGAACTCCCGCCCTCGCAGGGCGGACGCTACCAGGGCTTCGGGAGCACGCCCGCGCCCGCGTCGCCGAGCCAACACCCGTCGTACGGCCTCTCTTCCGCCGCGGCGCCGTCCTTCACGGACATCCAAGAGAACCCCGTCGCGGCGCTGAGCAAGGGCTGGTCGCTCTTCTCCGCGGCGGTGGCCGGCGCGTCGCGCGTCGTGTCGGAGAACGTGATCCAGCCCGGGATGGAGAAGGTGCGGGACCCGACGCTGCAGGCGAGCGTCATGGGGTACGTGTCCGAGGCGCAGAAGCGCGCGGCGGTCGTCGGGGGCGCGGCGAACCAGTGGTCGAAGAACCAACTCGGCGTGGATGTGGCGGGGAGCGTCGGCGGCGTGGTGGGCACCGTGCGCGACAAGCTCGGCCCGACGCCTGCGCAGAGCGGGTATGGCGCGGTAGGGATGGACAACGAGTCCGAGTCGTCGGGGCTGTACCACGACGACGACGACGACATCTTTACGGAGTACAGACACGGCGAGCACTACGACCAGCCGTCCACAAAGGCAGGCTCGGCTGCACCGCAGAAAAGCAACAACGACTGGGACGATGGGGAGTGGAAGGATTTCTAGCTTAGACGGATACATGTTATTTAATTCTGTGGAGGTTAGAACCGTAACTTATACTCGACGTTTTTGCTGTTGCGAGCCCTCGCTTTGACCTCGGCTGCCGGGCCGAATTGATCGGCTCGGCGCTACCCCGCACTTGAGTGTTGCCTCAGGCTCTTGACTCTGAACTAAGTCTGAGCCCTTTGCGGACAATCGGTCCGTCATTCTCAATCTCTGAGGGAGGTAACCAGATCCAGACGCGGGGAAAAGTTGCGCCAGAATCGTAAATACAACACGTTGTATTTAGGAAAAATTCGCGCACAAATCGTAAATACAACGCGTTGTATTTTGAAAAAGTTGACCCCAGACTCGTAAATACAACGCACTGTATTTTGAAAAAAAAAGTTGCGTGTCAAAATCGTAAATACAACGCGTTGAAAAATTCGCGCACAAATCGCAAATACAACGCGTAGTATTTAGGAAAAGTTGCGCGGCTGAATCGTAAATACCACATGAAGTATTTAGGAACGAGGCGGGGCTCGCCGAGTCATGCTCGAGGTAACACCTGCTTTAGCAGATTTGAGTGAGGGCTGCTCTCCCGCCGAGGCCGATGCAAATCAGAGGCGCGTCTCGAGAACTACAGCATGCGGCGGACGGTCCTGCTTGTACAGCGGGATATCTTATTTAATTGTGTGGAGGTTTAGACGTTTTTTGGCGGATACGTGTTGCGAGCTCTCGCTTTGACCTCCGAGTCGGCTGTCGGCCCGAGTTGATCGGCTCGGAGCTACCCCGCATTTCTCGACCTTAGACTACCTACTGCCACTACCTCTTAACTCCGTACCACCATGCACTCGCCACTGCGCGCCCCCGGCCGCGCCCTGGTCTCGTCCCTCGCCAAACGGACGTGTCGCAGACGGTACCATGCCTCTGTCCTTCCCTCTCTCGTTTCTACCGCGTCCCCCGAATTCGCAGCAAAAGCAGAGGCCATGGACGCGCTCGTCGCAGACCTCGAGGCCAAGACTGCCAACGCCCGCCTCGGCGGCGGTGCAAAGGCCGCCGAGCGCTTCCGGAGCAAGGGCAAGAAGCTCCCACGCGAGCGGTCTGTATTCCTCTCCTTTCTCGCACATGCGCAGGATTGGCTGACGGCGCGCGCGCAGGCTGAGCCTCCTACTCGACGCGCACACGCCGTTCCTCGAGCTGTCGCCGCTCGCCGCGCACGGCGTGTACCCCGACGCGATCCCCGGCGCGGGTCTCATCACGGGCGTCGGGCGCATCGCCGGGCGGGAGTGCATGGTCATCGTGAACGACCCCACCGTCAAGGGCGGCGCGTACTATCCCCTCACGGCAAGCCCCGCCCCGCCCAATCAATGCGTGCTTCGTGGTATTCATTGATGTGCTATAGGTGAAGAAGCAGCTGCGCGCGCAGGAAATTGCGCGGGAGCACCGCCTGCCGTGCGTGTACATCGGTAGGGACCCTCCCGGCACCTGTGCTCGCTCTTACGTATTGCTTTCTGGAGACAGTGGAATCCGGGGGTAAGCTCTGCAACTAATTCCGTCGTGGGTCGCTCAGGCAAGAGCCCAGGTGCGGCGCTGCCCTACCAGGCGAATGTCTTCCCGGATAAAGAGCACTTCGGGCGCATATTCTACAACATGGTATCCTCTTCGTTTGATATATGCAGGGTTTTTCTAACGCGCGCGGTGCGACAGGCGCAGATGTCCGCGCTCGGGATCCCCCAGATCGCGTCCATACACGGCATCTCGGTCGCAGGTCTGTCTGCTCGCGTTTCCCGAGACCCGGGCACTGAATAAGGTCTTCTCACCGGCAGGCGGGGCGTACGTCCCAGCGATGGCGGACGAGAATATCATCGTGCGGAACCAGGGGCGGATTTTCCTCGCGGGGCCGCCGCTGGTGAAGGCCGCGACGGGCGAGGAGGTGGACGAGGAGACGCTCGGCGGGGGGATGATGCACTCTAGCGAGAGCGGCGTGACGGACCACCTCGCCAACGACGACGAGCACGCTGTACGTGCCCTCCCCCCTACTGAATATTCCCTCTCGATCTCACGCCTTTGTTTTCCAGCTTGCAATCACCAGAGAAGTCATCGGTGACTTGGGGCGGGCCGCGGGGGTGGAGGGACTGGTGAGCCGTCCGCTTGCCCCGTGCCTAACCCGCCATCTGATGTTGTGGCGCGCGCGCAGCCGAGCGCGCCGCCCGAGGCGCCGCTGTTCCCCGCGGCGGAGCTGCACGGCATCGTCGGGACGGACGTGCGCCAGGCGTTCGACATGCGCGACGTCATCGCGCGCGTCGTCGACGGGAGCCGCTTCCGCGAGTTCAAGAAGGAGTACGGGACGACTATGCTCACCGTGCGTCCGCTTCCTTCCTGCCTTCGGCGCGTTTGCTGACGCAGCCCCGGCATTTCTTGGGCAGGGCTTCGCGCACATCCACGGGTACGAGGTCGGCATCGTCGCGAACAACGGGATCCTGTTCTCGCCGTCGGCGCTCAAGGCGACGCACTTTATCGAGCTGTGCTCCCAGCGCAAGATCCCGCTCCTGTTCCTCGTGAACGTCACCGGTGAGTTTTTTGCTGTCCTTCCCCTTCTTGCCCCGCTGTGCGTGGGATATGCACGGGATATGTATGCTGAGCGGTGTGTGATGCGCAGGGTACATGGTCGGCTCGAAAGCGGAACGGGGGGGCATCGCAAAGGACGGTGCGTTAGCTCCCCTCTCCTCTTGTATCTGAAAAATTTCTCAAGTACTGAACAAATATATGTTGGAAGGCGCGAAGATGGTGCGCGCCGTCGCGTGCGCGGACGTGCCGAAGCTCACCGTCGTCGTCGGCGGGTCGTTCGGCGCGGGGAATTACGGTGCGCCTCGGCTATCGTCTTATTTCAGTCCACGAAACTGACAGTGAGTGCATCGGGTAGGGATGGCGGGACGCGCGGTCCGTCTCGTTTGCTGAACCATTTTTTTTAAAACGGCTAATTTGATGGTGGTGGGGTAGTATTCGCCGAGGTTTTTGTGGATGTGGCCTGTACGTCTTTTGCTACTGTCTATTATTCTGCAAAGTTGCTGACGCACGGATGATGTAGAACGCGAAGGTATCGGTTATGGGCTCGGCGCAGCTCTCGCAGGTCATGACCGCCGTCTCCAAGTACGTCTCTATCTTACACACTCCCGACCGTCCTGGAACATCCATGAATGAACGCGCGCGCGCTGCTAGGGACCCCGCGCAGCACGCGTCGCTGCAGGCGGAGATCGAGGAGCAGTCGACGGCGCTGTACTCGACCGCGCGGCTGTGGGACGACGGGATTATACGGCCCGCGGATACAAGGGACGTGGTGGGGCTCGCGCTCGGGTTGGCGGCGAGGAGGGCGGGGGGTGTGGGTCCCAGTGCGGGTGGGCAGAGTACGACGTGGGATGGGGAGGGGAGGGGGTTTGGGGTTTTCAGGATGTAGTGCTAGTGGCAATGCAATGAAGAGTTGGGTGACCCGAATTTGGGCAAGAATGAGCAGTCGTTGGTATTATTCGGGATTCTACGGATATTTTGACTGATAGACTGATTTCAAGCGAGCATGTACCAAGTGGTATGAGTAAATATCGCCATTCGACAGAGGCGGTTTCGAGGTTGCGCGATGTTTCAAGAAAGAATAATTGTTGAGTGAGTATCAAGGAGACGTCAGAGTTTGGCCTTCGCAGTCACCAACCCCGCCTCGACATCATCCGAGAGGACGCCCTGGATTCCCTTTAATCAAATATGGACCATTGCTTGTAGCTGAAGGACGAGCATACCGAAAAGCCAATGACGAGCGCCTCTTCCTCGAGCGCCGTGCGCACGATGTCATTGTTCTTGAGGAACGACCTGATCCACTCTTCGCTCCATTTTGAGATCCCCAGCAGGTGCACGCTCTCGGTGACGCCCGCCACGCGGAGCGCCGCAGCGAGATGTGCCATGGGCGGGTGGCAGTCCGCGAGGAAGGCGTCGATGTGGTCCGCGGGGGCGGGGGAGTCGTGCTCAGGCTCTGGCGATCGCGAGGGCTCGGGCTCGGACGCGGGGACGGGGGTGGACGCGACAACGATCTCGGGCTCGGGAGACGGCTCGGGCTCGGGGACGGCGAAGGAGAGGCGGCGGCCGGGTCTCTTCTTGCACAGAACGAAGAAGTCGGGCTCTTCCACGTCGCTGATGTCGGACACGGGCGGGACGTCCATGGCGTCCGTGTCGACGTCGCTGTCGATAGGGAGGGACTCCATGAGCGCGTCCGGCGCCGGCTCCTCGACGAGGGCAGTGGTTTTTTTCTTTGAGCTGAAGGTGGGGCGGGGGCGGGGGCGGGGCGCGGGACCTTGACGATGTCCCCTTTTGATGGAGAGGGGAACGGCGTTGCCGACCTGGAGCTTGCCTTCTTCTTCGAGTCCCTCTTTGACTTTTTATTCTGAAGCGGTTTAGCACTCGGCGACGAGAATAAGGCGGAGAGACCTACATGGCCGGTGGCATTCTGAGTGTCCTCGAGGTAAGCGCAAGCGTAGTCCTGCAGCGCCATGACCCTGATTTCTTTGGCGTCGGCGTCGGAGAAGTAACCGGGGAAGGACTTGGTGACCTGGAGCAGACATTCAAGGCGAACCACACCCAAGACTGAAATGCATTCACCTGTTGGACGAATCTGAGCATGTTGTCGTTTTGGTCGTACGAATGGCGGCGGAGGTCGAGCGTTTGGTCGACAATTTGGTGGACGTATTCCTGTGGCAGGTGTAACACTGCTCATCCGAAGGAGAAATGCAGCAGGAGCCACCTTGATATTGGTATAGACGCTAGGCTTGTCCTGCAGCCCGAAAGCAAGGGCCTAGTTCTTCGCTAGCCTTCGGTGGGCATCCGCATTGTCAGCTGAGCAATAATGTAGACGAAAGACCGGATACCAAACGCATTCTCTCTTCTTCCGGAGCTGCTCAGAGGATTAGTGACTCTGTAGAGTTCGAGGGATCTCTTTACATCGATTTTCACGGTCTGGGGGCATCTCAGTGAGTAGGAAGAAGAGGAAGGTGTCGCAACGTTAAGCGTAGGTGGAAATATATATGTTGAGTCAGGGTAGGATCCTGCCATTTCTTTTTTTTTTTGATCTTATGAGTTTGTCCTGGTTCGTTGTTGCTAAGCGCGCAGGATTGAATTGCAGAAGGCTCGACTCGGATAAAACATTTTTTGATGCGCAGGAGATCAGAGTTTAGCTTTCAGGCACGCTCATGCTTGTCCACGGCTTCGGTAGAGCAAACCAAAAATTGGACGAGGCTGAGGATTATCTTGACGAAGAATTTGCGGGGTAGCGTCAGCGACGGCGTTAGAGCGGGGCGTCATTGCACAATGCGGAGGAGGTTATCGGTGGCAGTGGCTGTGACGTCGATTACGGAGCTCACCCGCCTCTGCCATGAAATATTGGCGAATAGTTTGGGCAGCTAGAAGGAATTCTCTGCGCCCCGGACCATCCGCATACTCATCGCGCCGAAGATACCAATCTTCTCTCGCCCCTGCGACCGAAACTCCTCCTTCTCGGCCAATTCCGCCAACCCGAGGAGCTGGCGACAATGGTGCCGTGAATCGTCAAACTCTCTCTCTCTCTATTAAAAGCTATCTCCCCAGCACCTCTGCCGCAGTACTGGAAACTTGTACGAAGCGGCGCGTTACGTGGAGACGACCACCAGACGCGTATAATCCAGAAACTCCAGGATTTGCATGATAAACTGGTCGGCTACGACCCCCCTAGAGTTGCACAAGCAGCTCCAGCTTCTTTCGTACGTGGAGATTCTCACATCATCTGGCAATTTTCATTATCGCTGCAGCACAGTTCTCTCGCCTCCGTTCGTCGTTTGGATCCGACGAACCAACTGGTCCCCCTCCGAACGTTCCGAAGGGCTTGTACCTCTATGGCGATGTCGGTACAGGCAAGACCATGCTCATGGATTTGTTCTACTCGACACTTCCCTCTGAGATAAAGCGCAAGCGACGAGTGCACTTTCACGCGTTCATGATCGACGTGCACAAGCGAGTGCATGCGGTCAAGGCCAGCGCTGGAAATATCGGGGATCCGATATTGCCAGTAGCGAGGGATCTCGCAAACGAGGCCTCCGTGCTCTGTTTCGACGAATTTCAGGTACGGTGCGTTTTATTCCTTGGCTTGTCTCATATGTTATTCACATGTGCTACAGGTAACGGATATTGCAGACGCGATGATCCTGCGCCGACTCCTGGAAAGCCTCTTAAACTTCGGCGTAGTTTGTGTGATGACTTCCAAGTACGCGGTGAATATTTTTTGCGCTAATAATTACTTACAAGAGCCTTCAGTCGACACCCAGACGATCTCTATAAGAATGGTATCCAGCGCTCAAGCTTTATACCTACGATAGAGCTTCTCAAAACCCAATTCGAGGTAACGGATTTAGATTCGGGAACAGGCGCGCGTCTCGCATTATACTTTTGCTCATGTTCTGATTTTTTTCCCCAGATTATCGCCGTGTCGCTCGGGCCCCGTCTTCAATCAAGCCTTACCATTATCCTCTATCGCCTAAGACGACACAGGAAATAGACTCGATATTTGATTCGCTCGCAGATGGTCACGAGGTAGTGCGGAACCGCAAGCTCCACATCTGGGGCCGCACCTTACTCGTGCCCGCCTCCACCTCAACCGCCGCAAAGTTCACGTTCCAGGAGCTCTGCGGAAACCCTCTTAGTGCGGCGGACTACCTCGAGATAACACGCGTCTTCGGGACCGTGTTCCTTCTGGATGTTTGGAAGATGGGCGTGGATCGCAAGGATCTAGCTCGTAGATTTATCACCTTCATAGATGGTAAGCGCGCACTCCTAAATTTATCGGCTTTTAATTGACCTCTCCAGCCTGTTACGAGAATAAGGTTTGCTTCATCCATCTACACTATCGCGCCCTCTCATCTTCCCGGCTCGCAGACCAGACTGTTTATATCATCTGAAGTCCCGATATACCAAGTCTTCTCAGACGAGTCGGCTAAATCCAACGGGCCCTCAGACCACATGCGGGGCGTTATGGACGACCTGGTGCGTGTTATCCCCCGTATCCCCTCCCGATTCATTCATTCGTCTCCGCACAGGGCCTTTCGCACGACCTCGTGGGGACGAGCTCGATATTCTCGGGTGAGGAGGAGATCTTCGCATTTGCCCGCGCGTGCTCGCGGCTTGTGCAGATGGAGAGTAAGGAGTGGGCAGAGACGGCGGGGATGGGCGCTGTAGGCGCTGGATCCGAGTAGCTCATGTACGTGGATAATATAATTGCTTGCGGAAGGTCCTCTGTTTGAGGCGATGTTGAACAATTCAATAATGTTCCTGGCAGCCCCTGGTTCAACAGCATATATTTTAACAATTCTTTCGACAACCGTATTTTTCGAACGAGGAAACCTCCTCGTCCATTGTGAGTGGACAGTATCGTGTACATCTGTTAATAATACAATAGCATCTCGCAATTCGAATTCAGTAATACCATAGTGTTCGTTGTTTTAGCGTCCGACCATGAAGTTCCACTTCGACCACCAATTATCGACCTCCTCCATTGCATCGTGACTGAACAACACCAGATACTGCTCCCAGACCTGGACGAGCATGTCGGACGCCTCGCAGTTCTCGAAGTCATCGAACTCTTTGCTGAGCGTGAGTTTCAGCCCGTTGTCCCTGGCCGCCTGATGTTCTCCGCGGGGCAGCGAAATTTGGATGAGGGACTGGTACTCGGATTTCCCCGTCGCGCTTGTGCGCGCCTGTCGCAGCTCCTCATACGTGTCGAGGAAAATAGGGATTTGCTTGCGGTTGGTAAGGTGCGAGAAGAGCGAGCCGAGGGTCACCGCGTCCTCGATCTGGTTGAACATTGAATTTTGGTAGGGCTAACTCCCGCAGCGCTACTTACCCCCATGGATGAGTTGTGGCTGCCGTGGATCTAGGAACCGCGCCGCGTGGTTGAAAATGTATTCAACGCGTCAATTTTTCAACTTGAACTTACCAAGACGGAGTGAGCAGCATCTCCTACCAGCACGACGCTTCCTTCCAAACCTACGACATCTGCTTGCTCGAACACCTTATGGACCGTGGGGTGGCACGTGTGGCCGAGCGCAATAAGCCTCTTCAATCTGCAGAAAATCAGTAACGGAAGCCTGGCCAAAATTTAAACGAACCTCGGGTCGTAGTCAGACAAGTCGAAGGGGGGGAGGTGCGACAGAGTGCTGTTTTCATACCAGTCGCCGTCGAGGGAGGACTCCAAAGCAGTCGGTGAGCAGATCCCGAGGTTGAAGGTTTCGCTCGAATTCTAATGCGATTGTGCGAACGACGGCGGGAATAAAATCAGCTGCTGCACTTACGTCGAGGATGCCGGTGATGCTTGAGCCATTCCCCATCCAAATAGTAAACTGAATAGAACGGGTAAGTGCGGGGTGTTCGAATTGAGCACAAAGGACCGACCTGATTTTCTTCGCACAACGAGCGGAACTCTTCGTGTTTCTGCATGAGTTTCGTCGAAATAGAAATATTCACTCTTCATGTGCAGTTCGAGGGTTAGTATATTTTCTTCGAATACATACTTGAATGTGTACCCAGGGACAATATTTTGGGGTTCAGTTTCTTCCTCGACTACAAAAGAGCGGACAAAACTGTTGTGTCCATCGGCGCCCACGACCTTGATAGAAATATGAAGAACGGCGTGAGATATTACAGTAAATAAATAAAAAGTAACGAGCTCACTATATCGCCATGCAGACTGCTCCCATCTTGCAAAACGACAGTTACGCGTCGGTCATCCGCCAATTTGATGATATTCACCGCCTTCCCGTGTTTGAACACGACACCAGACACCATGCAGAGAGAAGTAAGATGGCGGCGCAAATCCTCGTGCTGATTTCACAGTTGAATTGGTTCAAATGTTGAAATCTGAATATATTCCTTACCTGTATAACAAGGAAGTCGGCTTGAAGGTCGGACATGATTTGCTCATGAAATTTCATGAAGCCCACGGGCTCTGAAGTTTCACCTGGCAGTGGTCGAGATTAGATGTGGAATTTACGTTGATCTAAGGACGCACCGTTTCTGAAAGATAGCCTAAGAGAAAATCAATGTTACTGCGATGAGAACGGCGGAGGGATACGTAATTACCCCGAGCATCTTGTCGCGTATCGCTTAAGAAAAGCCGCCATGCCCGGCCATCGGCTCAAAAGCCTGGTCATGTTGGGAGGAGCCCGGATACTGCCCTCAGTCTGGAGCAAGCCACCTAATTGAGCAAATTTCTTTCAGTTAATTAGCGCTACCAACACGAACCCTTGTCTTCCCCCGATCCTGCTCCAAGATCACCACATCGTGGCCCGCGTTACGCAGGGCATAACCGCAGGACAGGCCTGACAACCCACCCCCCACGATGAGAAAAGACAACTTTAGTGAACCTTGCCGGTTGGCCGACATGGAGTGCGAAAGCAAGAGCGACGAGGCGAATCGACGTCGTTTGAACTGAGGGGACATCACGGCATAACGAGAGCCAAACATAGTTTTTAAGTTCAAGCAAACCTATTAAGGGTCGAACTGTGATGGAATCAGATAACAAAGGAACGTGGACCACGATCGGCCCCAGATCCTCAGAAACGCGCTCTTTTATGTCAATGGTGACGGTTAGAGAACCGAGCAATCTGCCAGGTCGTTCCGACTCGACGCATTGGCGCCGTGGTTCAACCTTGCAAGAAGTTGCAACCAAAACTTCAGAGAACTCTCGAACAGCCAAATGCTCTCAGTTTTCAACTTTTTGGAGCAAATCTCCTTTCAAGTTGGGATTCGGTCGAGGAACAGTGCGTTTAAATGGGGAGTTAAACAGCTCGATCATTTTGCATTGATTCGATTGAACCGTGGGAATAGACACGTGACTAAACCCAAACTCAACCAAAACGACCAAACCGGAAACCAGCAAGACATCCTCGCACAGAAACTTTGGATCGCTGGCGAGGCCGTTCTGATTTCCTAATCTGTGGAATGCATGTCTCTCCTAATCTCGCTTCGCTATCGCCTGCGGCCCGTCTCCCGATCAGCTGGTAATAATGCTGCACGGTGGCCGTCAAGTTCAAGTTGCTTGTAGTGGAGTCCTCACCAGACATGGAAAACATGCCTACTGAATCCTTCAAAAGTATTTTCGACCCTTGATATCCCTCCTTTCCAATCTGCCTGCCTGCTGGTAAATGCTCGCCGCGCGGACGGACTTGGATTCCCGGACGCTGGCCATTTTGCTTGTCAAGCCATCGAAGCCACCAAATCCCGACAGTATATAATCCTATGACTTTCAAGATCTTCCTAGACCCCACGCTCTTATTGCTGAATTTTCCCTGGAGCCTCTCTTCTCATTCCCAATGCTGCTGCATTTTCTGAAGACAGTTGTCCTTTTCAGCAAGTCCGACATCGTCCCGATCCTCCTGCCTTCGGTTCGCAAACTCCATTGAATTTCAGACGCTTCTCTGCTGATCACTTGAAAGTTGGCGGTCGCTATGGTTCTCGCAGGCCCCACCAACTTCACCGCTTTCGTCATGGGTTTCATCTGGCTCGAGCTTCACTTGCTTACTTTTGAGGTGCGTCCCAACATTAGGGCGGTCATTGATACACCACACCTACATACGTATAGATCAAAAACCAGGCATGTGTCTGCTTCACCCGATCACTCAGATTTTGTTGACCCTGAGTTTGAACTTTGCAGATAACCGGACTCGAGGAAGATCGCCTCTCTAAGCCCGACCGACCCATTGTGGCGGGCAGAATCTCAATCGCCGGGGCCCAGACGCTCTACCTCGTCGTCGGCACTCTTTCATTCGCATTCAGCGTGTATCACAATATGGTTCCGTGCAGCACCTTGTACATGGTCGCGATATACTGCTATAATGAGGGCGGAATGTCGCGGAACTGGTTCCTCAAATCTTTCTTGGGGTCAATTGGCTACAGTTTGCTATTGCTGGGGCACGACGGTGATTTTCGGTGCGTCCTTCCCATTTTTTGTTGTATGGGATACTGCATACTTACTCCTGCTCAGATCATGGAAATTCTCTGTCCAAGATTTCCACCATAGCCATTGCTACCAGCGGTCTGCTCCATGTCACCACGGTACCGACGAACAGTGCCATATCCCGTTGTCTTGTATCTCATGATTTCTACAGGGCCATGCACAAGACTTCCGCGACCGCCCCGGCGACGCTGAGATTGGACGGAAGACCCTCCCGCTCCTTCTTCCTCCGCGTCTCGCTCGCTGGTCGCTCGGGCTCCTCATGTTCGCCTGGACTGCCGCCCTCATCCACCTCTGGTCCCCCCCGCTCCCCGTGTCCCTCCTTCTCGTGCTCCTGTGCCTCACCTCCGCGGCGAAATTCATCCGTAACTATTCCATCGAAGCGGATCGTAACTCCTACTGGGTCTACAACGTAGGTTCAGTCTTTCATCAGTCCCGTCCCACTATTAATATCTACACGGCCGCAGATGTGGTTGATTACTGCCCACCTCCTCCCTGTTTTTGCCCGCATTGCTTCGTGGAGAATTGTGGACCCTACTTCGTTTTTGCTATGAGTGTTATCTGTTGTATGAGTCGTCTCGTCTTGATCTAATCAATCCACTGTCTCCGACGCATAAAATCCAAGACCCTGAACTTAACCAGGAGCTAATCGCCCAATTGCTTCATCCAATCATAGATCTACCTAGATGATACAACATACATTACGCGTCCACTGTCCGAAGTAAGATAAAGTGGACCGCAGCGAAAATCAAATAATGATTGTGGATTATAATGAACATAAACCAGGGCGTCAAAAGTGTCCGCCACTCAGCAAGTCAGCATGCTATGCGATGCGGGCGTATGGATGGGTTGGTTCGGGTATTTGCGGCGGGGGACGGAGATACAGCAGGCGAGGCTAGCAGCCGTTGTACTGCAGAGCGGAAAGACATCAAAAACTATACTAAGGACGGGAAAAAAGAAAAATCGATACGCACAAGCGAGTTCTTGGGCCGGTCCCACTGCCACTGGGTATATTCGGATCTGGCGCGCAACATATTAGCATATAACGGAGGCTCAAAAGGAAGAAAAAAACGTACCCGAATACGCCGAATAATGGTTGTTGATGTAGTCCGTTGTGGGGAAGTCCGATGGGTTGCACCCAACATTCGTCTCTCCCGTCACGCTGGTACACACGCACGTAGTCGACGAGCATCTCCGCTGGGAACACCATCGAGTCCAAGTCGATTGTTTGCCAGTTGTCTGGACGGAGGCGCTGTCAGTACAGCAACAGGTAATGTCAGAAATAATGACACACTCGAGATGCCGAGATTGAGGACGATCGACATGGGCTCGACAGGGATGAGTCGTTGCCCGACCCCACTCCCGTCCGTCCCCTGATCCGCCGCCACGGCGCCGGCGCCCATGCGTACCGTGGTGCTGCCGTTTACCTGCCATGTAATAAACCCGCTTGTTGCGTCCTTGGGGTCGCTCCAGTACTCGAACCCGTACGTGATCATTTGCTTCCCGCTGCCCTGGAAACCCTCGCCGGGAACATGGCTCAGAGCGCTTACCGCCTGTTGCACCGCGCTCCCCTTGTAGCTATTGGCCCGGGTGAGGGTGGTGTCGTAGATCGTCCAGTCGTTGGTGGTATCGTTGATATAGTCATAGTCGTGCGTGAATGGCGCGAACTGGGCAGACTGTGAGACGACCTGGCCGGCGACACCCGCTTTGTCCTTCTCCGCCTCCAGGATATCGATTTCAGGCGCGCCGCGACCCACCGATACGTCAGGTCCAGGGTGATCTGAACCCGGGCACGAGCACGCACTGTTCGAGTGTAAGATAATTTAATTGATAGTCAAAACGATGGAGAGACGCACGAGAGCTTCTGCCCGCTCAACCAACTCAACTCGTAATTGTACTTTTCTCGGCTGGCATCTGAGTGCAAAGCGGCAGCAGGACCCAGGCCATCAGCATCCGTTTGATTAGGGAAGGTGCCGACATCGCATGAATTATAGGTGTACGGCCAGGTGCCGTCGGTGGTGGCGGTATAGCCCGGCCGCGCAAGGTTGCCCATGGTCCACGCGCCGGGCCAATAGCCCTGCGTGTTGGCGTTTGGTCCAGGGAGCACGATCGCGACCTCGATGTAGCCACGCGTAAAGCAGAACTTGTTCCAAGACTGAAGCATGCCGCTACGATACGTCAGATTGTGGTTTTCCGCGACCGTGAACGGTGCAGTGGAGCCTAAGGTCGGATATGAGCTTAGAAGGGAACGCAACTGCTTTAAAAAAAGCAACCTACCCATACTCTGGCCGGATGCAGTCGTGGACGTCGAGTCCATGGTGATGACGAGATGGCCCTCGCGGGTAACGACTTGGGACGGGTCGTACCATTCCAAGTCTGCAGTGTTGCCGTACCACAGGTCGACGGCCTCCCAATATGGATCATCTCCGGGGTAGAAAGTGCGGCCTTCATCTTCGAACTCGTCGGAGAAAACAAGCGTGTAGGACTCGCCGTCGAAGCCAGTGCGGGTGAGGGCGTCTGAAGGCGTCGCGGCGTCGACGAGGGCCGGCGTGTTCGGCAGAACGGGAGCTTGGCCGGTGCTGTTAACGCGAATGTTGCCGTCGATTAGTGCGTTGATGGGAGCGTGTTGAAAGTATGAGATGACGGGGTAGCTGATGAAGAGTGCGAGGAGGGCAAGAATCAGAATGATAAGCAAGCTGACATTTGCCACCCCACGCCACGGAAACGAGTGGCGATGTTTGAATTGGCGTGCGCCCTGGTAGCCATCTTTGCCGCCTTTATATGAGGGGTCGTGCAAAAAGTCCTCTTCGTCGGGTGGGTCGAGCTCGTCGAGCGCGGGGTCGTACGCATAAGGCACGAGTCCGCGCGTTGTCGGCAGACCCGAAGGATATTTGGAGTCGCCAGGCATTGACGAGGCGGAAGCAAATGAGGCGACGCTCTCGCGGTTACTCCTACGAGGTGGACTCAGCACGCTGCTAGATCGATCCGACTCGTCCGCCAGACGATAGAGGAGCATGCTTCCGCGCATGGGACCCACAGAGAGCGCTTGAGACTCGCGCGAGAACGGGTACGGTCCGACTACCGTGTCCTCTGACGGGAAGCGGGAACCCCAGTTCATGCTGCTGCCACGGGATGCTGGGCGTGAAATAGGCGAGCGGAAGGGGCTGTTTTCGGGTCCCATGGGGTTCAAGGGCGAGGAAACAAAAGAGGGTGAGCGAGCACGGTCGCCTTCAGGCATCAAGGGAGCGTGGGTGGGCGATAGTGGGAGCATCCTGGTGGGGAGGAGACAAGGGAGGGCCGAGCGGTGTATGGCTGCCGCTTTGAGACAGAAAGGGGTAAAACGGAAAATGTATACCGAAAAGTCTGTCTCAAGTGAGGGTTGGTGGGGGGTCATGGAGGGTGAAAGCAATAGCGAGAAGACGGAACCACCATTCTCCCCATGATTTTGAGACGTCACGACATCGAGATGCTTTCAAGGCAAGAAAAAACCTCGCCAGACTTTGCAACTCTGCATGTGTTTCAGTGGGCACTGGACTATCATTACTCGTTTGAGAGGAATTCAGGAACCAACTTGAAGTGCACTAGTACTGAACTCGAAAAGACCTTGACGTTGTGCGGTGACAAGTGGTTGGATATGACTTTGATCCGTGAACCGTGGGAATCAAATCACCGCGACATTCAAAGGAACTGCGTTGGGCTCTATTTTATCCCGAGTCTATTCCTGCGACTCGCTGCACTCGCTCGAACTTCAAGTTGAACCCCGGCTTGATATCTATCTGGGCCGAAGGAGGACGATGTCCGCGCCGTCTGTCGCCCAAATTGCATCGATTCGACAGTGCACTTGCCATTCTAACCGCCTAAGACTCCAAGACTTCGACAACCAAGAGTCCACTAATTGGCGCGGTGCTAGGCGAGAAATACAACCTTGCAAGATGGATTGAGATATAGAGGTCTTGCGACTCAAATACAAGTCAAGCAGAGTTGGCGTCCTCACCGCACGATCAGGGTCAGTTTCACTCAGAGACTCGTCGCGGATTCGAACACCGATTGACATGCGAAACGCAAGAGGGCCCCCCGAAAGTTCACCTCTTGCCAGGAAGGGACAATTGCATTATGTGAGCAGCACGGAGAACAGTCAACAATAAGCATCTTGAAGAGAACCGGAAGATTATCCATGCTGACTCGACTTCGCAGAGCAGATACCCCGGGCCCGCTCAGCTTTATTAGTAGCGCCTTCCCCGTTGTGCCTCTCATGGGCTCTTCGTGACACGAAATTTGACGCGTAGACGAAGTCGTACAGCCTATGGTGTGTTCGGCCAGAGCAAATATTCGTGGACCAAAGCACAGCGTCATGGAAGCGGGGAAGTGCCAAGAATCCCAGGAAACCAAGGGAGCGATATCAAGGTAGGCCTCTGGTCGCTTGTGCGAGAATCTGTCAGAATTTAGAGTGAAGCCAATCGTGCGCTTCTGTTCTTGGGATGGATACGGTCAAGCTCAGGCTGGACTCTCACCGTAACTCGGAGACCCTCCGTAGTCCCGGACTTGGGGTGGTGGCGATTGGGTGGTGAAAAACAGATCTCTGTCGTCTTGATGTCGTCGGCTTTGACATACATCAAGGCGCTTATGCTGAAACGCTCAAGCTAGCGCTCAAGACACCTACTTAAGTACTTGCTCGGCCCAATCATTGCTCTACCTAAATATACAAGATACGCTACGCGTCCATGGTCCGACCAAAGAAAAAAATAAGGAAAAGGAGACCAAATGGTAGCAATATCAACGAACAAAAAGAGTCATAACAATACTACTATCGGACGTGGCGAGGATGCAGAACTTGAATGCAGACACAGCAAGCCGATATCGATCGAGCAACGAATACAGTCGACAAACTATTGTACTTGAGAACATAAACCGCGGCGCCGAAAGTGTCCGACTGGGCAAGTTGGTATGCAATGCAATGCGATGCGAGACGTGTGTATGGAATGCGTTGTGCAGAAACGAGCGGAGAGCGGACGGGGCAACGAGCGTGGTGCATGGATTCAAGGCATAGGGTCAATAAGATAATCCGGTTTGCGGTGCGATTACGGCAGTGTAGTGTAGCGGGGGTGCGTGGGTGCGTGCGGGATAGGGCGTCTATACACCATGGTTTTGGGTCGGGTATCTGTGGTCATTGGCGAGGAGGGATATACAGCAGGCGGGACTGTGAGGTTAGCACCCGTCAGTGCTGCAAGCAGAAGCGCATCAGAAGCTGTACTAAAGCTGAATAAAACCGATACGCACGAGCGAGTTCTTGGGCCGATCCCACTGCCATTGGGTGATGTTTGGGTCTAGTGCGCGAAATATTAGCATAGAACAGGTAAAGCGAAGCTCAAGAAAACCCACTCGTATACGCCGACAAATGATTGTTGATGTAGTCCGTCGTGGGGTAGTCCGGCGGGTTGCACCCGATGTTGGTTTCGCCGTCGCGCTGGTATACACGCACGTAGTCGATGAGCATCTCCGCCGGGAACACCATCGTGTCCAGATCGATGCTCCCCCAGTTGTCTGGCGTCAACATGAGAACAGGGAAAGGGCCAAAAAAAGGAAAGAAAATCGCAACGCACGAGATATACCGAGATTTATGACGATCGACATGGGCTCGACGGAGATGAGCCGCTGACCGATCGTAGTGTCCTGATCCGGGCCCACGGCGGCTGCTCCGAGGTGTACCATCGGGGTGCCATCCACCTGCCAGGTAATAAACCCGCTTGTTGCGTCCTTGGGGTCACTCCAGTACTCGAAACCGTACTTGATCAACCTCTTCCCGCTGCCCTGGAAACCATCGCCGGGGACATGGCTCAGCGCGCTCACCGCCTGCTGCCCCGGGCCCCCCTTGTAGCCGTTGGGCCGGGTCACACTGGTGTTGTAGATCGTCCAGGCGTCGGCGGTAGCGGTATTGATGTCATAGTCGTGCGTGAATGGTGCGAACTGGGCAGACTGAGAGACGACCTGGCCCGCGACCTGGTCCGGCTGCGCCTCCAGTATATCGATTTCGGGTGCGCCCCGACCCACTGTGACATCCGGTCCAGGGTGGTCTGAACCCGGGCACGAACACGCACTGTTGGAGTTTGAGCACCATGTTTTTAATGCATAGGAAAACGACGTACGAGAGCTTCTGCCCGCTCAGCCAACTCAAGTTGTTATTGTATTTTGCTGTGCTCGCATCTGAATGGACCGCAGCAGCAGGAGTCTGGCCGTCCAGATTCGTTTGGTTGGGGAAGGTACCGACATCGCACGTATTGTAAGTGTACGGCCATGTGCCGTCACTGGTGGCGATATAACCTGGCCGCGCGAGGTTGCCCATGGTCCACACGCCAGGCCAGTAACCCGCAGCATTGGCATTTGGTCCAGGGAGTACGACCGCGACCTCGATGTAGCCGCGCGTGAAGCAGAATTTGTTCCAAGACTGAAGCATGCCGCTGCGATACGACTGGCCGTGGTTTTCATCGACCGTGAACGGTGCAGTCGACCCTAAGAGGTAATTAGCATTGGAATGAAACGAGTTTAAATGGGCACGCACCCATACTCTGGCCGGGCAAGGTTGTGGCCGTCGAGTCCATGGTGATGACGAGATGGCCCTCGCGGGTGACCACTTGGGATGGGTCGTACCACTCCAGGTCTTGAGTGCTTCCGTACCACAAGTCGGCGGCCTCCCAATATGGATCATCCCCGGGGTAGAAGGTACGGCCATCAGCCTCGAACTCGTCGGAGAAGACGAGAGTGTAGGACTCGCCGTCGAAGCCCTTCCTGGTTAGGGCGTCCGAGGGCGTTGCTAAATCGACGAGCGCCGGCGTGTTGGGCAGTACGGGAGCTTGCCCGGTGCTGTTGACGCGGATGTTGCCGTCGATCAGGGCAGTTGAGGGGGGCGTTATGGAAGAAAGAGATGACGGGGTAGCTGATAAAGAGCGCGAGGAGCGCGAGGATGAGGATGAGCAGCACGCCGACGTTCGCCAGTCCGCGCCACGGAAAAGAGTGACGGCGCTTGAACTGGCGAGCGCCCTGGTAGCCATCCTTGCCGCCTTTGTATGACGGGTCGTGTAAAAAGTCCTCCTCGTCTGGTGGGTCGAGCTCGTCGAGCGCAGGGTCATACGCATAAGGCACGAGACCGCGAGTTGTCGGCAGGCCCGAGGGGTATTTGGAATCCCCAGGCAGCGAGGAGGCGGAAGCAAATGAGGCGACACTTTCGCGGTTGCCGCTCCCGATTGTCCGTGGCGGGCTCAACACACCGTTATTCTCCGGCTCGCTTGCAAGGCGGTATAGAACCATGCTCCCGCGCAACGGAGCCGCAGACAGTGACTGGGGATCGCGCGCGAACGGATACGGCCCACCCACGGCTGTGTCGTCTGAGGGGAAGCGGGAATTCAAATTCATACTGCTTCCGCGGGAGGCCGGGCGTGAAGAGGAGGCCTGTCGAAATGGGGTGCCCCTTGGGGGTTCAAGGGCGAGGACACAAACGAGGCCGAGCGAGCAGGTGTTTGGGTGCCGCTTTCAGGCAGGAACGGCGTGGCCTGGGTGGGGGAAAGCGGGAGCATCTGGTGGGACTCGCTCTGGCCGGGGGTGCGGGGGGACGAGGGCTCAGACGCCATGGTCGAGGAGGAGGGCGGAAGGAGAGAGTGGGATAACCCCACCTGGGCACGGCCAGCGACGCCGTACAAGCCTCACGTGTGATCTTCATACTTTTCTGATTCACGGAATCTCCGCCGGCGCTTATCTTTCTCTTTACTACAACCAGCCCACAGCAGAGCAGAAGAAGGAGAATATATTACACTGGCACCCAGTGTTTTTTTTTTTTGCGCAACAGAAAACACCAAGGGGAAAAAACAAACGTTCGACTGGACCCGGCCAAGAATATCCGCTATCTCAGGCTTGTCTGAAGTATAATTCCGTCTGTTTCGCTTTTTGGGCGTTCCGGCGCATATATGCCGGAACGCCCAGACGCATATATGCCGGAACGCCCAAAAAGCGACCCTAGACCAGCGCTAATAGCCGGGCCAGCCCGCCATCGCGACATGCGTCGCTCAATGAATTCGAAACAAGGCGCGTCATCCACGCGCATCACCTCCGAGATCAAGAAAAACTCCACTGCGATTGCCACGTCTCAGTCTGTATGACGAGCCGGGCCGGCCCACAGACGGTAGCGGGATAATAACACCGGCGAGAGGTAAATGCTGAAACGGGGAGAGCGAGATTACTGCCGTGCTCGTCGCTTGACATCTCACAGCATTTCAAGTTGGTCTGTGCACAGCGTCCGCGCGTAGATTGTATTGTACTAGGATACAGAGAACACGAATACGAATACAAACTACGCATCGACCTGCAAAGCAACCTCGTTAGCACAACTTGCAGAAAACCACGGATGAAATGGAGGAAAGAAAGAATCAGACAGTATATAATGATTCCGGATAGACTTGTATCACCATAGGACGAGTCCTCGGTTGAGGGAGTCTGTATTGTCATCACAGAGCGCGGCGCGATATTCGCGTAGACGAACGCGAGAAAACCACGCAAAAAAAAAAAAAAGACAGTCAACTCACCGACCAGCCATTAGCGGTTCTTGAAGTAGTCGAGCAGGACGTGGAGCCCCTCGCTCTCGACACCGTACTCCTTGACGACGACGCAGCTGCACCCGACAACCTTGCGCGGGTTGCCTTCACGGTCGATCTTGCACAGGCCCGCCCAGGTGCCGAGCACCTTCGCGTCCCCGACCTTGATCAGGTTGATCTTGTGCTCCGCGCACAGCGCCTCGATGAGCTTAATGTACTCCGCCTCCGTGCACGTCTCAACGAGCACGCACAAGTGCGCCTGCCGTTTGTCGAGCGCCTTGGCGCACTCGCGGAGCCCGCGCGCGAGCCCGTCGTGGACGAGCGCATTTTTCAGCACTTGCTGTTGGGTTCGTTAATACCTTTGGAAAAAAAAATCGCCGGAACACAGAACGGACCTGGAGGGCGTCCTCGACAGAGAGCTTGCCCTTGGGGGCCTCCTGGGGAACCTCAACCTCCTCGACCGGTGCGTCAACAACAATGTCATCTCCAGCGTCAGACATCCTAGGGTGCACATATTAGTATCGAATAATGCGCAGAACCAGAGTCACGGAATGCAAAAGGGAGCACGCCATGAAGGATAGAATGCAGAGGAGGGTGCATAGACGCAAGAGAGACGCACTTTTGTGGCAGGTAAGTTTTCTGTGTAAAAGATTTTTTGGATGTCTTCGTCCGCTTTCGTTGATGTGAAGCTGAAATAAGGTTTGCTCAAAACTGTTAAGCTGCTATTTCAAGCGCCGCTTGAATTCGGCCTGCCGAAATGCCGTTCCTCGGCACGACTACGACCTGACCGAATTCGATCGGAATTCATGGACAGGAAACTTGCGAGAGCAAGGAGAAAGAGACAAAAATACATGCGAGCTCGCTGTAAGCTAGACATCACCAGTACCAGCCCCGCGCCACCACCGGACGGTGCCGTCCTCGCCCCCGGTTACAAACGCGCCTGGTCCACCCGCTGATGGCTTTGGCCGCCATGAGACCGCCCACACCTCGCCCGTGTCCTGCACCGTCGACACCGCCGCGCGGGCGCCAATGTCCCAGATTTTAATCGACTTGTCTGCCGAGCTAAAGGGAGTGGTGTCAGAAACGAAGGTCACAATGGTGCTTGAAAGTACGCGCCCCGACAGCCCGAGCCGCCCGTCCTGCGAGATGTCGACGCTGAGGACCCACGACGCGTGCCCCGTAAAGGACGCGACCGTCCCGCCCGCCGACGTACGTACGTCGTGCAGTACGAGGCGCTTGTCCTCCGACGCGCTCAGAAGCAGCTATTAAATTTGAATGCGAATTGAGGATGGAAGAGACAGCAGGGCACGCACGCTAGAGTCTGCGGACCACGCAAGCGAGCGCACAGACATTGCGTGCGAGGTGTACGTGGTGGTCAGCTCGCCCGTCTCGACGTCGAATATGTATATCTGGCCCGTCTCCGAGGAGAGCGCTATCCGTTTGCCGTCCGGGCTCTGCGCGTCCCATTAGAGAAGAAAGAGCGTAAACAACCAACGGCGACGCACATGCTCGCAGTACATCCCGAACTTGCTCCGCCCCGAAGACAACGACGACACGCGCTGCCCGAAGGTGTCTGGCTGCGCAGAGTATATGACGACGTTCCCCGACCCGCCTGTCGCGGCGTACGTCTCGCCGTTGGGGCTCAGCGACACCGACCACGCTGCGGGGCTCGGTTAGTGATGCGGGAAGATGGACAGGCTGCGAGACGGCACTTGCATGGCTCGGCGCCCTCCGCCCCGCGCACGTAGCTTTCGAACCGCCCGGTCACCTCGCCGTTCGTGAGGTCCCACATGCACGTCAGGCCCTCGATGCTGTTGTACAGCGCGCGCTTCCCGTCGGGCGTGACCGACAGCGAGACGAGCCCGAGTGTGTGCGGCGCGGGGAACTCTGCGTTGGGCGGATGGCGCTGGCCAGACGCCGAGGCCCACTGTTTTATCGAGCCGTCCGCGGAGACAGACACGACGTTGTCCGAGGCGGTCCAGGCTGCACCCCAGACGGCGTCCGAGTGCGCTGGATGCAGGCGGGCAGCATGAAAGACTGTCGATGTGTTCAACAAATAGCGTGCATACGTTCTGAGCAGTCATGGGCGTGCACGAATGCGAGACTCTACGCTGCCGTTAGCATCCAGAAGACGCGCGACATGCTGGCCCACCATTGTAGCTCGCTGGTGTTAGCGGGGTAAAGAAACGCGTCAAGAGCAAGTTGTATGATTTTGTTTACACGCGCGTGCATTCCAAGTAGTAATCCGATCAAAGAGCTTTCATTCAAAAGCCCATGTCGAGGGAACGATTCCAAGGTCAGATTACAGTAAATGTAGCCTATTCATCCTTCTAGTCGGAAATCTACAAATCTACAACTCGTATCCCGCGGAATGCAAGAGGGTGGCGAGCTGAACACATCGAAATCAGCTCATAATTCTCAAGGCAAAGATTCACCCAACCTGGACTTTAGGCAATCAATTTGACCTGGTCAAAGTCATATCCCCTCGCGGTCAGCTCAAGTCACCTGCAAATTCAGGCATGAGATTGAGAAGACGGTAGCACACAAGGATGGATCCTACCGCTGTTGTGATACATCGGGTCCGCGACTATAGGAAACAATGAGTTGGAGACTTGGATCATCGAACGGTGGAACTTACTCGGTCCGGCACGTTCGAAGACCTGTGTGGCGGGGAAGCCTTGTTCGTGGAAGGACTACGGGACGTTAGAAGAGGAAAGAAGAAACACGCGGCGAAGACATACCTGGTGGTCACTACAGCATGCCTATTTGAACGACAGGTTAGATGGGGAATCCAGATAGAAGCTGGCTATTGGGACTAACAGCAGTGAAGCCGACGCGGAGTTCCGGGCTGTAAATTGAAGAGACATTGGCCACGAGCTGGGTAACTTCTGTGCTGCCGATTCTGTATGAAAAACATTAACCTACGCCCAGATGTGAAACTCGAGAGGCTTACGTTTCAGGGAGACCCAGCTGAGGGGGCTCTCCCTCGGCATGATAAGCAAGCATGTCGGCTTGGATCATGACCGTGATATTGGCGTCACTTTCTCGCATTTTCTCTATAACGAACGCATTAAGTGAGACCGCAGAGAAAGCAATTGGACAAGGTCTTACTGGCGTATGCCTTGGATCCGAGCAGCCCTTGTTCCTCGCCCGCGAAAGCGACGAGTTGTACGTTGCTGTGGAATTTGATACCTTTTCTGGCGATTGTACGAGCAATGGCAAGGATGGCCATGGTCCCAGAGCCATCATCATCTCCGCCAGGTGCGCGGGTGCTCCCAAAGGAACCACGACTGTCGTAGTGGGCGCTCAGAAGGACGGTCGCATTTGTGTTGACGAGGGAGGGGTAGGCACTAGTGAATCCATGTGAGGCTTCTATTCAGCGAAAGAAAGAAGGGTGTGACGCTTACCAGACAACATTAGGAGCGAAGCCCTCAAGGAATGGTTGGAGCTCGCACGTCGCACCGGTATCCTCGAAACGATCCTGCAGACAGAGCGTCGGTCGTGTAGTTATTGGCACCGAGTACGGTGCAATACCTTCAACCAATCGGCAGCTGTCCGCGAACCTTCAGCGAAGGAGTGGCGCGACATGATTCCCGAGACACCGTCTTCGCCGGTAAGGAATCGAATGTCGTTGATCATTTGAGGAACAGAAATGCTATCCACAATGGAAGCCACTTCTGGGTTAAACTTGAGGGTAGACAAGACATGCTGTACATGCTTGAGCGCCTCAGCTGGTACCGGCATGAAGCTAACAGGCGTAGCAGCGACCAGAGCGGATTTCCAGAAGCGGGGGAGAATAGTATCAATGGTCCTGGCCGTCCCGTGGCTCACGGAGAGCAAAGCTGCGGTCGGTGTTCGGTACAAGAGCTCGTAGCCCATCTTGTTGGTCGGAACAGCCAGAACATCCTGTTCGCGTCCGACATGCTTTGGTGTTGAGAGTCTTTGCAGGAAACTATCGAACTCGTTCCGGAATGAACGAGTCGCGGCTACCAGGCTGGGGTCAACCGCTTTCTGCTGGACCCAGACCAGTTGCTGGATGTCCTGCGCAGCCTCCGCAATGGAAGCGGACGAGGCAAGGGCCTGCGACGTCCATGAAGCGAGGCACGCGGCATCGGGCATGAAGACACTGTTCGTTGCCTGGCCATCATTATAATTTCCGTGGTAGCTGGCGGATAGGCATTCGTGCTGGAACAACTCTGGGGTGAACGGCGTTATGAGCAGGAGTGCCCCTGCGAGACCAGTGAGTAGCATGGCAGGAGGAGAGATAGCAGCAGGTGGCTGTGAGGGTCCTCCTCGGACGCGTCTTGCTTAAGTACTGCTGCATGCAAGCTTTGCAGACGCCACACACATGGGTAGGTGCCACGACTGGGACACGTAGCATTACGCTGACCCGAAGAGCAGAGACCGCAATAGCGAAGCAACTAATAGACAAGATTTACGAGAAACGAAAGGCAGCAGCCCTTGACTTGGAAAAGTAAGCGGAACACCAATCTCGCGACCACTGTCCTGACAACACACCGAGGCAAATCCGAGAATGTCACCAGCAAGGGGACCAGCGCCGTATCAGCCAAATCATCGACCAGCTAGTCGACATGTTCAACAACACCTCCAATCCCTTGCACGTCCGAAACGGCGGGCTCATAGGCCTTGCTGGGACTGCGATTGCTCTAGGAGTTGATGTCGCCCCGTATATGGAGAAGTTTGTCCATCCCCTCCTCGACTGCTTCGTCGACACGGAAAACAGAATCCGCTACTTCTCTGCGGAATGTCTGTACAATATCGCCAAGGTGTCGAAAGGAGAGGTTCTGGTGTATTTTAACGAGATATTCGACGCTTTAAGCAAGGTGAGTCTATCAACGCGTCCTCTCATCTCTCAAGTCATGCTTGTTCGTAGCTTGCAGCAGACTCCGAGCTGTCCGTCAAGAATGGCGCTGAACTCCTCGACCGACTTCTCAAAGACATCGTGGCAGAGTCAGCATCTGTCTATATCCCGCTTTATCCGGAAACGGAGAAGGTTCGAGACGAGGTCCAAGGCGTCTTGGTCCCATACCCCGACGGGCTGCCTGGCAGCGAATACATCGGCGCCAGAAAGGCGTTCTCCCTCGCCCACTTCATCCCCCTACTCCGCGACAGAATCTATGTCGTCAGTCCTTTCACACGAAGCTACTTGGTTTCGTGGATCAACGTTCTGGACTCGGTCCCAGAGCTGGAATTGATTTCATATCTTCCGGAGTTCCTGGACGGACTGCTGTGAGTATCAGCCTAAACCTTTCAACGTGTTCTAAATGTGAGGTAATAGCAAGTATCTGTCGGACCCGACCGAGGACGTCCGTGTTGCAACCGAAACTTTACTTGCAGACTTTGTCCGCGAAATCCGTGATGTTAGTGTCGTGCGCAAGCGGGCCGAAGAAAAGGCCAAGTCTCAGCGCGACAGCTCGTCTATACGGCGGTCGGAACCCGGTGACGATAGGCTCCCCGACTTCAGCGTGGACCAGTCTGAACGCTCTGCATTCATCGCCGACAATGACGACCAATCAAATTATGGCGACGAGTCGGCTCTTAAAGATGACGCTCCCACTGACGTTGACTATCGGGATACTGGAGGTGCGCATCGGCTTACGACACTTGGGACCCTGACCTCATATATCTGGGACAGCTTGGGTTCCTGGACAAGGTGTGAGGATCGATTATGATGCTATAATAGAGATCTTGATACAGCAACTGGATGGAGAACGTTAGTGTGTCCATATTACTTTAGCAATTCTCGTTCTGATTTTTTGTTCGCCCCAGACGACGAAATTCAGCAGTCCACTGCGTTGCGGTGGCTAGCCGAGTTCTTGAATTTCACGAGTGAAGTGATGGTTCCTTTCACTCCGCGCCTCATCCCGGCCATTCTTCCCAACCTTGCCCATCATGTTGTTATGATCCAGTCGGCTGCCATCCAAACCAATAAGCTCCTCCTCAATGTCATTCAGGCATTACCCTCACCCGCTGAGCCCCCTTCACGCCCGGCCCCTCGACTACCAGGGTCACCCACACCGACGGCCGCCACATCAAGACAGTCTACAACAGGGAAAGATTCATCCCGAGATATGTCGAGTCCCGAACCTAGCTTGGAGTCCCCATCAACTCCGGCACCCCCTCTTTTGTCACGTTCTCGAGCCAATACCAGCGGCCTCGACCCCAACTTGACTCCCCGGCTTAACGACATGGGCCCACCACCTCTTCCGAGTGGTCCAAGTAGGCCTCATTCCCCGATGTCGTTCAACAGCCAGACTGGGCAGAACAGCATCAATATACCCTTCACTTCACCCCCAGAGGAGGCCGATCTTTTTGATTACCAGGCGACTGTCAATGAGTTGACGATCCAATTCTTAAGCGAGTTTGAAGAAACTCGCGTCGCTGCCTTGAAGTGGCTGATTATGCTCCATCAAAAGGCCCCCAAGAAGGTGTGGGTCGTACAATGCTGCTTAAAATGGCAATTAACCGTACATTAGATCTTGGCCATGGACGACGGAACTTTCCCCGCGTTGCTCAAGACGTTGTCGGACAGTTCAGAAGAGGTGAGTTTGTCGTTTGTGGCTCGGACATGTACTTGACGCGATTTTTCAGGTCATCAAGCACGACTTGCAACTCCTTGCACAAATCTCATCAAGCTCGGAAGAAAATTACTTCAAAGCTTTCATGATCAATCTTCTCGAGCTCTTCAGTACCGACCGAAGACTGTTAGAGACAAGAGGGAGTCTTATCATTCGCCAATTATGTCTCAACCTCAATACTGAGAGAATATATCGGACCTTCGCCGAGATATTGGAGAAGGAGGATGTGGGTCAATGTTCGTTGGCTTACAAACCCCTCTGACCTATCGTGTCGTACAGGATCTCGAATTCGCCAGCGTAATTGTTCAAAAACTGAACATCATCCTGATCACTTCTCCGGAACTGGCTGATTTCCGCAAGCGCTTAAAGAGCTTGGAAACGAGGGTATGGCATGTTTCTCTCATTCGTCCCACTTCTGTTGATGCCGTGCTCGTCAACAGCAAGACGGACAGGCTCTTTTTACGACCCTGTATCGCTCGTGGTGCCACAACGCCGTTGCCGTGTTTTCGCTCTGCCTCCTGGCACAAGCGTACGAACACGCGTCGAATCTTCTGTACATATTGTACGTCAATTTCTTATGAAGGAAAAACGGCACTTACTATATACTCAACAAGTGCTGATCTGGAAATTACTGTACCAATGCTGGTACAGGTCGACAAATTGGTTCAACTAATAGAATCGCCGGTCTTCACATGTAGGTTACCGTATTGCACCTCACGACGTGCATTAATGGTACTCTTTCTCCTTTTTCAGATATCCGTCTCCAGCTTCTCGAACCCGAACGATACCCTTATCTCTTCAAGTGCCTCTACGGGCTGCTGATGCTCCTGCCCCAGAGCTCAGCATTTGTTTCTCTTCGAAATCGCTTAAATGCAGTCAATTCCGCAGGTTTCCTGCACATAGCCCCGAAATCGCGAGTATCTGTCTGCTGCCGGTTACAATTGTTCTGACCTCAGACACCCAGATCCGTCGGGTCGTTATCTACACGATCCAAAATAGGGCGGGATGAGATTAAATGGCAGGAACTCCTTCTCCATTTCCGATCAGTCCAATCTAAACACGAGAAAGCGCGCCGACAAGCGCTTGGGACGGACGCTTCGGCGTTCTCTTCAGGCCTTTCTGACTCAGAACAGACTGAGGACAGACCGGGCCGCTCCTCTGGCTCACGGCCAGGGATTCGCAGGAAAGTCACCGGCGAGATAAATGTTGGGCCTACAGCGGTGACTCCGGGCCCGTTGTCTGCCCGAAGTGGAGTTTTATCGCCTTTGAATCCCCGCGCCAGGGGCCAGAGTGGACTGTTGGCTAGTGCGGTGATTGCACAAACGGGTCCTGGGCCAGTTGCGCAGAATCAAGCGACGCTGCTGGCACAACAGACGCAGAAACAGCGGCGGACAATTGGATTAGGTAGAAAGTCTTGACTGCTTATCCACGTCGTGTTTTCTACCCGGCTACGTACAGTATGGTCTGTATCTATAATAGTTACCATGTTCGAAGACCGATTGGCAGTAGGCCTATGTAGTTTTTTAAAAGTCTGCTAAACCAAACCACGTCGCCTTTCATCCCTATCTCAGGCGGGCGTTGATGTGACCGTCGAGCGTGACAATATACCCACTGGCAACCTGTCCACGTCCATGGCGTTGCTGGCCTCTAATAAGAATGAGTAGCTTGCCTCCAGCGACCGGAATCTCACCATTTCACCTTGAACCGACTCCCTCAAAGCACATGCGTTTAATAGACCTTACTGTGCATATTCCGGGCACGTCTCGCTCTCGACCACTTTCGCAGGAGTCTGAGCATCCTGCTCGATGGAAAACCCTCGAATTTAGAATCTATGCCGTCTTTATCTTTATAATTGTGCTTATCATGGCCTGGATACCCATCACTCTGAGTTCTTGTGCGTTGACAGTCGTCATCGCGTTCACAACTGAACCATTCATGCAGCGACGCATCCCAATTATCCGAGGTTCCGCTCCAGGCTTTCTCAAGGGTGGATGCTTGGTCGTCGAGTCGTAAGCCGCCGGGCCTTTCGCGATTATCTACAATTAAGCAACCATAGGACAATAGTGATGCCCAGTATCGTGGATTCAGGGATAATTTCATTCCACTTACACTGGCCGCGGGAGCCTTCTTCTTCGCCAAGTTTGTCCGGACTCGACTCCACACCCCAACAGCAACACGGGACAATAGATACCTCCTCCGGTTCAACTTCGGTGCTTCCATAGTAATGCTCGTTGCGTTGCACGGAACAAGTACTCTGAAAATACTTCCTATCCTCACCGGAAACTACTTCATTTCCAAGAGCTTTGGCGGATCAAAGACTGGTCCGATTTGTAGTTGGATATTTAACCTCGTAGTCCTCTTCATGAATGACTGGCACAGCGGATACAAGTTTGGGAATATAGCACCCTCCCTAGCCTTCATGGTCCGTGATACAGACCTTCCCGAATCTGACCTCGGCTAAGTTTTGGCAGGACTCGTTTGAAGGAATTTATCCTCGATGGCACGTCTCGTTCAACATAACGATGCTTCGGCTGGTGTCATTCAGCATGGATTATTATTGGGCGTGTAATACATCAAGCCGCGCGGAGGCATGTTTTTTATTCAACACTTTGAATGATTGGGCTCATACATTTTACTCTCAAGAGCGTGACTGAGCTTAACGAGAAGCAGCGTCAAGCTATGGCGCACCCAGAGGCGACCTACTCGTATTTGAATTACGTGTCCTATGTCCTCTATCCGCCCCTTTACCTTGCGGGACCCATCATGACCTTCAATGATTATGTTTGGCAGGTTAGTTATCCTACTTCAGATATGACTACGAATCATAACGTTACATCTGCATTAGCACCGAAAACCGCTGAGCATCACAGGATCCGCCGTCTTGGGATACGCTATTCGGTTCCTCGTATCTTTGCTTACCATGGAATTCATTCTGCACTTCATGTATGTAGTCGCAATGAAGGATACAAAGGCTTGGATGGGCGATACACCGGCTCAAATAGGCATGATCGGGTTCTGGAATCTCATAATCGTGTGGTTGAAGGTAAGGGTGTTTTTCCTTCTGACGCATTGCACTGACACCATATCCGCAGCTCATGATTGTCTGGCGATTTTTTCGACTATGGGCGATGCTGGATGGAATCGAGGCACCAGAAAACATGATACGATGCATGGCAAACAACTATTCGACATTCGGTTTTTGGAGAAGCTGGCACCGGAGCTATAATCTCTGGATCCTCCGGTATCTGTCGCCGGCCCTTCCTTCCGTCTTCTTGCCCTAATAGTTATTTTTAGGTATATATACATCCCTGCCGGCGGAACCAACAACGTCGTTCTGAATACACTGCTCGTCTTCACGTTCGTTGCGCTATGGCACGACCTCACGTTCCGTCTGTTGGCATGGGGGTGGCTAGCCAGCTTGTTCGTGGTGCCCGAGCTGGCTGCGCGCTACGTCCTTCCTGAATCCAAGGTACTGCATCAATACATCCTTCAGACAGTACAACTGACACCGGTACAGTACGGACACGAGCCCTGGTATCGACACGTCTGTGCCGTCGGAGCGGTCCTTAATATCCTCATGTTGATGGCAGCCAACCTCGTTGGCTTCGTCATCGGCATCGATGGAATGAAATTCTTTGTACAGGAGTTGTTTGGCACTGCGGAAGGTGCGATCCCCATTGCAGCGTTTCGTACAGTCATCCTGATTCGTTTAGGATTACGATTCTTGGTTGGTGCCTCCGTGTGTTTGTTCGCTGCCGCACACTTGATGTTTGAGTACCGGTAAGTTCCTTTTATCTTTGTTCCAACTGTGCTCACCTCGTCACTCTAGAGAAGAAGAAAAACGCAACGGGATAATAAGAAAATGTTAACATTTACCCATCCGCTGCGACATACAAACAGTGTGATATTAGTTACTACAGTGCTAGACTTTACTCCGGATATTGGAATCGGCAGGGACGAGTAGATTACGTCGGATGGTGACGATATCTTCGCCGGAGATGTCGGTGAAGCGCTTGACGTATTCCTCTACACCAGAGAATTTTTCGTCAAGCATATCCAGGAAGGCCGACATCGTAATGTGCCTGACCGGATCCAACCAGCATGAGCTACATCCGCTAATCCGTTCAGATAACGCACCGACAAGTGAACATATTGAGCGCCGCTTCATTGTTTGAAGCAAATAGGGGTTCTTTTGAAAGACGCTCCATAATCATAGCTCGCGCAGGTTCTCGTCCTATCCTCGTAAGAGCATAGTCATTCGAGATTGCTTCGTTGTCCACTCCAGCGAGCTGGTCGAAGCAGTTAGAATCCTTGCCGCTGCCCTTTTGGAGGCTTACCTTGAGGAGAATAGCTGCTATTACGCCTGTCCGGTCCTTTCCTGCTGTACAGTGGAAGATAAAGCCTTCGTTTGGTCTGTCTCTGACATGGCGTAGGATTGCGCCAAAGGATTTGCCACCGTGCTCAAGGATTTGGGAGTATAGCTCCATGAAAGACTTGCAGGTTGCTCGTTCAGGATCGAGGAAGAGTAGACTGGCGCAAATAAATACCTCTGTTTTACCACTAGCATACAGCTGGTATCTCCTGCAGAATCTAGTTCAGCGGCTGCCCACAAGATGCGCCACAGCCCGCAATGTGCGTACTTGGCCATCATTTCGGGGCTGTAGTCCTCCGTTTGAAAGACAGGCACATGGCTGATGCTCACACCCTCGATATCTGGGAGAGGTGTATTGTACTTTGCGATCTCAGTGTCCGACCGAAGGTCGAAGACTTGGGAGATTCCAAGTTGTTTGAGCTGGACTTTGCCTGACCGATCCTGAGATGAGAAAATGGGCAAAATATTCGAAAGCCCACCCTCTTCCGTGATACCTGAAAGCTCTGCAGATCTATAAATGAACCTTCGTTTCGTCTCGAGATTTGGGTAAAGTTGTGAGGCGAGTCCGCCCAAATCCCTGACGTTGATCACACCCGAGATAGTGACGAAGGGTAGGCGCGATAGTTGGTCTTGCACGAAAGAAGGATCGAGGGCCTCGAGGTCGTCCATGAGGATTGAAGGTTGAAAACGAGGAGCAAGCGACTGTGATCGGGTAGAACCGCTAAAACGCGATATTACCGGCCCTAGACACGTTACATTGGTCACTGTGACACACCGCGTTTCTTTTCGCGTTCACCACCATGGCTACATCCAGTTCCCCACTAGGCATCCCCTCGAGCAGTATCCCAAACCCTACCCCTTCTAGCCCTACTGGAGCTCGTGCGACTCCACGACCCGTAGCCAATGCCCTCGCTTTAGACGACGACGAGGCTGAGGCTCAAGAAGAAGGCGAGGCAGGCGATGGAAGAAAACGGAGGAGGCCTAGAACACAGGGCACCGATGTCCCTCCTGTTAAAGATGCTGTGGGAGAGAGCGTGGCGGAAGCTTTCGAGAAGTTTTTGAAAACGTGAGCTGCCCCTTCGCGTCGGTCCGTGCCATCTCAAGTCACGTCTACAGTTTCACGCGCGGAGTCGCATTAGCTGCGACCCCTGGCTCAGATGGCGATATTCCTGATGCTCCTGATGGAGAACTGGTATACGTCGAGCAAATCCACACCATGCGCGAATATGTGCTCACCACACTTTACGTCGACTTTGCCGACCTTCTTTTGAAGGACGACGAGCTTGCGGACGCGATACAGAGGCAGTACTATCGATTCTTACCGTATCTGCGGCGTGCCCTTTTGAATCTCGTCACCGAGTTCGAACCCGAATACCTCAAAATCAATCCCAGTGCCGCGACCACCGACTCCGCGAACCTGCAGTCCCGGGACTTCAACGTTGCTTTCTATCACCTTCCGTTGGTCTCTGGAATTCGGGATCTACGGACGGAGAAAATAGGTACCCTCTTGAGTATCAGTGGCACCGTTACTCGCACCAGTGAAGTTCGACCTGAGCTTCTCTTTGGCAGCTTCGTCTGCGAGATCTGTGGGGGCTTCGTTGATGAGATCGAGCAGCAGTTCAAGTACACCGAGGTGAGTGCTTGAATGCTATTTTATGCCTATCTGAACTCCCTTTAGCCTGCTTTATGCCCCAACCCTACTTGCGGCAACCGTACCGCATGGAAACTTCAAATCGACACGTCCAGATTTACGGACTGGCAAAAGGTCCGCATCCAGGAAAACCCCTCTGAGATCCCGACTGGCTCCATGCCGCGTTCCTTGGATGTCATCCTGAGATCAGAATTAGTCGAACGTGCAAAAGCAGGAGACAAATGTGTCTTCACCGGTACATTCATCGTCGTGCCCGATGTCAGCCAGCTTGGCCTCCCTGGTGGCAACGCAGCACAGCTCCAGCGAGAGTCGAACAAAGGCGGAGGAGGAGCTCCGACTGGCGGGATCGGTGGTGGTGTTACAGGTCTCAAAAGCCTAGGAGTACGGGATCTGCAGTACAAAACTGCGTTCCTCGCTTGCATGGTGAAAGATGCTGACAGCCGAGTAAGTTTCTCTTTCAGCTTCATGCATTTCTATCGGTATCTCAACGGCGTTTTCAGGATGGAACAAATATCCGAGGTGAAGATGATGCAGGCGAAGATAGCGGCCAGGCCTTTATTGAGTCCCTCACTGAGCCTGAGTTCGATGAGCTCAAGAATATGATCGACGGCCAGCACATCTATTCTCGTCTAGTCGAGAGCATTGCTCCCACTGTATACGGCCACGAAATTGTCAAGAAGGGTCTTTTACTCCAGCTTATGGGCGGTGTACACAAGCAGACGCCCGAGGGAATGCACCTTCGCGGCGACATCAACATCTGTATTGTTGGCGATCCTTCCACCTCGAAGTCACAATTCTTGAAGTGTGTTTCATGCATCTTAGACTTGAGGTGTTTCTGATTCCTTCCTAGATATGTTTGTTCCTTCTTGCCTCGAGCAGTATACACGTCGGGGAAAGCATCTTCAGCTGCTGGTCTCACCGCTGCGGTGGTAAAGGATGAAGAGACGGGCGACTTCACCATTGAAGCCGGAGCTCTGATGTTGGCCGACAATGGTATATGCGCCATCGACGAGTTCGACAAGATGGATATTTCGGATCAGGTTGCCATCCACGAGGCGATGGAACAGCAGACTATCTCAATCGCCAAAGCCGGTATTCACGCGACGTTGAATGCTCGAACATCCATCCTCGCAGCTGCCAATCCGGTCGGAGGAAGATACGATCGCAAGAAGTCGCTACGCAGTAACGTCCAGATGAGTCCCCCGATCATGAGTCGGTTCGACTTGTTTTTCGTTGTCTTGGACGAATGCGATGAAAAAACGGACATGAATATCGCAAGGCACATCGTCAATGTCCATCGATTCCAGGATGAAGCTATCAACCCTGAATTCAGCACCGAGACGCTGCAAAGATATATTCGCTACGCGCGAACATTCAATCCTAAGGCACGTCCTGTCTGCCTGTATACACGTGTGCTGATATTTGCCTTCTAGCTCACCCCAGAGGCTGCCGACGTTCTGGTCGAAAAATACCGGATCCTTAGGCAAGATGACGCGACTGGCGCCGGTCGAAATTCGTACAGGATCACTGTCCGTCAGCTTGAAAGTATGATCCGGCTGAGCGAAGCTATTGCGCGCGCAAATTGCACTTCCGAGGTCTATTTGGCTCCGAACGTTTAGCGGCCTCCGTTGACCTTTTGCCAGATAACGCCTGCTTTCGTAAGGGAAGCGTACAGTCTTCTGCGCCAGTCCATCATCCACGTAGAACAAGACGATATTGATTTCGACGAGGAAGAATTGGAAGGAGAACGCGGGGATGCTCGTCCTCGGGCCACTGCCAATGGCACGGATGACATTGACGACGATGACGGGGACATCGAGATGTCTGCTGCCGAGATGGATGCCATGGACCAGATGGAGGGCAGCTCGCTACCAGCTCCTCAACAACAACCCTCAGCACCGGGCTCAGAGTCTGACCCAGCTAATGCGAGCATCGGGGACCAGATACCTCCTCCCCCTCCTCCGAAGAGAAGGATGATTATCACGCACGACAAATACATGACCCTCCAGAGCTTAATCGTCTTCCACATCGCGTCGAAAGAGCGAGAGACTGGGCAGGGTGTCGACCGGGACGACTTGATCGATTGGTATCTGGAGGAGAAGGAACCCGAGATGCAGGACTCCAGTGACGCCGACTATGAAAAAGAACTCATCATCAAAATGATAAGGAAGCTGGTCAAGGTTAGTGCCTGTTCCGAATGTGCGTTTGACGGGCTTAACACGACGGGCAGGACAACTATTTGCTCGAAGTCAAGGGAGATGTGCAGGATTCGCTTCCTTCCATGGATGAAGACAGTCAGCCTGCAGAGGGGGAGAATGTGAAAGTTTATTACATGGTTCACCCCTCGGTTGATACGGAGGGTTCGTCGTTGACATCTACACTTTAGTACGCTTTCTTTTTTCGGTTTGTTGTTCTAATCTATGTACTTGTATCACTGTTATCTTTTGCTTTGAATTATCCTGTTTGTCCGAGTCGTAGTCTCGTTACTCAGACTTCTATGCCGAATCGACTGATAAGACCGTCGTTCTCAATGATCTATATAAACCCGAGTCGAATTTAGACAGATTAGTCGACCTTGTCCTTCCTCAGTCGCATCCATGCCGCGAATGATCTGAACATTCATTCTTGCCGTGAAGCCAGGAAATGAGATTCATCGAATGTGAATCGGCAGAGAAAGTGTTTAACGTTTACCCCTTGAGTACCCCTATCCTCCTCTTCCAAAAAGGAAGGAAGGAAGTTTAAACTTTAGTTTAACCGCGGCGGTCCCATTAAGGAGCCATGCGCCGGGAAGTTCCGTTGCCCATGGGCTCTCTGGTTTCCGCAGCTTCCTCCCCGCCGAAGATTTAAACGTTGCTTATCGACCTCAGAGTTGGTACCGGTGGAGGAACCAGGGCTGCGATTGGTATGCTCGAATCGTCGCTGAAGAAAAGTGAATTGCCTGGATCACACAGCCACCACTACTTCTAGAGTCGAACCCCACTGCGGCCATGTCAGGAATTCAGTTTGGTCTCCGTAAGCTGTACGGCATATACGGCATATACGGGTTGCCAAATCTGGCCTATACGGGACGATATACGGGACGGGTTTACGGGCACCCCGAGCGACAGAATATTTGGGTAACTCCAGGGTAAGTGGTACCAAAAACAATAAATCCAGCGAGTTCTTACCGGCCTTTGTATGTGTCAACCTTTGGCCTCCACTCAGCGGCCCTCCTTGGCCCGTTGAAATACTGCCGTACCGTACCCGTAACCGTACAAGGCGCACCAGAAGGTGATACGGGACCGTGACGGTACGGGTTCCCGTAACCGTATACCGTATTGTATTGGGGATCCCTACTTCTCTGCCTTCAACAGTTTAGCCGTCGCGCGCGCCCGTTGGACCTGCTGACTCTCTTTGTCGGGCTTGAGCTATAGTCAGTGTCCCCCATTTCTCAAGCGGCGATTTCTCGGAGCAGCTTGATTGACACTTTTTGCGACCATTCCGGACCACCGTACGGAGACGAAAGTTGAATTCCCACCGGCCACCCGCATTCGTTGATTGAGGCCGGTGATGTGTACCGCTGAAGGCCGTTTTAATTGGGACTGCCTGAGAACTTTGGAACACAGAGAAGCGTTCGTGTCGTAAGAAGTCATCTGGTTCTCTACCATCTGCTCCGATGTCTCTCCGTTTTCCCGAGTATATATAGAGTACGCGCCCAGTCTATGTAGTCTATCCTCCAACGCAGCCATGGCCACCCCCGCGAAAGAGCCTTCTACTATGGATGAGAAGGAGCACCACGACACGGTCCCAGAGAATGCAAAGATAGTCGAGGCTGCCAACACCGACCTTGCTTTGGCATTGGCGACGGGTCCACAGCTCAGCCCTTTGAGCATAAGGTCATTCCAGCTGTATTTGATATTGCTGGTGGCTTTTATGGGTAGCTTGGCCAATGGCTTCGACGGATCGGGTGAGTCTTTAAGCGTTTTGCGACGCTCCAGCTCGATTCTGACTGAAATATTTGAGTTATGTCGGCTGTTAATGGGATGCAGTGAGTCGGCACACTCCTTGATATTGCGTAGCTTAAGTAGCACCTTAGCCAGTACTTGGGCTACTTTCATATCACGGTAGGTGAATTGCCTTCCGATCAAGGTAGAATTCTAACTCTGGCACGAAAGGGCCAAGACGCTGGCGGTGGTGTCGGTTCTACGACCGCCATTATCTTGTGAGTATAATGACTATATTATCCAATTTTTTCTCAACTCGCACTCTAGTGGAATCGTAAGTGAAGCTAGTTGAACCTTTTACAAGACAACTCAATTGAATGTCCACCAGTATAGCATCGGAAGTATCGTAGCGGTGCCTGTAGCTGGCCCAATCGCAGACCGTGTGGGACGGAGGGGAGGCATGGTAAGTTCTCTGGCCCGAGTTTTGGCGTTTTTAAAAAAGCATTCCCAGTTCATCGGCGGTGTGATCATCATCATTGGTGAGCGTCCTGTCTATTCAAACATTGATCGGAGTCTTATACAAGAATCCAGGCTCGATAGCGGTTACGACGGCCAAGGATCTAAGCGCACTCCTCGGCGGAAGATTCGTGCTAGGACTGGGCGTAGGTATTGTACAGACTGCGTAAGTTTTCTTTCATGAGTGTGACATCGTATCAACACTACGATTCCAGCTCCCCATCATATGTTGTCGAGATGGCGCCTCCACAGGTGTGTGCTTTCTGCGCGCGCCTTCAAATTCTGTTCAACCATTTAACAGTGGCGAGGGCGGTTGACGGGGCTCTTCAACAGTGAATATTACTTACTGCTCCATTTTTGCAAAACACTCACTATTACTTCTTCCAGCATTCTACTATGCCGGTTCAATCCTCTGTACCGGAATTACAATCGCCACTGGTCGCATCGAAAGCACCCGGTCCTGGCGGGCACCTCTGGCTATCCAAATCGTAGCGGCCGGTATCCTCGCCATCTTCGCCTGGTTCCTTCCGGAGGTAAAACTATGATTTCCACACTACGCGTATATTCATTTGCGAGTAACAGTCCCCTCGATGGCTTCTGTCCGTTGGCCGAAAAGAGGAAGCCCTTCACATCTTAGCCAAGTATCATGGCAACGATGATCCCAACTCCCCCCTGGTTCAACTGGAATGGAGAGAATTCGAGGAATCCATCAAGTTGGACGCGTCAGACAAGCGCTGGTATTAGGCTCTTTCAACTTGGCCGGAAATATATTCAATTCGTCCAAAGGTGGGATTATAGCGAGCTCGTCAACACTCGAAATGCCCGATATCGCACCTTCCTGATGTCAGTCTCAGTAAATAATCAAATCTAAAGTCCGGATAATCTCAAAGTCGATAAACATTTTAAAGGATCCTGATGGCTTTCTTCGGTCAATGGTCTGGAAACGGCCTTGGGTGAGCTTCGTCGGCGTCGCTCGATCTGCAGCAATATTTATCCTCCCGTTTCAGATATTTCTTGACCATTTTGTTCGCCGTAAGTAAATTTTGGTGTTATTTCAACAATATCCTCTCAACTCATGACCTTTTCAAGAATGCGGGTGTCAAGTAAGGATTTCCATGGTCATTCTAATCGGCGCTTACCGGAAGACAGCACCCAAAACGCACGACTTACCCTTAACTTTGTGAACACCCTAGTGTCTGCCGCTGGTGCAGTTAGTCCCTGGTGCATTCTTGTCGACCACGATCCTCATGTGTTCGTGACAGTTAATCGGAACTTCGCTCACTGATAAAGGTGGGAGTCACTACAGTCCGCCGACTGGGTACTAACGTTCGATCACTTTAATAGTTGGGCGCCGCAGTGGGTTTTTTCTCTTCCTCCCGAGCCAAGCTGTTGTTCATGACCGCCCATAGAAATGTGGTTCTGGGGAACATTAGGCAGCGCTGCAACACTGACAATTGTGACGGGTGAATACTAGAGAAGTTCGTCAGTATCTTTATTCTTATCAATCTCCAGGGTGCACCGCAAAATGGGGTGCAGCTGGAAGCAATCCTGCCGGCGCTAATGCTGCCATCGCATTCATATGTACGATATCAATTGATTTTGCTCCAAACCCACCGCTCAGCCGCTTAATTTCCAGTCTTGTTCGGCTTCGTATACAGGTTTGATCCAAGTTAATTAACCTCTTCATCAGCATTGACGTTCTCTAGTCTTGCGTACACTCCTCTTCAGGTATATTATACTAGTTTTGCTGGCGTCATTCAGACGACTGAGGGCTGCCATAGGCGCTGTATCCTGCGGAGGTCCTGGATTACAATACTAGGTAAGGTTTTACGCACCTTGGACATTATTTGTATTTGAAAACTCGAATCTCCTAGGGCAAAGGGCATGGCGATGTGAGTAAATGGATCAACCCTTCCATGACCTCTCATAACTTGCGTTATAGGTATGCCCTGGCCGTGGCATGTGCATCGTAAGTCTTGCTATTTCCTGACTTAACTGGCTCTGATTATTCCCTTCTAAAGCTTCGTGAATACGTATGCAGGTCCGATTGCCCTGCAACGCATCACATGGAAGTAAGTGGACCCTCGTTTTGTGCTCGATATCCATAAACTGACTTGACCGCAGGTACTATAGTGCGTGAATTCTTTCCGATCTGTATGGCTGGGTTAAACTCGAGTCGGCACCAGTTGTCTACATTGTCTGGGATCTATTTGAGTGTATCGTGATCGTAAGTGTTTTTTTTTTTGTGGTTCTCTAATAAGGAACTTATATCGTTATTAGTGGTTTTGCGTGGTAGAGACCCGCGGACGGACTTTGTGAGTACCGGTGCCAACTCCTGAAATCAATCTTTGAGATCGTTCGTAGGGAGGAATTGGATGAAATATTCGAGGTCTGTATCACAACACACAGTCCAATATTTCGCTTACACGTCTTGTGCAGGATCCCCATCCCGTCCGAGCATCGCTTCGCAAGCGGAAGGTTGCCGTCGTTGAAGACAATGGCGCCGTCCAGGCAATCCCGGTCAAGGAGGAAGACTCAGTGTAGCTGTTGTAGGTCTTGGTGTAGGCACGTAAGAACGATCTTGTTTGTAAAAAAAAAAGGTTTCGGTCAGTGTACGAGGTTGAAATGCCGGATATGATGCCATCAGCTTGAAACTCCTTGATTAGCGGACATGATTGATCTCGAGAACCTGCAACCAGCGGGCCGCAACGGCGAGTGTCACTTCAGTCTTCAGACCTCTTCAGACCCAACGTGCCACGCAAACTCCAGGTCTATCAACAAGCATGCTCTCATGTGCTGGCTTCCGCCTCAGCACCCCAGTACACCCTTGTGGAGCTCTGCCGGTCTTCTGGCATTGCGACCATGATTCGCTAATATGTTTAGTTCAATCGCCTTCTCATCTCACATCCGTGAATAGACCGTGGGCCGGGAGTATAACGCCGAGTAGCTATAAAACAGATGATGTGTCGCCAACAGCCCCATCTTCTTCCTATGTTCTTGCTCCCTCTGTTAACCCTCCCCGGCATACTCTTTCATGGCCTCGCATTCGGAAGGACAAGCGGCCCGAAAGTAGCGACTGCCTGGTATGCTGGATGGCACGGCGATTCCGACCCAGCATTTACTCTATCGCAAGTGAGCTGGGAGAAATACACAGAGCTGACCTACTCTTTTGCGTGAGCTCTTGCCGTGTCCTAATCCCTACCGTTTACCGTGGACAGGGAGACAACCCCGGATGTTAGGGTCGTCACTTTGAACGGTTCAGGTCCTGAGCTGCTGCCGAGATTCGTGGCTGCTGCCCATGCCCACGTGAGTTTTTTAAAATACTTGAAGCAAAAGACTTCGCCTACCATAATCTAACAGGGAGTGAAAGCTAAAGTCAGTGTGGGAGGTTTGACATAGTCTCTGAACAAATACTTCATTCTATTCAACTTGTACCTCGTAGGCTGGACAGGGAGTCTGTTTTGGTCCTCGAACGTCGCGACTCCGCAAAACAGGTCGGCCCCAGTCTCTTGCATTCGATATTTGTGGCTGAGTAGCTGCATATAGGACTCTGTTCGTGAAGACACTCGTTAATTTTGCCAAGAAGTACCATCTGGACGGTCTTGATTTTGACTGGGAATACCCCGCTGCCTCCGGAATCGGCTGCAACGCCAACAACGTCAACGACACGGCGAATTTTCTTGCGTTTATCAAGGAACTCCGTGCCGACCCTTTTGGCTCACAACTCACATTGTCCGCCGCGGTGGCCATCTCTCCCTTCACAGACTCAGATGGTAACCCATCGGCCGACGTCTCTGCATTTAGTAAAGTCCTCGACTATATAGCCATCATGAATTATGATATTAACGGCCCATGGTCTGCGGCGGTTGGCCCAAATGCTCCACTCCAGGATTCTTGCGCGCCGCCAGACTTCCAGGCCGGGGCCGCGGTTTCTGCTGTTAGCGATTGGCACGCCGCTGGAATACCATTGGACCAAATCGTCCTCGGGGTCCCCACCTACGGCCACTCCTTCCGTGTTGCCAAATCCGATGCGTTTAAGAAGGGCTCAAAAACGCAGCTTGCGCTGTACGCTCCCTTTAATGCCTCGGATCCGCCTGTCGGCGACGCTTGGGATGACGAGCCCGGCGTGGACGAGTGCGGGAATTTTGAGAGTCAGGGCGGCGTCATAAACTTCTGGGGATTAATCCAGCAAGGTTATCTGCATGCCGACGGTACCCCGAAGAAGGGAGTCCCGTATCTATTCGACGATTGCACCCAGACGGTTCGTCCTATTATTACGCAGATGACAACTCCGGTTGAGAAACACGATCTACAGCCCTTCGTTTACAACGAGACCACCGAGGTGATGATCTCGTTCGACAACGCACAGTCATTTGCTTCCAAGGGCAAATTCATCAAATCGACAGGGTTAGCCGGGTTCGCTATCTGGGAAGCGGGCGCAGATTCGCGTGATATTCTCCTCGACTCCATTCGGGAGTCCGCTGGATTTTGAGAGCTTGATTCTCTCGTTGTTCGTTAATACACAATTTTGTTTTGTCATGCGTGGTCGTCGCAAGACGCGTTATGGCTTATTTGCCACTGGCACCATCAAACATTTCTCGTGACCGTCGCGCATCTTGAGTCCTTTTCGAATCTATGGTCTCGGATCTCCAACTAAGCTCTGGCTTGTCATTTAACTCGAGCGATTATAAGCTCGTGGATGTCTTGAATTTTGGTGTACTCGGAACTGAAGCAGTAGTCCACTTCAAGGTTTACTACGGATGTCCGACCAAAGCCAGCCCTAGTGGCCCCCAAGTTGCGAAACCGTCGTGCTATCTGGGCCCCATTGCTATAATAGTAGTTAATTTCGACACTGAATTCCCTTCCAGCGATCGCAGGACTTGAGACCACTCAAATGACGCGATAGAAGGCGTCGTAACCTTTCCACCGAATTTCCACCTTTATCTGCCACGAAAGGCCACGAAGCTCCCTGTCATGGATTGGACTGAGCTGGTCGTGCCATTACTCTCTCAACATTTTCTCACTCAGTACTACTTATCTCAAAGCACAGTCATGTAATCCCATTCCGCACCACCACCTTTTGTTCATCATGTCAGAAAAGGATTCTACTGGAAAACTTGAACTCTCGGCAGTGCAAAGCGACGAGCCTGCTCATTTGCGCAAGGTCCAGAACGTTTTGAATGCTGATCTAGCTCTTGCACTCTCGACTGGTCCTCAACTCAAGCCATTTAGTGCGCAAAGCCTTCAAGCTCTACCTGGTCCTGTTGGTGTCTTTCATGGGATCCCTGAGCTTTGGATACGATACTGCAGGCAAGTTTTTGTGTTGTCCTTCGCCATTGCGCCATTAACATTGATCCCACCATAAAGTGATAAGCGGTGTGAATGGTATGGTGTGAGTTCTAAATTCTGAACAAGAATCATCAGACTGAGACACTCTGCAGCCAGTTCACCGATTACTTCTGTATCGGTGGTGGAGATACCGGTGGGGGGCAAGGCATAATAACGGCCATGTTATTCTCAATTTTCACCATCGGTAAGGCACGCCCCGCCCGTTGGACTTTCTTACCCTTGTTGATCAGGATGCATTGCGGGGACGTTCGTCGCTGGACCTGTGGCGGATCGATGGGGCCGCCGCGGTGGAATGGTACGTCATGGCTCATCGCAAAGACAAGAACTCACCCGATCCGATTCAGTTCTTGGCAAGCGTAATCATCCTCGTTGTATGCTGTATCAGCCACTTCGCGCAAGGCGGCACATCTGATCTAGATAAACAGGGTGTTTCAATCGTCACAGCCGCTCAGAGCCGCATTTACCTCTTTTTCGGGAGGTTCCTGATGGGCTTTGGGGCCACGATGAATAATTCGGCAGCGTCGGTGCCCTAGTAACTATCGTTGAGTAGCTAATTATTTCACACAGACCCGCATATGTTGCCGAAATCTCTCCTCCGCAAGTATGTGCTCTGAAAATGTGTTTTGAGCCCAACTAATAATCAGCACGGTAGTGGCGAGGTCGCTTAGCTGGGCTGTAAGTCCATACGACGCAGTGGTCCACTTTACTCACACGGAATTGATCCAGATCCAATAGTGAGAGACATCGACTATTCTTTGCAAATTATTAAGTGCAACAAAACCACAGCGTTTACGTCTCTCGGGTCAATTGCCTGCTGTAAGATCTGAAGAAAACAAGTACCGTCGTAGATTGACGAACAGCTCAATATAGCCGGCCTGGTAATTGTGACAGGGCGTATTAACTCGAGCTTATCTTGGAGGCTCCCATTCGCCGTCCAATTCGTTCCCACAATTATCCTTGCAGTTGGGGTTTGGTTTATCCCAGAGGTACCCTTTTATTTTCTCCCGTCCATCTACAAACGGTGTTCCAGTCCCCGCGCTGGCTCATGTCGGTTGGCCGAAAAGACGAAGCACACCAGATTCTTGCCAAATATCACGGAAACGGCGATGCGAATTCACCTCTGGTCCTCCTTGAATGGCGAGAACTCGAGACGTATATTAAACTGGATGGATCCGACAAAAGATGGTTAATCCCCTTCGGTTTTATTGTCCACCCCAGTTGGTTCATGCTGTAGCAAGGTGGGATTACTCCGAGCTCTTCAACTCTCGGGGTGCGCGATACAGAACATTTATAATAATTTGGATGGGTATTTGCTGTCTGTGGTCGGGACTCGGTATTTTGTCAGTTAGAGCCTATTCCTCTCAGGTTCGGCCCTGACTCGCGCTGTGCGTACAGCTACTATATCACAGTCGCGTTCGATCTGGCGGGCGGTGCGTTCCTTCAGCCCATACTACTGCAGTCGCTCAGTCATCGTAGTAAAAACGCAAGAACGCCGTCTCATATTCAATTTCGTTTCTGTGGCTATGGGAGCTTTCGGCGCGCTAGCTGGTGCTTCGATCGTCGACAAAAGTGCGCCGACTCTTTTAGACCACCGATGTCCTGACATTGGTTGCTGTTCAGTCGGTCGACGAACATTGTGGTTGTGGGGTACGGCCTTCACGGCTGTTGCCGTGGCTTTAGTTGCTGGTAAGTTTTCAGTGTAGATCTCACAAAGTAATCTATTGACGTAATTTACTTAGGGTTCACTGCAAAAGCCCAATCCAATGCCGCAGTCGCCTTTATTGGTGCGCAGAGCTACGCTCGACTTTAGGGTACATGTGGATTTAAAGACCAACAGTGATTTTCAGTTTCGTGATGAACATGACCTACGCACCACTTGCAGGAAAGGTCAGCAGTAGCTTTTAGAAGGCCGGCTAATATGAATTTCCAGGCATATATCCCTCGGAGTGTTTGAATTTTAGCAATAGGTACGTCGCTATCTCGCAACCACACGTTCACCGTTGACAGGGAGGCAAGGTCCAAAGGATTGGCTCTGTGTGGAATCTTCAATCGAGCAATCATACTCCCTCGCTCACATTCCCCATTCCAGATTTGCCTTGGTCGAGAGTCTGGCAGCCGTTGTCAACAATTTCGCTGGCGCGGTGGCATTCCAAAAGATAGGCTGGAAGTACATGCTAGTCTTCGCCGTTTGGGACGTGGTGGAAACGATTGTCATATGGCTCTGCGCAGTGGAAACGAAAGGTCGCACGCTGTACGTCCCGCTGCATTCAGGAGTCTGTCCTGGTCTTACTCTACTCGGCTGCAGCGAGGAATTGGAAGAGATCTTCGACGTTTGGCCGTCCCTCTTCACAACCGTACACCAGCTGAAAGCTCACCCAGGATCGTCATCCGGTCAACGCGTCCCTGAACAAGCACCAGGGCGGCAGAGCAGAGTAGAGCTAGTAGAGAATCCGTGTTGGGTAGAATTACTATCTGCTTGCAATTGAAGGAATTTGTGTTCGAACACAGAGAAACGCTCGGCGTCTGGCGGAACAATATTTATACAGCTACGTGGTCGCCTCCTTGCTTTCCTGGCGGACTCCACGACGGAACGGCCACCAGCCTGGGCGTATAGGCTCAAACTCTGTGGGCTCGTCATGGGCGTAGGGACTCTCCGTGGGAGGCTGCAGACTGTGAGTAACTGGACAGAGGTCTGCGGTTTATCTCGACACACCGGAAGGTTACGTTCCCTAGCAAGGAGATGTAAGGCGAGAGGAACTTGTAGAGCTTGTAAGTCTCACCATTTGGTACCATTGGGTGCAGTTGGAGCTATAAAGAGACATTCATTCATCAACGCGTTCAAAGCAAAGGATGCCAACTGACGAATGTACGGGTCAGGGTGCTTCCAGGCTGCTAATTTAGCCTCGGCTTCCTCGAGTACTCTGGCCAGTTCTCGCGGATCCTTCACATGGCTGAAGATGACGCGTCAGCGGCGGAATGCGCTGGGCAACATCAGGCTAACCGATTGACTTCGAACTCTGCCCTGATTTGCATGGCCTTGGCGCGCCACTCATGGCGGCTGATGGTCCAGTCGAGGCTGTTCTTGAGTCTGCGTTTGTAGAGGGACTGGACGTATTGCCTGTGGACAGAGGTAAAGGTGCCAGTCGACGGTGGCATGGCTAAAGGGAATGGTGGCGCTGCAGTGGCGGTGCTAGCCGCATTTTTTATTCGTTCCTTGTCGCGGCTCCGGAGGACTCATGGACCCTCATTCCACTCTCTCCCAGTTCAACCAGCGTCGCGCACCCAAGGCTGGTCCAATTGCCCACAAATACATGGATGCGCAGCAGCCGAAGCCTGCTCTAGATTCCTTCACGAAACGCCCATCCGCGTCGCGCAAGGCCTCTCCCAGTCCGGCAACGCTCATTAGACGTCCAATCGCGACAAATTCCCGCGTAAAACAAGATGAAAAGTACCGGAAAGATATGCATCTGGCTTTCGTCAATAATGCGCTACTTCAGAAGGCAAATGTAAGCACGACTCGCACACCCTCGCGATCTTTTCTCAATCTGCATCCAGGGCACAAGCGAGCCATTCGACGAATTGGTGAACCAATTTAGCACAAAGAACGCCCCCCAGCCAGCGCAACTGCGTCTCTGGATCTCGGCTCTTTCGCATGTAGTTTCGCGGCTGGAGCGGTCACACTCTACTCTCGTCCAAGCTGTCGTGAGCATGCCGTGGACAACCATGGACGGTGCGACTGTGAAAGCATACACTGTTTTCATCGGCATGCTTCTCAGTGCACGACCTGAATACCTGTCACTCGTCCTTGGGAAGATCACCCATGGATTTACCTATCGTGGGTCTCTGTAGCAATATCGCGAATGCAAAAATTCATCCGTCGCGTTTAGAATCCGGTTTCCAAGCCCTGGACACCAACATCCCCGAAGGTTCCTCCAGTCCATTGACTCGACGCGTCATATACGATCGACTCCACTACCTTCTCCGACATCTGCTATCCCTCATCCCCACTCTACCATCGACCTTGCAGCCGCTCCTTGTGCGCAACTTTCCTCACAAGAGGCAAAGCCAGGCGTCGCAGTCGACGTATATCCGGAACCTACTTCGTATATCCACCTATTGTCCGGAACTCGCCGACAAAATATTATCTACGATTGTTGACCGGGCTATTCAGATCGATGTCAGTCTCTGTTCCCCCGAAAATATATCATAGCGCCCTGACCTTTTTCACAGGTCGAGATCCAGGTAGAGTTAGAAGAGTTAGAGGACCAGAATGATCTGGATCAAGATGTGTTCGAGCTTGATCCCTTTGACACCATTCTTGGCCAAGAGGCAGATTCGGATTCCGATGAAGAGGAAGACGACGATGAAGGCCACATGAGCGATCTATCTTCGGATGCGGGCGATATGGAAGGAGAAGCCGAAACTCCTTCAGACATGGGCCACGTCCAGGACATGGTCAAAAAATTAGATGCCATCTTGACGCTGATATTTGAACATTTCCAGAGGACTCTTGAGGCGGTCCCATCCTCTGGAGCTGCTTCTCCACGTCCCACCCGTCCTCCAGAGTTGCCCGACCTTCCACCTCTTCCGCCATTGACACCCAACTTATCTCCATTATCCTCCCCATTGGAATTGCCTTCATCCACCCTACCGGATCCTCAAGTTCCAGCTCTCCCAAATTCTCGTCCGCCATCACGTCTCCCTATATCGCTTACTGCGCAGTTCCACACCCTTCTGTCCATATTTGACCGTCTCATTCTTCCGACGTTCAAATCCCGATACACCCAGTTCCTTGTCTTCTTCTACACCTCCCTCTCGTCAGACTTCGCGGACATTTTCCTGGGCCTCCTCGTCGATCGCGCCTTGTTCCAGAAGTCGACCCCCGCCGTCACCCGGGCCGCAGCGGCAGCATACATCGGCAGCTTTGTGAGTCGTGCGGCGTTCGTGGATCGGGAAGGGGCGAGACGTGTCATGGGCGTCCTCTGCGACTTTCTGCGGGCTCATTTGGAGGGCGTGGAGGAGGCACTTAGGATAGGTGTCCCGATTCATGGCGGTGCGGGCAGTGCTGCGCAGAGTGGGGTGTTCTACGCCGTTACGCAAGCGGTGTTCTTAATATTTTGCTTCCGCTGGCGCGATTTGCTGGAGGACGAGGCAGACGTAGATGAGCTGGTGGGAAAGGCAGGGAAGAAGTGGATGCCGGAGCTGGGAGTCGTGCAGCGGATTATCAATTCTGTGCTTAACCCTCTCAAGGTGAGCAGTGGAGTGACTTTCTCCTCTTTACAATGCTGAAAGCGGTTGCCTCTCAGCTCTGCTCTCCCAACGTGGTTGCGCAGTTTGCGCACATTGCACAAGCAACAGACTTTATCTACTGCTACACCATCCTCGAGTCCAACAAGCGCTCGGACTACGGATCTAACAACGCCGAGGGGCGTGTCAAGGCGTCGTCCACGAGCCATCAATCGACCCCGCTCTACCCCGCCCTCCTCAGCAGCAGCATCACCGCCGAACTGAACACATTCTTCCCATTCGACCCGTACAAGCTCGCTAAATCGAGTGTGTACATCCAGAGTATTTATCGCGAGTGGAGCTCCGTGTCCATCGATGATGACGACGACGAGGAGGAGGAGGACGAAGATGGCGACGTCGAGCTCCAGCTGGGTTCCTACGCCGGGATGGGTCACTTGAATATCCCAAGCTCGCAGGGTGCGCCGGCGGACGATGGGGGACTCGGGCAGTCACTGGGGGCGATGAGCATCTCCCCTGTTCGACCGGTGATGAGGTGATTCGGATTTGCTGTCGAATGTTTTCACTGTTTTCACTTTGCTATGGCGGGAATCTTATTATTGGATCTGTACAGTTAGTACATAATGCAATCTATACATCGATATGAGCATCGCTGTGAAGGGGGATATGCAAGTCTCGCGACGTGAACAACATTGAAAAGAAATACGACTGAGCTGACTCGGATTCAACTGATCACACAGTATTCCTCAAGTGTCTGGATCTTCTACAGCCATTGCTTATTAGGCACCGGCTGTAGGTTATTCCAGTCCGCCTTGTCCACACCCGCGTATACCCCCTCGAATCTGTAAAAATCACAGGCGATCGACGCTTTCTCTCCACCAATAATAATACTAAGAGCCTCGAAGAGACATCATCCTTAGACGAAACAAACTAGCCAGCCATGTCCCGACCTGGTTGCCAGTTTCTTGTGATTTGTTTTCTCGAGCCTTGGAAACTTAGCTCAAGACGACCTTGAGACGACCTCAGACTACTGCAGAGGCTCGCCAATTTAAATCCTCATTTATCATCCATAATAAATCGCAGCATCTCATAGTTTCGCCGTCGACTTCAACTGGGCATACTTCATACTCTCGTCTAATCACCAATATTAGCTACCAGTATATGGACGCAATGTAATGGAAACGCACAGTTATTGTTGTAGAGGCTATCGCCGGGCACTGCTACGATATGGGACTGCAGGTTGCTTGCGTCAACCATGGCTGGGACGACATCCTTCAGCGTTGGTGCCCCAAGTAGTCTCATATTCATCTCAAACTCATCCTGAACCGTGTGTTAGTCGCATAAATACAAAATAGCACAATAAGCCTCACACGGAGGATCTGGAGCGCCTTTTCGACGCCTTCAGAGCCATATGCCGAGAAAGAGTATAAAAAGGGGCGTCCCACTCCGACTGCGATTCTTTATGAACAAGATCCAGGAAGACGAAAGCATAACGGACCTGCGGTCGCACCCAATGCGATTGCTTTTAGGACGTCCGTGGCCCTCCGGACACCGCCATCAACGAAAAGCTGGAATTTCTCATTGGGGAATGTCAGGCCGCGTTTCTCCTTGAGTTTCGCGACCACCTCGACGAGGACTTCAATCCCTGATCGGGCGAAATCGAGCTGACGGCCTCCGTGATTCGACAAGACGATGCCTGCAACACCATAGTCATAGGCTTGGAGGGCATCCTGATAGTATTGTTCTTAGTCCGGAAGGTGCGAAGCAGACATGGCGACGAACCTCCCAGCATTGCACGCCCTTGAGTATGAGAGGCACTGGTAAGAATATTAAACAATTTCCTCCGCAGTTGACACATACGTACTCTTGTTATGCTCTTGAACCACTTTAGATCGTCCCATTTAAGTGCCGTGTCGATGAAGCTCTGGACCATATGAGAGGAAAGATGCATGCGGACACGAGGAACATACACTGATTGCCCGTGCAGCGCCCTGAGACCGATCAACTCCTTGGGAGCCGGACTTGCTGACGACTGATGGGTCCTCAGCCTCGAACTTCATCCGCATATCCTAAATAACAAGGAGCGAGTTCAAAAGAGTACAGGAGTAAGGAAAACACGAAGTACCTTTTCTCGACGTCCAAGTTGAGGTGCATCGACGGTGATGAACCTGAAAATTCGGTTATAGGAATTGCTTCAAAATATCACGACGAATACCTACAGCCCTTGCACACCGCGGCTTTCAGCATGCTGCACGAGTTTCTTGGTGATCGCTCGATCTTTGTTCACATATCTGGAAAAAAGATAAGTTATTTCTCGTGCAACTCTGGGCGTACGCTATCTGCTTACAGCTGGAAGAACTGGACCTGGCCCGGTTGGGCGGCATCGACAATTTCGTCAAAAGAACACGAAGCCAAAGTTGGGATCTGATATCAACCTCAAAAAGGCATTAAAACGGAACGAGTGGGAATTATAACCATCTGGATGACGCCATGCTTGGCCGCGGCTCGCGTCAAGTTAATTTCGCCATCAGGATGGCCGAGTTTCCCTAGTGCAGTTGCAGACTATACCAAGTCAGACGAGGAAATGATAGCCAAGAACTGTGGCATACAATATACACAGGCATGCTAGATTTGTGGCCGAGAATTGTTGTGGACCAATCGACGTTTGTGACGTCTCGCAGTATCCGAGGACGAAACCATATTCTGGTTCATCCTCTTAACCGAGAACCATGGAGGTAAAGAACAGATCCACGAACCTGTGGTCTATGCGGATTCAGGCGCGTTACAGGAAAGAGGCGCATGAGCACTCACACGCGGCATGATTTTCGCGATTTGTGATTTCGTCGTCTGCAGCGGACGAATAGTAAGCCCATGCCTTCTCTGGCAGGACTTGCTTTGCAATACTCTGCTCTATATTATGGGGCCATCCATACCAATGAGAAAACTGAAATTACCTCAAAGTCATGAAGGTTTAGAATTTCGTCCAGCGGTGGGCGGTTGGTAATTCGCTCTTGTCGGGCTCTCTCCTCGTCAGTAATCTCGACGACGACCTTCTCGACGGTGTCTGGCTCCACAGCTCCTAAACTTCGGAGAATGAGGCGTGTAAATGTGGCGATATCTTAACTGCTCACTGCTTCTCAGGGGGCAAATTTGTTGTAATCGCGTCCGGTGGATGTATCGGTTCGTATTCTTGTCTAGTAGTTGGCGTTACAAGCCCAAGTCTGCACGAAACAAGTCCCGACGTACGTTGCGTCCTTGCCAGCATACTTGAGGATTATCTTGCTACCGCCTACCAAAACTTAGCTCAGATAAAGATCGTATGCTGAGTACCGTACCAGGATGCTCTAGTGAGCTGGTTATAGATATTGGCTAACGAACAAATGGTATTCCGCTCACCGTCGAGGAATTCCGTCACGTCGTAGACTTTGCCTGCGGAACGTTAAGCACGAGGCACTTAGAGGTGCCCAGAAACCACCACTGACCATGGACAATGATCCAGCAACTCTCTCTGGTGTTATGCTGTGCCACAGTCTTTCCTGATATGAGTGCCGACGACATGGTGTAAACACAAGGAGAGTCGCGGCCAGGAAATGTGGGGGAAGCTCCAAGCGCGGGCTCGGCGGCCCGACGGGGTTCCGATCCAATGGCGGCCAGCTGATGACACTCCTCACGTGGCAAGTCAATGAGTTCGATTCGGTGAGGCGGCGATTTTATTTTATTTTTCTGTGGTAATCAAACATATCGGAATAGGCGGACTCAACGCCGGATTGCCAAATAGGAAATGCATCACAGAATTAGGGAAGAAGAACGCTGAATCCGAGAGCATCAAGCTCCCACGCTATCTCCCAAGCAAGTACAAAATTTTGGCAAGAGCAGAGAGTCGTACCAGAGAATACAATCTATATTGGGTGGCCCGTAGTTGTAATACAAGATTAATGGATGCTGAGTGTAGGTAACGCGGAGGTTAGACAATTAAATAATGCTACAAAACCGTCTATTCAGTGTTCACAAAAACGGGACGTTCTTCATCTCTCCAGTCGCCAACAGATCTTCATCGAACGCCTCTTCTTCATCCTCCATTGCGTCCTGCGACGACTCCTCGTATTCAGCCGGTTCATCGTCGTCCATGTCAAACTGCAAGTCGTCATCTAGCGAGCCGGGCATGCTCGTCATGCTGCGCCGCCGCTGCCGCTGCCTCCGCTTCCCGTCCGGGTCAAGGCTCCCATCCTCGTCCTCCGAGTCCCCATACGTGGTGGACGACGAAGACCGCGACTCGGGGCTCAAGCTGCGCCGAGTGCTGTCCGGCGACGACGACGAGGCCCCAAAGGAGCTTGACAGCGTGTTGCTCAGGCGTTCAAACGACGACATCTGCCGCAGATCGGCGCTCCGCATGGGCTCTCCGGGCGGCGGAGACGTCTCACGGGAGGCGCTGCCATTTACTCGGCTCAAGGCCGACTGTCGCATATCGGAAGACTTTCTGCTGCCGACGAGACTGAAGTTCCGCAGCCGATTAAGGGTGCTTGACGTATCCGACCGTGCGCTTAGCGCAGGCGAGGGAGGCGAGAAGTCGGGAAGCGGGAAATCGTGCACGGGCGCCTTCCAGTAATTGAAGTCGGTGTACTCTGGAGTCCACTTCCGGTGTATGGGCGGGAACATCTGGTCAACCAAGTCTGTCATATGGATGTACCTAGACGAATAATCAATACCTGTAGAAGAAGAAAAGAGCCGCTGAACATACGAAGATTTGTACCCTGCAAGTTCGAGTAGTTCCAGCTTGACCTCTCCAGACGAATCTATTGTAAATATCCGCGAGCTCGGCACGTTGACACTTCGATACGAGAGCGCGTCCGTGATCCTGTTCCCGAAGCCAGCGTAGAAAGGATTCCGCGAGGCCTCCCCGAACAGCCGCTGGATATCACGCAGACACGCCATCTTGAACACCTCTGGCTTGCGCATAATGACCTCGCGGTGCAGCGACGCCATGAGCCGGTCGGGGCTCATAATAACGGGCCCCTCCGGGAGCTGGTAGTCGTTCTGCTTGATCCCTTTGAGGTAATCGCGCGTCGCGTCCGCCTGTCCGATCGCCCGTGAGGTGAGGTACATTATCTTGTACCCATTGCGAGTGATATCGGTATACAGCTTCGCGACCCCAAGATGGGTCCAGTCGCGCCCAATCATCGCAAAGACATGCCCAAGCCCATCGGATCTGGAAAGACGTCAGTGAAAGACGACGGAGAAAGAGGTCTGCCTGTACTTGGTAATCGTCCCGTCAATGTCAGACACCAGCACAAGATCCGTCGAGTCCCAGACAAAAATACGGGCCGTGCACGCGATAGCTCCCGACGCAGAAAGCGAAAAGGTGATCGAGTTTGCTCCAGGCTTCAGATTGAGCGATTTCTGCCAAAAAGAGGTGGTGTGAGGATCAGAATAGACATGGGGGACGGATGCTACAGACCAGCTGATCGGACGTCAAGCGCAAAGTTTTTGCGAACTTCCGCTTCCCTGTTCTCTCAGGCGAAGATTTCGGCGGCGCCTGGGCTGGCCGCTGAACAGGCGTTGAAGGTGCCGGCGCGGAATCGGCAGGGGGAATATCTGTTGACGACCTCTTGGGGACTGAGAATTTACTGTCCGAATTATTCTGCCGCATGAAAAGGTCAGCTAAAACCGCCTCTTCATCAAAATACAGTCTTACAGGCGCAGAAAACGTCGAGGGCAAAGGTGGTCGATCGTCTTTGATTGGAGGTCCTTCGGTCTGCCCCCGTCTACTCCGGCTCCACCATTGCACCCAAGACGAGGACGTTGGCTTCCCTTTCGGGGCCTGCTCCGGCGGCTCCGACTTGGAACGATTATGCTTTTGCTGTTCCTCGTCCGCTGGAGGCGTGTCAGGGACAGACTTGACATCCTCTTCGTCAGGCGCAGGAGACGTGGGTCGGAGCGGAATTCCATATGTCGTCTGCTTGACAAGCGCATCCCGCCAAAGCACGAGCGCGTCCATGAGTGGCGAACCATCGCTTCGTGTAATGTACCTGCGAAGGATTAGCCGTCTTCAATTTTCTAGGTAGTGTGGTGCACTGACTGGTCCCCCGCCCATCTAATAACGAGCCGCGGGTCGGTTACCACCGTTTCGTCTTCGAGGAACCGATTCAAATCAATCTGGCCCGTCCCAAACAGCCGCGCCGCCTCCACCTCGTCCCGCCGGTCAAACACACGTGTCCCACCAGTTGCCCCATCCCGGTCCCGCCTCCCACGAGCGTCAGACTCGGGACCTTCGCCATCCGAGTCTGTACCCGAAACGAGACTGAGCTCGAACCCGACCTTCTTCCCTTCGATCGAGACGGTGAACTTTGCCGGGTCTGATTGGCTCGCAGACAACCGCCCACCCGCGCCGTAGCCCACGATCTCGTCGGCCACCACGGGTGGGTGGGCGTACGCCCGATCCTCATCGTCGTCGTCGTAATGATCGGCCCCGCTGCGCTCTCTCACTCTCCGCCGGGAGCGCGACGGGCTGCCCTCTAGCGCTGGCGGCACACTCCGACTCCGTGCCCCAGAGCTCCCTGCCGCGGCCTCAACGTTCTCCTCCTCCTCCGGGACCGTCTCCCCCTGGAGAAAATCCAGATCCAGCTCACCCATCCGCGGAGCCTTGCTACGCGATGTGCGACCCCACGTAGCAGCGACTTCCTTGCCGCTCCCCATGCCGCCCTCTGCGCGACCGCCCATCCCAAACGATGCTTTCATCGGGGAAGGTTGGGGGAATGCACCCCACTCCCAGGAATATTCCACGTCGAGCTTTGGCGGCGAGTTTATCCGCGATTTCTGCTCAGCCGACTGGGAGGTGGGAGAAGGCGTACGCGAGCCTGCATTATATGAACATAGCACCAACAGTAATATCTTTATTAGACGCACGATATGTCCCATCATCATCAGCAGTGATGGTGCGGTCGCGGTCGTGCATCGGGCGAGAATGGTATCCGTCGGCGTCGAGTGCGATATCTAGACCCGAATGAGTATTTAAACCAACTATCATGGTGTGAACTTGCCCGGCTTATATTGGACCTCGTGCGCCTCCATGGTGGCCCGAACGACCTTCAACGCCTGGTCGACGCGTTGATCCTGCGTTTCCTCCATCGAGAGCATAGCTCCCGGTGTGGCTGAGGGTGGCTGGGACGGGGACACGCGGCCCGCAGAAGAAATCGACAGCTGTGAAGGCCGTTTCCGATTGGGTGGCGGCACAGTGGTCGACGTTGACGGCGGGGTAGACGATGATGGCCCGGCATTGAGGTCGAGGAACTCGGGCTCCTCGACGGGCGACTCCACAGTTGCTCCAGCGGCGTCTTCTGGATGAACGAGGTCGCGAGGCTGGTCCGGATCTTGCTTGGCGCCAAACCTGTCGGTCGGAATATCCGTTCCTTCGTCTGGTCGGGTGGGCTGAAGGAGGGGACTGGTAATGAGGTCTGCCGGGACGTCGTCGTCCGTCTCAAACACGAAAAAGGCTTCTCCTGCTTCGCCAATCTTCATGTCGAACGGAATGGTATGTCCGTTGACCGATACTTTAACCTGCAGCTATCATTTAGCACAAATTAAGCACAGAAGTGGGAAATTGGACGTGCCATCTTCTCTCCTGGGCGAAGGACCTGCCATTTGCCGAATCTGACATGGAATGGGGAGCACGCAAGCTCAGTGGTTCCGTTGGAGGTGGGGCGCTGGACGACGATGACATCGATTGCACCAGTGAGCGTTGCAGGATTTATTGGAGGGAGGTCGCGGTAGTATTGGTAAGGAGCGCTGATAGCATTGACGGCGCCGCGAATGTAGTTCATCGCGACGAGGATGCGGAAACGGAACGCTGAGACATATAATATCCACGCGCGGTTTACATGTGATACAACTATTTATAGTAATAGGTCGCTTCGGTCAAAGCTGCCTTAAACGCAGATCAGCGCGAATTCAATCCTCTGGTGCTTCAAGCTTCAAGGCCTGGTCCATTTTATGTTTCTACAAACACCACAACTGCCTTGACAAAATTTACATTAAATTCAGCGTAAAATTCAAAGGTTGAGCGATAATTTGGGGTTGGGGACTCCGCACAGGTTGGGGAAGCTGTCAGTTAGTCTGTTAACTTTGTGTGGGGATGGTCCGGCGATAGAATTAATTTCGGGACTCGGGGTTTCGTGAGGGTGGTACGACCCGTGATCTCATCTCCGTGCTCCGCGCACCAATTTTGACTGGAAAAGGACCATCACGTATATACCGGAGGTCCGGATCGCGGGGTATCTCGAGTTGAAGCGGTAGGCTATTGGTATTGAGGTGGGACGTCTCTCTTGACAGAGCTTTATTGTTTGTAGACCCATGTTACAGGTAAAAACACGGCGTTTTGTGACTGAGTGCTTGGTGCATTCCAATAGATCAGCGAGTCGGCAGTTCAATTGTATTATGAGTGTGGAGGCACACATCGAATCCGTTTTAGTGCCAGTCCGTGTCGGCAATCCTTCCTTCCTTCCTTCCTTCCGGGCGTCAGCTGCAGCTATCTATCCGGGGAAATAGCGGGATGTTGGCGGGATGAAACAAGAGGGCTGATTTGCGGCGGCGTTAAATGTGGAGGAAGTCACAAGAAGAGGCGCATCAACCGGTCGGAACCAAGTTGGAGATGCGAACTGCAGAATTCCGAATTTCGTTGGATCCACAGTTCAAGCCCCAAGCGCTGATATCCAGCCAATTATTAGTCGTATCACATACGACTCGGAGCTCCAGCTACCACTTCTCTAAGCCTGGAGTGAATAAGGCATGTTGTGGAACGTCAACGCAGACTGTTGGACTCAAAGTTGGACTACTGTGGAAGACACTGGAAGAGAGGGAGCCGCGATGAACCACGTGACATTACGCGACGTCTCTTCGCGTCTCTTCCGAGCCCGAACACTGCCGAACACAGACTCTTTGAGTCAGACAGCCGGCGCAGGCCGGCGCGCGCCGTGCGCGACAATGGCAGTGCAACAACCCAGTCGATATTTTTCCTGCGATCTCCCAATCCACGCAATTTCTCGTCGCGCAAGTAGCTCTCGCTTTCCCCCTCGGAAAATCAACAAGGATTCTAATGCAAATCTAGATATGAGCAAGACTCCACTACGATACCAGCGTGAGCGTGTTTTCCTGTGGGTCAAACCTGACGCCTTGCACCCGTAACCTGTTCAGCCTTGCACGGGCTTTTTCGTGAGCTCTGGGGCCTCCGGATCACACTCGAGCGCCTCCAGCTTCTCGCGCGCCTCGTCCACAAGCCCTTTGACCCAATTGTCGTCGGTGCCAAGGACGCAACAAACCAGGTCGAGCGAATCCACCTGGATGTGGCAGGCCTGGGCTCTGTATTTCTTCCAACGACCACGCCTTCATAAACCAGCAGGTGGCGCCGAACTGCTTCCTGAAGTTGCGCATGCATTGCTCCTGCGACGACGTCCATACCACACGATCAGCCCGTTCAACCCAGAACTAAGGGAGCCAATCCCTCGCGAGGACGTCGATAAGAACCCAGCTGCGATCGACAGCAGCCTGGGCCGAGAACCCGTCCATGTCCCTGTAGCTCGAGTTTGTTTGTTCGACGCCGGCCGCAGAAAATATAAAACATAATTGGTGTCGGGAATGAAAGATGTCGATATGCCAGAAGCCAGGAGGTAGAACAAGATGTAGCATGCTCCCATACTTTTTCCTGCCCAACTCAATGCTTGAGAAGGAAACCCGAGCGAAGAGAAAAACGACTACTTGCCTATCCCCGGCTGTCCAGTGAGTAAGACATGCTTCTCGCTTGGTTTGGTTTTCGTGGCGTAGGCCATAAAGTCTACGTATTCCTGGCGGACCACGAAAATGGGTTCCATCTTGGGGTTGAGCCGGTGGACGGCAAGGTCTTATGCACGTGTAGGTCGATGTAGTTACTGTAATCGGCGGAGGCTGCTCCGGGTCCGCAATCGCATGGCCCTGGTTGTCTGTCCAGATTCTCAAGTCTGCTGGGCAAGTTTGGATGTAATTCCACAAGGGCTCAGGCTCAGCCAAGTCTCCTCGCTGGTTTGAAGTCGGTTCCTTTGCCCAAAGGAGCTCGTGAAGTGCTGTATAGCAGTGGTCCAACCCCAGACGCGTAAACCCAGGCAGGGGCGGCGCGTCGTTTGTCATGGAAGAATTGTGGGAAAAATTGAAGACAGGCGATAGTGACCACGTGGACTTACGTACCTCTCTCTTCGAACGCGCGACAATGGCGGTGCAACGACCGAGTCGATATGCGGCGTTCCGAGTACGCCCTTAGGTTCTCTCCGCCATGCCATCCAGATCCCATGCTGTTTCTCGTCGCGTAACTCCGCTTTCGCGCTCGCACTCCCAGGAAAACACCCAGCATTTCAATGTAAAACTTGGACCAGCAAATGTAGACCTGGTCTTGGTAAGCTACCTTTCCCTCAGAAATTACCTGCAGGCAGTGACGTGGAGCGCAGCAATTTCTGTACGAGAGCCATTATTTTCCCTCATCTCGGTCATTGCAGCTTTTTGGATGTTTCCAACCAAATGTTCACTTGGGTCTGGTCTTCTACAACGGTACGCGGCGCGCTTCTCAGCCCATGCAATTCTAAGATTCCCGTGCTTAGAGCTTTATGACATTGTTTTTTATTGGGATTCCCTCACACCAGTGAGAAGAGCAATATCCAAGCATCTCTTCGTACGCTTTTGATTTGCTTATGATGGATTTGCTAAATGAGGCCTAGTTCTTAGACTATACTGTGTGTTTCTCGTGCATCGTTTGCCACTGGTCATTGAGCGCTCCTTAGGATGCTACCGAAATCCCTGTTCTCCAAGCCATTTTTTGGGAGCAAGGACGGACAAGTCATGTTGTCTTCCCTCGCCCATCTCCTCCCACGTGTAAGCTACTTACACTCGTCAATCCTGAGGGGAGATTGCGCATCTCCATTGTAGGTCGTTAGCTGCACTTGGCTTTATTTCTGTCTAAACCTGCCGGCAGATTCCCGATGGTGACCACCCAAAACATTATCCCCACGCCCTACACACCGATTCTGTCACCCATAACACAATTTCTTGGCTCGAATCCGAATTCCGAAAACCCTCAGAATCTCATTTTCAGAAGGAATGGGCGATGCTCGAGTCTTTGGCGCTCGCGGTATATCGCATCGTGATGGTTTCAAGTGCCGGAGGTACAATTGTATCTCCGGGCCTTGAAGAGCCGAGTCTCCTCGGCGAGCTGGTGGTGCAGAACTCAGAACGGCCTTTTTGGGCTTCCAACGTCCAATTCCGATACTACCTTCCGCTGTCCCCGTCAAAATCGTACAAATGGACTTGGCACGATGACACTACCACAAGCATATATCACGGCATACCAGGCTGGACACGGTTTATACTGGTTCTCGCTCTCGGGGTCGTGCGCTTATGTCTTCGGCAGGTTCACGTTGCGGCAAAAAAACAGGTCCTGGATCACCCAGGCAGCAACCATAGTCCTCGGTGATGAAGGAGACAATGTCGACAATTGGGATGTGTTACTTGCTTGCCTGAAGAACTGGGCCGGGGCTGATGCGGACTTGCGCTCGTTTTGTTTGGACCGCTGCTCATCCAACACGCAAGTCGGATTCGGTGGGTGCAATTGAGGATTTGCTTGACCTCCACTGATAGTGGAACAGTAACCCAACTTGACTTTACAACCTATGTCCATGGCATCTTTACACCTCTGCCCGGATTCGATGCGGCCGACACCGTGTATCTTTTCATCGAAGATTTACGAGTGGAGGCGGATGGTCATGTCGCTCCGTGTGGGCGATATTATTCCTTGGATCGGACTGGCGCAACCCGCATGTCGGCGGGGCTCCAGACGCTTTATGGCGTGGAACAGACCAATAGCTGGCACGTTCGAAAGGGCGTCAAATATTTTGACCGTGAACACTACGCCGTACTCGAAGAACTGCGGACTCGGGTCGAAAAGGATGGCGCCCTTGGCGATTTTCCGGGTGTCTGGAGAGATGGTGAGTGTCATAACCAGGGTCTTCCTTGCAGGTAATGACCAAGCTGCGTAGCCCGCTCTACCCTCAAAAGATCCCGCTCTGCTACCCGACTCGACACGGTCGATTGGCGCACGGATTGGATGTGGGAAGACCACAACCGTGAATTAGCAAAGGCCCATAAAAAACGACATTTGCGATGGCGACAATACATCCAGAAACGCCGACCTGAATTGGCTGTACCGGTTGCGGAAGAACCTGAGGAGCCAGAGGTGCTTCAGAAGAAACCGGATCTTGTGCGCCGCCTCCACCGCTCGAAAACTAAGAGCGTTGGAGGCGGCTTGTCATTAGTTTTCAAGCGAATAATGTTCTGATACAGAATGAACATGAACATGAAAGCCTCTTGCTACTGTACCTTGGAAGCGCTTATTAAGGCGACTACCGTCTAGTCCAGTCTCATCGCTTTCGCAGTGTCTTCAAGCTCTTCCTTGACCTTGTCATTGACGATTTATTTATCATTTAATTTAATTTTCCATTGCCGCCAAAACGCGGTCACGAGAAATCGCAATGCTAGCCAAGCGTGACCAAGCAACACGTCGGCTATAAAAGCGGTGGCAGTGTGGCTGACCAAATCGCTTCCTCTTTCCTTTCTACCACCATCGATCCTCCTTCTCCTTCGTCTTCTCTATATCCTGCACTATCGATCGTCAAGCCTCCTTCAAGCTCGTTGCCATGCACACCAGGTGGGTAGCTGCTTTTTCGATTTCAACTGTGGGCGGTGTGTTGCTTGTAGAGGGCGCATCATTGGGCCGGAGCCGCCTTGAGGGGCATAGGATGATGGCGTGTTACCGCTCCCTCCCCGGGGATCACGGTTCATCTGTCTCCTCATGGCTGGCGATGCATGTGCACGACGGCGCCAGGGACTCAGCTCCCCGGTGTGCCTAACCTTGTCCTGCGACGAGGGTGCGCTCGCCTCCGCGTTATCAGGCTTCGGGTGGTCCCCATCGTGGGTAACGTTAGCGCATACTAGTGAAGTCCCATCGGAGATGGACCTATTCCACTCGGTACCTCGTTGACGACGTTGTACTGATGCCCTTCGGCAGATCCTCAAGATTCTCATTCGGTTTCTGTCTCTCGGCGTAGAGTATATGTAGCTAGTCGTCTGTATTTTTTCGAATCCACTCTGTCCTTGCACTCTGTCAAGCTCTCGCTCTCTCGTGTGATTGCATGTGGCTTGCTCTCTTCCTCTTACTCGCCGACCAAGCGGAGGAACAGAAACTAACAAGAATTTCCTCTCCCTCTTGCTCTGTCGTTCTACTGTTGGAAACCCTGCGAGTCGAGGTGTGTGTCATCGCCGCTCTCACTTTCGTCGCTGCTTCTCCCCCAGAGCACCCCCGGGTCCCTTTCGAACTCGTCTTGGGCAATTCTTCACCCACTTTCCTGGCCGCTATGCCCTTCTCCAACTTGTCCCTTGACTTGATATTGGAAGTACGCCACCACTAATTGCATCTCGCCCAACGATGCCATTGACGCTTGGTTCAGATCGTGGGCTGGTGCGGTCCCAGAGATCTGCAGGACCTTCGTCTCGTTAGCAGATTATTCAGGCATCTCCTGGCCAAGAACCAATACCTCTGGCGCCTCTCGCGAGCCGCCCTTCACCTTGGCTTCTCGTTGCCCACGGCAGTGAACAGTGAAGAATCCCTTGCTCGCGTCATCTTCAGCGGCGGGCCATGCACCGTAAGCCCTAATTCCGACCGCGCCGTGTGCTACTCACACCTCTCCAGGTCTGCCGTCGTACCACCACGGAATTGCCCTATTCCTTCTCGCTTGATATACGCATATGTTCGGTAAGTCTCACGTCCTATTCGCAACCCGTCGCTCACTAGCCCTAGGCGTCTTGCTCACTCTACCTTTTCCGAGTGGCCCCTTACGATATCGATGAATTCATCGCGTAACTATTCGAAATACTTTCAGATATTGCCACAACCTTACACTCTACAAGTGCGGCCCCACACGCGCTCTTCACGGGGAAGCCTGACAGTCTCTACGGCATCAAGAAGCTGATGATCCAAGCGATGCCCTACCTGGAATGGACCGCAAATAGGTGACTCCTCTGCGTTCCACTGGCTCTGCTCATTCCGGTCTAGAATCGCCTTTGTTCCGCCCAAGCGCAATCCACAACGCGTTGGTGGAATTGTGGGAGACCGCAGATCTGACCCAGCTCGAAATGGCATGTCGGAGTCACTCTGTTCTGCGTAGACATATTACGTTCTTGGGCAGATCTGGACAGGGAAAGCGTTGGGGCTACCGGCTTTCATGGAGGTGCGTGATCCACCCCAGGGAGCACCGGCGCGGTCACGTGAGGGCCTCTTAGGGGGGGTTATGTTGTAGGAGCATAACCCCCCTAAGAGGCCCTGTAGGCGTCGGAGGGGGTAGGTCACGGGGGTGTTCTATTTTCATCTGCTGATAAATGTGCCCGCGTGAGTCCCCGGCATCTTCCTTCATTTTCTCACCTCCCCGGCCACCGGCAGCTTCGGTGGCTCCAGCACCTCCTTCACCTACATCACGACCTCTCCCCTCCTTCAATCAGGTGGTGACTTGTGCACTTGTAGCATACCTTCGATTGCTATTGTATCTATTTTATCCAGATGAATTTGAATGCCCATTCAACAGTCAGTGTTGAAATCCCCGATGCATCAGAGGCCTCCAGCATGCTGCCAGTACAAGATTAGTACACTATCAAGCTGATTCCAGTGGCTCCAGCTGTTCCCCACAAAGGTCGGACAGACTGCCGCACACGGGAATCTTGATAGAACTGCTCGGGAGGTTTCCTGAAGCATCGGAGGCCTCCAGCAGGCACTCCAGTTTGATATTGGTGTATTGTAAACACAATTCCAGTGGATCTGGATGTTTGGAATGAACATTGGAAAGATTCCCCCCCAGAGCAGATTCATTTTCTGGGATGATAGAACTGCTCTGTGATACCTCTGACACCTCCGACACCTCTGACACCCATGTTTTGACCAACAAATATCCTACAGTTCCTCCATATCATTCAGAAGCATTAGATGAACTATAAACAAAAGACCACTATGTGCAAAGCTCAGCAGGTGTAGCAGTATGCACAAAAGGAGGCCTCCATCCTTCTACTGTTCTGGACCACCCACTCAATTTACCTCATCATATGCACCTGGTCTCACTGGTTCAATCTTACAGCTCGGATCCTTGCTGATCTTGTCTAGGGGATATGGTAATATCTGAGTCGGAGCTACCAAGGGCAGGTGACCTACCTGCTCTATGTACCTGCTCTATGTATGTTGCTCCTGGGGTGGTAGAAGTTCTGATTGGCCTCTGATTTAAATTCTTCAAGGTCTTCCTTTGAAATAGTTTGTTGGATCCATATGGAATGTCAGCTCTGCAAAAATTACACATCTAGATGTAGGCAGTCTTTGTAGGCCTCTATATTGCATGAATTGGTGTCCAGATGCTTGTATAGACATTATGATTTACATTCTTATGAGGAATTTACCAATTTCCCTTAACTGAATTCACCAACTTCTGGGATAGGATGCTGCCGGAGGGCGTCGGAGGTGTCGGAGGACGTCGGAGGCCGTCGGAGGTCACTATATTTGGCAGGCACCAGCCAAATGAGTGTCTGATTGCAGGCATTCCACACTTGGAATGATGGAATATGAGCAGTTCAACATTATAGAGCCCATCTAACCAGCCATTTTAAGATGTCAGAACAATATCTGCAATTTCGAGGTTTCACCCTCTAAATTTGGGCTCTAAGGCTCAAACCAAGTCTCACTTGTTGGCCCAATACCTACTATATGCCTGGTGCAGCTTACATAAAGAGAACTTACACTTGGAATTTTTTTAAGAGCCTTGAATCTAATGTTCTAGTGAAGTACCTAAGATTCAACCACAGAAGTTGTTTGACTTCAGCTAATATTCTTGCACGGAAAATTCACTTGAAGCAAGGAGAGATCTGTAGATCATTCATTGTCCGGGCATCCTACAGCTATAATTTCGTCCTGGTTTCATGATATTTGATGCAGTATTGAGCTCACAAAAAATGTTTTACATTGAGCTCATGGTTATTCATGTTCTGATTGGTCCATCAATTTTCGGCCCGGGCTTCACCCGAGCCTTCGGGCATTACTGTTAAGATGGTGGGGAATGGTGGGCCTCTTCTTTGCTCCTCCAACATGGCCTGAACCTGAATTGAAACAGACTAGCCATGTTGGAGGCCTGATGATATTTTTTGGTAGGTGTGGGAGGGCTTCAATAGCCTTCAACGCCTCCGACACCTCCGACACCTCTGACACCTCCAGTGTCATTGACATGAAAGTGTAAGTCTCTAATACCAACTTCAGGAACCATTTCCATGCCCTGGAATTATTAATTGCTGAATATCAGGACTTGAAACACAATGACTGAACCAAAAATTGAAAAATGAAAATATTTCCGGAATTGCAGAAAGATGGAGGCCTCCATCCCTGCTGGCAACATAGTTTCTTTAAATGTGCGCAACCTACCTGTCATGCTTCTCAATATGAGGGACATGGTTAACTAGTGCACTATCATATGAAGAAATTCAAATGGATGTGGTTGAGCCGTAGGTGTCGTAGGTGTCATAGCCATCATGGGTTCCACCTGTGGATTGAACCCATCTTAATCTATCATTAATAATTTCCATGTCCACTATTCAGATGGAATACAGCTAAACCTCCATGCCTTGATCCATTGACCCAATTCCCCAAATTCAACCGTGGGTAGGAAGCTCAATATATGGTTGAATCCAAGTTGAATAGTCCTACAAAAAGAGATCTTATGCTCATGATAATACTACATTACCTTCAACATTCTCATTCCAAACATCCAGATCCACTGGAATTGTGTTTACAATACACCAATATCAAACTGGAGTGCCTGCCGGAGGCCTCCGATGCTTCAGGAAACCTCCCGAGCAGTTCTATCAAGATTCCCGTGTGCGGCAGTCTGTCCGACCTTTGTGGGGAACAGCTGGAGCCACTGGAATCAGCTTGATAGTGTACTAATCTTGTACTGGCAGCATGCTGGAGGCCTCCGATGCATCGGGGATTTCAACACTGACTGTTGAATGGGCATTCAAATTCATCTGGATAAAATAGATACAATAGCAATCGAAGGTATGCTACAAGTGCACAAGTCACCACCTGATTGAAGGAGGGGAGAGGTCGTGATGTAGGTGAAGGAGGTGCTGGAGCCACCGAAGCTGCCGGTGGCCGGGGAGGTGAGAAAATGAAGGAAGATGCCGGGGACTCACGCGGGCACATTTATCAGCAGATGAAAATAGAACACCCCCGTGACCTACCCCCTCCGACGCCTACAGGTGGTGGTCGGCACTCCTGCCGGGAATCAGTGATGCAGAAGATGGTATTACCGCATTTAGAAATTTAGCCCCTATTTGAGCATCCTGAGTCTTCGGCGAGCTCTATACTACTCCACAATGGCCCCATTGCGTCCAAATTAGTATGAAACTACTCTAGTACAATCTGGTTGTCATTTAGGCCTGAAAAAAACAGGGAGTTCATAGAATTCTCAAATCATGTTTGGTGTGTCTGTACCAAAATTGCATCGGTCCCTGTGGAGTGAGCATTCCTATGGGCAAGCTGTGAAATCGCAGTCCTACTTAGAATTACATGAAGAATAAGGCCTTCATTCTCGATTTTTTGATTTCCTCCTTGTTCTCTCGGTATGTGTCATTTGATGGTGCAGAATGGCTGTTTCTCCACTTCCATTCAAGTTATCAAAATTTGGAAAAGTAGGCGCTCTTCAGGTATCCATGCCATTCACTTTGTATCATATATACTAAGGCTCAAAATGAGTGTATGAGGAGAAAATTTCCATGACCATCGTTTCAGCCCGTGTCGGAGTTTGAATTTGGCAGTGCATTGCCGATCACCACTACAGGGCCTCTTAGGGGGGTTATGCTCCTACAACATAACCCCCCCTAAGAGGCCCTCACGTGACCTGCGACGGTGCTCCCTTAGGTGGCGTGATCTCTGTCTCCACATCGTTTTCTTTCTCACCTGGTTCGTAGATGTCGGAAACACTGCAAAGGGCCGCATCGAGGTATCGCTCAAAGAAGAGCAAAGTCGAGGACATTAACAGGAACTAGTACGTCCCAACGACCACGTCGTTTTGAATTGTTCTCGTCAGAGGCGAAGTCTGGCTATTCTTGCGACAAGAAACAATCTCACCTTCGATCAGCTTGTGGCCTCACCGACGCTTGCCCGGCACATCAATGCTTTTGCGCGAGACTTGACGGTCTTCTCCGATTCAGGTACGCATTGGACCTCTCCTCTACTTCATTTTCTGACTTTCACCAGTGTGGGAAACAATCCGCGATGTTTCTCTTGCTGAGGTCCGCCAGCGTAAATCTGCCGCGGGAAGTCCGATTGCTTGCCCTTTCTGCGACAACCGGAAACTCTCAGAGGGTCTATTGCGAGAGCATATCAGAGACGCGTCAGTCATTACACCTGTTTCTACTCTACCACCAGATTGACATTTTGAAATCCACTAGCCATCCCGAACATTTCGTTGATATTGCGACATCGAAACACCCGCTGTACCTTATGTCTAAGCAGTTCCCGCCAATTCACCTTGAAGTTACTAAAGCGGCATGTCACCGAGAGGTGAGCTGCATTTGAGTGCAATCCGGTTCCAGCGTTGTCCTGAGCATAATCCTAGTCATCTCGGTGTACGACAAGACCTTCAAGTTCTCTAGCTGAGCGAAGTTTTTTCTATTTATTTTCACGGGCTTCATTTTTTTCTAGTCCGTTTATCTATGATCCCGCCCTCGCGCAGGTCGCCGTATGGTGGTGGGTCATGGTGGGTCATGGGCACGGATGGATTTTCTCTTTTGTTGCGTGGGGATTTGTACAGCGAGGATCTATGTGGATGGGGTTGTTGCATTTGGAATGAGGCTTGATCTTGTAACTGTATCAGTACGTTGTAGGCTTCGAAGATTCGAAGGACCATTGGATGTATTCGCGCCGCATATTATCGTACACTCCCGAGATAAGGCCGGTTGAGACTACTTCAGTCAACGTTCAGCGCCGCCTCAGCCAAGACTTGACCACCCCGAATTAGTTCTTCCAGCACCTGCACATGACCCGTGACTATATAAACATTGTAAGCCGTACTATACCCGATGGCAACATGATTGCACACCATTTCCGGTCCGAACATGTTCGGGGAACTTTTCTGACCACGCACGGACCAGCGCACCCGAGAGAATGCGACTCTCCGCGCTCAGGGGATCCGAGAATACCTTCGACTTGTTGTCAGGAAATAGATTGGCGACATAATCTCCTGCATTGCTGTAGAACGTGTCCCAGACGACAACTATGCGCAGTTTTCCTTGTGCTGGCGGAATACTGTTGAAGTTTTCATAGATCTGGCTGCGGTAGGTAAGGTGGGGAATCTGCTCGATAACCTCTCGCATCTCGTCATCGGTACGCATGCCTCCTTGAAGAGCCTATGCACGATCAGACAGGCACTACTAATATCCTGGCATGCAGCTTGACGCACAATAAACTTGGAACGCGTCGAGTGTTTCGCCGCGCCGGGGCGTCTCTCTATCTCAAGGAGGTAGCTGTACTGGTTCTGAGGACTACGATATATGAAAAGCGAAGCAAGCGACTCCCACCTGTGCGTAACGAGATACTCGGTCGGCTGGGCTGCGAGATCTGCAGAAAAGGCATGGCCCAGATTAGTAGGGCGTCTCGCCATTGGTCAAGCCACTTCGAGAAGTGCTTCAGATTGTCCTCCATCGACGGATCCGAATGGGTTTTCAGAATCGTTTTGTGATCGATGCAGTTTGGCTTGTGCAGCTTCCAGTCTTCCTTTTGACATTCAGAAGAACAATAGCGGGCCAGTTGACAGCGAGCGCATTTGCGCAGCCTGGGGTCCCCAGGTTTGTTGCAGTGGTAGCATAGATCGTTTGACCCAGCGCAGAAAACGAAATTTGGCATTGGTAGCGGTTACGTAATCCATCCCATTAATGTCAGATTCGGCTCTAACGGCGTTACGGGCCGGCTTGATTTCTCCATTAGGGGGTCAAAGCGACGGTTATGACACCTCCCACGCAATAAAGTCATGAACAGTTCCTCCAAAAATGTTACCACAGGTAATGCGTAGAAAAAGTAGATACATCCGCCGATTACGCCGTTGCAGTGCCCGCAATAACATTCCCTTGGTTGTCCACAGCAGGAACAGCCGCGAAGTTCTAGAACCATGATAAGTCTGTTGTATGTCTCGAATGACAGGAATCTTACAGTGATCTTCCCAAAGAACTTGTTAAAAGTGTCTGCAGAACATACAAGGTTCAGCCTACGTCAGCAAAGAGGGTACTAGAACGTCTCATACCTGCCTGGAGCCCGATCTTCGGGGTGATGGTATCGACGGCAGCGCGAGCACTGGTGCATGTGGCTCTAGCAGTCGCATCGGCCCCGCACTAAAAACCACAGTAACGGTTAGTCAATTGGATGAAGTTGAAACTGAAAGGCATAAACTAACGGAGTTGACGAGGGTATCACAGATGAACTGGGTAATAATGTCGACGTTCTGGGCCGAGGTGTGGGGGTAAGAAGCTGAAATTAAAATAAGCCAAGTGGACGGTTGAAGGTGTTTTTTTCTTACTCAAATCGACAGGCTCAAAGCTTGTCTCCCTCCTTCCATCAAGTCCAACATCGAACTTGATCTCAGGCAGGGAGCATTTCCCTACGTTAATTATGATTATAAGCGATCGTGCCTTGGCAGATAGTTCGACAACGAACCAAAGTCACCAATATTGTCTGAACCAGAGCTCGCGGCCGTTGTTGTGCTGGTGGCTGCTGTAGTGGTTGTTTTAGTGGCCTGCGCAGTCACGGTAATTGTGGTTGGGCTCGGGCAATCGCTTGTGGTTATCGTCACAGTTACGGTGGAAGAGGTACAATCCTCGGTGGCAGTGGACGCGCTGGTAGTCGTTGGTGCGGATGTGATAGTCGCTGCGCCGGTGGAGCTGGTAGAGGTGGTGGTAACATTAACCCTACAAGGCCGTCAGAATCGGGACAAATGGGAAATGTCAGAACTTACGCCTTGCCACCGAAGGGGATAGTGTTCGCCTGTGTGCCGAGTTTCACACTCTTGCCAAGGGCGGGATCGAAAAAGATGTCCGGCACATTATCCGGATCCTGTCCTTGGACGAGTCCGTTGAGGGCCGCATTGGCGGGCGCCTTCTGACAAAAGACCGAGTTTCGTAGCGTCGGCGGGTTGGTGCTGAAATCGGGGGGCGTGTTCTTTTCCGCCTGGCGGTACTCTATCGCTAATGCAAGCATGCTGGCTTGAGTGGCGGCATCAAACTGCAAGCTCGTCTCTGGATTGCCAACGTACGCGGATTTAAAAACAGGTTCACGACAGCTTAATAAAACGCACGGATGATCTTGTCCGCAAAATCCTGTTGCGAACATTCAGGCTGAGCAGCAAGCAGGGGTGTGATGGCGCCGCCAGCCAATGTAGCGCAAATCCCGCCACCGCAGGCAGCGGCGAGTTTGTCAATGACCGGAGGGTGTTCCTGGCCGAACCGGCGGGGATTCAGCTGGATTGCTCGTCCACCTCTTTCGAGCCACCTTTCGCGTCCGACTACAGGTTCCGAAACAGAAATGAGCGCAAGTGCGAAGAAACTAAGCTGGGAGGTTGAAAGCATCCTGGATACTTGTGTCGGTGACGGTTGAAAAGAAAGTGGATGCTGAACAGCAGAAGGCAGGCTAGATGAGACTGGCACCTGGCCGCGATAAAGGAATGGAAACAGAAAAGTTGGATCAAGTCATCTCCAGATGTGAGCTTTATACCATGCCAAGGCGGATGGTTGCCCAGGGCCCTTGAAACCTTTTCGGACTCTTTCACGGAGGCAATGAGCTTGTGCCAAGATCGATGATTGATCGAGACCGCCGAGGCCACGTTTGCCGTGCCTGGAATTCCAGGGCATAATTGCTTTACGTACCACCGGTACCGGACAACGGTGGATCTTCGGTAAATTTCTTTCGAGACGGACAAGTACTTCGAGGAAGTCTCTGTCTAAGTAATTAAAGGCCAAAGGAAGATGGCGCCTCTCAGCTAGCTGCCGTTCAAGGGCGATAGTTGATCGCAACGCTGGACACAATCGTGAAAAAGCGTAAAAAACGCGCGGACCTATTCATGATAAGCGTTCAAGCCTTCGCGTGGTGCAATCACTCACATCAACGGACTGAGCAACGATGCAATTCTTACCGCCCGCACCCCACGTATCTCCGTCGCACGACTGATAGTTCCAGACGTCCACGACAGTCTCACCCGACGAATGGGTCCCGGTGAGCTCAACATCCACGCGATAGCGTGTAGCCTGGAAGAGTTCCGGCTGCGAGACATATGCGATCGTCAGAGCGTCATGTAGAGGAGGCCCATCGTTAAAACCAAACGTGGACTTGTAAGATTCGGCAAAAAAACCTATTAGCGTTGAAAGTGTGTGGCGCAGGTTGGTGGCCGGTTTGGGAAGGGGGGCGCTGGCTTCCGGCAGGTAAGGAGAGGCCGGGGAAAGGAGTTGAGCGTGCATCGCGCGCGTCACGATAGCGGTGTGCGTTACGTTGATTGGAATCATTGTCTTTTTCACCGGCGCATCGAGAACAATTTGAGCGGCATGTGCTGGCAATAAATCAGGACCGCACAGAGCTGATGAAAGTGTAATACACACGATCGCAAAGGATGTTGTACTCTGCGGCTCGGAATTAGAGAAATGTTTAGAAGATACTCCGTGGAACAAACCTGCAACGGCCGACCTGTTTCCGAGACCAACGCCGCCTCCCATAACTGAACAGAGATGGCGTCAATATATGTCATAACGAGAAAAGGAATGACGAACAGACAAATTCTTCCACAGCATCTAAGAGCTCGGGGTATACCGCAACGAAGAGAGCAATGTTCGTCATGGGCCCACTCGAGATGATAGACACCTTGTGCCCGTTGCCGCTGTTCCACACGCGTCTAACGGCGCGCGCCATCCCGTCAAGTGCTCGGATGTGTGCGCCATCAGTATCTTTCGCGAACCATCGTTCAACTTCAGGGCTTTCGGGATCGGGAAGGCCTTCGACACCGCCCAGTCCGTCTTCGCCGTGAATCTCCGGATCGTGCTTTGCCGGACGAAGGAGCGGCTTTGTTGCTCCGGGATAAATACGAATGTCCGGGTATCGCGATGAAGCACCGAAGGCGTGTAGACATCGGGCAGCGTTCTTTAGAGTCCAATCTGAGCTAGTGTTTCCGTGCGTCTAGACCATTAGGAGAGCCATAAATCAATTCTGAAAGTCGTATACCGTGGAGACGCCAAGGAGAGTGATGTTCCGACAGTGAATAGCAAGCAATAACGCGGTGGCATCGTCGTGGCCCTGCGGGCTTCAGGGAAAAGACAGACGACCACAACTTTCAACGCACAGGATCGCAATCTAGCCACACGAAACGCTGTTGCCCCATTTTACGTCGAGGGGTGGATGGGAGGAAGCAAGGAAATCGGCGTCCAAACGCGTCCAAAAGGAGAAATCGTCAAGCTTTGACTTGTACAGAAAGCCACTGTCTGCTCAAATGCTCCACATAAAGCCTGGTGGACGAGAATAATATCGACCACGAACAACTTGGAGCTAGTCCCCGTCAATTAGAAGCCGCTGAACGCCATGGATGACACTGCAATCGAGCCATTGCCCACCCAGACGCGCAACAAGCTTAGGTCGACGCAGATTCTCACATCATTGTCCCAAATTGTATCAGAGCTCCTCCAGAACTCTCTTGACGCGGGCGCGCGCGCTGTTGAGATCGGTGTCGACTGTGAAGAATGGACTTGCTGGGTCCGAGACGATGGTTCTGGAATGAGCAAGGACGGCATGGATATTCTCGGTGGGGGCTTGGAAGCAGAACGGTACGGTGCGTATGAATACAGCTACTAATCACTCGCCCTTATGCTGGCCCCTAGGGACGTCCAAAGCGTATGCCCCTGATTCCCTTGACGAGCTCTCGACATTTGGATTCCGCGGGGAAGGTAGGTTTGTTTCAAGATGAACTACAGGCCATTCTCAACGTAGACAGCACTGGCATCGTGCGCGGACATCTGCTGCCTCGAAATTTCGTCGCGTACAGCGCGTTCGCGGCAAACCTGGACAGTCATAGTGAAGGTTCGAATTGCGCCTCTGCAGGCCCAACGCGGGCTTACAGATTACTGCAGGGATCTAAACCTCTTTATAATGGTCCGGCCATTCGTTGGAAGCGTGAGTCGCCTGGAACAACAGTTTGCATCCGAGACGCGTTTTATAATGCAAGTCTCAGCCTTGCCAGATTTCGCCATATACTCATTTCAGCAGCTACCTGTCCGCCGTCTCTCTCATCCAACGCCTGCGCGGACGCTGGACGCAATACGCCATGAGATTGAAGCGTTTGCGCTCGTTTTCCCCAACGTTTCGTTCACATTGGAGAATACACGCAGTGTTAAAGACGACAAAGACATACTTCTGAGAATTCCGAAGGTCCGCGGTTCTTGCCTCTGACCTGTTCCATTCTCAGATTGTTCCCAGACAACATCCGCATTGAAAGCTTTCCGACATCTATACGGACGCGCTTTGGCCCAGGTCGGCGTCCAAACCCATCTTTATCATTAATTCTGATGGCTGGCTATTAGCATGTCGATGAGATCGATGTGACTTCGGGAGAGCTGCGACTCGAAGGCTTTGTGAGTCTTGATGGGGCGCACTCGAAGGTTCGTCAAGCATGGTCCCAGCTTCCACACACTTACATGCATCCTCAGGCATATCAATTTCTATGCAAGTCGTCATTGTTACACTTCGAAGTGCTCGGTGGTTTACCTACTCATTAGACATAAACCGCCACCCTATCTCACTTTCCGAGCTGCACCACGCTATCGAATCTCGGTTTGCGGCAAGCTCCTTCGCGAAACATGTAGGTGGACATGTTTGATTCGGTGTACTGCATTTGCTGATGAGATGTAGGCGTTTGACGAAGCGGGAGAGACAAGCCTCCGGAGCGGCAAGTGAGCTCTTATTTTCAACCGATATATTTCTTCATCTATCCATCTCAGCCGTCCGGCGCTCTCCGCGGAAAGCCGAAAAGAAGCCAGTTTATGTTCTGAACTTGACTGTTCCTTCCGAGCAGCTCGATAATTGCCTTGAGCCTGCAAAAGCTGTGGTTCACTTGCGGGTAAGTCCTCTTGCTCACTGTCACATCCAACGTCTGACATCTTGAGCCCAGGATAAAAGCAGTGCCATGGCTTTGCTATCTTCGACGATTCAGGCGTTTCTCACTCGCCATGGCTTTTCGGCTGCAAGTGAGGCTAGGGCAATTGACCGTGGATCGCCTTCACCGCGGAAGCGGCGGAAATACGATTTTGAAGACGATTCAGGTTATGCTGAACCTGAGGCGGAGAAAATAGAATTTCAAGGGATGTCCGATCAGGACGGACCATCTACAGAGGCATTTTCAGCACCTTTATATACGCGCGAGGTGAGCCAGGGATTCCCTGCTCAGGGATTGTTCATTGAACCGCATTAAGGAGGCCGAAGAGCTATTTTGGACAGATCCACATACCGGTCAAATCTATGTTGTCGATGCTCGAACAGGGAATTCGTATCGACAATCAGAACCTCCACCGGTGGCATTGGACGGCTTACCATCTGATAGGCAACAAGGCCGCACTTTAGCTAGGCAAAAGGGGCGGGGAACTGACAGTCCAAATAACTCCGCAATGCCTGAATGGATACAGAAGGCGTTAGAGGCACGTTATCCTTTCCGCGTCTTAATAGGACCTAAAAATGATCTTCTTTCAGGCGAACAATATTTATGCTGTAGCGGAGAATAAAATACCCTTCGTAACTCATTCACCAGTTCCGGACCCAGACGCCTTCCCGCAGACCCATCATGGCTGCCACGGGGCCCAGAAGCTTTCAGATTACCTGCGCGCTGGACAGCCGTATGGCGACTCTGCGTCGGCGTCCTCTCGTCGATTCCAGAAATCTGACCTACGCAATGCCCAAGTCATCAGCCAAGTCGACCGCAAGTTTATTGCCTGCCTCATCAATGACTCCTCTGGTGCGAGCGCTACTGCCGGTCGAGCCCTTGTCCTCATAGACCAGCACGCGGCTGATGAGCGCGTACGCGTGGAGAGGTTCCTCAAGGAGCTCTGTCTTGGGTACCTACATAATGCCCACCCCGGGGAAACTCAGAACAACCTTCTCCGACTAAGGGAATTGAGCCCACCTATACCAATTCTACTTAGTCGCCTCGAGGAAAGGCGATTACGGGATCCGTGTACTCGGCGGGCCTTTGAGCACTGGGGCCTTCACTTTGTTGATATGTCTCCGGAGGCGACACCCGAAACGGAGGAAGGCGTCGACGCAGGTAGTACCAATGGGTACAGTCAACTCTTCGTTCGGTGCATTCCGGAGGTCGTTGGCGACAAAGTACGGTTTACCGTGGTACTTCCAGATTTCATTAACTCAATCGTCCTCGCCAGCTACTATTGGACGATGAACTTCGAGATTTCGTCAAGGGGTTTCTCGCCAAGTTAGAAACCGACCCGTCGTCGACCAACCAGCGCACCGAGACCAATGCGGCAGCACATGACGACGAAGAATTTCATTGGCTACGGGCTCTTCGATGGTGTCCACAAGAACTACTTGATTTGGTTAACTCAAAAGCTTGCCGAGGTGCGGAAAGTGGTGGTGCCGGTATCTCAATCACTGAGACGCTTCTGCAGGCGCGATCATGTTTAATGATTCGTTGACGCACGCTCAATGCGAGAAGCTCGTCGATAACTTATGCAAAACAGCGTTCCCGTTCCAATGTGCGCATGGAAGGTTGGCTGATCTCCTTTGCTACAAATTTGAATATTGACAGATTCCACAGGCCCTCGCTAGTTCCGCTGATTGATTTGGGGAACGATGGCGGCCGCCAGCGGAAGACTTGCAGATGGTCTTTCTTTGAGGCGGACAAGGTCAAGCAGTTGTGAAGTAGATCATACGCATTGGAAAGCAGTGGCTTGTATACCGTGGTAGGACGCGAGAGAAGAAACTGGATAGTGCAGGCCTGGAGATAACGCACCTTCAGACTCTGAGAAAGCCCATTCCTACGTTAGCTCGTGAGAGGCGGACGGCAAAAAAACGAGGACAGAGCGAGGCGCCAGACATATGGGCTCTTTGCGAACACGTTTCGCGACAACCTGCATACGACAAACAGTCACGAACTTCTGCAAATCCTCGACGGGCCCACAAAGTTGCATGATCTGAAGGCAGCGTAGAGAATAGTTGGCGGCTCGAAGACGCGTACTGGTCACTCACTACGAGGCCTATTCTATCGTTTCAATGAGGGATCTACGCGTTCTGGGGGAGAAATAGCGACGTTGAGAACGGCGAGGAAACAAACTTGACTCGTAGGCTTGCCAGCTTCAGCGGGCGAAAGGGCGAGGGGAAGGAGAGGAAGCGTGGTGGTGGAGCGAGTAAAGAGAAAAAGCAAGTCACATGCAATCACACGAGAGGGAAGGAGCGGCACAAGAGTCGATTGGAGAACTACAGACGACTAGCTACACTTAATCTACGCTGAAAGACAGAAACCGAAAGAGAACGTCGAGCGCACGAATCTGCCAATGGGCGTCAGTACAAAGTCATCAACGATGTACTGAGAGAGTAAGTCCATTCCCGACGGCATTTCTAGTGGAGCTATCCAACACCGCGACGGGATGCCTCCCGAAGCTAAGTGAAGCAGTTGCGACACATCCTCATAACAAAGCTCTGCGTGCCCGACGCCGACAGCCCATGACCGCCATGGGCGCCGACGCCTGGCACATAAGCATCGCACTGGGAGGGGCATGTATGCCCCGGGATACCCCTGCAGAGGTGCCTAGATAAACGCGGGGAGCACTCGCTAACCCGGTAGCACAATCTACCCATTCAAAAAACTCCCAGTGGCGACGGCCAGATGTGCTCGTTGAGACTCGGACTCCAACCGCACCATATTGAAATCGAAAAAGCAAATGCCCATCTGGTGTACATGACGATCTTGAGGGCTTGAGGGACGAGAGGACAAGACACTGAGACGACGGTGGTGGTAGGAAGCGATTTGGTCAGCCACACCGCCACCGCTTTTATAGCCGACGTGTTGTTTAGTCCTGTTTAATCCCATCAAATCGTGATTTCTCGTGATCGCGTCCTGCCTTTTTGCGAGCTCAGGGCAGGTGAGCTTGCGAGCCGACCTGAGTGGAAGGCAAGGTAGCGGTAGACTAGCTGGGACGCACCTCCCTTTTCCTGTGTAGATTAGATTGCTCGAATCTTATCTACACTGCCACCTGTCAAAGAGTCTGCCTCCGCTCGTCGACACCCTCGTCCTCAAAGCCTCCTCCTCGCTCTTCCTCGCCTTTTTCCACGCGTCTTTTTGCCCCACCCTCCCATCCCTCTTTCTTTTTTCGCTTACGCGGGGTCGCTTCGGGTCTCGTCCTCACGGACCCTCGGTGGCCTTTGCGTACGGTTCAGCCGTGCCCGCGTCCCGTTTCCCTCCGACACGGACTTCCCCGCCGCCTTTCCCCGCTGCGTTGTGAAGCCCCGTCGGCCGGGACGGCCGAACCCCCCGCACACACACAAAGACTCCCTCTCCTCCTACTCTCAGCAGCTCCGCGCAAAGCGCGGTTTCGGCGCGAAGCGCCGCTTTCCATCCTCACTCCATCGTGCGCCCGACGCGAAGTCACCACCTACCTTGCCGAGGCAAGATAGAATTGTTCCCTTTTAAACTCCAAACGACATGATTAGCCTGAGTTGACCAGAATGCCTCGAAATGCTAGCGAGTAAAATTTTTCATGCAGTTGAAAGCCTCCGTGTTCCACACACTCAGTTATCTTGGACCCACCATCGCCAGGAGGCGACTCGGAGTAACTTAGGTCATTTCCTGATAGACAAAGAGACAAGAAGCAGAACAGTCCACAAAGAATTTTGTGCAGGACGTTGTTGATGAGACCAGTTATTCCTCTAGCTAAGAGATAGGGTAGAGGAGATCGACGGCTAAATTTGCCACAAAACCAGCAGCGAGTTCCAATGGATGAGTGTACGATGGCAAAGTATGATGTATATGGGCCGACTATCCACATAGTCCAGAAAGCCACCGACGGGGAATCCAAACCAGGGAGAGCAGAGGACATGATCATGGAGCTACGTGAAACGGGTTTGCCTAAAGCGGTCGTTTCTGACATTCCGACGAAACCCGAGGCAATCAATTTCGCGGCAGGCTTGGTCTCTAGTTGTGCCCTAGGCTGGTCCCACAACAGTCTTGTGCGCGCGACTGCGGTGAGGTCCGCGTGCCTTTGTGTGCCCGTCCAAGTTGAACCCAGAGATTTGACGTTACAGCTGACTGGGAAATGGTTACTCTGTTTGCAAGCCACAATTCCCTCGCGTTTGCTAATTAGCACACATCCAGAATAATGCCGAAACATTCAACCTCGCGCTCTGCTCCCCTGAACCTCTGGATCTTGTTGACGGCGATTGGTACGCAAAGTACACTGGCAAGTCGACCGTACCATTCGACTATCTATCCGGGTGTGATCCAAGGTTCGGTTAAATGGGTTTTCTTTTGGGCGCCGACTAATTTCGTGCAGACTAAAAAAAACTGGTCCAACAAGGATTCACTTACTGTCCCACTGTCCATCAGGTGTTCGAGCAGGATGAAATTGTCGGCCTTGATGGAACAGCCGTGCTGGTCGGCAACGCGGCTCACTCCGCATTGGTGCGAGCTCCCTGACGTCAGCGCCCTGCTTGCTCACCACAAGGTTCAGATACACGGCAGCCACAATGATTCGATGGCGGTGAGTGGATTTTTTTTCGCCAGCAAGTCCAGGATTCATTCGAACAACCAGATAGAGGACGCTGTGACGCTATGCCAATTATTTTCACGGCTGTCAAATCGACGACAGATCCCGTTACTCCTGGACGTAGACCGAGAGATACGAAACCCGCGGACAAGTGCAACGCAGGAGGCAAAGTACGAGTCTCTCGTGCAAATTTCCCTGCCCTCTGGTTTCCTCCAGGACGCCAGGGATGCGGGGATGAAAGCGACACTAAGCAAAGCGTTCGAAGACTTTCAAAATTGCGAAGCGTCCCCCGTGTTAGTGAAAAGCTGGGAACAGTATATTGTCCTTTTCAGCCACGACGCTGGCGAAGAGGTGGACAATTGGTGGTCGATGTGGGGGTCCGCAGTTGAAGAGTCGGCTTGATCCGGATGTAATGCACATACCCTATTTCCAAAGCTGCCGTGGGTGTACTTACATGCGAGGAAATAAAAGTAGAATATCCAGTATGCTGAGCGCTGGCCAACCAGATGTGGTTCCTTGGCGTGGTTCCGGCATGATGGAAGCAAGATGAAGGTTGCGATTAACCGGATATGGCAGCACGTGTTTTGTCTCCGACTTCCACTCATGAGGGCAGTCCTCCTGCCCTTCTCTCTTCTGCTCTCCCGTGTGTCTGCGGCACCTATACCCTCTGAAGCGCACATCCCCGTCGATGTTACCTCCGTGGCCGTGGCCATGAGGTCCGAGAGGGGCTGGCTCTGGGGATGGGCGTCAAGCTGGGGCGCAGAAAGCACAGTCTCCGTCGTCGACCGGTCCCCCGTGCTCTCCTTCGCCTCCCGTCCAGGTACCCTCTCCGTCTCCTCTGGCTTGTATTGTAGCTAATTCCCCTGAAGCTGCGTTTGGCGCAGATATCAATAACCCGATCTTGGGTTATGTCATTCCTCTCTCCTCCGTAAGTCCTAGGCGGTCTCTTCCCGCCTCCATTCAAACATGGAATACAGTTCACGGTCCCCTGCGCCTCCAACACGTCCCTTCTACCGTCCAATACCGGCTGCCCGCGCCTGTGCATCTCGGGCTCGCATCAGCCGGATCCGTCCGAGACCTGGATCGCCCTCGTCCAGCGCGGCGGCTGCGAGTTTGTGAAGAAGGTCCGCGAGGCCCAACGGCTCGGTGCACGCGCCGTCGTGGTCGGCGGCGAGAACCCGGAGATCACCGGCTACCCCGACGCCCTCGTCAATATGTACAGTCCGGGTGCGCATTAATACTCCCGCACCTTTTCGTTGAGTCTGAAATGGCATCCAGAAGACGCTTCCGATATCAAGATCTCCTCGACATACATCAAATACTCGGACTACATCCACCTCTCGTCGCTCATTGCCGCCTCCAACACCTCGCATTCGGGCCTGCGCACCCTCTCTCTACTGATAACCGCCGAGTACAGCGCGTGGGAGTGGTACTCGTGGGTCATCTCCTCACTTGCCAGGGCCGTGCTCACGATTTACTCATTAATATCAGCCCCATCATAACATTTATCGTCATCCTGCTGCTGCCTTCAGCGCTGACCTTCATAACGCTCCTGATCCACCGCGTGCGCGCCGCGCGGGCGGCCCAGCGTGACCGCGCGCCGGAGGACATCGTCCACAACCTGCCGTGGCGCGTCTGGACGGGCAGTGGCTGGGAGAAGCATGACCCCGCGGAGGACCCGTATGCGCCGTCGCCCGAGAGGAGCCCAGACAACAAGCCGCCGAGTCCGAGCGCTGAACCGGCGGCCACAGACGCACCCCCCGCCGCGGACCCTGCGCCGTCCCCCGATCCGGACCCGTCCACGTCGCAACCTGCGCCGGCCACCGCACCCCTCGCGTGGTTCGACACGCAGATCGAGTGCGCGATATGCCTATGCGAGTTTGAGAAGGGCGACAAAGTGCGCGTGCTGCCGTGCCACCACATATTCCACCTCGCGGAGGTGGACGAGTGGCTGATCCAGCGGAAGAAGCTCGTGAGCCACCCTTTCCTTATCCCAAGTGCAAAGTCAAAAATCTGACGCGTTCTAGTGCCCGTGTGCAAAGCAGATGTCACGCAACCGCTGGCTGCGCTGGACGCTGAGGCTCCTGCCGCCGAACATGTGCCCTCACGAGCGGCGTCCCCCGAGAATGCCACGGAGAGGACGCCGCTCCTCTCGGATGATCCATGACAGCCGCCGATGTAGTTTTATGAAGATGTACGATACCTGGGTAACCACTAATGAAGTGAATGCTAGCACCCTCTCATCATATTCCCAACGCCCGGTCGACGCGTCGGCTACAGAAAATCAAGTCGCGTCCGCCGCATAAGATAAATTATAGAGTAATGATAGAACATTCGTTATTTTCCCTGTGCGGCCCGCCGGCGCTTGTTGGCTCTCCGAATCTCGACCAGGTCGTTCTCGACCTCGCTCTCCTTGCACCCCGTCAGCGCGGCGAGGCTCTTGCCCAGGCCGCCGATCGCCTGGCTCAGGTTCGTGCCGCTGCCCTTCGGCCGCCGGCGCCCGTTGGTGCCGACCGTGGGCCCCGAGCCCCCCGCGGCTGCACCACCGCCCGGGATCGTCGTCGACGTCAGCGGAAGCGGGAACGGCGAGGGGATCTCGTCGACGGAGAGCGAGTGCGGGTTGAGGAAGGGCCCAGACGTGATGGGCAGGTTGCTGATCAGCCCGGTGCCGTTCGTGAGCGTCGAGCCCGGTGCGCCGAGCGGCGTCGGCGGCGGGGACGTCCCCATCTTGTTCCGCAGCTTGCGCGTAATGTGCGGCCGCGACTGCTCCATCGAGGCGTCTAGAAGCGGAAGCATCAGATGGGGCAAGGGACGAAAAAGCGCGGGACTCACCGCCGACGGTGCCCTCGCCCTCCTTCTCCTCGCGCGCGCGGCGGCGGCGCTCCTCGATCCCCTCCAGGAGGCGCTCGCGGACACGGTCGCGGCCGCGGCGCCACTCGTCCTCGACGCGCTGGCGCTCCTCCTCGTACGCGAGGTGGGCGCACTCCATTGCATGCTTCTCCTCTGTCTCGAGCTGCACGAGCAGCGCCGAGCGCTCGAGGGAGAGCGGGAGGAGGCGCAGCTCGTACAAAGGCAGCGTCTCGGGCCGCGTCGACAGCTGCAGGGCCGTGCGCTGCAGCGCCGAGACCGTCTCGTTGTAGTGCCGGCCGCTGGGGGTATCAGGTTAGCTGGCTGGAATCTGCACAAAGAGGCCACACGACGCACTCGTCCCGGCGATCGTTCATCTCCTTCCCAAGCTTGCCTGAGAGCTCCTTGCGCTTCTTAGTGTCCTTCTTCACGTCGTCAACCGCGATGTCTAGCAAAAAAGTGTCTCTTTTCAGGAAAAAAAACGGGGCGGGACGGGGAAAGGCGTACTGTGTGTACGCGAGCTGGGGCCAGCGACCGCGTTGTGGTGCTGGTAGGTGATGTTCATGGTGTCTTTGGAAGAGGAGGGATACGGGACGGGGAAGATCCCTGGCTGGGGTGGCATGGTGGACGTCGGGTCGAACGATGAGGACGGGGCAGGCGAGGAGCGAGGCAACCAAGGAGCCAAATGATCGGCCACTGGCACCTGTGACTTGCATCAATCACGGCCCGCGCTTGCCGCGGCGAAAACCGTGTGCTTTTTTTCGGACCAGGCTCACTGCTCACCCCGGCCAAAATCGATCCTGCGAGTGAACACGGAATATCTATCAAGAATTCTTCATCCTAAATTCGTATTTTCTGATTTTTTTTACATGAACCAAGCTCAAGTGATGTAAGGAATTCCAAGTCAGTCGTACTTTAACAAGCTTATCCCGAGGCCTAGTAAAATCTGATCAGCGTCAATGAAGGCCCGGAGATTACATTGAAGCAATATTATGGGCCGCTATGCCCGGATGCGATGGTTTTTAATGGAATTTATTTTCTCTCAACCTGCCAGTTGCATCTTCAGTGCAGGCACAACATGCGAGCCTTGCGAGGCATATACGAGCTTGGTGTAGCGTCTGTCTACAAGAGACTCGATACATCCGGAAGCCCGGGAAAGACCTTAGATCTTGCTTAGATCTCTCAAATTCGAGACTGCAATTCCCATCGCAATCCCTGGCGAAAAAAACCCAGTGACTGTCCGCGCCGAGAAAACACAGAGATTAGATCCAAAAATTCGGAAAGGGCGTAAGATGAAGGCCTAGCTGATTATATGCCTTTTTAGGCTGCGCGGACGAGTAGGCTTAAACGAGTAAGTCATGTCGGGATATACTTCCGCTGATTGCATCACGGAGCGGTGCGTCTTCTCACGACAACCTTGTTTGAACCTTCCGTTTTTGAACCACTGACATGCTCTCGACAGAAACGGAAATAAATGAATATCATGTTCCAAGATGGGTGAGCGGTAACCAAGATTCAGTATGACTGTTATTTTTTCTCGCTGAGATCTATTAGGGCGGGGAAGCGTCAACCGCAAGTATTGACCTTGGATGTGGAGTGGGTGGGACTTGCGGAGCAGATACGGGCCCGGTATGCGGCGACGGCAAGAATAAAAAGGAGTGGGTAGCGGACGGCGAAGTTGAGTTCGATACTGACCGTGCACGGTTTACCGTCGAGTTTAGTATATGACTAACTCCAGTGGACTCCTGTCACAACGGTAGGTAAAGCCTAAGGAAACCTCATACCGACGTTCGCTCGGGTGGGCGCCAGACGTTTGGGTTCTTGGAGAGCTGGCTACGGACCTGCATACGTCAGTAAGCAAATCCTCCCTTGCACGATCTGAAGGCAGCCTAAGGAGCACGGTCGGAGGCAAGAGAGCACATATTTGCAGACCCGCAGTAAGCGAGAACCTTGAGAAGAGCATCGCAGCGAGGGTGGGAGTCGGTCTGGGATGTCACTTGGTGAGGAATGGCTCAAGGCGAGCTCAGTTGGAGAGGAAGCCGGCAAGACGCGTTCTAGCTGCGGGACGATCGTCGGACTCGCGCTGGGGAGAAGCAGCGACGAAGGTGAGAACGGCGAGGAAACGCACCTCGAATCGCAGGCAAGCTTGAGAGGGCGAGAGGGAGAGCGCGGCGCATGATCTGAAGGGAATATGAAGAACAGTTAGTTAAGTTAAGTTAGGAGAGAAGGCCGGCCACTCAACAAAGGTAGGGCGAGAGGGAGCGCAGCGCATAATCTGAAGGGAGTATGAAGGACAGTTGGACGATAAGCCCAGTCACTCACTTCCAGCACCACGTCAAGCAAGAACTTTCAGAAGGGCTTTGCGCGCGGAAGGCTATCGAGAAGGACGGCGTGGGGACCAGGGGAGATGGAGGATAGTGGTGAGGAAGAGAGCAAGTCATAAGCGATCACACGAGAGGTAGGAGCTGGACAGAGTGTATTCGAAGAACTACAGACGGCTAATTAAAACTACTCTACGCGATAAGACGGAAATCGAAAGAGAAGCTTGAGCGCGAGACTTGAGGATCTGCCGAAGGACATTAGTACAACGTCGTCAACGAGGTACCGAGTAGAATAGGTCCATCTCCGATGGGACTTCACTAGTATGCGCTAACGTTACCCACGATGGGAACCACCCAAAGCCTGATAGCGCGGAGGCGAGCACACCCTCGTCGTAGGACGAGTTTAGGCACACCGGGGAACTGAAGTCCCTGGCGCCGTCGTGCACATGCATCGCCAGCCATGAAGAGACAGATGAACCGTGATCCCGGGGAGGGATTGGCAACACGCCATCATCCTATGCCCCTCAAGGCGGCTCCGGCCCAATAATGCGCCCTCTACGAGCTACACACCACCCACAGTTGAAATCGAAAAAGCAGCTACCCCTGGTGGGCGACGATGAACCTGAAGAAGGCTTAACGATCGATAGTAGAAAAGATAGAGAAGAGGACGGCGAAGTCGAGGAAAGAGGGTCGATGGTGGTGGTAGAAAGGAAAGAGAAAGCAATTTGGTCAGCCACACTGCCACTGCTTTTATACCCGACGTGTTGTTTGGTCATTTGATCCCCATCAAATCGTTATTTCTCGTGACCGTGTTAGTTCCGTCTGCGTTCAGTTTTGTCCGTCACTCTGCCACTCCTCAGCTGGACCTCGGCCTTGTTTAACACTTTCCATCGGTCTCAGAACTCCCAGTTGCTCAATATTTTAAGATTTCTTCTTCTTTCGGCGAAAAAGAGCCGACCAACTTGGCAGAGTCAAGACCACGCAAACTCACCAGTCATGCCAGCAAGTCGTTGGCGCAGCGAAGGCCCCAAGGACGACACCCGGGACGGGCGTTGCAGAAGATGATGGTACTGTTAAGGCCTACGGAGGATTCCATGTTGTTGTGACCGTGAATCCACATCTTCCAACCAACGTCCTCAGGCCAACCACGGCTTATTTATCTTCTTTCCAAGGAGCAAACTCTGGATTGATATTTAATGGTACCCGTCTCCATCTTTACTCGTAATTGAAACAATTCACACCAGACTAGTAAAGGAGGTAATAGCGTCTTCTGGCGACCCCGGCGGAGGAGTCTACAGTGGATTACTATTATTGATGTCCGAGGAGAAGCCCGAATATGACAGCGAAGTTTACATGATTGGCGGGATTGATGCGCCGCCGGTTCGCCGCCCTCTGCAGATTGCAGTACGCATTGACTAAGACTCAGTGAGAGAGCCTCCAGCTCCACCAGCCGCTTTCTCCTTAGGCACAGCTGATGCGGCCCGCTGCGTGACGTCGATTCCAAGCTCATATACCCCGCATCTGTCGTACCGGCCAAGTATCGGCACCCAACTCAATAATCGATCCACTCTCTTGACGCTCAGCCGTTAACCCTAACGATGTATATCCACTGCAACTTCGCCTCCGTGGCTGTCACATTTCGGGACGCATCATTCTAATGTCGCGATCCTGCCGTGGAATTTTTAAAAAATGAACATACCACATTTTACTGCAACAAAATAGGGTATACTGTAAACTAAGGAGAGAAACTTACCTGGTTGACTAACCTGACTTAACTGTTCAAAAATCGGTTCAGGGCTTTGTGTTGGCTTACCCTTACCTCAAAATTGAACTGCGAGTGAAGTGGACTTAAGCCCAGCAGTGGCCAGTGGCAGCGGTTGGATTATTCGTTCCACGTATAGAGAGTAGTCAAATACAATGGAGCCAGTGACCAGGAGGTGATTGGGACGCATCTCGCGTATGAGGCTCAGTGCGGGTGGCGGGGATCGACGCGATGGAACCGTCGGGGAAGCGAACACGAGCTCCGGATCACGAACGTAACCGAACGTAATAATAGTAATCCACTGTCCCCTCCCGGCGGAGCTCGATAGCCCTCGGACAGTTCAGCTCGGATAGAAGAATCGAATAGAAGGCGTCAAAAACTTCCCGCTAAATTGCCACCTTATCTTCAACGAAGCATGCCTTTCGTGGCGTTCCACTAAGCCGGCCCAGCTATTACTCTCTCGTACCACTACTTGACCACAAACTCCCATTCCACGTCTCATCCTCTCCCCTCATCATGGCGGAAAAGGATTCCAGTGGAACCACTGAACTCTCCGTGGTGCAGGTCGACGAACCTGCTCCTTTGCACAAGGTCCAGAATGTTTTGAATGCTGATCTTGCTCTTGCGCTATCGACCGGTCCACAGCTCAAGCCATGTAGCGTGCAAACCTTCAAGCTGTATCTCGTCCTATTGGTGTCTTTCATGGGATCCCTGGCCTTTGGATTCTCCACCACAGGCCAGTTTTTGCGCGGTTCTCCACCACGATCATTGATTTCTCCTCTGAAGTGATAGGCGGTGTGAATGGTATGGTGTGAGTTTTAAGTTCTGACAAAATTTCTCCAGACCGAGACGCTCTGCAGCCAGTTCACCGATTACTTCGGTATCGGTGGAGGCGATACCGGTGGTGGGCAAGGCATAATGACGGCCATGTTGTACTCAATTTTCCCCTTCGGTAAATTTCGTCACGTCCTTTCAACGTTCTTACATATCCTGGTCACCCAGGATGCATTGCGGGGTCCTTTGTGGCTGGATCCGCAGCGGATCAATGGGGCCGCCGTGGTGGAATGGTACGACATCTTCTCTTGGAAGGACTCAAAGACACTCACCTGAATCCGATTCGATTTCAGTTCTTAGCAAGCCTAATGATCCTCGCTGTGCGTTGGGTTTGCGTCCGTGCTGGGCTGCACGTCTGAACCAGATAAACTATTTAGGGTGTTTCTACAGTTACAGCTGCTCAAAGCCGCATTTATCTCTTCTTCGGGAGGTTCTTCATCGGCTTCGGGGCCATGATAAATCATTCCGCAGGGTTGGTACTTATTTCAAATTATCGTCAGATGGCTAATTGTTTCACATAGACCTGCATATGTTGCCGAAATCGCTCCTCCGCAAGTGCGTGCTTTGAAGACATGATTTGGGTCGACGTAATAATGAACACGACAGTGGCGGGGTCGCTTAGCAGGGCTGTAAGTTCCGGCTTAGTAGCTCGCTTGCTTCGCTCATGCGGAATTGGTCCAGATACAACAGTGAGAAACGCTTTATTTTTTACCAGTTATCACCTATCAAACTATAGCGTTTACGTATGTTGGATCTATCATCTGCGGTAAGTTCTACTGAAAACACGCACCATCGTAAATTGACCGGTCGCTGAATATAGCCGGCTTGGTAATTGCGACAGGGCGCATTAATTCGAGCTTGTCTTGGAGGCTCCCATTCGCTGTCCAATTCGTTCCAACAATTATTCTTGCAGTTGGGGTTTGGTTTATCCCAGAGGTTCCTTCTAGTTTCCTCCTGTCCCTTTTACCAACGGTGTTCTAGTCCCCGCGGTGGCTGATGTCGGTTGGCCGAAAAGACGAGGCACATCGAATCCTCGCCAAGTACCACGGAAACGGTGACGCCAATTCACCTCTGGTCCTCCTTGAATGCCGAGAACTAGAGACGCGCATTAAAGTGGCCGGATCCGACAAAAGATGGTGCGGCATTTTGAGCTTTTTTTGGTTTCTCGGTTGGTTCATGCCGAGTCAAGGTGGGATTATTCTGAGCTCTTCAACTCCCGGGGTGCGCGATACAGAATATTTATAATATCGTGGCTGGGTGCCTGCGGCCAGTTGTCGGGAGGCGGTATTTTGTGAGTTGGATGCTCGTCTTAGGTTTCGTTCCTCACCCGCCTACGCATTCCAGCTACTATACCACAGTCGTGTTCTATATGGCAGGCGGTGAGTTCCCTCAAAATCCACTATTGTACTCGCTCAGCTATTGCAGTAAAAACGCAAGAAGAGCGTCTCACATTCACATTTATTTCTGAGTCCCTGGCAGCTTTCGGCGCGCTAGTCGGCGCTTCGATCGTCGACAGAAGTGTGCCATCTGTTCCCTACTTGCCGATATTCTGACGCTGGCCATTCAGTCGGTCGGCGAGCATTGTGGTTATGGGGAACTGTCTTTGCGGCTGTTTCCTTGGCTCTTGGTGCTAGTAAGTTCCCCCCGATGCATATTTCAAGAACCGTGATGAACGTACCTTAGGGTTCACTGCCAAGGCCGAGTCCAGCGCCGCAATTGCCTTCATCTGTGAGTACGGTTACGTTCGTTGACTTGGGCCTGCGCATTTACACACCACCAGTGATTTCTAACACCGTATTGAGCATGACCTTCATGCCACTCCAAGGAAAGGGTTACAGCAATTTTTAGAAGTTCGCTAAGATAGATCTTCAGGCGTGTATCCCTCGGAGTGTTTGAATTTCAGTGCCAGGTAAGTCGAAGTCCCGCGACCTTACGTTCATCGTTGACGGAATGCAAGGTCCAAAGGATTGGCTTTGTAAGAAATTCGCAAGATAGTATTCAATCCGCTCGCATCACTCACATTCCCTGTTTTCAGGTATGCCTTGGTCATCAACCTTGGCTCGCTGGCCAATAGTTTCGCTGGCGCGGTAGCGTTCCAGAAGATTGGCTGGAAGTACATGCTTGTTCCCGCCGCGTGGGATGTGGTGGAAGTGGTTGTCGTATGGTTCTGTGCAGTGGAAACGAAAGGTCGTACGCTGTACGTGGCTTTACGCTTGGGAAACTGCACCGCTCTTACTCAAATGGATGTAGCGAGGAATTGGACGAGATATTCGAGGTTTGACAGTTACGTTTCATCCAGGTACATCAGCTAAAGGGTTATGCATACAGGACCGCCACCCGGTCTATGCGTCGCTAAACAAGGACCGGGGCAGCCGCGGGGTAGCAGAGTGATTTACTACTGACCTGATCAGTATTGAAACAGAATATGAAATTTAGAACTGGGAGACACGGTTTCCGGTTGGATTCCATAAATCCATCCACCTAACCCACCCAATTTGATCCGCATTCAACATCCGACGCGCGGCAGGGTTTTGAACCGTGGGAATATGACATGATTCAACAAGAATTGTCCTCTGGAGGACGCGAGCTTTTATTTGCGTTCCATCACCTATGCTATTGTCTTTTCAGGTCTTCCCTTTGTGCGGACAGCGGTATGTATTGATCTCCGGCCAGAACTGTGGGTGCAGATCGTGGTGAGTCACCAGCTATCACACCTTATTCCTCATCCATGCCATCCTTCGTCGATCTATCCCCAGAAATATGTTTACAAATTCTTTCTCATTGCATCTCAAGGCTCTGGTGGCCGCCCGGGGTGTCTACCGACTCTGGAAACAGTTGATATCGAACGCCGACTGGGATATCAATCCGGCGGCTGGTCGTGAATTGCTCAGTCTCTACAAAAAGACTGTACACGATCCACTGTTCCTCCCTACCCGACCGTGGCTATTAGCCAACCTACGTCCGTTTGACCGACAAGCCTACGTCGACGCTCTCCTTGCCCAACATTCTAGCGTGCCGGAGGATAAATGTCGGAGATTTGAAATCTGCATTTTAAGAGGAGACACCGGATGGAAGGCCTTATAAGGCCTTCTGAGAGCCTTATAAAACTTCTTTCCTCTTATAACGCATTTTTGCACTCTTGCGACCACCTTGTAACGCCTTATAGGGCCTTATAATGCCTTACTTTATTCACAAGAGTCGAAGTCATAAGAGCATTTCAGGTTTTTCCGACATTTTTTTTATTCGCCTCTGGATTCTTGAATGGCCGGGCCTTCCCGAGCTCTACTGTTGCGGCCCGCCTGCGGATTCGGGGGATGAGATAATTATTGGATACAATTTCCTCTCTCGGATCCCTCCTGTTGTCCATAAAATCACCATCGACTTAAGAAGTCTCTCTTCTCCGGACACTTCGGACGATGGCCGGGGCGGCATGGAAGAGTACTTGCAGGGTCTCTCTCCCCCGGAAACTTGGGACGATGCTCATGGCGGGGACGACTGCATTCACTCCAACTTGGAGACTGATGAACCCCAATGGTCGGATTCAGAGTATTAAGCACAAAATACATTCGACTACTCTGCACCGCCAGGCCGGGGCCCTTTGAATGTGGACCTCTCAGCCCTCGTATGGGAGATAAATGGTCACTCCCAAACGTGGCTCACATTGGACACCGGATCTCCCTTTTCCATCTATGTTTTGATGGACGGGTCGTACATCCCCAGACAGAGCCGCCTGAATATCAGTTGGGTATCTTGGATTGGGGCGCAGCTGCGAAGGATTCGTCGCGAATCCCGTCACAGGAGCGACCCAGGAAATTTTACTCGTCATCGCGCCAATGGAAAAATCATTACTGAGGACGAGTGGTTTCACTCTCGGCCACGTCGCGAACGCATTTGGACCGCCGAAGACGAGTTTTCATTCACATCCGATCGTGCGTCTATTCGATTCAAAATTAAAACCCATCACTTCTAACACGACTTGCCAGACGCCCAGGAAGATGAACAGACGTTGAACTAACCCTTCGTAAAAGTTTTGAATCGGTTCAATTTGACTGCTTGCTGCGTGGGGAAGAGCATTTCAGTGCCTCTTTGTTCAAAGTTGAACGTCGTTGAACGTTCAACGTTTACGCGTTATTTAAAGTTCAAATAGTCGGGAGTTCCCGAGTTCAACCTAATCGAGAGGGAAGGGATAAGTTAGATAACTGTGTAACAATAACGGAAACTCCGCCAATGAAAAATACTTTGTCGTGGAGACCTCCACCTATCTCAGGACTCTCCAAGTAATCGGCGATCACTGTGCTCGTCGGGACTTACTCCGAATCGCAACTTCCGAACGGACGTCTAGTGCCAAAGTTTTGAACGGCGCCTTGTTTACGGGAGCTTTACGAGTCCGCGGCGCCAGTGCGAAGATACCGTTCAGAGCTGTATTCACCGATCGAGGCCGTGCTCCTGATCGGGGACCCACAGTCATTCATTTGACCTATCTTGGTTCAACCGTGGCTGGCTTGGCTCGAGGGATGGCTTTCTTCAGCAAAATTGACCTAAGAAGGTCGCACCATATCCATACTTGTGCGCCAGCGCGCAAGTGCGTTTAGCGCCCACCATCCTTGTGAACTGTCGCGCGCACTCTTTGGCGCCAGAAAGACGGACATGGGCGCCTAAGAGGTCAAGATTAGACCTTCGATCCTGGAACGTGTCTGGCGTGGACCCTTATAAGCAGACGGAGGTCGTTGCATCGCCTTTCACTCTTTAGACCCACCACCATGCAACTCAAGACCTTGTCCTTCCCGCTCCTGGCAGTCATTTGGATTTTATCTCTCGTTAACATACACCCCGTCGCAGCCCTCTACTTCCCCGCTTCTTTAGGTGTCGCGCTCCCCGGTTTGTGTATACAGCTTTCGATTCATCTGTCGATCATTGACGATGCTAAACCAGCGGCCGTTCAACGTTTGTTTCTTGTCCTTGGCTTCCATTAATTTCACACAGCATTCCACAGGCTTCGGGCAGCAGTATGTCTTCTCGGTAAGCTCGACGTTCCACACCGACGATGATGACCCGGAGGACTTCTGGCGCCGCGCCCGCGAGCTGGGCGAACGCGCGCGCCGCTTCGGCGACAAGCTCATCAAGGACGCCGCAGAGCGGTCGCAGGAAGTGCGCGAGAAGATTGGCGAGCTGACCGCGCGCATGGACGCGGTGATGCGGAGCGCGTCGGCGTTGCACGAGGAGCTCCACACCTCCGCCACGCTGCAGGCCGTGGACGACATCTCGGCGGATCTGGAGCGCGCGTTCGCGGCGGTGCTCACGGAACTGGAGGTGTTGTTCCCAGCGCCTGATCAGGCACCCGGACATGCGCAGCGCCAGGAGGTGGTTGTCGCGGCGCTCGAGAAGGCGGGCGTGGCGCTTGTGGGGGTGTGCACGAAGTACGGGATGGACGAGGAACGCGCGTGGGGCCACTGGGGGACTGTGCGCCCTGCGATCGAGAGCATGGTCGTGGTCCTCGGTGAAGCCTTCACCACACTGTTTCGTGCGCACAGCTAATACCATGCACCGGGCCAGGCGACCTCGCCGAGCAACACCCCGACCTGCTCGAAGCGCTTCTCTTCACGGGCGCGGTGCTCCTCATACCGGACTACTGGCTCCTCCGCCCGCTCCTGGGTCTCTTCGGGTTTGGGCCAACTGGCCCCGTCAAAGGTGCCTCCTTTGCTGGATTCTTGGACGGCCGTGGTTACTAACTCATTCGCAGGGACAACGGCATCGTGGGCGCAGCGAGTGTTCTACGGCGCGGCCGTCAGCAAGGGCAGCTGGTTCGCGCTCTTGGACAAGGCGGCGATGACGATCAAGGCCCCCGGATGGTGGGGTTGGATAGGCGGGACCATTGGCGTCGGGTTGGGTGCTATCGGCGCTGTGTTCGGTAGTTGTGGGGGCCGCGGGTGAAGATGGCCCCAGTCGCTCTCTTCACCTTGTACCTATAATTTTCTTGTTCACTTGTACCGCTCCATTCTTTCTTGAACGCGATGTAGATTAATCACTCAGTGATTGGCGCTCCTTCGGCTGGTTTGCAGCTCTCTGCAGTTGGGTAAAGTCTTTGAACCCAACCCGGTTATAGACGCACTCGTGAGAACGCTGATCGGGCCACGTGGCGTCGCCCATTTCCGACACTACCACGTCCACTCCGCGGCCGACTAGTAAATTCCAAGGCTCGCGATCCACACCAAGACTCAAGTTCGTCGTGCTTACTGGGAAGTGGCTGGCAAGTCGGATCTTTCGAACCCAGTTCCCGGCACATTCAATCATCTATCGGCTTCAAAACTTGGGCTATCCTATTCAATCGTTCGCATATTTCTTGGGTCCACTGGCTCCACAATGTGCTCAGCTGAGGCTCAAGTGCCTCAAATCGCTGCATCGGCACTCGGCTGCTGCTATATAGATTGCAATCACACCATTTCAATTGACCGACGATATTCCCGGACACATCCGTCTTTCGTTCACTTAAGCCACTAGGCCCCCACAAAAAATCGGAATGCAGCCCATTTTATCTTTGGTATACTTATGGAGGCCACACGTCTGGCGCTCGCATATCCAGAATTGACAGTGTGCCTAAGAGTGTCGGCCGTCACCTGGGGAAAGCCTCGTCTATTCTTCGGTCCGGGCTAGTACTCCTTAACAACAACGTTTTATTTCGAGAATTTGGCTATAAAGGTCTAATCCTAAAGGCAAGTTGACCTTTAGGCTTCCCCGTCTCTCCGCCCTCGAAAATGCTTTCTTTCGCGGCTCTTGCACTTGCCTCGCTCTTCTCGCACGCACAAGCTCACTGTAAGGTTTGATAATATTCTCTGGGCAAAATTAACTCCTCTTCAGACACATTCCCATCTCTGATTGTCGGCGGCGTCACGACCCCTGCTTGGGCCAATGTGAGACAGACCAACAACTTCAATAGTCAGGCTCCTGTGCGTACCGATACTTCACTGCTTTCCCAAGCTAACTGGCTGTGTGCTATAGGTTATAGATGTAACGAGCGCTGACTTCAGATGCTACGATTCCGCCACTGCTGGCACTGCGAGCACGATCAGCGTCGCTGCTGGCTCTACGCTCGGCATCGCGTGCGATCAGACCGTTTATCACCCCGGGGTTCGTAGTCAGCAGTCCTCGCTGGAACCATCTAATTATCTTGTAGGTAATTAACGTGTACATGGCCAAAGCGCCGAACGGGAATGTCAGCAGCTTCGCCGGCGACGGCGCTGTGTGGTTCAAGGTATGCACTTGCAGGCGCACACTCCATCATCGTGAACCGACTCTCATGTCCTTCTCAGGTCTACCAAATCACCGCCGTCACCAACGGCGGGACCTCCATCTCGTTCCCTGCTCAGAGTAAGCCATTATTCTTCATGCTCGCTGTGATCCAGAAGTGAACCCTCAAACTCTCCCAGACGTCCCAAGCGTTAGCTTCACGATTCCCAAATCGCTCCCGACCGGACAATACGTGAGATTCCTAGTTATTCCGACGGCACGTCTTTCTAAGTATGCATACCTGCAGCTTGTCCGAATGGAGGCCCTTGCGCTCCACTCTGCGGCGACGTTCCAAGGAGGTGCGCATCCATCCGTCCTAAATTGGCAACACGAAAATTGACGCGAAACCCCGACCTTCTAGCGCAATGGTACATCTCCTGCGGCCAGATCTCCGTCACCGGCGGGGGCAGCGGAACGCCCGGCCCATTGGTTTCTATCCCCGGGGTGTACACCGGAAATGTACGCATGATGCCTGCTCATCGCGTTCGCCTATTCAATCTTTTGCTTTTACTTTTTGCCAGGAACCGGGCATCCTGATCAACATCTACTACCCCGTCCCCGCCACCTACACCCAGCCCGGTCCCGCTGTCTGGACCGGATGAATGCGCGGACTCGAATTACCGTACTCGGATTACCCTCGTTAAATTTAAGTACTCTTGTCTGCCTCAAATCAAATGCCACGAATCTTGTAACGAGTCATTCCTTGTGTCCGTATAGTAAGGCTTGTTGTACAGTCTCGTCTCGATTCTGCTCTCGCTCTCAAATACACAGTCGAACGAGAGCGAGCTACTGTTTCACAAAATCGGCCTCTTTTCTCTTTCGACGTCGAGTCCATCTCATCTCATTCATTATGTACACCAAAAACGCAATCACAAACGCAATCACACCAAGGTCGCATCGCATAACAGAACGTTAACAAGCCAACCAACCAGAGAACAAAAAAAAGTCGTAGCGTAGCGTAGAGTATGTATTGGTAATGATGTATGTAGGGTGTGGTGTATGTAGCGGTATGTACGGGGCGGGCAGTGCGGGTCGAACGAGACAGTAGTAGTAATACCAAACACGAGAATGAACGCAGACGAGAAGAGAAAGTGAGAGGGAGATAACGTTATGCAAAGAAACACAAGGTGAAGTGAGGAAGACGGAACGCGGTCCACAGACGACCAAGAAGGCACGGCGAGACTAGACTAGTAGTACACGGGCTGCTGCTGCTCCTGCGGCGGCGCGGGGTAGTACGGGTAGTAGTACTGCGTCGGGACGTACGCGCCCGCGGGGTACCCGCCGCCGCCGCCGCCGCCGCCGCCGTCCGCCGCGGGGTACGCAGGGAAGAACTCCGCTTGCGTGGGCGCTTGCGCTTGGGCAGACACGGAGGCGGAGGCGGACGGCGGGCCAGGGACGAACGCCGCGGCACCCGTGCGCAGCTTCGGCTTCGCGGCCTTCCCCTCCTCGCGCTCGCGCGGCTGCGACGCCGTGGGCGACACCGTCCCGTCCGGCGCGCGGATCTCCACGCGCGCGGGCCGCGCGAACGCAAACAGCGTGGGGTCCGGCACCGGCGTCGGCATCTGGCCCATCGACATCGAGTGCCCATGACTCATCGAATGCGAGTGCCCGTGCCCGTGCATGAACCCGCCGTACACCGGCGCCTGGAGGAACACCGGCCGCCCGCTGCTGAGCTCGAACGGCATCCCGCGCGGGTCGAGGCCGACGCCGGGCGGGAGCGCGGGGAGCGGCGCGTTGAAGGCCGCGCCCGGGGGCGTGCCGAAGCCGGGCGGCGGCGTGTGTGTGCTGAAGCTCGGCTGCGGTGTGTGCGTGCTGAAGCTCGGCTGCGGCGTGTGCGTGCTGAAGGGCGGCGGCATCGGCGGGGGGAACGCGAAGCCGGGCGGGGGCGCGAAGGGGTAGAAGGCGGGGGGGAGCGGCGGCGGGGGGCCCGCAGGCGGGGACGAGACGGCGGCGAGGGTGTTGGGGTCCGGGCGCACCCAGCCGTCGGCGTCTGGCTGCAGCGGGTTTGCGGGGGCAGGCACAGGCGCGGATGTGGGGTCGGGGGCTGGCGCAGACGGAGACGCAGACGCTGGGCCGGGCGAGGGCGCGCGCGTGGGGCGCAGCTTCACGACGAACGCGTCCGGCTCGGGCTTCGCGGCCGGTGGGGGCGGGGGCGGCGCGGCACGCTCCTTGCCCGCGCGCGGGAGGCGCACGACAAACTCGTTCTCTGCCGCCGGGGCTTGCTGCGTTGGCTTGGCGGGGCGGTACGGGCGCGGCACCGCGCGCACGATGGTCGCCGTGCCGCCTGGGAGGCGCACGCGCAGGCCCGGAGGGTGGCCGGGGCGGGCCTTGAGCGCGGGGTCAAAGTAGAGGAAGGCGTCGTGCTGCTTGGTCCACATATGCTCCGGCTTCATCACAAACCAGGTGCGGCCAGGAACGCGTCCCGGGGGAGCCCCGCGCGCACGGAAGGCAGGGGCTCCGCGCACTGCGCCGCCCCGAGCGGCCAGGGGCGACTGCGGGGGGCGCAGACGGGTGTCCTCGCGGCGGCGCATCTCCTCGAAGCCGTCGTGGGTCCAGGTGCGGTCGAGGGGCGACTCGGGGGCAGATTCAGTGTCTGGGGCTGGATGGGGGTGCTGGCCCTGTGGGCCCGAGAAGGCGCCCCGGCCCCGGCCACGCGGGGGAAAGACTCCACGGCCCCGGCCCTGCCAGCGGCCACGCCACCAGCCACTGAGGCTGCGGAGATCCTTGTCGAGCAGACGGTCGTCATGGCCCCAGAACTCGCCGACCACAGGGACAAAGGAGGGGTCGCTCTCGAGGCGGTGCTGGTACGCCTGCCGGGCAGAGTGGCTGCTTGGGCGGCGGACGAAGGGGGCCGGGGGCGCTGGGGAGTGGCGAGACGAGGAGGCGACGGGCTGCTCTGCGTCCTGGTCGTCCTCTTCTTCCTCCACCGCAGGGACCGGCTCCGGCTCTGCCATGCGAACCTTGCGTACGGCGTGTGCATCGAGCTCGCCAAAGGTGATGACCGGGAGACTGGCCTGCTCGTCGACGAGGTCGGCCCAGGCCGAGGGCGTCGCGGCGAAGAAGGGGGCAGGTTTCTCGTCTGCGTCGGGGCTGTGGGAGGTGTTTGGAGTAAGGTGGCGCGAGACGGGCTCCGAGTCCGAGTCCGAGTCAGACTCGTCCAGAGAGTCGTTCGACTCGTCAGAGTCCGTCTGCGCTGCCCGCACAATCTCGTCGTCGTCAGAGTCGTCGGCGTGCGGTGCGCGGCCCCGGCGACGAGTCAGTCGTTTCGAGGGCATCGTGGTTGAGGTCAAACAGTCAGTGCAGGCTTGGTCAGCAAAGGCTCTCCCTTTCTTGTCGCTGACTGAGCTGCAAGCGTGGCACTGTATCACCCTCTCAAAGAGCTCGACGGTCCTTTCTACTCTGGCGAATCCAAACGTTTCGTCGTGTGCAGCAATCTCGGCTTCTTCGGTCGGTCTCTGTTTCAGAAAGGCGCCGATTGGACTGGTACCCTCTCCTTTGGCTATTCGTTTCCTCGATAAAGCACTCCACTTCATCTCTTTCAAACGGCGATATTCCGAGTCGGATGTGTAGTGTCAAGTCGCGAGTGCGTGCGTCAAACGCGACGTTTCCTTCCATATCCCCTGTCTATATCATATCCTACTCGTCTGCTTCTTATTTGTCTGTGGAAAGCTCCATCTGCTTCGGACTTGTCCACACCGGGTCCAGGGCAGCTCCCAGCAGCTCCCTGGATTTTCTCCGATTTTCTGCTTTTTTTCCAAGCAATTTTGGCGTTGGTGACCCACAAGCACCGCCACACCGCCCGAGACCCGCCCACCAACAGACGCTCGTGAGTCTTGCTCCCTCCGCAGCTCGCGCGCCTCTTCCGAGTCCGCATCCTCGGGCACGCTGCATCTACCGCACGGCGCCATCGAAGACCCCATGAGTACCGTCTCCGTTTCTTTTTGTGTCCGCTTCCATGTACGACGAGGTATCCGCGCTCACATCTATCCCATTTTTTTTCACCCATGCCTCCGAAGATTTATAGCTTGACCCCTCCCCCCCTTTTTTTCTTCTTCTTCACCGAGATGTGAAAGGCCTGTTTTCTTCAGCATCTTGAAAAATTCTGCATTCAAATCAGCTTATGTAAACAGCACGCCTCCTCTGTTCAGAATCCGACTCTTCGACGCGGCCAGCGTTCCACCGTGAACCGGAGAACGTCACACTCGGAACTTCGAAAACGAATCGATTAGGATCAAATAACATAGTACCTACAATCGGCCCGAGGACGCTTGGCGATTTGTTCAGCATTGACCAAGGCGGAGCCCCCGTGATTGGGGCTTTCAATCGAGAATATTTCTCGGATTTTGACTCTAGACAGCGCAAACGTAGAGAGCGTGAAGAGATGGGCTGCTGTGATCTCCCAAGTCTCCATGTGTACCCCCAAGGAGTGGGTTAATAAAGTTAGAGTCAGAGCATCGTCGGACTCTTGGTGCGGGTTGCCTTCAGACGTATACTTGATGGCTCGGACATGGAATGGATACGCGTCGTCTGGCGCAATGCTCGTCCTTTCACAATGAAGATTAGTGGCCATGAGGACGTGAGGTGGAGTCGAGTTCGCCGGGCTGCGTCTGTGGGTGGATGTGGGCGTAGCTGCACTCTGTGTTCCATTACACTCGGATCATAGTTTTTCTGCTGGGATTTTTGAAATCCAGACCATACTGTACTCCGACCGATTGTAGCAAGCGGTAATCGCACTACATGGCAGAGTCGTAGCTGGCAGCCTGAGTACAAAAGCCCAAGGGAATCCTGTGGAGAAGCCCGTAGGGTCCAGGCTCTTCCAAGCTAGATGCTTCAAGGTTCCAGGATCTAAACAAAAGCTCAGCACAGACTTGAAAAGGACCAGTTAGAGACTCCTGGATCACGGTTCAAGTGCAGGTCAGTTGAACTGTGATCCGACTCGGATCAATCATCATCAGGCTCCGAGAAACTCCGAAAAGTCATCTCTGCAGCAACTTTGCAGTCTGGACCACGGAAATAGTCTTTGTAGGGTGGTCTGCTGCACCGTCTGTATCTATCCATATTAATATCAATTTAAGCCCTGTTCTGGAGACTGGCTCGGTCACATGCAAGTATGAGCCTAGAGGTTGAATATGAAGTATGTATTGAACGCAAATTGGACGCGTATATTATGAGTCTGCAGCCGGAAAGGCACCCCGTTGCTGCAAACTGGCGATAGCTGAGGCGAGATCTGCTTCGAGGTCGTGGCGCCAAATCGGCTCCCAAATCCCGGCCAGGTGTCCCTCCATATCAGCCAACCCGTACCCGGGCTTACCGTACCCTTCGCATATGGTCCCTGAATGCAAACTCCGCTCCAATACCATGTTGGCACGAGGCTGCCGGATGATGTCGTAGGCCTTAAGCACCTCCTAGTAGGTAGGTAGATAGCGAGCATTAAAACGAATAAGTCAACAATACGCGAGGAGGATAAATTCTTACCTCGAGATTGAACAGATTCGTCGCCGGATGCCCGAGCAATTCACACAGAATGAATGCATCCTCGAAACCCTGCCCGACGCCTGAGCCTAGGTGCGGAGGCATTCCGTGGGCCTTTGTGAACCGCTTTCAGTTACATGAGAGGACGCGTGAGGTACAGCGCATACCGCATCGCCAACGAGGGCGATCGTTCCGCGAACGAAGGTTTTCAAGGGAGTCAACGAGTGGATAAACCATTTGCTGGGGCTCTTCATGCGGTTAAGCATGATCATGGCGTCGGGGCCCCATCCTTCGTACTTGGCTAGGAGCTCCTGCTGAGGAGCTGACTCGACCCAGGGCCCCGTAACCTCCACAGACCCAAATGGCACCGAATTATCGGTGGCAAAAGCTACCATATTGATCTGCGGGAAATTTAGAGCACGTTTCTACGTCACGGACAACCAAGTACAATTTTCCTTGATCTTATCGGGAAGGCTACGATATGCTGGACTCGCCGTGAGATTCAATTACTTGCAGGAGCCATGTTAACGCTAACCTTATCAATTCCGACAAAGCAGTGTGGACGCTGCCTCAGGTCTGTCTTCAGCCCGTCCTGCTTCAAGGTTTCCAAGGGCACTAGCCCACGGTAGGCGACCGTGTTTGTGAATTGGAGGACTTTCTCCTCGGTGCCCACGACAGCATTGCGCACAACACTTTTTATGCCGTCGGCGCCTATAACGAGGTCTGCTTCATGCGAGGTGCCATCTGCAAAGTTAATACAGTGTGCACCGGAGGCAGAAGCCGATATAGAAGTGCAGCGTTTATTGAAATGAGTTGTTTTCGGGTCTACCAAAGGCAAAACAGCATCCAGAAAGGCCGGCCTGGGAAGAAGAAGATCGTTTAATACAAGTGTAGAGTTGCCGCGCGAAGGCCCTGCCTGTAGATTCCTATCCCATTATCCATCGCTGTGAATTCAGACTAGGTATAGATAAAATTGAGCAGCAGATTTAATTATCTCCTCGTCCGGGAGACCTTACGCTGTTGTTATAGTCATACACCTCTTCGTGCTGTCCGAGGCCGGACACAAATAACATTCGTCGCGCTGTGCGCTCGGCCTCGTCCACTCGGGCGAGCACTGCGTCGAGCACGCCGAGACGATCAAGCGCGCGCAGTGCGTTCGGGCCTAAGCTCTTTATTTCAGCGGCGAATCACCCAGGATCGACGGCAAGCACCGACCGAGCCCCACGCCTGCACCGACCTCGTCAAATTTGGGCTAAACAGGCCGTCAGTCCCGCTGGAGATACCGCTTGCTGAGATGCAAGACCGCGGCTTCGAAGATGTCTGCTTGTATCCCTAGTCGTGCGAGGCCCACCGCGCAGGCGAGGCCGCACATCCCGCCGCCTATGATGGCGACGCGGAAAGCTTTGGACTGAGTGGAGGACATGGCTGTAGGCAAGGTGCAAGCGGAATCGGAGTGCCATTCGGTGTGCCGGTTGATTCCCGTCAACGGCATCCCTTCCCGGCAATCGGCCGGCATCCTTTCGGCTTTGCACCAGTTTTTAACCACGATCTCTTCACCACGGCGTAGATTCTCTGGAGCACGCATTTTGTGTGGCCATAGCTCCTATATCAATCCACTCAAGCGCTGAGACGGCCGTTTTGGCTGTCTACTTCAAGTTCCAACTGGTTGAGGCTGCCTCAAGGGCTGCCTCAATGAAGCCTCCACGGGCTCCACCTTGCCAATACTTCAGCAACTTTCGACTACAGCTCCAGAAAATCAAAGCCAACAGATCCCTAATTTACTTATAGCGAACATCAATTTTTAGAGCAAATCTGAGTTCAGATTCAGAATCTACGCCTAAAAACACGTCCGAATCAAGTTTTCCCACGAACAATAGGGTGTGGCCAAAACATCTCAACACATCTTTCGACCTTATGGGCGGGCCCAGGACAAGTAAAGTGAGTGAACAGTTTCGTGGCTTTCGTTTGAGCCAGTTTCAACTTCATCTGCAATGTCTGAACACCGGCCTGGAGCTACTTTGACTGCTTTCGAGCAATTTGGCAGGATGACCGCAGTCAAAATGCCAAAATTGTCGAATATTTTACTGGCAAACCGCTCGTTGAATCTCCGTACCCTTCCCACATTCAGAATCAGCTAGTCGAGAGCTGTTGAGTGCCTATTCTTTCGTGATTTTCGGGGCAGATATAGGGCTACGGCCCAAATTTTGAACATTCAATTACTAAATGTCCACTTTCCGACAAACCACTTGTGGAAACTCATTGATTTGGGTACTGTCAGACTCCGTACATCGAGTTCTCTCATTTAGAACACTCTTTCAGGCCAAACATAATTGGTCAAGTTTTTTCTTGGCTTTGATTGTCTGGAGCTGTAGCCATCTTGCGATTGCAGGTGGCTCGTGCTGTTTAGCACGTTTGGGTGAATTCTTGCATTCAAACACGCATTCGAAACTTACTGGAACCAGATATCTGTATTCTTTCGGCGTCTACGAAGGTAAATGATACCTTCTTTAGAGGAGATTCCGAGCTTATTGAACGCAGACTTCTACACATTGGAGTATCTGACGAACCACACCCCCAGCAGCATCGCGTATGCTGAAACACTCCCTCATTGCTGCAAAATTTAACACGGTCCACCTCCAGATGGATAGGAAGCTTCCAGCTCATGATGCCATTTGCCCTTGGCATTGTTTCGGGCAAGCTATTCGACAACGGACGTTTTCATGCAGTTGAGATTGGAGGAGGAGTCATCTTCATTTTCTCGTAAGTCTCTTAAAGAACTTAAAAGAGTCCGGATGTCTGATAATAATATATTTTCGTCAGTGTGTTTATGCTTTCGCTTGCGAAGCCTCTCCGATACTACCAGGTATCCATCACGTCTGACTTAGATTTTTTGCCACTAAAATCCGTCGCATTAAGATATTCTTAAGGTAAATAAATAAGAGCCTCTAAGCACTAGCCTAACGATGGATTTGATTTCAGTCAAGGGGTCGGCATGGGAATCGGTCCTGGATTCACATTTGTCCCAACTGTCAGTATAACGGTTCATCATTTTGCGGAAAGGCGAGGTCTAGCTTCAGGCATTGCTTTGAGCGGGAGCTCAGTGGGAGCCACTATCTTCCTTGTCAGTACGTCTTCCTTCGTGTAATATTATGGATATAAGCTTACGTCTGAAATCCCAAGTGCTTAAGTGCATCACCGTTATCTTCGTCTTACAAATGGCGCTAATTCAATTTCCTCTCTACAGTCATTTAATTCCAAAGATTGGATTCCCTGGTGCCGTCCGCGCAACAGGATATATCGTGCTAGGATGTATTGTCGCTGGGAACGCCTTAATGAGGAATCGATTGCCGTCGGGCGCAAAAACGCCAAATGCAACGTCTCCGAACATCAAAAGCTTCTTTACCGACCCAGTGTACATGTAGGCAGTTGTCGGGTAGGATTCCACTCTATATAAGCGCAACAAGATTCAAATCGTTGAGATTAGAGCCTTACTATCAAGCGTTGGATTTTATTTCCCGCGTAAGCGCTCGCCCGAATTTTCGAGTCCATTGTTCAATTTTCCCCAGTCATTTATATCCAACTCTACCGTGACGCTGTCCAGCACTCAGTGGGAAGTAGCCTTGCCTTCTACTCGGTACTGCCTTCAACTTGAACTCTCATATTTAACTTATTGAATAATTTAAAGATTGCGATTCTCAATGGATCGAGCGCAATTGGCCGTATCGTCGGTAATCACTTGGCCGATATTTATGGTCCTTTCAATGTGCAAGTGATTTGCGCCCTAATCACAGGAGGCACGGTATGGGCAGTTCTGGGAGTGTCAGTTGCATTATCCTTCCTCTTCTATTTTATTTATCACCCCTGTCAGTCACAATACTTGGTCTTTGGTGCTCGTTAGCATCTTATACGGTATTTTTTCCGGGGCGTGTACGTTCTCCCAGCCTTTTTTAGTTCTCTGGATGACCTGAGTGCCTAGGGCTTACACTCGCCTTTGTGTGTTTGTCTTCCTTGGCCCGAACCCCAGATGAAGTTGGGTATGTCCCTACATTTCTCGTTGACCAATCCCAATGATATTGATCATCGGTTTGCATAGCGCCCGAACGGGTCTCGCCTTGGCCTTGAGCAGTGTCGGGTCACTCAGCTCGGCACCAATTCAAGTGGCTCTCCTAACCAGAGAATTTGTTTGGATCCGGCCCATCGCCACAGTCGCTGTTTGTTGGGATGCCGTCTGCTAATGTTAATTCACAGTCCCTCATGTTCTAGGGGGCAATTTGTTTTTCTATTACTCGAGTTCTTCAATCCCGAAGACTTTCCTCAGATAGTCTAACGATCAAGCTCGCGTCCTCCAAAGATTCTTGTTAGAAATATGGCAAATTCCCACGGTTCAAAATCGGCTTATGTCGGATGTTGAATGCGGATCAAATTGGGTGCGGCTGATGGGTCTACAAATTTGCGAGCTCAGGGCAGGTGAGCTTGCGAGCCGACCTGAGTGGAAGGCAAGGTAGCGGTAGACTAGCTGGGACGCACCTCCCTTTTTCTGTGTAGATTAGATTGCTCGAATCTTATCTACACTGCCACCTGTCAAAGAGTCTGCCTCCGCTCGTCGACACCCTCGTCCTCAAAGCCTCTGCCTCGCTCTTCCTCGCCCTTTTCCACGCGTCTTTTTGCCCCACCCTCCCGTCCCTCTTTCTTCTTTCGCTTACGCGGGGTCGCTTCGGGTCTCGTCCTCACGGACTCTCGGTGGCCTTTACGTACGGGTTCAGCCGTGCCCGCGTCCCGTTTCCCTCCGACACGGACTTCCCCGCCGCCTTTCCCCGCTGCGTTGTGAAGCCCCGTCGGCCGGGACGGCCGAACCCCCCGCACACACACAAAGACTCCCTCTCCTCCTACTCTCAGCAGCCCCGCGCAAAGCGCGGTTTCGGCGCGAAGCGCCGCTTTCCATCCTCACTCCTTCGTGCGCCCGACGCGAAGTCACCACCTACCTTGCTGATACATATCTACGTCTAGAAGACTTCAGGATGTTTTCGAAACATCCTCGATTGACACAACATCTAGTACTTTGGAAGTAGATTTGCGCAATCAAACGAGAGACCAGTTTTCAAGTTGTCCGCTGGTATTAGTAACTTAGGCTCGTGACCAACCGCTTCGACTCACGTGGCTGCGCTATCACGTTGCGAAGCGGCTGGGACATTTGGTTGCCGATCTTGGTGGACCCGCCAAACATGAGTTGGGACTTAGAATCTGAGCGCCCCGAACCCTCTGAAAAAGTGTAAAAAGTCATATAGACAAAGTTGGGTATTTTCAAATTTCAAGGTGAATGAGACAGACTTTTTTTTTGAGATGACATAGAAGTGCTCGGCATCGTCAACTGGTCCGTGCGCCGGCGACGTCGAGCACCTTCCACCCAACCTCAAAAACATGTTGGGCTCATTCAGCTTAGAATTCAAAACTGTTCCAGTTTCATATAGGAACTTTTGACAGTTTTTTTTGAGGTTCAGGACACTATTTTCCTAAGTCCGAACTCACATTTGGCGGGTCCACCAAAAATCGCACCCAAATGTTCCAGTCGTTCTAGTAAGCTTTGATCCCTCTGCTCGTCTCGTGATCAAAGTTGCTTACTAAGTACGACTGGTCGCGAGTCTATTAGTAACTGTGGTTTGAAGATATCAATCATGTCACGTGTGTGGGAGTTTCAAGGCATCCATATCCGGCATTCAACGTTCACACCGCCAACTCAAGCAAAACCAAAAAATTTACAAGCTAGATCGTTCTTACGCACTTACACCAAGACCTACAACTACACCGAGTCTTCCTCCTTGACCGGGATTGCCTGGACGGCGCCATCGTCTTCAACGACGGCAACCTTCCGCTTGCGAAGCGATGCTCGGACGGGGTGGGGGTCCTGCCCAAGGCGTGTAAGCGGAATATTAGACTGTGTTGTGATACAGACCTCGAATATTTCATCCAATTCCTCCCTGCGAACGATCAAAGATTGATTTTAGGAGTTGGCACCGGCACTCACAAAGTCCGTCCCCGGGTCTCTACCACGCAAAGCCACTAATAACGATTTAAGTTCCCTATTAGAGAACCACAAAAAAAATTCACTTACGATCACGATACACTCAAATAGATCCCAGACGATGTAGACAACTGGTGCCGACTCGAGTTGAACCGAGCCATACAGATCGGAAAAAATTCACGCACTATAGTACCTGCGGTCAAGTCAGTTGATGGATATCGAGCACAAACGAGGGTCCACGTACTTCCATGTGATGCGTTGCAGGGCAATCGGACCTGCATACATACCCACGAAGCTTTAGAAGGGAAAAATCAGAGCCAGTTAAGTCAGGAAATAGCAAGACTTACGATGCACATGCCACGACCAGGGCATACCTATAACGCGAGTTATGAGGGGTCATGGAAGGGTCGATCCATTTACTCACATCGCCATGCCCTTTGCCCTAGGAGATTCGAGTTTTCAAATACAAATAACGTCCACGGTGCGTAAAACCTTACCTGGTATTGTAATCCAGGACCTCCGCAGGATACAGCGCCTATGGCAGCCCTCAGTCGTCTGAATGACGCCAGTAAAACTAGTATAATATACCTGAAGAGGAGTGTACGCAAGACTAGAGAACGTCAATGCTGATGAAGAGGTTGATTAACTTGGATCAAACCTGAATACGAAGCCGAACAAGACTGGAAATTAAGCGGCTGAGCGGTGGGTTTGGAGCAAAATCAATTGATATCGTACATATGAATGCGATGGCAGCATTAGCGCCGGCAGGATTGCTTCCAGCTGCACCCCATTTTGCGGTGCACCCTGGAGATTGATAAGAATAAAGATACGGAAGAACTTCTCTAGTATTCACCCGTCACAATTGTCAGTGCTGCAGCGCTGCCTAATGTTCCCCAGAACCACATTTCTATGGGCGGTCATGAACAACAGCTTGGCTCGGGAGGAAGAGAAAAAACCCACTGCGGCGCCCAACTATTAAAGTGATCGAACGTCAGTACCCAGTCGGCGGACTGTAGTGACTCCCACCTTTATCAGTGAGCGAAGTTCCGATTAACTGTCACGAACACATGAGGATCGTGGTCGACAAGAATGCACCAGGGACTAACTGCACCAGCGGCAGACACTAGGGTGTTCACAAAGTTAAGGGTAAGTCGTGCGTTTTGGGTGCTGTCTTCCGGTAAGCGCCGATTAGAATGACCATGGAAATCCTTACTTGACACCCGCATTCTTGAAAAGGTCATGAGTTGATAAGATATTGTTGAAATAACACCAAAAATTACTTACGGCGAACAAAATGGTCAAGAAATATCTGAAACGGGAGGATAAATATTGCTGCAGATCGAGCCACGCCGACGGAGCTCACCCAAGGCCGCCTGAAGACCATTGACCGAAGAAAGCCATCAGGATCCTTTAAAATGTTTATCGACTTTGAGATTATCCGGACTTTAGATTCGATTATTTACTGAGACTGACATCAGGAAGGTGCGATATCGGGCATTTCGAGTGTTGACGAGCTCGCTATAATCCCACCTTTGGACGAATTTAATATATTCCCGAGGATCCAATTTGAAAGAGCCTACATACCAGCGCTTGTCTGACGCGTTCAACTTGATGGATTCCTCGAATTCTCTCCATTCCAGTTGAACCAGAGGGGAGTTGGGATCATCGTTACCATGATACTTGGCTAAAATATGAAGGGCTTCCTCTTTTCGGCCAACGGACATAAGCCATCGAGGGGACTGTTACTCGCAAATGAATATACGCGTAGTGTGGAAATCATAGTTTTACCTCCGGAAGGAACCAGGCGAAGATGGCGAGGATACCGGCTGCTACGATCTGGATAGCCAGAGGTGCCCGCCAGGACCGGGTGCTTTCGATGCGACCAGTGGCGGTTGTAATTCCGGTACAGAGGATTGAACCGGCATAGTAGAATGCTGGAAGAAGGAACAGTGAGTGTTTTGCAAAAATGGAGCAGTAAGTAATATCACTGTTGAAGAGCCCCGTCAACCGCCCTCGCCACTGTTAAACGGTTGAACAGAATTTGAAGGCGCACGCAGAAAGCACACACCTGTGGAGGCGCCATCTCGACAACATATGATGGGGAGCTGGAATCGTAGTGTTGATACGATGTCACACTCACGAAAGAAAACTTACGCAGTCTGTACAATACCTACGCCCAGTCCTAGCACGAATCTTCCGCCGAGGAGTGCGCTTAGATCCTTGGCCGTCGTAACCGTTATCGAGCCTGGATTCTTGTATAAGACTCCGATCAATGTTTAAATAGACTGGACGCTCACCAATGATGATGATCACACCGCCGATGAACTGGGGAATGCTTTTTTTAAAACGCCAAAACTCGGGCCAGAGAACTTACCATGCCTCCCCTCCGTCCCACACGGTCTGTGATTGGGCCAGCTACAGGCACCGCTACGATACTTCCGATGCTATACTGGTGGACATTTAATTGAATTGTCCTGTAAAAGGTTCAACTAGCTTCACTTACGATTCCACTAGAGTGCGAGTTGAGAAAAAATTGGATATTACAGTCATTATACTCACAAGATAATGGCGGTCGTAGAACCGATACCACCGCCAGCGTCTTGGCCCTTTCGTGCAAGAGTTGGAATTCTACCCTTGATCAGAAGGCAATTCACCTACCGTGATATGAAAGTAGTCCAAGTATTGGCTGAATCGCTACTTAAGCTACACAATATCAAGGACTCGGAGTGTGCCGACTCACTGCATCCCATTAACAGCCGACATAACTCGAATATTTCGGTCAGAATCGAGCTGGGCGTCGCAAAACGCTCAAGGACTCACCCGATCCGTCGAAGCCATTGGCCAAACTACCCATAAAAGCCACCAGCAATATCAAGTACAGCTGGATTGACCTTATGCTCAAAGGGCTGAGCTGCGGACCCGTCGCCAATGCCAAAGCAAGGTCGGTGTTGGCAGCCTCGACAATTTTTGCATTCTCTGGGACCGTGTCGTGGTGCTCCTTCTCATCCATAGTAGATCTAAAGGCTCTTTCGCGGGGGTGGCCATGGCTGCGTTGGAGGATAGACTACATAGATTGGGCGCGTACTCTATATATACTCGGGAAAACGGAGAGACATCGAAGCAGATGGTAGAGAGCCAGATGACTTTTTACGACACGAACGCTTCCCTTCTATCTGTAAAGTTCCCAGGCAGTCCTGAGTTAAAGCGGTCTTTTGAATTACACATCAGACCGGTGTCAATTAACTAAAAAATACGGATGGCCGGTGGTCAGGATTCAACTTATCAGTGCGGATCCGAGAAATCGCCGCTTGAGAAATGGGGACACTGACTATAGCTCAAGCCCGACAAAGAGAGTCAGCAGGTCCAGCTAACGCTCCAACCATCCCCATTTTTAAACGTTTTAAACGGATAAAAGTTGAACCGTTTCTGTTTCTGTTGATTTATGGACATGGGTAGATGATAAACGGATAGGAAACAAATAGTTTAAATCGTTATGGAGATAAACTACCTGGCGACTGATTTTTCCAACATCTGCCATAATTATGGTGCACAACAAGACGGGTGAACGCTTGAACTAACCACAAGACGTTCAACTCTCACCGTGGATTCTCAATTGACGAGATATTTCCAGAACTGACCGCCCCCGGGCATCTCGGCAAAACTAAAACTCTTATGTTCAGGCCCTAAATAACCCCCAGCATCGATGCTGGAGATAGATATGAGACACGTGCACTGGGATTCATCAATGGCCCCAAGCACTACAGTATCCGTTCAGAGAGGTGCAAGAATGTTTTACCCGATCATACCATTTATACGGTTTTTAACCACATTTTCATCGTTTCCGTTTGGTTTCTGTACTTTCGCAAACGGAAACGAAATGGTTGGAGCCGTAGCCGTCCAGCGGGCGGTCGCAACCGTGAGTAATTCGAGCGAATGGAGCGCAAATTGAATTTCCGACATGAGTGTTCGAGTCTAAAAGTAAGTAAGTGTTACCTTGCTTGTCAAAGATAAGACTCGGGATAATTTTTTTACCCGGCGCGGTCCCGTTTCGAAACATGCCGGGATGTAGCCAAGTACATCAGCCGTATAGAATGTACCTCACTACGCGTTACCCGCGACGAGCTGACCCCTCTCGGCGGGGCTGTAGATCTCGGGCACGTATGCAGCAGCCAAAGGATACACTGACCTTCCTGTGTGGACCAATCCCCTCTGTGCTGCGACCACACTATCCAGAAAACACACCGTACAAGAGCGGAACAGTCATTGCGGGCCGGCTTTTACATGGCAGGACGGGTAAAACCCAGTGGGAGCCTGGTCCGAGTTCTCTCCTCCCAAACATAACAAAGCAAGATTAGTTGCCCGACCTTGGAAGGACCAGGTACTAGACAATAATGTTCCACAGATGAAGACATTATCGAGGCCTTAGATAGGAGGGGAGCAGCCCTCAGCAGCAGCAAGCCCGTGCGCGAGGGCAGGACTCCATCAAAGATAGGGAGCAGCCCCAAAAAGAAATAAGAGGACACCCAAAGATAAAAGAGTGCACGAGGGCACTAAAAAGGAGGGTGGTGCGCAGGGGCAACCAAGGCAAGCTGGTGCATGGGCACCATTTCAAGACATGCACGAGGGCACAAAAAGCAGCCGGCGGATGGGGACAAGACAGGCAGGTGTGCGAGGAGGGCACAGAAAGCCAGGCTTGAGCGTATAGGATTAGAAAGGGAAAACTTACCGGGATAGTAAACTGAGGATCTGCCGTGTTACACAGGCAAGCCGTCGAGGGATTTCAACGGCGAGGAGCGTGATTTTCGGGAGTAGCCGTGTTGTAGACTGGGTAGTCGGCCGATTTGTGCCGAAGGTCTGTGCACCGGCAAAGTGTTCAGCTGCAGAGCGGATTAACAGCAGCCCGAAGATGGCGAGCCATCGCCGCCTTGGGCATCCCATTGGGTTGCGATGCAGTGATTCAGCAACGGTCAAGGTGGGGGAGCGAAGGAGCTAGCAGCGGACAAGGAAGAGCGGTCCCACGAGAAGCAGAGGCTGCAAAGCAGGAGCACATCCAAAACACATTGAATGCAGCGGCAGAGCAGTGGAGAGAGGGGCCAGAGGGCAGCGGACCTTTGGTGGGTCTCAGAGGTATGCGCAAGTTGGCGAGAGCACGAAACAACAAAATTGATGGTGGTGGTAAGATTCACAGGCCCATAATTGGCACACACTTTTCGTCGCACCCGGTGATCCTGAATCTCCCGAGAGCCTAGACTTGGCCTGGATGTCAACTTTTTCCTCAACCGCAAAACTGTCAGTAATTGACTAAAACACTCAACTTACACCTTACCCCAAATGCAGAGTCCAGCAGAGCAGATTCAAATTGCTTTAGAAATAGAAACTGGGAGTCGCAACGGGTGCAAGCAGGAGCGGGCGACAACCCAGTGCAGAAAATGCAGAAAATGATATTCAGGCCCTGGTCTCATGAATTTGTGCAAGCAAGGTAGTCGCTTCCCAGTCTCCGTCGCATTTGCTGAACCTTTCACAGGATTGTCTCGGCATTGTAACCGTCTCACACGATTGACGTTCTGTTAGACGTGAACAAGATTTTCACGACGTCTTGAAGCTTGAAGGAAGGCGAGGGAGACGTCGACATGTGAAAAACAACCAGCGACTGTATAAAGGTGAGCCAGTGATTTGTCAGCGGGCATGCCGAAGCTGATTCTTCCCAGCGGGCACACCTGGGGATATGTCGAGGCCAACCCACAGGCGGCCACTGCGCTGCTCTGCCTCCACGGCTTCCCCGACCTTGCATATGGCTACCGCCACCAGATAGGCCCCTGGGCCCGGGCAGGCTTCCGCGTCGTCGTGCCCGACATGCTCGGCTATGGCGCCTCCGACGCCCCCATCGACCCCGCCCGGTACTCCACCAAACGTCTGGCGGACGACCTCGTCGCGCTGCTCACCGCCCTCGGGATCGACCGCGCTGTCGTCATCGGCCACGACTGGGGCTCGTATGCCGCGGGCCGTGTCGCTCTCTGGCATCCCGATCGCGTCCAAGCGCTCGTCGTGTGCGTCTCGTTCAAGTTCTTGTCTTTCCTGCTAACCAGCACCCCAGGATGAGTGTGCCCTACACCCCGCCCGCACCGGGGCCCATGTCCCTCGCGGACGTCGCCAAGCGCGCACCGAACCTCGGCTACCAGCTCTTCCTCGCGTCCCCCGACGCCGCGCCCACAATCGAAGCCAACGTGCGTCCCCATCCACCCTCTTGACTTAGTCTCTTACGCCCTCCCCAGCTCCCACACTTCCTCGCGCTTATGTACGCGTCGCCCACCTCCCCCTCCCACATCACCCCCACCGGCAGCCTGCGCGCCGCTCTCGACGCCCCCGCCCCGGACCCCCTTCCCCCGACCCTCTTGGCCGGCCCCGTCCTCGCCATGTATTCCGCTGCCTTCCGCGCGCGCGGGATGACAGGCCCGACGAACTACTACCGCACCACGCGCCTGCGGTATCTCGAAGAGTCTTCCGCTTCCTCCCCCCTCGCCCTCCCGCCGACACTCCCCATGCTCAGCATCTACGGCACGCGCGACCCCTCCATCGCGCCCGCGGCGCTCAAGACGCAGCGCCGCTTCGCCGCGCGCCTCACGGAGGTCCCGCTTGAGGGCGTCGGCCACTGGGTCATGTTCGAGGACGCGGACGACACAGTCTTCGCCGATGCCTTCTCCGGACGCACGCGGGGAGAGTGGTGGGAGGCCGGCACGGGCGACGGCGGCGCCGTCGGGCGCACGGTCCTCGCGTGGCTCGCGGATCTGGGCATCGTTGGCGGTGGCCCGGGGCGCGCGAAGCTCTAGCTTTCCTTTCCTTTGTGCTCGGTGTTCTTTTTGTTTTCGTGTTTTCGTGTTTCGATTCTCATTCTTGTGCGCGTGTACGACTATTGAATGCAGAGGGGCGTTGGCATTCTCTTGCCAGTGAAAATAATCACACACGTCTTTCAACAAGCAAACCGACCATGTTTAGCTCGTCCGGATCCTGTTCCATCTCGTTGGTCAGACGCTATTGAGCTAGGACTAATTGCTCCCCCGATGCTGGGTGGATGCACGTGAGCTTTGGTTCAGCCAGACAGTTCAGATGGAAAACCCGGTACCAAGCGAAGCGCTGCCGCAGACAACACTTTTAGCGAGATAGGAGGTTCTCCGGCTACCCGGCCCGGAGATTCAACCTGGTTGAAAAACACATTTCCATTCGACGCCGATGCTCTTAGTGTGTCGCAGCTAAGAGGTTAGTAAGATGGATTTCTGATTTGAATCGCTGGCAAAATAATTGGCGAGTATGAAGAAAAGGTCGCTGCTTAGTGGTACTTCGCCACCAACAAGAAACGGGCTGCATAGTAAGTAGCGATGATAGATAGAATTGGCCACCGACCTTTAGCTCTTTCACGATCAGAAGTGAATGTCTGCCCGATCCCATCCTCTCCCCGCGGCCACAGTATCCAAAAATCCTAACCAGTCACCAGCGGGGGGCGCCATTGCTGCGAATAGTCTGAATCCGTTCTGCGGTCATCTTCAAAATACCAATGCTTGTGGAACTGCATGGCGCTGATGCCGTTGCGGAAGTATTAAACGCTGTGAAGAACCATGGAAATGCGATGGTTTGGGCTCAGAGCTACGCCAGATGCGACCTGTCGATCGAAGTCGGCTACGATCACCCTCACATCCTGGTCGCACAGGCGGTGGGTGGCGTCTGTTGCCGTGCCGCCACGCGTAACTCGGACATCGGGACGGCCTCGGCGCTGTCGATGCGAAATGCGGCCCGGGCCTTGGTTTTCGAGGAGATACCGCGTGCAGCGGACATTCTGACGTAAAATACTTGGGGGCCGATAGAAAGAGGGTGCTTGGACGGCGGACGGTCCCAGTCCTTGGGCATGCAGCAGAGAAAGGCACAGCAAGGGGCGATATTTCAACACCCATTCGTTCTGTAGGAAGCCGATTTCAATCTAAAATACACTGGTAACGTTCACGACGCACCAGCAAAGGATAACAGGCTTGCAAGGGCAGCATTACTGTCTCACCTGGCGCCCATTCCGCGGCCAGTTCGTCTCTCTCCTCGGCGATGGCTGGCTGCGAAGATTGAATCTCACAGCGTCGTTTATGCTTCGGCCAGTCCTTTTCTCTTGAAGTTGGTCAGCATGGCTGAAAATAGATAAGAGGAGTGAAATAAGAAGTGGAAAGCTACACAATTCCCGGTGTTGCTTCACATCTTGCACCTAGCACACGTTTTGAACCTCTCCCCTTCCGTATTGCAGGACTCGGGTTTCTGGCAATTCTGGATTAAAATATCAACACTGGCAGAACGAGGAAAGCCATCGATAGCTTACCGCGCATTGTCTGACTTGATATCTGCAATCACCAGTTGTCGATTTGGGTCAACCACTGTATAGCGATCTTACTTGAGTTTGCATTGGCCGTTGGCATTCATGTTTCTGGGTTGAAGGTGTTGCATACTAGTGGTGAGCTTGAAAGGAAAGTTATTCAGAGTTGTTCGCAGTTCGGACGTGGGTTTGCGATGTGTTCTTTGAGAAGCCGGGTTGGACGGAAGGAGGTCAGGTTAAGTGTCATTTAAACCGAGCCCAGGGACAAGAGAGGCTAAAAGACAAGCTGAGACACCAAAACTTGGATTTTGTAATTTCTTATTGAACAATTGACACGATCATGCCGACGATGCCGTCTTTGATCGGTGGTTAGTAATATCGGGATAATCGGCCAGTGCGAGAACACCCTCTCGAACTTGAACTTGCCGGAGCTGAATCATCTCTTGCCAGCCTACATTAACTCTGGGCTGGTTTCAGCTAGAACTTCTATGTGTTTCACTTCTGTGGTTGACGGCATCAACACAGGCCCAGTGGATTAAGCGCTTTCACTTTGGTTTCACTGGCAGTAAGTAATATATAGAATCTGTCCTTGCCGCCTTCCGACAAGAATAGGCGGATCCGAGTAGATCCCAGATACAGGTCCGCCCTAGCGCCATCCACCACCTTGCTTCCTTCCTTCCATTGCTCCGATCGTTGTTCCTGTCTGTCCGTGCCACCCAGCCAAGTATTCTAGCACGATATCGCTTCCAGATGCTATTCGGCCGGCAGCCATTCAACTTCCCTGTAGAGCGGGGGATGACCGAGATATCGAGAGTGGAACGGACCGTCCCGCTTTTGACGTCTTCGTCTTGAATTTTCGTCTCAGAATAGTTCTGAAGCGCCACGAAGCATTGCGCTAGCACTGATCAATATCCGAAGAACCAGGGGAATCCTATCACGGCATTGTACCTGGGGCTTCAGACTTACCGCGGTCTCGCTGGTCTCGGAGCCGGATAGTTGTCTATTCCCATCTGGAGGGTACACATTATAAAGAGCGTCTCCGTCAAGGTCGCTCTCAAAATGTTGTTTTCAGCTTTGTGCACAGCTCTTGTCCTTGCAGTTCCATACGTACGTCGGCATGCGTCGACGGAGTTCACCAGGCTGACTTGGAATTCAGGTCTGCGGAGGGCCGAGCAAGCTCTCGGTGTACGAAGACAGAGCAGACGAGACTTGCCTATCCACGACGCTCGCGACAAACTTCAACTTGCAAGCTGTATACTTCACCCCTCCAACAACGGGCCCCGTGTCGGTGCCGCTTCATGTTGTCATCGTGAACACTGTTACGCTCGTTAGCTGGTCTATACTTTCGGTCCGTTGCGTTCAATGTTTTCCCGGAATAGCGGGATGACATATTCCTCCTAGACAGCGAGCGACGTTTTCACTTCCGAGGTCCTGACGAACGGCGGGATATTGCCAATGTCAATCTCGCAACCCAACTTCAGGACGACCTCGCTTGCCGTCGTGACCGGCGATTCACCGACCTTCGTTACGACGCAATTCCCTCCAACAGCATTCCCGGCTTACTGCATCATGGCCAACCCTGTTCTCGCGACTGGCCCCCAGACGCTTGGTGTCAACGGCCGCAACGACCAGTTCGCCCTGTGCCCCAACTCGACAGCGAACGGCAGAATAGACGTGGTCTTTAACCCCATCGCCAACCACCCGCACTACGTGGAGGCCAACTGCAAATCCGTTTACATTACTTTCACCGATGCTTGAACTCCAGGTTTTATTTCGGGTAGCAGTAGCGTACGTACTATATGTATGTGCATGATATCTTGGCTTGGCAATTATACGTAGGTTTGAGCAAGTGGATACACCCCCCGATGCTGGGTGGATGGAGGTGAGCTTTGGCTCAGCCACAGTTCAGATGAAAGTTGGCAGCACTGGAAAACCCGGTACTCCAGCGCCGAAGCGAAACGAAGCGCTGCCGCAGAAAGCACTTTAGCGAGATAGCAGGTTCTCCGGCTACTCGGCCCGGAGATTCAACCTGGTTGAAAATATTTCTATAGGAAGCTCGAGTACTAAAGCTAATCTACTGTGATTTATAATTATGGGCGCAAATGCACGATAACCACTTTCACACACCAAGCACAACTAATGCAACGACAGATTCTCGTTAACAGATTCATAATTGAACTCGCAATGTCATAACCACATAGACGCCGATACTTGTGTCCTACCTTGTCGGAACGAAGGGGAAAGTAATTTTCTTTCTGATTTGAGCCCGCTTACAAAAAATTGACACGAGTATTTTGGGGGAACGAAAAGGTAACTGTTTAGTGGTCCTTCGCCACAGACAAGAAACAGCCTGCAATTTGGTTACATGATGGAAAAACCGGAAATAATCTCAATCTGAACATAAGGATTTAGCAAGTGGCGATGATACAACTGGCCACCGACCTTTAGTTCTTTCACGATCAGAAGTGAACGTCTGTCCGGTCCCATCCTCTCCCCTCGGCCACAGTATCCTTCAAAAATCCTAACCAGTCACCAGCGGGTGGGCGCCATTGCTGCGAATAGTCCGTTCTGCGGTCATCTTCATAATACCAATTCTTGTGGAACTGCATGGCGCTGATGCCGTTGTGGAAGTAAACACTGTGAAGAACCATGGAAATGCGATGGTTTAGGCTCAGAGCTACGCCAGAGGCGACCGTGTCCGCGAATTGTCGATCGAAGTCGGCTACGATCACCTTCACATCCTGGTCGTACAAGCGGTGAGTAGCGTCTGTTGCCGCCACGCGTAGTTCGGACATCGGGACGACCTCGGCGCTGTCGATGCGAAATGCAGCCCGGGCCTTGGTTTTCGAGGAAATACCGCATGCAGCGGACATTCTGACATAAAATACTTGGGGGCCTATAGAAAGAGGGTGTTCGGACGGCGGACGGTCCCAAGTCCTTGGGCATGCAGCAGAGAAAGGCACAGGAACGGGCGATATTTCAACACCCATTCGTTCTGTAGGGAGCCAATTTCAATCTCAAACATACTTGTAATATTCACGACGCACCAGCAAAGGATAACAGGCTTGCAAGGGCAGCGTCACTGTCTCACCTGGCGCCCATTCCGCGTCCAGTTCGTCTCCTCGGCGATGGCTGACTGTGAAAATTGAGTCTCACAACGTCGTTTATGCTTCGGCCAGTCCTTTTTCTCTTCAAGTTTGTCAGCATGGCTGAAAGATAGATAAGAGGAGTGGCTCACGGCATCGAGCATCGCAGTATCGCGCGCTTTTAAAAAGATAAGCAGGAAGCTACACAATTCGCGGTGGTGCTTCACATCTTGCACCTAGCACACGTTTGAACCTCTCCCCTTCCGTGTTGCAGGACTCGGCTTTCTGGCAATTCTTGATTCAAATATCAACACTCAGAAACAGGAAAGCCATCGATAACTTACCGCGCATTGCCTGACTTGATATCTGCAATCACCAGTTGTAATTCTAGGTCAACCACTTTATAGCGATCTTACTTGAGTTTGCATTGGCAGTTGGCATTCATGTTTCTTGGTTGAAGGTGTTGCATAGTAGGTGAGTAAAGACTCCGAGTCGGAAGAGAAGTCAATCGTAGTTGTTCACGACTCGGACGCGACGGGTTGCAATGTGTTCTTTGAAAAGCCGGGTTGGACGGAAGGAGATCAAGTTGGGTGTTATTTAAACCGAGCCCAGGGACAAGAGAGGCTAAGGGCCTGATCGGGTGCACAAGAATTTTTCCCAAGAATTTTACTAGACTCTCAACCCCGCCATTATCCTGTCTCTCTCTGTACTCTAGAACCAATTAAATCTATAATCTATAGATTCTTATCATGGAGAGAGATGTGCGAAGCAAATCAGGCAAAGTTGTTGACATTCTAGGCTTTTCTAGCACAATTCTTGAAGAATCCTAGAATCTTGAGTACTCTAAGTTAGCTAATATGTCCACCACTCTCATCAGCTAGATTTTATTGAAAAACAGGTTAAATATGTGGAAAGCACATGAGGGGACAGGGAAGAGGCAGAATAGGAATTCTAGAGAATTTCTAGAGAATTTCTAGAGTACCCGATCAGGCCCTAAAAGACAAGCTGAGACACCAAACTTGGATTTTGATGAACAATTGACACGATCATGCCGCCGATGCCGTCTTTGATCGGTGGTTAGTTAATATCGGGATAATCGGCCAGTGCGAGAACACCCTCTCGAACTTGAACTTGCCGGAGCTGAATCTCCTCTTGCCAGCCTACACTAACTCTGAGCTGGTTTCAGCTAGAACTTCTATGTGCTTCACTTCTGTGGTTGAGGGCCTCAAACAGGCCCAGTGGATCAAGCGTCAGGTTTCACTGGCAGTATTATATAGAATTTGGAGCCTTCCAACAAGAATAGGCGAATCCGGATAGGTTCCAGATACATGTCCTGAGCACCCTAGCGCCATCTACCACCTTCCTTTCTTCCATTGCTCCGATCGTTGTTCCTGTCTGTCCATGCCAGCCATCCAAGTATTCTAGCGCGACATCGCTTCCCGACGCTATGTGGCCGGCAGCCATTCAACTCCCCTGTAGAGCGGGGGCATGGCCTAGATATCGAGTTTGGAACGGACCGTCCCGCTTTTGACGTCTTCGTCTTGAATTTTCGTCTCCGATTAGCTCTGAAGCGCAACGAAGCATTGCACTAGCACTGATAAATATCCGAAGAACCAGGGGAATCCTATCACGGCATTGTACCTGCAGGGCGGCATATTTACCGCAGTCTCGCCGATGGATAGTTGTCTGTTCCCATCTGGCGGGTACACGTTATAAAGAGCGCCTCCGTCAAGGTTGTTCTCAAAATGTTGTCTTCAGCTTTGTGCACAGCTCTTGTCCTTACAGTTCCATACGTACGTCGGCATGCGTCGACGGAGTTCACTAGGCTGACTTGGAATTCAGGTTGGGGCCTTGCAAACGAGCCGTGGCGGTTCGAGAGTAGAATCGAGAGCTTCGGCGCTCCCTTGGACCTTACAGGGATGTTATACGTTGGTATCTTCTGCTTAACTCTTAATGAACACGTTCATTGACGTTTGATACAGAGACACCAGCACGTCGCGGACACTAGCCGGAGCTTCTTTCAGCGCTGCGACCATGACAGTAGAATCATGTCTCGCCTTCTGCACTTCTGGCGGGTTCAACTTCGCTGGAGTTGAGTTTGGATCAGAATGCTGTTCGTTTCTGTTCCATTCTCGCGTCGGCACCTCTTAATGTGTCTTAGACTGCGACCAAGCTCTACAGGACCCTGCCACCCTTTCCAGCCCAGGAAACTGCAACATGCCCTGCAGCGGAAACTCTACTGAACTCTGTGGGGCGGGAAATTTCGTGGATGTCTATTGGAATGGCTTACTACCCGTCGTCCCGCAAACCGTTGGAACTTGGCAATACAAGGGCTGTTTCTCGTACGCCCTCCACCCTTTGCAGCATAAGCTGTTTACACTCATATTCTTTCCAGGGATAGTGTCACTTCGAGGGCTCTGCCCCACCTACAAACAATTTCAGACGGCGTGACGATCGAGAGCTGCACTGCTGCGTGCAAAGCAAATGCGTTCGGCGTCGCAGGGTTAGAAGTCGGCTTAGAGTGCTGTGAGTTTCGCTTCCAGTATAAACACAAAGATCGTATTAATTGATATCATCAAAAGGGTGCAGCAGCTCGTTACCCACTTCCACCTTGTTGAGCGGAACTGACTGTCATACGGCATGTGTCGCGAACAGCACGGAGTTCTGCGGAGGGTCAAGCAAGCTCTCGGTGTACGAAGACAGCGCAGGCGAGGTTTGCCTATCCACGACGCGCGCGACAAACTTCAATTTGCAAGCTGTATACTTCACCCCTCCAACAACGGGCCCCGCGTCGGTGCCGCTTCATGTCGTCATTGTGAACACTGTTACACTCGTTAGCTGGTCTATACTTTCGGTACGTTGCATTCAATGTTTTTCCGAAGTAGCGGGATGACATTCCTCTTAGACGGCGAGCGACGTTTTCACTTCCGAGGTCCTGACGAACGGCGGGATATTGCCAATGTCAACCTCGCAACCCAACTTCAGGACGACCTCGCTTGCCGTCGTGACTGGCGATTCGCCGACCTTCGTTACGACGCAATTCCCTCCAACAGCATTCCCGGCTTACTGCATCATGGCCAACCCTGTTCTCGCGACTGGCCCCCAGACGCTTGGTGTCAACGGCCGCAACGACCAGTTCGCCCTGTGCCCCAACTCGACAGCGAACGGTAGAATAGACCTGGTCTTCAACCCCATCGCCCACCACCCCCACTACGTGGAGGCCAACTGCAAATCCATTTACATTATTTTCACCGATGTTTGAACTCCAGGTTTTTATTTCAGGTAGCAGTAGTGTACGTACTATATGTATATGCATGATATCTTGGCTTGGCAATGATACGTAGGTTTGAGCAAGTGGATACAGAAAGAGAGCATAGGTTTCAGAGCATAGAGGATAGCGATAGAGAGCGAAACTTGATAGCAGTGATGAGAGCAAAGAGAACAGCAAAAAAGCAGGGAAACAAAAAGCATCCGAGGATGAGGTAGCAATGTAAAAGCAACGTAAAAGCAACGAAAGTCAAGCAAAGAACAAAAAAGCAAGAAAGAAAGCGTCGAGCGAAAGCAAGAAGAGCGTCATGAAGAGAAAAATTCAAAGTGGGTATGTTTACGCGTGTTGACTCGGCAATAGGACGTCTTCACGACGCAGAACGCCGCGCGCCTTGCTCGACTCATTCCGCGAAAGCTGCAATGGCTTGAGGCCCCGCTTCCCGGCGACGTCCCCGACAGGAGCAGCGTTCTCGTCATTTGCGACGCGTAGCTTATTGTGCTTCTTTCGGAGAGATAGGGGCGGCGTGCCCCCACCCATGTTGGTGTCGCGGTCCTGCAACAGTGCGAGCGGACGCAGCCCGGGCGAGCCCGGCTTAGCGGTGGTCCCGTAGACGGCGTCGGATATCTTGCGCTGGAGCTTGGCCGGCTTCGCGATGACGCGCGAGGACCACTGCGCCAGGGACGCCATCGCAGAGGGTGTGGTCGGCGCGTTACCTTCGTCGGCAGGAGGAGCCGTGGGCGAGAAGTTGTCGCTGGACGAGATATAGACGATGCTAGAGCGGCGGGAGGGCTGTGCGCGCCCGCTCTGCATGACGTGTTCCGGGACCGGCAGCGGCAGGGGGGGCGGTCGTTGCTTGGACGTGGGCTTGTTCGAGGCGGTGTTGTGCGGCGTGCTCTCCGCCTGTGGACCCGAGTTGAGGCCGGCTTCGAATTCGAACAGCGTGACCGTGGAGGCGGCCGAATCGGGCATCATATTGACATTGAACGAATCCATGGACCCATGGGCGTCGTGCGGGACGTCAGACTGCAGGCCGAGGCGACGGGACGAGAAGCCACGAGTCAGCCTAGTGGGTTGTTGTTCCTCTTCCTCCGAGACGGCATGCAGCTGAGAGAGCGTGGTGGGGATAGTTTCACCGCCGAAAACCGTCGCGCGGCGGCCAATGTCGACGTTGCTGGGTAACGCAGTGTATTGTCCAACCTTGCTCTCCAATGCGCGGCTGATCTCGTCCTTCCAGTTTGCGAGCGAATGGACACCGTCCTTGCCCAGGCTCAGACTGTGGAATAGATGTCAGTATACCGGATAAGCTGTCGAAAGTGTCCGTACCTTGGCAAGCTAAAGTGATGTCTCTTGTGCATGGACGTTTTCTTCGCTCTAGCCTGAGCGCGGGTCCTCGCAGGCGTCGAGTGCACCTCAGGAGAGGAAAAGTCTTCACCGAATTCATGGAGGCGCCTCGCGGCCCGTTTACCCTTCGCACGGCTGAAGCTGTTGGGCGGGGTCCAGTCTCCGTCCTTGATCCTCATGTTGTTGCCGACCTTCAGCCCCGGAACGAGGATAGGAAGCACACCAGCAGTCAAAGCATCGATTTCGTTCATATCATCGACGGCGCCGAAAGAAAAGCCGGACGAGAACGATTTCTTGTGCTTGAGGTGTGCCAAGCGGGCCGCTCTCACATTGGGGGGTGTAGGAGGGAGAGGGAAGGAAGGGGGCGGGCTGGGGTTGAACGACTCGGTCGTCGGGCTGTGATTAATGGACGATCCCGAGCGAGTGCGGAGATGAGCAGACTGACGACGGGGGCCTACGCCGCTAGCGGCAACGAGATGGCCGCCAACAGAAGTCCGCTTCTCAGGCGAGCCGGGAACGAGCACGGTTTGAGCAAGGGCAGAGTAATGACGCTGGGCAACCATGATCCTGCTCGCGTAGGCCAAACTTTCGTCGGCGCCAGAGACATGCGAGCTCGCTTTCGAGTCGTTTCTAAGCCTCCCAAACTGGGCGCTCATCTCGGACTGAGTCGAATTGTGTATGGTGATAGGCAAGGACGAGTCCTCGTTCTGAATTGGAAGCGGCGGGGTCCTCTGGCCGTTTTCGTCCTCCTCCGGGGGAAGTACGGAAAGCTTGGGCATGGGCGACATGAGGCCAATTGCGCGGCTCATCTTGCTCTTCCCATCGACAGCGTCGCCGTTCGTCATCCAGACATCACCGCTGCGACGACCCTCGACGACGGTTACACTGGCGCTCGTGCTGCGCTTGTATTCATGGGACCATTTGTACGTAGGGACACTTCCCGCGGGAGAAGGACCACGGAGGACATTAGCCGGCAGATCGCCTCGAACGTCGAAGAGACCATGCGGGATGGGAAGTGGGGACCGGAAGATGAGGTTGAGAGCCAAAAGCGGGGACGAAAGCGTGACCGACAAGATGAGCAGAACAGACGCTGCCACCGGTGTATGGGAAGTCTGTGGTGCAAGCAGGAGGTAAGGGAGTGCGAGTAACTAATACAAAGTCAGCGCATATCAAGAAGAATAGACGCAAACAACGCACAAGAGGGACCCAAATTGTGATCAACCAACCTATAGCGCGGTAGACGGAAATATCGAGGGTAGCACCTGGCGCCGCAGCGAGTGCCGCGAGACTCTTCTCAGCGTCATGATTCACGGCGTTGAAACCATACCCTCCCAATACTTTGGCATCGGCCATCGCTGGGGTGCCAGGACGGGTGACTGCGGTGTTGGACGGCAGTAGCTCAGCATTCAAGTTGTTCGAGCTGTCGTTGTGCGAGCTTGCGTGGTCCTCCGCATGGTGGGCGGTGGTGGGATATGACCACGCCGAGACAGTCTTATGGGATCCATTGGTGGAGGTCAACCACGACGTTTGCGATTCCAAACGCTGACGAGGTGTATCGGGAGGCACATCGCGGCGGAATGGGTCTGGGTCGCTGAGGCTTTGGGCCGTAGGTGACAGGGGGCCGTAAGGAGATGGAAGAGGTGGGACGGGAGGGGCATCCGGTGGCGTGGAGCTGCTGAACCAGAATGAAGATTTGGCTGGTACCGAAGGGTGCGATCCTTGAGCCCGGCCACCGTGATTCGACGGCGCGTGCGTTGAAAAGGACCACGCTGAAACCGAGTTGTGTCGGGAGCTGGCGTTCGGACGCGTTGGAGGTGATCCACTGATGCACCGTCACGAATGGCATCAATTTCTTCGGTCGCAAATGACGGTCTCGGCTGCTGTTCCATCTGCCTAACAGGGGGCCAAGGCTCTGACTCGTCCTGGATGGCAGCGAGGTTGCGCTTGATGGCAAGCAGGGTACCAATGAGACAGCAGAAAGCAATGGAGGTTAGCACGGCGATGGTGCTTGAGTAGGATACAAGCCCAATGAACAGGCTTGGTACTCGAGCACCGGACAGAACAACGGCTATGCCGGTGGACGTCGTAACGAGCAAGAATGTGGGGGTCCAGAGCATCCAATGCTTTGGGCCGAAGGACACCGAGCGACCCATCCGCACATGCAGGAGGGTAAGGCCCGCGACAATGAGGAGACAGGTTTGTCTGAGGGTCATTGAGAGCCACAACCTAAGGGATGACGCCGGGTCCAGGGCGGTGGCAGCATCGGACGGCCCGCCGGTGTATTCGTTGATGGTCTGCCAAATGAAGATTGTGAGGGCGAAGATATCTAAACCGGCCAACCAGACGTGACTGGGGATCGATGCCAATCGTCAGTGGCGTTCGGGAAAGGCAACAGGCGGACGCACCTCTGGTCTGCGGGCGAAAGTGACATGAAGTTGGGAAGACCGAATTCAGCCTATTTAAACTAAGTTAGTTGTGCTCGCGGAGTTAGCCCGTGGACAGCGTACGGGGGCAACACGTCGGCTAAGCCTAAAGATTGGATAAATAAGCGAATGAGACGAAATATATGAGGGAATTTACTTACGGGTGAGGAGGGAGAATGGGAATTACTATACGCAGAATGACAAAAACCGAGGCGAAGAAGGACAGGAAAGCAAGAGCGAGAGCTGGAATGAGAGGGATCATATTGTGATGTTCGTCGGGTCTTGAGAGAGCGTAGGGTGCGTAGCGCGTAAAAAGCGTAAGGCCTTGGATGGGCGTTAGAGCCGGAGCAGAGGGAGCCGGGGGACGGAGAGGAGAGTCGCGTTGAAAACCAACTTCGGTCACGGGATCGATTTGCCGGGACCCATATTACATCACACCTACAAATAACCCGCAACGCGTGTCTCAAATACGACATGTGCTGAGAAAAAAAGAACTCGCCCTCCACCGGCGCGCGCCCGCCGCACTTATCGTCGCTCAGCACCCATGTGATGGCTGAGCATCTTGTCCATGTGGAATGTCCCCGAGGAAGATACTTTTAGGAATGCATCTCCCGCTCCCGGTTTATTTCAATTTCTGCTCTCTGTTGTTTCAGCCTTTCATCTAAGCAAGCTCGACGCAGTGACGCCCAGCGACAGTGTGCACTTCCTTTATATATTCGTTAAATCGAGAATTGATCATTTTCTGCCCAGTAGTTCCTCAACCCGAGGTCTCGTAGCTATCGGCGGGTACGGGCATGTGCTACCCCAACACCTTCTAATTTGCCGTACAGTCCCTGATCCGTTCAAGGAGCGCAGTATAAGAATGCGCACGATGTGCTGCAGAGGCCCTCAGAGAAAAGATGCTTCTCAAGCTCTCCCTCGTCACAGCCGCGCTTTCTCTCGTCAACGCGCTCTCCGATGGTCGCCCACATGCCAACTTCCTCCGAAAGCCAACGCTCCCCATCGTTCCCGTGGAGCACACTGGTCCAGTGACGAGTCGAAACGGAACGATCTTGCCTCCGTACAATACGACGTACACCTTTCAGCAGCTGATAGATCACAACAATGTGAGGCTTTCATTATCAGCCTAGCAATCACATCTGATACCTTCCTATAGCCCTCTTTAGGCACGTTCACTCAGAGGTTTTGGCACACGTATGAGTTCTACGAGGAAGGTACGAAGGCAAGCAGAGGGATATATGCTCAATCAGACTAACCACTTCGCAGGTGGACCAATAATATTTTTTACCCCGGGCGAAGCCAACGCCGCTCGTGAGTGTAGTCTTCAGCGCAGTGCCTTTATTTGTCGCTAACCTCTTATTATAGCGTATTCCGGATACCTCACGAACGCCACTATCAACGGCCGTAGGCAAATAATTTACGGCAATAAGAAGGCATCTAATTGTTGCAATAGAAATCGCGCAACAGCAAAACGGGGCAGCGGTTGTTTTGGAACATCGCTTTTACGGATTGAGGTGTGCGATCCTCACGTTGACTCCGTCCAAAGCGTTAACAGCATTTGAAGCAATCCTTTCCCGGATCTTACCGTCAAGAGCTTGAAGCTTCACACGATACAACAGGTCAGATTTCTCAATTTCTCGAGTCTTTTCGGCTGGTGACCTCTCCTAGGCTATCGACGACTTGGAGTACTTCACTAAGAATGCCGTTCTTCCCATGCCCAATGGAGGCAAACTCACACCAGCAACGACCCCTTGGATTTTGGTGGGTGGCGTGAACAATTATCATCACGAAAGTATTAACAAGGGTCGGGTTTCGATAGGTCGGCGGGAGCTACTCTGGCGCTCTTACGAGCTGGACCATGGTGAATAAGCCTGGGCTCTTCGCTGCCGGATACGCGTCGAGCGCGGTTGTAGAAGCCATTTTGGACTTTTGGCAATATTTCGAACCTGAGCGCCTGTTCATGCCGGCGAACTGTTCCGCGGATATCGAGGCGGTAATTTCGCATGTTGACAAGGTATGAGTCCTTTCCATATCCCGATCGTCCACCCGACGCCTGATAAATTGTGCAGGTGTTCACTGGATCCGACCAGAAAGCTATTCAGTCGATCAAGAACTCCTTTGGGATTGGTGATGTTACGCACCTCGACGATGCCGCTGGGTCGCTTCGCAACAATCTTTGGGATTGGCAAGGCCTCTCGCTTTCAGGTGGTGCGGGCCAGCAATTCTTCAACTTTTGTGATGCACTCGAAGTCAAAAATGGCGTCAATGCACCGGCAGCTGGATGGGGTCTTGACCATGCTTTGGATGCTTGGTCTTCGTATTGGACAACCACTTATTTGGACTTGAGTAAGCAAATCACTTCTGTTAATTGTTTTTTTTTTCCTAATTGGGGCCTTGTCTTTCAGTTTGTGGAGATTCAGATGCAGAGTCCGTGTTGTTTGAAGATAGATTCCTGCGTAACTGAAGTCACGGATTCCAGGGACTGCCTGGGAAGCTACAACACATCTCAGTCTTTCTGGACTGACACGTCCATCGACAATTCTTGGAGATCATGTATGCATTCTTTATTTCTCACTTCGATGTTTATTCACGCCATTTGCAGGGTTTTGGATTGTGTTAGTTCTTAGTTTTCATTAAATTCACTATCCTCCTAACCTTGTCTCGACGCAGGTGTAACGAAGTCGGCTTCCTCCAGGTGCGCCATAATCTTGGGCAATTGTCTCCTCGCTGACCTGCCCCAAAGGAGTCGCCACCGCCCGGCGTTCCGTCCTTGGTCACTCGCATTGTCCAGCCGATTTATGATCTTGTTGGTTCGCTTGAATGTAGCCGATGCGGCGTTCTGAAACCCCTTCTTTAGCGCCAATGCCAACAAATGTTCCCGGCGGCGTTCCCCAAACCGCCCACCGTCCAAACCGCACGAACGAACAAGCTATACGACGGGTGGAACGTGTCGATCTCTAACCTATTCTTCGCGAATGGACAACGTTCGTGTGGACCGGCCTTGTTGTTGCTACCGACTCAGACATTTCATCTAGGCGATCCTTGGAGATACTCGACTCTTTCCGCACCTGGTGTCACCACCCAGAGCACGACCACCCAGCCCATCGCCGTCGGCGCGGGTTACCACTGCGCGGATCTCTGTACGCTCGCGTATCTTCTCCTGCCATGCGAAATACTGAGCTTCGACAGTAACCCGAGAAGGCCTGGCAAACCCGGCGGTCCTTGCCGTGCAGTCCCACGGCCTGACGTCGATTAAGACCTGGCTCGCAGCCTGGAAGCCTCCGAAAGCCAAACGCGCTCAAGAGTTGGAAACTCAGGCGTCTGGCAGATTGGACAAACCCCTCCAAGGGTGGTTTAGAGCGCCGGTCTTTTAGCTCAGCCGCATGTGTAGCAGAGTTTGAAAATACTGATTTATTTCCGAGGCTATCCTTTCGTGGTTACTGTAACTCTCGGTTGATGCAGAATCATCATTCGTATCGCATCGACAAGAGGAGAAAATTCCGGAACGCCGCATGATACCACCGTTTGCTGTACACTGTATGGCTTCCTAGACTGTACAGCTTCCTGGATTGTATAGCTTCCTGGATTGGAAAATCACTCGGATCCGGGTTATCCTTGTGGGCGAAAAAGTAAGTAAGACGATTCATGCAGATTCATGTGGCCCGTGCGGTCAAGTTGCGGATCAACTACGGGTTGGCATAGTAGGCACCGTGGATCGCCGTGATGCCGCGGTTCCGAATCCGGCCCTCGGTTAGCAACATCCATATCGCCCCACCTCCTCCGCCGAATGGCGTGAATGGCTCGAAGCGCCCAGGACCTGGCTAACCCAGTATGTCTCACCGTACCGCCCTACTCTGAGAGAGCCTCAAAAAATCAACCCAAAATTGCCGCTGCGGGCCAAATATGGTGCTCTCTACAACTCACCAGCTCCAAACAAGCTCCCTGGTTTCCTGTTACTCGAAACTAGGAAAATCTGCTATTAATATTCGCGGTTTCACTTTGTCAGCGCTAGTTTCATGGACATCAAACGGGAGCGCGCAGAGAGCGCGCTGGGCTAATATTATCCTCAGCTTTATGCTATAACCGGGTTTGATCGGCGCGCCGCAAAGGTATTTAACAAGTCAGCTTGGAGGCTCTTCCCTCAGGTCGATCCTTTTCTTCTTCTCTTTCATCTTCTTTCATCATCTTTTTCTTCTACCTTTTGGCAACTGTGTTGTCCTTCTTTCTTACTACTTTTTAATCAACGACCATGAAGTTTTCCGCTACCTTTGTCGCTCTTTCCCTCAGTAAGCACCGTCGTTTCTTTTAATCTTGTCGTGCAATTCTAACCTCCCTTCTTCTCCCAGTCGCCTGCACCGTCCAGGCCCACGAGCTCCCCTCGCGCTTCGCCGGACAGCGCCGTGGCGACCAGTTTGTCACGGGTCCCTGCACCCAGGACTCCGACTGCCAGCAGGGCTGCTGCGCCTTCAACACTGGCAAGTGCGCTGGCCCGGCCATTGCTCAGACCCGCGATGGCGGTTGCGGCTTCGGCACTTCTGCCCCCAACTGCAACGTCGCCGCTGCCCTCAAACTCAGCGACTGCGTTGCCGGCGCAGTGAACGGTGACCTCTCCAGCCCGGACATCCAGACGGCAGCTGCCTTCGTCGCCCAGCTCGACGGCATTGCTTTCACCCCTGCCGCCCCCGGCGGTGGCAATAACGTCGAGACTGCCCCTACCACGAGTGCGCCCGCGCCATCCGTTGATCAGCAGAGCAAGAAGACCGTCTTCGAGACGTGCGCTGCCGACTCCGAGTGCCAGCAGGGCTGCTGCGGCTTCTCGAGCGGCAAGTGCGCCGGGCCCGACGTCGCGCAGACTAATGGCTCCGGTGGATGCGGCCACGGCAACTCTTCGCCGAATTGCGACGTCGCCACCTTGCTCGGCTTCAAGAACTGCATCGGCGGCGTTGTCCAGGGTAACCTCCAGGACCCCCAAGTCCAGGCAGCAGCAGCCTTCGCCGCCCAGCTCGACGGCCTCCCCTTCACCGCGTCATAAATCATCGGCGACCGACATATGTAGCATGCATTCATGTAATCGTCTAGGAGAAAGTATGAATGAAAATCATGATGATGATGATATCGAGTTATACGTGCGCGCTCTTGAGTCAGAGGACGTCCACAGTCGCTTGAGTGACTTATTTTCCTTGGCGGCCGAGTCACTATTCTTCAACATTCTCCTCCAAATCGTTACATGCAGCCAAGTCGCGGGTTGGCATGGGCGCCGAATATCACCATGACCGGCTTTATCAGCAACATCCAGCTGGAACCCTCTGGAACCAGTTAACCCAGTGTGGCGTTCCGAGTCGGAACCCCGCGCAAGATTCTGACCGGCGGGAGCCTCAAAGCTTGTTCAAAAGTCGCTAACTTTGCGCTACCTCACAAGCTGGCATAACCTGCACGGTGTTCTACTTGACGAGAAACTAGGAGAGGGTTACTAACCTGTGTGGTCTCGACTCTTGAGTTCAACCTGGGATAGGAATAATCTCCAAGGGCAAGTGGTTTCACTTCTCCCTTGGCAACACGGTTTGACTTGGCGAGCCCCAATTCACGTTCTTGGAGGTTCTTGGTACACCCAATTTACGTTCTTGGAGTTTCTTGGTCTTTCTTGTTTCAAGATGGGATCACGACCAGCACTATAAAAGCCGACTGCCTTCGGCCATGGCCTTCAGAGCATTTTTTCTTTCGCACTCAACTTCCTCTTTTCTTCATTACACACTGGGTGTGTTTGCTTTTTATCGCCTTCTTTAACTACTTTCTGTTTTTCAACACTACTTTTCTTTCAACAATGTCTTTCTCGATGATCCGTGTCTTCCTCCTGGCCAACGGTCCGTGCGGTCTGTGCTTTCAAATTTCCTTGTTCTGACGCCTTTTGTAGTTGCCCTGCTTGCGTCTGCGGCGGTTCTCCCCCGTGTGCCTGGCACCCAGTTCATCACCGGCCCCTGCGCCAGCGACTCTGACTGTGCTGCGGGTTGTTGTGCCTTCAACACCGGCAAGTGCGCCGGGCCCGTCATCGCCCTCACCCGCGACGGAGGCTGTGGCTTCGGAAGTGGGGTCCCCAACGCCAACGCTGCGATTGCCCTCGGCCAGTTCCCAGGCGCCGTCGCCGCCTTCCAGGCTACCCAGGGCGGCGCGGCCCAAAACAACGCCGCCGCCGCACCCGCAGCCCCCAAGGGTATGTTCCGCTTGAATCAACCAAATTTCGTTTTCACTTTATTTGATTTAGGCACCCAGTTCATTACTGGCGCTTGCACCAGCGACGCCGACTGCGCTGCGGGCTGCTGTGGCTTCACCAGCGGCAAGTGCGCCGGGCCCGTCATCGCCCTCACCCGCGACGGAGGCTGCGGCTTCGGAAGCGGGAAGCCCAACGCGAACGCCGCGATTGCCCTCGGCCAGTTCCCGGGCGCTGTTGCTGCTTTCCAGGCCGCCCACCCTTAAGGATCCAGTCGTGAGTCAAGTGCTCCTCCCGCTCGATAGGATAGCGATTGACAGACGCACACAGATCGTTAACGAGTCATCATGTCCATATTGTTATTGGAATCGTCCTGCTCTCACTACAGAAAGCCGTTAATACTACTAATCGGAGTCGGTAAAAAATAATGAAACGAGGTTGCTTAAACTGTTCTGGGAGAATCCTGTCGAGTTCTTCTACGTTGAGACGGTACATACCATTTCCATGGAAGAGCGAAGAAAACAATCTCGCATAAAACATCTCGAAAGTTGCAAGGCTACTTTCCTGAAGGAGACCTAAATTATCTCGATGTTGAGAGCAACGCATCGACCGTTCCGAACACCATATATGCATGAGTGGATGGCTCTAGAAACCAAAAAGAAGCCCATAAAATATACCTACAACATCGTACTAATACAAAAAGTCCATTCTCTTTAGGCTTGATTTTCACCCTCGTTGTCATTCGCAGGACCAGGAGTCGGATAGGCAGCAGCATCACCGCTGGGCGGGGTCCCCACCACCGGCGCGCCGCTCGTAGAATCTGCCCCCGCTTCGCTAACGGGCGACTGCGGAGCAGCAGCAACGTCAAAGGTGGGCGATACACGTCGCAAGAGTAAGGACTCGGGGGGGCGGACTCCGCCGCGACGTAGACGGGGCACCGCCGAACTTGTCGCGCGTTCTTCGCTCGTCTCGGCGGGATGGCCATCCTGGGACGACGCGTTGGAGGATATGGGCGTGGGGAAGGAGAAGAACGTGGCACTGGACGGGGTGGGCTCGATGGTGTATGAAAGCGGCTCGTCCGATAATTCAGCGCCGCTGCTCTCCCCGGTGACTTCGTTGTTCCAACGAAGATCATGGCGACGTGTTTGGTAGCTGAAGGGGAAGAAGCGGCGGGTAGACTGCGTGGGCCGGGCCCACGGCTCTTCCCCGGTGGGCTCGGCGCGCAGATCACGATTGCTCGAGCGTCGCCGGGAAGTGAACTCATTGAAGTCGACAGTTCGTGAGCGATTAGGCCGACGGAGAGAGGGCTGGCGGGACAGCGAGAGGGAACCCGGGGCAGCGGGAGGGAGGGACCATATGTTGCTGCGGGTGCTCGGAGGAGGAGAGAGCATCGGTGGGGGAGGGGTGTCATCGGACAGAGTCGGAGTGGGAGGGCTAGCGGCGGGGAACGACCTGCGGGTCGAACTTCCGGACGTCCAACTTGCAGGGACGTATGCGTCATACAGTTCTGAATTGACGCGAACACCTTCGACCGGCATGCCAGCGCGGTCGAGCAGCGTGTCGAACTCCTCGTCATCTTCATCCATGTCCATCTCCTCCGGCGGGGTGGTGAGATATTCCGTCAAACCTGCTCTACGGCCGGGATTCCTTCGCTCGTGGTATATCCGAATGGGAGTTGCCAACAAACGCAGACTTTTGGCAGTACGGTCTGCGATAAGTCTGCGGTCGCCTGGGCTGCTGCGTAGACGACGTTCAGCCAATTCCTTCAACGGTCAAGTCAGTAACGAAAATAGGAAGAACAACTGATGAGGGCATTCACCTGTACCAAAATCTCAATGACAGCCGTGGTAAATGAGTCCCCAGCATCGAGGTCTTCCACGAAATTTTTGTAACTGTAGAAGCCCAAATTGAGCATGTCAGCAAGACAAGAATCAACACTTTGGACGGGGTCGACATGCGTAATGGTAGGCTCAGCCTTCTCCAATTTCGAGCGCTTGATCGCGCCGGACCTAGCCGCGACATGTGTGAACTTCAGTTTATCTTATCCGCCGAACGCAGGGACATACACCAGTCCTTTTAGTTTCGAGCTAAGCACGTCGTCGGTGTACTCGGAAGTCCTGAATACAATGATAGGTTGTCTGCCCCTAATGGATGCGAGGGAGAGCGCACCATCGGCCCATTCTCGTGGTGTTGAAAGGATGCAGATGCCGGATGGTTTTGAAGGGAAAGGCCGAAGAAATGTCGACAAGGAAGAGCAGAGAAAGACGACCGGGATGGTGTGTTGTTGGGTCTTGTTTACTTCAAATGGCAATGCGCACCGCCTCCAGCTGAACTTTCCTTGTTCTCCACCATATCCATTATTGTCGTCTTCCTTACTCGTGGTGTCGAATAGCCGCTGGATATGACCACATCTTGCTGTGGGCGGCCAACCACGCAAAAGAACCTGCATTATTATATCCGACAAGAGACGGGGAGCCTCGGAGCACAAGATTTTTGCCATCATTGAGGGCCTCGGAGAACCCATGAGGTTGCGCCAAGGGTCCTCTGACAGCGATCGGGATACCCCTACATGACGAGCCTCCTCGAACCCACGAAGGGCGACCGAACAACTGAAGAACTGGCACATTGCTGTCCTCTGCGACAGGATATGTCTACTGAGCTGGTCAGGGAAGTGGATGCTAGATCGGATGAGTTATAAACTTCAATTTGTATTCACAAACGCCAAGTAACCAACGCGAGTAACTTGCGAAATTCGGTCTGCTCGGAAAATTTTGTGGACAGACGCTCCCAAGCCAATGGATGGGAATTTGCAATCCTGGGGCTACTCACGAGGGTTTATCCTGTCAATTCTTCAGCAGAATGAACAGGAGTGAACATCAGCATATCGACGGCTATTTCCTGTGATATTTTCGTGATACGACGCAAGACACGTTCGAGAAGCGACTCTTTAGTTAGGCAAGCGATCGGGGACTTCTCAGGATCTGGTGAAACTGTAGGAAACGCTGCGAAAATATCGGAATTGAGCAATGAATGCAGGGGTCAGATTGTTCCAGGCTCAGGGAACCATCCATAGACTGAAAGTCCAAAATCTCGTATGTACTAATATCTATGCCTGTGTTCGTCGGTCTACAGATAGGTGTTTGCGGACAACTATTCGATTTGGTCGCCACAGCTCTCTTGCACGGACCCCGGGACGGGGAGGCCGAGCTCAAGCCGGCGCAGGCGAATGTCGACTACTTATGAGAAGCCAGCAATGAGAAGAAAGAGGTGCGTAAGGGTGGGGTGAAAAAACAAATGCTAAGTCAGTCAATGAGAGTTTCGAGGAAAGTACGACCTATCGCAGCCTATCGCGCTGTATGTCAATGTGAAAGAAGGGGAGGTGGCATCTAGCTGCCTATATATTGCAGAGGAGTCTAACCCATATAACGGCCCAAGCGACGGACGCGCAAAGCTGTGCGAGGTCACGTTCTCGCTGCGCAGAGTCGGACGATCCAATTAATTTACACAGGGGCCTCATCTGGTTCTATCCCACACCAACGTCTCATTATAACTCATGTCGATTTCGACAAGAACCACTCGATCCGGCGGCCAGCTCAAGAGCGCTGCCCAGGCAAAAGAAGACGGCCGATACCAAGAACATCTCAAGTGTAGTTCAGTATTACCGTCCACCGAGTTCCCCACCCTCCGCATGTATTGTCAGCTCGACGGTCGGGATCGCATCAGGGTCGACAACGATGTTGCATACGCCAGTATCCTAAACCTAGCAAGGACGATGCTCAACCACTTGGTTGGGTCTTCAATTGCACAGCGCGAGCTTGTCGCCGTCGTCGACTTGATAAGCCACAGCCCGGCGGCCAAGGCAGCCCTGGCATCCAAGTTGGGAGAGGACCGGAAAGTCACCGCCGCAGACATCATTGACTTTCTTGTCAACCATACCCCGGCGGTTGTTTTCAAGTTGCTGCAGGGAAAAGAGGACAGCAATGCGGTTGTCTGGGGTCTAGTGGTAAAGGGTGACGCGGAGGGGGCTAAAGACAACGAAATATTTATTTCGCTCGAGCTAACGGAGGCTTTGCGACTTGTTGTGGTAGGCATCTTTTTAGTCTCAACTGTCAGATTATCGTCGCTGATGCATCATGCATGATGGCTTATCCATAGCCGCCACCCCAAATCACGCCGCAAGAGTTCGTCCTTCAAAGAGAACGACAAGTTCTTCTATGGTCAATCGCATTTCTGCACGAACTTGTACACGCCACTTCGAAATTCTTTTTCACCCCCAAAATTTTGACGCCTCATATTGGCTTCATGGTGTCTGATAATGAGGGGCATGGCGAGGCGGGCCGCACGTTCGAAAAAAAATATTTGGTGTTTCACCTTGAGGCTAGTCTCTCTAGACAGACACTTGATTGGTTTCTAACTCGTTCCTCGTTCCAATCAAGTCTGTTAGTTACCACGGTCTGATAAGCGGCGTCCGCAGTTATTATGTAATGATGGAACAAACAAAGCCATATAACTCATTTATTTTCACGCGTCTCGCACCATTCGACGCGTATAACCCCCCCTCGACGCAGCAAAATGGCCGAGGACATTTCAGGGATGGACCTGGTCGTCCCTGAGGCCTTTTACGCTACTCCAAGACCTGCCAAAGACAAGGACAGCCCCCCGAAAAAGACCCCTGGGCGACGAGCGCCGAAAAAAAACCACTGCGCAACAGATCCCCCAAAATGACGCTCCGTCTACTCAGCCCAGGATACTTAAAAAGAAGCGAACAGTCTGGGAGAAAGTTGATGAAATTCTGGCCACAATCACGAAAGACTTTGATTCTCTGGGTCATTTCTTGGAGGTGCTTTTTATAACCGTATCTCCGGGGTTACAGATCAGCGTACAAGCCGCCACGTCCGCGCAGTTACTGCCTTTCTCAGGGGGGAATCGAACATGACGATGGGGACTATTATCAGTCTCATATACCATCATCGACAGAGCCGGGCTCCGAAAAACTCTACCGACTTCTCTCTAGACTTTGCCCCACCTGAGCTCTCCTCTCCACGGGACATTAGCTTTGCCCGCCCATGTCTCTCGACCTGGGCGCTCCAGATAGTCGGCCCCGAAATTCGTCGCCAGGTTGGTGTGCTCACTCAAAATGATCCATCCGACCCGACGGACACAACTCAATTGCGGGCTTCTACCAATGGCACCCGGAAGTTACGGCTGGCAACTTGGGATGACTTGAGAAGAGTGACGATTCCACTCATCGCGAGCCGGTACAAGTCGCGAGCCCGAGCGGTGTGGTATGCGACAGAGTGCATGGGGGCACCAATTGTGAATGGAGCAGTTGTGCTTCGAAAACGGCGACCTCATACAACGGTAAATTAAATTTACTTCGACCATTTCTAAATCTCCGAGTCCTGAATCGAAAATAGGTTCAAGTCGGTGTCATCAGCTCTTTGGCGCTCTCGCGGAACACCCCTGCACCGTCCAAAACGCAAGTGTCTCTCATTGAGGTCGAGGACGATGATCGCATGCAGGAGACATGCGACCAGCTGAGATTGGGGCGGGAACCGGGGATTTCGCGAAATCAAAGCTATAGGAGGCTCCCTCGGTATACAGTAACGCGATCGACGCGTCCAATCTCATTTTATTAGCCTAAACACGGTTGTTAATAGGCGGACGCGGCGCGTTTGATGTGGCACGTGCTCCTCCCAAAACGGTGCTTACATAATAAGGCTGGTCACCGCTTCTGATGCGCGGTAACCACAGGACTACCTTGAGGCTGCTTGGACGAATACAGACATCAATTGTCCAGATCGCATGTGGAGGATGAGATATTTGCTGGCGGCTGAACTGGCATCTTCAATACTGATTCTGGGTGCGTGCTAGCCACTATTTCCCTATTCCTGGTCTAAGATACTACTTTTTCAAGATCAGATTGATGTACAACGGCTCCAGGATTCCTTCCACAGGAACCTCATATGGTGTCCCCATCCCGAAGAACTTGAACGATACCCCTACAACTCAAACACGCACACACGATATCGCCTCGGGGTGTCGCGTCCGATGGAGGATGAGGATGAGACAGATGAAGGAGAAGATCCAAGGCGTGGCATGATAACCTCGATAATGTGCCTCCCGCGTGTGGGATTAGGGCTAGGTATATCGACCTTGTAGGATGGCCTTTATTACCGCGATGCGCACTAGAAACTGTGACTGAATCATGCAAACCCATTCACGAGGGTTATCCTGTCAATTTCAAACATTCTTCAGCAGGAGTGAGCCTCGACATATTGACGGCTATTTCCTTGATATTTTCGTGTTGAGATACGACGCAAGACGCGCTGGAGAAGCGACTCTTTCGGCAAGCGATCGGGGGCTGCTCAGGATCTGGTGAAACTGTAGGGACTGGTGCGAAATATTAGAATTGAGCTATAATACAATGAATTCAGGCGTCAGATTGTTCCAGGCTCCGGGAACCATCCGCAGACTGAAAAGTCCACTCTCAGGTCGCCCGTCCGACCGACAGTAACCTCGATGCCTTCTGCCTCAAGGACGTCGCTTTGATTCTGCGCCCCGGTAGTTCCAGGCCCGCGCGATGAGATGGCACCCGAAGACGAGACGACACGATGCCAAGGGACTGGCGGAGTGACTCCCGGCGATAAAAATTTGAGTGCTGTGTAACCAACCCATGGGTCGTATTCAGAACAACACGCCAAAGGTTTCTTACCCTGCCCCACATGTCTCGAGTGATTAGGCATGCCGATGAGTTTAGCTATGTGCCCTTAAATGTCGCAAATGTATTATGAGCGACTCGGAGGTTCTCGAGCCTTGTAGTCGCCGTACCATAACTGGTGACCTTTTGCGCTGGGATGAGACGGACAGTATCGTACACCGCTGCGTGGAATTCGGCACTGTCCATTATATCCAGCGTGTGGTGAATGAGAGAGGAAATGTGACGTGACAGCAATGATCAAGAAACGAACTCGACCACAACCCCGCGTTCGGGAAAAATCTCCAGACGAGGAGGTTGCACCGGTCGAGGAAGAGGATGGGGAAGAAAAGATACCGTGCGTCCTTCGAATTTCGCCCCTCCGTTTCACGCATTTACCGCTCGCAGTCTGGACCTGAATGATTTAATCGAGTTGCGCAAGCTTCGCAGGGCACGTCAAGGCATAGATGCGGCCAAGCTAAATAAAGGCGACGCTAAGAAGAAGAAGAAGCGGCCAAGAGAGGAGGAGGAGGAGGAGCGAGGTGGTTTGCGGAAGGCCGTGGCCATTCCCGAGGATGAGGAGTGAGCTCCTTTCCTCCCCGTTGCTCGAACAGAAATTCAACCAACGTAGAGACGACGAGGAACGTGACGCCAGAGCCAGGCGCGTCGTCCGAAGCAACAACTTTACTCAGCAAACCAATGCGCTCGACGTCGACAAGCACATGTTGGTAGCCGTTCGTTTTTGCGAACATGAACTGAATATCGTGCAGGATGGCTTACATAGAGGAGAACCTCAAGGTCCGGGGACGACCGCGCGACGATGAAGAGACGAACACCGGGCCTGCCGATCCGCAAGAGGCTCTGTACCGTATTGCGGACCGCTGGAAAGTGGAGAAACAAAAACCCACCCCAGACGATGGCAGCGTTACCAACAGCATGACGATGCTTACTGCGATCCCGGAGGTCGATCTTGGCATGGAGTGCGTGTCCTCGTAGCGTTGTTAACTTTCACTGACCACCCTTCACCAGTACCCGCCTCAAGAACATCGAGGAAACGGAAAAGGCAAAGAGGGTCGTGGCCGAAGGTCGACAGGAGCAACGCAAGAAAGTTAATAATGACGAGGAGCACCTCGCAGCGTCGCGCTGTACGTCCATCCTTTGTCGGATATGAAGACCCCTGACTTCCATGCAGTCTACCGGCCCAACCTTAAAACCAAGTCGGACGCCGATATTCTCAGAGATGCGAAACTCGAAGCGATGGGGATGCCCGTACAAGACGAGCAGCCTCGGAGAACCCACGAGGGCGCGCAAATGGCGACTGATGAACTGGCACGTCGCTGTCTTCTGCAGCAAATTTTGTTGACTGATTTCTCGCATGAGCAGGTCATGGAGCGGTTTAAGAAACGGATGCGAAAGTAGATCGGGTGGTGGTTACACAGCTTCAATTTGTATCTGTAGTCCATGTATTTACGAAAGCTAAGTGACCAATGCGAGCAACTTTGCGAAATCCGGGCTGTCGGGAAAATGGGATCAGCAAAATTCATGGATGTGGCGTCTGAAGACTCACGTTCCCAAGCCAGTGACTGGAAACATCCAAAGGTGAGTCCTTGCGTTCGAAGATTCATAGCATGCTTACCAGCGTCCCAACCCTTCGTCGTCTATGAATGGGCGTGAGCAATTGTCGATAGACACAGAGTGAAGCACTAACATTGAATCCGGGTGTGCCGCATCTTTACTACCCATTTAGTCGTGAGATCCGATGCAGCAAAGGAAACATACCCAGGGTTGCTGCCAACAGTGATATCGTTGAAGCCACTCGCCGCCTTGGAGTACAGGAGGGGATTCAAGAACCCAAGCGAAGGAAGCCCCTTCTTGAGCCGGCCGTCGTTGAGGAGGGCGACGAATCCTGCGTATCGTTTTCAGTTTACCAACGATCGGCCTACGTTAGAGGCTGGACAAACCTGTGAACGCCGGCGAAGAGGCCGAAGTCCCGCCGATGTGGAAGGCGCGGCCGCCTACGAAGACACGGAAGAAATCGGACTGCGCCGCGACGTCCGGGATTGCCTGCGATGGATGAGCGCCCGGGACACGCCCATTGTGGCGGGACGTACGCGTCCTTTCGGGTTGAAGAGTCCGCTATAGGTGCCTTTGGGAAGTTTGCTCAAGAAAGCGTTAACGGCGGCCTCTTGGTAGCTTGAAGGTGGCGGACGGACAGGAAATGAGCGAGGGACTCGAAAGCATGGAGCGAGACGTACCTTGGTCGTTCAAAGTAATCACTGAAACCTCCACCGCTGAAAGAGACGGCTTGTCTGGATTATCGTTAGCTGGCTCCGAGCCATGAAAAAGACCGCATACTCCGGGAAGAGGATGGTTCCACCAACCGCGGTGACACTGTAGGCAATTGATAATTATAAGATCGAGATGGATACAGGTAACATACAATGGGCACGACGCAGGGAATCCTGGGGACAGCCAAGTTCAGCACAGCGCGGTAAAGGGCAGAGATAGAGAGGTAAAGACCTGGGATGAAGCGAGTCTGAGAAAAGGAAAGGTATCAATCCGCGTGCAATCTAAATCTTTCAACATGACGTACCCTGTTAAGGCCATCGTTGGTTATACATTCTTGAGTTGCTGGATCTGGGTCGCCGTCCCCAACCCCACCGTCTAATAACAAACATAACTGAGCCCGAGGATATAAAAAAGGGTCGTCTACACACCTCCGGATGAGAACATCAAGCTAACCCCGCGGGCACCTACATTATAATCAGCTCCTGCCGTACGGACGGACAATATCGGATGTCCCTACCCAGCTGCGCAAACCCTGCACAAACCCGCTTGGCGAAGCTTTCCGGAACTGCATGGGAGTGAGCGGGACACACAAAAGTAGAAGGCGCATCCACCTGTCTGCTCGTCATCTCCGTACGACGTAGAAATGGCCAACGGAGGGTTTGGGTGAGCCATCATGAAGTCGAGCCACTGCCATCGAACACGTTAACGCGTGATTTGAAAGGATGAAGTGCACCGACATCTGTGTATGGCTCATTCGTGTCCGTAGGAGTTCCTACATCAGGGATAAAAGGGGGGCGCCCGCTCGTCGAAAAGAACGTGGATGGGATGGGGAAACTCAGGCCAAAGGCGAACTGCACGTCGAGGTTCGCCTCGCCGCCGGCAAGGGACAGGTTTTGGGAATCAAGGCCCCCTGAGAATAATTAGCACCAGAACTTCGGTAAACCGGTAAAGAGATATGTGCCTGCGACGGAAATAAACTTGAAGGTCGAGTTCACCGCAGCAGCGGCTGGCACCTGATCCAGGTAAAAGGTCTGCAAGTCCGCTCTGTTCGCGTTCTCTTCCAGATACCCAGTGATTCCAACCGAGTTGCCGATTTTTGCGGAGGGCGTGTATCCGACAGCATTGTAAATCTCTTTCAAACAAGTAATAGTGATTGTCGTGTTGCAGCTAGCGTCGACGGTAACTCCGGCGGAGTTGACGATGGGCGGCGAGACAGTTTGCGATTGGATACCATCATTCATCTCATCGATAGAATGGATCGTCGACTTGAGTTTCCTGAAGGTCCCAAACAGCGTTGTAGGTTGAATAAGTTCAATGTGTTCATGCAAATCCTTCGGAAGACTGTAGCTCGTCGTCCGAACGATGAATTCGCCACTTCCTGTGTGCTTCCAGACGTGGTATTTCTGTATGGCAGAAGACGCAATTATTCGCAAGATGTGCGAAGTAAGTCCCACTGGGAAAAGAACTTGCCGTATCCAGCATTTCTTCCACCAGTGCCACGGGAATCCTCACGGTAAGCCAATCTCCCGCGGGAGACCGGCCGACATCTCCATCCTGAATCCCATGTGATGCGAGCCATCGAGTGACCGCGCTCACACTCTCCGGGCGGGGGGCGACAAGCTCCTCGATCTCTTCTTTGGAGAGATGCGCACCATATCGTTCGTGGTACGGGTCGCTTATCTCGAATAAGTGTTCCTCCAAGGCTTTGAAGTTGGACTGCGGTAATCCGATGCGAAGCTTGATGACATGGTCCAATGGAGCAGGGCCATGGATCGTCCAACTTCGCGGCGGGGCAACGAGCTCCTTGACCTTGTGCTCGCAGTCTTTCGACGGCAAAGCGAAGGTGGCGACGAGCAGGGGAAGAAGAGAGACCAGAGAGACCCACATCTTGGACGACCAGAGGCTCAGGGAGCATCGTGTGCCACAGGTTGTTCTTTATACGCAAGTTGAATAACAGGCCATGCGGTTGTGATAAGGTCGAGCAGGCTTCCACTGACGATACCACTTAAAGTTCACATGGAACCATGGACCTTCGCACGAAGTGTATTCATAGAAGAAGGAGTGGCGCGGTGGTGGTTGTTGTTCATTGAGAGCTTTGATCGGACCGGGGCGTCCGTCTGGCTCCTTTCTCCCACAACGTCAATGCCCAACGTCTTCGGTGCACGTCGATACTCGTTGTCCTGTCTTGTCCTGTCATTCTTCGGGGCTTCCGAGTCTCGGCTTCGTTTCTGGGCGCATTGATGACTCCCTCACCGTGCCCCATATTACTGCATGCCCTAGGCGCGTGAGTGGTCGCACGCATCGCAGAAATCGGCGTCAGAACGTTATTATTGAGCGACGTGCAGCCCTAGCACAAGCTGAGTTGGCGAGCTAGGTGGTCGCGGGCGACGTGGGCATTAGTGGCAGATCCGTGGCGTATTCTTCACTCTGCAATTTGGGTTATTTTCACGGATGAACAAACACCTAGGAACCGTCGACTGTCCTACATGTGCGTCCCTCTTATACTTGCCAGTAAACCTTTTCTTTGCCATTAATCGGAGCATAATGGTGTGAGGTGGATGGTACCCTGAAGGCCGTAAGCCCGAACCTCACCGGCAAGGAGGCGCTAGATCGCTCTGGAACTATCTACGAAGGTGAAAGGGGTTCTGCGAAATGTGGATAAACAGCTATCCCGCTGTAACGAACCGTTTTTGCACTGAATGGGCATTCAATAAAGTAATGAAGATAAAAGACAGAAGACACACATGGGCAGTTGTGCAGTAATCGTCCAGCCAGCAGTCATACAAAAGCTTGCGCTCGAGCACTCCTACCAGGCATAGATGCGGCCAAGTTGCTCGAACAGAAATTCAACCAAGATAGAGACGATGAGGAACGTGACGCCAGAGTCGTCCGAAGCAACAACTTCACTCAGCAAACCAATGCGCTCGACGTCGACAAGCGCATATTGGTAGCGGTTCGTTTTTGCGAACATGAACTGAATATCGCACAGGATGGCCTACATAGAGGAGAACCTCAAGGTCCGAGGACGACCGCGCGATGATGACGAACACCGGGCCTGCCGATCCGCAAGAGGCTCTGTACCGTATTGCGGACCACTGGAAAGTGGAGAAACAAAAACCCACCCCGGATGATGGCAGCGTTACCAACAGCATGACTATGCTTACTGCAACCCCGGAGGTCAATCTTGGCATGGAGTGCGTATCTGTCAAGTAACTTTCCCTGACCGCACTTCACCACTACCCGCCTCAAGAACATCGAGGAAACGGAAAAGGCAAAGAGGGTCGTGGCCGAAGGTCGACAAGAGCAACGCAAGAAAGTTAATAATGACGAGCACCTCGCAGCGTCGCGCTGTACGTCCATCTTTTGTCGGATACATATGAAGACATTTTCTAACTTTCATGTAGTCTATCGGCCAACCTCAAAACCAAGCCGGACACCGATATTCTCAGAGATGCGAAACTCGAAGCGATGGGGATGCCCGTACAAGACGACCAGCCTCGGAGAACCCACGAAGGCGCGCAAATGGCGACTGATGAACTGGCACGTCGTTCTCCTCTGCAACAAATATGTGATCAGCAAAATCCGTGGATATGGCGCCTGAAGACTCACGTTCCCAAACCAGTGACTGGAAATGTCCAATGATCAGTCCTTGCGTTCGAAGATTCATAGCATGCTTACCGGCGTCCCACTTCGGTTCCCTACCCAGAGAGGACGACTCGGTTCAGTCGGCACGAACCCGAGCCGTCATCGGCGTAGAGCTCGAGCTCCTTCTCCACGTAGAGCTCGAGCTCCCTCTCCAGTTGACCAGGAGGTAGTGTCGGCCCAGAGAGAATCGAAGCAGGGTCGATCTGCCACCGCGCGATGATTCTATCTTTCTGAACCTCTCCGAGTAGCATCGTCGCGTCGTTTCCGGGTATGCCATGCTTGTTGGCAAAAGTTCTGGCGTTTTGGAAGGTGAGCCCCTCCGTGATGAGACTGGTATGAAAACGTTCTATGACTTCCGCGGCTGTGACAGTTGTATTAGTTTACTTTGTACCGCTCGCCCATGATCTACCCTTACCAAGGAAGCGCACGGGTGACCGGAGTGTCGCTAAGCAAGTATAATGAGGCGTGCACGAGGTTTCAACGAGATTTGAAACGTACGTGAGACATGAGGTGAAATACCGATTTCATCTATGTCCAAGAAGTTGCCTAATGCGGTTGGACGCCAAATCACCAGAACCACCCCTCCGAACAATTGCAGTTCGAGCTGACGCCCGGACTGCCCCCCTGGATCTTCTGAGTCGGGGGAAGGTGTGATCCATTGGGGCGGAAGGCCGCAAGAATCGAGCGCCGTTCGTAACCAAGAATGGCACAGCTCATGGGCTAGGGTTATCCCAATCATGGTACCCATCTGGGCACGGCGGTGGCGCAATTCAGGAGACAGGGAAGTGGTTGAAAACTGAAAGATCATTGTGTGTTAATTTCAAGCCCAAGAAGAACTGCGAGAACGAACTCACCGTCTTATCGTACGCCCGACAGAGGTCAGCACGGAGCGCTGGGATGCGATACCCTATTTCATCTATACGTCTTACATCGTCATTCGTGATGCCCCACGCGAAGCGCTCAGCCTCGCTGGGGACGAAATCCGAAATGCATATTTGCATTGGACGCAAAATATAGCTCAGGAAGGTCTTGCGCATGTCGAGGTTTTTCGCCAGCTCGGCGTATTTACTGGGGTATTTGGCCATTAAGTTGACAGTAACGATGCTCAGAAGAGCGTCGTATATAGCGCGTATCGGTGCGCATGGGCTGGTCGGGCTTGGATCGGCGAATCCTGCCACCACAGTAGACAGGAGATGGTAGGTGTGGGATAGGTTTGGAGGGCATGAACTGCGTTGCCCAATGATCAAGAAATTTGCTTCCTTGGGAGGCGGCGTGCTTGAGGGTGTGGGATGTGTCGGGATATGGTGCTCATGGTTCTGCCAGGGGGACATAGTAGCCGTTCAAACTTGGCTAGCACACAAGGACCGAGCGAGTAGGAGGCACACCGGAGAATAGGGGGCGATCATGTCATGCTTTGATCGGGCCGGGCGTCCGTCTGGCTCTTTTCTCAATGCCCACGCACGCCGACACGACATTTACTCGCTGTATTCTCCATCCACGGCTTCATTTCTGGCCATGGGCTGCACGCTCTGACCGTCTCAGCGAAGCGCGCGATCGACTCCGTGAACCGTGGTTGGACGTGCACGTCTTCGACAGCCCCATATTTCTACTCGCGCCAAGCGCGCGAGCTACTTCCCTTCCGACTGGTCGTGCGCACTGCAGACATTGGGGTCGAATCATTTGTTGGGCGACGTGCAGCGCTAGCGTAGGCTAGTGCAAGCTGAGTTGGCGATGTGCGAGCTATGAGTTGGCCACGGGCGGCCCTTGGCGGCAGATCCGTGGCGTGTTCGTCACGGCACTGGGGAGGAGCCGCAGTGTGGGCCATTTTCACGGGTGAGCAGACACCGGGGAACCTTCGACTGTCCCATATGTACGTCCCGCTGATACTTACCTATAAATTCCCTTGCTAGCATAATGGTGTGAAGTGGATTCAATGTAAACTGCTCAAATACAGCAGGCGCGCTTGGTCAACCCTAAGGTCGTAAGCCCGAACCCCGTCGACAAGGAGGCGCCAGATCGCTCGGGAACTATCTACGAATGTGAAAGGGATTCTGTGAAATGTCGCTAAACGCTATCAGAGCCGTTCTTTCTTTCGAATTCATTAAATGGGAATGCCAGTATAAACGACGGAAGAAACACTGGCGATGGGTAGTTGTACACTATGCTGACAGGAACATCGTCCAGCCAACAGTCACCCGTCATTGGAGACACCACACAACTCCGCCACCCGCGACACCAAGTCGATCCCAGCTCGCATTATACAAGCCTGCTCAAGACGGTGCTACAGATTATGACTTCTCGTCGAGGATGATCCATCGTTGGTTGCGCCATTTCTGAAAGAAGTGAGACTGACTACTAGACGGGTTAACAAACAGTCCTGGTGCATAACCCGGGTCCAGGATATCCCGAGTGGGGCCTTTTGAAATTTGAAACATGAAGGAAAGAGCAAATAGGCGATGCGTCGACGAGCCTCTGTTTATTTCCCTCGCCCTTCACCTGGCCCTATATTTCGCTGGCGCTCGTATCATGATCACATGCACGGGATATACGTACGTCGCACCTGGCGGAAATTCGGCCAGGGCAACGCCACGGCCCAAGCATCACGAAGGACAATCAGGTTTTCTGTCTAAATACGACACCTTCCCCATTAGGACGCAAGCGTTGAGTAAGTGATGGGGTTCGTGATGCGATCGCGATGATCCGTTTCTTCCGTTTCACCGTTGGCCAACTAACTTCCACCCAACTGCTGGGCTTGTCAATCAGCGTCTATCGCGATGGACTATACTTCAGCCAGGACCCTTTTCTTGCACTCCAACTCCGTGCTGTGTTGGCGTCAACGAATTTCAATGAACTGTCGTTCCTACAAAAGATCTTCAGAGTTGTTCCTATCTCAACCATCAGCTTTCATCGAGATTAGATCATGGCCGAGTCTTAAATATAGCTGGCAGTGGCCGGAGTGAGCATTTCCTTTTCTCTGCTGCCCACCATGTCCGGTCAATATTCAAATAACGCGCAGGCGCAGTATGGTTATAGTGAGTTGAGATTTCATTGGCATTCTTGTTCCAACACATCTTTTCAGATCCACAGCAGCAACAGTATCCATCCTACGGGCATCCCCAGCAGCAAAACCCATCGTTCCCACAATATCCTGCGCAGTTCGGTCACCCGCCGCAAGGATCGTATAGTCCACCGCAGGGATCGTACGGCGCACCACAAGGATCGCACGGACAGCCCCCACCGCCGGGGTTTTACGGGCAGCAGGCACCTCCACCGCCCGCGTATGGCTCGCAGCCTCCCCATTATCCACAAACCGATGCCAAGTACCCCGACGAGAAAACCTCGCATCAGCCTCTGCAGGCCCAGCAGTCTGCCGCTCACGACCCCCGCTTTGTCTCCTTTCAATTTTCCGGCACAAAGAAGACCATTCGGGACTCCCGGGTCACAGATCCCTGGGGACAGACAGTGCTGACGATTGCAAGCACAAAAAAGGAGAGCACATTGCATAACATGCAAGGCCAGGTCCTCGCTGTGATAGAATGGAACCACTCTCTCCCGAGAATACGCTACCGCGGCTCGGAAGTGAAATCGAAAGAGTTTTTCCCTTTGGACAGAAAGGAAATGTGCGTGCGGATCTCCCTGCGATCACACTTATGCTCAACTTTAATTGCGCGATCTAGGATCAGAAGTATGACTCACGAAGGCCACACTTATGGCTGGCGGGCCATGGGAGATGCGGTCGGGGTAAGCCATCCCACCAAAAATATCGCCTTTCCACTCTGATCATCTCACAGCTGTACCCCACATCATCCCCCGAGAAATGCATCGCGTATTGGCACAACGAGGACAACGAAATCTTCCTCAAGGCCGCTCCGGAAGTCTATCAATCAGGGATGCTGGATATTTGCCTCATCGCTGTCTTCATGATGAACTGTGGTGTTCAGTTAGAGGAGCACGGCAGTGGCGGCCCCAACTTCGTTCTGATAGGGGCGATATCTGCGTTGATAAATGCAGCCTGAGCCCCGAGTCATTATATTATAAAGTGTACAGTATAGTATTTATTAACGCGATAGTTCCTCGGAGATCTGCGGACTACCAACGCTTCTACGACGCCGGACGAGCTGTCGACCCTCAGGGTCGTACAGCGGGAGACCAAGAGGCACGGCCCCAATATCGAGGGCCTACTCTGACAAGGACGACCAGGCCAATGGCAACCTTGGCGACATCAAAGACAAAATACGCCTTTCGAGCACCAAGGAGGAAAGCAGCGGCTCCTAGGACCGCAAATGACCACCGCACAGAAACGGTGTTTTCAAAGCTGTGGTCCGGCATCAGCAAGCGAAAAAGACGCGCGAAAGGGAAACATGCACACCTCTGCTTCTCGAAAATTCGCCCATTTGTCCACGATGCGAAGTCGACGAGGACGAGGAACGGCGCGACTCCGAGGAAGAAGTGGTCCCCGTCGAACGGCGTCGTCAATCCTGCAACTGCGAGGGTGCGCACCCAGACCACTAGGACAGGTGCAGCGAGTGGAAGGAGCCAGGTCATGAGTAGTAGCAGGTGCATATTGTGGTTGTGGTTGCTCGCGATATGTGGCGGTGGGGGCGCGGGTCTCCGAGGCTCCTCCGCGACAGTCCCGCCTGCCGAACGCCGCCTCAACAGAGGAATCGCCACTGTTTCTGGGATCGACGCAAGCTGCGAAACATGCACGTGCGCCACGGCGCAGTTGTACAGATGTATCATCCAGCAGCCGAGGAACGCCACTTGCCACGGCACGAAGAGAAAGATGAGGAGGAAGATTAAGCCCATCGAAATGACGGTGCTTCGATGGACGCTTGTTTCTTCGCGACGTCTGTATTTGAGATCAGTTCACTGGAAGGAGGACCACGAAGAACATGCCTTCTGAATCCGAGTCTTCCAAGTTTTCCGAGTGGCCAGACGAATATCTGAAGTAGCCACCAGCTCACACATACAAAGCCGACTGAGATGAGCAGCATTAGAGGCGCGATCGCGGAGAATAGCGGCTCTCCTCTGTTCCCAAGATAGAATATCTCCGGAAGAGGGGCGATGGATAGTAAGATGGAGCACAGCAACAATCTCCACAGCGGTTTCCCCGCGAATATTGAAAGAGATTGTGCAACAGTGGGCATCGGGGCTATGCACTGATCAGAGGAATCATCATCGTTGTGGTCGACGGACGCTTACCGCCAGTGCTTTCGCTCACTCCCAAGGCGTTAAACAAAATCACGGCGACCACGCCCGTTGCCCAGCTCGGAAGAACCGTGAAATAGCGTGATGCCCATCGGCCAAGAGTGGCGGACCAGTCTATGCTCAGGTCTAATCCCGCAAGATCCGACTTGCAGCCAAGGGACCCAGACGAATACACGGTGAAGTGCAGCCCGGATGGAAGGGTGTTTTCTGAGTGTATATGTGGCGCAGCACTATGAGTGTGAAGCAGGATCCGATGTGATGGTATGACATTTAGCGGGAAGTAGTGAGTTTCGGATGGGTGAGAGGTATGTACAAGCAAAGGCGCGAGCAACGGATCTGGGACGGGTTATCGTAAATCCATGAGCGCAGAACGGCATGAGGGGCTTACCAGAACACGGTTTCTCAGATATTCTCCATTTGGGAGTGATATGGTAGACAACGAGGGCATTCGAGAGAAGATTCGGGAACTCAAAACGCGTCCGCAATCCGCCAAGGTCCGGGATCGAAACAGAGACTGGTCCAAGAAGCAGATCTGCAGGGATAACATTTTAACGTCGAAAATCTCTGAGAGAAAGTTCTTACGAAGAGTGCCAATGTTACTTGTCAAAGGCTCGTCGACGACGAACCCGCCCGTAATCCATCCTTCGCCCTGCCCGTTTTCCATTCGGACACCGACCCATCTTGAAGGACTCCCCGAAGGGATGTCGGCTTCGAACAGAGCTATTCCCTCGGATTCGTCGGAACCTTCCTTCGGAATAGGGAACGGTCTTCCAAGGATCGGGCTTGGTATCAGCTTCAAAACGGACGGACGGTATGTGTCGCATGAAATATCGCTGTTGGCCGTGCTATCACAAAGAAACACCGATGTGGTGAGGGAGAGCGGCTTTTGAGGTGACACGGGGGGAATGGAGCCCTGCGAAACGAAGAGGACCATTTTCGCGGGGCGCGCCGCCGGGATGGGCAGCAAATAAGTGCGCGAGCCATGCGGGTTCTTGAGGACGAGATGCATGTCTTCAGGGAGTATTTCCGGGCTCGTCGTCAGTCCATCAGGCAGACCAACGACTGGGAGCGGGGGAAGCGCGTGCCCGTCTCGCAGCCATCGGTCCAGGATGATGCCCCTCGCTGCTGGAGACGATGCGGCGCCAAGCTCGAGGGCGGCGCGAGCGACGCGCCAACGGACCTGGTGGCACCACACCATCTCTTGGTGCCCTACGCCCGTCCATGCGCCTTCTAGTGCCGACGAGAACATAGTCCGCCGGAACGGCGCAGCGCCGCCCGCGGGAGGCGTCGGCAAGATACACGACTCCGACGGGATCATCATGTCTGTTGCGCCTCCGCAGAGGGACAGAATGGGCGTGGGGTCGGCTTCCAAGATGTGCCGATTCCGGTCGTACACCATGTCGATGCGGGAATCGAACCGGGCTGGAGGGAGTGTGTGCGGGGTAGACATGGTGATGATGGCGGAGATATTGGCCGAGGGAAGGAGGGACGTCGCGACTATCCCACCCATTGAATGGCCCATGATAATAATGGAGGTCCCCGGGGGATATAGCGTTAGAATGTACGCTATTGCGCGCGAGGTGTACGCAGTCTGTGCTTCAACGGTTGGGCCATGAAAGGCGGACAAGTCCTCGTTGAATTCGACTGAGATTCGCATCAGAAAGTCATCCTGAACAATGAACGCAGCACGCACCAGCGAAGAAATCGAGCGGCTTCAACGAACGCGACCGGAACTCGGACGCGATCGAATAGGGCGCATCGTAATACTGTCTGGTCGCGGACGACGCTATAGAGCGCACTTGTCGCGAGGAACCCGCGTTTCCCGGGATGAAGAGGACAGGTACGCCGTTTGTGACCTAGCGGCCAGTCAGTCGGCCCCAGGCATTGCGTCGCGCGACATACATGAGTGGGCTCCCATCCCTTACCATACGGATCCACCTCGCGGTACAACCATAGGGAGTATCTCTTAGCTAACGGGGTCCATGCCACGTCAAACCCGGCTTGGAGAACATAGGACGGATACATGTACGACATGCGACATCCTTGCGGGGAGAGGTCGTTGGCCGTATCCAACGTCGCAAAGTAGAGGAACGCGACCGAGAGCACAGAGAAAAGCGCGATAAAGCCAGTTACAAAGCGCATAAGTGCGTCGAGGTCGAGAAGTATGCCATCAAAGCTGGTTGGGCGAGCACAGGCGACAGCTTCTTTCGCTGACGACGGCACCAAAAAGCACTCGCACGAATTATAGAGCAAGGGAATCAATCAATTATTTTCAGAGAAACACGGATCCGCGTAGTCTTAGCACAAATAAGAAATTTAAACATTGGATTGGAGGGTGTATACGACGGGGGGGTGGGGGTGAATGGACAATAGCATGAGAACAAGAAAATGACGCGTGGAATATCTAGTCGTCTGCCGGTGCTGCCGCCTCCTCCTCCTTTGCGTCGGCGGGCTTGTCAGCTGCGGAAGGGGTTAGGAGGTCGAGATAACAAATGCCGATAAATTAACTCACCAGAGTCCTGCATGTCCGAGGTCCAGAGGGTCAGGTTATCCCGGAGGAGCTGCATGATCAGAGTCGAATCTTTGTAGCTCTCTTCTGATAGCGTGTCGAGCTCGGCAATGGCGTCGTCGAATGCTTGCTTTGCGAGGTGGCATGCGCGGTCGGGGGAGTTGAGGATCTCGTAGTAAAACACGGAGAAGTTGAGGGCAAGGCCGAGGCGGATAGGGTGTGTCGGGGGGAGCTCGGTGACGGCAACATCGGAGGCGGCCTTGTAGGCCTCAAGGGACTTGTCGGCGCTGTCCTTCCGCTTGTCGCCGGTTGCGAATTCGGCAAGGTAGCGGTGGTAGTCACCCATCCTGAGAAGATAAGTCGTTAGCAACACGAAGCGCTCGCTTAAATGATGGGCGCTTACATCTTGTGGTAGAAGACCTTGGACTCTCCAGAGGCGGCAGACGGGATCAGGTGCTTGTCCAGAACGTCGAGGATGTCCTCGCAGATTTTGGCAAGCTCCTGCTCGATCTTCTCCCTGTAGCCCTTGATCATGGAAACCTGGGCCTCGTTACCCTTGGACTCCTCCTTCTGCTCGATGGAGGAAACTATTCTCCACGACGCGCGGCGGGCACCGATGACGTTCTTGTACGCGACGGACAGCAGATTGCGCTCCTCGACGGTCAGTTCCTGGTCGGACGAGGCGACACGCTTCATGTTCTCGACCATTTCTGCGACGCGATAAGCGGGGGACGGCGAATGAAAGGGGGTGTATTTACCTTCGTAGCGCTCAGCCTGCTCAGCGAGCTTGGCGAGGTAGACAGAGTCTTCACGGGATTCAGGCATCTGGGAGAGACGTGTTAGGCGCGACACGACGCGTAAGGCGCGTGGAGGACGTACGGTTGGTGTTAGAGAGTGCGGGCTGGAGGGGGAGGGGGTGAGCTCGCTGTGGGCGACGGCGAGGAAGGGGACTCACGGTGGGGAAGGTGGGGCGGTTGTATGATGATGGTGGAGAAAGAGGAAGAGATATAATAGGTGGTGCTGGGCAAAGGGTTTTGACTTGATGGACACGACAGACCACAACAAGCCACATCTGGATACCCTAGCCCTGTCACATCAATTCCCACTGCCAAACGGCAACCATTGGCACGAAAATAAATCGAATTCGTTTCTCCCGCGTCCGGAGCAGTGCATCGTATAAATATTCCAAGACCCCGCTACCGTTTCATCTCCCTATCATCACTTGCTTTCGCTATGTTTTAATGGACACGTATGCATACTCGGCAGCGCCTCTTTCTGTGATCCCGTCAGTGATATGTGCGATGTTGTCTTCCAGATCTTTCCATGACGAGGAGCGACTGTCAGGCCGAATTTGTTGCTCTGTCTTGGAAAACAGGTCTAGCCGCATTACTTACGGGCCTACGTAAAAATGACCGAGGATTCAAGCCTGGCGTTCTATCCTCGCCCTTGGAACATTCCTAAAGAACTGATGCACTGGCCAATTTTTGGCGCTCAGAAACACGTTCCGAGACTTGCTATCGAATTACTCTTCAAGGCACAAAATCGAACACGCACGCGGGCGATCGTCATGTTGTTTATCTTGCCCTGGGTTCTTACCGCGAAGGTGAGGCTAAGTGACAACTACCCTGGGCAGAGGGAGCAATGAATGATGTCAAATACCCCGGCTCTGTTCGGAGTTTGACTTCAAAAATGGAGACTACTTATGCAGGGCATTGCCCAGGGCTCTCCGCCCCCCGCCCAGGACAGTTGACACCTGAAAACAGCGCTATCTCCGACGCAGAATCGGATTTAGCTTCTGACCCCGCTCTCCCAACTTCCGCGGTCATGGTACACTGTGCATCTCAGCCAGTTAACCGTCCCGTCTCCTCTCGGCGTCAACTTTAATCAGGATTTATCCTTTGACCGGCCAACTAGAACCAGGCGCTCCCCGGGCAATTTCATTTGAGTATGTCGGTAAGCTTATCATGACAACGTGGATAGGCCTATTCCCGCAGAGACATGACGCATCCCCGCGACGCGTTGTCTGCGCACGCGACATAAATGTCGAAGACGCTGATTAGCTTTGCCTGCAGATGTTAAACATAAAGAGACAAGGCAGTTCCCTCCCGGCACAAGGTTCGAATGATTCGCAGTGGTGTAGAAAAGGTATTAGAGCTCATCAACTCGGGTAATTTTTCATTTTGGCAAATCGATGTATGAACGTCGATTAGCCGCAAGTTATTCACCTCGGTTGATCGAAGTGAAGCAGCTTCAGCAAATAAAATAAGGAGGATTTCCTTGAAGGAAGTTTCCAAGTGGTTCAAATCTCTCGTCCAAAGCGAACTGGAGGGTGCCGACGGCCTTGGGCTTTATTTAACTCTCAACGAAACTATTTTTTTGAATTTCAACCCATTCCACGACGCCGTAGGATCCTGGATACTTGCCTTCCAACCGGAATAACGAATTGGAATAAGCAACTACTAGCTAGGCATTTTTATATCAACTGAGGTACGAGCTCGACTAAACCGGCGATCATGAGAATCCCACAACTTCTACTTTATTTTTACGAATGCCGACACTAGTTCGGTGGGACGAAGCATCCTCTCACGAGACTGGTCTGGAGCCACTTTGCACAATTTCTAGAGGTTCAGGCGGCAACGTATTGTGGGCGTGGGCAGATTAAAATAGATAGACGCTTAATAGACGCTGCATTTCGGAATCTAGGAAACAAAACAGATAACGGGTACTATCTTTCCTGTCCATCGTCTATCGTTGAGATAGAAGGCATATGAGATTCTGACTCACTGACAGATTTGCTATAAGTGAACTGGTCGTGAGACTGCTCGTCTGGATTGGATTCAATCAACGATTCGGATCCACGCGGCGTCCTCACTTGCAGGGCTGTGATCTCCATCGAGCTCATCATGGCCCTTATGTAAACCTTGAAAATGGCGGTCCTGGACGATAGAAAGAGAGGCTCTGCCATACCCGTCGCTTTTGGCTTGCATCTCAGCACCCAGACTGTCAAAGATCATCGCAGAAGTTGGGACCTTCTGTTTCCCCATTTGGTATTACCATCTCGCCCACTTTAGCAAGGCTGAGACATACCTAAAAAATGAGACATTGCACACAAGGGAGTGCTGTTCCTTGTTATATGGGAATGGACAAAAGACAATGGACGCAATTGTCCGCTCGGAGCTGTTTCATGAGGTTTGTAAGAACGAAACCAAATGCGGACAGAAATGGTTCCCACGTGGAAGCGAGCGGAGCTTGAATCTAGCTTGGCCTCTTTCCACAACGGCTGTTGGCCAGCCTCTGCGGGTTCCGCAATCCCCTCAGAAAAAAATCAGCCACACATCACGATGAGTGACGAGCCCCGTCCTTTTACTCCCCGTGGTACCCCCTCTCGTCGCGGAAAATCACCCCGCTTCGCCACGCCGAGTCCATCACAGCCCGATTCAAAGACACACCCTACTTCTCCGCTCGTCCCACATGATAGCCCTTCCACCATCACTCCTCGTGGTACTCCATCTCGTCGTGGAAAATCCCCCCGTACTACCCCCGCCTCAGCAAAAGTCACTTCCCAGGTGTTGCAGGCGAATAAACCCCCCACCACCTTCTACTCTTGCATTAGCATTCCCGTGGAAGGCGCAGTGCCTGTAAATCCCCCAAGTGAAGGGGAGCCGCCTGTGCAGGAACAGCGCTCATCTACCGAATCTGCCCGCGCACCGCGCAAGTCCAAGACAGAGGCGTTAATGGCCCTCAAGACTCGCTCCAGGTCCGTATCAGTTGGTGAGGATGATGTCGCTGAGGATATTCTCGCGGAGAAATACCGCGACGCTCCCGCCATAATACCCTCCCCCATTCTGGACTTGTCGACAGTCAAGACTCAGAGTCCCCGACCCGATTCCCTCCCGCGCAAAGAACCCCGTCCGTTTGGACTGCAGGACTGCCCCACATTCTACCCCACTGCCGAAGAATTCAAGGATCCTATGGCATACATTCGCACCATTTCGGAACGTGCAAACGCATACGGCATTTGCAAGGTGGTTCCCCCAGTCGGATGGAAGATGCCGTTTGTCACGGATACTGCTGTTCGTATATTCAGCATCCCGGGTTCGACTTGACTCACCTGCTGTGCAGAATTTCCGCTTTAAGACACGACTACAGCGTCTCAATTCAGTCGAAGCGTCGTCACGAGCAAAAATAAACTTTTTGGAGCAGCTCTATGTCTGGCATCAGCAACAGGGCAATCCTCGTGTCTCCGTTCCCACAATCAACAACAAACCCCTAGATCTTTATCTTCTGAGGAAGGAAGTTCGCAAGCTCGGCGGTTTTTACGTGGTATGTTATTTGCAGAATCCTGCGGGTCTCTAAAATTCGACGGACCCTTAGGTGACTAAGAAGAAATTATGGTCAGATCTAGGCAGAATTCTTGGTTATCATGGAATTCCTGGCCTCTCCACTCAACTGAAGAACTCGTATACTCGCGTCATCCTTCCTTTCGAAGAATACGAGGCCAGAAACGCGTCCAAGGATCCGACGAAACCGCCCGCTGCAAAGAAACCTATGAACGGCGACGAGAAACGCTCCCGCTCCACTTTATCCGCCAAATCGATGGACCTTAGCCCTCCTGATAGTCCTTTAACGTCTACGTCAAGTCCGCTCTCGGAACCGCCCGAAGACGGTGAACATAAAGCCAACGGTTCGAAGCCATCCAGCTCTCGACCGCGCAGAAGCACGAGAATGGGTTCTCATGACCAAAGTCTGTTTTTCTCTTTAGGATGATTTTTCTCCGCTGACTTTCACCAGGTTCAAAAACTCCCGGTCCAAGCAACCTTCTTGCTTCTCCCCTGCCTCCCCCGGTCTTCCACGATACCAAAGAGGTGAAGGGAACTCCCGAGGTATGTCCTCTAGGGTTCACGATCTTTATATGTTCCAATCGCAAGTCCAGCAAAACTGTGAAATCTGCCACAAGAAGAACCGCGGGGAGGAGATGCTGCTCTGTGACGGATGCGATTGCGGTGTGTTTTTTTTTTTTTTCATTTGCCCCGTCATCAGACACCTTGCTTATCTTTCCCTAGGGTTTCACATGTTCTGCCTCGACCCTCCGCTGGACACTATCCCGAAGGAACAGTGGTTCTGTTACACGTGTCTATCTGGGACTGGTGGTGACTACGGCTTTGACGACGGCGACGAGCATAGTCTTTCCAGTTTCCAAGCTCGTGACGCGGAGTTCCGCCGAGTATGGTTCGAGTCTCATCAACCAGAACGCGACCCCGATGTCCTAGAGATCGACGACCCGACATCCAGTCGGATCGGCAATGTTACTGTGTCTGAATATGATCTCGAGACTGAGTTTTGGCGTCTTGTCAATACTCAAGACGAAACAGTAGAAGTAGAATACGGTGCCGACGTTCATTCCACCACCCACGGCAGGTACGACCCTCTGCCTTCTCTAGTTCAGCAGACGACTGACCTCACTCATAGTGCCATGCCTACGATGGAAACCCACCCCTTAAATCCCTACGCCAAGGACCCCTGGAATCTAAACAACATCCCCATTGTTTCCGATTCCCTTCTCCGATTTATCAAATCCGACATTTCGGGAATGACTGTGCCATGGACATACGTCGGGATGACCTTTTCCACGTTCTGCTGGCACAACGAGGTACATTTCTCCCCCTTCGACGAATCAAAAATGCTCATCTTGACCGACTAGGACCACTACACTTACAGTATCAACTTCAGTAAGTGCATCCCCTTGTCTATCTCAAGTCCCAGAGCCTTACAATATCCACTAGTGCACTGGGGTGAAACCAAGACGTGGTACGGTGTCCCTGGATCCGACGCCGAGAAGTTTGAAGCTGCCATCAAATGCGAGGCTCCCGATCTTTTCCAAGCGCAACCAGACTTATTGTTTCAGCTGGTTACCTTAATGAACCCGAAGCGCGTCACAGATGCCGGAGTCCGTGTGTATGCCTGCAACCAGCGGGCGGGCGAGTTCGTCATAACCTGTCCCAAGTCGTATCATGCGGGTTTCAACCACGGAGTCAGTGCTAATGTCATGGTCGTCGTCTCTGCGCTCACTACCGTAACAGTTCAACTTCAATGAGGCAGTTAATTTCGCGTTGCCTGATTGGCTTGCCTTTGGCCGGGAATGCGTGCAGCGATACCGTGAACACAGGAAACTTCCGGTGTTCTCGCACGACGAACTGCTCATTACCATCACCCAACAATCTCAGTCGATCAAGACAGCATTGTGGTACGTCGAATTATTTATTCGTTTCACCTGCGGCATAACCTCATCCACCGCACAGGTTAATCGACAGTTTGCAGGAGATGACGGACCGCGAGCTGGGCGACCGTCAGACTGCGCGGGCCATGGGCATGCCCGAGATCCTCGAGGAGGAAGATCGCCCAGAGGATCAGTACCAGTGCACGGTCTGCAAGGCCTTCTGTTACCTCTCCCAGGTCACATGTGGCTGCAAAACTGCAGTTGCTTGCGTAGAGCACGCCCATCTCCTGTGCGAGCGCCCCACGGACCATCTCACCTTACGCAAACGCTTCTCCGACGAAGAGCTCATCGAGACGCTGAATCTGGTTTCCACGCGTGCTGCGATCCCGTCGGGCTGGAGAACAAAGCTCGCGAAGGTGTTGCTTGAGAGCGCACGCCCGCCGCTGCGTTCGCTCCGCGCTCTTCATTCCGAGGGCGAGCGTATCAATTATCCTCTCCCGGAACTGACGTCGCTCCGCAAATGCGTTGGGCGAGCGAACGAGTGGGTCGACTCGGCGAATTCCTTCCTCATCCGCAAGCAAAGCCGAAAGCGGTCGCGGCGCTCCCGCGGGCGCCCCCCGTTGCACGAGCCGCCGGCGCCCTCCGATGACCCGGGTGATCGCCCCGACAAGGGACTGGACGAGCTGTACGCTTTGCTGCGGGATGTAGAGACTCTTGGATTCGACTCGCCCGAGATAGGCGCGCTCAGAACTTTGGCGCAGACAGCGGAGGACACGAAAAGGAAGGCCGTTGCTCTGCTCAACTCGACCCACCAGGCTCCCGACCGCGATGAATTCATCGAGGAGTGCAAACGCGTGCTCGTCGACGGCTCATCACTTAATGTTCTTCTCGAGGAGCTCTTGGAAGTGGAAAAGATTGTAGACAGGGAACAGCTAATCAAAGAGCTTGAGACCAAGGTGGACGACGCCGAGACCCCGATTCTGCTTGACGAAGTGCGCGAACTATTAACTCGTGCGCGGACTTGCGACTTGCCGTCGGATAACCCTCAAGTGAAGGAGCTGGAAGCGCGGCAACGTGCTGGATCTAGTTGGGAAGACCGTGCTCGTGGAATCCTCAACCAGCCCGTGAAAACAATCGAGGAGCTCGACGAGTTCGCCAAGATGGATCAGGACATTCCGATTGACGCCACTGTTTATGATCGTCTCATGGTTGCACTGATGAAGGCCAAGGATTTCGAGAAACAGGCTCTCTCTTGGATGCGACCCGAGCCAGATGCACCTAAACCGAAGATCCACGAGGTGATTAGACTCGTCACTCGCGCCGAGAGGGACTACAAGATAGGGGCCATTCAAGACATCCACAAAGCTGCCCTCATCGCTCAGGATCTCGAAACCCGCTGTGATCAGGTGTTGAAGAACCGGTATCGCGGAGATGAGGACGTGTTCGAGACCATGAACCAGTGGAAGGTCTACGCCCAAACGCACCTCAGGATGTTCACCCTTCCTTATTTCGAAAAGCTCGATAGCCAGCTTCACGCTCATCACCAGTGGGTGAAAGGGCTCCCTTGGTATTGCCCTGAACACGAGGTAGCTGAAGGCAAAGCGGTTGTGGATGATGTGATCGAATGCACTCGTCCCGACGATGACCTGCCACCTACCGATGAGTACGTGACTTGCATATGCAACCTTGCAGTCTGTCGTCCTCCCCCTGGCGTCCAGTCTGACGCGGTCCAATGCGACTACTGTTATGCTCGCTTCCACGGTGATTGCGCAAATAACGGGGGTTCTTGCCCGTTCTGCGATCACAATCATTGGAATGGTTCCATTCACAAGGAACGCAGTTGGCATTTCTGCTACCTTCCCGCCATCCTGCTGCAAGCGCCAGAGATCTCGAAGAACTACTCGGAGGAGTGGCGACAGCTGGAAGTCGTCGTTCATCGAATAGACCGGCTTTCTGCTGTCGTCGGGCAGTTTTTGACTTTCACATCCCAGCCGGACAATCAACGACACGAATATATTCAGCAAGTGCGCCATTACATGCGTAAACTATACAAGATACAGTTCGCTGTCGCGCCCTCCCCCGATGTATCCTTTGGGTTGGATCTCGCTGGGTTGCATCGTATTCTTGCCCTACGCAAAGGTCCGGTCAACGAGAGGCATGCTCAAATGGCGGCGCGGCGCAAGGAGAAGGAACTTATACTTGCGAAGAAGAAACGAAAGCTTCGCTTCACCTTTGGCCAAGATATCGATCCCGACTGGAAGGACGGTACACGGTGCATCTGCCGAGGTCGTACGCCCTACCTTATCGGTTACCCGCCCGTCACATGCGAAATCTGCAACCGGAAATACCACGCAGGCTGTGTATTCTTCCCGAATGAGTCTGGGGAGAAGGATCCTCGATTCAGTTGCCCGATATGCATCACTCGGAAGAACCTCACATATCCGCATGCGGAAGTTCGAGTCAGAGCTCCTCGTCCGTCCTATCTTCTTTTTTTATTCTCAGGAGTCTGATCTTTTCTCCAGCTGAACTACGAAAGGCGTCAGATCAGTACGTGGATGTGAGAAAAATGATGGACAAGGGCACCAAAGAACTCATCTTCAAGACCCTAACCCCGCCGTTTACCAAAACATTGTTCATCGAGATTGTCAAGGTTGTGATCTCGGAGAGTAGCTCATCTTCTTCCAGTAGTCGCCCTTCCGCCCAGACCCCTGAGCGCTCGTCTCGCTCCGTCTTCCGCCCGCAACCCTATCGTCATCCACACGCACGGTCGGGACCTGCCGATGCACAAATGACCTCTGCGCCGGAAAGCGTCCCATCCACCTCATCTTCGTCTTCGTCTGCTGTGATTGCTCCCCCACCGCCTCCACCTTGGTCTCGCTGGGGCGGTCCATCGGAGGGCTCGCCACCCAGCGCTACGTCGAAGAAGCGCAAGCTGGAGGAGCTGCACGCGTTCCAGGAGCCCGTCCCTATTTACCCCAATAGGCGCGCCGCGCCGCCGGAGCCTTCCTCCCCAGAGAGAAACGGAAACTACAATAACTTCACTCCGCCTCCTCCCGAGCCCAAACGCCAGAGCTCGTCGACGCAAGACTCGCCGCAGAGACTGTCGCCATCGCTCGCGAGGATCGTCATCCCCGTTTCCCTGCAGAACTCTCCTCGCGCTTCCCTGCAGAGCTCTCCCCGCGCTCATCCGTTTCAGAACCACGTTCTGATGGCGCCACGCACGCAGAACGGATCTTAGCACATTGTTTTCCCGTTCTCTTCGTTCCTCTGGCGCATGTGTATTTATTTTGTCGTATTATGCTTTCAGTACCCCGTCTCGTCCTGTTAACACTTGTACACCAGAGTAGATTCCGTTATGCTATCCGGATAATAATGTCCGACTCTATCGTCTATTGACCATAAATTTATAAGTAGAGTATCCTCCGATGATGGCGAACGCCGCGAGCCCTGCGATGATGGAGACGAACCATGCGTACCCCTGCACAGTTCTATAAGCTGGGAAGTGATGACGGGTAAACAAATGCGTACAGGAACATCTTGCCCGGGTACATGCACATTCATGCCCCACAGACCTTCCCGCAAATCAGACTCGGGCGAAGGTGCTCACAGGGCCGCTCACCTGTTACTAAATTCATCGGGATGAGCACCGTTCCCAGGGCGGTGAGCTTGGAGAGCACGTCGTTGATCTGGTTATTCGCGTCGGTCATCTCGATGGAAATCTGGGCGAGGTAGTTCGAGTGCGAGCGCGAAAGGATCTTTTCGTAGTGGTTCAGGTTCTGCGTCATCGTGATGAGATGGTCCTGCGCCGTAGGCCCGTTAGTAGGCCGCCTATTATGCATCATCGTGCCGCTCACCTGGATATCCGACAGATACAGTCCCTGCGATTGCTGGCGTTAGAAATTCATGCTTGTAGTGATATAAGTAAGGACCCACGATGTCCGACGTCGGCGCGACGCGCCAATGCTCGTTGCACCGCTTCGCGAGACCCTTGACGACGTCCGCCTTGTTGCCCATGAGCCGCAGAAGCCCCATAACCTTCTTGCGACAGGTACCAATGCGACGGAGCATGTCGCTCTGCTCCGCCTCTTTGAGTATCAGCACAAGCTCGTCGATGCTGTCGACCTCGTACTCGATCCCCTGGATGAGTGGCCCGAACGCGTCGGTGATGTCGTCGATGAGCGCGTACGAGATCCAGTCGGACGTGACGCTTATGTAGTCCTTGAGCTGCTTGATGCGCCGGCGGACGTTCTGCGGGTGCGGCGTCGGGCGGAAGTGGAACGAGAGCGTGCCCTCGCGGAAGACGATAATGTACATGTTGAGTGGCTCGAGGTGCGTTGGGCTGTACGGGTCCTGGTCGAAGGAGCGGAAGCACACAAGGTAGTAGTTGCGGAACAGCTCGATCTTCTCGCGCGTCTCCTCCATCTGGATGTCCTCGGTCGTGAGTGGGTGGATGGAGAACACCTGGGAGCACGTTAACAAGTGAAGGACGATGAGGGGGGCCTGCCTGCCTTGCTCAACATCTTCATCTCGTCGTCCGTCGGGCTCTGCACGTCCAGCCACCAGGTGCTCGACTCTGCATCGGCCGCACCATGCCGGTGGTGGTTGCCGTAGTTGGAGTGCCTCGGCGTTTTATCCCCCACTACTGGTGTCGGCCCAGGCCGCGTTGGTCGGTCCCGCGCAGCGGCTTGTTCGCGCGGCGGAGGCACACCCGAGAAGAGGTCGGTGAACGACTGGCCCTCCGCGGGGAGCTCGCTCATGCTGCGCGCGTGTATCGTCGCCGAGAGCGCATTGGAGTAGAAGGAAAAGCGGTACGGCCGGTCGTGCCCGGTGTGCAGGATTCCCGGGATGCCGGTAGTTGTTTGTGCACCGTCAATGAAGGGCGGCGGTGGATCGCCCGTGTTCCCCTCAAACAGCGCCATCTTGCCACCACCGCCTTTTCGGTGGTGCCTTGGCCGGGGATTGCTGTGACTCAGCTTGCGTTGCGGGGACGAGCGGCGCTGGGGGTCCGAGGAGCCCTCTGCTATGTCGATGTCGTCAGAGTCAGGCGCAACCGTGCGCGCGCGTAGGGCACTCAGCGAGAACTTTGGAGAGGTCAGCTCGAGGCGGGCTTTTTCCACCGTGGCGAACTCGTCCATCGGGGTAAAATCGAATTCTGACTGGGAGGCGTTCGGTTGGTAAGTGGGCAGGCCGCCAAATGCCGTTGAGGGCGCAGCGCGGAGATGCGACTCGTGTACTAGGAGTGTCGGGTCGTGCGCGGAGATGTGGTTCATTTCCATGAATGATGGCGTTGGAGCCACGTTTTCTGGTTGTTCTTCTAGCTCTCCGCGCGCGAGGTCGATTTGGTGCTGTTCGTGAGTTGAAAGTGAGGGGAAGAGGGTCTCGGTCGGCTCGGAGACTGGGGATGTGGTCTCTCTGCGGGCACGGGAAAGTTGCATGGCCATGTCTACGTCCATGGTGCGCTGGCGTTCTCTGAACTGAGGGTCGTTGGGATCAATTGAACGAGCGAGGGTGGGTGAGTGGCGGGAGCGAGAGATGTCGCTTTCGCTGCGGCTGAGGCTTGCTCTGCGACGGGCCGGGGAGCCACCACGAATCGATATTGGCGAGCTCGACAGCACCCCTTCTTCATCTCTGGGCGGGGAACTCATTGTGGACGATAGCTAAAATATCTTCGCAACGTTGCCTGTATGAAGAGGGTAAGTTCCGTAACTTCTGATACCAAGTCTAAGAGGACCTCACGATTTCTCGTTACGCAGATATGCCTCGACTAGCGGACTCGGAACGGCGATTGTGCTGGGCTAGGAGGCGCCAAACAGGATGGGATGTGCAGCGAAAAGTGAGTTCGTGACAGCAAAGGGCCTTTATAACAGCACTGTTTCAAGGCCGAGTTATCGTGCGTGTCGCACTATACGGGTGGCAGAGAAAAAATCCTGAGTTTTGAATGTTTGAACGCAAAGTCAAGATACCACCGAGTACTGAGAGCCAGCGAACGTGGAGAGTCAGAGGATGGAAGAAACGCTAAAGAACGAATAGTAAATTCGTTGAAAAGTCGTTCCCTTTGCTCTGGGAGCGGTAGGAGGCGGTAGGTGCGCTCTGGCTTTGCCGACGTGGAAAGCTTGAGTTCTGGCGGAGCGATCGAGCTCGATCGGTAGTCGAGCCGGATCACCGGCCCATCTGGCCGGTTAAGCCCCTATTTAGCCTTCACAGTCTTTTGCATCTTCTCACCCCCACGGCTGCCGGCGGTGCTGTCGGCAGGCCTCCATTGCGGTCTCCTATACATCCATCTGGGCTCTGTTCTAACACTGCTTGTGCGTAATCTATCCTGTTTTTCTTGCTCAGAATCAGTTGATTTCAATGATCCAGTCACAATTACATCTGCATTCGAGACCTCCATAAATTTAACTACAGAGAATAACTATTCACAGGGAACATTGGAAGCACTATTATGGAATATTGGAGGCTGTTCTTTCCTCATGGACACATCTGAAGTCCAGGTCTGCAGAGACACAACCATTGACTTTGGTACAGCTCTACAGAATTTTTCAGACCTGTCTCTCCTGGAGCTGAACCATCTGTGTTGCTATTTGAACCCTATGTATGTACACTGCACAACTCCCAGGGCTTTTGAGTGCGAGTGTGATATTTCGACTGGATTCATCCCAATATCTAGCGTCCGAGTCAAGTCTCCTTCAGCCTCATTCCTTGGCCAACTCACCTTCCACGCTCGCCCACCAGATGCAGAATGTAGGATAAATGCTTCTTTTTCTTGAGTTTCTTGGGGGCAGGGGAGCAGTCAGGGACCTGAGTGCAAGGTGGAGCACAAGAACATAAACAATTATTTATTTCGATTTTCCGATGAATTTCAGGGTTTTCTGGATTAATTTCGTCTATATGGGGCCCGGCCTGTGATCCGAACGGAAATCAGGAAAACGAGTTGGGTACATTTTATCCTACATTCGGCATCTGGCAGGCGAGCGAGGGAGTCGAGTTGGCCGAGGAACAAGGCTGAACCAGAGTTGCGAACGAGTTTTCCTGCAGTCTTGAGTTCTGATTATAGTTCCAAGTTCAGCAAGGTACCAGGGGGTGCCCAGTAGGCCTTAGTATGGAACCTAGTGTTTTCTTTTGGTCTGTCAGTGTAGGGACACCCTGTCTACCCAATGTCTACCTGTTTGCAAAAAAAAAAAAAAATTGATGTCCCAACTACGCAAGCCCATTCCGGGCTCATTTCTTAACCAAATCGTATGAAACCGGGTGCGTTCGCACCGTGGTAAGGAGGAGCTTCTAAGTGCAATTTTGGACATGTATCTTGTCAAGAAATATGGTGAGTGAGTTCAAAATTTCGGACTGAGTGCAAATTTATCCTTGTCTGGGTGTGTTTCTTTCGTAAAAAGGGTAAAAAGGGTAAAACCATGTAAAACCATGTAAAAAGAGCAAAGCGAACCCCCGGCGGGACTCGAACCCGCAACCTCCAGATAATCGTTTTACTTAAGGACCCAGATACGGGACAAAGCATAGAAGTCTGACGTCATAACCATTAGACAACGGGGGCAGTAAGTGGCTACGGCTAGGAAGAACTAATATCTCCGGAGACACATTTTCTATTAATATCATTGTTAGATCACCTAGGAGGAGCAGGAACAGGATAGTATTACTGTGGAGGTCCCTATAAGGAACAAGCAGGTACTATATCTACATACACAACACCCTAATGTATGCTACAATTGTCAATGGCCCACATGCTGTGATAGCCTACATATCAACAATGCAATGATACATAGACATCTCACGATTGAACTTAGAGGATGGGTGAGGAGGAGAAGGACAGGTGACACTTTAATGGCTCATGTTGAACCAGATCAACTTGAAGATCATCAATCATGGCCCAAGATCATAGGGTGTTTTGGTTCAGTTTGATCCCCTCCGTGCACCCAATATAATTAAAGGGGTGGCTACAGGAACTTGAAGGTAAGACTAAGAGAAGGATGTGTTTTATCTTTAGACTTGGAGAAGATATGACTTCATAATCATTCCAACATTCACCATTTTCAGTTGCAGGCTGAATCATGAATCTCAAGAAGATGACTGATTATCCTGCATAAAGCAGGTTGCACATTGTGGATGGTATATGTATCTGCTACTTCTGCTACACCATCTAGGAATTGCTCTGATATTAGTCTTTGATGAATTTTTACAGTGTCTATTCTTCTACATTAATCCTAATCTACAGTAAGTCAGTAGACCATGTACTGGTACTATAAAAATTAAATTCAGAACCCCAGGCATCCCAAGTCACATCACAGGAGATAGGGCAAATTCAATATCTACTGAATCAATATTTATGCTGACTGGAATTGGAAACAGTCCATACCTGATTCTCTTCCAAATGGGTACAAGTATTAGTGCACAGATGTGGGACCTGAATAATGATAGTTTGAACTCAAAGTGGTGTCTGTTCATCAGGGAGATACCGACCAAAATTTCAAGACACAGTTCAGATATCATTTGGTCTCATTACCAGTCGTGCGGTGTCCAGAATTGGACCAATGAGTTGTTAAAAAGTTTAGTTCTGCATCGTTTGGTTTTTACAGGTAGATAATACGCCAAAGGACGCTGATGTGGGGCTGGAGCACCACATAAAACATTATTCCCTTTCTTGGCTGCGAGAATGACTGGCCAGATACGGACAGACACGTGACGATACGGACAGACGCGTGACATCCCCCAATGCTCTACAGAACGAGGAACGAGCGAGGGAGTCTGTCAAGAGACTACCAATGCTCCCCATTGTCACCTTCAGCTGCCTGTGAGTTTGCTGTGAGTCCCAAAAAAGAGTATTAGAGCTTCCGGTGAAAGATGCGGATTTTATAAGGAAATAAAAAAGAAGACCGTTAACGGTTTGCAGAGAGCTGGGGCGCGATCGACATATGGTTTTGCGTCTGGTAGCACATTCCTGATTCCTCTACAGTAATTTAATCTATTATGCAGTGTGTGTTGGACACGATTCAACACGGAACAGCAGGACAATGAGAGTGGTTTCTCGAGTGTTTACTGCGTTCATGTTGTGCCCATATCAAAGGACTAAAATTTCACCAACCTCCGCCACGGCGTCAGTGGTGAGGTATGCTGCCACCAAGAATAAGACACACCAGCTTACCTACAATGGTGTAACGGTCAGCCCTTTCCCTAGCTATCCCGTAGCACAGTGACACAAGGGAAAACCCTGGCTTCGTTGACGAAGCCAGATCGAGCGTCTGTCGTGAAAATTTCCATTTTTTCCCGGGGCGCCACTTGAACGCGTCACTGCCTGCGGCACGGTGGAAATCCCTATCCGATGGAGATTCAGCATTTTCGGTACACAAATATCACACTAAGAAACGAGGCCAGGTCAAGTCTTCGCATCCTCCCTTTTCTTCCTCGCCAGCTTCCGTTCAACCAGCGCAACGTACTGCGCCATGCCCCTTTCCATCAATTTCAGTTTTCCACCACCCACACGATATGTCTTTCCAGGCGGGGTGGTAACATCATCTTCGTCGCTGGACGAATCGTCTGTCGCATCCTCGTCGTCTGCTGTAGCATGCCGAAGTGATTCGCCCTCGATGACAACGCGGCTAAACCACCTTAGCGTATCGGCGTAAATCGAACGCCATAGGAAGCCAAGAAACCACCTACCGGTCGTGCGTTATGATGATTATCCCACCCGTAAACGTCCTGAGTGCCGAAGCCAGGGCCTGGATGGTCGGAAAGTCCACGTGCGTGGTTACCTCGTCGAGCAGCAGCAGCGGAGGGGGTATGAATACAATCAGCGCTATCGCAAGCCGGACCTATCGCCAACGGTGAGCTTGCGCGTTCGATCCCAACTTAAGAGCAAAAGACCTTTTGCCCACCGCTTAACTGGGAAAGTGGGGCGTCACTCGCAATTTTGCCCTGGAGTCCGAATGATCCCAAACACTTCCGGGCGTCCTGCTCGACGACTGTCTCGCCCTTGGCCTCGAAGTATTCCATGAAATATGACAATGCCGTCACTGGTCCAGTCCCAGATGCTCGGGTCAGAGGGCCGGAGAGTTCCTCGACGGAGTGTTGAGAGAAGTAGCCAATTTTGAGAAGTGGATGTCGGACAATGGCTCCTTTGGTAGGCTTAAGGGTACCCATGATCAACTTCGCAATCGTTGATTTTCCTTGTCCGTTCTGCAAAGTCCAAGTCAGCGATAATCCCGTATCAAATACCACCAAACACTCACCGCGCCGACAAGTGCACATCGGCCGCCTTGGTTGATCGTGAATGTGATATCCTCCAAGAACGGCTTCTTCGCCTTGGGGAATCTGTATTCCACCGCATCGAAGTGTATCAGATCCCCGGCTGTTCGCAGTTTTTCTGGACTATCGATATTGATTTTAATCCTCGGCTCCGCGATAACCTTGTCGATCTCGAGACGGTTTGTATTAAAGTAACCAGCCATGTCGCGATTGAGCTTGAAGCGCGTCCCTTTCGCACTAGTCTCTGCTCCCCAGCGCTCATCCAGCCTGATGATTTATGTGAGCGGAACCCGATGCATACGAAGACCACCAACTTTTTCTGCCGTGTTTTTACCATCCGCTGTCTGCAATGAATGATCAACGGGAGTAAGAACATCCGAATAGGTGAACTACCTGTTCTCATCCCCAGTTTTCTTGGCACTGGCGATACCTTGCTGGATTGACTTTTCGATCTGTGCAGAACGCTCAGAGTCAAATTTAGAAGATGCGCTGTTGCGTACATGCTCCCGCTTCTTGTCCAGAACTTCTTGAGCACCCGTGAGTCTTTTCTTCTCTTTGCGCTCATTGACCTCAAAGGCGGCAGGGGTGCCTTCGAAATATTCAAGCTTCCTATTCCGCAGGATGATCGTCTCTTCCACGACGTTATTCAAAAAGTCTTGGTCGTGTGAAATGAGCACAAGGGTTCGCGGCTCGGAGCTCAGGAAGCCTTCGAGCCAGATGATTGCCTCGAGATCCTAAGTACTCATTTAGTGAGGAAATTTTCGCATAAGTAGTAAGAACGCACTAGGAAATTGGACGGTTCGTCCAACAGTAAAACGTCACTATGGACAAGAAGGGACGTCGCAAGTGAACAACGAGACCTCCATCCGCCAGACAGAGATGTGTATGGGCCTTCCATCATTTCTTGGGTGAAACCCAAGCCAGAGAGAATAGTCGCAGCTCGCGCTTCTGTAGACGATGTTTCGAGCTTCATAGGAAAATGAAAAAATCGGACGACCTGAAATTATCTCAAATCTTACCAGTTCCAATGTGACTTGGATGTCTTGCAGCATCTCCAGAGCCTGATTCATAATGTCGGCCTCAATGTCAGCGTTGTCAACCTCTTCGAGTCTTGTGCAAAGTATCAGTCCGGAAGCCACAGAACACACAATCTGTCTCACAGAATCTCGGCCTTCTTGACATTCTCCTCTGCTTTGATCTCCTCCAGTCGGGCGTCTTTACCGCGCGCGCCTGATCGTCGGCTCGCGACTTTCTTAGCCTCCTGTAGCTCATAGCGCCGCTTTTCGAGACGAAGACCATAGACGATACGTTGGGTCTCCCGGAGAGACGTACTTTCGACCGCCTTCGTTAAAGCTAATTCGGAAATATTCAACATATGTATATCGGAGAATCAAGGTATTGTAAGCACCTTCAAGCTCTTCCACTGCAGCCTGCCGTTGCTTGTCGCCTTTGACGACATGCTCAAGAACATTGGTAGAATCTTCGCCCGGCTTCAAGTTCTCGGTGGCTCTGGCGCTATCCTCCACCTGCGAGAGTAACAGAATCTTAATGGAGGGGCTCAGCCCGGGGATGAGCTTGTCCGCAATAGCCGTAAGAAGCGTCGACTTCCCGGATCCATTTCTACAGGCAAAGCAAATTACTTATATTGATCAGAGCTTGAATGAGTCCCCACCTGCCAACCAAGCCGTAGCGAATGCCATCCTTGAGACGAAGATGGGAGCTAGATATGAGTTCATTTTCACCGATGGAAATTGTAACTCCTTTCAGATCGATCTCAAGGCTGGTGTCGAGTGTTTCGGTGTGGAAGCGGGACTGTTGCGAGGTCGCGCCAATGAGGTTTGTAGTTGCCGGCGCCTTTGCTTTGGGGGCCATAGTAGTGGGAGTACAGCAAGTTTGTGTGGAAGCGGGTTGCACTAATGGGGTTGGGAGTTGCCTTTGTTTTGGGGGCAATGGGAGGGGAGAGCAAGAGCAAGTTTAGTGTCATTGAGGAACGGAACCGAAGCGGCTACTGAGATAAGAATCTGATAAGCTTGGCAATCTAATCTATAGTACCGGTACAGCCACACTTTATTTGGAATTTTGATGAAATTTTCTCTAAGCCTGCCGGAGTTTAGTCGAAGAGTCTTGGCAGGCTTGGGCACTTCCAGTCAAACGGACGCGGACGAAAAATGCATTGCGCGTGCAATACACTAAAACTACAAGAAGAAAGTCTTTCTTGTCGTCTCCAACTCCGGCTGCAGCTCACCATCAGTCTCGAATTTCTATAATGAATATCATGTTCACGAACCTTCCACGTCCACAGGTACTCGTCCGTCGTCGGAGGAACGACAGGCTTTGGCGGTTCGGTGTCGGCGGGAGCCTTCGCCGCCGGCTCAGCCTCTGGCTCAGCAGCATTGCTCGCGTCCTCCAACGTCCCCTCCTCCTCCTCCTTGCTGTCCACCTCGAACACCAGGGGCTTGGGATCATCCCCGAACCGCTGCACCGCAGGGATCCCCTTCCGTAGCGACCGCAGCTTCAGGGTGAAGCGCGGGCCGATCTCCTGCAGCGCGACTTTTTCGGGCGAGCGAAAGGCGTATCTACGTCGATATAATGAGGCGATATGGAGAGGGAAACAGAAGGAAGAGGGCGGACCGATGCCGTCTGAAGAATAGAAAATCGCGCTGGTTGTGCAGGGTGACGACTTGGCGGCCTTGGAATTCGGGCAGTGGGGGGAAGAGCGTCTGGAACATGCGGCCAACGGCGTGGCCGAGACGCGTGACGAAGTTGTTGAGCACAAGCTCGGGGTCGTGGGGTGTCGCGCGAGCATGGCCCTAGTATAGTATGAACATAGTGTCGGAAATAGAAGAATGACGACCACTCACATAAATCTCTTTCGTTAGCTGCACGGACGTTAGTTTGAAATAGGCCGTGGGTCCGTCCGGGAGGTGTATGAGGGTTATGGCATCTACATATCACCAATATTAACGAAGGAATATGCGAAGAAAATGGACAAAACGCACTAGGTTTCTTCGAGTCTTCATTCACGACACACATGTGCTTGTACCCTCTTCCCGCAGCCCACCCCGCGATCCGCCCGACCTCGAACCCTTTGCCCTTTTGCCGGCGGATGAACTCCGCGCCAGGGAACACCCCCACGAGCTCATCACAAAAATCATACGTCGCCTTCGTTGCCTTGGGCGACGTGGTGATGAGGATCTTCGGCGGTACGGTCGGGTCGTCCGTCGACGAGAAGTACGACGCAAACGGGTCGGAGGCGATGTCCTCCGCGGTTTCCTGCGCGGACGAGGACGACTGCCCCGGGTCGGCGGTGAGGAAGGACGGATCGAATTCGCGCGTATTGTCGAGCGTCCGCGGGACGTTTTCAGCCAGCCGTTTCTGCAACACGGATGAGTTGGTGCAGGAAGTAGAAACACTCGGGTCGCAAACTTTTTTGGCGGCGGGGTCGTTCGCCTCTGCCTTGGCTTGAGCCAATCGTTTTTGCAACTTCTGCTGCCCCTTGGCCTTTTTAGTTTTCCGGGATATCTCTTCGCGCTTGATCTTGTTCTTGATGGTCGACGGCTCGAATCGCTTCGCAGACATGGTGAAGGAAATTTAGGAAAGGTGATGTGTGGCTGTGCTTCAAGATCTTGAGCTTGACTTGAGCGTTCACTCGCCAGAAATCAAGTGTGAAGGCCTATGGCAATTGGACTAGTAATGCAAGTATGTCTAAGGATGTAGTAGGGTATGTGCGTGTAGATATGTACGTATGATGTGCAAGACCGAAAACTAATGTATACAGCCTCACCGTCGTTTAATGACCGCCCTCCGCTCCGCCTCAACCAGCACAGACTTGGGCCCCCGCTTGGCCATGGCCCAGAGGAATACCACGATGATGATGGCGAACTGGAGCCAGAGCCACATCTCGAGCACGAACGCGACGATGGCCTGTTTCTTCCGCCCGTTATCGTCGAAGAGGAGCGTGTTGTCCGCGACTTCGAAGCTTGGGCTTGCGCTCGGGCCCGGGGAATCCGGCGAGGCGTCCGCGCCATCGGGTGCACGCACAGGCCCGGTAAAGTTCTCCATCACGATGTCCAGCGCAGTCGACAGCCGCTGGGGCAACGATATGGAGTGGCGTTTCGGCGTCGATTCGTCGATAATGGAGGAGGCGGCGGCGGCAGCCGGGGAGAATCGCCCGTCCGCCCACCGGTTCGATCTGAGCGACAGAGTCTGCGACATGCGGCGCGCCCGCTCTTTGTTCTTCTCCCGTAAGGAACCTGCCTCATCCATGTTCTGGTTCGTGGCCTCGACGTTGAGCTGCAGAGCGTTGTTCAAGGACGTGCTGAGATCCCGAGAGGCCCTAGCGTCGGAGACCTTGCCCCTGAGAGACCGGCTGGTGCCTGGACCCGGACTCGGCGAAGGCGACAGCGAAAACGAAAGGTCATATAGACTGCCGCGCTGTATGAATGGATCCATGCCGTCCCCGATAAAGTCGTCCCCGAGCTCCGCCTGGAGGGTCGGGCGAGAAGTCGAGAAGGGCGAAGCAGAGTAGTCGGATTGGGAGCGCAGTGTGTCAGCCTGAGAGCGCAGCGTGCCAAATCTAAGCGGCGACAGTTCCGATGTTGATGGCAAGGGGTCGGGCAGAGTAGTCGCCAGCTTAGACGGTCCAGGCTCGTTCGCCGCGTCGAAAAGATTGAGGACCGACTTGCGCGCCTTGCGAGGCATCATCAGACTCGGGAACTTGTCGGCGTTCTCCGCTTCCAGAGTTCGCCTGAAGCTCTTGAACCGGATGGTTCCCTCCAAAGGCGACTTGTGTCCATCGCCGTCGACCACCTCCCACTCCATGCCGTTCTCCGCACTGAAGCATTCGTACACATTACTGATGCTCTCCGTCTCGCGTTGCACTGCCTGCAGTTTGTCCGTGGTCTCAGATTGCTGCCGGATGATCTGCGCATTGGTCTCCTCGAGTTCCCGAATTTTCGCGAGCAGCTGCGAGACAACCGAATGGTGAGTAGGGTGCTCGAAAGAAGGCTCGGGACCGTAAGACGCATCCAATTGCTGATCAGACGGAGAGGAAGTAAATTCGGTGCTTGGCGAAGGCGAAAGGGAAGCCTTAGAGAAGAGACCTGGAGGCGCAAAGTCTCGAATCTCGGATTCCACGACGACGGCGCCCCCCGCGCCGGGGCGAGAGTTGTTCCTCATAGCCCTGAATTTGGCCTCGCGTTCCTTCTTCTTCTTCCACATCTCTTCAACAATCTGCTCGGTGCCAACCTGGACCGTCTTCTCTAGCTGCTCGCTCCGAGCCTGCGTCTTTTCCAACTCGTCCCGCAAGAGCTGAATCTCCTTCTCCAGCTGCCGCAATGCGCGACGGCCGGAATTATCGGCGCTCAGAGCCTCGGCCTCGAGATTCTCGAGCTTCAAGAGGAGCTCCGCATTTTGATCGGAGAGCAGGGAGATGTCGGCGGGGGATACTGAGATTCTGCGCGAATGGCGCTTGAGGTACACTCGCGGAGAGGAGGTCGAGTCGAAGCTGGCGTCTGCAGCATGCAGGCCGTCCGAGAACGAGACATGCGAGTGCGTAGGCGAGCCGCAAGGGGTCGGGGGGATACGCGCGAGCAGGGCGTCGTGCTTGCTCTTCAGAGTGACATTGCTCTCGTGTAGACTTTTGCATACAGCCGAAGTGAGTCCGAGCTCTAAAATACCCGGATTCACAAGCGCCCAACATGAATTGAATTCACTGAGGCTCACCGGTTTCTCGCTCCTTAATGAGACCGTCCGCCTTGAGAAGCAGTTCGGCGAGCTCCTCGCGCGATTTCTCGTTCAGCCAATCGGGATTATCTTCGTCGTCCCGCTGGGGGGACGACGGCTCCGAATTCAACCCAACCATCTGCAAAGTAGCGGGCAGCGGAGAGCCCAGGTAGTTCGGAAACGCTGGTTTGCGGGCATTCTCAGACAGAAAAGCCGCAGCATAGGGAGGGGGCGGGGACGCGCCCTGGGCGAAAGAGCGGGTGCTAGAGCGTCGGATCTGTGCAGGCGGGCGAGGGCGAGGCGTTATAGTGTCATTGGCTAGCATAGTAATGTGGTCATAAAATACAAGGGAGATAGGGAGGAGCAACCACTATGATCGGACACGATTCTGGGGTAACCAAATTCACATGTCCACATATTAACGCCCTCCGGGCAGACCTGGAGCCTCCGGGTTCTGGTTTGACCCGGGATGGTGTAGCCTGGCACACCGTCATTTTATTTTTTTCCCAGCTCGTAGCCAATGTGCAAATATGCGAAGTATGAGCTTCTGCTAAATTTATAGTATAGAGAGAATCTATACTAGCCGTGCGGCATGGTATTTATTGGTGCTAGCCCGAAGCCAAGGGCTTTCGACTCCGTCCGGACTGTGGTTTTATGCTTTCCAGGTCACAGGCAATGGCTCAGAGCTCCATGACTCCGTCCGGACTATGGCATTCAATTTTTGAGCTAATGGCTCCCGACTGTGGTATTTATTGGTACTAGCTCGAAGCCAAGGGCTTTCCACTCCGTCCGGACTGAGGTTTATGCTTTCCAGGTCACAGGCAATGGCTCAGAACTCCAACTCTGTCTAGGCTATGGCCTTTATTTTCCTCTTAGCCAATGCCTTTGGACATCCGGACGCGACTGTACCTTTTATTCATTGCAGTTTGATTCCGTCTTTCTCTTCCTTTCAGGTTCCTTTGCTGTTTCTGGGGGACTTCCTGTTCATTTATTTTATCTAGAGTCATAGATAACTCAGTCGAAAGTGAGTTGGTAGTGAGCGCCGCATTTTTCTCCATCGCTGTCGGGAATTGCCGAGAACAGAGGCCAAGCACCAGCAAGCAAATCGTGGGAATAAAGTGAGTGATCGGTGCGGACAGACAGTTACTGAAATCAGACCTGGATACCTCCGGATCCAGGAATATGCTGCATGCAAGAACCAAAGAAACAATGCTTTACTCGAAACACTATTGTAGTACAAGTGCGTGTAGATTCTTACAGATCACATCGAAGAAAAGAGAAGAAAAAAATAACTAAAGTGTCTGCTCTACGGTCTTCATTTTTGTTGGTTGTTCGCCGCCGAACCAAATCCAAACGCACTCGGTGTCCCCGAAGCAGCGGATGGGGTCCCAAAGGGCGAGGGAGCAGCAGGGGCAGCTCCGAACGGCGAGCTCGCCGCAGGTTTGCCGAAAATCGACGGCGCGGCACCAAAGGCAGAGCCCTGTGGTGCTGTCGCCGCTGTCTCAGCGGGCTTTCCAAAGACAGATGGGCCACCAAACGCGGAAGGCTTGGCGCCGAAGGGATTAGGCGCCGCCGGGCTGGCCGCGGGCGTAGTGGACGCATTGTTGGCGCCAAACGCGAAGTTGAACGCGGGGGCAGATGCAGGAGCAGTGGCGTTCGATGCAGGGGCGCCAGTGTTGGATGTAGGAGTCGTCTCGAACACTGGAGTTGTCTTCGCTGCCTCCTCCGCAGGCTTAGCCGCTGGAGCACCAAATGCGCCCCCAGCAGCGAACGCGCTCTTCGCAGCACCACCGCCAAACCCAGCAAAGCCTGAGGTATTATTCCCAAACGCACTCTGCTTCTGTTCAGGCTGCTGCCCCGCGCTCGGCGCCGGAGTAGGCGACGCAAACGCAGACTGGGTCTTCGGCGCGAAGCTGAAAGTCGGCGTCCCAGCTGGCGTGGTGCTTTGCTGCTCAGCTGGCTTGGGGGGTGCGAACGAAAACGCCGGAGCAGAGGGTTTAGGGTCCGAAGAACCAAGCGCACCAGTCAACGACGACGGCGTGGCGGGCGACGAAGCAGCGGGTTTAGGGCCAAATGCGAAGCTGAACTTGGGCGCAGACGGAGAAGCAGCCGCAGCCGCAGGCGTTTGTGTCGCCGCTGGCTGCTGCTGCTGCTGAGGAGGGGCGAACGCGGAGGGAGGCTGGGAGCCAGGTTGCTCGGCAGGTTTGAACGAAAACGCGGACTGTGCAGGTTTAAGCTGTGAGGTCGGGGGGAACGCCGACTTCGGTGCCGACTGCTCTGAGGGTTTGAACGAGAAGGTGGGCGGGGCCGGGGCGGATGCTTCCGCAGGCTTGGGGGCCCCGCCCATACGCGACAAAAGAGACTGTCCACTCGCCGCTTGTCCGGCCCCGTTCTGTTCCGCAGACGGCGTTTGTTTCTGCGCCGGCGGCGCAAACGAGAAGGTAGGTGCACTAGTGCTGGGGGCAGAGGCGGTGTTCCCAGAAGGGAATCCAGACTGCTGTGATGGCTTCCTCGTAGGGGCACCAGCAATGGGTCGATCAGCAGTCTGCGCAGAACCCCCAGCCGAGGACGCCCCTGGGAACGAGAACAACGGAGCTCCAGCGGGCGGTGCTCCAGCCCCCGCAGTGGAGGGAGGAGGCGCAAAAGGATTCGGGTTCGAGTTTGCGGGAGTTGGGGCGGGAGCCGGGTTTGACGATGGGGGTGGCTTAGCAAAGAGATTGGACGGAGCAGGCCCGGCTGAAGTTGGAGGTGCGAAAGGATTTGGAGTAGCGGCCCCTGCTGAAGCTGGGGGCGCAAAAGAATTTGGACTAGCGGACGCTGCTGAAGCTGGGGGGGCGAAAGGATTCGGAGTAGCCTGCGGTGGCGCAAAGGGATTCGGAGCAGACTGGGGTGGTTTGTCTGAAGTAGGTGGCGGTCCGAATGATACTTTAGAAGGGGCAGGGGCGGTAGTGGGTGGGGCAAGACTGTTACCGTTGGAAGGTCCAGCACTGGGGGCCGGCGGAGCGAGAGAGATGGGTGGCTTCGTGGCTTCGGCAGGTTTCGTGAGAGAAAACGTCGGGATAGGTGCAGAAGCAGCGGCAGCGGCAGCAACCTCCCTCTCCTTCTTCTCCCGCTCTAACTTCTCCTTGAGCTCCCTCTCCTTGACCTTGGCCTGATTTGCTTCCCTCATCTTCATCATCGCCTTGGCTTCCAGGTCCTGCTTTTCCCATTTCGAAAACGTCCTCCGGGCCAATGGTGCCTGAGCGCCGATGCTATTGGTGCTATCAGCGAGCCCCGGCAAACCAGGATTCGCCAAAGTCTCCCGAACAGCCACAACACGCCTTCCGTTCGACCGTACGCCGTTTTTCGCAAGTTCAGCGCCGACGTACAAAGCGTTCGCCTTCTCGAATGGGTTCACGCGTACACCACCGAGATCCGTCGCAATAGATTGGCGGAAATGAGTCTTCGGACGGAATTGCTCTTTTTCGGCTGGGCTCGGAGCGAACACGGGGAACGGTGAAGCAGGCGAATCCCACAACAGATTCTTCCCTTTCGCAACGGGGTTGGGGGTCGGAGTAGCGGGCTAAAGGAGGGGTTAATACGATGCAAGGAAGAAATGGACATGACATACAGCTTCCAGTACGGCGGCAGGTGTCGCAGCCACACTTTCAGGTTCTTGAGTCCCTTTCGGTGAATCCTGCCAGGCTAAGAGGTGTCGAGCTTTGAAGTCGTTGTACTCTTCCTCCGTCAACCAGGTTTCGATGCAAACCTCGAGGTTTGCATTCTTGTCAGGATGTTGAGAGTCCAGGGGCTAAAATGGGTGTCACATTTGCGCGGTGGCATGAAGTAAGTTGCACTTACCATGGTGAACCTGCGAGCAGCCTTCTTGACCAAAGCTTGCCTCAACCGCTGACCATTGGGGCCGATCTTATATAGCACGCCGTTGCTCTCCCACTGATCGCCTATCGGTCGCCCCTTGCCCTTGGAGATGGAACCTTCATCCACCGATCCCTCCTCGTCGTCAACTCGAACTTCCTTATTCTTCTTGCCCCTCTTCTTCGTCTTGCGCGAGTCTCGGACGGGCGTTCCGGGGACAACCTCCTCAACCTCGCTACCCTCCTCATCCACGTCTCGGTCACGTTTCTGCCCGCGGGAGGGCTGAGCAGCAGCGTCCGATTTTCTTTTTCCGACAGTCCGGCGCTTCCGTCTTGTCTTCTGCGCATGGTCTGCGTCTCCAGCCTCCTCCTCTTCAAAGGTTGACCCAGCGTCGCGTTTCTTGCCACGGGCAGCGGGGCGGGCGTCTCTCCATTCATCTTCGTCGTCAACATCCATGTCATCCGCATTGTCGTCGCTGGTCATGAAGACATCCGGCTTCTCGAGGCTGACCTTGCGCGCCCGTTTGCCGCGGGCCCGCCGCCCGGGAGGACTAATGTCCTCTTCCTCCTCGTCCTCCTGCATCACCCGCTTCTCCCCACGCTTCTGCTTTTGCCGGGGTAACCATTCGGCATCCTCATCACCATCAATGAATTCCTCGCCCTCGACGCGTGTCTTTTTCGGAATCTCCACGTCCGACTCGATTTCGTAATCTTCGAGGGCACGTTTCTGATGTTTTCGCGGACTGTTCAGGTTATTGAGACTGCCGCGCCTCGGGAGACTGGCATCTTCTATTTCATCGGCAAAGCGGACTACAGGGGGTACGGGAGCGGGATATGGGTTATACCGGTCGGCAAAGTTGGGCGGATGTGAAGAGGACCTAGATGACATGAGCATAATGCTGCAAGGAAAGGGTGTAGAGACGTACGGGGGAAGGCCGGTTGATGACGACATGTACCTGGTGTCCGCAGCCAAAGGATTGAACCTGCCTGGCAGGCCATTTGTGGAACTCGGCCACGCGGGCTCGGCATTCCGGTACTGGTCTGGAAAGTCGGAGATTAGATTACGACACACGGTGAAATGAGAAAGAAAGTGTACTTCGCTGCCGAAGATTTGACTCGAGCGATGCGGCATGTTGTTGATCGGCTTCCGCATACAGCTGGTCGACGTCAACCCTATGGACCTTGTTGTTGGCGACCTCTTCCTCGCGGCGCGCCCTGAGAACCGCAGCGTATGCCACATTGAATGGGCGATGGTCATTGTCAGGAATGCCGTGTCTTCTCCGCATCGACCTGTACGCGCGTCAGAATGGTCCTGCCGCACATCATGGACACTCACAGGCGGTACGATTTTTCGCGCCATTTCAGAAGGGCTTCCCAGGCGCGTACCGCGCCCACGTACGCCGCCAGAAGCAAGGCGAGGAAGAAAGCCGTTTTCGAAGAGCCAGACCATTTCGCGGATGTTGGGTTGCGGACAGGGAAGGAGTTTGAGCCTAGGATGTCCGTGGACTCGTAGTCCATGGCGGCGAAAGGAACGAAGGAAACGCGCCGCCTGCGAAAAAGGTGATGATGGTAGAAGGGAAGAACAAAGTTTGTGCTTGTTGTCCAGCAGCCTGGATCAAATTCGGTGCGATCACCCGGCGACGGTATTTGCCGTATTTCCGTGCGACACCTCTCCTTTCTTCCTCGACGCCTCGCAGAGCTCGATGTGGCAATCATCGAACAGAGAGAGCTCTGCATAAATCCCCGCTCCTTGTTTCCCCTCGTCCAAGGCCAATTTTTTGCAGATCTGATTACATAACTCAAGATGTGGATCTATACTATTCAGACCATACTTGGATATGTATGACTCAAAATGTTGATATTTCTTATCATTGTCATTTCCAGAGCCCATTTCTCTGTTGCAAGGACCGACAGCCATTCTCAGGCCTCACCGGCTGTGCGGAGTGATATTCGACCCTCTGCCGTGCGTCGATTTCACTGGCAATCAATGGTGCGGATAATAAAACCCTCAGGCATTCAGGCTGCAATCGAGTGCGCAAGGTGGTATTCGACCCCGGGTCCTGCGTTACCATCACCAGCATTCTACGGTGCCCAATGGAAACATGCCCAGGCCTTCAGCCTTCAAACGGATCCATGAGGTGACTGGGCATTCAACCCCGCGCCCCAGCATCGACCTCACCGTCATTCAATGGCACCCAAATAAAGACAGAACCCGCGGTCATCCAGATCCCTAACGGTTGCGCCAGGTATTCGACCCCGCGGTGTCACTTCAAATAAAATAAACCCAGCCCTTCAGGCTTCAAGCGGATGCTCGGCCTGCCCGGTACTGTCGACCTGGCACCCGGCGCTGCCGTCATAACGGCGCCCGAATAAACAGGTCACTGCGGTAATTCAGACCTTTAACGGAAGTGCGGCATCACTGGGCATTCGACCACTGTCACCGTTCAACGGAAAGTAGACTTAGCCCTTTAGGCTTCAAACGGATTCATGATATCATTGGATATTCGACCCCGTAATGTCACCGTTCGACAGCGCCCGAATAATATAGACTCAGCCCTTTAGGCTTCAAACGGACGCGTTACTGGGTTTTCGACCCCTGCGCTCGGTGTCGGAAAATTAATCAACAATGTAGCTCCCGCGGCCATTCGGACCTCCAACGGGCATGCGGCGTCACTGTATTGGACCAGCGCCCGGTTTTGGCTTTACCGCTATTCAACGGTGCCAGAATAAATACGGATCCAGCGGCCATTCGGCCCATTCCAACAGCACACGCGTGCAGGCGTCACTGGGTAGTCCGCCCAGTGCCCGGTGTCGGCGTCACGAAAACGACAAAGCCCGCGGCTATTCAGGCCTCGAACGGGTGCGCAGCGTCGCGGGGTATTCGAACCAGTTCCCAGCGTTGGTAGTCGACAAATAAAAGACACCTCCCGGGATCACTCAGACCTCCAACGGGTACACAGCGTCACTGGGTATTCCCCCCAGCACCCGAATGCCTTCCATAACTGCATCACTATCTGAGTACTCACTTTGCGGTATGTCACATCATTGCATATGTCAACGAAAGGCCTCCGGCGTCTCCGCTCGGGGCTCTGAGGCATCCCTTTCATTGAATCGACCAATGTGGTGTACTGCAGTGCGCGAAGACATGTTGTTGATCCAGAGACACACAGGGAGAAGAAAAGAGACCCAGAGAAGAAGAGAGCAACAGTAGTATCCTCACAAAATTCCAGAGGTGCGTACAGTCTGCGATTCGGAGTGTCGGGACTGAAAAGATCGCACAGCTACTTGCCGAGATCATCTGACTCGGCAAACGACGGCAACTTCCGCTCTCCTGTTTAGCGAGCCTCATCTTTAGTTCAAGTCGCCAACAGTCTCAGAGCATTCTTGCCCTACCGGGCCTACCCCACCCCACCTGAACTCTCCCCGCGCCACCGCCATCATGTCCAGCCCGTTTACAGAGGAAGAACATAAGGCTCACGATGCTGCCTGCTTCGGCGACCCCTTCTTCTCTCAGAGGTGCGACCAGTACCTCCCACTCTTGGAAGTATCCGCAGAGCAACTCGCTCGCGCACAACCCGAGATGGACACGCTGCTCGACGACATTATTCGATTTAGTTGCAACAAAATAAAATACCCGGGTTCATTATCGCTCCCGACTATTAGAAGTCTCTTGGTCGGTTGTATCAAGGCGTCAAGTTTTCGGACACTCCGCAACCATCGTACGATGTGTAGTCGACGCCCGACAGCATACGCTAACGACCGCTCTTTTCAGCGGATTTCTGTCCCTCTGCCATACGCTTTCCAGATGAAGACGAGATTGACCCGGCATCAACTCAAGGTGCATGGCAACGACATATTTGCTATCTTCGCTCGCTCATACAAACTCTCTATAGCCACGGTCGAGGCCTGGAAAGCCCCTTTTACAGGCGACTCCGCCGCGCTGTTGATTAACATTATCACTAGCTACATCACCCGCAGTAGCGATCCGTATTCTCGTTCGTCAGCGGTTGTGCAATCCACGGGAACGGGGAAATCACGGATGTGCGACGAAATGGCGAAAACTGTCCTATGCGTTCCCGTCAGCCTGGCGAACAGGGCGATGAACTGTAGGTGTCATGTCAACAGCGTTGGAGGATGTTGATTTCATTCCTCCGTTAGGCTACCCGCCAGGCGACCATGAAGCCGCAGAATGGCTCCTCGGTGGCGTTGGTTTAGCTGAAGTACAGCTAAGGATGAATTCTTTTGTTTATGCCCTACTCCGCACGACCACCACTGAGCTAATTGAAATCGAACGCGAGGCCTTTCGTTCGGGCGGGAGTATTCGAGCTTCGGGAAACCGGCTCCCGTTTTTGGCCAGCAAGTTCCGCCAGAAGTTGGCGATAGGAGGAGATTTCTCATCTCATGGGCCGTTTCGACTATGTTTTTATCAAAAGGTGGTACAGTCCGCCCACGAGGTTTGCCCGAATCTTTCATTTATATAAGTAAATGTAATTGACATTGGCCCGTAGTTCGCAAATAAGAACCGCGACGGCTTCACACTTCCCATAACCCCGCCATGTAAGCCGCACCATATTGTTTAAGATTATCATGTCTCACGACATCGCCGCATTAGCCAAACATCCGCCGGTTATGGAGAACATCATGGCGACCTTGGTGTCTGAAGGTGATGAGATAGAGGATGAGGGCGAGATGGAGGGCGCAGGTGAGATGGAGGGTGTGGATAAGATGGACGAGACGGAGGATCCTGATGAGATGGAGGGCGCGAAGGAGAAGCCGGGTTTGTAGTCAAACTCTCCTTTTCGACCGATTTTATAGCTGATTCTCCACCTCTGAAGAACCCCCGGTTTTGACGGTCGCTACTGAACTTATTGATCTCCTCATACGATTAAACCCTCAAGGAGTCTTTAATTCGGACCCTCTCCTCGTTATAACGTTCGATGAGGCTAATCCCTTGACAGAAGCCGTCAAGGGTGAGAGTTGGACGCGGTTTTCGGAGCTGAGAAGAGTACTCCGACAAATTCGGAATCTCCCCATCTTCACTCTCTTCCTTTCGACCGGCGGAAATTTTCATCAGTTTTCCCCTCCGAGAGAAAACGACCCGTCGAACCGCCTCCAGAGGGATAAGTTTGAGCTTTTCCCCCCCATTACGGAGGTCCCCTTCGATCAATTTAGCCAGATTCTACCTTCAAGCATTCCTATGGACCGGGTCGCCTCGACCTTCCAAATGGCGCATCTCGGGAGAGCATTGTATGTTGTCGTGTACCCTTTCATTGTCGTGGTGATTAACGAAATTTCCCGTCAGGTTTCCCACGCGCTATGATGCAGGCGACCCTGGTACACGCCAAACAATTATTGCGTTCGCGCAAACCAAGCTGTTGTCAGAGCACCGCCCTTTGTCAATCTCGGCGGCGCAGAATCTTGCATGTCTCTCCGTGCGTCTCGGCCTTGAATTCAAAGCCGCACCGTGGATGGAGCGCGAGGCCGAGCGTATTCAAGTGGAGCGGCACATGCGAGTGTGCTTGACAGCTACAGCCGGGTTTTCCAAAATGCTCACGATCGCTCCGTCTGAGCCACTGCTCGCGGAAGCAGCCTGGAAGACTATGCAGGAGCATAGTGTGAACTTCCCTCGAGCGCTTGGGGACCACATGGATTCTACTAACCTCAGTGCAGGGGATCGAGGAGAGTACGCCGCAGCACTGATCCTATTGTTGGCACGAGACCGGGCGGCTAAAACTTTTACTCCGATTTCGATGGACGAAGATGCGACTCTCGACAGCATTCTCAAGCATGACGGACATAAAAGACTAGTGTCTGTCCCCGAATTCCTACGGGCTCTGTTCTCGACCGATTCCTCCGAGGATGTTGCCATGAAGGATCGAGATGCGGCTGAGGAAGTAAGTAGTGATGAAGAGGGTAATGAGGATAATGCCGATGATGGAATGGCTGCCGGGGACAAATTTGATCCCTTCCAGCTTCTTCCCTTCCACGACCCAGAAAACACCAAAACACCACTGACGGACGCCTTTCGGAACAGTTGGATGTGGTTCAACCACTTTCTCAAAGTGTATGATTATGGTGCGCTGACACAAGAACATCTGCGTTCACTCGTGGCAAGAGGTGCTGCAGTAATCTGCGCCAATGACCAGCAAGGCATAGATATCCTATTGCCAGTCGTTATGGGGACCATCCTGAAATCGACGGCCATCACCTCCATATTTGTGCAGGTGAATAACTCTGCCTCGTTTCAGGCAAACATTATCCCTTCTCTTTTCGATTCAATGGACCCCGTTAATGTTGTCCGCCTGTTCCACAAAACTACGTCGCTGCCGCTCATCCGCCTTGTATTCTCTCTTGCATCGAAGAAAAGCATAGTCGTAGGGCGAAACCCGAGTGCAAGGTCGACCTCGCGAAGCAAGGGCCAAAAACACCACTACTCTTCGTACGACATATGGTGTGCGGGGGTGTCAAGTGCCACCTTCGGAGGGATCCGAAAGGAAGAGAACGCCGCCTATTCGCAGTTGGTGTATCGTTCTCAGCCCTCTATGATTTACGGGCTGTCCTCGGAAGGCAGCAACGGTCTCAGGGAAGCACGGGTGTCCGCCCGTCGGCAGATGAATCCAGCAGCTGGAATCCACGATGATCATACGAAGAACTTTGTGGAAGTAGAGAAGAAGGAAGGCAAGGAGAAGAAGAAGAAGAAGAAGGGGAAGACGGACTGATTCGGACAAGTACCATTGATATTCGACGTTGAAGTAGTAGCCGTACAACGCCAACTTCACGGCAAGGCACCTCCTCAGACTGTCTTAACATTGCCTGTCGAAATCACAACGGAATTTTTTCCATTTGCATCGCGTCGATCAAGGATCTCTCGAAAAACGACAAGTCTTGGCCAGTCCATTATAGGGAGTTTGAAATGCCAGGGCAAAGAATAAATATCTGTTGCACAGTACTCGATTGTTTCTAGTATGCTACAATCCCGCCACGCAGCGAGCCACTCAATGCCTTCTAAAGATCCAGCTCCATGAGCGCGGTCGTGAGACGCTCAGCGACGCTGTCCGGCTCCTGCCGCGCCATCTCGATGATGCTCAGCAGCTTCTTGATCCCGATCTGCAAGCGCGACGCGGGGTCGTCGCGCGACTTCTTGTCGAAGCCGGCGTCGCGCAGCATGCGCATCGCGTCCCGGCGGTCCTCTTCTGCGGGGAAGAGGTCCACCTCCTGGATGACGTACTCCAATGCGGAGAGGGAGGTGATGGGTGGAACGCGCATCACGGAGTTGAAGTCCATGAACCCCAAGTCCGTTAATATGGGGCGGTTCGAAGTGGTGGCGATTACGAGGAGACGGCGGTCCTTGAAGAAAGCCGAACGTCAGACGTGCTTGGAAACAATGCACAGACGACGGGAGCAAACCTTTGGCGGCCGGCGGCCAATCAGTACCAAAAGCGCTTGCAGGACGGGATTTGAAAAGCGAGCGCCCATTGGCGACCAGTCTATGTACTGATATGAGTGATCTGCTTGAATCGAGAAAGAAACACTGACCAATCAACCGCTCTATGTTATCTACGACAACGACACTCAATGGACTCTTGTAGCTGTCCGAGAAAACTTTGTTGATGGCTGAGATTTTCTGCGTCTCGCCCATCCCAACCATGTTGTCCGGCGTGATAAGCTTGATGAAGGGGAACTGCGACGCCTGGGCGATCGCCGCTGCGAGCGCCGTCTTCCCTGAACCGGGCGGCCCATGCAGAAGGACGCTGACTACCGGCGCACGCTTGGATGTCCGGACCTGTTCAACGATGAGCTCGCCAGAGCGCAGGAGCTCCTACATGGAAAGGTCAATAGGGCGCCTGCGACGAGAACGATGGTACGCACGTCGACGATACCGTCATAGCGGATGATACCGTTCTGGATGACAGATTGCAACTCCTCCTCAGACACACCGAACGCAGGGTGCACCTCGTCAAGGGCATGCAAAAAGTCGCTCCGGTTGACCCGGAGGTTCTCCACGTCGTCGCTGATGCCAGCCATAGTGCCAACCTATGCAATCATCGGCGTCTACATTTAACGCACATTTAATACACATACCTTAACATGACGGTTGAATGCAAAACTGGTCGCACTCTTGATGAGACCATTGATCTCAGCACCAGAGAAGTTCTTCGTTGCCGCCGCCAGCTCCTCAAGGTCGACATCCGAGTCCATGACACGATTCGCGCGCATCTTGGCCGTGTGGATGTTGAGAATCTGGAACCGACCCTTCTCGTCGGGCAACGAGATCTCCATATGCACTTCGAGACGACCGGGACGCAAGAGCGCCTCGTCGATCATGTCGAGCCGATTGGTCATTCCGATAATGAGGATGTTGTTCAGCGAGTCGACACCGTCCATCTACAATAACATCAGTACGAGTATAAGGCTTCGACAACGGAGTGCTAGCCTTGGATAGAAGCTGGTTGACGACGCTGTCGCCTACTCCGGTGCCGCTGTTCGTCGAACCACGCTGTTTGAAGATGGCGTCTAGTTCATCGAAAATAATGATGTGCAGCTCGCTCTCATCTCCCTTCTCTTTGTACTGGTATTTTTATCAGAAATGAGGCGTGCGACAAAAAGGGAATTACCGCGAACCTCTTTCTCAGCGTCCTCAAACAGTTTCCGGATATTTTCTTCTGAAGCACCGACAAATTTGCTCAAAATTTCAGGGCCATTCACGATCTTTGGTTCGTGAGCGTTGAGCATCTTTCCGATTTGACGAGCGATGAGCGTTTTCCCGGTTCCAGGAGGTCCATGAAGAAGAAGTCCTGAGTAAATATCGCTCAGGGAGATGAACAATATTCACATAAGAAGGTCTACCTTTGACGTGATCAATACCAAGTTTCTCAACGAGACCGGGAGGGAAGACACGCGAAGCGAAGGCACGTCGGAAGATTTCGCTGAATTCTGTGTCCAGACCTCCGATGCCCATGTCCTCAAACTTGAAATTAGGCGCCAGAATCGCATTTGGAGGAGCTCTGGATTAGAACGTTGGACGAGTACGACATGGAAATAAATACATTCTACTAACTTTTTCGCGCTTGATTTGATGTTTATCCCGTTGCTGTCCGCAGCTTTCATCATAGTAATGTCGGTCTTGTCCATCATAATTCCGAAACTGCGCGGGTCGGGTCCGTAGTCAGATCGCTGCCGGCCGCCCCCACGTTGCTGGTCGGCAAGCTCCAAAACCGAGAGACTCTTGACGGTAATCTTGAGGTTCTGGCCGTGGTAGTCGAAAATCATCAATTCGCCGACGGCCATGACGATGCCATTGAATGCCTTGAGGAAATTCCGTGCGAGCTCATCCGCAGAGTACGCCTCCTTGCTCTCGGTTTTCCGTAAAAACCCGACCTCCAAGTCTAGTGATTGAAGGTAGTTGGGCTGAGTTGGACAGGGTTCGATCGGGATCGTGTCCCCCGCGACGGCGAGGCCGATCCATTGACGTTGCATGGCGGAAGCCCCAATGCAACCGGGCCTCAGCTTTCCCGTATTGTCATGGCTTCGAGAAATTAAGCAGGAGAACGAAATGGCACTCGCAGTAGGCTCACATAACGGTTACGGGGAATTGACCTTTGCAGAGAACATGCTGACCCTGCTGAAAGTCTGAAGGATGTACCACGAGCCGGTTGGACAGTGCAAGAGGATTAGATGGAGCGCTCTCTACATTGAAGCTAATGCCGCGGATGTTAATAGCTGCGTAGGGTTACTACAAGAAGCTATCTACCTCCCTCCTGCCTGGGGCGGCTGCGGTTTGCGGTCGTACCCCCGCTTCTCAAACGGTGCGCTGGGGGCGTCGTTATATTGAGTTGGCGGTGCATTATATTGCATGGACTGCGGTGGTGGACGCGCCCCAGCGCGAGGACCGCTTGGCAAAGAGTTGTATCCTCCGGGGGACTGGCCCTGGTTTCCTCGTAAGAAAGACATGGTCGTAAGGTGCAAAGTGAAAGTGTAGTCAAAGTGCAGTCGTGGTCAAGGCAAATCTGATCGGGACAGCCCCAAGTAACATGACGTGAGCGCCTTTGGCGCCTCTTATGGACGACGTCAACAACACGAATTCCTCGGGCGCGTCGCCCAGCCGTATATTTGGCGATTCGCCCGATGTCGACACCCACTCGTGTCGTCTGCTCGGTCCCATCGCGCTGGTGAGCGTTGCTGCCGCAGTTCGATGTCCGTAACCTTACTATTCTATAGACCGTCCAAGGACTTATGGGCGTCCTTGTCATCCTTTCCCTGGTATATAAACGCCACCGGGAGAAGCCTATGCGCCCATGGAGGATATGGTGTGGCCGGTCTCTCTCTGTCACCCGGCTTCGTTGACGCTCTCCGAGGCTCTTTGATGTATCTAAACAGATTGCGGGCCAGATATTCGTGCACCTCCTCAACCTCTTGATATCCGACGTGGGATCGCACCACTCTTCGAGCAACGCCTGTGTATTCTATTTTCTCAATATTCTGATTGACACAACTCTCGGTGAGTTAATCTTGTCCCTTCAACCTTTTGCGCCTCACTCATTTTCTATCCACCAGGTGTCGGACTCATCTATGTTATCCTGCGAGTCTTGACATTTATCATGTCGGAACGCTTTCACCTCAAAGGCTTCGAGTCGGGAATATACGGTACCCCGCCTTCGTTCAAGTTCTGGCTGCGCCAAGCAGCAATTTATGTCCTAGCCCTCACCACGATGAAATTCATGGTCATCGGCTTACTAGCCTTACTCCCCGGACTATTCACTCTTGGTGCCTGGTTGCTCAGTTGGACGTGGACCGACAAAGGCGACGGGTTGCAAGTAATCTTGTGAGTACCACGCATCAGATTCCAGCCCCGCCATCTCACCAACTCGACAGCACGATGGGAATATTCCCCATCCTCATGAATATCCTGCAGTTCTGGCTCATTGACTCCATAGTCAAAGCCTCGGGCGTAGCGCTCGACCTAGACACTCCGGACCCCCTGGACCGCGAACCGCTGTTCGGGGCACCGGACGACGACGATGATGACGACGACAATGCCTCAGTCAACGCACATGCCCCGAACCGCGACATCGAGAGCCATCCCCACTCGCATACACGCTCGCTCTCTCCCTCCAGCGGCTCATCCGACAACTTGCGCACGCCCTTCGAGCCGAAATCCTCCGGTGCGAACAGTCTCAGCCAGCCCATGGACATCCACGCGTACCCCCCGAGCCTCGCGTCCTCCGCATCATCGTCGTCACCGCCACAGGCGCCCGTGCTCCGCGAGGCGACGAAGCTCAAGCCAAAGCGCCGCTCGCCGCCGTCCCCCATCCACATCCGCACCGTGAACCGCCCTGCAGTCAACTCGCCGCGGCAAACGCCCAAGACTGCGCCGGTCCCTTCGCCCGCGCCGGCGCCCGTGGCCGTGGCTGTGCCCATACCAACACCTCCAGAGGAGGAGGTGTGGGGCGAGTCGTGGGACGACACGGACGATTGGGCGAACAAGGTCGGCGAGGAGGACTGGACGGGCCGCAGGATGGAGGAAAAGAAGGGCGTTTTGTCTGGTTGGGATAGTGGGAGCCCGATGTTAAACTCGGTGCACGTTTAGCCATAGCATTTAGAGCTACCTTAAAATCAGATAATTCTCGGCTAATCTAAAATTTTATGCTCTCAATGCTTCCCTGCAGCCGTCCGTAGCTCGTGCTCTACCGAGCCAGTCTGTTTCCACCACTGGTCAAGCAGGAGTGAGAACAGGCTGCTGGGATGGCTTTGGGACGCACCTCGACAGTCCGCTGGATGCCTTCTTCTAGCGATACATTAGGATTGTATCCCAGGATTTCTCTTGCCTAACAAAATGAAATGTCCATAACTTTAGTAGAAGCAAACCGTCTGACGCACCTTGTCGATATTATACCATTGGATGCCTGTCAGAAAGCGAACGCTGAACACGGTGAATTGCGTCGACGAGCCAGTGATTTTGCAGAACAACTCCGCAAGCACAGCCATAATGAGACCCACGATGCGGGGTATTTGAACGACGCGGCCCTTCCCGTCATCGCCAAGCTCTCGCCAGACAAGGCGCGCGAAATCCCACTGCGGCCTCGGTTCGCCGTTGGTGAGAAAAAACGTTTGCCCGGAGACGAGCTCCGGCTGAGAGATTAACTTCGCGCAAGCCAGGACGTGGGCGTGCGCGATGTTCCCTACGTAGGCGTAGTCCACGAGATTAGTGTTGTCCCCGATCTGCACGTGGTGCTGTTTCTTGGTGTAGACCTCTGCCAAACGCCACATAAGTTGCCTGTCGCGTTCGCTAGATTAAAATCTTCTCAAATTATACTGTTGGGAAAAAAAGAGCGATGCGCACCCTATCATTCCACAAGGCCGAAGAATGACGGTTTGCATTCCGTCTTTACCTTCAGCTGAGAGGACGAGACGTTCCCCGAGACCTTTGGTGTGATGGTAGGCGTCATATCCTTTATTCGGGAAGCTAGCTTTGGCTTCGTTGACACCGTTGAATTCTGCACCTGTCCACACAACGCCAGTCGAGGAGGTATATATGAGTTTTTTGACTCCCGCTTCTCGGCAGGCAGCTATCACGTTGCGCGTTCCCGTCTCGTTGACTTCGTAGTATATATTCGGAGGCAGCCCATGGACAGGGGACGCAGTATGAAGGACAACTAGCGGTTTGATCTGAAGATTGAGGAGATATATATCAAAGCAGACATGAACTCACTTTTTTCACGATATTCGCAATGTGGACCGCGTCGACGATACTTCCCTGTACGTACACGACATTCTGACTTGGGCTGTTGGGCTCTTGAATATCGAATACGGTAACAGCGTAGCTGCCGTCCTTCATCAGTCGCTCCACGACGTGACTTCCGAGGAAACCAGTACCACCGATTACGAGAATCGGATGCATTCTGTGGCAGATTGGATTCGACGGCGATAAAAGGCGGGTAGCAATCATCGGGACCCACTTGTGTATATATTCGTGTGTCGTAGCGACGTCGGTGACGGACATCAACGGATATCCTGGTTGCTGTTCACTGCCTTCACGGTGTTACGCGTAAAAAAACATCCGTTATATGGCTGTGCAATAGTGGTGTCCAAAGTAGCTCCTAGATAGTCCCTACTTGTGTTCCTGTTTGCGCTCCTGGTTGTGTTCCTGTTCAGTTGATGGTGCAACCAGGAGAACAAGAAGGAGCGCAATTAGGGTTGAATCAGGAACTGCATGTGCTCCCAAGTGTGCTCCTGGTCCGAGAATCCCAACCCTAGGGTTTCAGATATGACCCTTTTTCTTCCTACTTGTTTTCCTGCTCTCTTCCTTTTCGGCAGATTTTGGCAGGGATCCCTGCCAAAATTTGCAAAAAGGGAGCAAACAGGAACACAAACTGTAGGAGCTCAAAAAGTGGGAACTTTGAACAGCACTAATTGGCACAAAACATTACTTCAAGTTGAACCGATCGTAGTCTCTCTTGACAGACTCCCTCGCTCGTACCTCGTTCTGAAAACTGATCCCGGCTTTCCCTTGAATCTAGGCTTGAAGCCAGCCTGTCCAGGAAAGCAGGCTTGCACAGGCGTGCCTCCATAGACAGACATTGGTCTACCTTGAATCTCGAACTTGTAGCTTGTCGCTGGATGGCAGCGGTCTAAGCTTCATGAAACAGTCACGAAAATCGGTTTCTATCGGGCCTTGATTCTCCGGTAGGTGCAGTAACAGAGTGTTGAACGTTGGACGTCGACGTTCAAAATCAGGAAAGGCTGTGCCGCAGGAGGCCGCGAGGCCGCATCTCGGCCTACGCCGTGCCGGCCCGGGGCTCGTGCCGAGCGCGGCACCTTTATTGTGTGGCTGTACACCGTGACCAAAACACCATGACGGACGTTGCTCTTGACACTCGGGGCCTCCACCAATAGCCACCAATTGACTCAGGCCCTGACACAAATCACCATGTTTTGAGCGTATTCGTTTGCGGGTAGGAGCGGGCAGATCTCGGCCTCGATGAGCGGTACCAAGCCTTCCGGAACGTAGGGAAATTAGGCTCTTCACGCCCAAAATGCTTCAACATCGGTCGAAAATCCCCCGGGTTTCTTACTACTGCAACAAGCCTCTCTCGAAGGCTGGAATCTCAATTTCAGACCCTCAACAGCCCTCTGCCCACGTTTTTCTCGGCGGCGAGCTATAATCACCCAAACTCCGTAGGCGTCGCAGCTGACGTTAGCATGGCAGACTTTTTCAATCTTTTTACATGAATCAGCATCTCAAACGCATCGCTTTTCGAGTCACTTAGCTCTCCTGGTTGGAGGCCTTCCGGTGCCGATTGGCGCTATCCACCGGCCTCTTGACATGATGGCTGCGGTCCACTTTTTTCGACTGGATAAGGCATACATCTGCTTGGATCGTACCTGGTAATGTACGTTTCACTCGGAGATCAATAGAGGCAATGCGGCGTGCCAATGTCTCCCATCTAACCGCTCCCGGCCCTGTGGACCAGTAGATTTATTTTGTGCGGTGTATAAATGGTTGGGTGTTTACCATCTCTTCAAAACGTTGCAACTGACTCGCCATGCCCAGGTCTCACATTACTGTCCTCGAGACTAGTGCTCTTCGCTCGCCTTCTGCGGTCGCTTTTAAAGTTCCTCAGTCAGATGGATCACAGGGACGACCTACTTGGCGCGATATTACCTATCGGCAATTTCTCAGAGATGTGGAATTAACTGCCAGCCATTGGTCGCGAACCTTTCGTCAAGCGGGGATCCCTGAAAGATCGGTAGTTGGACTTTGGTACGTCAGCTTCTCTTCGCTCGCGTGCTGAGTTTGACGACCTTTTTTAGGATTGGGGGCTACAGCTACCAGGACGTGTTGTCCATATATGGTGTATCAAGAGCAGGATACATCCCTCAACTCTTCAGCTTGCGACTTCCCAATGCCGATGTGATATTAGAACTGCTCACCAAAACTCGGGCGAAGGCTCTCATTTACGAAGACCTTTTTGAATCTGCGTTGCGAGAATGGCCTCTCCCCGTCTACCGGGCAGTGGCTATCGAGGTTGCTGCTGGATCAAGCCGTCTCGAATTGCCTCCACTTCCCGCAGCTCAGGGTAGCGAGATCGCCTTCTTTTTCCACACGAGTGGCAGCACCTCGGGTAGCCCTAAGCTCGTCCCTTGCAGCTATAAATGGCTGGATATGACCATTCGGAAGTCATACCTGTTATGTGCGCCTCGAGAACGGGATCGCCGGGATATCACAACCTGGGGGTACGCGTCAATTTTATTGGCATTATACATACACGCTAATCCCCTTCCAGCGGCAGCATGTGTCACATATTCCAGAACTTCTGTAAGTCGAAGTTGATATCTCGGCACTCTGTTGAATAACCTGAGCCTTCAGTGTTAATCGGTAACCTTCAGCACAACTCCTGCATCATCCAGCCGGCGGCGAATCCATTTACATCTGATCAGCTCGTTGATATGGTTCATGATTGTGGACTTAACCGCTTAAATATCTTTGGCTCCTTCCTCACGACACATCTCCGGAATTCTCGGCTTGATTCCAAGCTCTTGGGGACGCTCGCCAGTCTCGATGAAGTATTATACACTGGGTTGCCGTTGCCGCGGGAAGAAGAAAACTGGGCGTATAGTAATGGTATTAAATTGCGCGTCAGTGGATTCAATTGTTCCAAGATGATTTAGGCTAACTTTGATATTAGAACGTATTCGGCAGCACAGAAGTCGGGGCCCTCCTAGTGTCGATTGGAGGCTGCGAGTCAAACGCAGGTCTTCTGCGCCCTACCGACGGTGTCTCGTATAAGTTTGTGCCGATTGAGTCTTCTCAGTCCCTCGGTGCCCACGTCTCGACGGCGAGAATACTCGAATTGATCGTTCTCGCCGAGTCAGAAGATTGTCCCGACGTGTCTCTCCGGCATGCAGACGGCGATTTCCATACGGGAGACCTTTTCCAGGAAGTCGCTTCGGGCTGTTATATCTCTCATGGCAGAGACGACGACTGGATCAAATCCGAAAGCAGCCTGAGGTGCAATACGAAGTAAGGTCCTCCCCCTATAATAACACGAGCACCGCTGACAGACACCTCTTAATTCAGAACTATCGAGGATAATGCACGCGCTATGTGTGGGGCGCTCATCTCTGAATGCGTCGTTGTTGGGAACGGCCGGCCAAACCCATTAATGTTCGTCGAGCCCGCGACGGACATGGAACCCGAGAAGCTCAAAGTGGAGATCATCCGCAAGACGAGGCTGTTCCATTCCAGACGATACATTCACGAGCGGATCCCATCCGCTGAAATGATCATTGTCGTACCCCGCGGGTCGCTGCCGCGCACCGCGACGAAAGGGAATATACGGCGAAAGGCGGTCGAGGATTTGTACAAACAGCAGATAGACAAGATATTTTCGTTATAATACCTATCACCTCAAGTAATTCATACCGTATTATAGAGCTAATTCATAGTGGGTGATCACCACCGGAGTCTCATCTGAATTGACGCTTCGCAGGACGAGACGTCACATATTACAATGTTTTTTATTTAGAATTCATCATATTTTTACAAGTAACATAAGCGCATCCGAGTATAGGCTATGCAATCACCGATTTCCCTCGTAGGGAAGACGGGAAAGATCGGCCTTGCCATCCTCGATCCATTCCTTCTTCACCAGCTTCTCCTTCTCGTTATAATACAACCGGTAGACCAGCTTGATCGTGCCCTCGCTGACTCCTGCCACAGCACTGATATCCCGCAACGACTTGGTTTTGCCCAGAAGATTGCAAGTGAAGAATATCGCGCCACCGGCTATAGACACCGGACTCCTCCGTCTGCGATGCCGTGTTTCCGCGCTTCGACGATGATGTCGGAACATATGGACTGCACGTTTGCAGGAAGATCGAGATGATTGCAGTATCTGACAAGCAGGTTTTCGGGGCCAGATGAAGGGGAGGGGGTGGATGTGGTCGCAGAGGCTCCAGGAGTGAGATTGAACGCCTGCTCGAGGGCCTTATAACACTGCCCAAGAATCTTCTTCGACACATGTGTCAAGTTGCATATCTCTCGGAAAGTACGCGGGACGTGAGCCTGTCGGCACGCAATGAAGATACAGGCGGCGATAACCGCGTCGAGGGGTTTGCCTCGCAGTAGCTTCTCCTCGTCGGAGCGCTTGTACAGCTGTTTCGCGATGTCGCTGATAGTTTTTGGGAGGGAGAACTGATCACACCAGCTGGATATATCGCGGAATGCGGTCAGAAGGTTGCGCTCTGCGCGCGAGCTCTGAGCACGCGATGCTGCACGTTGCAGTTCTCGAGCCATCCCTGACCCGCCATCACGAAAGCTGACTACAGTGTCTAGCTGTTCACGTCCTTCCATCAGAGGATCGCCGGCCGCACCAACACGAGATGGGTCGTCGCCCTCATCGTTGGCAAAAGTCTGGAATGAAGTCATGTCAGCACCGGGTAAACACCGTGCTACACGTTACTCACCCGCCATTCGCTACGCGTATCGACGATACGGTCGCCCAGCACCAAGCCACAGTTTCTACAAACGAGATCTCCGCTACCAAACTCTTCAGCGATTTCGGGGTTCGGGTCCCTGCACTCGGGACATATAAGGCGGACACTGAGGTCGGGCCCGTACGAAGGTGCTTGGACCTTTTGCACCTGCGGTGCGGCCAAGGGGAAAGGCTGCGAGTATGCCATTGCTGAGAGAGGTAGCGGAGCTGATTCGACACAGAAGATGTATGTCTAGGTTTCCCCGAGGGTCGAAAAAGAACCAGAAGGAACTGTAAAGACGCTGTGCAGCACAACTGGCATTAGCAAAGCTTGCATGGACCTACCTCTCGTTTGTGGATGCTGCACTCAGACTGACCACCGCGCGATATAGGCAGCAATGGGTGTTTTGGACCACCGACGAGGACGACTGGTGGTGGAAGGGGAAAGAGAGACGAGGTCTGACTTGCTCGGTCACAACACGTGTAAATGACAGCCTGAGGCACCGCCACACACGGCTCTCACCTTCACTCCGAGTGTAGGCGTCTACAAAGCTCTATAAAGCTCCAGAACATTCCATCGTTGTTGGAGCTGAATCTCTGTCTCTCATTCAGACTTTAACGAGCTTCAGGCTTCAAATCGAACAAAATTTATCGGCTTCGATTGAAATTACCAACAGCCTGACAGAGCCTCGACTCACGCCCGGACCGTCTCAAACCCTGTCCATCCGATTTCATATCCTTGCCATATGTCTCCAGTCTTTGGCGACAACAGTACTCAGATTTTCATGGTCGAGCTGGCTGGTGACCACAAATATAAAAATGGCGGCAGCTCCTGAAGGCCTCCAATTTATATGACAGAAGCTGTCGGAATCCCTTACATCTGCCATATCGTGAACGACTCGGGTGGCTTGCTGTGTCTCCATCTAGTAGATTTCCATTCTTGGCAAACGGTGTTTTGGTTCCAAATCAGGGTCGCGTAAAACGCGCGGCCAAGAAATTAAGTCCTAAGGACAGATCAAGAAAGGACACCAATGCGTCTAGTCGTCGGAATAATAACCCCCGTCCTCGGAGTAGCTTCCGCCGTCATCATAGTCCTCATACTCGTCGTCCGCCCCCTCCGAATAAACGCTGTCGCCCTCTGAACCCGAATAGCCTGAACCACTATCGCCGCGCTCGGACTCGGAGTCGCCGTACGAACTATGCTCCCCGGAATAAGACGCCTCGGAGCCCGAATCTGATGGCTCGACGACGAAGGTCGTCTCGGCGTACCCGCTTGCGAAGTGAAGCTCAGACTCGGCAGCGGACGACGGCGCATCTGCATGCGTATAGCCTTCATCGTCACTTTCGTACAGGGACCACGGGCTGTAGCTCCTCGAGGATCCCGACGCAGAGTAGCCATAGCCGCTGTACCGCGACGACCCGCTATGCGATCGGTATGCGGAAGGTGTGTAACTTGAGGAAGGGGCAAACCCATGGCTGTAGCTGCGCCCATATGTTCCGGATGTGTACGTGGGAATGGGAGACGAAGTGCGCGAAGAGCGCGAAGACACACGACTGGAAGGCTCACGGTATTGCATCATCCGCGTATCTTGGGGATATGTAGTGCGTCCCGCCGTGTAGTCCGCTCGTTGTGGATGACTGCTTCCATACCCGGAGTGCCTTGCATAATCATGGCCAGTGGAATTTGTGCTATAGTGGCGTTGGAGGGTTTGGGTCTGTGAGCTTGAAGGCAAGCCGCTCGACATGGAACGATTCGACATTCCGGCGCGGTCTGAACGATCCGCACGCTCGAATGCGCGTTCCAGGTCGCGGCGCTGCTCTGCCCACGACTCTCCAGGCTTGAAGCCATACGAAAGCATTTCGCGGTGTGTTAGTCTACGATAAAAGCTGTTTCAACGAATGTTATGGTCAGAGATTCAAGGACGTACCGCCCGGCCATTGGGATTTAAATGAAGGTGGAAAGAGAGGATGAACAGTTACACGAGTTACATGCGGCAAATGGCAGGCAACGAGGAAAAGTGCAAGAGCTCGCTGCAAATCGATATCTCGGCAATCAATTCAGCGGCGGCTGATCCATAGCTCTCTCCGCTCTCCTAAGGCTCCCCTCAAGACTTACGGGCGCCACCTATAGTCTCCTCGTGCCTCGTTTAAACATGCCGGCCATCCTGTTCGACCCCAGCAAACTTACAAAAGATCTATGCTACAACTGTAACGAACCCGCATTGGACGAAAATCCCCACCGCAGGTGTAGTCGATGTGGAATCGCACGCTATTGCTCGCCCCAGTGCCAGAGGGCAAACTGGCCGGTCCATCGACAGACCTGCATGGATCACAAGGCCAATCTGAGTACTTACGCCGTATCCAATATGGAAGAAGAGGTGAACGATTTCACGAGATGGCACAAAGTCTGGCGAGACGCGCTTCTAGTCTGGGGCACATTCGCGGCAGATTTAGCAAACGAACCGCGCGACTTTCTGTTAAACCACAGGTAAGCCTCGCTTTCTCGGATGGTTTTTCAAGTCTTAGCGGACCTAGCTACTTCCTATCCCTCCAGCGGCAATCTAATCGGTCTGCGCGCGCCAAGTACCAGGTGCATTCATTCGTGTCCCTGCATTTCCCTAGGTTGAATAGTTTTAACCAAGGCTGTTTGGGGTGGGATGCGTCCAGATACTGAGATACTGGCAGACTTGCAGCGTATTGCTGACGCAGAATACCGTCAACAAATCGTCAACAACTTCCAGAGCATGCCGCGGCAACAGGAAGCCCTGCGCATCACTGTCGCGGTCCCAGCCATGGGCTTGTTCAGCAACCTCGGTGGCATGATCAGCGAGATATTCCCCGATAGACAAGCGAGGGCGTTCACTGACCCGCGGAGCGTAGACGCCAGGCTCTTGTCCACCGCACTCGTGGCCGCGTGGTCGAGCACATTTCCAGAATATTTGCAAACGGGGAACTGTGCGTTACAGTGGTTTTTGTCTCAATGGCCGCACTCACCGCTCTATGTCGGGCAGCGTCCGGTCACTCCCAGATTCTCCGTGACCTAACACAGGCCGCTAATACGGCGGCGGATCTCGATTGACTGATTTTCTCTCCCAAGTTTGCTCCCAAGTTCCATTTAATTTAATTTTTGTCTGTGTAATACTGCGCGAACGCAGTTGTAACGTTCTCCTCTCGCTGCTACGCACAAATTCTGTGATTACCCTATAAGGCACCTCTGCGACGGCGGAAGAGAACTTCAGCCTTTGCCGACGGCGTGCACATAGGGCCAAACCAATCATCGGGCGGGCGGACACCTTCTTTAGCCATTTTCACCTCATACTCGAGTATCACATGGCTAAGCATGCATTTCAGCTCCAATGAAGCCAGAAATCGACCGGGACTGATTAAGAGTTAATAGACTCGTAATGGACCGCTGCCAACACACACCACGCATGCCGGCCGCCACCGAAGGAAAGGTACGTATTTCCTAGTCCCGTCAGACGAACACTGGCGTCTGATTGTTCAGCGTCATTTGTCCCGCGCTTTGAAGAGAACCGAAAACCGTCGAAAGCCTCCGCATTTTTGTAGTAGTGTTCGTCGGTATGAATTGCTGGCGGGATGGTGCCCACAATAGTGCCCGCAGGTATCATTATGCCGTCCGGGAATTGGAAGGGAACAAGAGCTTTTCGGGGCATAGAGACTAGGTACGCAGGAATGATAAGACCAGATCCTCCCAAGAACAGGGAAACTCACATGCACCAAGTCCACTCAATCGCTGGGATTCTTTCAAGAAAGAGTCCAGTTTCCAACATTTATCGAAGGTTTCTAATTGGTGCGTGGTGACGTCGAGCGAGTTTCCGAATTGCTCTTCGAGTTCTTGACGGAGAGGCTCCAGGTATTCTGGCTTCGAAGCCAAATGCAACAGCGCGTGTGTGAATGTCTAATCCGCGTGAATGTTAGGGTTTTTCATTTCGGGAAGCAGACTCGCCATGGAGGTGGAATGTAACGCCATGAAATTGACGTTGAGGATCCGCAGAGCAAGGGCATCGGCCGAGTTTTTATCTGCCGCAGGCGCTGCTTCCATGAGCCAAGTAAGCATATCGTCCTTGGCATTGGACTCAGGATTGCAGGCAATATATTCGATGGCCAACCTCACCTTGCGCTCCAACTGCTCTCTCCTTTCTTGAATCACCGGTCCTATATGACGAGCCATGCGTTTTCGCAGGCCGGAAATTTGGGTGAATGCAGCACCGGCGATCCTATGACACGGTTGAAAATGGGCACAAGAATCTGAAACGCGACATACGTCTTCAAAGGGCCAGGAAAAAAATTGATGAAGACTGCGCCGAACACAACGTGCTTGGTAAATAGCTTGTTGATGTTGCAGTAGTCCTCATTTCGACCTGGGGACACTGAGATGACAGAGGTACCACAAAGAAATGGTGGACGAACATAGGACGTCTCCAACGAATGTGCGGTTCACGGCGCGACATACGATGTCCGTGACAGCGTCGTTTATGCGGATCGGAGTCCAAGCTGCAGCGTTATGAGACCCAGGCACATATTTTCAACCCAACGTTGAACTCGACCTTTATTAGTGACATTGGCACCAATGATGTCCCCAAATGCTTTTGTTGTCTCGTCAGCGATGACAGGGACGATGTTCCTGAGCTGTTTATTCATGGCATTCTTGATAACCCCCAGGTGGTACGTGTTGCGGAGTGTTTCGGTTCCAAGCGTATAATCGGCGGACAGTAACTGGGTGCGCAAAGTTTGAATGTTGTCCAGCTGTATGTTCCGCCACTCACATCTGTCATGGCGGCTTCGATAGAGAGGACGTGCTCCGGCGCGCCGCGCAATGCATCTAGCATGTCGCTCCCGGTGACGATTACAATCCACCGATCAATTTGGGGGATTTTGAAGGCACGGTTTTTGTACTGCCAAAAATTAACAATGCGCGGAACATCTTGCCCCCAAAGCCACCTTTTGATAGCCCGTTTGTAACACTGATTTGGCGTCGACCATGAACTTGAAGGCTGTTAAATACGACGAGAGAATTCCGTTGGATCCCGCAGAAGGTATGTGATCCTAGGCCGTCGTTGAAACGTCGTTTGATTGAATTGGGTGTAATAGACTGCCGTACCAACGAGCCGCGACTTTTCTTGGGGGCCAAAAAATACAGCAGGCAGCAGGAGGACACCAGGAAAAATGGTGTGATAATAGCTTCAAGAGTTTTGGTCTCCTCAACTTGAATGCGCATACCTGAAAGCAACGAGGACATGCTGGGATGGACAGCTACGGGGGATTAATGCTTCAGAGTACGGAGACACAGGACCGACTGTTTACGATGGAGGGAGAAAGGTCGTGTACACTCGCAAAGGCACTGCATTATAAACCCGGTGATTAGGTCGTGAATATTTCAATTGCCACCCAAAAGGTTGGCGAAGACGCCGCAGATTAGAATAGATTGTACTGCTTCTGAGTGCTTCTCGCAAACGTCATGCACATCATCCAGATCTTCGGCCAGAGTAACTTAAACTACTAGTAGCGTAGCACTAGGCACCTAGTAGCGGTCCAGTACGGTGTGATTAATAGACCTGGATGATCAGACTACGGCAAAGAGCTCACCTCATTTTTTTGCCCCTCGTAGGCAGACTGGTCACGAATCTACTAGATGATGTTTGTGGATTACTCCACCCACACACGAAGCCCTTGCGCCTCCCAATCCCACAGCTTCGTCTGTAACTTTCGGCTGACACCACCTCCTTGTTCGGTCCATTTACGTGTTAAGCGGAGGCTTTGCAGATGTGCGACACCCGGCAAAGCGGGGTCCTTGTTGGTCCACCATCGCGACCTAATCATCGCCGTCAAAGCCCTGTCTGAGGGTCGATCCCCAATGTTTCGCAGTGCCAAATGCCTGAGATCTGGAACCAATGGCTTCGAATCGCCTTCATCCAATTGGAGTGCACGGAGGAGGAAGGTGTTGTCGATACCGTCAAGCTCAATGGAAAGGTCTTTGAGTGCAGGAGAGTGTCGAAGGAGAGCAATCAAAGTATCGGCGTCAAAAGCCATTACATCGTCGGCGTTCGAGTCTAACTTGATCTTCTCGATGTTCGGTGCCCGATCCTGGAACTCGCCGAATGCCAGAGCATCCCAGGCAATTGTGAAGTCAGTTTCGAACAAGAGGTCGAGAGTTTTCAAAGCAGGAAGGGCAAACGGAGCAAAAAAGGGTCCAACGTGACAACTATCATCGTGTTCCTCGAAATGGAAGGATATCTGCAAATCCTTCAAAAAAGGGAGCACAACGATTGGTGGCAAAGTAGGGGTTCCCTGCGAGAAGTCCCATCCACACGCGTCCAGAGTGACCGAGACCATATTGATGCATTGAAGCATAATCATGCGAGCTTCGTTGAGTGTACTTTTAAAATACAAGGTCGTGAGTTGTTTCCAGGGCAGAGGGAAAAAACGGTAATCAGGGTAACGGCGAATGTCTATGCTGACAGTATGGAGTCGAGGCGAGGACAGGAATATGTCCAAGACCCTGTCCTGTTGTGGAAGATTCCATTCTTCCATAGTGAATTCTTCGAGCGCTTCCAAAGATCCAGGAGGAAGGTCGAGTAAGGGTGAGAGAACGGGGATGTCCCACATAACATATTTCCATCGGCGTACGTTGGAGAGAAGAGCCTTGAAAATACGAGTCTCCTTGTAAAACTCGGTGGTGGGATTATGCGAACCACAATGAAAGTAGAGTGAGATCGGCAATGGGTGTGAACGCTGCAGCCAAGCGCTTGTCTGCTCGAAATCAAGCTCTGTGGGTTCTTGATCGATTCCGAGTTGGTACCCATCCACCCATAACCGCGGCGTGCCATGCGCTGTCTGCCTCCAATGGCGGCACACCTGGGAGACAGATAATGCTGCTGAAACTATGTACTCCGTGTCGAGCTCACATAGCGAAAATTCTTGAGCAGGAACATGGAAGCCAAAAATCTCCGCCAACAGCTCCGTTGGGAGTTGGCCGATGGGGGAAGTCGACATTTGCAATACGGCCAGCCCGCTAATCTCTGTCTCCCGCCTTCGCGTCAGGTCCTGTATTTGGCTGGCGAGGCTTAAAATTTCGGTCTTCTTCGTCTCGATGAGGTTTTGGATGTGCTCTGTATTAGCCGCAACCATAGCGGCGGCAGAGAGTGTGGTATGACTTTTGGAGGATACGGGTTGGCAGGATACCTGAGATTTTTTTTTTTCGGAAGGAAAAAGTGGGAAGACGAGTGCGGGCCGGCACGTGCCACCGGCTAATGCTTCGATCCTCCCACTGGGGAATATTTGGAATGCACCCACTGGCACATCGGCCACTGAGCAAAGCACACTGAACTATGTACCGCGAGACCAATAAAGTGATTCGTTACCGCGCGTGAAGTCGTAAAATTCATTTACTCTTTCGTTACCAGCCCATCTTCAGCATACTTCGCCGCCCGGATGCCCTCCGCCCACGCCACGGCATCGCTGCGCCCCTTGGGAATGTCCACCGCAAACCAGATGACGAGCGACGCGCATGTGCACAGCGCAAACAAGAAGGGGAAGCCTATATATAACAGTTAGAGGAGCCAGGCAGAAACGTGACGGAACCCGCACCCATCCAGTTGCTCCCGGAGGAATCGATGATAGCCTGGATGACGTTCGGCCCGATCATCGAGCTGGCGCGATTCGAGAGCCCAAAGAGGCCGAAGAACTGGTCGAAAAATCAGTTTGGCTGGACAGCACACGACAGATATGAAGACGGACCATGTTGTCAAAGCCCGGTGGGGTAAGCTCCGCCATCATGGTCTGTGAGAAGGCGTAGTACGGCGCCTGGAAGAGCCCGAAGACGATGTTGTACGCCCTGCAAAGCCGTTAGCACGACGGCGAGGCGACGAGAAGGCTGCGCACCAGAATTCCCACTTATTGTGGAAGCTAATACCATGAATTTAGGACAACAAGGACAGTAGGCATAGACCGGCACTAACCCGAGTTTATTGGTCCATATTCCAATCATGCCTGCGTATCACAGTTAGTACTAAGCAGAAAACGAAATGGTCAGACGTACCCCAGAGGGGAATCATAATCGTTACGACGTTGGTTACGACGAACTGCAAGTCGGAGTATAACTCAGTTCTATGCCCAGTGGGATAATAGGGCACCGCACCATCTTCTTCGTCGGAATCTTCCAGTACTTCTGGATGTACCAGAAACCAAACGTGCTGATCGTGCTGGTGATAGCTTGCGACAGACCTGAATTTCGATAGTCAGACAAGAGAGTCCCTGGTAGAAAGAATCCGACAGACCGAGGTAAGTATTTTGGAGGAAGCTGAAGGAGAACTTGTCGTTCTTGACAGCGAGGGTTAATATTGCCGAAAAAGAACATGGGGGTTTGGTACCTGGCAGATCGAAACCAGTGTGCCGGTGGTGTTCAAGCCCTGTGAGTACTCAGCACACGAAAGAAGATCGAATGAGCAGAAAACAACGCACATCGGCGAGAAGGAAGAACGAAAACAGGTAGATGAAGGTGTATGGGAGCTGCTTGTATTGTTTGCATGCAGCCCAGATCTACGGCGTCTTTTGTGGGCGATGCGCGCCGCAGGTGGTGCAGGGAGACATACCTGCTTCCATCCAATCGTAATGTAGTGCTCTCCCTTGGGAAGGGGAGGTCCCGGTCGCGGTTGTTGGAATAAGACTGGGCTGAGGTGAGTAGAGATCGCGGTAGTTAATGCATTACGTACACCACCAAATACCCGTAAGTACCCAATACGCGTTGGTACTATTTTGATATTCAGCAAGTGGCCAATACTGGCGAGCGAGCGACGAACAGCACGATGGTATAGTTATTGACCTTCGCGTTGGATGCCAGCGGCAGTAGAATTGACAAATTGAGACATAGCGTGGCAATATAACCGATGTTGCTGTGTGCCTACGTCTGTGCGTCAGCTTCGCTCACAGCATTCGAACGGAGTATACCGTGCTGATGTTGCTGATCAAGTTCTTCTGCAAAGACTCCTCGACTTCATACGTTTCTTTACTGATCTCGCCAGCCTCAAATTTCTCCCTCAGCTCGCGGGAACGGGGAGTATTACGGGCGAGACGAGGGAATAGCGCGGCGTAAAATACGAGAGTCGCCCCATAAGAAATGAAGCCTATCATGTACAGCGCCATGGCGGCACCCCACCGGGAAGGTTCTGGAATAAGGTTCGAAAGTGGGACATTAGATCGCGTCGCGTGAAAATACCTGTAAGAGCCATGCTTGCGAACTGCGCACCCCAGCAGATCACGGTGACAGCAAAAAGCAGCCAGCGTCCAAAGGTACCATAGTCTTGGACAAAACATGAATTCTAAGCCGATGAAAACGGTAGGATGTCGTACCAGCCGCACTACCGATGGTAGTGAAAATCATGGTCATTATCTAATCGCGAAATAAGACGCGCTTTCATCGAGGAAAATAAACGTACCGCAAAACTAATGCCGTTCGCAACCAATACGACGCTCGTAACTGATTTCGTTCCACCGGCCCAAGGAAGCACACATTGACCCGAAGCCGTGTCTGCAGAGCAAGAAGACCCAACCCCAGCAACTGGGTCATATCCAGCCGCGAACGCGAGGGACTGGAACAGTGTCATTGAATAGCCGTTAGGGCCGACTCCCTATGATTTTCCGAGTCAGACCAACGTTCACTGAGCAGCAACTCCCCAACATTGTCTCCGTTATAGTAACTAGCCGTTTTTTGAGCGTGCTGAGAGTGTTGAGGTGAAAGTAATACGCACAGATAGTAACTCCACAGTTCCCTGCGCGTCACCACCGGCTCATCCTTGCCAATTGACGAGATGAATACAGGGCGCTTGCTTGAGATAGCCGACTTCGAGGGTTGGTCGGTGCTCTCCTTGTTGTCGGCGCTCTCTTTGTTGTCGGCACTATCCTTGTACTCGTCCGAATACCTGCTCTCAGCCACAGGCTCTGCGTCGAGAACGGGGTTGACTGGGGCAGGCAATCTGGACATGTTCAAGTTGCACGCTTTCCGAAGACCGACAGTCTGATGACCTCGGTCCTCAAATAGGCGGGTGGAGGCGTAGTGCTCTTATCGGCATCCTTATCCGCGAACCATGCCGGCTAGAGCTTCGTACCAGTTGCACATGCTTGTTTTACGAAATGCGAATAGATTATGTGAAGGCAGCTAGAGCTGAAGCAGGCGGCTTCAAGCAGCGTTGAAGAGCTGGTAAGACAGGAATGAGAGGCTTGGGCTTGGCTGAGCCTCGGCCCGATCCTCCGAGTGGTGATCTCGTGCCAAATCCAGCCCCTTGGTCAAGAGGCCTCTGATCTTATACATTAAGAGACGAGGAGCACAGCTTTTTTGATAATGTCAGGTGATTTTGTCAGGTGATTTTATCACGTGCCCGTCGCCTCGGAATCAGCCGTGTCTGTGGCGAACCCGGGAACTCGGAATCCGCCGGGCGTTGGCGAAACTGAGAGTCCGCCGGGCATTGCTGCTTCTCCGTGACGAAGGCACGGGTCGAATAAACTTGTCCTATATAAGAAAAGAGCATGGCACCGCCACCCAAAAGTCACATGAAAACACCGCCACTAAATCACATGATAAGTCATGTGACCTCTCCGCCGCGCAGCGGCAGCCTCTTCTCCTGCCGCATCATGGTGCTCCTCGAGCCCGCCTCGAGGTTTTCATCTAACCCAGCTTCCCTCTGCCTTTCATCTTTGCTCTGACTGCCTCAGGTGTGCCCCATCTCTCATATATTTTGCTGTCTTCTCAAGTTCTGATTTGAGTTTCCAGTTCAACTGGCTACCCCTATCTGTCAAGGTCTTGCCATCACTCTGCCCCCTTTCTGCCTCTGTCATGTCTGTGTATCTGTTGATTCTGATTTACATTATCTGTAGCCTGTCTCTGAAATGCAAGCTTTTTCTGATATAAAAAATTTGGCACTAAAAAATTGACAAAGGCACCTAACTCCTCCAAATACTCCCCAGCGTGCTCGGATTGCCTCTCAAAGGCATGAACGTGAAAACCATGTCCTTGACAGCCCACAGAGACATTGTCAGCCTAATGCTCCTCAGCCTGCTCAGATTCAACAATCTGCTGAAGATGTGGCCAAAGGTTGAAATACTACACCTAACACAGAATATATGTCTCGGTGGGCCTAATGCACAACAAGAGGAAAAGGACTTGGCAAAATAGCTCCTGTATGTTGGAAGCGGAAGAAATATAGATGCTTCTGGAAACATTGAATTTCCTGAAGTTATGGCACTCCAAAACTGTTCTGTCTATGATAGACACAATCTATCCTGGGATCTCAACCATACCTGCAGACAGGATAAATACTTCCTGGAGTGTACAATTCTCTCTGCACACCATGATGATGTGGATGAGCTCAATAACATGTTGCTGCATAAGTTTCAAGGCGAAGAATATATTTTCCACAGTGCTGATTCAGTTATCACAGAAGAGGGAGTTGACAGTGATAGTATCTCAACTCTATCCGTGCATCTGGACTGCCTGTGGCCAAATTGGCTTTCAAGGTAGGGTGCCCAATCATGATTCTCCGAAATCTGGGCAAATGGTCTTTGTAATGGCACCAGAGGAATTCTCACGAGAAAGAATGTCACCTCATGTGTTGGAAATTCGGCTTCTAGGTGGCGAACACAATGGCAAAAGAGCTTTCATCCCATGCATCACCATTACTCCATCAGTTGAACAAATTGCTTTTGCCATGAAGCGGTGACAGTTTCCTGGCTGCCTCGCATTCTCAATGACCACAAACAAAGCACAGGGCCAGCCAGCTGATCATGTTGGACTGGACCTCCACACCAATGTCTTTGCCCGTGGACAGCTATACGCTGCACCCCCTCAATGCACTTCCAGTCAGTGAGTCAAGGCTCTTTTTAAGAATGACAACAACAGGCTCACAAAAAATATTGTATACCCAGAGGTGCTGCCCCATATGTATGTCCTCCTCCCTTTGTAAGAGGGATCCATTGAACTAATTTGTGTTACAGGTAATTCATGTAGATACAATAGTCAGTACACACTTATATTACTTTTTCTTTTTTTTTAAAAAAAGCCTACAACTGAGATTAAGCTGCAAACACGCCGCGCCAAAGGCACGGGTCTAAACTTGTCTGAAGATCAACCATACATCAGTCGTCGCGTGGCAATAATTGCCGATGCTCACATGATCCCACTCCTTTTGGACACTTTTGCCCCCCTAGCAGTCTACAAGAGTTCAGAGGGTAGTGGGTGGTAGTGGGGGCACTAAGTACCCCCAGGAGGTGTTGTAGAAGTGCTTGTGCAGAAGAACACGTCGCACGAGCGAAAGCGAAAGAGATGGACTGTTTACTGATCACGGTACGATGACGTGTCTCGGACAAGCTTCCAAATCTGGGGGGGGTCTCCTCACGTGTACATATCAGTGTGGTCGATAACGAGATCTGACGCCTCTTGCCCTTGGTTGCCTATGACCTCCACGATGCCTGAACAAAAGAATTATCATCTTCAATGCACTGGCCTTGCGATGCAAACCGTCGAGCGCCACTCGAATGCTGAAGATATCACCCTCTTCGGCAGCTGTTTCTGTCCTTTCGTCCAACGAGTGTGGGTTGCATTGGAGTTCCTGGGCATTCCGTACAAAGTAAAATGGATACTGAATGACCCCTTCGTGGGGGCTCACATCTTTACAGTACTGTGAGTTTTCGCCCTGTTTCATCGTTCCTGTGATGCTGATACGGGCGCAGACGAAGTCGATCCGTACAAAAAACCTGCAGAACTTCTCGAGGTGTCTCCCAAGGGGCTCGTCCCAGGCCTTAAACTCCATAAGTACACGCCCCCGCGCGGTCTGAACGAAAGCACAGTCATTCTCGAATACTTCGAGGAGTGCGTTGGCTCTCTTTCTCGGAATACTGCTCAGACGCTCTCCTCGCAGCCTTGCCGCTAGCACCACGAGACGAAGCCTCTTGCCCAGTGACCCCTGTTTGCCTTGCTTCTCTTGATTTGACTGCATGCAGATAAACACATTCCAGATGCTCGGGCAATTGTCCGCTTGCAATGCGACCACATCAGCCGGTCTGTCGTTCCCGCCTTTTATCGCTTCCTCCAGGCCCAGGATGAAGGAAGCCAGATCGAAAATGGCAAAGATTTTCGTGCTTCAATCGAAGCTCTGGTTGCGCTGTTCGAGAGGGCGGAGCGGGAAATCGTGCTTGGCGGAGGTACCTCCGGTGTTGGAGAGCAGAAGGCTCTCGGCGCCGGCCTCGGCTTGTGGCTCGAAAATGGTGATCTTAGCTTGAGTGATGTTATGGTCTGCCCATGTCCGTCGAGACCGACATACATCCTTTTCGTACTCACGCGCTCTATTTTTTTCTACAGGGATCTACAGAGCTGACAATGTTCTAAAGCACTACCGCGGGTTCGAGCTCCCCACGGGCGAGAAATTTGGAGCATGGATCAACCGGCTCTTTAATCACCCCGCATTCAAAGCGACCTGCAGCACCGACAACCTGTATCTCGACAGCTACGAGCGGTAATTATTTGATGTGATTATTCTAACTCCCGGTTTGACATTTGTTCTAGATACGCTCAAAATCGGCCCAACACTAGCCAAGTCGCCAACGCCATCAACTCCGGAAAGCCTCTGCCGTGATTCGCCTCGAAGGACTCGGACTGATGCCATGTATGTATGTAATTGTAACTGATTCGATTGTTGTAAGTAAGGACACATACAAGAACATTGTCCTAAATCAGATTCGGGACTTCTCCTTCACGCTAAAGATCTTGGACCGGAGTAGCGTCCAAGAAATCCGACCAGGAGCGAGGCTTTCTCACTAACACAGTGGGGCTTGTGATTTCCTTGGGCCCATAATCTGGGAACGTTTCAGCCGGCAGTTCGATCTAAAACAACAGAGAACTCGCATCCATGGACTGCAAAGGCTTGAAACATGTCTGCAAGCATCGCTCCAAACTCGGGCATCTTCGTCGCCTCGATGAAGGCCTCCCGATCCAATTCGACGTACGTGATTTTCTTGCCGGAAACTAAAATTGAAATTAAAACTGGGCAACAGCGTACAGGACAAGGAACGCGCCTTCCGATAGCTTTGCGATCATTTCTCCAAAAGAAATCAATGTCCCAGAATATACCTCGGAGCCGGCGCCCAGCTCGGGGTCTTCGATTGCGGCGCGGACGTACAGGCCATAATCATGCGCGACGTCGATAACCGGAACTGCGGTGGTCGCAGGGACGGGCAGACCAAACACGTAGCTCCCGTCCGGCTGCTTTCTGAGCGCGTACGACGCTTCAAAGACATTACTCGCATAATAGCCTGCCTCAACCACGGACAGCGGGACGCCAGACTGCTTGGCGTACTCGGTGATCTCGCTCTTGCCGTCGAAGAACTGGACGCGCGGGAATTTCCCGCCGGACAGCGCGCTGAGAGATTCAAGGGCGGACCAGATGAGCAGTTTTGCACCAGCGTCTTTTGCGATATCCACCAGCATTTTTCCCTCGGATACTTCCTGCAGGATGTCAGGAATGCATCAAACCCTGCATTGGACATTTACCCGCTGCTTGTCCATATGCTCGTTGAAGTTGGTGACCACCTGTGGATCATCAGCACCCCCAGATTCAGAGCTGTCGCGGAACTGAACAAATACGATGTCGGCTCCCTCGAAGGCTTTACGAACACTGGCCGCATTGCTGACGGTCAGCGAAACGCTGACTATCTCAATGCCTTGCGTCGCGAAGGCTTGCGCCGCGGGTTTGCTCGCATCGCGCGTCAGTCCGCGAAGGCGGTATGGTTTGTCGGACTCGATGAGGGCACGAGCTACGCTCCCTCCTTGTTGCCCGGTAATTCCAACCAAAACAGCCAAAGGAGCAGATGGGTCTTGCGAGATGGTCATTCGCTGTGGATGTCAATGAGGAATTAATGAGCCTCAAGACGTGCGATAATTAAAGCATCTTCGGCCGACTCCGGGCGAGCTTACAAGATTACAACTATAGTACTTAGACGCTGAAAATTTAAAAGTGCTATCGCCGTCCTGATAGACGCTGGTCAAAGCAATCATTTTTAGGACGCGTGACCGCGTCCGGCAAATCCTCGCGTGGTTTACCCGACCTCCTCCCGGCTCCCGCTTTTGGTCCCGCTCCCGCTCTCCAAGGAACCATCCCAGTCTATCTATATATACCGCTCGTATTTGATGCTGTGAAAAAATGAAAAGAAAATGACAGTTGCACGCGCATCAGTTTTGCAACCTGATATCGGGACCAATGAGGTGACCCAGCTTTATTCTTTTAGCATAGAAGGGTCAGGATTGAATCTATAGGGAGAGAGAGCGCAGAAAACCTTTCGAGATACTCAGTCGCCGAGCTTACGACACGAGTCTAAATTGCCGTGAGAGGTGGCGTCGCAAGATAATCTGGTGGTCAATGTTCATGATCATCAGGCACACGCCGACACGGCCAGATCTGGCTTATCGCTGGACTATTATATGAAAACCGCATGCCTACGGAGGTCGTCGTCTGCTGTGACCGTTCCTCTTCATGCCCGGCCCCGCCCTCGCTCACAACGCAAGCGAGTACTCACCGTCGGAGGCGGAAGAATATGCACGCATCACGATCACGCAGAACTATGTCCTATGTCCGTGCCTTCGGCATCATTACCGTGCCCGCGGGTCTGAAAATCTCCAATTCAGATGCGACCTCTGCCCTCCTCGTGTATGAGCTGTTGACGACGTTCGATGTTGAGGTTGAGCGAGTGTGGTCGTCAGTTCTTTCCACGCGAGCCTCCGGCCTGGTGCTGAACCTATCCTACATACAGCCTTAAATGGCGACTTCCGAAGCTCCTGTTCATTCTCAACCGCTATATCACACGAGCGTTTTTAATGTGCGTCCGTCTCCTCCAAACCCGAGCCTGGCTGAAGGCATCCATAAAGATTGCAATTTATTGCTGGTGGATATCCTGGGACATCTGAATCCGTGCGTTCTCTTTTCTTGACCGCTTTGCATGTTCAATGAAATTTTTGCAGTTGTCAGTTTTTGTTCATTGCCCCACGGCTTATCTAGATTCTGAAACCCTCATAGTTGTCACATATATGGATACTGGCAGGTCATGTACGTGCCGGAATCCAGAGAACGAAGACGTGAAGGCTCATCCTTACGCACACGCGTAGCCCTCCACGATTAGCGGTCATCGCTGCGCAGGCGATCATGGTGATTCGACTCTGGGCGATCTGTGAGAGCCTCCTCCTCCTCTGTTTCCCCAGTGCTTGATAGGTTATTCAGATAACAACAGCAGGGTATTTGTGATATACCTATTCGAGAATTCAGCTCTGATTTCGGTCCAGCCAATGCTCTATTTACTTGTCCTTCTTTTTATAAGTGAGCACACATCTGCCTTCGAAAACCTGGGGGTCGTTGACCAAAATCGCAGCGGAGGTCGCTGCTGTCGTAGCTTGCATGTCACTAGGTGTATTAGCCACCCAGGGTGCGCATTCTGCAACCTCCTGCGTCCCGCGTTGGTAACCTGCTGGACAGGAACCTCCCAACCTTCCCCGTTGAGTTGTGGACTGGACCCATTAACACCGCTGCTCAGACAATACGCAAGCGGGACGTGGTGCGTTGGGTTGTATTTCTACTTTGTCAACGTGCCAACCTTTCTTAACTAGGATTGCGCCAGTATGTTTCGAGTGTGCGTCATTACCCTGCACTTTTCATCACATTCACCGATGTCGAACAACAGTCGTCATATTGATCATTACTCTGGTCAAAATCTTTCCGCCTCTACCTACACGGCTTATCAAGAGGGCAAGTTTTTTGAAGGGATTTGGCGTCGCGACACGGGAGCGGAATCCAACGTGCGTTGATCGCTGTCTGTTACTCCGAACCATCGCTTACTTGGTCGCGACTTACAGGCTCGATATGCTTGCGCGAGACTCTATCATTTATTTCGCCTTTATTTTCAGTAAGCGTCCTCCATGAAGAAATCGAAGTAGGCTAACTTTGCCGGCGCATAGCATTTACTCTCACGAACTCTATAATTTACGAACTTGACTTCGCTGCATACTATCGTTCTATCTTACTTGGGTGAGTTGTTTTCCCGTCCAGTATGCTCGTCCTATCCTGACCTTGATTAACATTAGCCCTACATCTGCTATATCATGTATAGCGGTACGTCGTTCTACGAATCGAATTCTCCACCTCTAATTCCCCCCGCTCGCCCTAGGTATCGCGCATGATAATAAACATTCGCTCCATACCTGCGGCCAATCTCACCCACCCGTCCGCATCAAACGTTGTCTTTGCAGACAACAGCGAATACGACACGGAGGCGACGGGCATCTCGGAGGTGCGGCGGCCGAGCGTGAACAGGACGCTCTCCCTGAGCGTGTTGGGCAAGGAGAAGCAGGAGATGTATGAGATGGTTGACACACTACCAGTCTTAGAAGACGACGTGTAATGCATTGCTCTTCTAGATGTCAGATGGGAGCGGTAGGTTTTGAGGTGTCTGTGGGCCGCCTTCTGTTTGCTCGTTGGACCTAATCACAAGATCTTACGGTCGTCAGCAGATAGCTGATTATGATAAAAGTTGAATCAATTGAATAGTGAGCAGGAGATTTGAGCTACTTCGGAGACGCATCTGAGTGCGAGAAAAAGACATTTATCTGGAATTGTTATATACACGATGCTTTTTCGGTGCCAATATATATGTCCATGCCATCCGCCTTCAGTTTTTTGAATGGGAGGAGTGCCTCTTCTGATATTTTTAAAGCTGGGGCAAAAATGTAGTGCTCTTGGACGACACGGAACGACTGGAGCGGGGCAAATTTGTCGCCAGCCTTCCGTCTGTCGGCAATTGGTGCAGCTGCCATTTCGACAATATCGGATACAGACGCATCGCCGTCGCATCCCAAAAAGGAAAGTGTTTGGAGTTTGGGGATAATGGATTCTTCGTCCCCGAAAAATTGGAAAAAGAGGGCGACGAATACGCTGGATGGGCGCCAGATCTCCAGGTCGGTGAGGCCGGGCACAGCTAAGAGAGATGTGAACCGAATTTCTATGTCACCGCGGATCACAAGTCTCCGCAATGGGGGCGCTGAGCGCGACAGGAATGAATCGAGGACGGCGTCGTCAAAGACATCTGAATCAGGGTTCAAGATTCCGAGGGTCTGAAGGCCTGGGATGGTAAGGAATGCCAAAACTTCGGTGCTGTTTGCGTAGGTACCCGACTCTTCGCAGAGCCACTCAAACAGAGTAAATGACTCTATTTTTAGATGGGAGACGGAGGTGTGGTCACCATTGCTAGCCTCCTCCTGTAGAAGCGCAAAACGAACTTCCACAAGGTTCGGCATAAGACGCAATGCGTCCAAGCAGTCAGCAATGGTGTACGTTTGCCCCGTAAATTTTGTGAGTTGCTGCCACGGAAGGGCGATGAAATAAGGCGGACCATCGAAGGATAAGACTTCTTGGAGTAGGGGGGCATCGTGAAACAGGTTTATGGAACTGGGGACGCTCAGATCCTCTCTGCCGTTGGCCAGGAGGCGGATCGAGAGACTCTGGAGCAAAGGGAATATTAATCCCAAGAGATCCGTATCCATCTTCTCGAGGTCTTCCACTGAGTCAACAGTAATATCCAACTTCAAAGATTGTATTCCGCAGGCATGCCGACGAAACGACGCTGAAAAGCTGTCGAAATTGGCGATTTCAAACAACGGCCCGACAATCTTCACCGAAAGCGGGCGCTGGCGCGCGCGCGCAAGCCAGGTATCGAATATGGCCGAGAAATGACGGCGAACGTAGACCGCGTTGAGGTCCAATGTCGCCCACAATGCGGGTGTGGCGAGGGCGATCTCCCTCCAGGCACTGCAGACGTGCAACAGTAGCAAAGGGGCTTCGCTAGGGTCGAGCGAATGCAGGGCGCGCGTCGCGGGAAGACAGTGTTTAAAGATTTCGGACGTGATTTCGTGGGGGAGAGTCAAAACTGGGTAAACGATGGAGTCCAACTGCCGCTGAATTTCGCTCAAAAGGAGTTCGTGGTGGGATATGGCTAAGATATGTTCAGATGCCTGGGCTCGTAGCGATGCGTTGGACATGGCGTTGAATGTAGAGGTCTAAGGTTGGTCGGACCAGTGCAAGACAGGTGAAAGAAAGAGGTCGCGCGCCGTCACGGCACGTGACATAGTCACACCTTTAGCATTAAAAAAAGGAAATTTTGTCGGTAAAGCAAGGGCCACCACCGCATGCTTAAAAACACGTATTTATAAGGGGACCAAGAAAAAAATGAAAATGCAAAGACCGGAATCTCTTGGAGCGCATGAGGAGAGTAGCACACTGCAGCTTTTACACAATGGATTCCACTTCCGTGCCGACGTAAATGACCATGCCTTCCGCCTTTAACTTCTTGAGTGGCCGAAGTTCCTCATCTGAGAATGACGGGAAATGGGATTCAAGGCGGAGAGAAAACTGTGAACATCCTTCATGTGTGTCCCTTCTGGCAGCCAACGCTGTCGCCATAGTATTTACGATGTCGGAGAGGGAACCCTCATGATTTGCTTCTCGCCAGCGCGCGTCCTGGCACCGCAATAAGGAAAGCTTCCGGAGCTGCCACAGAAAACTGGGGTCTTGTCGAAATAAGCCGAATAAATGGAATAAGAGTCTGTGGGGAGGACTAAAAATCTCCAGGTCGATGAGTCCAGGCACGGAAACAAGGGGTGTAGCATCTATCTCGTCGCCGGGGATGGCCAGTCTCCGCAATGGAGGGGATGAGCGTGAGAGGAACAAATCAAGAACCTCCCCGTCAGAGTCAGGTTCCCGGATTTCAAGGGTCTCGAGGTTTGGGAGGGTAAGGAAGTTTAGAATGTCCTATGCTTCGTGCGTGGAGACCCCACTCTTCAGACATAAACTTGCAAAGCGACAAATATTTGATGTTGGGATGGGAGAGCGACTCTAGCATGTCGGAACCAAGATCCCTCGAACACTGAGAAGGTGCATTGCGTGACATTCGGCATAAGACGCAAGACCTCCAAGCATTCGCCTACAGCATACAATTCACCGGTGAATCTTGTAAGCTGCTGCCACGGGAGGGGGATGATAACGGGCGGGATGTGCTCCAGCAGTACCTCGCGGAGCACTGGGGCATAATCAAACATGAAGATTCTAGTTATAGCCGGTGGAGACACTAGCTCGAACGCGAACAGTGAGATCTTGGAGCAATGGGAAAGCCAGGCGACGTGCATCTATCCCGTCGAGGTCTTTGAAAGTGATGTCCAATTCGAGAGATCGCATTCCTCCCGAATTGCTGCGGAATGTCTCTGAAAACCGGTCGAAATCATCGACAATTGACAACGCGCCGACGATTTTCACCGACAGGGGAAGCTGGCGGACACGCGCAAACCAGGTTTCGAATATCACCGAAAAATGAGGGCCACTGCACGTCGCGTTGAGGTCTAATGTTGTCCATAATGCGGCTGTAGTGACCGCAATCTGTGCCCTGGCGCTGCAGACGTACATCAGCAGCAACGGGGCTCTTTGGGATTTGCGACATCCCGGCGTCGAAGAGCGGGAAGACAGCGAACGAGAATTTCGGACATGATGTCCGGTGGTCGTTAATATGGGGTAAACGATGGAGTCCAGCTAGTGCGAGGGAAGGAGCAAGCTGAACCGTGACAGGACCGGAAGTTGCCGGCCCCCTTTCTCGCTGCCCGGCGGCGCCCGCCTACAACCATCAACCGTCTACGTCGAGTCAACGTTGTCGTCCGAGTCAGAAATGCCCTAATTCTCGAGATGATTCACTGCGACAGCGAATGATTCGTATCACAGCCTCCACAACGGGGGTACTTAAACCTTTCGCTCTCGGCGTCTATCGCGCCCATTCTCTCATGGCAACTACACTGACACAAACGGCTGCACAAGCTGTCGGACTCCCCGATGATGTGAGTAATTTATTGAACCACTGAATGCAGTAATTGACAACGTTCAAAGATACTTCCGAGCCAACTTGAAGTGTACGCAAAGCGACTTCAAAGCGCCATTGATCATGACTTCCTCTCTGCCTACGTGCCCGACTCAATAAATGAGCTACCGCACAGACGGCATAATACACCGTCTACTGCATCGCCCATAGCAACTCTCCTCTTCCCCGAATTCTCACAGGTGAAGGCCGACATTCAGTATGAAATTGCTTTGTCGCGTGCCCGGCGCGTGGTTCGCCAACGAAAAGAGCTTGAGGCTATTCGTCAACAACCATACAAAAACGACGGAGTAGCATCTGAGACACAGGTTCGTTAAATTCTCAGCTATTCTCGTGTTGAGTCGTTGAGAGAATCATAGGGAGAATGGCTTGGTCAGGAGGAGGACCCTGTTTCCTTGGAGGGACCGATGGCGCTGCCTATGCCTGTGGAGATTGGCACTGACGAAGACTTCAAGGTACTTTCCTACCATAATCATATCGTTAACGAGCCTCACCTGTTTTTCTCAGGATGTCTTCCAATTCCTCCACCTAAATCTCGATCCCAAAGACGTCTTATCGCCCGAGCAGAAAGACATCCGCGACGAGCTAACTTCTACGCTTGGCCTCCAACCCGGCAAAGAAATCAAATGGAATACACCGATGGTCGAGTTCAAGCGTGGCGTCGTATACGACGACGGTCGGCTGGATCTCTGCAAAATGGTTGTCGGCCCGACGCATATCGAGAAGCTCCTCGATGCACTGGAGAATAATACTGTCGTCACCCAGTTCCTTCTCGGGAATAATGTCATCAGCACCACCGGTGCGCGTCGCATTGCGAAATTCATCACGGACCACCCTAATCGCATCGAGACGTGGTATATTGCCGGCAACCACATTCGTGCCCCTGGCTTCCAGCTCCTCGTTGACGCGATGGTCACTAGCCCCCGCATAACCAATGTCTGGCTCAAACGGAATCCCTTAACACCAGACTCCGTTGACAACGTCGTCCGCCTCATCGCTCAAACACCGAATCTCCGCACACTAGACTTGGAGAATACCGAGCTTGGGGACGAGGGTGTGGCCAGGATCATGGCTGAGCTCACTGGACAGGATGTACCGCTGCGCAACCTCTACCTCAATGCTAATGGCGTCGGACAGAAGGCCGCCATCGCCATCGCTGGGTACTTGGCGCATCCCATCTGCAAACTGGAGTCGCTCTACCTCGCTTCAAATCCCATCGGAGACGCCGGAGCTGTACCGATGGCAGAGGCTCTGAAGTCCAACACGAGCCTGCTTCGCCTCAGCATGACTTCAACAGGAGTGACATCGAAAGGTGTTTCCGCCCTCTGCACATCGCTCTCCACCCACCCGCGCATCATGTCCCTGGACTTCGCCGCGTCACAAACCACCCGTGTCCATGCGCAGCGCTTCAATCATCTGGCCGACATCGCCATCCCGCAAATCACATCGCTCATGCGGAACCCCACGATGCGCCACCTCGACCTCGGCCGGACAGCGTTTTCTGCCGAGGGGCTAGAGGAGGTGAAGGCGGCCGTCGTGGACTCGAACCTCTGCGAGTTCCACGCGTTCCGGAAACTCGAGCGGGGAGAGGCCAATGAGCTGCTCACTGGCGACGCGCCGTGCGCTGGAGGCCAACGTGAAGAAGTTCTTCCCCGCGGAGGAGGGCTATGACAGCTTTTCGAATGGTCTTGCTGCCCGCTTCCTCTACAGCCCCGAGGACGTGCGCCTCATCGACAGCGTCTACCGCACGCGGGACCAGCGCAGCGACAAGGAGGTCGAGCAGTTCTGGAAAGAAGGCGATCCGGTCTGGCAGCTCGTCGATGGGGACGTTTGAGTCGTGGCTGTTTCTCGCATAAATTATCCCCAGCTTAATAACCTCACGTTCAATTAAACACAATGCCATGTAAACTAGTTGTAGCCTAAGCAAGAATAGAATCTGACCCAGCTCACGATTATGGTCATTTGGTGTGATTCGCAATGGGGAGATCATTCTCTGAGGCAATATCCACGAACAAGAGACCCCTTTTCTTTGCTACTTACCTACATGTGAAGTCGAGTGTAAAACTTATCCGCCTCGCCCGGGCGCTCCGCCGCACTGCGAAAAGTATGCGTCCTGTTGGGATGAATCAATACGGGCCGAGACGCCGTGCAGACAAGACCTACCACTGGTTAGACGGATACCACGACGCGGCATTAGGCCGCACGTCGGGCAACGGCCGCGGCTTGTGGCGGATGCTGGGCACCGTCCGCGTAAACCGATCCTCCGCAGGCGAACGGAGCCCCACGGGCGGCGGCACGCTCGCCAACACCGCCTGCGCACGCCGCTGGATGTCGCGAAGCTCCTCCACCTTCGCGTCGTCCGCCGCCTCCGCGATCCGCGCGGCCACGTACTTGTAGCAGAACTTGCCACGCGTCGTCAGCGGCGGCGACGCTGAGCCCACGCTGCGCGAGCAGCAGCGCTATCGCCGTGTCCGCGAGCGGGGTCGGGTCGGTCGCCATGGAGAACAGGAACGCGCAGGGCTTCAGTTTCGGGAGCTCGACCACGGCGTTGGTGTCTTGCAGCAGCTGGCGGTATTTCCCCGGTACGGTCAGTATCCGCAGGATCGAGAACAGTCCGCGCTCGTGCCGGAGGCGGTCGATGACGGGTTGCCCTCGGAGTTTGTGCGGGGCCCGGCACATAACCTGCTGGTGGCCCCGCGCATCTCTCATGTCGATGACCCAGTCCTGGGCCATTCGTCGGAATGCCCTTGAAGTCGGTCTGCTCATTGAACTGCAGCCACTGGGCGAGCTCCTCAGGCGGATCGTATTCAAGCGGACGGCGCATCTGGCTAAAGTGCGTCCACAGACGAAGGTCTTCAGGGAGCGGAAGAGGCGGCGGCGGTTCATGGATGTTAATTTGCGGAGGATCGGCTGAGAGAACCGGCCGCTTTCGGGGTCGGTAGCCGTCCACCTCCTCGCGGAGAAAGCCAATCTCCCGCGCAGTCGCCGCAAGCTTGCCGTCGCTGTCGGCCGCCGCAGCGCGCGCCTGATCGCGCTCAGCCAGAACGCGGCCATACTCCACGTTCAGACTATTGAACTTCGCCTCCGTCGCGTCTACACGCCGCTGCATCGACTCGACCTGCGTCGCCAAGCCGATCTGCCGAGCCCGAGCCTGCTCAAGCTCTGCACGCATGCGCGCATTCTCTGCATCGAGCGCGCGGTACTTTTCGTCCGCGGCGGCTGCGCCGAGCTTTAGCGCCTCGAGCTCGGTCGCCAGACCGACCTGCTGCGCTTGCGCCTGTTCTTTCTTGAGCTCCGCTTCCTCTTGCAGTAGCTTGATCGCCTCGATGCTCCCGTCTTCATGCGCAGAGCGCGTGCGTGCCCACGCCGCTGCGCGGAACTTGCCCCGCAGGTCCTGCAGCTGGAAGAGCACGTCCAGGGCCGAGTCGTCCGGCGCGTCCGCGGCGAGCGCTCCCAGCGCTGCGCCGCTCGCGCGCGCGGCGTGTACATGCTTAACGTACGCGTCGCACGCGGCGCACTGGCGCTCCGCCTTGCACTTCGGCACGTTGAAGCGCTCGTGCAGCGTCCAGTCGAGGCGCTTCACCTTCTCGTACAGATTCTTCGCGGTGCACTTGTCCGCGAAGGAGGGCCCCTCGCCTGCGGGCGCGGCGATGCGCGCAGGCCAATGGAACGGCTCGATGTCCTCGGATGGGACCGCTTGGTTCATTGAGCTTTAGAGAGCCTTTGTTTGTTCAGAGGATGTGGATCTGCTCTGAGGCAGATTTGGTTCGAACTCGAAACGCGAATTCTGCCAGTGACTCCGAGTCTCGGAGGCTCACAGAACTGCAAGTTGGGACACGCGATGGGCGAGAGCAAGCAGTGCGTCAAGGATAACAGTGTCAGCGGAGTCTACGCGTGAAAGCCTCACGGTGGGCAAAGCATCATCACGGATGGAGCGGGCCACAACCGGGCCGGCTTCGCTGGCTATGTTTTCCTCAAAATTTGCTCAAAATCACCGTGCAGCTCAGTCCTTGAGTCGAGAGAGCGCGGAATCGAAGTAGAAACGCTGTGACAGAGCTACGTCTCAGTCTGTCCGTAAACATGAATTGTCATGATTCATTCAAGTCCAAAGATCGCATTCTAGTGGCATGTCGGCCGTCGAAATCACCAATGTTGGTCAACGGACCGACGATCTTCACCGAAAGCAGGCACTGGCGCGCGCGCGCGAGCCAAATTTCAAATATTCCCCAGAAATGGAGGCCAACGTCCTCCGCGTCAATGTCCAATCTCGTCCACAACGCGGCTGAGGAGACGGCGATTTGCCTCCATGCGTTACAGACGTGCGTCAGCAGTAATGGCGCTCCATGGGTATTCACGACATCCCAGGAGTGCTTGGCAGGAAGACAGCGCACGAATATCTCGGAGGTGGTAAAGTCAGGACTGGATAGACGACACTAAAGCCAGCTGATCCTGAAGGATTTTGAGTTGCGTTTGCATGCCATCCAGAGTCTTCTTTTGCCGGAAGATGGCCAGGGTGAGTTCAGAGATCTGCGCGCGGAGTGAAGCGTGCATGAGGGCAGTAGTGGGCAACAGCTTAAGTTAGAGATCATGAAGTCGGTGGCAAAACGCGCGACGTCACATCACATGGTCGCCGTCACTTTTTCGCCCGACGCGCCGCGATCAAGAGCGCAAATTGCACGGGACGCGCCTGCGGCAATATACATGGGCGTGGAATTGAAATCTAGTCGTCCATTTTCCTGTATTGAATCTCGAGTCCGGCGTATCCGGTTCCAAAAGTCGTACTAGATTTAAAAGTGCAACGTAATACACCTGGTGAGACGGGTTGTCCTAGATTCTCGAATTCCAAACATCTAGCAGCAACAAACGGTCCCGAACACAAAGCATACATAGTGCGAATTGTGTCAATATCTACGACAAGAAAAAGCTCACGCGGAAAAGCGATGATAGTATACGCGACTAGAATCACTCGCAGAAGTCAGCTCTATAACGGAAAGTATAATGAGGTGACAGACCTGGAGGTTATATAACCGACTTTAATCGCGTTCCAATATAAATGTCCATGCCGTCCGCCTTCAGCTTTTTGAATGGGAGTTCCTCTGCGAAAGGAGGGGGAATGTAACTACGCGAATCTTCTGAGACGAGACGGAATGACTGGAGTCGCCCGAATCCATCCTGGTTCTTCATTCTGTCGGTCATCGGGGCAGCCGCCATATCGATGATTTCATACAGATCCGCATAGCTCTCTCTCTGTCGGCATTTCAAGAAAGAAACCCTTTGTAGGCGGGGCACAAAAGTCGTGTCGTGCCCGAAGAGTTCGAAAAAATCTTCGACGAATTCGCTGCGTGGATACGAAATCTCGAGGTCGGTGAGGCTGGGCACAGCCGAGAGAGATTGGACCTGGATTTCAGCGTCACCGCGGATCACAAGTTTCCGCAAGGGGGGTGCTGAGCGCCAAAGAAATGAATCAAAAACGGTGTCGTCGAAAAGGCCTGGGTCTGGGCTCAGGATTTGTAGGGTCTGAAGTCCAGGCAGGCTAAGGTAGCCTAAAATTTCGGTGCTATTTGCAACACCCGACTTGTCTGTAGAAACACTGAATAAAGTGAACGACTCCATTTTCGGATGAGAGATGACTGTGGAGGGGACATGGTTAATATACATATCGCGAACCGCAAAACGCCCTTCCACAAGGTTCGGCATCAGATGCAATGCTTCCATGCAGTTAGGAACGGTGAACATTTCGCCCGTGAATTTCCTGAGTTGCTTCCACGGAAGAGCGATGAAAGACGGTGGGGTATCCACCATTAAGACTTCATTAAGCATGGGAACCTCGTGGAATATTTCGATGGCGTTCGGGTCTCCGAGCCACTGCCCGCATTCGATGTCGGGCCGAATTGTGAGACTGTGGAGCAGTGAAAAGGCCAGGCGATGTTTATCCATATTGTTGAAGTCACCCGGAGCGATATTCAACTCTAAAGAGTGCATTCTCCCAGCATGTCGGCAGAACGTTTCCAAAAACCCGTCGAAATCACGGATCTTGGACAACAGACCGACTATCTTCACTGACAGCGGACGCTGGCGGGCGCGCGAGAGCCATATGCGGACTATTTCCGAAAAATGGGGGCCGATGTCCTGCATGTCGATGTGTAACGTCGTCCAAAGCGCCGCTATGGATATGGCAATCTGCCTCCAAGCACTGCAGACGTGCATCAGGAGCAAAGGGGCCTCGTCGAGATTTACGACATCAAAGTCGCGCCTGGCAGGAAGACAGTGCACGAAGATCTCCGACGTGATTTCGGGTGGTAAAGTCAAGACTGGATAAACGATTGAATCCAGCTGGCGCTGGATGTCGTCCAAAAGAAGTTGTTTGTGGGATATGTCCAAAATGAGCTCGGATGCTCGCTCTCGGAGTTTGGCGTTGGACATGTCGCGGGGTAGCCTGCAGACGAGGGTGAGAGTCTGGGTCACTAGGTGGTCGAAAAGAAAAACGCGTGACGTCACACACATGTGCACATCAGCAGGCGCTTACATAATACAACCCAAGTTTCAAGCGCTGCGTTTTGACGGGAACATGACTTGGGCGGCAGGCTTCGCGTTGGGTACACGCGACTCAAACGCGCTTGGGTCCGAATACTACGTGCTACAATCGAGCGATGCGCCGGAGGATCTGATAGTTCTAGTCCCGCGCGCCGCTGGGATTCGGTAGCTTCAGATGTTAGTGAAGGTGGACATTCGCATTGTTCTACAAAAGTCTGGATGCATTGTCGCTGATTTGCAGCTGTACGAGCACTGTGTCCGGTTTTTCTCTGTTGAGCGTACTACAGGTGAACTTGAAAGTGGACGCGCGTGTTGACGGCGACCTGCAGACAGAGGAGAAGATAGTGGGCGGGCCGTTGGACGTAAGCATTGATTTCCGGTGTACTAATGCTATGTGATTTCTTTTTCTCGAACTCTGCGGCGTAATCTTTTTTTTTTTGGCGGTCCCCGAAGACCGACACGAGGGAGGGTAGGCGTGCTGGTATGTATAGACTAGACGGAGACAGAATATGGTTCGACTTGATCTCTTTGAGAAAAAAAAACCGATTTTTTCTCATAGGGCCTGGTGCGAGAGAGGCGGAGATGTTCGTATTCGATAAAACTTACATTGATTACGGTAGGAATTTTGTCAAGGCGCTGAATGACAAGGCTTTTGTATGATGTTGACGCCACCATTGAACAGGTGTCGCCTTCGACTCGCTCCCTTTCATTTTTCTGTGAAGCGGACGGCCCATGTCTGGTCGAGGGAGGGAAACCCCGAATCGCGCAGCTGGCTAAATTTAAATAAAACGAAAAGCGAAAAAGATCGGTCACAGTGGCCGTTGAAACCACCGCCCGTGGACACCCCCTTACGTCACCCACTCCTAATAGTGGGTAAGGTCCAGGGGCTGTGCGTATTAAGCCATCTTCGCAGTGATCCAACTACACCACCAGGCCGATGCGAAGGTTGGCAGACAAGCTGTCCTCTGCGTTATTTTTTCCTGGGCATTCCCAGTGCATAAACGCCCACATTTATGTCATCTCGTCAAACCAAACCAAACCTAAACCAAGCCTGTATAACCGTTTCGGCTTCTGACTAGTAGTCGTTGAACGCTTTCCAGAACTGGCTCGACCTCACCACCATCGGCACCTCCGGCTAAGTACCTCCAGTTGCAGCATAGACTCTCTAAAAAAGACGCCAAATCGCGAATCGTGATCCCATCCTAATGAAGGTGATGGGCGGTAGCGTTATTTATATCTAGCGCGTATCTCTGTCAGGATCTGTCTCCCTATCGGACTTCATCTCCATCTGGCTGACCAGCTGACAAAGACAGGACACGGGTATTTAGGATTCCTTCTTTCTTCAGGTTTACTACACGTGCATCTCCAAGGCGATCTACAGTATGTGAAGGTATAATGTAACGGGTGCAAACTTGAACTTCAGAACTTCTACAACGCCCGCAACTCCACAGCACTCCACAGCTCCACGCAACGGATGTAGCGTCGAATGAAGAGGGATCTATATGCAGCGCCCGCCATCGACCTCGACGACGTTGCCGGTGATGTAGCCGTCGTCGCTGGCGAGGAAGGCGACGGTCGCGGCGACGTCCGAGGGCTCGCACGCGCGGCCCATCTGCGGGGCGCGTTGTTAGTCTCATGAGTGTATACGGGCGTATAAGTCGGAGCGGAAACGCGCATAGGAAGGGACGGGAAAGGAATGAAGTGCAGTAAAAGAAGCAGAGACGGCCCGCGCACACACCGCAATATTCGCGAGCATCGGCGCGATGTTCTCCTTCGTCGGCGCGACACCGGGCCCGAGGTTGAGCTGCATCATGCCCGTGTTGCCCATCGACGGCGCGATGACGACGGAGCGCACGTACGGTGCGTACTCGATCGCGATGGACTTTGAGATGGCGATGATGGCGGCCTTGGTGGCGCAGTCTGTGTGCCGCGTCGTTAGTAAGTGAGTAAGTAAGGGAAAGGGAAGGAAGGCGAGACACACAATATGCGATCTTGGGCTTGGGGCGTAGCGCGCCGACAGATGAGATGTGGATGAACACGCCCGACTTCTGCGCGAGCATTCTACCTCACCATCCATCAGCCACCCCCAAAAAACCAGAAAGAAACGAAAACTCACACCGGCGCACACACCGAAACGCTATGATACACGCTCTTCACGTTGATATTCATGAGGCGGTCGAAGAAGGCCTCGTCGACGTCGTGCGTGCGTGTCCTTCCCCGTCATGTTGATCCCGGCATTGTTCACCACGACGTCGAGGTGCCCCCACGCCTCCTTTACCTTGCTCACCGCGCGCTCCCAGTCCGCGCGCTGTGTGACGTCGCCGCGCAGCACGAGGCGCGTGCCATTGTCGCTGGTGGAGTCGGCGGGGACGGAGATGTCGAGGACGAGCACGCGGTAGGACTGCACCAGCTTCTCGGTGATGGCGAGCCCGAAACCCGCGGCGCCGCCCATGACGAGCGCGACTTTCGACGAGGAGGCCATTGCGGTTGAGTTTGCAGAGGACAAGAGAGGAACGCGACGACATGTTATGGGAAGGAGAATAGACCGAGTCGAAGATCTTCAGTGGATTCGACTGGCTCCGCCCAAATTCCTGACTTCCAGGGATGCCAGACTTGGCCAAACGATGACGAGGGGAGAACGAAGTCATGCACGTCGGAAAGCATTCCGAGTTACAGTTGCAAACAGTGGTCGGCACACGTTCCGGCCTTCCACCAATACCAATGACCACATATCCGCTCCAGAACAAGGATGGATGCTGAAGACCATCCATCTTGCGCTGACGCGTCGACGCGGCCGGGAGAGACGTGAGGTTCTTATAAAGCTCGACGACCAGTGTATCGCTACCTCGGAATCTCCATCCACCATGTCTACTCAACAGCAACAAGCTATTATCGTCGAGTCTCCTAAAGCGCCGTTCGTTCTCGGTCCTCGCGACATTCCTGCTCCTGCACACGGCGAGGCCTTGATCAAAATCATGTCTGTGGCCTTGAACCCGATGAACTGGATGCAGCGCGAGTACAACATCCTCGTCGACGAATATCCCGCTATTCTTGGTTGTGACATCGCTGGCGTGGTCGAAGCACTTGGCGAGGGTGTAGACGGATTCGAGAAGGGGGACAGAGTGTAAGTATTCAAGTGTCTGGCAACCTCTTCGCCGCCGCGCAGTATTAATTCGGTTATTATCCAGATTCGCCCAATCTCTCGCTGGTGGATTCCAGCAATACACCACGCTCCCTGCCGCAGTCCTTATTCGCGTACGCGTGTCCCAATCATTAATCTAACGCCGCTGAAATGTACCCTCAGATTCCGGAGAATACGAGCTTCGACGAAGCAGCGACCTTTCCCATCACATTTACCACGGCCTGCGTGGGTTTGTTCGCTCCTGCGCCTATCGGTGCCGGCCTCAACCCCACTTTCTCTTGGGACAAGCCCCAGAAAGGTGAATCTGCGCTTGTTATCGGCGGAGCCACCTCGGTGGGCCAATTTAGTGAGAATCTCCGGCTTTCTCTGTGTTAGTGAAGGTATTCACCAATGCCAGCCATTCAGCTCTTGAAATTTCTTGGATTCACGCGTATCATCGCGTACGCATCCAAGGTCCATTTTGACTACCTCACGCGACTGGGCGCAACCGAGTGCATTGATCGCGCTGAAGTGCCTCTCGATTCCTTGGCTGCGCATTCCGTCCTCATCCCGCCAGTGAAGGTGGTGTACGACACCACCGGCGCGGCGAACGCCGCATACGACTGCGTGGCGGACGGCGGGAGCGTCGTCACCGTCCAGCCTCGGGCGAACTTGGAGCGGGAGAGTAAGAACGTGACGGTTGTCCGCGTCCAGGGATACTATGTGGGCCCCGACGTCGTCAAATTCAAACGCGACGATGTGCTCGGATATGCCGCGGTGCCGGAGCATACGACGTTCGGAAAGCTGATTATCAAGAACCTGCCGGAGATGCTAGAGAAGGGGGTTGTCGTGGTATGTCGCTCTCTGTCGACGATCCACAATTGTATTGCTCACTCCTCTTAGGCAAACCGGTGCGAAGTGCTACCAAATGGTGTTGCCGGAATTCTGGGAGGGTTGGAGAGAATGCAGAAGGGAAGCGTCAGTGGTGTTAAGCTCGTGGCTCATCCGCAGGACTCGTTTGCCTAAATACTAGTTGGTGATAATTATAATCATCTTGAACTTTCTGGTGATTTCGAGCATAGCGACCGACTCCAACTGTCCTCCGCGAGGCCAACATTAGGACCGATCTCCTGCAGCCGCGAGCTATGCTACAAATGCGAAATGAGTTCTAATCTGAGTGCCCACTATAAATGATGCGGAGGCGTCCCGAAATGGCAACTCATGACTTGTTCAGTTTCCTCTTGGTTTCCTCTTAGTCGCTCTTGAGCTCTCTTGACGACCTTCCTCTCTCGTTCCTAGTTGCCTCTCAAGTTCGGAAACTATATAGCATCCTAGATCTTGACCCAATCTTTGTCTTTCTTTTCTCCGGTGGGCCGGAATATAACTTTGACTAATGCATGTCGGAAACAAGTCGGAAAGCATCCCGAGTGGAACGCGAGCTTGACGTGAGGGATTCATAAGGCTCCAACCATTTAGTTTTCGTTTGATGATCCGGGCAAATCAAATGGAAACGGTATTTAAACAGTTTAAAAACCGTTTAAAACCGTTTAAAATGGTATTTTGTGCGGGTGCCAGAAACCTGAGCTGAACCACCCACGGCGGAATGATTTAGGTTGAACAACTGATGGATTGACCTCTATCGCAATCTGGCAGTGGCTGGGGCGAATGCTCATGGCTCAGAGAAGTCTAGCCCAAATCAACCTCCTTAGTATCCAGCTCAGAATTTCGAGAGACCCGCAAACCCCTGTCCAGTTCTCTCCAAATAGCCCAGCTTGCTCACAATACTTATTGCCTGAAACATAGATGATGTTTGTTTCATGCCAGTGGAGTTGTAATTACTTCCACTCCCAGATTCGAGGTTGCGTAGGTGCGCCGGAAGATCCCGTTGCGTCGATGGATGTTCAAATGACTTTAGGACATCATTCATAACAACTTCAGGAGCCAATTACAACCGATTAAAAAGCCTCAAGGCTCCGGGGAGGGGAGCTACAGGTTGAATATCAAGCGGCAATTTCATCTTTAAACTGGAAAACCAACATTACAGAGACACCCAGGTGGAACTCTTTAAACCATTTAAAACCATTTGTTTACCATTTGGACCTCTCCCTAAACAAAATGGAAATAAAAACGGTTTAAACCGTTTAAAACTGTTTACAAACGGAAACGGTTGGAGCCTTATGAGGGAACTGCGGCTACTTAATGGAAAGCTCGAGGAATCGAATCTAACCTGGAATCGCCACCTCGGAATCTCCATCCACCATGTCTACTCAGCAGCAGCAAGCCGTCATTCTCCCGTCTCCCAAGGCCCCGTTTGTCCTCGGTCCTCGCGACGTCCCTGCTCCCGAACATGGCGAGGTCTTGATCAAGATCATGTCCGTTGCCCTCAATCCCGCGAACTTTGCGCAGCAAGCACACGACCTTTTGGTTCCGGAATACCCTACGGTTCTCGGTTTTGATATCGCTGGCGTGGTCGAAGCGCTCGGTGAGGGTGTAGAGGGATTGAAAAGGGGGGATAGGGTGTAGGTAACCGCCGATTCTTCACTGTGCATGGTTCTCATCGATTATCTCGAATAAAAGATTCACCGGAACTGTAGATGGTGGTTTCCAGCAATATGTCACAGTCCGAGCCGGGATTCTTATTCGTGTATGTGTGTTATTGACCGAACGTTTGAGCTACTTCGACTTCTATTCAGATTCCGGAAAACACGAGCTTTGATGAAGCAGCCACCTTTCCCGTCGCATTTACCACGGCTTGCGTGGGCTTGTTCGGACCTGCGCCGATTGGGATCAATCTTAATCCCACCTTCTCTTGGGACAAGCCGCAGCAAGGCGAATCTGCGTTGGTCATAGGAGGAAGCACTTCAGTGGGTCAATTCGGCGAGCAGTTCCCATCCCCGTCCTCTCCGAAAGTGCTCATCGCTGCTAATACCAGCCATCCAACTCTTGAAATTCGCCGGTTTCTCCCGCATAGTGGTGTACGCGTCCAAGACCCACTTCGACTACCTCCAGCACCTCGGTGCGACGGAGTGCATCGACCGCAGGGAAGTCTCCCTCAACTCCTTGGCCGCACGCATCGCCGCACCTGTGAAGGTGGCCTACGACGCGACATTCACCGGGGAACTCGACGCCGCGTACGATTGTCTCGCGGACGGTGGGCGCATCGTGACCGTCCAGCCCCGGGCCAAGTGCGCGCGGGTGGGCAAGCAGTTCACGCTCATCAACGTGATGGGCGTCCTCGCCAGCGCAGATGAGTTGAAATTCAAAGGCGAGCTGCCGGGATACCGCCCGGAGCACACGGCGTTCGGGAAGCTCGTTATTAGGAACCTGCCGGAGATGTTGGCGAAGGGCGCGGTCGCTGTATGTGGCTTGGTTTTCTGCACGCTTGCACGGCGGGGGCTGACGAGTTCACATTCTAGGCAAACCGGTGCGAGGTGCTCCCGGGTGGGCTCGCAGGAATCCCGGGAGGGTTGGAGAGGTTGGGGAAGGGCGCTGTGAGCGGCGTCAAGCTTGTGGCTCATCCGCAGGATGCATAGAAATCTTCACAAGTCTTGTGTCCACATCAGAAGAACGCAAGTGGCTGCTTAGCGGTTCTCTCAACGGGACGCGCGGGATATTTAAGTACCTTGTACACATTGGATCGCCGAAATATATGTCAAATTCAAGCTCTATCAACTCCGATGAAATTGAACAGTCCTGGTTTAAAGAAACGTCCAAATGAGAAGGTTAGTGCTGAAAACTGCTGACGGTACATGTCTGGAACCCTCCGTGAAAGGCAGCCATGGGAAGGGGATTGCATGGTATATATATTAACAACTTTGGACTTTATAAGACGCATTCCGTGTCCCCGATATAGAGGTCCATGCCTTCCGCCTTCAGATTTCGGTATGGGAGGAGGGCCTTGTCTGGGTAGCTATAAAATATGTTCTCGGAGACGGACATCATGCGGAATGACTGGAACAGTGGGCCGCCCTTCCAACTTCTCCTCTCCGCAATCGGTGCAGCCGCGATATCTACAACCTCGGACTCGCGCGCCTCGCCGTACTCTCCGCGGCACATCAAGGAGAGGCTCTGGAGCTGGGGGAGGAGGGAAGTGTCCCAGCCAAAGCGTTCAAAGAACAAATAAACGAAATCTTCCGACGGATACCAAATCTCGAGGTGGGTAAGGCCAGATATGGTTTGGAACGATGAATCCTGTATGGTTGTGGCGCGCCGCAGCTCATGTGGGCGGATGATGAGTGTTCGTAACGGAGGCGCCGAGCGCGTCAGAAACTCATCGAGGACCGCCTCGTCAAAACCTCTTGTGTCCTGAATATAGAGGGCCCGAAGTCCGGGCAAGGTCAGGAATTCCAGGAGCCTCGTGCTTCGTGCGTTAGTAAGGTAAGCCTTGGATGTGAAGAGTGTAAGGGACTCTAGTTTTGGATGGGAGACATGGTCGCTGGAATTCGAATCATATACCGCAAAACGACATTCGACAAGGTTAGGCATCAGCCGCAATGCTTCCAAGCATTCAGCGACACGGTAAAACTCGCCAGTGAATTTTGTGAGCTGCTGCCACGGAAGGGAGACAAAAGGCGGCGGAGCGCCGGAGAGCACCACTTCGCGAAGAATAGGGACATAGCCGAACAGCTCGATGGGTGCGTGCTGGAGCCATGATGACCGAGGCGCGGATCGAAAGATCTATGAGTAGCGGAAAATTCAGGGGACGCGTATCCATCCTCGAAATATCCTGCGCATCAGAGATATCCAACTCTAATGATCGCATTCCACCTGCATATCGCCGGAACGTGTTCAAAAATCCGCTGAACTTGTCGATTTTCGACAGCGGGCCCTTGATCTTCACAGACAGAGGGCATCGGCCGGCACGCTTCAGCCAGACTTGAATGACTTCCGAGAAGCAGGCCTCAAGGCCTGTCGCGTCGATGTCCAATGTCCTCCATAGCGCGGGCGTGGAGACGGCGATCTGCCTCCACGCGCGACAGACATGCATCAGGAGCAACGGGGCCTCTGTGGTATTCACAGCATCGCAGTGGCGCTTGGCAGGAAGGCAGTGAAGGAAGATTTCGGACGTGATTTCGGGTGGTAAAGTCAAGACGGGATAAATGACAGAATCCAGCTCAAGCTGAAGGCCTTTGAGCTGCATCTCCATGCCATCCAAAAGCTGCTTTTGATTGGCTATGGCTAGAGTGAGTTTAGAGATCTGCGCGCGGAGTGAAGCGTGCATGAGGGCGTATTGGGCAACAGGTTTGGAGATTAGTGAGTGGCAAGACGCGTGACGTCAAGGTGAAAGATGGTATTACCGTATTTGGCAATTCGACCCCTATTCCCGACTCGCCGCCGCGAGCTCTCAGATCTCAGCTCTCTACTGCGCCCCAATGCCCCCGGCTAATTTAAATGCATAGCCCGAAGGATAAATGTGTGGTCCAAAAACCCAGGATTTAATAAAATTCTGAGATCATATCTTGCAATGTAGTCTTCCACAGGCAGAGTACTGTGGTCAATTCCTTTGAATCTTAGTGCGCCAGAGTATTCCATATCTGTCAGATACGGCATCTTGAGCTCGCGAAAGTTTGCGTCGTCTCTTAAGTACAGTTACGTCTGCCTCATGATCAGGGAGACTAGTTCACTGAGTCTCAGCCACTGAAATTCTCTTGACCTCAGTACTCTTATGGGTACGCTGCAGCCTGAGCTTGGTATTCCTACCTTATATTTTATATAGGAATAACGCCTACTTTTTCCAATTTCTTTATCTTCTCTTTGTTGTCCCGAGCCCGAGGTGCCTCGCAGAGGGGTGCTCCTCCACTGGCACTTTCCATGCTAGCTATTAGTATTCTATCAAGTCCGGAAAAATGCGAGTCCGACCTGGCGCCAGCGCGATGAGGTACTCCCGCACGAATCAAGGAGCCGTTAAATCATGAATACATCCGACGCGCCAGCAAGCGCCGGGTCAGGTCCTACAGTACATGTAACATTAGTCGTAAAATACGGGTATCCATCCGTCCGTGAATTCCCTCCCTCCCCGTCCTGCTCCTCCAGTCGTCAAGTAGCTTTTACAGTTCTACACGCCCTCGATATGCTCGCTCGCGTCCTTCTCCCCGAGACTCCCACTCCCGTGTCCCTTCCCGTGCTCGAGGTCGGTTTTATACGAGTTGGCCGAGAACCCAAAGATGCTATCCATCTCCTCGATGGGGATGCCCGCCGTCTCGGGCACGACGAAGAACACGTACGCGAAGCCGACGAGCGTGAGCAGCCCGAAGAAGAGGTACGTGCCGTAGCCCATCGCCTCGAACATGTACGGCGTCGCGCGCGCGATGACGAATTGCCAGATCTGCGAAGGCACGCGTCGGTAAAGGGGAAAGGGGGGAGGGAAGAGGGGGGACAAACCCATTGGGAGGCGGAGAGGAGCGACTGCGTGAGCGTGCGGACGTGCTGCGGGAAGACCTCGCTCGCGATGACCCAGGGCGTGCCTGCGCCGCCGACAAATCAGTTCCTATTCAACACTCGAGAGGAAGGAGAAGAGGGGAACGCACCGTTCCACGAAGGCCCATACGCCGCCGTCCAGATATATATGAACGCAACCGCGGAGATGCCCCCGCTCGTGATGCTCCCCGTATGCTCCGCAGGCTTCCCAATCGCGATATACCCGCCCACATAAATCATGCACAGCCCCGCAATCACCGCGCCCACCAGCAGCAGCGGCCTCCTCCCAAACCTATCGATGAGGAAGAGGAGCCAGACGAGCGTCGCGACGTTCTTGACGATGCCGAAGATGCCCGTGGTGAAGAGCCCGGTGGACGTGCCCGTGATGCCGATGCTCTTGAAGACGGTGGGCGAGTAGTAGTTGATCGCGTTGATGCCCGTGCCGTTCTGGAAGAGGAAGAGCATGAAGCACATGAAGAGGCGGTTGCGGATCCCCGGGAGGAAGATCTCGTGCAGGCGCGCGGTGAGGCTCCCGCCGTGCGTCTTGGCCGCCTCGACCGCGAGCTGCTGGTCCGTCATCGCGTTTTCCTGCAGGATGTACGGGTGGTCTAAGGGCGGGTGAGTTTGAATTTGAAAAAACAAAAGTGTGCAGGGCGACTGACCCTTGGGGAGGTTCCGCAGGATGCTAGGTTCTTGTCGGCGAGCTCGATGCGGTCCTTGGAGCGCAGCCAGCGGGGCGTCTCGACGAGGAAGAAGGAGAAGACGAAGAGGAGGGCGCCCGGGATGAGCTGGATCGCCATCGCGATGAGCCACTGCTTGCGCGAGGACGGGATGGTCTCGTTGACCGCGTAGTTACTGAAGCGAGTGAGCAGAAAATAAAAACGCATCAAGGACGGAACGTACATCCAGAAGCCGACGAGGCCGCCGACCTGGAGGAGCATCTCGTAGAGGCCGACGAGGCGGCCGCGGATGGCGGGGGGGCTGATCTCGGCGATGTAGATGGGGACGGTGAGGGAGACGGCGCCGACGCCGAGGCCTGCGACGACGCGGCCGACGTAGAGGGCGGCGAGGCCGCTCGAGGCGGTGGGGGCGAGGTGGAGGCCCGCGCCGAGGGTGAAGAATGCGGCGGCGAGCGTGAGGGACAGGCGCCGACCGTAGCGCTCACAGAAGGGGAAGGACAGCAGCGTGCCGAAGAAGGCGCCCGCTTGGTAGCCCGACACTGCGCCGCCAAGCGTCAGACAGGGGATGAGAGCGAGAAAAAGGGAACGCACCGATGTTGGCCGAGATGGTGGCCTTGTTCGCGGCGGTGATGCCAAACTCCTTCTGGAACGAGGCGAGGGCGATGGTCCCGCCAATGAAGGCGCTCTGTCGCTGCTGTCAGAATTTTTTTTCTCGGGAGATAGAAGAGACGGGGCGGACATCATAGCCGTAGAGGACAGCGCCAAAGGCGGCAGTGATGGAGTAGGCGTAGATCTTCCAGTTGTACACCTCCGGGGGCGTCGGGCGGTCTTCGATTTTGGCGAGGGAAGGCATAGCGGTCGAGGCGGGTCGAGGTCTCGGTTGTCCTGCGCCGCTTTTATTTTTATGGCGGGAAGATCGTTCCTCCACAGCCAATCCGATGACTCGGCGCTGCGGGGCGCGGATTGTGGGGGCGGGGAATAACGTTGTTCCCCGCAATTTCCAACGCCAAGGTTAGCGGGTGTGCCTTGAGTTGTAGTCGCCTAGGGGTTCAGGTCGCGTCCAAGTAGCGCCCCGCGCAGAGTTGCCAGGGTTCTAGTCATCGTGTTCAAGTCAAAGTCCACGCTGAGGATTATGTAAACTTTTGATCGACGCCGCGCCACACTTTTCCTAAATACAACGCGTTGTATTTACGATTTGTGCGCGTTTTTCCAAAACTTTTCCCAAATACAACGCATTGTATTTACGATTTTAGCACGCAACTTTTTCTAAACACAACGCGTTGTATTTACGATTTGTGCACTTCATCCGCACCGAGGATTAAACCGTTGATGGCGGATTTAGGGGTTCCGGTCCTTGCGCTCGACTTGCATGTCTCCGCTGATAGTCCCCGCAATCGCGACGCTGTCCCTGGGGCGCCCCGAGGTGGGCCACGACCTGCTCGCCAAGATCCGCGCCGCCAAGCGCGTCGGCTTCCCCGCCATCGAGATCAGCTACTTCTGCCTCGCCGCCCACGCAGAGTCCACAGGAAAGTCGCTGCTCCAGGCCGCACAAGACACGCGCGCGCTGCTCGACGAGCTCGAGCTCGAGGCCGTCTCGTTGGCGCCGCTAATGAACTATGAGGTGGGATTCTGCAAGGTTATTTGTTACTCATACTGACTGGGGCAGGGCACGCTTGATCGCAACCTCCATGCCTCCAAGCTCAAGACCGCTACCGAGTGGCTGGACCTCGCCCATGCCCTGCGCGCCCCGCTCGTCCAGCTCCCTGCCTCCATGCTCCCTGCCACAGAAATCTCGCTGGACCTCGGCATCGCAGATTTCACCGAGCTGACCGACCGCGCTGCGGCGTACGACCCCCCGATCTCCATCCTCTACGAGTTTACCAGCTGGAGCACCTACGTGCGCACCTGGCAGGAGTGCGTCCTCGCTCTCTTCCTTCTAATGCAATTTAATGAATTAATTTAATTGACGCGCAGGGCCCTCGCCGTCGCGCTCAAAGTCGACCGTGCCAACTTCTCCATCTGCCTCGACACGTTCCACATCGGCACCGCCCTCGCGCACGCCAACTCGCCGCACATCCCCGCGCCGCCCCCGCGGGCCCCGCCCGCCCTCTCCTCGCTCGCGCTCACGGACCCCCTCTCCTCGCCCGCGCTCACGGACTCCCGCCCGCCGCTCGCAGACTCGCTCGCGGCCCTCGCGCGCACGCCGCACGCCTCCAAGTTCGCGCTCTACCAGCTCTCCGACGCCGCGCCCCCGCCGTCCCCGCTCCCCGCGCGCCAGCCGCCGCAGGACCCCGCCGCGCCCGCGCTGCAGACCATGTCGCGCACGAACCGCCCGTTTCCGTTCACCGACGCCGACGGAAACGTTACCCCGGGAAACGGCGCAGGCCTGCTCCCGCTCGTGCAAATCTCGAAAGCGGTGCAGGAGATGCAGCGCTTCCAGGCGCGCTGCATCTGGAGCTTCGAGACGTTCGTGCCGCGCGCGTGGGCGGAGGGCCGCGGAGTGCCCGACGAGCTGGCGGCGGTCGCGTGGGCGAGCTGGGGGAGGCTGAGGGGCGAGTTGGGGATCGAGTAGGCTGGGATCGCTGATGAGTGGACGAAGTAGGATGAGACGCGACGGGACGCGACGGACGCAGCACGGCGGAGGAACGTTGATACGCTATATGCTTGTCTTTCATGATCCGTTAATACGACAGCACTTTCCATGGCCGCTTTGAATATTGAATTCTGAAGTCCATATTACCATTAGCAATGCACTTAATAATGTGTCCTCCCCAAAATTATGCTATTCAGGGCCAGAAGCTGGGGTCAACCGCTTGAGAAGCTTAAGAATTTAGCTCCAGCGCCCAAATGGAACAAAAGCATTTTCTGCAGCCTGCGAGAGTCTGCGTAGGTGAGTTCGAAATCGAGAGGGGAATTTACCCCGTCGTGACACGGCGGAGGAACTTTGGTACGCTGTAGATTACAGACGTTCCGTTATTTTTCGACTTTGTCAGTGCTTGATTCCGAAATGGAAAATTACACGTTGTACGCAGGGATCGGCGGAGATCGGTCCAGGATGCGGGAGCTGCTCGGGGACAGGGGACTTCCTAGACAAATTAATGCGGGGAGAGGGATTTGAACCGTGCGAAAGGTACAACGGCCGCTGTCGCGATCAATAAACCTACGCGTCTTAATTAAGGCCTAGACGCGTAGTCCGCTAGTGCGAAATGTCATTGCGCTTACATGTTTCATTAGAGACGCGGCGGGATTTTATTTTTGGTGATCCGTTCCAATGGAGACCTTCAACCTGAATCTTGACTTGAACTGAAATTCATTGCTGCTGCCATTTTGCCGATGTTATTCAGGGCCCAAGATCGGAAGCGGGGGCGGCGGAGCAACAGGAGCCTTTGATGTGGGGAATGCGGAAGAAAGGTTGAATTTTTTCGAACCGTGCGAAAAGCTTTGTCATGGATTGAAACTCGGCATCGCCGGTGCCTGGATGCGTATCTGGGGAAATTCACAACCAGTCTCAATTAGCCATATCTGCGGTCGCACTGCGCTTAAGCTTTCTTCACCCCGCGATTGCCCGCACGCGTTTGTGGAGCCCAACAGGGGAAGGGGTAATTCCATTCCGGATCAACTCCAGATGATCGGACCAACGGAACGCAGTTTCTCCTTCCCATAACATGCCTTTCGCGTTCCTCTCTTGCACTCTGCAAACTCAACCACAATGGCCTCCGCGTCCGCCTCCTCGTCGAAAGTCGCGCTCGTCACGGGCGGCGCCGCGGGCTTCGGGCTCGCCATCACCGAAAAGCTGTTGGCGCAGTCCTACCGCGTGCTCGTCCTCGACATCTCCGTCCCCGCCGACTCGGTCGCGAACGACGGCGCGCGCCTCGTGCTGCGCGGCGACGTCACGCAGCGCGCGGACTGGGAGCGCGCGGTGGGCAAGGTGCAGGCGACGTGGGGGCGCCTCGACGTCGTGGTGAACAACGCGGGGATCAACATGACGGGCAAGGACACACACGACGTCGACGAGGCGTTCTTCGACCGCCTCATGAATATCAATGTGAAGAGCGTGTATCATAGTGTGTCTAGTGTGTGCGCCGGTGTGAGTTTCCTCTTCTTTTTGGGGGGGAGGGAGCTGATCATGATGGATGGTGCGGTAGAATGCTCGCGCAGAAGTCGGGCGTGTTCATCCACATCTCGTCCGTCGGCGCGCTGCGCCCCAAGCCCAAGATCGCGTATTGTGCGTACCCCCCCTCTTCTCTTCTCCCTCCTTGCCTTCCGCTCATGCTTGCCCACCCACCTCGTACCGACCGACCCCACCCCGCACACCCACCCACCCACACACAGACTGCGCGACCAAGGCCGCCATCATCGCCATCTCAAAGTCCATCGCGATCGAGTACGCGCCGCACGTGCGCTCCGTCGTCATCGCGCCGTCGATGGGCAACACGGGCATGATGCAGCTCAACCTCGGCCCCGGCGTCGCGCCGACGAAGGAGAACATCGCGCCGATGCTCGCGAACATCCCGGTGCGTACGAGTATCTCCTTCCTTCCCCACACTCTCTACTCTCCACCACTGTAAGAGGCGTACCTGGCTGACAATAGATGTGTCCCGCAGATGGGCCGCGCATGCGAGCCCTCGGACGTCGCCGCGACCGTCGCCTTCCTCGCCAGCGACGACGCGTGCTACATCACCGGCAACGTCGTCGAGGTCGATGGCGGGCGCTGCATATAGATACCTCTTCATTCGACGCTGCATCCGTTGCGTGGAGCTGTGGAGTTGTGGGCGTTGTAGAAGTTCTGAAGAAGTTTGCAATCTTTACATTATACCTTCGCATAGATCGCCTCGGAGATCCACGTGTAGTAAAGCCTGAAGAAAGAAGGAAACCTAAATACCCGCGTCCTGTCTTAGCCTGTCTTGTCAGCTTGTCAGCCAGATGGAGATCAAGTCCGATAGCGAGACAGATCCTGACAGCCTCAGAGATACGCGCTAGATATAAATAACGCTACCGCCCATCACCTCCATTAGGACGGAATCACGATTCGCGATTTCTAGTCTTTTTTAGAGAGTTAGGCCTACAATTGGAGGGTACTCAGCCGGAGTAGTGCTGATGGCGAGAGTTCCCGTCAGTTTGACGAGTCAAACCCCGAAAGGATTATTCAGGCTTCGTTTAGGTTTGGTTTAACTTGGGTTTAACGAGACGAAGTGTTTATGCATACGAATGCCTGAGCAAAAAAATAACGCAGAGCACAGCTCGTCTGCCGACCCTCGCATCGGCCTGGTGGTGTAGTTGGATCACTGCGAAGATGGCTTAATACGCACAGCCCCTGGACCTTACCCACTATTAGGAGTGGGTGACGTAAGGGGGTGTCCACGGGCGGTGGTTTCAACGGCCACTGAGGCCGATATTTTTTCCCTTTTCGCTTTATTTAAATTTAGCCAGCTACCCGACGCGAGTTTCCCTCCCTCGGCCGGACATATGGCCGTCCCCGTCACAGAAAAATGAAAGAGAGCGAGTCGAAGGTGGCACCCGTTCATTTTTCAATGGTGGAGTCAGTATAACAAAAGACTTGTCATTCAGCATCTTGACAGAATTCCTAGCGTGATTAATCGAATACGAGCATCTCCGCCTCTCTCGCACCAGACCCTAAGAGAAAAAAAGCATTGAAGAGATCATGTCGAACTATATTCTGTCTCCGTCCGTACATACCCAGGGGCCAGCGCACCTACCCGCCCTCGCATCGGTCTTCGGGGCCTGCCAAAAAAAGAAAATTACGCCGCAGAGTTCGAGAAAAAGAAATCACATAGCATTAGTACACCGGAAAAAAAATACCTACGTCCAGCGGCCCGCCCACTATTTTTTCCTCTGTCCGTAAAAACTTGGGTCGCCGCCAACACGCGCGTCCACTTTCAAGTTCACCTGTACGCTCAACAGAGAGAAACCGGACACAGCGTTCGTACACAAATCAGCAACAATGCATCCAGACTCTTTCAGCGCAATGCGAATATTTAGCTCCACTAACATCTGAAGCCACCGAATCACAGCAGCGCGCGGGAATAGAACTATCAGACCCTCCGGCGCCTCGCTCGATTGTAGCAGGTACTTGGACGCAAGCATGCATGCATGAGTCGCGTGTACCCGCGCGCAACTTGCCGCCCAAGTCATGTTCCCGTCAAACCGCAGCGGGACAGGCAGGGCGCAGAGTTGGCGCAGAGCGCGCCTTGAAGCTTGGGTTGTATTATGTAAGCACCGGCTGATGTGAAAGACACATGTGTGACGTCACGCGTTTTTCTAGTTGCGGCCTCCCACAGCAGTCCCACCCTGATCTGCAGGCTATCCCGCGCCATGTCCAACGCCAAACTCCGAGCACGAGCATCCGAGCTCATTTTGGACATATCCCACAAACAACTTCTTTTGGACGACATCCAACGCCAGCTGGATTCAATCGTTTATCCAGTCTTGACTTTACCACCTGAAATCACGTCGGAAATCTTTGTGCTCTGTCTTCCTGCCGAGCGCGTCTGGGATGTTGTAAATCCACAAGAGGCCCCTTTGCTCCTGATGCACGTCTGCAGCGCTTGGAGGCAGATTGCCATCTCCACAGCCGCACTGTGGACGACGTTAGACATCGACGCGGAAGACATTGGTCCCTACTTCTCGGATATAGTCGGAACATGGCTCTCGCGCGCCTGCCAGTGTCCGTTGTCAGTGAAGATAGCCGGCTCGTTGTCCGAGATCCATGATTTCGACAGGTTTTTGGAGACGTTGCGCCGATATGCTGGGGGAATGCGTTCTTTAGAGTTGGTTATCACTCCGCACGACTTCAGAATGATGGATAAAAATCTTCTGGCCTCTCCGCTGCTCCAAACTCTCGCAATTCGACCCATCGTCCACGACCAGCACCTGCTAGATTGGGGTCCTATCGAATTATTCCGTGAAGTTCCCATGCTCCGCGAAGTGTTAATGGAAGAGACCCCGCCTGCGTTCATTGTCCTTCCGTGGAAGCAACTCACCAAATTCACGGGGATATTCTTCACCGGTCCGGAATGCTCACAGGCATTGAAACTATTGTCCAACGCTGTGGAATGCTGCTTTTCGATCTTTTCGATCTTTGAGCACCTGGGCGCCACCGCAGCTGTCTCTCACCCACAATTAGAGTCGTTTACTCTATTCAGGTCAGATATTGCAAGTAGCTCCGAAATTTTGGGCTTCCTTACCCTTCCGGCGCTCCGGACACTCGAAATCATACACCCTGAGCCAAACACCTTCGACGACGACGTCTTTCATTCATTCCTGTCGCGCTCTGCGCCCCCCTTGAAGAAACTTGTGATCCGCGGCGACGTGGAAATCCAGGTTCAATCCCTCTCGGCTGTGCCCAGCCTCACCGACCTCGAGATCTGGCATCCGCGCAGTGAATTCGTCGAGGGTTTCTTCGAACCTTTCGGGCATAACACGACATTTCTCCCCCGCCTCCAAACACTTTCCTTCTTGAAATGCCGACAAGTAGAGAGCTATGCGGCCCTGTATGAAATTGTCGATATGGCGGCTGCCCCGATGACCGACAGAATGAGCAATCGCGATGGATTCGCACCACTTCGATCATTCCGTCTCGTCTCAGAAAATTCCCAATGTCACATCCCCCGCTCTTCTGCAAAGGAACTCCTCCCCTTCCAAAAGTTGAAGGCGGACGGCATGGTCATTTATATCGGCACTGAAGGACAATCTGTTATATGAGTCTCAAAGTCTGTTATAGCAGTCCTCCTTCCGCCTTGGAGTTGATCTTCGTGCCAATGGGGAATTTTACTAGTAGTCGTGTATGCCGCCAGCCGTTTTCTGCATGTGCCTTTCCTTGTCGTGATCCAAACACAATTTGGAAAATATGCATGTTTTGTGTTCGAGACCGTTTGTCAATGCCCAGATGTCTAGAGAATGTAGGACATCCCGTCTCAACTTTGTACTATGACACTACGACTCTTGGAACAAATACACAGGACTCGATATTCGATGGAGGGAAACTGATGACCAGATTTTAATTACACGCCTGTGAACCGTGATACAGGCGCGTCCCGTGCGATTTGTGCTCTTGATCGCGTCCGAGTCACGATTCGTACCACCGTGACGCGTTGTACCTAAAAGTGACGGCGCCCATGTGATGTGACGTCGCGCGTTTTGCCACATCTCCAAGCTGTTGCCCAATACTCGCCCTCATGCACGCTTCACTCCGCGCGCAGATCTCTGAACTCACCCTCGCCATATCCCGCCAAAAACAGATTTTGGATGGCCTGAAAACGCAGCTCGAAAGCCTTCGGCATCAGCTGGATTCTGTCGTTTATCCAGTCTTGACGTTACCTCTCGAAATCACGTCCGAAATCTTCGTCCATTGTCTTCCCACCGAGCGCGAGTGGGATTGTGTGAATCCCAAAGAGGCCCCGTTGCTGCTGGCCCACGTTTGTAGCGCGTGGAGGCAGATTACTCTTTCCACACCCGCGCTGTGGACGACATTGGACATCGACGCGATCGGGCTTCACTCGTCTTTTTCGCCCATACTTAATTCCTGGCTTGCGCGTGCCCGCCAGTGCCCACTTTCTGTAAAGATCGCAGGAATACTGTCGCAGATCGACAAGTTTGATGGATTTTTAGAGACATTCCGGCGCCACGCAGGACGAATGCAATCTTTGGAATTCAAAATCACTCTGGACACCTTCGATAGGATGGATACACCTCCCCTGGAGTTTCCCCTGCTCCAGAACCTCTCGATCCGCCTGTTCGACGAAGATGAGGATCTGGACGGCGGAGAAATCCATCGGGCTGTTTGGCGATGTTCCCGTGCTTCGCGAAGTCCTCCTGGGCGAGGTGTCCCCCTCTTCCATCACACTTCCATGGGAGCAACTCACAAAATTCACTGGGGAACTGTTCACCATTGCTCAATGTTTGGAAGCATTGCGGCTGATGCCCAACCTTGTCGAGTGCCATTTTGCGGTGTATGAATCAGAACCACGAGAGGATTCAGATACCATTTTATCTCATCCGAAGCTCGAGTCCCTCACGCTTTATGCGTCCGTGTCAGACATGGGCGGTGAAGCACAAAGTGCCGAAATTCTCGAATTTCTCACTCTCCCCGCCCTTCAGGTCCTGCATATTTTGGGCATAGAAGATTTCGATGAGGTGGAACTCGACCTGTTTTTAACGCGCTCGTCGCCTCCACTGCGAACACTCATCCTCCGCCCGCTTGATTCGGACGGCGCCATAGGAATACAGGATGCAGCGTTCCTCGCAATGTCCAGCCTCACACACCTCGAGATTTGGTATCCAGGCGGACGACTTCGTCTCTGTGTTCTTTGAATCTTTTGGCTGGGATGATTCTATTCTCCCACAGCTCCAGAGCCTTACCTTCATGTGCCGGGTACGGGACTGCGAAGCGGCCACACTCGACATTGTACCTATCGCGGCTGCTCCGATTACCGACAGAAGAACTTTGAAAGGAGTCGCACCCTTCCAGTCATTTCATCTGGGCTCCGTCTCTGGTTCCCCAATTTTCGGCTTCCGAGAAGAGCAGCTTCTCCCGTACAAAAATCTGAAGGCGAAGGCATGGACATTTACATCGGCACGGAAAGGAATCCTTCTTATAAAGCCCGAGGTCTGTGTTTTCACTCTGCAATTCCTCTCATGAGGCTGAGTTTTCTGGAGGATTCTAGCCATTTGCACCTCCCGCAGTCCTGTTCTCGGCCCCAAAATTTCCTCAGCTTGACGCTTCAAAGTTTCTCGTTCTACTGAAGATATTTCGTTTATGGATTCGGGACTGCTCGGTTTCGTTTTAGTTAACAGCATCATATTCTGCTTAATTAGTCAGCTATCCAGTATGTCTAAAGCGTACACCCCGAGCGGACCTATAGGAAGGAAGGATTCTTATATGGGCGGCCTGGGCGGACGAAGCGATAGAAGAACGTAGGGGACGAGAGCAGACGAGAATTTTTTATTCGCACAAGGCCAGTCTCGAGTCGAGAGCGGGCTTTTCCCAGAGCCCATCACCACCTTCAAATTCAATCTCCTCCCAATCTACTGCGGCGCCCGATATCCTTGGCCATTTTAAACCACACTGCGCTGCTTCAAGACACTTGTAAAATATCCAGAATTCTCCTCGACCATTGATATCTGCAGTTCGGGTTCTAGAGGGCCAACGGTCCAGACAATAACTTCGTCTAGAGCGGCTCCAGTCTCTCATTTTGCATTCATCAAGTCCCTCTGCAAACTTTCCCCGTCGGATCCCCGCTACTATTCATAATCTGTGAATGAAGTAACCAAAAGGGACGCAGCTCCACGATAAGTGCTTATTCTAAGGATGAAGTCAGCCGCCGTCGTCCAGCTTGTCCAGTCATGGAGCCTGCAAGAGGTCGTCTGACACGCCACACACATCGTGTCTATTCCATACCGTAAGTCCCGGCAAGCTCCTCGACTCGAAAATATGCGTTCCAGAATTCTGCAGTTCTTCCGAGTCGACATACCAAGCGTTTAGTTCTATGCGGCCCTGGTCCAGTCTTACAACAGCAGTTGAAACGCCTCAAATCCAGGCACGTACTATGTTGACTCGTTCTATGTCCGATCTGTTCTCTACTCGAGTCTTGTAAATTTCATCGGCTCTCCGCTGCTGTTTAATACAAGCAACTTGAATGGACGTAGCTAGTGTACATGTTCCAACACTCTAGGACCGAGCACATTTACTGGATCGACTTGGTGCTCGTCTTGTGCGATCCGCACCGACCAGAATTTCCTTTAGACTGTCACTCGATCCTCAGCGTCTAGGAATCACGTCTTAGCGGCCTGGCCGGGCGTCTCGATGCGTCACCTGCAAGTCCGGCAAGTTCATAGATCGTTCAGCCAAGTCATTTTTCCTGTCTTCCAATACTATTACCTGATCGACACGGATGGATCTTCGTCGACTGGCTGCCGTTCATCGCTCCTGATCCTTCCCATATATCCCAAGGTTACGATTGCGATAGAATACAACGTCGAGTTGCGCGAATATATCAAAGTAGGTTCCACGATATAAAGTAGCATACATTTGATTCGCCCATCATGTCGCGTCGTCGCGCTAAGAAAACCCGAGGATTGCGGTATTTCCTGCTAGTTGGCAGCGCAGCGCATACTCGTATCATCATACACTGTGATCCATCACGGCCCAGATCGGCTCGCTCAACGCCAATGCGACATCGATCGTACCCTGCTCCTCAGTCGGCAAGAAGTAACCCAGCCCATCGAGCAGCGAAATCGGCGTGAAGGGCGGCGCGACGAGGATGGGCGGCGCCCCAAAGACCGCGCCGCCGTACATGTCGATCTTGTTCCACTGGCTGAGCATGAGGCTACCGTTCCCGTACCGGAAGCCCTGCCTGACTTGCCGCATGTCCTGCACCGCGAGCCACCGCAGCGTGGCGTCCAGCTCGTCCGGCGCTGTCACGGCAGGGGTGCGTGTTATGTCGTGCAGCGTTTTGGCGACCTCCCAGAGCGGGCCGGTGGCGAGGACGTCCGGCGGAAAGCTGGTAAACGTGCAGATGAGTGCGTTGGGGGAGTAGCGTGGGGGGTGGGACGCGGTGCCGATGTGGCTGCGGATGTTGACGGGGGTAAGGAAGTCAGGGGGAGACAGTGCGCCGAGAGCTGCGTCCTGTGCGCGGAGCTGCATGCGGGCTTGGTAAACGCGCTGGTGGAGATGCGCCGAAAGCGCGTCGAAGGTAGATATCCAGCTGCCGGATGATGTGGGATCCGTGGCCTTCGCTTTAAGAGCGTCGAGCTCGCTGCTGGAGAAGCGCAGGAAACGGCCTACACAGGGAGAAGGCGGTGGCGGGAAAGAAGCGGTGTCGGCGGGCGAGGGAGGAGCCTCCTCAACGGGCGCGCTCGGTTCAGCATAGAACAGCGACGGCTTGAAGGCCATCGCTGCTGCCCGTTCCTCTGGCGTCATGGCACCACCCGGCTCGGTCAGGTAAGGCCGGATGTGAGGAGGGCGAGCCAAAGAGGGGACATCTGCGTCGCTCCCAATGCCGCGATACAACTCCGACAAATCCTGCACCACCTGGAAGAAGCCACCGGCGTCGCAAACCGTGTGCAAGATCCGCACGCCGAGCGTAACACCTCCGCACGCGAAGCGAGTGTGTTGAATGGTGAATATGGGCTCGCAGCTGACGTTGGTCCTGATCGAAGGGCGCCAGAAGCGTGTTGCCGGCGCCAGGCAGGTTCTGCAGCAAGACACGGCCCGCGGAAGAAAGTGCATCGAGGTGCTCGCTGCAGTGCGCTTCGAGAAGCTCAGCGCCAGTACCCAGCTGAGTGATCTCGAGCGTCGTGTCGCTGTTGATTTGCAGGCGGCCAGTAAGCTGCGGGTAGTAGTCCAATAACCGCGTCAAAGCGCGTTGGAGACGTTCGACGTCTGGCGGTTGGTCGTAGACAAAAACTACTGCTGATTGGTATGTGAGGAGACACCATTTGGTCTAGTGAGCCAAGGCGAAATGGCAAATCGAGCGCGTTGCATGACGATTCGTCGGCACAACGCACCGTGTGCCGCGCGGTGACACTAACTGTATCTGCGGATGTGGTGCTCATGGTGGAGGGGGTGAAGAGGGGTGAAGGTAAAGAGTTGGGGTAACGTTCTCCCACAATTTATACGCGAACTAAGACAGCAACTGTCGGATCCGCTTCCGCTTCCGCTCGGTGCTGTCGAGTCAGTGCCTGAGTCGGATGGTGAGTCTGAGTCGAATGTTGATTCTGACCGACGGTCAAACGGGTACGGAGAGTTATCAGAGAGTAAAGATATAACGGATGATCTTCGCTCAGCTGACAGGACCGTGGGGACATGTCGAGTGCTACCGCCATCACCCGGATCGAGTTTACCATCACGATTGTTCGGATCGATCCTACCCAACCCGAAGTATGAAATGAATAAGCATGAACAGTCCCTCGTAAAATCGAAACATTCTCTCAACAACTCAATCCATGGTCAAACACATATCTTCATCAACGCTCCGAAATCCGGTGTGCCGAGACCAGTCACTACGGATCGGTCAGCCTGTGCAAACACCAGATTTTTTTTTTCAAGTACCTGGATCCCAGCCCTTCGTCGCCTGGCGAAATTTCAGCGTCGAAAGAGAAGCAAAGACAGGAAGGACGTACATTGAAACCGGGCGTACCGCACCTGCAGACAACAGCAATGAGCGTGCGCTACGCAGAGGAAGAAGTATAATTCACCCAGGATTACTTCCCACCACGATATCGTTGAATGCGTGCACGCCACGTTTGTAGAGCAGTGGGTTGAGGAAGCCGAGCGGCCGGCGGCCGGCAGCGAGGCGCGCGTCGTTGAGGAGCGTGATGAGGCCCGCGACGACGGGCGCGGATGCAGACGTGCCTCCGATCGAGATGGGCTCGCCCCGCCAGAAGATTTGGAACTTGCGCGCCTGCGCGGACACGTCAGGGATACCCTAGCGGTAGAATAAGCTTTTTGGATGGCGTTGGACAGCGCGCAACATACTCGGCCCGCCCTGAATGACAGATATCAGCTCATGAACAACTGCAAGGGGATAAAACGAACCTGTTGAAGAGACCTTCGTACGTCCTATGAGGGAGCTTGGCAAGGTAATGCCCAATCGCCTTGTCTTGGTACTCAGGTCTGTACCTCTGTCAGTGGAGCAATTTACACAACTGGGGACATACGTCACCTGTGGAAGTAATTGCTAAAACCCCCACCACTGAAATTGGCCGAAACTTCTGGGATGCTCATGGTGCCGCCCACCGACGTTACGCTGAAGAACAGTCAAGAAATGAAGCGCTGAGAAGGGGATGAAACATACTACGGGCAGGAACTAGACGCATTGAATCAATACTACTCCTCAGCTGAAGATTCCTCAATCGTACCTTGGAAATGCGGGCATGAATCTAAAGAGGAACAATGAACAGGATTGATTGGAATGTTGATATGAGCCCTAAATACCTCTTGCGGTTCTTACCGTCATTAGTGTGACATTTCTGCGTGGCAGGATCAGGGTCTCCGTCGCCGACGGCGCCATCGCCACTGGCGAAAAGCAGCGATACTCCACGACACCCTGGGGTCTTGTCATTTCTAACACTATTAGTACGGAAGAATTCGGCCCACCAAGTTCGGCGAATCGCTTGCAGACGCGGCTGGCATACGTGAAGGGGACTACGCCACATGCATCAGCCAGGCCAGCGAGGAGAGGAGTCTGCGTCTCACCTGTCTGCTCATCATCTCCGTACGACGTAGATATAGTCTGGGGTATATGCTTCGAATTGAGGATATAATCAAGCCACTGTGGACGGAATTAAAAACCAATCACTCGGCCAAGACACATGCAAACATCGAGGTAAGGCTCGTTCGTATCTTCAGGCGATATCAGCACACCCAATCGCCGAAAAATCGCCAACTCACTGATAGGGGTATGGGCGTCGGGGTCGAAGGGCGGGTTTCCAGTAACGGCCCAGAATGTCCCCGGCGTCGGATATGCTATTCCGAACCCAAACTGGGTATCGAGATTCGCCTCCTCGCCTGCAGCCGACAAGGTCTGGTTATTCTTCCCACCTGCGATCATCCGACGGTAAGTAAAGTAAAGTAAAATGGACGAAAATCGCGGCACCATAAACGGACACAGACTTGAATGTCGAATGTACGGCGGCGGGCAGCTGCTGGCGGTAAAAGGAGGTCAGATCTTGCTGATTCGCGTATTCGTCCAAGAAACCCGTGATCCCGATCGCGTTCTTCTTCGTCGCGCGCGGCTTGTAGCCCACGGCGTTGTACAGGCGCATGATGCAGCTGAGTGTTATGCGGGTTGCGCAGCTTTCATCGGTAGAGGTCTCGGTGGGTGGCGTGACGGCTTTGTTTTCCTCAGGATAAAGCATTGGCGCCATGCCCTCTCCCCTCGCGAACATCGTGGTCGGCTACATGATAAGTTTAGATTTTTATAGACCGCTGGCGAGACAATAAATACCTGGATGAGCTCGATAGTATCGTGAAGATATTTGGGAAGGCTGTAGCTGGTCGCGCGAACGAGGACGTCACCGCCGGTATGCTGCCACAAGTAGTACTCCTAGAACCAAAAGCGGTCAACCACCCGACGACAGAAATGCTCGCTCGACTCACCGCACCCAAAATCTGCTCGGCGAGACGTATAGGCAGCGTTACGCTGACCCAGTCCTTCGCCGGCGACCGCACGAGGTCGCCTTCGTGAATGCCGTACGCCGCAAGCCACTCGTCTACCAGCGCAAGACTCGCAGGATGCGGAGCGACGTATTTCTCGACCTCTTCCTTGGCCATATGCGCGCCATATCGATGGTGGTCCGGATCGCTGATTTCGTACAGCAACTTTTCCAAGCCCGGGAAGTCCTGCTGAAACAGTGCGATGCGAAGCCGTATACTACGCTCGGGCGGGGGTCGGCCTAGTCTAGTCCACCCATGGGGGGCCGGGACGCTTTCCTTGATCTGCAGTGTATGGTCTCGAGGAGCCAAGGCGGTAGGGACCGCCGCAGCGAGTGCGAAAAAAAGGAAAAGCGGCAGAGAGAGAAGACGCATATCCAATTGAAGGCCCGTGGGTCGTAAGTTTCATTTCCTACCCTGTCGTACTTATAAAGCCAAGGAGATGCTTCCAAGGCTTTCCCAGAAGGCTTCTCATGAATCTCATGAAGGATCTGAGCGATCTAAGCGCGCTGTGGCGTTGGAGATGCGTGCTGTAAGAATCGGCGTGGTCCACTTTCCGAATCGTTTACGCCATCCGGACGCTTCCTCGAGAGACTTCGAAAGACAAAGCAGTAGCATCCTTCCGGGCGAAGTGTTTTCGAACATGGCGCGCAGACAAATTCCGAGGGCTGACTGATGTCGTAAACAAAGCCCTTTGTCCTCCTCAAGGCCTTCTCGACGCCGGAGGAACGTACGCGCTGATATACTCGGGTTCCAAAACAGGCGTCTTGAACAAATCGGTATGGATAGCGAGTGTAGCGATGTCTCTGGGATGGTCCTACAGTATTTCGCCTAATGGCACCTTGCCCGTACCACGCTCCAAAGGCTGGGGCTGCGTGGGTGCAGGTTTCCACCCAATCTGAAAGCAATAGCCATTATGCTCGCGTCGTCGGGACAGAAACAGGTGACTTGCCATGTAGATAATCTGGAACGTTGCTGGGACGCTTCCGTCCTCGTTCCCGTGGAGTGCTGCCCATTATCAGAGAGTGCGGAAGAGAGATTTCCAAACTCACCGGCGTATATCGCGGATGCGGCCGGCGAGCGTATCACGGCGAAGAGCGCGACGCGGGCCTAGGATGGCGTTTCCTTCGCCCATCGCGCCGAGATCGTCCATCAGCGCCCACATGTTTGGGTACGCGACGTTTACCTCGTCGACGTCAACCGTAAGGAGAGAGAAACCGGCGCGGCCCATGAGGTTGGAGATGTCGCGTGTTTCTACGACTACATTAGCCATAAGCTATGGCGGGGATCAAAGCACTCACGAGTCATGGGCGAGATGTGCGGAGCGATGCCCCCTTCGCGCTCGAGCTCGGCGAGTTGGAGCGCTGTGCGCAGTTCGAAAAGTGTGTCGCTCCCGAACATGGCGCCGAGGAAGAGACCGTCCGGCTTGAGAGCCTCCCGGATTTGTACGAGGGTTCCTGATAATGATATAGGTATAGCTAGGTTCGCGGGAAGGAAAGAAGCGGCACAGACCGGGGAGGTCGTTCACCCAATGCAAGCTGAGACATGACACTATTGCCTCTTGGGAGTTTGGATCGACAATCTGCAGTAGGTTCTCTTCGTCGCCGCATATTCGTTCTACTTGCACTGGTGCGACATATATCTCCGGAAATGCTGAATCACGCGCCGGCGCAACCCACCTTCAAACTCAGAGTCGGGGTCTCGATGGAGGGCCTTTTCTATGCGAGATGAGTCAGAAAGAGTAAGGAGGGCTGCTGGACGATTGCATACCGCTGGAGTCAATCATGATGACCTTCTTGGCCCGTTCAGGTTCCAGGAGTCTTGTAAAATGGCCCGCGCCTGATCCCAGGTCCAGAACGGTGGCAAAGGTTCGTTTTATGTCCTACGGCGAATCAGGGCGTGATAACCAGGGGCCGACGCGTCGGTGTACCATGAACCGTTCCATCAAGCGGTCCGCGACCTCGTCCCGGACGTAATCCACTGTTCTGCTGCCTTCGCGGAGAGCGGCACGGTTCTTCTGGATACGCTTTGCATTGCGGTCGAATACCTGAAAAGGCCCGAGGGTGTGGGGGTTGAGGGGAGAGGCAGACGAGGACGCCGCGAAACGGGCGAGCGAACGAAGCATAGATTTAGTACATGATGGGTGGCTGTGCAGCCTGTGCTGCTTGGCCTGAAATTTCTCCTTCACCGACGATGGATGCAGCAGCAGACTCCGCCGCAATATTTGCCGAAGGAACCTTCGAGGAGCAGGTGCATTCCTTGCCTGTTTGCCTTTTAACCCTCTTACATCCGTGTAGATACAAGAATTGGTCAACTACATTGTCAGAAACAGAGCCGAAGAGGAACGCACTGCGTTCATCCGGCCGTTCCAGGATGTCCTGAAAACTGAGCCAGGGAAGAAGCCGCTCGAGGAAGATGACGACCGGCGGAGAAAAATACTCGCCATGGTTCTCGTCGATGTTAAGACTCTCGGTGACGGCTCAGAAAAAGGTGCACGCTGTTACAGTCTGACTTGAATGGAATGCTCATAATGTCCAGAAATCGAGGGATTTTTCAACCTGATATTCGCCCATCTATTCTCTCTGCACTCTCCTGACTCACCGGAAACAAAACAATTCGTCGCCGGATTGGTGCAGACCATTTCCGCGGCACCGTCAGAGCAGACGTCCATCAAATACCGCTTGTGCGCGCACCTCCCTCAATTTACACTCACCAACGCTCATTATGTGTTACTAGACTTTCTAACCTGTTCAACGCCATCCCCCGGAAGTCCCCGTTACGGCTGTCTGTATACACCACACTTTTGGACCTCGCGACCGCGAACGAGGAGCTCGACGCTCTGCAACTGGCGCGAGTCGACGTCGAAAAATGGCTTCGGGAGTGGGACATCTCCCTCGAGGAAAAAAGCGCATTCCTCAAGGCCATTGCGGATGCGTACGAGAAATCCGGCCAATTGTGCGTGTCCATTCATTCCTCGATCCCCGCTCGTTAAATTCAATTCCGTGCTATAGAGCAACGGCATACGAATATTCGTTGGCGTACGTGCGGTCACTCCCTGCGGGCGCACCCACAACGGAGGCCGCTGCCGTCGAGACGATCGCCACGGCCCTCCGGCTCCCCTTCGTCTTCGACTTCGACCCGTTGTTTAAACTAGACGCAGTGCTCGCTGCCAAGGAGCACGAGCTCTTCACCCTCCTCCACATCTTCCTCAATGACGGGCTGCCGCAGTTCAAGGCATGGGAGGCCAGCCACCCCGGTGCCCTCGAAAAATACCGTAAGCCCTCTCTTCCATTCCTTATCGCCGCCGGCGCCGACAACGCGAATCCCAGAACTCGAAAGCGCGCAACTAGAGCGTAAAATCCGCCTTCTGACACTCGCATCCCTCGGGTTCAAAAACATCGGACATGACCTGCCCTACGCACAGGTCGCCGAAGCGCTCCAGGTCGAGCCGTCCGAGGTCGAAAAGTGGGTCATCGACGGTATGCTCTTCTCCCTCCCCGCATGCGCCGAGCCCTTCTTAATTCCTGACCCGGAAATCAGTCATCCGCGCGGGCCTTCTTTCCGGGAAACTTTCGCAGACGTCGCAGAGCCTGCATATTACGCGCTCGACGGCGCGAACGTTCGAGCGCGAGCAGTGGGAGGCGCTCGAGAAGCGGCTCGTCGCGTGGAAGGCGGGGCTGGCGGGCGTGCTGGAGGTCGTCGCGGCGGCAAGGAAGCAGGGCACACCGCATATCGTGGGACAGACACAGGTTGCGACCTGAGATGTGTATTGGTGTACGATATGTGGTTCGGTCAATGGAGGCTGTCGTCCGAAGCGAGTGAGCGAATCCGTTGTGTATGCTCGGAAAGCCAAATCTTCAAGGTGCATATTGTTCCACTCTGCGCGCATTCGAAGCCGAAGGGGGCGTCTTCGACAGCCCGAGACCCAAGTCATAGGATGTACAACAATAGAGTACACTGACAAAGGAGCACTAGTAGTACTCGGTGAGGAGCCGTCAAGGATGTCTTTTCGACTGAGGACTGAACCATTCCTTTCTACGCATTTCACTTGCCATCCGTGTTTCTAGCGGGTCGATTTGCTTACATTGGCTTTCAATTAGAATAATCTCGATTATTTCTGCATGTAGTTATGCGACTACGTTGGACTGCAGATAAACTCCGAGCACTAATTAGCGGTATGTAGAAAATTTCCGTCCATTGAATGTCCAGTCAATACAGAAAAGGTTTTTCCAATATGGAAAGCTTAGTCGGCTCAAGGCGGTCGAGGTTGCGTGTACATCTGGCTCCATTCAATTCCGCTGAGAGGGATCGAACATTGCCAAATTGTACCCGTGCCCTCTCGTAGGCATCTCGGGCTCCGGCAAGGTCCATCCTTGCTGCTGAGGCATAGCCGAGTAGCTCTAAAGTCTCAGCAATGCCAAGGGGCGAACCCAGTGCTTGATAGGTCGACAGGGCTCGTTCGATGATCGTAATCGCTTCGTCGTACAATGAGGAGGAGAAGGAGGAGGATGAGGATGACAACCCTATGAGATACCTCGCGGTGACGTTCAAAATGTCACCAATGAGACGCAAGTCGCCAGCTTGTGCTCCTTTCTCCAATGCCTGCTTGGCGATGCCAAGCGCATCGGTGTGTTTGCCCTGTTTAGCGTGCAATCGTGCAATAAGATGAAGACACTGGGAGGTGCTTGCTGGGCGATTTAACTCCTCGAATATGGCTGTCGCCGATGAAAGCGTTTCGAGAGCCTGTTTATACTGCGTGGTATACCAAAGAAAATCCCCGAGTGCGAGCAAACCACGAGCGACGTGGAATTTATCTGTCTTATCATGGGATAGATCCGCCTGTGCATCTAACACAAGTAATTGAACCTCTGGACTGGGTTTCTTCATACCCATCCAGGTACCCGCCAGCTCCATCGAACATTCGCCCGCACGGAGACGATCTGATCGGCCGAGCAAGCTTTTGAAGCCGCGACGGGCGCTCTCGAAATGCGGGCAAGCCTCTTCATAACCGTCAAGCCTATGAAATATTTTCCCCAGACATTGGTGAGCTTCGGCGACATGACGAGCGGCAACATGAGGATCGTGGACATGGGCGTCATCTTGGACGGCGAGCGCGAGCTCCAGCGCATGCAGTGCCACCACGGTGCTAGGTTTAGTCCAGTACTGGTACATGCCGAAGGCAATGAGAGCGTCAAGCGCGTGTGGGCGTAGAGTTGCAACATTGGTCTGCATCAAGAGAACCTGGATGTTTTTCTCTTCTTTCGCTAGGGCGGACAGATCTTGTTTGAATTTAGCTTCATCAGGGGTGGAGGTGTGAGCGAGGACGAATGTATAACAGGCGTCGTGCACCTGCTGTCGGACTTCGTCTGAAATGCGAGCTTGTTGAGCCATGTACGCTTGAACGGTTGGGCTGACAAAGATACGCGCGTTCGCGAATTCCCCCTCTTCTTGCCATTCGACTGAGTGCAGCCGTGCGCAGAATTCCGATAGGATGAATATGCGAGGTCACGCGAGGCGCCCAGCAACGCAGGTTATTACCGGTTGTCCCAGCTGGGAGCAGGGACAGGATGGCAAGGAGCGTCAATGCTGCGCTATTCGATTGAACGCGAGTTACCGACAAGCCAATCCTGCGATCCATGCTGGAGATCATGTCCGTGCCCGCTCTTTCCCATTCTTCCAGTAGATCTTTTGGGGACACTTGAAAATGCTTTGCATCAGTCGCCATGAAAGTGATAGCCAGTGGGACACGGCCGATAGCTTCCAAGAGCTCATCCAGCTTTTCATCGACGGTGCCTGGGTACACACCCTTGAAGGCGTCGCGGGCCGCAGCTGGATCTAAGGGAGGGAGGAGTTGGTTGTGCCAAACGACATCTTCAGACGGGGGGAATGCCGAGGTCATAGTGACCAGGAGCGCTACGTGTGAAAGACTCGCTAGCCGATAAATGATGGCACAAACTTCCTCCCGATTGGCGTCGCCGCCAGGAAAAGCAAGGGGTTTCGAAGTTATCAAGCAACAGCACCCGTCGCTGCTTCGAGGCATTGAGCTCGTTGATTAGAGTATCAATCGAATCATAGGATTCTGCTGTGACGCGAAGCTGGGTATAAAGGATGCGGAGGAAAATGCTGGCCGAGGGCGCTCCGACACAGGGCACCCAAAACTGATATTCCTTCGGAAATATCTTATTGACGATGGCACTGTCCATAACGGCGTGCGCCACACGTGTCTTCCCCATCCCGCCTGCACCGGTTATGCACACTCGAGATGTATCTTCATTGGCAAGAAGGGAAGCAATGGCGTCGACGAAGAATTTGCGCCCATACATGGGGGATGTAGGGCGGATATCTGGTTGCAAGATCACTGGTACATGATGTGGTTGATTGACATTCTCGACAGTTCGTTGGAGTTCCTTGAGTTGGTGTGTGATATCGGAGAGCTGAGTGCTTAGGTCGGAGTATTTCGACAAGATGTCTTGGACCCAGTCCTCTAGGTTGATCTCGTGGGCAAGCTGCACTGCGAATCAGGAACAGCATCCTCAAGAGGAAAGAACTACGTGCATGAAATTGTTCTAGAGCCTCATTCACACGATAAAGACATTTGTCGACTGTTTCCTTATTGAGATCACGGCAGAGGAGGAGCAAGATTTTCTTTTGCGCTTTGATCTTATCCAGATCCTTGAGGATGGTGTTGAGAGTTCTGCTGGATGTGATTAGCACATTTTACTGAGAGGCTGAAGGTGAACAGACGATTGGAGCTTTTCGATCCTGCCTTGAAGCTCTTCGGAGTCTTTACCGTGGAACTCGTCAATGAATATGACTGAGAGCGAAAAGATCCGCTTCTGAAGGTCCTTCACGCTCTCTTCGATAGCAGTCGCGTCCTATGCTTCATGAGACTGCAGAAATGCCTTTGAATATTATTGACACGTGCCTCACACGCTTCAATGACGGTGATCGCGATTTTAACCAACTCTGGTAGGAGGGGGATTGGAATGAAACCTGCCACGCCATCTACTGTGGTAGCCAGCTTCTTCACCGCTTGGACCATGTACTCCACAGTCTTCGGCGCGTCTTGACCTTCTTCATCTGACGGGGGCTATTGAGGCTTTCAGATACGTAGTACTCGTGCGTAGAGAAATAGAACATACGGCGACTAATTTCTCCTGCGTACGGTCCTTGGATTTTGAATTTGTTCCGGGGAAAAGGGATGAAAAACAGTTGCCCATCGTAATTGAGAGCCGTGTGAGGGGGTGGTTTCAAGGCAGACTAACGACTCGCCGTTGAGGCGTGATTCGTTTAACGAATCAGTGTGAAGTGTGCATGCTCACCGACTCGGAGGTGGTGGAATGAAAAGAGGAGGAGGGGCCGCGTGTCTAAATGCTCAGAATAAGTTCAGCAATACGCCAAATTTACGCCACAGCAGGAGCAGACGGATATAGTGCGACTGCAGGCACTTACCACGGACAGAGGGACTGTGAGTCTGGAAGCTTGGCGAGTCTGGAGAGCATTGACTGACTCGGACAAGGTCTATGTCCATTGAACCAAAATAATTTGAATAAACCGAAGACTGAGTGCAGATTAGCTGAAGATCGGATTAACGACTCAGCATTAGTGCGGCGAGGCTTAGGCGAGGCTGCTATAATAATAAATCAGAGTAACTGCTATAACGCAAACATTGACGTAAACCTGCTCCGCCGCCGAAAATACGACTTTCGTTTTCTAGTGTGGAGTGGAGGAGCTTGAAGTGTACGCTCAACGTTCAACGCGTTCAACGCGTTCAACGACGCTCAATATTAACGTCTTGAATAGTTCGTCGTGGAATCCAACCAAACTGGAATGACACGTCTGCCGCCAACGCCGCTTCCCACGTACTTCCCTGCAAAATCATGGCCAGCACATGGCTATTCGCGTGGAAGAAGGGCCTGGCAGGTGTGGTCCCGGCGGTAAGGAAGGCATGCGCAGACACAGCTCGCTGCAGCCTGAGTGAACGTGGTTATTGTATACAGATCACACCGGCAAAGCAGATGCTTTGACTATAGAGTACCTGTCGGGAATGTTTTGAGAAGCTCTGAAGCATTCAATTTTCTAGTGTATGTGCTTGGGCGTCTTGAAGTGGGCACTGAGACCGAAGCATGGGATGTGTTATGTCAACGAGCTCGAGACCGGGATCCCGCCCGTCGCCCCTGCAGCCCTGGGCATTCATGCATGAAAAGAGGACAGTGAGAGAGCTAGGTACCGGAAGAACACTTGGACGTAAGATCCAGCTGGACCAGGACAAGGTAAGAGTATTGGAAAAAGCTTCAGAACGAGGAACGAGCGAGGGAGTCTGTCAAGAGAGACTAGGAAAAAGCCGGTTTTTCGACTCGCGTGAGTCACTTTCATGTGACATGACTGATCGCTCCTTGTAAGGGTAATGCGGCTTTTATGGCCTCTGCACCCTCGAATGGCATCTGGCAATGGACTTTAACCCAGAGCCCATCGCCTCCTGCTTCGCCAAAGATGTCTTGGACATGGGAGAAAGCGGCGTCAAAGGTAGGGCAATGTTGACAAGGTATATCTCACTTGCATGCGCATCAGATGTCGAATTCTTCTGGCTGGGCGCGTGCCTTGTCGGAGCGTCAAGCTCGTTGGCTTGGTGTGCAGGTCTATGAGACGCGGATTGTCTATTCCTGTGGATATCTCCCGTATCCGGATGAGACGTCCCTCACCTCTCTTACATAGTGGACGATGCGTAGCGCTGTCATGGAGTGCCACCACCGACCCCAGCGCCAGCCAAGTCTAAAACCGCTAAGCCGGAGCCGTCACCTCCCTTCGAGCCAGCCGATGTACGGATTCACGCCGTCGTACCTGCGGCGCGTCCCTGAGCTTGCGCTGATGACGAAGCGCGTCGTCAAGGTCGAGGCGAAGCGGCGCACGCGCGAGGCACGGAAGAAGGCGCTCGCGAGCGGGGGCGGGGTCATCGTCGTCTCCAAGGCGATGCGCAACGACCGGGGAAGCTCCATCCGTGTATGAAGCGGTTCTTATTCGGTTGGGCGGTGCTGCACTTGTCAAAGAGGGCGACGTAATTTCGTGAGACGGGCCCGCCCGGCCTCCTTCTTCGATGTTTCTTCTTGCTGATCTCCCTGTCGCTCCGGCGATCCCCGCACCTCGTCTCCTCAAATTATGCCCAATATTGAATATTGCTGCACCTCAGGCTTCACATGGGATTATACCTCTATCAGTTTAACTCTCCGGTCCACCTTCCATCTAGTATTGACTGCCTTGATACCATCCTAGGACCAGCCATCGAGATATAATTTAGCGGCCACCTGTCCAGCTGGTCAATTCCGGTATGCACCACCACGCCGTGGATGTTTGTCTTCAAATTCACTCTCTGATTCTCGTCTGTCAGACTTCTTCAGCCACTCTCTGTAAAGATACTTTCCGACAACACGTATCCCATAGGACAATCCCCATCTTGTATTCCCTGCCCCGGCAGCATAGCTTCCTCCGTCCGTGAAAATTTGCCTCCTTCAGTACCTACATGCATGCCTCAACCGACTCGAGAACTCAGCTAGCGATGGCAGCTATACAGTGTCCCCTGTTAACGCGATGTCCGACCTTGCACGTCGATCTCCCGACTTTTTATTTTGCTCGAATAAAAATGTAGCGCGCTTGCGCCACCGGGACATTCTTCAATGGAACCGAGTGCAGTTTGTGCCCGGCTGGAACATACAGCGGATCGGATCCAACCTCGTATGACCAGTGTTCAGCGAATACCTTCTCAGGCCCTGAAGGAAGCTATCCGGCGTTACTGGCTCAACATCCGACCCCATTCGACCCTGTGATGTTCCTTTGCCACCGGCCGCTAATTCAAGACCCCATGAATATTATACAGACGTTGAAGCAAGTAATTGCATTGCTTTGGACCATCGCGCCACATCCGATCCTGTAAGTGAGACTTACAATCTTCGCGACGACTTGGGATGCTCAACAGCTTCAGGATCTACCACTTGTACATCCAATTCCACTCAGAATGGATAAATGTCTGCCCTGCAGTCCCGGGACATATTGCTCGAGCCCCAACTCTGCCTCTGGGACGCCTACTCCGGATCAGGCACTGCATGTTGCACGGGCTGCGACCTGGGCTACGGATGGGGCCGCATTTATTCCTCGTGCACCCCCTCCTATCTCTTCGTCCTCAGGCTCGAAGAGTCGTGCGTGCACCTCGGGCTACATGCGATGCCCCGTGGCTGCCTCCGCCCCGCCTGACTGTGTGTTGACTGTCCGAAGTTCCCTCACATCCTGCGGCGGCCTATGTGTGGCGTGGATAGTCATGTACCTAGTTACGCGACCACTGCTGTATAGCAGACGTCTCAACCCTCGTCAACGTAACTCGCGCGAGGGTCCGCATGGTTTAATCAATTTCCCCGCCGCGCACGATTTCTTACGGCTAACTGAAGTAGAAGCCCCGCCGTCTACTATCTATTCCTTTCTTACGGACTGATAATTGTATGTGTTATTTATCTTGGTGATATCGAGACATACACGGAAAAGGCGCAAACAGCTATGGAATACTTCCCGCGAATCAAATGACGAGTCGAACTCAGTCGCCCACAGCGACCGGCCGGATTTCGGTACAGTACCAAAGGTCCACTGGCAATTAGTATAAAAAGGGTTTTTCCAACATGGAAAGCCCAGTCGGCTCAAGGGTTTGCATGCGGTCGAGGTTGCGTGTACATCTGGCTCCATTCAATTCCGCTGAGAGGGATCGAACATTGCCAAATTGCACCCGTGCCCCCTCATAGGCAACTCGTGCTCCGGCGAAGTCCAACCTAATTGCACAGGTATAGCCGAGGAGCTCTAACATCTGAGCAATACCAACGGGCGAACCTAGGACCTGATAGGTCCGAAGCGCGCGTTCGATGATCACAACCGCGTCGTCGTGTAGTGACAAACCTATGAGATTTCTCGCCATGACGTTCAAAATGTCACCAATGAGACGCGAAGTCGCCAGCTTGTTCTGCTTTCTGCAATGCCTGCTTGGCGATGCCAAGCGCTTCGGCGTGTTTGCTCTGTTGAGCGTGCGATTGTGAAATAAGATAAAGACACCGGGAGGTGCTTGCTGGGCAATTTAGCTCCTCGAATATGGCCGATGCAGAAGAAAGGGTCTCGAGCGCCTTTCCGTATTGCGTGGTATACAAAAGAAAATCTCCGAGTCCGAGCAAACCCCGGGCGACATGGTATTTATTGCTCTCGTCATGGGATAGATCCGCCTGTGCATCTGACACAAGTAATTCAATCTCTTGACTGTGCTTCCCCATATGCATCCAGGTATTCGCTAGCTCCATCGAACATTCGCCCACATGGATATGATCTAATCCACCGAAGCTTTTGAAGCCGCGGCGGGCGTCCTCGAAATGCTGGCTGGCCGTGTCATAACGAGCAAGTATCAGGAATATTTTCCCTAGGCACTGATGAGCCTGGGCAACATGACGAGCGGCAACATGTGCATCGGCGACATGGAGATCATCTTGGACGGTGCGGAGCCACCTCCAGCGCATGAAGTGCCACCACGGTGCTAGGTTTAGTCCAGTACTGGTACATACTAAAGGCGATCAGCGCGTCGAGCGCATGCGGGCGTAGAGTTGCAACTTTGATCTGCATCAAGAGAACTTGAATGTTTTTTTCTTCATTAGCTAATGCGGACAGATCGTCTTTGAAGCTAACGTCGTCAGGGATGGATTTATGGGCAAGGACATATCGATAACAGGCGTCATGCACCTGTTGCCGGACTTTGTCTGGAATGCGATGGTGTTGAGCCATATACGCTTGAACGGTGGGGCGAACAAAGATATGTGCGGTCGTGTATTCTCCCTCTTCTTGTTCGACGAGCGCAGCCATGCGTAGCATTCCGATAGCATCGGTATACGACTCGGAGGTCACACCAGGCGCCCACCAACGCAGGTGATCACCGGTTGTGCCGGCTGGGAGCAAAGAGAGGGTGGCGAGGAGCATCAACGCTGCACTATTCGATTTCACAACTTCATGATTCACCGACAAGCTAATTGTGCGATCCATGCTGGAGATCATGTCCGTGCCCGCGCTTTCCCATTCTCCCAATAGATCCTGCGGGGACGATTGCAAATGTTTCGCATTAGCCGCCATGAGAGTAATAGCCAGCGGGACACGGCCGATAGCGTCCAAGAGTTCATCCAGCTTTTCATCGACGGTGTCGGGATACACGCCCTTGAAGGCCTCACGGGCCGCAACTGGATCCAAGGGAGGGAGAAATTGGTTTTGCCAAACGATGTCGTCAGACGGAGGGAACGACGAGGTCATGGTGACCAGGAGCGCTACGTGTGACAGGCTCGCTAGCCGAGAAATGATGCCACGGACTTGCTCGCGATTGGCATCGCTGCCAGAAAAGCAAGGAGTTTCGAAGTTATCAAGCACCAACACCCGCCGCTGCTTCGAGGCGTTGAGCTCGTTGATAAGGGTATCAACTGAATCATATGATTCTGCTGTGACGCGGAGTTGGGTATAAAGGATGCGGAGGAGAAAATTAGCCGAGCTCGCTTCGACGCAGGGCACCCAAAACTGATATTCTTTCGGGAATATCTCATGGACGATGGGGCTGTCCATAACGGCGAGCGCCACACTTGTCTTTCCCATCCCGTGCGCCCCAGTTATGCACACTCGAGACGTATCTTCATGGGCGATAAGGGAAGCAATGGCGTCGACGAATGACTCGCGCCCATAGAATATGCGGCCTTTGGGGGGCACGTCTTGTCGGGGCAAGATTGTCGGTGCGTGATGCGGTCGGTTGGCATTCTGGACAGCTTGTTCGATTTCCTCGAGCTGATGGCTCAGATGACTGTTCACGTCAGAGTATTCCGACAACACTGGCACGGACTATTGAGGCTTTCAGATACGCAGTACTCGTGCGTAGAGAAATGTAACATACGATAGCTGGTTTCGGAATAGGACCGGCAAGTGATTCCTCCTGCGTACGGTACTTGGATGTTCCGAGGAAAAGGATTGAAAAACAGATGCCCATCGTAATTGAGGGCGGTGTGAAGCAAGGGGTGATTTCAAGGCAGACTAACGACTCGCCGTCAGGGGTGATTCGTGTAACAAATCAGTGAAGTGTGCATGCTCACCAACTCGGAGGTGGTGGAATGAAGAGAGGACGAGGGCCGCGTGTATGAATACTCAGATTAAGTTCAGCAATACGCCAAATTTACGCCACAGCGGGAGTAGACGGATATAGTGCGACTATAGGCACTTGCCACGGACAGAGGGACTGTGAGTCTGGAAAGCTTGGTGAGTCTGGAAAGCTTGACGACTCGGACAAGGTCTATGCCCATTGAACCATAATAATTTGAATAAACAGAAGACGAGTGCAGATTAGTTGAAGATCGGATTAACGACTCAGCATTAGTGCGGCGAGGCTTGGGCGAGGCTGCTATAATAATAAACCAGAGTAACTGCTATAACGCAAACGTTGACGTAATTGTGCTCCGCCGAAAACACGACTTTCGTTTTCGGAGTGGAGGAGCTTGAAGTGTATTTTCAACGCGTTCAACGCGTTCAACGACGCTCAACGTTAACGTCTTGAATAGTTCGTCGTGGAATCCAACCAAACTGGGAATGACACGCCGCCAACGCCGCTTCCCACGCACTTCCCTGCAAAATCATGGCCAACGCATGGCTACTCGCGTGGAAGAAGGGCCTGGCAGGTGTGGTCCCGGCGGTAAAGAAGACATGCGCAGACACAGCTCGCTGCGGCTTGAGTGGTTTATTTGACGTATGATGGTGTTGAGCTCCCAGTGAAAACATTGCCAATGATTAGCCTGGTATCGCGCGGCCTCGGAAAATAAAATTTAGACCGCATTTTGTATTGGGCTGTATCGGGAGAGTATCGTGAGGTATCGTTCGTTTTTAATGCAAACTTGAAAATCACCCCGCTTGCTCCCGCCTCGAATCCTCGCTCCTCTCCACGTCGTCGCAGACCTCCGCCGCCGCCGTCGCCCCTGTCCCTGTGGTGCCCAGTGCCTACTCACCCTGCTACCCGCTTGCTTCCCCTTGAATCTCATGCCGTGCTCAAAGTCGACCCTCTGCAACTGCTAAAAGAACACGTCTACAACGCTTTCAGCGTGCTCTGACCAAAATACCACCTGCTCGGTTTATGGAGGACTAGGAGCTTACGAGCAAGACTCTCGGACGATCTCGTCGGCGGTTGCACTTGTGAGGCTTGGATTGTTAAATAGCCAGGATAGATTCTGAGTCGGAGTACGCGTACGGTACAAAGGAAGTTCGGAATTGGCCGAACTGGCAAACTGACCGGACGGCACAGCCCCCGGCCAGGATCATCGATGCCTTGCCGAAAGCCCCTATAACCCTCTCTCCACTTTCCTTGCATGCGAGACACGACGCCTTGCCCCAGGCTGCCTTGCCCGGGTTTTCCCGTGTGAGGTCGACGACCAATATGCAGTATTGCATCATCTTCTATGGCCCACAGGAGTACTATCGACTTCAACAGACGCGGCTACGCCTGAGCCTCTGCGTTTGGCGAAATTCATCAAAGAGAGCGAAACTAATCTGAACCACTGGACCGCCCCGGGTGCTATGGACGTCGACGAGCGGGAGAAGCCTCCACCAGCGCCCCAATTCGCTACATCGATCTCGCCGAGAATGAGAACTTGGCCGTCCGTCGGCTCCCGGGCGTGGAAATGTACGACAAGAATACCTCGAATTTATGGCCCATGCCACGCAACACGAGGAACGGAAAGGTCACTTCTTCCTTACCGGTCAGCCTGGTATCGACAAGTACTCGTTCTTCCCTCTCGTTCTTGGGATTCGCGCTCATGCATTACGGTGGGAAGGCAAGAGCCTTGGCGCCAGCTATTTTCTATTTCGTTTCTTGGCCTCTGGCCGCCCAGGTTTTTAATCGGAGACACGAACAGCGTGTACAACTTTTCCGAAACCAGAGTCGACGTCGTCGGGCAGAGGAATCACATCATGAACAACGTAGTGGTCAAACGTGCTCTTCGCACAAGCTGGGTGCTCATTGACGTCGACGGTGATCCTCCAGAGTGGTTCCCTGACTACTGGGTGGAACAGGCGAGAGTTTTGGTCTTGACATCGTCACCGAAGGAAACGCGCATGAATCATTTTATCAAACAGTTCAAGGCCACCCCCTGGTATATGAAGCCATGGTCCCTTGAAGAAATTGCAGCCGCAACGTGCGTATTGTTTTTCTTCGACATCGTTCTTCGGAAAGCCATCCATACTTACCCAATAAAGGTCACTGGACAAGAGAGACTAAAGACGTCCGGGTCAGGCTCATGAAGAGCGGATCTGTCCCGCGGAGCCTCTTCGGGGACGCCCCCGCGGATACGGAGAACGGCCTTGACAACTTCATTCGCAACGTACTTGACCAAAAAGCCTTCGGCTTTGCGGTGATGACGGACATCCACGCACTGGCCACTGATCAGCTGTTTCTCGTCCAGCCGCTGGAAAACTTTGACAAAGCGGGCACACTTTCCCTCCTCCGGACGTCCGCCAGCATCAGCTTCCTCTCTACCTACATTGCAAGCCGCTTCGCGCTAGCGTTGGAGAAGCGCGTCGACCAGGGACGGGAGCCAGCTGTCCCAAGCGTTCAACAACAGCCACGCACGCTCGTTAGCCGGCAAGCTCGTCGGGCTCATGCTCCATCGCGCGCTCACCGGGAGGTCGACCAGGCCGCAGATAGATGCTCGGGAGACCTTTGGCGTTGTTGTCCCCGTCATAGATGAACACTTACTCGTCGGCGAAGCTGACACATTCGTCCTCGAAAGCCACGCGCGAGAACGCCGTCCGCTTTATCTCAGGCCGCATTCCCCCAACTTGGCTGCCATCGACTCCATCCTCGTCACACCGTCTGTGGCCTTTCTCATCCAAAGTGCCGTCGCAGGGCATGAGCACAGTGTGCCCGTTTTGCTACGCATCGCCGCCAGACTCCAGGCCGTGCATATCGAGGTGGATTCGCTCGAGCTCGAGCTGGTTTATTGCCTCGTTGGCATCGACGAGGGTTGTGTCCGAACGCTGGTGGCGGCGGCGAGCAAGAAGGTAAAGGCGCTTCAGGATGGGGTCGAAAGGCACCCCGGGCCGTCAAGGTCCCCAAAGGGCTGGCAGCGCTTTCCACGGCAGTTCGTGCAAGGCTGAACAGGTTAAAAGTGCACGGTGTCATCTTTGACATGGAGAACCGCAAGCTTGCGCTCGTAAAGTAGTGTAGTTCGCTCGTTTGTACTTTCATTCGCATGTTGTGAAATCGGCACCAGGACGTCGAAGCGGAGATCTCCGGCTGACGTAATTGTATCACCTCTTGAAAAAGTTGGCTTGTACCCGAATCCTCATCCTCCTTCCAAGCGGCCGAGCGAGAGTCTATATCCCACAACTTTGCTTCCACCAAGCTGTGAAGCAAATTTGTGCTGCACGCGTCTCGATTTGCAGAGTATGAATGCTTGCTTGCAAACAGGTTGTTGGGAACCTTGGACGAGTTTCAAAACGATGTCTGGCTACGCATGAGGTGCCTCTCCCCGCCGAGTTCGAGGCGCTCTTCGATGTCGGACGGCCTATCGGTGGAGTACCTCTGGACGCTGGTGGTGAACCGTCTAGCTCCCCCGGTTCCCGTCTCATGGCCTGCCCCGCCCCCTCGCAAAGACTCTCTGACGCTGGCTCGCGAGCTTCGTGCTCATATCGTGGCCGATGACATCCCTGCTGCACTCGCCATTCTGCGTAATGCGCCTCACCCCCAGCCCCGTCTGCTGACCCATGCAGCCGTCCATGCTCTCCTCCGCGTCTCTGATTCTCCCCGTGCGGGCGCCCTGCTGCTTGCGTACTCCTCAGCCCGCCCATTGACCAAGCCCGCCCGTATGCACCCCACTACCGTCGAGAAAGTGATCCTGGCCCTCCTTAAGCGCGTTCCCAAAACGCAGGAGTTCCACGAGTGGTCCCGTACCGAGCTGCGCCCCACCTTACTCTTCCTGAATCCCCATATGGTCTCTAACTCCGCCCTCCGCATCCGCGCTTGCCCTCTACATCCAAGCCAGAAACTCTTTGTCCGCCGCGCAAAGGGCGCCACCGCACTCCTCTGGAAAACTTCTACTCGCACAGCGCGAGTGGGTCGCTGCGGCCCTCGTATTCGATCAGCAGGCCAAGGACTACCAGCTTCGCCAGACCCTCCCCGCCCTCTTGCGCAGCCCCGACAATGACCCCGACGCACCGGCGTCACGCCCCTCGAACGCGACCACCTTCGCCGCCGTCTGGCTATCCTCCGTATAGAGGACATCCGTGCCAGCCGCGCCCTCTTCGAAGACCTCTGCTTCCGCATAGGCGGCGTCATCCACAACATCACCAGCCGCCCAGAGAGTCGCTATATGTCCCCAGCCATCACCGCGGCTCGCAACCGCGCGGCCGAGGCTAAGCAAGCGAAGTTGTTAGATGACGAATATTCTGTTCACCCCACGCGCTTCCTGGATCACGACCCCGATGGGGCGTATGGGTATGCACGGAACGAGCTCGATAACAGGTATCCCTACCCCACCGGCCTCAGCAGGCATCAACCAAAGAAGCCGCTCACACCCAAGAGTGCTCAGCGCCACCTTCGCGTCGCACTCCAGGCTCTCACCATCCTCGGCGCCCTGGTCGATTCCCGCCAGGTTCCCTTTGCTGACATCAGCAATTGGATCACTGCCGTCGGAGACGTGAGTTTACATTGTCGCGCCGCCATTCTCTGTTAACCCGCCAGCACAGCTTCCCCCCTCGTTATCAGAGTTCCATACGTACGCCCCACGAGCTGATGGCCGCTCCCCCGCCCGCGTCCCCGCGCGCCAATATCTCCTCACCGTACTCGAGAACTACGCCTCTGCGCTCCCGCGCTCCCCACATATCTTTAGTGAATTCCATATTGGCACGAGCGGCTTCATCCGGCGCGGGCTGAAGCACAAACTACCGGAGATCGCTTCCCCGACGCCCGAGCCCGACGCTACCCTGCGCACGGCCGACACCTCGCCAACTATGCTCGAGGGCTATCTCGGCTCGGTTGAGGTGGATGGCCTTACCAAACGTCAACGCAAGAGGCTTCGGAACAAAGCGAATCGCGAGATGAAGAACCCCCCGACTCTCCTGCCCGTCCCCATGACCCCAAAGCGGTGGTGGAACCCCCCGGATGACCCCGTGGAGGCCGCAGACGACAGCCTGATGCCCCCGCCACCCATGGCCACCTACGAGGCGCTGCTTAGCGTGTTCCTGGGCGGGCGCGGCCTGGTCTACGAGTCCGCGCCGCCCATGAGCGCCGAAGCAGCGCGCGCCAACCGCGCGGAGGCGGAGGCGGAGGCGGAGGCCGCGCGTGACGCAGAAGCGGAGCCGGAGTCGCAGGCGGATGTGATGGAGGCGCGCCTGCAGCAACACTACCACGCGCCGCACTCGCCGAACAACCCGCACCCGCACATCGCGTACCCGCCTCACCCGCTCGACTTCAGCGCGTACCCACCCCCCGTCGCGCCCGTGGTGTCGCCGCCGCAGGAGGCCCTGGACGCGATGCGACGGCGCGGGGCGCTTGCCGCGTGCGTGGTGCGGCACATGATGTACGAACGGCGCCCGCCGATACCGCCGTGGGAGTCGGCCGGGGTGATGCACCTGGCCGCACGGCGGCGTGAAGTATTCACGGACGGGCTATGGGATGAGATGTGCGCGGGCGCGGCGCGCGTGCGGCGCGATGCGGAGATGCGCGAGTCGGAGACGCGGCGGATCATCCAGCAGCAGTCCGAGTATTCGCTTTACAGTAGCTGGGGCTTTGCGCCGCAGGAGCAGGAGGGAGACGCGGGGCGCTCGATGCTGCGCAACAAAGTTGAGACCGACTCTGAGGGCGATCTGGATGCGCTTAATGCCAGTATGGTCGCGCGCGCGCGCTGGGAGGAGGAAGAGTCGTATTATGGTGGCCTAGGGCGTAAAGAGGATGCGCCCGACGCTTAGGAAGAGAATGATGAGATGTAATGTTTAGAAAAGCATGGATTTCTCTACAAGTTGCTACAAATGCCAAAACTCCCTCATTTCAGTTGACGGGGCTCAAACAGGTCATCCTGGAGCGATCATTCATGTTTCTTGTGGCATTAGTGACCGACGAAAAAGAATCCGTGGTCAACTCCCTCCTGGCTGAAAGATGCTGCATTGGCATATACGTACGTAGTGTATAATTCAAGGCGAAAACCGCCGACGACAGCCACGCTCGCGGCTCCCTATGCTCACTACCCTCCTTTTCCTTGACAGTCACTTTGGCGTCCGGATGAAAAAATCAGGATTTTCTTTCGGTAAGGCTCCAGGACCTTCTTCGTGATCCAGCCATTTGCAGCGGCTTGCGGAGGCGAGTTGGCGCGACGCGGTAAATGGCGTCGGCGGCGGTTCGCCTGTCTTGCGGCGTGTCTGGATCTGAGACCGCCTGGCAGAGGGCTCGCTCTGAATCCATCAATATAAGGATGAAAACAGTTTAAGAGTGTAAACACATGCCGGACCAAAATCCCGCGCGCCTGCAGCGTACCGCATCCTCTGAGAAAACAAGCTCATCAAGGGCTAAAATATAGACGATAAGATGCTTTTATGCAGGTGGAGAGCGCGGACCGTTTTAGGCCTGGCTCCAGACATGCCAGGTATGGGCTGTTAGTTCTTTGGCGGTTTTGGCCCGGTGGGCGGCGAGTTGATGGCTCCCTCTTTCCGACAGAAGGCTACCACGCGACGGATGAAGTCGAGCTGCTCTCGGAGACTGTCGAGTTTCTCACGTTCCCACTAGCCTTGGCGTCAAAGTTGAAGGTAAAATATGGCTGATAAAATGTACTTTGTAATTCTCTTCTCTTCTCTTCTTCTTCTTCTTTCCTGGCGAGATTTATATGGTATTCTTCGACGGAAACGCCCCACTGGCAGTCGGGGCATCCGAGGTGGCGTTACCGTCTTCCAGGTGGGAATCGTGACGCTGGGAAAGCGCAGCCTGCGCACCGTCGAGGCCTAACGACTCTGGACCTGGGAGGTTGAGCGCGCCGGTCGTAGGTCTTTCGTCGTCCATGTATTGAGAGAGGCTCCTATCCAAGTTGAAAACTCATCTAGGACAAATCCTTGGAGTCAGCCTGCAGCCCTGGGGATTCATGCACGAAAAGAGTGAGAGAGCTAGGTACCGGAAGAACACTTGGACGTAGGATCCAGGATCCACAAGGTAAGAGTGGTGGAAAGGCAAGCGGAAAGAGCCGGTTTTCCGAGTCGCGTGAGTCACAGGCATGTGGCGTGACTGATCGCTCCTTGCTCCAACCACCTCAAGGGTAATGCGACTTTTATGGCCTCTGCATCCTCGAATGGCATCTGGCAATGGACTTTAACCCCAGAGGCCATCGCCTCCTGCTTCGCCAAAGATGTCTTGGACATGCGAGAAAGCGGCGTCAAAGGTAGGGCAATGTCGATAATTCTACCTTCAATGTCTCACTCGCATGCGTACAAGATGCTGAATTCTTCTGGCTTGGACGCGTGCCTTGTCGGAGCGTCAAGCTCGCTGGCTTGGTCGTCGGTGTGCAGGTCTATGAGACGCGGATTGTCTATTCCTGTGAATATCTCTCGTATCTGGATGAGACACCCCTCACCTCTCTTGTGCATAGTGGACGATGGTAGCGCTGTCATGGAGTGCCACCACCGACCCCCAGCGCCGGCCAAGTCGAAAACCGCGAAGCCGGAGCCGCCACCTCCCTTGGAGCCGCTGGCCCGCGTTGGTTGGTCTGTCATCGTGATCGGGCGAATTTCCTCTTGGCGTGATACACGGAGGATTCTCGTCGACTCGATAGGTCTGCCCTTGTACCCTCTCGTGCGCCTTGTATTAAATGAGCGACGTTCAGTGCGGTGCCCATCCGCTAACGACGAGCCAAAACATTGGATAGCTGTGCGCAATTTGCACAAAACCTATTATTCACTCGATGAGCCGTTTGTAATCCCCGCCCGCGCGGCCTCGCAGCTCCCTACACCCACAAACCTTGAAGCGCCCATTGCACCCGCTACGCCCTCTTCGTCCAGCACTGCGCAAAGCAGTCCCGTGAAAACTCCAGCCGCTTCAACCCATGCATCTCCGCACAAACTACGCCACCCTTCACGACTCCACACTAACGAACTGACCGACAATGCATTTCGCATATATGTCAAGCACTACATGGACAACGCAGACGACCTGCGGCCCGTCCCGCCCGAGCCCACGACTCCGACGAGGTCGTCACACAATCGGTTGCCGCTCGGGGACGAGACGCCTCGACCATACGACCGCACTCCGCAGCAGCAGCGAATCGCCCCGCTTGACTTCGCGCGGCCGCTCGGCGCGGAGTCAGATCAGCCGACGTACGGATTCACGCTGTCGTACCTGCGGCGCGTCCCTGAGCTTGCGCTGATGGCGAAGCGCGTCGTCAAGGCCGAGGCGAAGCGGCGCGCGCGTGAGGCGCGGAAGAAGGCGCTCGCGAGCGGGAACGGGGCCGTCGTCGTCACCAAGACGATGCGCAACGACCAGGGGAAGCTCCACCCGCGCATGAAGCGGCTCTTCGGGTGGGCGGTGCTGCAACTCGTCAAGGAGGGCGATGTGATCTCGTGGGACAGCCCCGCGCGGCCCTGTGGGGGCGGCGCGCAGCCTGGCCCGGCGGACGCTGACACGAGCGCCCTCTGGAAAGTGAACAGCTCGACGTCGACCGCAGGCGGGAACAGCACGGTCATGTCGTCGGCGAGCGTCGCGGAGGACGACGAGGACGAGGGCGAGCTGACGGACCCCGAGGAGGACGAGGAGGTGTTCGTCCCGCTGACGCCGGTGTTCCTCGCCACCGCTGTCGAAAAGGCGATCAGAACGTTGAGTGAGCGTGCCGCCCGGGAGCGAAGCAGTGCACGCGTGCGGGCGCCGGCGGCGGGGCCAGCGGTGCGCGAGATTGTGGCGTATCTCAAGAGCGACGATATGTGGCGGAATCTCTCAGATTTTACGGTCAAGGAGGCGCTCGCACTCCTCCAGGACGAGGGGCGCGCGTGGATGATAGGAGCGGACCGATGGGAGTTGAGCATTTGAGTACGGCTCCTCCCGAGTAAGTTAAGTATTCTACTGTTGTACATTCCATGACTGGGCTGGTCGAAGACAGCCGCCTTCGGCTTCGAATGCCCGCAGAGTAGTGAAGATTTGGCTTCAAGTTTTAGCGCACAAGCGAATCGGCTGCCTGTGTATAAAATTTCGGACGACGACCTTACGACAGCCTCCATTAACCCTGCCATGTTGAACACTCGTTTTTCCGGAACACAGACTAGTTGACCCGCCGGCGGCCGGTGACTCATGCATCATTTTGTGAGAGGGGTTAATCTCGACCTCTTTGGACCACGCGCCGAGCACGCAATAAAGCAATTTCGTAGTGGATACAGTATCGGTTTGAAGTCAGGGAAGAGGAGAGTTGCAATCGGCAACGCGGTGGACAGTTTAGTACGTCGTCTGCGCGGTAGCTCAATTATTGAGTCGGGCACGGAGGCAGAGTGGAAGTCATGGTCGATGGCACTTGGATGGCACTTTGAAGCCGGTTTGCGTACACTTCAACTTGACTTGGAATTACCTTTACAACTTGTCGAGTATTGCGGCGATGAGGGACTAAATTTCATTACCTCTTAGGGCAGTACTGCAGCTGGTACAGTCGTCTGTGTAAGAGGGCAGAGGCAGTGAACCAACAGTGAACCCTCTTGAGAATTTTGTGGTTGTGAATTCTGTATTCTGTGGTTGTGGTGAAGGGGACCGGCAACTTCCGGACCCCTTGATGTCTTGCCGATGTCCAACGATTCGCTCCGCGCCCAGGACCTCATATTGGCCATATCAAGCCAAAAACATGGTCTAAACGACCCGGAAGCACAGATTAAAAGTCTCCAACAACAGCTGGATTCTATCGTTTACCCAGTCTTAACTCTACCCCCTGAAATTACGTCCGAAATCTTCGTTCGTTGTCTTCCAGCCGCGCCCGACCAGGATGCCGTGAATCTCGAAGAAGCGCCCCTTCTGCTGATGCACGTCTGCAGTACGTGGAAACAAATCGCGGTCTCTACAGCCGCGCTGTGGATGGCATTAAACCTCAATGTAAGGCGTGTTGGCCCTCTCTTCCCGGAAGTATTCGACACTTGGCTCACTCGCGCCCGCGGGGGCCCGCTTTCGGTGAAGATCGCCGGTCCGTTGTTCGACTCAATCGATGACTCGGACGGGTACCGGTTTATGGAGTCGTTTCGCCGGCATGCCAGCGGAATGCGATCTCTGGAATTGAATCTCACTGTGGAGGACTTCGAGACAATGGCTACGGATCGCCTCGGCTTTCCTGTACTCCAGAATCTCTCGATTTGCCTCCTTCCCAACGAAGAGGATCTGAGCGTCCACCACTCCATCCAGCTGTTCCATGATGTACCCATACTCCGGAGTGTGCTGATGCTCGACGCCCCACTTTCTTTTGTCGCCCTTCCGTGGCAGCAGCTCACCAAATTTTCCGGGGACATGTACACCATTGATGCTTGTCTGGAGGCTTTGCGGTTTATGCCTAACCTTGTCGAATGTCGATTTGCGGTGTGGGACGAGGACAGTTGGGGCTCCCGCGTCTGCACCTCTCTCTCATTCGAAGATAGAGTCCCTTACTCTCTTTGAGTCCACGTCTGTAGACTGGGCCGATTCTGTGCGAAGCGGGAGGCTCCTCAAATTCCTCACCTTGCCGGGCCTCCAGGCTCTCCAGATTCTGGGCACAGACGGTTTTGACAAACTAGTGCTTAATAGTTTTATCTCGCGCTCGGTCCCTCCGTTACGGAAACTCCTCGTCCGCCCACTCGTTTCAGACATTCCCACAGAGATATCAATGTCCTCTTTCCTAACAGCACCTAGTCTCATCCATCTGGAGATTTGGCGTCCATCGCAATCCTTTGCCATTCTTTTCTTCGCCTTCTTCGGCTCGCACGGTCTTCTTCCCCAACTCCAGCGTCTTTCCTTCTCAGGTTGCCGGGAAGGGGACAGCAAGGCGGCATCCTTACTCGGGATCATAGATATCGCCGCTGCACCGATAGCCGACAGAAGGAAATCCTGCGCGGGAATGACAGTTTTGCAATCGTTTCGCCTTGTCTCAGAATCCGATTCCCTGCCACACTTCCTAGAAGCGCAGATCCTCCCGTTCGAAAAGTTGAAGGCGGAAGGGATGGTCATCTATATCGGCACGAAAAACAAATCAGTTATATGATCTCAAAGGTAGACGACGGCCGGCCGAATGCGTCACTCGAATGTCTCGGTGGTGCGTTCGAAACAGGATGCGCAGATAACAATATACGCAGTAGTTATATAGGCCCGCTCGACTACGTGTAAATTGCCGCAGCCTTCAAATAATTAATCTATGAGAGGAGTCCTATATCGGGTCTCCCTGGTTTTGTTCGCGAATCCGAGTCTGTAAGCAGTGCAGTCTAGATGCACCCTCTAACCTCACTTCAAGCATGGTGCTACCATTCACCATCGAAGCCAGTGAAGCCTGCGACGCAGTGGTCAGTCCGGGAACGAAGCGCTAAAAGGCTGCACGAACCCGTCAATAGGAACACATGGAAATAGCGCTTTTTCTCCAGCGTCGAGCACCAGTTCCAGGCGCTCGTGAGCCGCCCGTCGATGCAGCTCCCCGCGTCGAAGAAGTTGTCCGCTACGCGCATATGAGGACTTGGGAAAGCGAAGGGGAGAGCAACAGACGCACCGCCCGACCCGTCGAACCCGTGGCGGAAAAAGTCGCCGAGGATCTCGCGGCGTAGGTTGTCCGGCGACCCAAACTCGCTGTCGATGTACGACCGGATCGCCGGTTTCGCCGCGAGGCCCTCGATCTGCGACAGCGTGTTGCAGATCGGCAGGAGTATACGGTAGATCTGGGTATATTTGTCTATGAAGAGTAAGCTGTTTGGGACGTTGTGGTCGCCCATATGCTGACGAAGAGAATCAGCCGACGACTCGAATTTTACGCGAGCAGGGACATACTACTGACGCTTGAGAATGAAGAAAGTTAGACTCGTGAATAACGGCACGATGGAAAGGATGGGTACCTTGAGCCAATCCACGCTCCCACGCTCGCTGCGCCTTGTTAAGGATCTGGTGCATCATCCTGGACGTCTTCGGCGCCGCTTGGACGCGGTTGAGGCCTTGACCCGTGTCCCGCAGACGGATACGGCACGTTCTCCGAGAGGAGATCGCTCTCGGCGAGACTCCAGCTGTTCTCTCCGTGATCAAAAGACGAAGACGTAGAAATGAAGAAAAGCTCACAGGTGAAACATATCTAGGCCGCCAAGATGAGTCCATCAAGGTACTGCCACGAGAACGATGCACTTACCATGTAGAATCTCCCGCCACAAGGTCAAGCTCTGGATAACATACGCGTACTGCTTGCTGTGGTCGTGTGATAACCGCGCCCCGTTCTTCCCACTGCGAATGGCGAGGCTGGACTTGGAGTCCTTCGCCTCCGTAGGATGGAAGTACTCCTTCAGATAGCCGATCATGCGTTCGCATGGATCGCGATTCGTGCGCAGGAACGCGTGGTTGTCCCCGATACTGTACAGACAGAGCCGAACATCATCTGGACTGAGCCCTTTGCGGCTATAACGCGTCGCCAGCTGCTCGATGGCGCGCTCCTTGCTCTTGATGTCCTTTTGGATGTCTCGCCGCGCGCGGCCCTCGGAGTAAATCTCCTTGGTCGCAACGGTGATGAGGTCGTCACGAAGGAGGTCCAGTACGCCGTGTTCCTCCAGGAGCGCGTGCACCTGTCTTGATCGGCCGTACACACGAGAAGCTCAGCAGGTCCTGGACTTCAGGTGTTTGGCTGTCCCTAACATATTCTCCTCTTAGCTCATGGGGGGAAAGGGCAGGACTTCACGACGAACTGGAGTAGGTAGATGAGTTTGCCTAGGGTTAGGGTTTTCAGTTTTAGTTGGTAGGGTAGACGAATTTGCTGTACCGTATGTCGTGCGCATTTTGTCGGGGTTCATGATTTTATGCCGGCGTCCAAGCTCGAAGATGAGTTGATAGAATTCAGCGTTCGCTTGAAAGTCGCGGTCCGTGAAGAGTTCCTGTCCTTTTTTGTAGTCTGCGGACAAAAGAAGACCGGACATGATTGCACACAGTTCGCGTATCTGCTGCACAATTCGCTTTGCTTTGGAGAGGCCGAAGCCGATGGTATCAATTTTGTCGGTATATTCGGAGACGGAAAGAGCGGCCTCCAGGAGTCGCAGATATTTTCGTTCGGCAAGGTTTAGGCGTAGCGGAATGAATTTCGAGCGTTCTACGAACCACTCGCCGACGGTCGCTCCTACGGCAGGCTGCGCGGAGAGTATTACTTCGGTGGAAGTTCCCGCGACAACGCGCTCCCAGTCCTCGTCATCCGAGTCGCCGTCCGCGTCCATCTAATACACCAATTAAACATCAGGATATACGAAAAGGTCAATATGACTGACAGCATCCGTCTCCGCCGCGACAGCCCCAGAATCCAGCTTTGTCTTGGCCTTTGCCAAACCGCTCAAAGGTTTGACGACATGCAGCTTCCTGGAACCTTTCCGATGCTGCGAAGCATAGCACACCTCACAGAAGACATCTGCGCAAGTTTCACACCGCACTTCAGCTGGCTGATCTGCCGTTTCCTGGGTACTTAGAATCATGTAATTTTTTGAGGGCTAGACTTACCTTCGCATTCTACACACGTCCCTTCCTCGAGGGGCTTGGCAAGGCCCTCTTCTTCGTCCCACCCGCCGATGGGGACGCCGTTGATGCCAGGGTGCTCGAGACTTTCATGGTTCTCGCCAAGAATGTTGCTGAGGGAGAGCGTAGAAGGCCCCTCGTCCATTGGATGGAGGCAAAACGCGTGCGGTGTTCGCCACGTGGCGGTGCAGGCGGTGTTTACACCCGGTACCGTGATCTTCGTATGTTTCCTCCGACCGCTAAACGCGTAAACACGTAAACGCGCAGTGTTGAAGGTGCCATAGGACACCCTGCATTGGATAATCTAGCTCGATTCCATCCAAGCTCATCATGAACACCACCACATCCCCGTACGCGTTGCTTTCGAGCGTATTGTTTCGTCTAACGCCGGCTTTACAAGTCAACGCTTTCCTCGCTTTCTTCCCAGAAACCAACCGCCCGCTCCAAAGGGCGCTCTCTCATGCTGCCTACCAACGCCGCTATATGGATTGGGATGGGTGCGGGACGGCACAGCAGTGGAACGAGAGACTCCGAGGGGCATGTCTTTCTTTTCTCTTGCCCTTGTGGTCAATGGATATCTCTCAAACGCTCCTTTCCATCTAACTCGTCTTTAGGTCATGGGAGGACGCTGGAGAAAATCTGGCAAGCTGCATTTCCCCGAGTGCGCTTCTGTCTCTCCTACGCTTTGCGCTTTCTCATCCCTTCAGATTCACCTTTTATCCAAAGCTATTGTATGGGCCCGGAGAAGACCTATACGTGTACCACATACTTGCATTCAATAATGAGCCGGCACATGTCATCGAACAACTTGCGCATGATGACGAATTGCTGAAATACGCGAAAGATGCGATGGGGATCCTCCCGGAGGACGAGTACACGCTGCGATGGTACCAAATGCCTATCAGGAACTCGGACCACAATCCGCGCGAGCTTTTTTTGAAAGACGAGGTCGATGCGGCCATTGCCCCCACAATATATCTACCACCTACCACAACCAAGCTAGCGTCCGCGTTCACTGCGTGTATTGATCCGTTTCGTCTAATTGCTTTAGAAGTCAACGGTTTCCGCGCTTTCTTCCAAGAAACGAACCCCCCGCTGCAATGGGCACTCTCTCATGTTGCCTACCCACGCCACTCTACGGATTGGGGTGGGTGCGAGACGGCACAGCAGTGGAACGAGAGACTCCGAAGGGCATGTCTTTCTTATCTCTTGCCCTTGTGGTCAATGGATATTCTCTCAGGCGCATCGGCCTATCTAACCCGTTTCTCGTAGGTCATGGCCGGGCGCTGGAGAGAATCTGGCAAGCTGCATTTCCCCGAGTACGCTTCTGTTTCTCTTCCGCATTATGCTTTCTCATGTCTTAGGTTCGTCTTTTATCCAAAGCTATTCAACGGGCCCCGGAGTGGAGAAGACCAATGTGTCTACCACCTATTTGGATTCAGTGATCAGGCAGCGGGTGACATCCACAACTTGCGCACAATGACGAGCTGCTGAAGTTCGCGAGGGATGCGATGGGGATACTGCCGGAGGACGAGTATACACTGCGATGGTACAAACTCCCTATCGGGGACCGCTCCAATCCCCGTGTCCTTTTTATGCACGACGCGTAACACTCTAGTGTCATGGTAGAGTCTGGCAGAGTCGGGCACCTACGAAATTTCAAATTATTCGGCCTTCACGTGCTCGCGTTCTCAGCAGCTCTCTCATCTCTCTGAGTCTCTCGACTAGCGAATGTCTACTGCTGCGACCGCCACACTGGCGTATTTGCGCTCTCAATTTCCAGGAATTCTACGCCAGCCAATGCTTCACCAATCCCCTATTTCCGCGGTTCCTTAACCGCGGAAACCCGCCCGACTCTCAAGAACGGTGAACGGAACGACTGCGCCCTTTGCGGGTCGGGCAGCAAGAAATTCCGGCGGGCGTCTTCGTGCAACGTTGTACAGACTCGGACCGTCAGAACGTTCCCGGGTGCGTTTTTTTCCCAACTCTGCTCCTCATTTGATTCATACGCTCTAGCTTCGTCCTCGTCCCGCAGCTATCCCTCGGGCCCGCAGTGGAGTGCATCTTGTACCACGTCCTCGAGTTCAACACCTCCCAATTGACCGAATCACGTACGACGACGAGCTTCTGGACGCAGACGTGCGATGAGCATTAATCCGGAGTACAAGTATACGCTGCGCTGCAGTACGAGTGTATGCTGCGCTGCCAACTAGCAGGAAACCTCGGATTATCTTGCGCGACGACGCGCCATGATGTGCGAATTAAATGTGTGCTACTTTATATCGTACAATCTACTTTGATATATTCGCAACTCGACGTTGTATTCTATCGCAATCGTATCTTTGGGGTAGTGCATGGGAGGGAACAGAGGCGATGAGCGGCGGCCAGTTGACAAAGATCCTTCTTTGTCAATCAGGTAATAATAGTATTGGAAGACAGAAAAAATGACTTGGCTGAACGATCTGTGAACAAGACGGAGACTTGCCGGACTTGCAGGTGACGCGTCGAGACGCCCGGCCAGGCTGCTATGACGTGATTCCTACACGCTGAGGATCGAGTGACAGTCTAAAGGAAATTCTGGTTGGCGCGGACTCATCGCACGAGACGAGCGGCGAGTCGATCTGGTTGGTACACGCTGAGGATCGAGTGACATTCTAAAGGAAATCCTGGTTGGTGCGGATCGCACTGCGAGACGAGATCCAGTAAATGTGCTCGATCCTAGGGTGTTGGAACATGTACATTAGTTACGTCCGTTCAAGTTGCTTGTATTAAAACAACAGCGGAGAGCCGACGGAATTGTACAAGACTCGAGCAGAGAACAGATCGGACATAGAACGAGTCAACATACGTGAAGGGTTTGAGGCGTTTCGACTGCTAAGTATTAAAGAAAGACTGGACCAGGGCTGCCTAGAACATTTGGTATGTCGACTCGGAAGAACTGCGGAATTCTGGAGCGCGTATTTTGAAGTTGGGGAGCTTGCCAGGACTTACGGTATGAGATAGCCACGATGTGTGTGGCGTGTCAGACGACCTTTGCAGGCTCCATGACTGGACAAGCTGGACGACGGCGGCTGACTTCATCCTCAGAATAAGCACTTATCGTGGAGCTGCGTCCCTTTTGGTTCCTTCATTCACAGATTATGAAAGTAGCGGGAGCCCTTGGGGGCCCAATGGGGAAGATTTACAGAGGGACTTACGTAATGAATGCAAAATGAGACTGGAGCCGCTCTAGACGAAGTTATTGTCTGGACCGTTGGGCTCTAGAACCCGAACTGCAGATACCGATGGTCGAGGAGAATTCTGGATATATTTTACAAGCGTCTTGAAGCAGCGCAGTGTGGTTTGGAATAGCCAAGATATCGGGCGCCGCAGTAGATTGGGAGGGATAATTTCAGAGCGAAGGTGGTGATGGGCTCTGGGAAAGGCCTAGGCGTGACCGCTCTCGACTCGGAGTCGAGACTGGCCTTGTGCGAATAAAAATTCTCGTCTGCTCCCGTTTCCGACGTTCTTCTATCGCTTCGTCCGCCAAGGCCGCCCATATAATAATCCTTCTTCCTATCGCCCAAAATTCCAGCTTCCTGCCGGCACGCACTTGTTGGCTCTTACGAAAACGACGGGAAGATGGCACGAACACATAGACGAGACTCTTCCCCCAGCAGCAAGGACTCGTCCTTGATAAAGAGACTAAAATCCTCCCATGTTACTTCCCCGCAGGTGGGGCCAGCAAACGGCCATGTTAATGGCTCCGCACCGGACCCGACGCCACACTTCGCAGACGGCGTCCTAGACCACACCAGCATCGCCCAGCTGCACTCGGGATACGTGTCCAGTGAACCGTTTAAGTATGCAATCGTCGAGAAACTCTTCCAAGACGACTTGCTGCAAAAAGTCAAGGACGAGTGTCTGAGCGAGCTCAGTTTCACAGAAAAAGAGACAGACATATACAAGGCATGTGCGCGCTCTCGATTCCCCTCCCATCGCTCATATAAAGCCCCAAGGTCAACCAAACGGGCGATCTTGCTTCACTGAATTATCTCACGTCCTCTCAAATCTCACTGTTACCCAACCTGCTCACCCTTCGCGATGCCCTCTATTCCCCCGTGTTCCGCAACTTCCTGCGTGCCGTCACTGGCTGCGGACCACTCTCGGGGACCAAGCAGGACATGTCCGTCAACTCGTACACGCGCGGGTGCCATCTCCTCAACCACGACGACGTGATCGGCTCACGGCGTGTCTCCTACATCCTCTACATGCCCCTTCCCCATTTCCAGTTCTGGCAGAAGGATTGGGGTGGTGCGCTCGAGCTGTACCCCACCGTCGTTGGCCCCGACGGCGAGCGAGAGCCCATATGCGCGCCGAGCAAAAGCATCCCCCCGAGCTGGAACCAGTTCATTTTCTTTGAAGTACAGCCGGGGGAGAGCTTCCACTCCGTGGAGGAGGTCGTAGTGGGCGGAGAGGGCGAGGACGGGCGCGCGCGACTGAGTATCAGCGGCTGGTTCCATGCGGCCCAGGAGGGTGAAGAGGGATACGTACCGGAGCCTGTGCAGCAGCCGAAGAGCTCTCGGGAGCAACTCGTCAGTATTTACTTCATTTTCAGCCACGGTCTAGACTGATCTAGCGCCCTAGACCATGACTTCGACCGAGTTCAAATCCTACCCCACGGACATGGAGCAGCCGCCCGAAAACGCGCTCCCGCAAGAACACATGGCCTTCCTCTCCGAATTCATCAACCCCGTCTATCTCCAGCCACGCACCATGAACACCCTCGCGTCACGCTTCATCGAAGAGTCGTCCCTCGAGCTCCACTCCTTCCTCTCCAACGACCTCGCCTCCGCCCTCGAACCGCGGTTGCGCGAGCTGGACACGACCGATGGCCTCGGCGAGGACCGCGCCGGGCGCGTCCCCCCACACTCCGCCGGGACGGGCGGCACGTGGACCGTCCGCGGCCCGCCGCACAAGTGGCGTTACTGCGTGCTCCAGCCGCACGACGCCGCACAGGCGGTCGCGCCGCGCGCCGCGGCGTCGTGCGACGAGATCGTGCGCAGTCTCCAGGACGAGCTCTTCCCCTCTGCGGCGTTCCGCGCGTGGCTCGCGATCGTGTCGCGCCTGCTGCCGACGCGCCATTGCGTCGAGGCGCGGCGGTTCCGTCCCGGCTTGGACTACACGCTCGCGACAAGCGAGGAGTCGGAGGCGCGCCTCGATGCGGTGCTCGGGCTGACGCCTCATGTACGGCGGGATGAGGAAGAGGATGAGGCGGCCGCGAAGAATCGGTCTCGTAAGCTCGCAGAAGCCAAGGAACGCGGCTGGCAAGCGGCCGAGTGGGGAGGCTGGGAGGTACATCGTTCTTTTCTTTATACTATACGACTCGCGAGTGCTCATATTTGGCAAACGTTAGTGCTACATGGCGCCGCACAATGAGGAAGATGATCCGGCTGTTTACCGCGCTGGAACGATTAAAAAGCCAGCGCACGACGCGAAACACGGCACCAATGGTGCCTCGTCGTCGAAGAATACCAATAGGACTAACGGGCATACTACATCAAACGGTTTGGAGGGAGAGAACCCGGAGGATGGAGGCGAATCTCCTGATGTGTCGATGGAGGCGGAGGAGGAGGAAGAGGACAGCACGCTGCTCACAGTCCAGCCTGGCTTTAATCGTCTGTTACTCGTCCTACGAGACGAACGCGTGATGCGATTCGTCAAGTACGTTTCCGCGTCCGCCGAAGGCTCACGATGGGACGTTTGCGGCGAATATGAGGTAGGAATCGTAGAGGAGGCCGAGGATTCGGACGGCTCCGACTCGTAAACATGCTTCCTGATACCACCATACTTACACTCCATACACATACCAATATTGTCTGCATAATTTGGTAGGATGGTAATTTATGGACGAGACATAGATGTCAGACTACCACCGTCCGGATCTAAAATACCACCTTTTTACCCTGACTCGGTACGATGGCCGCTGATTCGCGTTTGGCGAGCGCGAGAGCGGCACCGGGCTTCGGGCGATTTTTGGGACCCTTCCTCTCCCTTGTACCCCCGCCGGAGTCCGTGTCGCGAGACCCGTAGGGTTTCGATGACGGTGCGGTGTTGTCGGACGCAGCTCTAGGCGCGCTGAAAGCTGGAGCATCCCCTGCTTCCTTTTCACGCTCCAGCTTCTTCTCGGCACGCGGACCTCGCGATTTGGCCTCTTTCCTCCGCTGCGGCATCCTATCGGCACCCCCGTCTTCGCGCTTGCCCTTGGGCGCACCCCGGCGTACAGCATCCGCCTGAGGCGAATTCGACCACGAGCTTCCTACCAGTTCAACATGTAGTTTTTGGGATTGATGAGGGCGTCCGTCGCGTGCTCGATGGAGGTGAAGTCGACGAAATGCGAAGCTGGGAACGGTCAGAATGTGTCTATGCGAGGCACGGGAGAAAAACGCACCCCTTGCACGCCCCGCTGTCTTCGAACGTGCCCATCCGAACTTTCCGTATCCACTTCTTCCCTTGTCCGCCTCTGGCTGCTCTTCGCCATCCTCCGTTTTCACCTTCTTCTTGACGGGACGGTGAGCCTCGAATAATTCGCGGATGGACTGGTCGGTAGTTTCGAAGCCTAGATTGCCGAGGAAGAGCGTCGGGGCTGGGGGCTGCTTTTGTGCGCGCAGTATCTTTTGTGCGGTCTTCGAGTGCGTTTTGGACGGCTCCGACCCATTAGCAGCTGTAGCTTCCGTGCCGGGGACCGCCGGTCGACCAGTAAAATCACCACCTAAACATAAAATGAGCGTCGAACAGATCTTCAAGACGAAAACGCTGACCGTCTTTGATGAGCAGCCGCCGACCGAAAAGATTCTGCTCCGACAAAGCTATAGCAGCTTTTTTGCCTTCTTCGGTCTTAAAATCAACGTATGCATAGCTAGATGACTGAATAAATAAAAATTCCTTGCTCGTAACTTGATAAGACTTGCCCCCGATTCTCTGCCTTCACACCGGGCGCTGTGGAAGCCTTGGTGGGCATATGTATCCGCGTAATTTCCCCCGCGTCCTTGAAGAACTCGGTGAGAGCCTCCGTCGTCGTCTTGAACGTCAGATTGCCGACCCAGACAGAATTTTGCCGTTTGGAGGGGGCGCCTGCTGACGCTGCTGAGCCGTCGGGGAGCTTCCGCTTTTTTGCGGGCTGGTCCTGGGCCAATTTTTCCTGCTTCTCCTTTCTCTTTTGCCGGCGTTGTTCAGCATGTGAGAGCACAGGAACCTCTGGGGCAGCCTCGGCATCTGAGTCGTTCGAGGAATCATTTTCTGAATCCGAGTCGTCCTCAGCTTCGCGCTTCCGCTTAGCAGGCAGTTCGGAGGTAGAGCTTCTTGAGCTGGAGCTGCTCGACGAGGACGAAGATGATTGTGAAGACATTTTTTGAAGAGCTGAAAAAGCACAGACAAACTACGTCCTGAACGAGATCTTTCCTGACACTCCTCCATCTCGGCAAATGGCTGCGCTCACCCATTCCAATCTGCCGAACCTGACCCTGCTGTCGAAGGGCAAAGTCCGCGACATATACGCGACATCCGACTCCGATAAACTGCTCTTTGTCGCGTCAGATAGGATCTCCGCCTACGATGTTATCCTCAAAAATGTCTGTCTGAGTCTCAGCCGATTCTTCCCTCGTCCTCTCATCATCGATAGGGAATCCCCAACAAAGGGAAGCTATTGACAGAGGTCTCTCTCTTTTGGTTCAAGAAACTGGCACATATCATCCCGAACCACTTTATAACGGCGGACATCGATGAAATGCCAATCGAGGTACGAGAGTACCGCGAACAGCTCGAAGGCCGCGCTATGCTCGTCAAGAAGCTCAAGTTGTCCCGCTGGAAGCGATCGTCCGCGGATACCTCACAGGCGTGTCCTTTATTCTCTTGGCCGGCAAACGGCGAATGGTCATGTATTCCAGGCTCTGCGTGGTCGGAATACAAGCAAAGCGGGACCGTCCACGGGATTGCACTGCCGCCGGGCTTGGTCGAATCGCAGCAACTCCCTGAGCCGCTGTTCACCCCGTCTACGAAAGCGGAACAAGGCTTGCACGACGAGAACATCTCTCCGGAGAAAGGTTCGCTCTCTTGCTGAATTCAGAGCGGGTCGTAACAAATCGTTGCAGCGGCGGCTCTGATCGGAGCAGACCTCTACGCGAAGATCTCTGCCGCCGCGTTGGCGCTGTACTCCTCTGCAGCGGCGCATGCTCACTCGCGAGGTCTCATCCTCGCCGACACCAAGTTCGAATTCGGGCTGTTCCCTCAATCTCCGGCTACCGGCTCTCCACAAGAACTTCTGCTGATAGACGAACTCCTTACCCCCGATTCTTCTCGTTATTGGCCGCTACAAGGATACACGGCAGGCAAATCCCAACCGTCCTTCGATAAACAGTACCTGCGCGACTGGCTGGTCGGAACCGGCTTTCGCAAGGGTCTCGAAGCGGGACCTGAAGGCACTACGGACGGGTGGGTCATTGAGGAAAAGGTTGTCGATGGGACCCAGCAGAGGTACCAAGAGGTCGTTGCGATGTTGACGAAGTGACTTATTAAACTTACGCTCTAAGTACTCTAATGCGTGTATCGTATATTCTCCACCACATGCTTAAATTCAACACCACTTCTCCACGTCTTCCGTGGTTGGGCCAACTGGATCGTCTGAAGCGGCGAGGTTGCACTGGTGGAATGCGCGAACTTGATCCTTGGAAAAGGCGCCGACAACCGTGTGCAGAACGCCGCGGTTGTGGAACAAGACCAAGTCTTTCTCGCTCCTGAAAAGATAAAGTTGGAGGAAGGTATTTCAAAGAAACCAAAGTTCCGCACCAGTCGTGTGGGTAGACCATCTAGATCCAATGTTCAGCCAAGCGATTACGACGAGAGAAAGGTCTCACTGTGGGAGCAATGGCCGGTCGTTGCATTTTATACAGTATCTGCCGCACCTCCTTGAGATCCGTAATGTGGCCACCGTCAGGGTACAAGGCTCCCTCACGGTTGGCCCCGGCCGGAAGAGGGTCTACGAGAAGTTCTGAGCCGCCGCAAGGATGGACTTGGAAATGGAGTCCCTGTGACAGGATTCTTCCAAAGCTAGGGATGATAACTGAGCATGGCTGTCCGTACATTTTCTCTTCACTGTGCTTACAAGGGGTAAGATTTTCATTTTGGCCTCTTCCCAGGGCGGTAGCTCATCGAGCCGGAGCTCCAAGCCTTCTGATTCGATTCCCAGGCCAGTCGACATCGCATGAGCCGGGGCCATCCAGACGTAGGGATGGGGCGCGTATTTGACGCGGGACCGTACCGCAAGACTCTTGAGCTCAGCCGGAAGTATCTCGAACATGGTCTTGCCAGACACGAATGCGGTCGTGCCCAGCGGAACGGGTAGCTCGTCGCCAGTCCCGTCATCGTATCGGCAAGTCTGCTGACTCCCAGAGGGCACAGTTATACCGTATAAAGTAGTCACGCGAGGCGGCGAAAGATCGTAGAGCGCAGCGTCGATGTGCCACCGGTAGAAACGCGTTACACCCTGTGCCTCGTCTTCGGGCGAGACGCCGTCTTGTGGAACGTGGTGTGGCTCGGGTGCTTGAGGCGAGCCTCAGCAAGCCCTTCGTGCTCGTACACAGTGCCGTTTCCGATAAGCTGGACCTTGCGGCACGCGCGGGATGGTTTTGAGGTCCGGGTGCAGGATCGACTTGGCGTTGCCCCCGGTCTTGTTGTTACCATGTCCATAGCTTTCCGACTCTGGGTCAAATGCCTGAAAAGAATTGAGACGTTGCTGATTTCGATGGGTCCAGTCGTCGGGCTTCGCCTTCGTGAGCGCGTATTGCTGTTCGGGGGTCAAGAGGGCGTTTCGGAACAATAGAACGTCGTGCTAAGACTTTCCTAAGTCCCAGAAATTATCCAAAACATGAAATTCGGTAGCATTACCTTGTACAAGGCCTCTTTGACCTGCTCGAATTCCTGTGGACTCAGAGTTCCAGGGTTGAGATTTTTAACTTCCCGGCCAAACTCAGTGAACTTGGAAGCATCGGCAGATGCAGGGAGAGGCAGGGGAGAGAGCTCGATGGTCATGACTTATCGGAAGCAAGCGGTCGGCACTGCCACCGATTGGATCCTGACTCACTCTGCGTCATAGTAGGAGTCTGCTTGTTTTTGCTCTGGCTGACCTGTGGCTGTTGTTAAACTGGTGCTACCGTGATTTAATTATACTGACTCCAAAGAATATCTTCGGTATTGCTCGAGGATCGTTTTGGAGGAATGAAGTTTTAAGGATTTCAGGCGTTGGCGCTCGGACTCGGACTCGGAGTTCTTACTATTCTTCAACACCATCTAACGTGGGATGTGGCTAGCCGTCCTATGCCAAGAACTCACTCTGGGAAATTCATCGGCCACATCGACGCGCAGCTCTGATCTGGATCAGTCCACCATTGAACCCGCTGGAAGTCCGAAGCCGCGACTACCATTGATTCGTTCCGTGGCATGTTTGAAGATCACTGATACAATGCACGTTTCTGCTCGTTAGCAACAACACGTCTCTCTAATAATCCCGATCTACGTTTGGTCGCATAGACTGGGTGCCTGACTAGCAGCGACATTTTTCAGCTCGGATTTGCATTGCAGACCTATGTATCCGGGTGCTAGCGTTTCCCATCGATGTTGCGGCCTGGCTTTCTTTTGGGGCTGGGCGTCTTTCAAGCTGCAAGCTTGGTTAGCTTCTGTCCGCTTGTTTTTGGTCCGAGAGGCTTGGCAGTCGTTGACCATGGTTCGGAGATCCCATATTGAATGCAGCCGTATTGACAGCCTGGCTGACTAGTTGGCAACCTGTGGATCCGCTCCCAATTAACTGCATTCGTGCCAGTGTAATGTCGGGTGCGATTTGCCATATAGAGGTTTCAACGTGGAGTGGACCGTCCTCCGGAGTTGGCGATCATGACTACAAGAATAATTCGATCTCCTAATACCACTGTGCTGGAGCGGAGAATAGTTGGAGAATAGCACCCACTCGTGTCGAAAATGCGTTCTTCGGCTAGGACTATTCCCGCCCGGCAATTGTACTCGTTCACACCTCTGCAAAGCAACTGTCAGCGGATGTCTCCTCGAGCATCAGTGCGGTTGTTATTTTCACGAGGATGTATCTGCAACATGCGCAGCTTTACAACCCCCGAATTGATTTGTGGAAATCCAAGAAATGCGAATAACGGGTGCTGATATGTTATGGACCAAAAGGAAGGCAAGTCGTGTACCACCAGAACGCACATGTACTCATGCCTTCGACATGAGGTTTATAGAAGTACCTGACATGGAAAAACCCCCCCACGAGCCCTTTCTCTTGAGTACATGGAGATGAATGCGACGGAAGTTTTCACGCTGGATTAAATCCAAACTGTTGTGTAAAATCCAGTCGGTGGAAGTCCGATGACTTACAGAAGCTTCAGCCCTGCGGGATGCAATTGAATTCTTGCGAGTGCTCGCTTGCCATGTTTGAAGAAGAAAAAAATCTGGTGATGAGTTCTTGTCCCAGCCTCTGCACAAGGAGAATGCAACTGAAGTTTTTGCGCGGTCGCTGCATCAAATCCAAGGCCCGGCTCCAAAGCAACCCCCACGGGGATTCGAAACCCAGGCCTCCCACCACTTGAAAATTACTTGATTCAAATGGCAGGCAATTTAACCGTTGATCAATGATGGCCACTGAATGCGACGAATTCTGGCAAATACATAGCAGTGTACCAAATCGAATGGGGACTCTCAAAGCTAGCAATATGCGTATCTCTGTCCTGTTTCTTAACGGGACTGCGCAGGAATGTACCTATCTACCTCCCGTCCCAGTCTCAAATGCTAAGCTCTAAATCTCGAAAGCGGATCCTATCTACTACAGGCAGAAGAAATATGAGACAGATGGTGCTTCAGCAAGAAAATCTACTACATACGGCGATCTCAAATAAACTGTTATGTAAAATCCCGTCCGATTATCTGATACATAATGCCACTGGGAGGAGGAAGAGGATATATTCCGCGGTGGCGCTGAATTCTTGCGAGTGCTCCGTTGTCTAAGGAGGAAAAAAATCCCAGTGATATTTTCACCACCCAGCCTTAGGACAAGGAGAATGTACAACTGAATGTGGTTTCGCGGTCCCTGGATTAAATCCAAAGTCCGGCTCCAGGGTGACCCCCACGGGGATTCGAAACCCCGACCTCCGACCACCTGAAAATTACTTTATTCGGATGGCAGGCGATCTAACCGTTGATCAATGATGGTCAGCTACTACAGCGAATATACTGTACCATATCGACCAAGCGACTCTCGAGATGGTCAATGAGTTTTCGGTCGAATTTTATTCCTGCTTTTAGCATGTTAGAAACTGGGACACCGTCATCTGCACATTCGGTTGAAATAGTACAACAGTATGCGCGGATCCAGCCAGGTGCCAAGCTCCATATTCTTACATAAAGTATAAAGATGTTCCAAGAGGACTCGGAGGCTGTTGCATTACCCCGAAATCCCATTCGCCATACAGGTGAGAGGGGTATGACCTATGGTGGACTGGTATGTTAAACCTACAGGAAATCTATTTACATCATCTGTCGATCCTCGATCTTCGGCATCAATTAAACGGCGTCTGCCACTGATTCCCCGTGGGGATTGTCCGTCAGTGGCAGTGTAGCCGGGATCACATTTCTCCATTCTTCCACCATGGCAATCCACAACGCCATGAAGAAGGCGATGGTTGCAAAAGTCGAAGACGACTCATATCTTCCTCCTCCATTTCTTTCTCTCCCTGAGGTCGACTGCCAGGAATCCGGTCAACCTATCGATGTCATTATAGACGCCCACGCCGAGTCGCAGCCTCAGCCTCGGCCATCTCGCGCAGACTTGGTTGGCGAACAGGACGTGTTATCGATGCGGGGGAAAAAGATACTAGATTGGGCGATTTTCCACGTCGTGGAGGATTACTTGGCGGGAATGTCAAAGGCATTTCAGAAGGTGCGAAAGTCACGCTACTAGCATCAACGTTAACCTCGCTGTTGACGCGCCCATCGTGCCCGCTTAGAGCCTCGAGCTCTGCATCCCTCCGACGAGGTCCTTAGAGCGATATTTACCAAAATTGACTCCCGCTCCCTCGAAACCGTAAATAAGCTCCATGGAAATTTCACAATGTTCTTGGGCTCGGCGTGGCGCACGTTGAAGATGTCGAAGCACAACACCGCTATGCTTACAGAGTGGGTCATCGTCCCTTCTCCAACCTCTTGTTCCCGTTGCGGCTTCTGTATACATCACCGAGTACGTCGACTATATTCGGTCCCTGAGAGATCAGAGTCATCTAACGCAAAGGTGCAGGAGTAGGGTGTTTGAGCGGCAGGCAAATCCAACTCGTCCGTCATCAGAGGTTCCTCCCAATCCGTCTGCACTCTACACCCATTGCTGATTGATATACCTTCAAGGTCTCGCCGGCGACGACGACCAAGAGTGCTTCAGGTATCCCTGCACTTGTTCATCCTTCGACTGAAGTTGTGACCCTCTTCTGCTAGAATATACGTTGCTGAAGAACATTAGGAAGCTTCAAGGGCCCGCGTACAAGACCTTTTCAGAGTCGCCTCCGGCGTCTCTCCCCATTGTGACAAATGCAGTACGGTTCCTTCTCTATCCCAGTCGAGTCCCCGTTTAATCACTGGACCGTAGGACTCGGACTCGGCGGTTGTCGACGAAGAAGTTTGTACCTTTCATCCTGTTAGATGCGACTAATTCCCTGCCGTCTAGGACCACCCAAGCTCTCGCTCCCCCTCCCCCGTTTGGAGCGGAATCCAGGACGAGCTCCCGCCGCTCCCGGGCTCTGTGCTGTCGGTAACCGATTTTTGCTATTATAGAAGCCTATGTCTTCGGCTGAGACGCGACAAATAGCTCGAGGAGCTTGAACAGCTGATATCCGAGCTGAGCTTAATAGAGGAGGCACACGGTGCGCACCCCCATGTCCTGGCGCCAACGGTACAGTGTTTCACCATCATCAATACCCATATCTCATGCTGTGACGCGATATTAGCTGGAGGAGCTAATGGCGGACCTATTCCGTCTTTTGGAATGGGACTCGACGCCGGAGTCGACACCTAGTGTCACTCACTGCAAGGGCTGTATTGCTGGGCAGGAGCGTCTTACCCCCGTTCTTTGCCCGAGGTAAGACTCGGGGTCTCCGCACCTCCCACAGGATTTCAATTGTTGAACTTTCGCAGACTCCAATCTCGTCGCGCGTGCTTGCATTGATTGACTGGTCGGGTGGTTTGGGGAGGGGGTAAACATCCATGCCTTCCCGAAGATTCAAAACTCTAACTTTTCTGCAGATGCCCGCAGGGCGTAGTTTGGTACCTCTTCATTCTCCGCATGTCGAGCGTTCCTCATGGCATTCACATTTCTAGTCCTTCAGCCCGGGCAACGCAGGAGTGGAGGTTAGTAGGGGCTCTCTATTCCCTTAGTGGCAGTGGCCCTTCATTACGAATTTTGGACAGTTCGATGCGCAGCCTGAAATGTCGGTCGCCGGTGGCGGCGCCGTCACTGACGCCAGTGTAATTATTCACATTCCGTATAGGCTTCCTCTGCACGTCCACCGCCACTCAACACATTCCTCATTTCTAGGCCGCCAGCGACACCCAGATATCAACCGCCGGTGGGGGCGCTATCACCGACGCCAATACTGTCCAGGTAATGATTCCCATTCCTCAAAATCTTTCTCTGCATGTCGCCACTCAATGCATTCCTCGTAGGCTGCCAGCCCTGCGGCCGCGGAGAACGACACGGCGGCGAGTACCAGCTCATTACTACCCCCCGCGGAGGTACTTCGTCATCCTCTGTGATGCTTCATGATATGTTCTAACGAATTTCGGCCAGATATCCCTTCCAGCGTCGGCCGCGACGCACACCGCCGCCGATGGCCGGGCCGTCGCCACCCTCTCAGCCCCGGTAATCATCTCCATTCCCCAGATATTTCAGGTGCTGACCGTATTCCAGAAGAAATCCTCTTCCCCCAGGGTCCTCGGGAGCTAGTGGCTTACCGTCGAGTCGTCGCAGAAGTCCCCTAACTCCCAGAAATGCCGCGGATGGAACCTCTCCGCGGTACCCTCCAACACCGGCGGGCGTGTTCACCTTTTCGCGTGCGTATTTCAAGCATCTCATGCTTCCAATATATGTCTTACATCTCATTTTTGTGTTAGCGCTCTTAATTATCAAGTGGCCAGCCCATCTAGCCAACCAGTAGCGCATATTTGCATTAAGTTTCCCGCGCCTCCATTCAACATACAGGATCCTCGCCTTGGACCTCCTTTATTTCGCATAGAATAGAATACATATTGAGCGCATGGACTCCCTTGTAATATATGGTATGGATGTACTTGTTTTTTAAAGAGCGATTCGACGCTCAATAAAGCCGATGGTTGATATTACAATTGCGCCTAGTACACGAATGAGTAGTGGGTGTCTGTCTGTCTAGTAAATCAATCACCAACATACCCGGACATCGCCACTGCGACGAGCTTGTGCTATAGGCGTAGTAGGTGTGGCGCGTCGCCGTCTGGCGGAAGTACATGTCCATGTCGCCCACATCGAGCTCGGACGGGGAGTGCGCCTCGGCCTCGAGGAAGCGCATCCGATATGGCGAGCAGAAGCCTGCTGACGCGTTTTAGTATTCAGCTTATTACTTCCTCGATTTGCCACAATAACTTCCCACAGACTCCGGAGAAAACGCACCGGGAGGACTGAAAATGCGCGCGCCGCGATGGAACTGTAGCGGAATCCCGAAAACTGACTATTATCCATTGTCCTCAATATCCTTGCCCGGGTCGCGAAAGTCCATTCTTTCAGCCTGGGAAACTCATTGATTTTGTCGGAGGTTTGAACCTGTTCAGGTGACCCCTAAAAATCTTGATTATAGATATTTTAACGTTCTTCTCACCAGAGTTTTACCTGGCTTATTCGTCCGACCGTGGATGCCCGACTGCTATTCCGGGATTAGGCTGGGTCGATCGCGCCATCGCTCGCCATTACGTTATATATATCAACAAAGCAGAAGACGAGCTGTACCTTGCCTAAATGTCTCCTCAGCACACCGAATTCGTGAAGCGCAATGAGCCGTACGTTGCTAGTTTCGGCAACAAGGGCGATCTCGCGATGCCGCCCGCCAAGAAGCTCGTTATAGGTGTGCCGATTATCTGTCAATTGCCTCCCGCGCATTGAAAGAGCGAGTTCTCAGTAACCTGCATGGATGCCAGACTCGAGTGAGCAGGGAAATCTGTGTCCATCTTACAAGAAATCTTACCCCGTCTCAGTCCAGCTGCCCATCTGGGAATCAAAGAGGGCGACGCGCATATCATTCGGAACGCAGGTGGTATGGTGTGAGTGCTTCATCGTGAAAGCAAACCTAGCACCGACGGAAATCTTACCTGTAGGAAGGACGAGCTTCGCAGTCTCATAATATCCCAGCGTCTTCTTGGCACGCGCGAGATCGCAGTGTTTCACCATACCGACTGCGGGATGCTCACCTTTGCGTCCGATGACGTGCGTTCGATCGTGAAGGACGCTGCCAAAGGCGACGCAAGCATTGCCGCACGAGTCGACGCGATTGACTTTCTGCCGTTCAAAGACTTGGAGGGATCTGTCAAGGCGGATGTCGCCTTGTTGAAGAGTGAGCCTCTGTTGCTGCCGGAGACCACAGTGACTGGGTGGATTTATGACGTCAAGAGCGGGAAGGTTTCGCAGGTTGCATAGATTATTAGTGGGTTGAACAAAAGAACAATTGAGCAGATCGATTTGCATATCGGGATCCTCGGCCCGGATCAGATTGAACCAGAATTGTGGACTCCGAAGATTCCCACGGTTGAGCTGTAGTAACTGTTGCCAGACGGGAACTTCGACGACAGTTAATCATCTTCTCGGTCAATTGCAACGACTTTGCAACGTGCATGAGTGGGTGCTATTGAGTTTCCGGTCGCCAGCGTATGGTCAGGGATGAAGAATCAGAAAATTACTTAGCAACGCAGTGGCACGAGTCAAGCACGAGTCCGATATCTCGACTGCAGTGGATCTGAGTCTTGTCCTATTATGCTGGCGATCCTTGTGATCTTCAGCTTGGATTTGCAATGCACATTCCGCGCTCTGGCTTGCCTTGTTGAGACTTTTGAGCTCGAACAGCAGTCCCATCACCGATCTAGAATTCCGACCCACCTCTTTACCTCTTTATTGCATCCGCAGACATTGAGAGGTTTTGCAATAGAATTGTCTGCTTCCGCAACGAGAACCTATTTAGTAGTTGGTAACTTCCTCGCTCCTTTCTCGCTCCTTTCGTTTGAATCTGTGGAGTTCTAACATTAACTGCACCCGTCGTCCTTCGGGTGCAGTGTCGTCATATAAAGGTTCCAGCAACGCAAGCGTTCAAACCAGTTTTTCAAATGTTCTTTGCCACTTTCCTCCCCTTCATTTCTCTCGGGTTGTTTGCTCTCGCGGCCCCGGTGGTCGAGCGACGGGCCGCTTGTTCAGATGTTATGGTAAGTCCTCGAACGGCGCACCTCTTCGGCAAAAGTATGTAATAACAATGTCAAGGTTATTTTTGCTCGCGGAACGACGGAGCCAGCTCCGATCGGCGTCGTGGCGGGCCCACCACTTGAAGCAGCCCTTAAGACTGCATTGGGCGGAAAGTCGTTATCGTTCCAGGGCGTAGATTATCCAGCAAGCATTCCAGGATTTTTGGAGGGGGGCGACCCTCAGGGGTCGAAGACTATGGCATCGGATGTAAGATGGTTTGTTCTGCTGGTGAAGCTGTACTGACTGGAACAATAGTTGACGAATGCCGCCAACTCGTGTCCGAACGTAAGTCGCCAGAGAGTATCACTGTTCTTCGGCTGATGTTGTTGCTATAGGCTGCAATTGTAACTGTCGGGTACAGTCAAGGCGGCCAACTTGTTCACAACTCGGCAAAGCAACTGTCTGCGGATGTCTCTTCGCGCATTAACGCGGCTGTTATTTTCGTGAGCATCGATCTGCGTAGAGTCAAAGCCCGCGGATTGACTGGTGGTAATTTAGGGAGATCCAGATAACGGGGAGGCGGTTGCAGGAATTGACGCAGCAAATACGAAGATCATTTGTCACGACGGGGATAATATTTGTCAGCACGGGGACGCCATTCTTCCCCCGCATTTGTGGGTCCATCTGATGCTGGTTCGCGAGTCAAGTCTGATAACTTTACAACCAGGACGTATGGCCAAGACGCCCAGTCGGCAGCCGCATTTATTGCCAGCAAAGTTTGATGAACATGTGGGTTTTCTTGAGGACATTGCAGCGTAGAGATATGATAATATCTCCGGACATTCATTATTTTGTAGTTGTCCTTCGTTCAGTACCACGAACAGGAAACACTTGAGTGGGCGAAGAACTGATTGCTCGACTGAGCACTGATTTAGGTTCTTCAAAACTCAGATTTGGCGGAGGTTTTGTGGCCAGAAGGGTTCGGCCCGACTTCAGCCAGCGTCCATTGCTTTTGATTTAGCTGGAACGCAGCAAGCTGTCGACGCAAGGACACCGGGGGAAATCTGGTGAAGGACGTGGTCAACTGACTGACGATTTTAGAACGGGCCGAAGATCCGGCTGAGGATAGTCGTAAGAAAGTTAAAGCTACAGTGTGGTCAATGCGGCCAAAAGGCTGCAGCACGGGCCAATAAGCTTCCCGCTTGAGTTGGAATTAAGTGGATGGTTCTGATAGCCAGCGCTATCCGAGAGAGACAATTTGCTGTACACCAACTGCCAGTGCAGACAGTGGAGCGAAGAAGCTCAGGAGTGCAGGCGTGCCACGGTGACGCAAGAGGAAGGTGTCAGAATTCAAGATAGTCTATTGAGGCGATCGATACGATTTATGGTCGCATATGAAGGAGAGAACCAGAAAAGCTAGTTCAGGCCGCCTGAGGAGCGAAAAGACGCCGCACCACAACGTGTTTCGGACGTTGGAGCTGTTTGGCGCGACTTGCTATATTTGAAACTCTGCCAATCTCGGCCTCTTCTTCCACCTCTTTCTGTCCTCTACCACCGCTACAATGTCCACCGAAGTCATCGAAGACCCCCCTCATCTCCCCCCTCTCCCTCGCTCTGCTTCCAACCCGAAACCGAAAGGCATCCTGAAGAACACACCCCAGGCTCCAGGAACCGGCGGACAGTTAGCACCCTGGCCGCTCTCGCATCGATCTTCAGTCTAACTGTTCTCAGTAGTTTGCAGTGGGATGAGGAGAACCTCGCCCTGACGGAAATCCAGAAGGACAGTCTCATGAAGATTACGGAGCCGAAGACTCCATACGTTCGATACAACGCGGAGACGGATACGGTGGAGGGAGGTTCGTTCGAATCTGCACCTTTGCTGCACGAGTACACTAACCACTGGACAATAGAGATCCCGAATCTCGATTTAAACGGACAGTATGTCTGGACCAATGGAACAAGCAATCCAACTTCCCCCGTTATGTCCCCCTCCCCGACTGGGGCCGATGGTTCTAGTCCCTCGTCGCGGCGTACCTCGTTCTCCAGCACGGGCAGATCTGGCTCAGTGTCCGGCCGTTCCGGGAGTGCATCTGGGCGCTCTGGAAGCGGCAATTCCAGCCGGAGCACGAGCTTCAATCTCCCGAGTGACGCGAGACGCGAGATCAGAGCCGACGGGCGAGAGACTGGCGAAGAAGTCGAGCTCGATGAGGAGATGGACGAAGAAAGTACGTTGGCGTGCGCGATTTCGTGTGCCGTAGCTGACCAGTTATTCCAGCCGCGGCCAAGCATGCAGCATTCGTTCGCGCGCGCGGACGGCACTATTCTAATGAGGCTGAAGCGATGAAGGTATGCTATTCTTATGCTCGACGTCTTTCCATATCCATCTAACTTAAAAATGTAGCTTGCGGCCAAACTCCTCGAAGAAGAACAAGACGACGATGCCCCTGACGCCGATGATTCAAGCGTGCCCGAGGTGCCTCCCATGCCCGTGAGGATGAACGGGGTCGGCCATTAATAAATGCGTATAGGCAAAGACGCATATGTACTACTTGTATTTTCCACTATTGTTTTCCGTATCTCCTCGTCTATATATAATTCGCAGAACAGTAACTTCCCACACTAAATGGATTCAGAAGCCTTGAGCTTCCTGTGCTGATACAATTCGCGACTCGCGAGGTTTGCCCCCCTTCATCGAGCGATCATCTTCTGGTCGCAAAGCTCCACTTTGAGGAGGAGGAGGATTGAGTGGATTTCCAATCCAGCGAAGTCAGTCGCGTACATAAAATTACAAGTCCTGTCCGATATATTTACAACATTGTCCATCCTGAATCCCTGAATCCCGTACATGTGCGACTTGGCAACCTACTAACGGCGCGCAGCCTGCCCCACCGCCAATCATTCGTTCATTAGTCCCACTAGCCGAACGGCCATCTCCGCCGCTTTGACATCGCTAAACAGCTACGCGCTAGGAGTCAGTACACGCTTCAGTCGTGCAACACACCATTATTCATTCGGTATTGCTGTTCTTCATTGCAGCATTGCATTCTGTTTTGTTCCTTTTTTTGTTTGCCTTTTTTCTAATTATTGGGTATTGAATTGAAGCATCATCGGGCTCGGGAACCCGGTGTCCAACACGGGCGACCCAGACGCGAGCTCAAAGTCCTATCGTATTAATGTAATGTCACCACCATGCCAGCGGCATGTAGGATTAGGAGAGAGTAAAATAAATGGGGGTCGTCAGCGTCGATCAGGTCGAGCGACCAGGGATACCTACGTCGACTAGATACGTTCACAGACGTGAGACGGCGCGGGCGGTAAGCGGGGGAAACAGGACGCACCGTGCATGCTCGGCAGCCTGCTGGTGTTGAGCCTCGCGGATGGCGCTTGGCGCAGCAGCCGGAAGTCGTTGTTGGCGTACGTCTTGGTGAGTCCCGTCGCCGCGGGCGAGCGGAGGAGGCTGGCGGGGGACGTGACGATCCCCAGGATGTCCGGCGTGTTTGAGGTGCCCTTCGGCGTGCTCGGGGGCGAGGGCATCGGGTGCAGGAGCTGCTCGAGGTCTTGGAATGATAGCTCGAGCCGGCTGGGCAGCTCGACCGACGCGGGGACCATGGCGTCGTCGTCGTCAACGTGGATCGAGGCCTTGATGCCCTCGAAGACGGCAATAGAAGGCGCGGGCAGGGTCTCCTCGAGCTTCGTGTACACTTGCGATAGAGACGACGCAGAGATGCCGCACAGGGTGCTCATTTTCGAGTTGCCTTGGTTAACAAGCCAGACTAAGATGGACAGCACGGTCTGCGCAGTTTTGGCAGTGAACTCGGTACTGGCAATCGCAGAGAGGGTCTGCCCGATCTCGACCCTCAGCATCTCGCGGTGCTCCGAATCGGACTCGGCGGGGAGCTCCTTCAGAACGTTTAGCAGCACGAGCGGTTGGTGCTGGAACGCCCGCAGACTGGTCAGCACCAGCGCGAATTTGAGATCGGCTTCAAACGCATCGGCACGAGTAGCGAGTGTCCGAGTGAGGTCGTCGAGCAGGGGCGAGACCAGGTGCGTGTCGAGGAGCGTTGTGAAGCACACAGCGAGCGTCTGCGACGCTTCAGGAACGGACGAGATCGTCGACATGCACCATTCAGAGATACTCGACGGCGAATTGACGAGACCGGAGAGGAACTGCAGCGCGAGGAACACTTGGTGGCGCCTCGTAAGCTCAAGCTCGCGCGGCGCGCCCGCGTGTCGGAGGGCCTCGAGCGTGCGAGCCAGCTGCTTCAACTCCTCCATAAGCAGCCATTCGCCGATGCCCACGACCCCGTCATCCAGTCTGACTACCCGCGTGATGACGTGGGCCTTATTTCGCGGATCCAGCAAGCGGAAGAACACCCCAAGCTCGGGCAGGACGCTGGGCAGCACCGACGTAACCCAGCGGTCGTCATCCGCAGCAGTCTCCGGGAGGACGTGATCCACCAGCTCAAACACCTGCAGGAAGTGGGCCGCAGGGTCACGCCCGCGCGAGCACACGGCGTGCCCGAGCAGCGCCCGGAGCACGACCTCAGCACCGGGTGTGGGCGGTTCCGCAAATACCTCTGGTTCCGAAAGCTTGCTGACGAGAGCGCGGCACGTATCCCGCATGTCTCCCGCCACCCCGCTCGCCTGCGCCGCACACGCATACACATCCACAATCCCACCGGTTAGGTCCCGTAACGCGCGGCTCGTCATGGGCAGTGCAGGCGTGAGCTGCGCAATCAGCCTTAGCAAATCGCCGGATGTGCGGAAGAGCTGCTCGAGGAGCGCCGGATCTCCGTGCGGCGGCGGCGGCGCCGATGTGAAGTGCGCGTTCAGGTCATCTGCGACGCCGCGGAAGATATCCGCGAGGCGCTCGACGAAACCGTGTGCGTTTTCGTCCCACAGCGCCTCGAGGACACGCCATTCACCCGCGTCAGCATCCGCGAGCTCCCGCTGGACGATCGCGAGTGACACACGGATCGTGCGTAAGCGCCGGAGCGAGAGCGGATGTGAGCTCGAGAAAGTCAGCTCCTCCACCGCGGCGGGGAGGACCGTCGTCCGCGACCAGCGCGACCTTGCGCATCGACAGCCGCTCGTGCTCCGCGATGACCGACAGGGGCGGGCTCAGCGAGAGGATCGTCCGCACCAGGTCGTCCCGCAGGATTGCGTGTGGCTCTTTTGTCAGATCCGCGAGTATTTGCTCAGCCAAAATTCCCGACTTGCGCGGCGGAACATTATCCGTCGTGATCCACTCCAGGCGGCGGGTAAGCTGCCGTAGCAGCAGTAAGTGGTTAACAATCTAGGGTGCGCCGCGCGTGTCAGCATCTATGACCTCGCGCCATTATGCAAAAAAAATAAACGAACCTCGCGATACCCATCGACGTTCTGCCATAAGCGCAATATCGCCAGCGTCTGTGCGCGGCAGTCGTCGTTTCCAAGGCTGTCCGTCCACGCCCAGACGGCCAGCACGCTCGCGACCCCGATGTAGGCCCGCGTGAATGTAATCAGCTCGTCGTGGGTGATTTCAGCGGAGGGCACCAGGCAGAGGAGGGGCGCAGGGAGCGTGTTGCGGTCGGCCGGGACGGGCCTCTCCGCGAGCTTGGCGACGAGGTTGGGGTGGTTGAGCATGGTCTCGAGCCAGATCCCGATCGACTGCTCCTCCTGACCCACGTCTTTGAGCATCCGCGCAGACTCGTGGAAATCGCCAGCGGGGTTGGTCAGCGCGTCTTCGAAGGCCTCCCAGTGGCGAATGCGGGTGCCGAGCCGGCGGGTGGCGGCGCGCACATGTTTGTCTGCCGTCGGACTCGCGTCCAACTTGTCAAGCTCGTCGAAGAACCACCGGCTGTTCAAATACCGCGCGATATCCGCGTTCGACACTGCATCCAGAAGGCGGAGTAGCGTCGACTCGTCCATCGTCTGCGCGTCAAAGACCGCGTCCAGCTCCACTTGTTGCTGTCCGCGACGCCTCAGAGTTATTCCCACATTTTCGTAATATGGCTCACCAGGAGCGTCCGCGCCATATCCGGGTGCTGCGGCGCAGCAATGCTGAGCAACTTCGCTACCGAGTATGCTTGGTCACTGTTCTGAAAAAAAAAAGGGTTCGTTCATAATAAATCCGGCGCAGTAAGTGGCCGACCTTGGGCCCGACAGCATCAGCGACCTTGGCCGCGAACGCGGAGAGTGCCTCGTACGATATGTCGTCGCGCACGGGCTTGGCGGTGCACAACAGCGCGGCGTCTAGATCGAAGGGCTCGCTCTCGGCCGCCGCGAGGTCCGCGTGCAGGTAAGGAAACTCGAGGAGCTCCCAGTCCTCGTTGGACGGCTTGAGGCAGAACATGAGGCGGATGACGAGAGCGAGCGGCGGCGAGTCCGGAATTAGCGCGAGGAGCTGCGTCGCGAGGCGCGTAGGGTCGAGCATGCTGCACGGGTCAACGGCCTTGGAGAGCGGACGAGGCTCGACGACTGGCAGTGGTTTTGGCTCGTACGACTGGATTTCCGGGGCCGGTTCCGAGACGATCTCGCCATATATTGCCAATGAGAGGCTCTGGAACGCGCCTTTGACGATCATTAACCGCGTCGCATACTGCGGGGAATCAATTAATTCAGAGGTTCTCGGAAAAATCCAATTTATGGACTGGGAAACCAGGTGGCTCGCTAATAACTGACCTCGGTCCCCATATCGACCACAAAATCGACCTGACCGCCCGCGTAGGCAATAGAGGTGGGCACAAGAGCGTTTGCCGCGCGCTGCTTCTCCTTGGCCTCGGGCGTCGTCGGGTGAGCATTGAAAAACACATCAAGAAAGAAGGCGTCCGGCTCTGTGCAGCTATACAGACGAGAGTGAGCCCGTATACCGAATAAAACGAGCGCAGCACGGACGCGACGAGCTCTGGCGCGTGTTGCTCGAATGGCCGTGTTCCTGTCGGAAAAACGCGTATAAAAGCGACATGAATTGGAGCGGTGAAGCGTATGGCTGCGATGCCTGCTGCTTCGTCAGGGACGAGGGTACACCAGTGCAGTAGAACCATGGGGAAGGCCAACGGCCAACGGGCACTGACCAAGTCTGGAATACAGCCGAGAGCCGTGACGGTCACACGCCGACCGTCCTTTTAAGCCCTTTACCAAGGACTCGAGCCGTCCTCCATGAACCGACCCACCACAATCAAGCTCCCGGCCCTGGGCATTGACGTCTCTGCTGCCGCCCCGCTACGGACGCGGCCCCGCAGTGGCAGCATCGTCAAGGTCGAGCAGGTCGGCGACGGGACGGTGGAAGAAGTATTGGATCGAAGCGCGTATGTTAATATTAACGCCGACTGGGTCAATGCAAAAGGTACGCTGCATTAATCCAACTTAGGTTCAATGTAAACCACAAACTATAGGCGCATGGCTCATCCACGTTGTCCTCATCTGCCTGGGGAAGCTCATCATCGACACCGTGCCGGGGATGACCCAGGAAATTAGCTGGACGCTCGTTAATCTCTTTTATCTTGCTGTGCGTTGTTTCCTAATTTCCCCTCTCCGCGGCCGCGCTGAGCAGGCGTGCACCTAGCTCTCGTATCTCATGTTCCACTGGGTGACCGGCATTCCGTTCGAGAACGACCTCCACGGTGGGGCGTACGACGATCTGACGCTCTGGGAGCAAATCGACGACGGTGCGCAATACACGCCCGCGAAGAAGTGGCTCTTTTCCGTCCCCGTCGTCCTGTGAGCCCAGTCCAGCTTGGCACAAGACCAAGACTATCTAATCACCCCTCTCCAGATTTCTTGCCTCGACACACTACACGAACTACAACCCGTGGCTATTCGCCGTGAACATCTCCGCACTCGTATTCGTGCTTATCCCGAAGCTTCCGCAGGTCGGTGCGCACGTAGTTCTCGCTTACCTAATTGCTAAACACGTTTGCAGCTGCACCGTCAGCGCGTCCGATTCATGCACGACGAGGCCTCGGGGATGGCTACCCCCGTCACCCCCATATACTCGTCTGGCACCAGCACGCCACCAGGACCGAGGGACATCACCGAGGCCCATTTCAAGTAGGGTCTCTCTGTGCTCCGTTAGACAAAATTACGCGCGAGAACACCTTTTGTATCAATAATATTAGAAACAACAGAGACTAATAGCCCCTTATGCAGCAATAATAATCTATTGGGGTGCTCTATATTGCTGGAGCCGCAATCTAGTCCGAGGCTTAAACTTCACGGGGCTATCACATGGAAAAATTAAAACGCACAGATTCCGCAGCAGCATCAAAATCGTCACTTTCCCCACGGCGGGGATGTACAGCGATGCCTCAAGAGCACAAAAATCAGGAGACAAGAGACCGGCGCGGGAACATAGATTCCGTACCTTATCTCGCACGTCCTTCTCGAAATTCTTGTCTGCCGCGACGTTCACGCACACGCAGCCGTCCTTCAGCCACTCCGTCTTGACCTTATACGACGCGACGGGGACCGCCGACACGACGACATCCGAGAGCGCGAGGCACTCCTGCAGAGTCGCCGTGCTAGGGTGTACGACATGCCGCGGGTGGTACCGACGCGCGGCCTCCGTCGCCGTCCCTGCACCCTGCGGCCGTTTCGTATATTCCTAGATTTACAATTGCATCAACCCCGTTAGGGTTCCGGCGGATCAACCGATGTACCTGCACCGAATCGATATCCACCGAGAAGACGCGCGCGCCGTCGTTCGCAAGCAACGCTGCCAGTGGGCGGCCCACCACCTCTGAGCTGCCGCGCAAGTTAAATTAAATTAAGTACGGCGGAGGCGCGGCGCACCGGTTGATGACCGTGATCGTGCGCCCGTACGCGCGATCGCCGTACGGCAGGATTTTGTTGTACACGCCGACATGTTCGAGGCACTTGACGATCGCGAGGGGCGTGCAAGGAATAATGGACTTGACCGTCCCGGGCGGTGGGTCCTCGCTCTCTATCACGCCTGCGCTGGCGGCAGAGGGAACCTCCGAGGATAGCAGGGACTGCGGCTCGATGAAGCGGATGCTGGTGGGTGGAGAGGTTACGTCCCTCGCGCGGCTGGGGGGCCGTACTTACTTGTGGTACAAATTGTAGTGGAATTTAAAGTGTAGGCCCTCGACGTCCTTGTACGGTGATACCACCTGTCGTAAAAATTAATCGACGCGTCCCCACGTCGAAACACGCGTACCTGTTGGAGATAGTGATCCTGGGATTCGCGTTATTCAGATCCTGCATTGGCTGCACCAAGACCAACCTGTTGTGGTCCAAAAATTGGATAGTAGACCTTGGGAAGACGATTGATTACGACACGACGACATGGGGCTCAACAGATCTCACCATAATTCCATCAACGTTCTTGTCCTCGTTTGCCTCGATGATGGCCTCCTCCACACCCTCTCCCTCACCAAGATCGCCCGTATCGGCGGCACCAGTTGTTTTTAGGATGAACTCGACCCCTAGCGGGTGTTTCTTCACAGGATCGCGCCGGGTATGCCTACCTACCTAGCTCCTCGGCCTGCTTCTTCGTGAATTCGGCGTAAAATTTGCTGGGGGCCGAAGATGTCGCCAGGATCCCGACGAGCCTTGGTTTGCGCGCAGCCTGGGCAAGTGACTGCTTGACCTCGTCGCGGAATGCAGCAGCGATGGGGTCGGCCTTGAGCAGGAGGCCCTTTCCAGCCATGATCAAAGCGAGAGATAGGAGTCACGCTGAAAAAATTGGCGGTATTTGTGCGTGTTGCTCTGCAGCCTGGCCTCGACTGCCGTTTTGGGCGTGCCGTCCCGATTTCCTGATCCTTGACGACGATGAGCACCACTGCTCTTGCTTTTTCCAAGCACATCTTCCTTCCAAGTCTACAAGCTTTGCTGCAGTAGTCTCTCGAGGCCGCGACTGTAACTGGTGTCACGCATGTCGTTCACTTTCCACTGGCCGCGCTTTTCAGACCAGTTCCACTACGATGCAATCGAAATGCTCAACACTGCCCTCAACAAGGGCAACAAGCCTCCCATTATCGCAGACAAGATTGAGGTCGTCGAGCTCGAGATGGGCACACAGGTCGGTCTATGCGCTCGCGGGCTTCAGTAGAAACTTACCAGGAAGTAGCCGCCTGAGCTCGAGATTCGTGACATCGGGGACCTGACGATGGACCAATTCCGCGGTATTTTTCGGCTCACATACTCGGGGGACGCCCATTTGGTCCTCAAGACCAAGGTGCAGGCGAATCCCCTCAACCACAAGCAGCCCGACATCCACCTCATGGCCGGCTCGCGCGGGATGCTCGCCGCAAAGCAAGCCCTCGTGGTCCCCATGCTCCTCCGCCTCTCGCACTTCAAACTCAGCTCCTACGTCGTCCTCGTCGTCTCCAAACAAAAAGGCATCACGCTCGTGTTCAAGACCGACCCGCTGCAGAGCGTTGATATCAACAGCACGTTCGACTCGATCGCCGTCATCCAGATGTTCATCCAACGCGAGATCGAGGGGCAGCTGCGCCAAATGTTCCGCGAGGACCTCCCGGGCATCATCCACCGCCTCAGCCAGCAGTGGGTCAAGGCCAAGGTCGAGAGCCCGTCCCCGACCGCGGGCCTGGCCCAGCGCAACGTGCGCAACGTCGGTGCATTTGTCTCTGCGGAACCTCGTCCGCTTAGCAGCGCACCGCCGAGTCTCACGCGACACAACGTAAATGTGTTCAACTCGTCCTTGCCGCTGCCGCGAACTGCGTCGATTAGCCGCACGAACGTCACGCGCAGAACGCTCCCCCCCACCCCACAAACCGCGCCCGTCACCAGTGACGGCGAACCCCCGTTCGATCCTACCTATGGCCTCCGGCCCGACGGCATCCCGGCCAAGGGCGTCTTCCGCGGCTTCAAGAGCCTCTTTTCGCCCTCGCGCGGGCTTGCCGACCTTGCGGAATCCGAGCAGGAGTCCGTAACGGACGATCTCGACACTACGTACGATATCCTGGAATGGGGAGCTAGCCAACCCAGCGCGAGCAGTGTCACCGGCGACGAGCCCGAGTACGAGCGCATGCCCGCCGTCGGCGGCGGGACGATTCTGCGGCCCCGCATATATCACTCCCAATCCCACTCGCAGTCCCAAACGCAAGCACAGAACCACGCTGCGCCATCGCATCCCCCGCTGCGCCCCGCGCCGCCGCACAACCCCTTCTCCGCCGCGTTCGCCTCCGCGTCGTCGCCGTCGCCGCCCTCGCCGCCTTCCTCGCGCTCGACGTCCCCCTCGCCATCACACTCCCTCTCCCTCTCCACGCCGCCTTCCTCGTTTCACGACCCGCCGCCCCTCTCTGCGCACTCCGTCCACGCGCTCGCGATGCTCTCGCACTCGAATCACACCCTCTCGCCGTACACGCGCTCCCTCGCGCACTTTGCCGTGCGCAGTGGCCCCCCGCGCCCGCCCGCCGTCGGCGTCGGCGCTGGCGCCGCGCGCAAGGGCCGCCGGCGGCGCATGTATCGCATCGGCGCCAGCACGGCTGCGGCGGCACCGGCTGCCCCCGCGCCCGAGCCTGAGCCCGAGGCACGCTCCCAGTCCGAGTTCGACGCGGGCGACATGGACATGTACTTCCGCCACATCGACCTCGACGGTGACGCGTCGCACCTACGCCTGCGGCACAAGGTCTCGTCGCTGGCGATGTCCGGGTATGCTGGTGATTGATTTGTAATGTACTCGCTAGATTTTTGGATTGGATTGGATAGACAGACAGACACCCACTACTCATTCGTGTACTACGCACAATTGTAATACCAGCCATCTTCTTTATTATCTCGGAACCATTCTTAAAGGAAAATACAATGCGGTACACTACAATTAACTCCGAGTCGCAGGATTGATCTCTACAGGGAATTTATCAGGACTTGGTAAAGAAACCCGGCCACTGCACCATGCGAAGAGCTGAGAAAGGAATAGGTAAGGCACGAGTTAGGATGAGATGCGCGAAATATGTACGCACGTGAAGTAAAGTTTTCGCCGACACGCCCGCCAGGGGTTTGCAGGTCTGATGGCGACAGGTCAGCGCCCGAATTGCGTGGCGTAAGGGGGTGTCGGAAGGCTCTAGGGGTTTTCAGGCCGCCTTGAGGCTAGACATAAAGAAAGATTAGCACAGGCGTGCAGACGATGAGCGACTAGCTACCGAGGACCCGGCGGGGGAAGTCTCCTTCTGGAATACGGTCAGCACCTCGAATGGCTGCGGAATGGAGAAGATTACCTCGAAGAGAGTGACGGTGACGCGACCCCCGTCGGCGATGGTCCGTGTGCGCCCGGAGATGGCGGTGTATATCTGGTCAATATTCGTTAGAAAATATCATGAAGCACCGCAGAGGGCGACGTACTTCGGCGGCGGCGAGCAACGGGCTGCTACTTGCTTCCGCTCGGCTGGCAGCCTAGAAATGAGGAATGCGTTGAGTTGCACTCCACGTACAAAGAAAGGCTATCCAGGGTGGGTATCATTACCTTGCCGCCACCACCGCCATTGGTTATCTCGCGCGCGCCCGGGATCTGCGCGTGGAATTTGTCGGAATCAGACCATGCAATGAAGGCGCACAGAGGATGACTTACCGCGACGGCCTCAGTTGACAGAGCCACGGTGGCAGTCGTGGTAAACACCTGGAAATGATGAGTAGCGCTCGACATGCTGAGAATCGCGAGATACAAGATGGCACCCCGCCGCGGTTGTCTGCAAAAAGTCGGACTTTTGAAATCCTCGACGATGCAAGGATACTTACCTCTCCATGCCCTGCAATATCAGAGCCGCCGGCGACCGGAGACTCCCAGTCGACGAGCGCAAGCATCCCCGGCGAGATGGGAGCCTGCGAAGGTTTGAGTTTTGAAATCCTCTGGGATGCGCGGAGAGTTGCATACCTCCGGCGTCCCGACCAGCTCCATAAACTCGGATAGAAGCTCGTCGACCTAGTAGTCACAGCATGAGATATATGCATTCTGCAATGGCGAAGTCTCGTACCGTCGGCAGCTCGCGCTCGATTCCGCTCCATGTCGGGGTAATTGAGTCCAGCGGGGAAGGCGGGACGGCGATGCCAGAAGGTGGCGGCGTGTTCTAGAACGAGAACGAATTAGAAGAGAAGCAAAGTCAACAGGACTGGGAGGAAATGCGAATACCGGTGGCTGAGGGGAAGTCGGGGCTTCTGGTGGGGCCAACTCGGAGGCGCCAGTCCGGTACTGGAGTTGCCGGATATTGCGGAGGAACGTGAGCTCTAGCAAAAGAGGGTCGTCACGACAGTCGTAGGATAAATGAGCGGTAGAAATACCGGACGGATTCCTCGCCACCGGCGTCTGCGAGACATTGGAGGTCTGAGTCGGAGCGATTGCTGATGGCGGGCGAGTTCGTTTCGACTGCCGTTGGGATGCGCGCATCCTGCACCTTTGCGTCAGATCCTTCAGGAACCAAACACGGTCGACGCACTGGTCCATGTAAGCCGAGGTTGCCACTGGAACCAGAGGTGCCAAAATGGCGGTCAGCCAGTCCGTGAGGATGGCCGTATCGCGGTTTAGCAGTTCGAGCTGGTCCCAGGAGGAGCCCAAAAAGGTTTTGAAACTGCTGGGGATTTTTTTGACATTGTGGATAGCGCGAGGGTCAATTTTTATGAAAATCGCTTTGAGGATCTCCTCCGAGGAGAGGCAGACTTCGAGGCTCTTCGCGGGTGATAGGCGCGTCAACGGCAAGGTTGATGCTAGTAGCGTAAATTTCGCACCTTGAATAGCGCCTTGGGGTTTCCAGCCAAGCAACGGTGACCCCCCGCGATGCGAAAAATCACCCAATCCACAATTTTCTGACCCGCCAACGCCAACGCCTCTTGTACGCCCATCACCTCACGAGCAGCATCTTCCGGCATATTGGATTCCCATTCTAGTTCAGAGATGGGGGTGAAGGGAGGAGTAAAGTAGGAAGTCTCGTGGATTTTGGCTACCATCGCCGTCTTCATGGCGACGTGGACCGACATGGTGGTGGATGGCAAGTTGAGGACGCGCTTTGCGAACTGGCATGTGATCCCGGTTGCACTGCCACTGACGCGCAAACAATCCCCACGGGGAATCGCTGGCAGACGCCGTTTGATTTGATGCCGAAGATCAACGAGGGTCCGCGTACAGTGGCTTCTACTTGATGGTATATAAAATAGATTTCTTGTTGACCTGCAGGCCAGTTTCAACATAATAGTACGTCCTCTTGCCAATTTCTCACTGCACGGTAATCTACCTGGACCCTCTGTTTAGATTTGGAGCTTTGGCGCCTGGAGACGCGGATAGTACAGTACATACCGTTGTAGACCGTTGTATATTTCAACGGAATGTTCAGATGACGGTGACCAAACGGGGGCCCAATTTCCGACAAGTTCAAAAATGGACACAATTCAGCAGGAAAGGATCAGCCCTCTCAGGTCGCCATTTGGTACAATATATTCGCCGCACTTTCTGACCATTATGGATCAACGGTTAGATCACCCGTCATTAAATTTGCCTCAGTGGCGGGAGGCCGGGGTTTCGAATCCCCGTGGTGGTCATTTGGAGCCGGGCCCTAGGGGGTGGAATCAAGCCCCTTGACGCAAGAAGCGTGCGTCCGCGTTAGAAACTCCAGTTTAAATTGCATTCTCCTTGTGCACATGCTGGGTTTAACATGGCATCTTTTTTCTTTCTCTTTCGCACTTGCAATAATTCAGTTAGTACACCGTGCAAGAGCTTGGGTCATCGGACTTCCACCGACGGCAACTTTTCGGATCAACCGCCTGGCGCTATTGGATAATTTCAGGTACGGGAAGCCGAGGCCATAGTGGCTGCGGTGGTATCAGCCGTGGGAATTAGCATCCAGCGCTCCCGCCAAAAATTCAATTGCATTCTTGCCGCCGTGCATAGGCTGGGTTTCAATGTGATATTCTTTCTTTCTTCCTTGACTGACTGTGAGATCTGAAGAGACGACGACTGGCTTCAAAACTCGTGCGATCAATCCCTCACCGAGGTTCCAAGAAGCGATATGCGGGCGTCCGGGATCTGGTACGCACCCTTCAAGTTGGCATTCTATACACAGGAATTTAATAAATACATTTCTTAATTGAGAACGGCAACTTGAAGGTTGAAGCTTCCGGTATTGACCGGGACTGAGTGGTGGGGGGAATTTATCCCTGCTATTATAGCGTTGTGCATGGCGATATTCGACGCCATTGTAGTGGTGGTCGACGTAAAGGCAAGGCTCTCTTGATTGCCTCTTGATGCCGAACTTTGATTCCGTCGATCCCGCCGATCTAGTGTCCATATATTATGTTCGCCCTCGATCCTGTTGTGTGTTCAGAAATATGGGTCTGTTTTAATTTATGACTTCCTTGGGCTCTGATAGCTAGGTATGCCGAATCATACTGCAGGAGATTTTCGATATTCATCCCAAACATGTTCGCACTGCAGGTTGTCGTAGACACTATAGATCAACGGTTAGATCGTCCGCCATTGAATAAATGTTCAGGGGCGGGAGGCCGGGGATCGAACCCCCGTAGTGGTTGCAGCTTTCTGGGCTGGAGCCGGGCCCTGGATTTAATCCAGCGCTCGCGTCGAGACTTCAGTTGCATTCTCCTGGTGCAAAGGCTGGGTTTCATCACAATGTTTTTTTCTTGTTGATTGTGGAAGAGAAGGGGCTTGGGTCCAAAGAGTTGCGGACCATATACCATTGATATACCATGACCTTGCCCTTGAATAAAAAATCTTGTGATAGATCCTGGTGGGATGTTCCGGATCCACAACCGCCACAATTCAAACGAAGAAAAAAAAAAATTACAATAAAGAGGGAGGGCCGCTAATCATTTGACATTCTAGGGTTATCAGAGCATGGGAGCCGACGGCGGGGACATTACTTATCTTTCTCTTTACAACATTATGCTGTCCGAAGCCTTTATTAATAAACCAGGCAATCACCAGTCTTTGGCGCAGAGAGGCGTGGATCACGTACCCAGCAAGGATCACAGCTTTATTTGTAGGTGCGGCATGTATGGTCCTGATCCAAGCGACCTGCCGGGGCGCGAAGTGTTCTGTTATATTTCGAATGGTCGAAATGCTGCACAACATTTCAGTATTTGATGTCCACCATGGATCAACGGTTAGATCACCCGCCACTAAAACAATTTCAGTGGCGGGAGGCCGGGTTTTCGAATCCTCGTGGAGGTCATTGGCATATACTTTGGAGCCGGGCCCACGGGTTCGCGTTGAGACCTCGGTGTCGCATTCTCCATATGCGCGAGCCGGGGTGTCACTGGGTATTTTTTTTCTGTTTTAGACCAGTAAGCCACTTGCATGAAGCAAGGGCTGCTTTCACGGTGGCGTGGGCATTTATTGCCTTTCTACGTTGAAAGTCAACGACCCTGGGCTTCGGACTTCCACTGGGGGCCGTAGATAGAAGAATAAAAGTTGCTCTCTCATTCGTCTGACGAGGTCCCGATGAATGGGTGAGATATCTATCTTAGCAACTTTGTGTTCGTCTTCGGTCTTGGTGTTCTCCAGGAACATAGGCACAGTATATCGTCGCGGATCCGTACTTCATGCCTTCAAATCGCGACCGTCGGCCTCTGCCAGGGAAAGTTTCTTGCAACTTGTTTCTTCAACAGGAACCAGCCCGAATCCGTTTAAGGAGATGGATGCATGTGCATGGGTGCAGAACCAATACGCCGGAGAATATCCTGCGGTTGTGTTATTTGTCCAATTCCTAGGCGGATAGTACCGTCTGGGTGATAATCAAACGACTTGGAGTGAGTGGAACCTTCGCTGTCTTCTATTCAATGCAACTTCCGTCACTGCGAAAGAAAAAGAAAAGAGCACACTATAACAACTACCAAGGCAACTCAATACAGCTAAATTTGGGAGGTAAATTTGGGAGCCATGTCTTGATGGTTTATTAGGAGCTGGCAGTGAGTGTCGAGGTCGTCAGAAGAGATTTGAGATGCGTACGCGTTCGATATTGTAGATTCGGATGCAATCCAAGTGGACCAGAGACAAGAACGAATAAAGGGCAGCAATGTCGGAGACGATACCCAGCTTATCTTAGTGTTACTTGGTACTACCGTGGTCGTCTCGGGGCTATGATGATCGGAAACACAATAGGATTGAACCCGATTCATAATTGCCAGCCTTTTGGAACGGGCCATCGTCAACTGCAAACTTAAGAGAATGAGGGGCCGCTGCGGCAGAAGAGATTGAGAGAGTCGGGCCCGACTCAAGGTCGCGGTATTGCTGATCGATGAAACGTGTCCTTTGCAAAATTGCAACTCCGGATCCCATCACCATCGACGCTGGGCCTAAATATTGGAAACGTGTTCGTCGTATCCCGAAGAGAATTCGAGAACTAGATACGAAGATTATCGTTCACCGTCGCCGCAGCTCTGTTCGAGAGTTTTCGTCGTACTAGTTGAGTTCAAGCTGAGGGTGTTTGCTGGTATTGTGGCGTCACCTCGATGTCCTCTCCGGCCAACATGGACAGTGCAGTCGCGGTGCCTGTGCACAAGCTGCTGGAATCGCCGACGTCGCGGGCCATCCAAATCCATGATTGGACCGTCACTGTGTCGACGCACCCTATCTCTAATGCCCACGACTGCGATGCCCTTCACGCAGAGCTCGGCTTTCCTCTGCCAGAAATGACATTTGGGTCCAACTTTCTTTCGCTCGAGCATCGCCCTTCTAAGTGGAAGTACGAGTTTGCAACACCAAACGCGCTGCACGGTGTCAAAAACGGTGAACTAGGTGCCGGCGATGGCGGAGTCAAGGTCGGGCACGCCGACGCGTGGCTTCGAAGCCGGTAACCCCCTCCCTGCCCTCTCCCACCTGCCGCTCACTGCGCGCCCGCGTGCAGCACGAATCCCGCGTCATCGCTGCCTATGCCCAAGACCGTCCCGACGAAACCGTATGACTGGACGTACACGACGACGTACGCGGGTCACCCCGGCGTCTGGACGCCCTCAGATATCGACGATGGCGTGGGGTCTGAGGCCGGCTCGCGTCCTGCAACACCCGTGGTCGAGGAGCCACCACGGCCATGGGATTGGGCGGCCGCCGATGCGGACAATCCCGCACACGCGATTCCGCTCGCGGAGCTCACGCGTCCCGACCCCATCCTCTTTTATGCCGAGGTCCCCCTGTTTGAAGATGAGCTGCACGACAACGGCTCGTCGCATCTGCTTGTCCGAATCGTGCGTATCTCCGCTTTTCGTCGCTGCTCAAAGTCTGAAGGCCCATTTGCAGCGCGTGATGCCGACGTGCCTCTTTATCCTGGCGCGCTTCACGCTGCGTGTCGACAACGTACTGTTCCGCACGCACGACACGCGCGTGTATCATTCATTTGCAAGCTCGCCCCCGCTGGTCGTGCGCGAGACCAGCGGCTGGGAGGCGCCGTACGACCGTGTCAAGGGCGTACGTCCTGCCAGCGATTAGGTCTTCATTGCTGTTGACCCCTCAGCATAGGCGCTTCCGCGACGCGACGACCTGACACCCCTTACTGACCCGACCTTCATTGCCAAGGTTCTCACTGGTATGCCCCGCCACGCATCGCAACAAGACGGCGCCAAGACCGGGTGGCGTGGACTCGGGACGAAACTTCAGGTCGCTGTGCTCAATTAGGAAGAAACGACAAGTTGTTAAACTCGTGTACACTACGTAAATAATTAAAGTGCGTACCAGATCCCGGCCGCCGTCTGTCATGCCACTGCAACTGAATTCTCGCGAGTTCGGTTACGAAGAAGAAGAGATACAATCTGATACAACGCATCCCGCCCAACTGAAGTTTTTCCACACGGTCTCTGGATAAAATCCTTGGGCCCGGCTTTGCAGTGACCTGACGGGGGTTTGAACTCTCGCTATTTGCGATTAATAACTCGATGGCGGGTAATTTGCCCATAGAGCCAAGATGTAGCACCATTTCACCTAAACAGCCATCGTTTTCAGAATTTTTGGCTAGCGGAGGCAGATACGCGATATCGCCGATGAATTGGCGGCATGACGTCGAAAGTGAGGAGGAGGTGTAGGTCGCGCGCGGTCGAGGTTCATTATGATGCAGTCCGACATTGTAACTGCCACCGGTGCTAATCCCATTGACAGAGAAGAAGATAGTACCCTTGGAGAATTCGGTATGTAGATAATAGCAACGGCGAAGTCTGGCTAACGGGCTGCCATGAACCTGCCAGCAGTTATCTTTCCGCTGATGGTCCAGGCTCGTGGCATCATCTCTGCCATGCAGATTCCGTCCCGGACAGCGACGGTACGCACACGCGTTCGCGGACATCTCAGCGAACATTTCGGCTGTGGATCTGTTAATAGTTGTGCGATGGCAGGAGTTGGTGCTACAAACTTGGTGGCCGAATTTGTTCGTTCAGATCCTTCCCCTGACCTCGGCCGTTGTTCCGACGCAAGCTAGAGTGCCGTACCACAAGTGTAGCCCAAGGATTCTTATCATTTGGATTGTTGTTCATCTCTTATGGAATCCAAAAAGGCACGCCCTGCTGCATAAAGAGAACATAGTCATTGACATGTTTCCGACAGGAGGTTTATCGAAGTACTTGACTTTGACTTGACTTCGAAAATACCCCAAGAAGACCCTCTCTTGAGTACACGGAGTTGAATGCGACGGGAAGTTTCTACGCTGGATTAAATCCAACCTGTTGTGTCGGTGGAAGTCCGACGACTTCCCTGTAAGATGCAACTGTTATTCTCACCTCTGAATCCCATGTTCAAAGAAGAAAAAAAATCTGGTGATGAGTTCACACACCCAGCCTCTGCACAAGGAGAATGCAACTGAAGTTTGTACGCGGTCGCTGGATTAAATCCAACGCCCGGCTCCAAAGCGTCCCCCACGGGGATTCGAAACCCCGACTTCCCACAACCTGAAAATTGCTTTATTCAGATGGCAGGCGATCTAACCGTTGATCAATGATGGTCGCTTGAATACGATGAATTCCTGGCGAATATAGCACTAGTACTGTACCATGTCGACCAACGACAACTCACGACTCACCAAACATCCCTCCTCCTCCGAAGTTTTCAAAACTCGAAATAGTACCTATGCGCGCATCCCTGTCCCAGTCTCTAATGCCGAAAAATCGCATATCGACTACAGGCAAGAGAGAAATATACTGCCGAGCTGGCTAGTTCACAGACTTTTCAAATAGGCTAGTGTGCATTGGCAGTGACCGGTAGTCTCGGTTTTGTCACCGCGGCACGTCGAGTCAAACTCTTCCCGTCTGAGTCGATCCTCGGCATCAACGGTGCCAGGCGGTTGATCCAAAAAATTGCCATCGGTGGGAGTCCGGTGACCCATGCTCCTGCACGGTGTACTAACTGAATTATTGCAAGTGCGAAAGAGAAAGAAAAAAGATGCCATGTTAAACCCAGCATGTGCACAAGGAGAATGCAATTTAAACTGGAGTTTCTAACGCGGACGCACGCTTCTTGCGTCAAGGGGCTTGATTCCACCCCCTAGGGCCCGGCTCCAAATGACCACCACGGGGATTCGAAACCCCGGCCTCCCGCCACTGAGGCAAATTTAATGACGGGTGATCTAACCGTTGATCCATAATGGTCAGAAAGTGCGGCGAATATATTGTACCAAATGGCGACCTGAGAGGGCTGATCCTTTCCTGCTGAATTGTGTCCATTTTTGAACTTGTCGGAAATTGGGCCCCCGTTTGGTCACCGTCATCTGAACATTCCGTTGAAATATACAACGGTCTACAACGGTATGTACTGTACTATCCGCGTCTCCAGGCGCCAAAGCTCCAAATCTAAACAGAGGGTCCAGGTAGATTACCGTGCAGTGAGAAATTGGCAAGAGGACGTACTATTATGTTGAAACTGGCCTGCAGGTCAACAAGAAATCTATTTTATATACCATCAAGTAGAAGCCACTGTACGCGGACCCTCGTTGATCTTCGGCATCAAATCAAACGGCGTCTGCCAGCGATTCCCCGTGGGGATTGTTTGCGCGTCAGTGGCAGTGCAACCGGGATCACATGCCAGTTCGCAAAGCGCGTCCTCAACTTGCCATCCACCACCATGTCGGTCCACGTCGCCATGAAGACGGCGATGGTAGCCAAAATCCACGAGACTTCCTACTTTACTCCTCCCTTCACCCCCATCTCTGAACTAGAATGGGAATCCAATATGCCGGAAGATGCTGCTCGTGAGGTGATGGGCGTACAAGAGGCGTTGGCGTTGGCGGGTCAGAAAATTGTGGATTGGGTGATTTTTCGCATCGCGGGGGGTCACCGTTGCTTGGCTGGAAACCCCAAGGCGCTATTCAAGGTGCGAAATTTACGCTACTAGCATCAACCTTGCCGTTGACGCGCCTATCACCCGCGAAGAGCCTCGAAGTCTGCCTCTCCTCGGAGGAGATCCTCAAAGCGATTTTCATAAAAATTGACCCTCGCGCTATCCACAATGTCAAAAAAATCCCCAGCAGTTTCAAAACCTTTTTGGGCTCCTCCTGGGACCAGCTCGAACTGCTAAACCGCGATACGGCCATCCTCACGGACTGGCTGACCGCCATTTTGGCACCTCTGGTTCCAGTGGCAACCTCGGCTTACATGGACCAGTGCGTCGACCGTGTTTGGTTCCTGAAGGATCTGACGCAAAGGTGCAGGATGCGCGCATCCCAACGGCAGTCGAAACGAACTCGCCCGCCATCAGCAATCGCTCCGACTCAGACCTCCAATGTCTCGCAGACGCCGGTGGCGAGGAATCCGTCCGGTATTTCTACCGCTCATTTATCCTACGACTGTCGTGACGACCCTCTTTTGCTAGAGCTCACGTTCCTCCGCAATATCCGGCAACTCCAGTACCGGACTGGCGCCTCCGAGTTGGCCCCACCAGAAGCCCCGACTTCCCCCCAGCCACCGGTTCGCGCACACGCGTTCGCGGACATCTCAGCGAACATTTCGGCTGTGGATCTGTTAGTAGTTGTGCGATGACAGGAGTTGGTGCTACAAACTTGGTGGCCGAATTTGTTCGTTCAGATTCTTCCCCTGACCTCGGCCGTTGTTCCGACGCAAGCTAGAGTGCCGTACCACAAGTGTACACTTAGAGCCCAAGGATTCTTATCATTTGGATTGTTGTTCATCTCTTATGGAATCCACAAAGGCACGCCCTGCTGCATAAAGAGAACATAGTCATTGACATGTTTCCGACATGAGGTTTATCGAAGTACTTGACTTTGTCACTTTGACTTGACTTCGAAAATACCCCAAGAGGACCCTCTCTTGAGTACACGGAGTTGAATGCGACGGGAAGTTTCTACGCTGGATTAAATTCAACCTGTTGTGTAAAATCCGGTCGGTGGAGGAGGAGGGTATATTGTGGAAGTCCGACGACTTCCCTGTAAGATGCAACTGTTATTCTCACCTCTGAATCCTTTGTTCAAAAAAGAAGAAAAAATCTGGTGATGAGTTCACACACCCAGCCTTTGCACAAGGAGAATGCAACTGAAGTTTGTACGCGGTCGCTGGATTAAACCCAACGCCCGGCTCCAAAGCGTCCCCCACGGGGATTCGAAACCCCGACCTCCGACAACCTGAAAATTGCTTTATTCAGATGGCAGGCGATCTAGCCGTTGATCAACGATGGTCGCTTGAATACAATGAATTCCTGGCGAATATAGCACTAGTACTGTACCATGTCGACCAACGACAAATGACGACTCACCACCCTCCTCCTCCTCCGAAGTTTTCAAAACTCGAAATAGTACCTATGCGCGCATCCCTGTCCCAGTCTCTAATGCCAAGCTACAAATCCCGAAAAATCGTATATCGACTACAGGCAAGAGAGAAATATACATAGAAAACTGCCGAGCTGGCTGGTTCCCAAGACAGACTTTTCAAATCGCCGCTGATTTCATTTAGAGACTAGTGTGCATTGGCAGTGACCGATAGTCTCGGTTTTGTAACCGCGGCACGTCGAGTCGAACTCTGTCGAACTTCCCGTCTGAGTCGATCCTCGGCATCAACGGCGTCTGCCAATCGTCCGCCAATGATTAATGATTCCCTGTGGGGATTTGTTCCTGCATCAGTGGCAGTGTGTGCGGGATCACATGCCAATTTTGTTCTTTCTTCCGGCCACAACCATGGCGCACCAAGCCATGAGGAAGGCCATTCTTAACAAAATCGCGCACTCCGATTATGTTCCTCCAGTTTTCTTCTACCTTTCCCTTTCCGATTGGCAAACCGTCCTTCACGAACCTGTCACTGCCGAAGAGCAGCCTACCGGCGAAGCGCGTGCCGAGCTCGCAGAACTACGCGAGGCATACTGGATGCAAGGTACAGAATTCATGGAATTTGGAATCTTTTTGGCCTCGGCGAGACGCTTGAAAGGCATGCCAAAAGCTCTTCTCAAGGTGCGAAAGCCACGCTGTTATCAAATTTGCCATTGACCCGCCCGCGCCGGCGCCCGCTCAGAGCATCAAATCGTGTCTCGCGTCAGAAGACATTTTAAGGCCGCTTCTAGGAAAAGTAGACGCCCGCGTAGTTGATGGTGCCAAAAAGATTCAAGGCGGGTTCGCCATATTCCTGGGGGCGGTATGGGAGCTAGTCCTCGATTTCGACACCGCAAAACTGCTTGCATGGCTGGTTGATTTATTGGACCCTCTCGTCAAAGTTGGTTGCGAGGGATTCATCGCTGGGTACGTCTACTGTGTTCGCCCCCTGGACGGTCTGATGCGGGAGCGGAAATGCAGCGGGAGAACGAAGTCGAACCAATGGACTCGCTCGCCATTAGAGGTTATTCCAATCTATCTGCGTTGTATCAATTGCTAACACTTTCAAGGTCCCGCCGGAAACAACAACGAAGCTTTCTTCGGGTATTTCCAACACTTGTTCATCCTACTACTTTCGTGACACCCATCGTCTGCTAGAGCTCGTATTTCTGACCAACCTCAGCCAAGTACAACATCCTGATTCTCCTGCCGAGTCCCTGGAGAAGAACCCCCCTGCCCCTGTGTCACCACAGCCCGATGCCGACGACGAGTCGAACGTATGTATCTTAAATCCTTTCGTGCGCGACTACTAATTCATTATCGTCCAGGATCCTCCAACCCCCTCTCGCCCCCCCTCCCCCGTTTGGAGCGGGATTCAGAACGAGCTCCCGCCACTCCCGGGCTCGGCACTGTCGGTAACAAATTTTCGCCAAGTCTATATCATATTTATCATATGCTGAGACGCGATAAATAGATCGAACAGCTAGGTCAGCTTGTGTCAGAACTCACTTTGGCGGAGGCCATACCCCAGGTCCCGGCGCCGACGGTACAACATTTCGCCATCATTTCGTCATCATTAATACTGATATCTCATCTTGTGGCGCGATATTAGATGGATAAGCTCATGGCGGACCTATTCCGTCTTCTGGAATGGGACTCGACGCCGGAGCCGCCGTCCGACGTCCACTGCACGGGCTGCCTTTGCTGGGCAGCGTCTTACGCCCGCCATTTGCCCGAAGTAAGAGCCTTCTCCGCCTCCCAGAGGATCTCCACGTTGAGCTTTCGCAGGTCCTTCTCTTAATCGATTGGTCGGGTGGATCTTGGGCGGATGTGAGTATCCATGCATCCCCGAGCATTTCAACATACTAACGGGCATTCCTCATTCATAGGCAGGAAGCTCGGGGCCGGCAGACAGCGTCGGGGAACAATTCAGCGACGGGTCTCCGCAGCCCACCGTCGAAGTGCGCTACTTCTGCGTCGTCCCTTGTTCTATCTTCTGACGAGTTTTTTGCCAGATACCCCCGGGGCCGGCAGACAACACCGGGGAGGGGCGTAGCGACAGGTCATCGCAGCCAGCCGTAGAAGTGCATTACTTCTGTGTCGTCGCTTGTCCTACTAGTACTCAAAAGATGATTTTTTGCAGACCCCACTCGCACTCTCGCCACGAAGATTCATGTTGATAGATGGTCGGGAGGATGTAAGAAATTTGCTCAAGGCCCTTCATTGGAAGTTCTGACAAATTCTGGACAGCTCAACGCGCAGCCTATGATATCGGCCACCGGCGGAGGCGCCGTCACTAACGCCATTGCTGTCGAGGTGATGATTCCCATTCCGCGGGCCTTCCTCTACATGCCGACCGCCACTCAACACATCCCTCATTTCTAGGCCGCCAGTGACACCCAGATATCGGTCGCCGGTGGGGGCGCTATCACTGACGCTACTGCTGTCGAGGTAATGATTCCCATTCCGCATAGACTTCCGAGTCATCTACATGTCGACCGCTACCCAACACATTCCTCATTTCTAGGCCGCCAGTGACACCCAGATATCGGCCGCCGGCGGGGGCGCTATCACCGGCCCAAATGCTGTCCAGGTAATGGTTCCCATTCCGCATAGTCTTTGTTCCTGTCGAATTTGACGCCACTCAATGCATTCCTCGTAGGCCGCCAGCCCTGCGGCCGCGGAGAATGGCACGGCTGGGAGTACCAACTCATTACTCCCCGCCGCGGAGGTACTTCGTCATCCTTTGTAGTGTTTCATGATATATTCTAACGAATTTTGGCCAGATATCCGTTAACGTTCCAGCGGTGACCGCGGCGCACACCGCCGCAGATGGTCGGGCTGTCGCCACCCTCTCATCCCCGGTAATCATCTCCATTCCCCAGATATTTGAGGTGCTGACCGTATTCCAGAAGGGATCCTCTCCCGCCGGGTCCTCAGGAGCTAGTGGCTCACCAACGGGTCGTCGCAGAAGCCCTCTGACACCCAGAAATGCCGCGGATGGAGCCTCTCCGCATTACCTTCAAAAGCGCCGGCGGATGCGTTTACTTTCAAGTTTTCCCGTGAGTATTTCAAGCTTCTCACTTTCCAATACATGTCTTACATTTCTATGTTAGCACTCATGGTGGTGAAGTGGCCGGCCTACCTTGGCGCTGAACGGTAGTGTATATTTGCCTAGGATAATCCTCGCATCAAATACAGTAGAAATAATTAGTAGACAGATTCCGCATAATGTAAAGTACGGTTAGACTTGTTCTTCAAATACGATTCGACGGAGATTAATAAAGAAGATGTTTGGTATTACAATTGTGCCTAGTACACAAATGAGTAGTGGGTGTCTGTCTGTCTATCCAATCCAACAACAAAAAATCTAGCGAGTAAATTACACATTAATCACCAGCATACCCGGACATCGCCAGCGACGAGACCTTGTGCCGCAGGCGTAGGTCGCGTCACCGTCGAGGTCGATGTGGCGGAAGTATAGGTCCTTTTCGCTTACATTTTTTTTTTTCGTTTAGAATTCAATGGTTCAACTTGAACTCAACCGTGGAAACTGATTACCTAATCACTACGCTGCTGCCAGATGCGCGTTGATAATGCCGCCAAAGCGGGGGTCGGCTTTCTCCAAGACCTGAATCATCTCTCGCTTTGTTCCAATGTAATCTCATGCAGCCCAAGACAAGATGCACGAAGACGCACCCAAAGCGACACGCTGAGCCGCACGCTGTCCGGCGTCGCGAGAAAGTCGCTTTCGCCTGAGATCGCGCAGTTGGTGATGTACTGTCCATGGAACGTTTCCGGATCGGGCGTCGCGACGGCGTGCAAGATGGTGCGGCTCCCGGCCTCGGTCGGGCGCGCCACGAACTGCTTGAGCGTCCCGACGAGCAGTTTCCCGAATAGTCGCGACTCGGTTTCACGCGTGAGACGGGAGTGGCAGAAGCCCAGGTTGACGCTCATGATGCTGACTGGAGCGTCTTTGGGTAGGCGCGCCGCAAACTCTTTGGCGAACATGAGGAGGAGGGCTGTGGGTTGGGTAATATTTGGAAAAAGAAATAGACGGCAACTCAGAGGTACTTTTCGAGACGTCGTAGCGGTTCCGCATGACGGTGGGAAAAGTCTCAATGTCGTAATATAAACGATGCAACAGGGTCGTTCAGTGTGTCTAGGATAGCATTCTCCTTGGGCAATTTTGATGCCTTCACAAAGTGATGGCCATCACTCGAGAGGAGGATCAAGCGCGCCGGAGAATCAGGGGATGAATTCTTGATCAAATGGGGAGTAGGAGAATGCTGAGCAGGGCGTTTGATAGATAGTTGACTTGTAACCTGAATAAAATAATTAGAAATGAGTTGGACATGAGTTGGACTGGCAAAAAGCGGAAGTGTACGCTGTTTCCCAGCCATCCTCGGCTTTCGCGAACGTTCTCGTGGCTCGAGCCGCGTTCCCTCCGAACGTGTCGATGTTTGCCGCGCCCGTCCTCGCCTTCGATCTTCCTCACCGACGCGAAAGACACCAGATCCAGCACGTTGTTTCGAATGAGCCATTTTTGAGAGCTTGGAATGCAGGCTCGCACCCCGCTAGATTTCGGTACGTTAACAAGAGACGGCAGGGGCGCATCGCCGCAAGGTGCACCGCCGCCTGGATTCTCAGCCCACTGTTTGACCCAGTGGGAAGGATAGAGCGGGCAGAGAGATCCCGGCTGACGAGCAGGATTTGGGCCCATTGGTCGCGCAAGAATCGGGCGTATGTCAGGTGCACCATGGAGGTGAAGGACAAGCTGTAGGCGCTTGAGGCATACACAGTACTCGACGGATCAACAAGTTGTCCCAATTTAGCAAGACTTGCGAGCTCTGCGATCCTTCAAGTCGGTTTAAGCTAGCGAGCGCCACCTTGCCTGGACTTAGACACCATGCAGCCAGCTTTGTTGAAAATGCAAACATAGGCCCCGGGAAGCTTCACCAATGGGTTGTCTAGAAAAATCCCGGAATCTGGCCTCTAAAAGCCACTATCAAAATCTCCGAAAAGCGGCGTCTATATGCGAAGCAGAAGTGTCGCAGAAGAAAGAAGAAGACACTTCAAGAAGAGGCGAACCAAGTCCACCGGGCCGTTGATCCGAACTGCATCAGGCTTGCGATCAAAATCCCCGACTTTTTAACGCCGATGTAAACTCATATTATTTGCTCCCCAGGGCCGCCTGTTCCATCTCGTCGAAAATTTCACAGGGACCTATCTTGGATCGTATTCCTGTGTTACTTTTCTTGCTGTCTTGCTTGTAATTCCACGCATTGAATCACGACATTCTTGATTACAGCCACCTCAAAATTTATCCCCCCCCCAAGCAATATTCGCTCAGCACCGTTATCTTGATCCATCACTTTGTTATTCGGAGAAACAGCTAGCTAGTACACACGCTTGACGGGCGGGACGGCCTTACACTCAGCCTCATCGAGCGTCGTCCCAATCACCCCGCGGTATCGCAGCTCGACGTCGGGCTGGGAGGGATCGGGTTGGAAGGTTAAAGTGTGTTTCATCCAGTGCTCGTCATCACGCTGAAAAATCAGTCAGAAAAACCAAAATGAGATATAAAGCTAGGGTGAGGCTGAGAGTGACAAGGACAACGTACCTCAGGGAAATCCTCACGCGCATGCGCACCGCGGGATTCTTTGCGCGCGGCTGCCGCGGTGACGGTTTGGAAGGCGCATTGTAAAATGTTGCGGAGTTCGAGCGTTTCGATGAGGTTCCTGCAAGGGAAGTAAGTGTCAATGAATATAATAGTTTGAAGGAAAGGTGTGGGCGAAATCCCAAAGGTGATTCATGATTAGTATGAGTAGCTAGCGGACGCACGTATTCCAGATCATACTCCGGTCCTTGATCCCAATTTTATCGAAGCGCTTGTAGATGGCGCGGAGTTTTTGGACGCCTTCGTCTAGGGTTGATTGTGTCCTGTTTCATTTTCGTGAAATAGATCATCATAAGCGCTAAGAATAAGAAGTAACGCACCGGAAGACCGCAGCATCGGCCTGCATGGCCTTCTGCGCCTCGAGCCTAATCTTAGCGGTACTCTCCGGTCCGTCCGAGTTTCTAAGTGCTCGTCAGGTCTCTAAATCGGGAGCGTTAAAAGCTACCTACCGAATCCTATCCATAAACACAACACTCTCCATGCCCATCCCGACCTCCTCCGGGATAGCCTTGTGCGGTCTCCCTGGGGTGAGTGTGTCCTTGATGTGGTGCGCGCATGCGCGGCCGAAGACGACGATATCGAGGAGGGAGTTTGCGCCGAGGCGGTTGGCGCCGTGGACGGAGACGCAGGCGGTTTCGCCTGCGGCGTAGAGGCCTGGGACGACGGTGTCGGTTCCGGAAGGCGAGAGGGTGAGGACTTGGCCGCTGTAGTTGGTGGGGATGCCGCCCACTGGGAATTTGGAAAACAAAGTCAGGAAGAGAGACAAATGGAATGGAATAAAGGGTTCAAACGTACTATTGTAATGTACCGTAGGCAAGACGGGAATAGGCTCCCTCGTGACGTCCACCCCGGAGAAAATGGACGCCGTCTCCGAGATACCAGGCAGCCGCTCGTGGATAATCTCGGGAGGGAGGTGGCTGAGCTGTAAGTGGATGTGATCCTTGTCGGGCCCTGCACCACGGCCTTCCCGGATTTCGATGGTCATACTGCGAGAGACGACGTCGCGAGAGGCGAGGTCTTTGGCGGTGGGGGCGTAGCGCTCCATGAAGCGTTCGCCTTGGGAGTTGAGGAGGATTCCGCCTTCGCCGCGACATCCTGGTTAAATAAAACAAAAAATGTATGTTGAGAAGTTCAATTCGATATTTGTGGAAATGGATAGTCTAACCTTCAGAGATGAGGCACCCAGAGCCATAAATCCCCGTCGGATGGAATTGCACGAATTCCAAGTCCTGCAACGGGAGCCCAGCGCGGGCGACCATGGCATTGCCATCCCCGGAACACGTATGCGCGCTCGTGCAGCTAAAGTACGCGCGCCCATACCCGCCCGTCGCCAGCACGGTCCTGTGCGCCCTGAATCTATGGAGGGTCCCATCCTCCATGCTGAGCGCGATGACGCCGAGGCATTCGCCGTCGTGCATGAGGAGGTCGAGCGCGAAGTATTCGACGAAGAATTCCGTGGAGTGGAGGAGGGATTGGCCATAGAGGGTGTGGAGGAGGGCGTGGCCCGTGCGGTCGGCGGCGGCGGCGCATCGGTAGGCTTGCCCGCCTTTGCCGTAGTGGAGGGATTGCCCGCCGAGGGCGCGTTGGTAGATCTTGCCTTCTTTGGTGCGGGAGAATGGGACGCCGAAGTGTTCGAGCTGTGTGTGTGGCGAGAATCAGCGATTTGTTCGGAACGGACCAGAGTAGTAGTATGCCGCCATACATACTTCGATAATGGTACGCGGGGCCTCGCGGCACATGTAGTGAATGGCGTCCTGATCTCCGAGCCAGTCAGAACCTTTGACCTGTGAAAAAAGAGTAAGAACTGAGCAGGGTATATACAAATTAACCATGGGCGTACTGACTGTATCGTACATGTGCCATCGCCAGTCGTCCTCGGTCATGTTCTACGAAGAGATGATCTTAGCACGCGCAAGGATCGCGTAACAAATGGCAACTCACCCCGAGAGCAGCGTTAATACCACCCTGTGAAGCTACTTTTACGTAGCTGGTAGTGAAAAATGACATCTGAGGACTATACCTGAGCCGCGACGGTGTGGCTTCGGGTGGGGAAGAGCTTCGTGATACAGGCAGTCTTGAAGCCCGCTTCTGCCAACCCAAACGCGGCCCGGAGGCCAGCGCCACCAGCGCCGCTAATTGGCCATAAGAACCAAACTAAGCGAATGGGACCCAAACAACGATAACTTACACGACGATGGCGTCGTATTCATGTTCGATTAGAGGGTACGTGCCTGAGGCCCATGACTAGGAAGCAATTTCCGACTGTCAGCGCGGCACACACGGAGGCCAATGGTATGGAATGCATTTTATTTTACCTTGACCTCTTCGGCCTTGACAGGACTTGTCGCGACGACCTTTCTTGCCGGCGCCGAGGACTGGAAGGACCGGCGCGCCTGTAACAAAGGGCGAGAAAGACGTTTTCTGAGCATTGAGTTAGTTCACGGTGTCGACGAGCAAGGGCAAGGGCAAGCAGAAGCTGGTATTCGGACTGTCCGGAAGTCGCACCCGCAATGCCTACTCATGAAAAGGCCGGTCCCACCAATGACATGGACGCGATTTTGGGGTTCTCGATAGCCGAAGGCCGAACGTGAAGATTCTTCCTGGTTCTAGTTTGCTAGTTGCAATTGAAGCCATAATTAATTGTCATCTTCGAACATCCGTCCCTTCAGTAGGCTGGGAACTTCGAAAATGAGCGCTAGCTCGAAATGCGGGAGTTGATAATGGTGGGAAGAAAGCAGCGGCCCGTGTCAATCGTGTCGTCATCAGGAAGCAAAACCAAACAAACGCGTCGCGTACCTCGGCTTACAGCTGTTCTCGAAATTAATGAGACTGGTCAGAATTTTTTTTAGAGTTCCCAAAAAGGAAGGTATACAAAAGGCGCCATGATTTGGGGCCGGAGCCTTTGCGAGTAGGTCCGGGGGCTCAATGAGGTGTTGAACGAAGAGATTGGAGCAGCCAGTATGTTGACAGGCCGACACGATCCGATCGGCCTTGTGTCCACGTGACTTCGTCATCGCTTCTTTTTCCTTCTTTTCTAGACGTTGCACCGAGTTTTTCCACTCCAAATTTGACAGGAACGACCCTGGAACATCCCCAAGCTTTTCTAGCCCACATACTGGACTAAAATCAGTGTTCTTGCACCTGACTTCCTTTTTGGGAACGAGACGAAAAAAAGTGATCAATCTCATTAATTTCGAGAACAGCTGTAATTTCTTGATCATCTCACGCCGCAGAGATAAGCAGGGACGTTGCGAACTATTCGAAGTCGCACGCACAATTTTCGTGTCTTGCTGCAAAATGGTACGTTATAAAAATTGAGATGAACCCCTTGAGCCTGAAGCACAACGATGCGTAAGGTTGTGTGAGCGTCCAGTAGAAGTCTAAGATTTAGGTAACTCGAGCATATCATAGTAGAAAGTTGATTGCTTTCTACACTAATGGAATGCAAACGCAATAAGCTTCTTCGACATTCCAATTTCGCGTAGTCTTTTGTGGTTGACGCCTGTTTTACCTGGGTTAAGCAATATCAACACAAGATGAAAAAAAAAAAAATCAAAATTAAAAAAAGCAATTGCGCTACCCCATAGTATAGGTCGGACGCGGGGAGTCGAACCCCGAATGCCAGTTACAGTAAGGTTGCGAATGCTCGACGCTTTTGGAAAGCCCGGCTGCGCATGCACTACATCTGATTATTCAAACTCTTCATTTCATCAAGGTATAGTATCAAGAAAAATAAGGGTGAGTGATCGCGCTGATATTGAAAAGACCCACTAACCTATCGCGGAAAGTGGTCCATCAACGGGGCTACGACCTTGAGTTTAGAGTGGAGAAATTCACCGGCCCAAATTCAACATCTGCACCGAGAAATCGCATGAGCAAAAAAGGAAAGAAATGTGGCAAGAAAAATGAGATGCACGAGTCAGTTTGGATCCGGGGATTCGAACCCCGGACTGCCAGATCTGCACAGACGTGCGAATACTGTACTGGCATGTATGGTAACAACGGTAGCGCGTAACGCGGGCCCCAAATGTTGCACCTTTTAAGGCCGTTTTAGCTGTTTTGGGCAAATTTCTTTTTAGGAAGGTGTTGCTAACTTTTGAAAGTTGGCGAGCGTAACGCAACGTGGACGGTTGCTACCATACACGCCGGTACAGTAGAGTCCGGCCGTGTTTCCCACACCACATCCGAATATTTGACTGGTGTTGGTCCCTTCGCGAAAATAAAATAAAAAAACTAGTAAAGTGCCTGCCAATCAGCCCGCAGCGACGAGATCTTATGTTTCAGGCACAGGTGCGGCGGGTCACCGTTGAGGTCAATGTGGTGGAGGTACAGGTCCTTGTCGTTTACAATTTTTTTTTTTTTTTTTTCCGTTTAGATTTCAACTCAAACTCAACCGTGGAAACTGATTACCTAATCACTACGCGGCTGCCAGATGCGCGTTGATAATGCCGTCAACGCGAGGGTCGGCCTTCTCCAAGACCTGAATCATCTCTCGCTTTGTTCCAATGTAATCTCATGCAGCCCAAGACAAGATGCACGAAGACGCACCCAAAGCGACACGCTGAGCCGCACGCTGTCCGGCGTCGCGAGAAAGTCGCTTTCGCCTGAGATCGCGCAGTTGGTGATGTACTGTCCGTGGAACGTTTTGGGATCGGGCGTCGTGACGATGTGCACGATGGTGCGGCTCCCGGCCTCGGTCGGGCGCGCCACGAACTGCTTGAGCGTCCCGACGAGCAGTTTCCCGAATAGTCGTGACTCGGTTTCGCGCGTGAGGCGGGAGTGGCAGAAGCCCGGGTTGACGCTCATGATGCTGAATGGGGCGTCTTTGGGCAGGCGCGCCGCGAGCTCTTTGGCGAATATGAGGAGGAGGGCTGTGGGTTAATATTTGGAAAAAGAAATAGACGGCAACTCGAAGTACTTTTCGAGACGGCGTAACGGTTCCGCATGACGCTGGGGACAGTTCAATGTCGGGATATAAACGATGCAGTTGTGACGTACCCGGGTGTACAATACGCCGGGTCGTTCAGCGTGTTGAGGATGGAGCCGCAATTGCGATGCGTTTACAAAGTGGTGGCCGTCGCTCGAGAGGAGGATCAAGCGCGCCGGAGAATCAGGGGACGAGTGCTTGATCAAATGGGGTAGCAGGAGAATGCAGAGCAGGGCGTTTGATAGATAGTTGACCTGCAGCCTAAACAAATAATTAGAAATGAGTTGGAATGACAAAAAGTGGAAGTGTACGCTGTTTCCCAGCCATCCTCGGTTTTCGCGAAGGTTCTCGTGGCTAGAGCCGCGTTCCCCACGAGCGTGTCGATGTTTGCAGCGCCAACCTCGCCTTCGATCTTCCTCACCGACGCGAAAGACGCCAGATCCAGTATCGATGTTTGGGATGAGCCATTTTTGAGAGCCTGAAACGCGGGCTCGCATCCCGCTAGATCTCGGTACGTTAACAAGAGACGGCGGGGGCGCATCGCAGCAAGGCGCACCGCCGCCTCGAGCCCCAGTCCACTGCTAGCCCCGGTGAGAAAGATAGAGCGGGCAGAGATATCCCCGCTGACGAGTGGGATTTGGGCCCACTGGTCGCGCAGAAATTGGGCGTATGTCAGGTGCACCATGGAGGTGAAGAGTAAGTTGGGGCACGCAGTGCTCGACGGATCAACACTTAGATCAAGTTGTTCAAATCTAGCATGAGGGCTCTGCGATCCTTCAAGTCAGTTTGAGCTAGCGGGCGCCACCTTGCCTGTGAATATGGTGGACCTGGACACCATTTAGCCAGCCAGCTTTATTGAAAATGCAAACATAGGCCCGGGAAGGTGGTCGTCTGAAAAATCCCGGAATCTGGCCTCTAACAACAATCCTCGAACAGCGGCGTCTATATGCGAAGCAGAAGAGTCGAGAGGTACGAAAAGTCAGGTTGAAGTCCGACCGGGCCGTTGATCCGAACTGCACTTGCGATCAAAATCCACAGAAATTTCTCTCCCTCTTCAAGACCTCCTCAAGGCCCTCCTCCGTCGCTAGGACACTCAAAATGGTCAGTGCCGCTCCTCCGCATCCTGATGGACCTCTTGGCTGCCAAAAATCCGCGGATTTCGCCCGCAAACGCGTTGGATGCGGCTCCGTCTTCTGGATGTCGCAAAAAAAAAAATGCTGATGATGCGCCTGTAGACCAAGAAAAGAAGAAATGGAGGACGCAACAAGAAGGGCCGTGGCCATGTCACCTTTATGCGCTGCTCGAATTGCTCGCGCTGCGTCGGGAAGGACAAAGCCATCAAGAGATTTACCGTGAGGAACATGGTCGAAAGCGCCGCTGTCCGGGACATCAGCGAGGCCAGCATTTACTCAGGTCTGCTCCGCCCCCCAACTCCGCGTCGTTCCGGTCGTCTTATTCCCGTCCAGAATACGTTATTCCCAAACTATACAATAAAATCGCATACTGCGTCTCGTGCGCCATCCACTCACATGGTGGGCCTCCTTCCATTCCTTATACCGAGGGTATCCGACTGAATACCCCCCGCAGTTGTTCGTGTCCGTTCGCGCGAGGGTCGCCGGAACCGCGCACCACCTCCGCGGATCCGGTGGAAGGATGGGAAGAAGGTCAACCCCGCCGTCGCTGCGGCGGAGGATGCAAAGGCTGCGGCTGCTGCTGCAGGCAAGGCATAGACTCTATCTACATGTTATGCAGCTATGTATTTCCCTTCGCATTGCATTACCATCATCTCCCATCTCTTGTGCGAAAACTCGCGAATTGACTCGACCTACGATGTCGTCTCTCTAGGCCTCCCAAAGCTTTCCGCTACTCTACCAAATTGCAGATCCATTTTTGGGCACCGGATCTAATTAGCGTCTCTCGACACTTCGGTCCTAAGCTGAAGTCGCACGTCATTCGATGAGCCCTGACCTTCGCTTTTTCTCCACATGACAATCTGTTTCACTCGCCTGGAAGCACGATCAATATTTCCGATTATTTGATTTGACCCGCACACCACTGGATCGTTCCGTTCTCTGCACGGTTACCACGTACTCTGGACAAGCTCTGCATCAATTTGCTAGGCACCGAGCGCATATCTGATCATTGCCAGCGATCCCTCAACAACAGACCTTTATTCAACGAAAGGGTTTCGCCTCAGCAGCCCCACACTACCCCGCATTCACCCCGCATTCTCCTATTTACCCTGATAGACCCGCCATACATCCGGGGCCGGAACAATTTATTTTATCCGAAACCACCTCTAGAACGCATAAAAGCGTCAAGTGTTGCATATGTAGCCAGCCAGCGCACCATGGGTCTCACTACCGCCTTCGCACTCGCCTCCTTGTCGTTCTCCGTCGCCAGAGCCTCCCTCGACGCGCGCGCGACCAACTCCCAGATCGTCGTGAGTCCCCGCGCCGCATCTCGTAACCCCCCGCGTTAATTAAACATTCTTCCCAGGCCATTAACCAAAAGTCGTTCGCCGTCCTCGGGACGAACGGCTCCTTCCGCGCGACAGGCTTTACCCCGTTTAACCCCACGAACGCGACGCTCCCGATTATCCAGGTCTTCGACGACGCGTTCTACGACATCATCGGGAAGGACGCGGCGCTGTTCCCCGTGACGTCGGACCCAACGTTCGCGTTCGCGCACGAGGCGCCCGTGTGGGTGCCCGAGACGGACGAGGTGTGGTTCGCGTCGAACGGCGGCGGTGCGCTGAGCCGTAGTGGCCTCAATGCGAACAACCAAGTCGCAAAGATCTCGCTGAAGGAGGTGGACGCGGCCATCCTCAAGAACGGGACGAGCAATGTGAATGTCACGCACTACAAGGTTGGAGATACTCTGCTTGTTTTCAAGACCGGAGTATTGACTCGGAGGCTGGGTATGTAGGTGGACCTTCCGGAGACTGTGCAAATGACGAACGGTTCGTTGCGCCAATTTTAATCGAGAACGTCGGGATGCTGATCGTCGACGCAGGTGGAACGGGACCGTACAAAGGCAAAATTATCTTCATGAACCAGGGTCGGGGTTCCCTTCCGGCCAACATGGTCCTCGTCGACCCCCACACCGCCAACGTGGTACGCACCTCTTCTCCGCCGCGTTGTCGAGACGCGTGAATATCTGACTGCGCCCCAGACCGTGCTGCTCGACAACTTTTTTGGGCGGCAGTTTAACTCGCTGAACGACGTTCGCGTGCACCCTTCGGGTGAAATATTTTTTACAGACGTTAGCTCCTTCTCCCGCCGCCGACGCGTGCAATGCTGACGCCCGCCCTGCACAGGTACCGTACGGCTATTACCAATACTTCAAGGCGGAGCCGCAAATTCCTGCGCAGATCTACCGCTTCAACCCGAAGACGGGCGCCGTGCGAGCCGTTACGGACGGGATCAACAAGCCAAACGGCCTCACCTTCTCGCCCGACTATAAGCACGCGTATATGTACGCCCTCCCAAAAAGCTCTTGATATCGTGCGCTGAGCAGGCATTTATTTCCCCAGCGCGGACACGGGCGTGTACGGCGGGCTGTTCCCGAACAACGGCACGCTGCCCGCGACCATCTACAAGTACGACGTCGAGGAAGGCACGCTCGCGTTCATCAACCGCCGCACGTTCGCGTACGCCGACTCAGGCGCGGCAGATGGCGTCGGCGTCGACACCAAGGGGAACGTGTACGGCGGCTGTGTCGACGGGGTACATGTGCGTATACCTTCCACTTCCCTTCCCCTTCCTTCCCTTGCTGACACGAGGATACGCAGGTGTGGAACAAGAACGGTGTGCTCCTCGGCAAGTTCCTCGTCGGGTCGAACACAGCCAATTTTGCATTCGCGAGCGGGGGGCGGCTTGTGATCATGGGGGAGACGGCCATCTATATGGCGACGGGGCTCAAGGCGGAGGGGATCAACCTGGAGCTGTTCAAGTAAGTAAGGAAAGGGAAGAACAAGTTCAAATGTATCTTATTTCACTGGTAACGAATAACGACGGTCATGATTGTAAACCAAAAAAATTACGCGGGAGTCCGAGTCCGTCCAGGCCGATGAACAACTTTCCGCAAGGAAATTTCGGCTGCGGCTCAGCCTGTGGGTCTCTGCGGGTCGTTATTCCGTCATTTTGGACAGCGACTCATGTGCACTCTTTTGATCATGTAAGATGCAGTTCTTTCTCCATCTTGTTTTCCCGAGGAATATTTCCGATTCCGCATGTATCCATGCGTAGTTTTGTTCGAGTCATTACTTGCCAAAATTAATCGCGATGCACAAATGGCGAGGCAGCCTTGTCGGAGCACTAGAACTCCGTCGGCTATCACTATTCCGGCGGCGAGCCGATTGTTCTCCTCCCGTTCTCCCATGTCGCGCGTATGCACCTCGTTCTGTGCTCAACATTCAGTTCGGATTGATTCCTGATTCTCCGTGAGCGCTCGCTTGAAACTTGGCAACAGACCGGCAATGTATCTTTCGAAGCGTCGATCGCTCTAGTTTGGCTAGAATCTCTAGAATCTCTCAGTCTTTTCACCATCGCTGCACAGACTAATAAACGATGGCTGCCTGAAATTGGCCGGAAAATGGAGCTCGACTGACGATACTGTGGCTAGCATTGACATAACGTAAATTGCCCGTTGGTTCTCACCCTTTTGGCGAAAGTGACGAATTACTCTATCTTCAACATCAGCGCCCGAGCGGCCATCCAGCGCTCAAACTGATGGAGTAAGTATAGGTCTTCTCGACCGATTGACCACTTCTTCACCGTCCTGATGCATTGGAATCGAACTGAATAAGACTGGGGCACGTAGGCGGCGGAGAAAAACTTGCTTTCTTCATCATGCCTATGCCCAAGCTGCTGAAGAAGCTCAGCAGGCGGAGCCTCAAAGGGCACGATAGTGAGACCGAGGCCGAGCCCGATGCGCCGCCATTGCCGCTCACAGAATACGGGCACGGCCAGCGCCCGTCCTCTGCGCCGCTGACACACTTTCATAGCGCCAACCCGTCTCCGACGAACTCTCCGCGCCAGAGCGGCGACTGGTCGCAGTCAACGAATCGGTCGCTTTCCTTCAACACTGCGACTTCGTCCCAGACCGCGAGTGGCAGCTACACGGGCAGCCTCCCGCCGCACAGTAGACGGCCTTCGCAGACCGCCGACAATGCGCAGGTGCGCGTCTCGTACGCGCCGCCGAGTGGCAGCCCGCCCCCGCGGTCGCGTGCCAGCTCGCATGGCAGCAACAATCGCACCAGCTATTTTGCGCTGGAAGGCGATCCCCGAGCCAAGGTGTACTCGCCGTCGCAGCTTGGATATCAACCACCAATGATCACGGGCGCGCAGGTCACTGCGTCTCCGTCTTCCAGTCCCCATAGTTTCGAGCAGCGGCAAGTCCCAGATGACGAGCTTTCGCGGAACCTGGCAGGGGCATGGGAGGTCGCCAATACGGCGCCGAAGACATCGAGAGTGGACCAAGTGCTTCTGGTCGCCGGTGAGTTTCTGGAGTCGTAGCTAATCATGGCCTGACCCCCCCAAGAAAACAACTTTATGCAGGCACAGGTGACGGAAAGTAAGGCTGCGGCGGTCGCGACAGGTGTCGTTGCGGGTCTGACGGCGGTGGGCGGCATGGAGGTCATCGAACAAGGGCTGCATACCTTTATGGAGGGCATCCCGGTTTTGATGAATGCTTTGGACGAAGTGGCTAAGCTGCATCCGTGCGTCTCTCCCATTTTTCGCTTACCTCTGGGCGGTAAACCTTGAAAAAATCTAGATTTATTGGGGGTACGTCGCGTTGCTTCTCTATGGGCCATTGGCCATAGCTGATTATTTCCACAGTTGCTGTCATGGCATTCAAGGTACTAAGCCTCAGGCGATCCTGATTTTGGCTTACGCATCCCATAGGCCGTCTGGGCGCTGGAACAAAAACGCAGGGCGAACGATAAGATGATCCTGACTCTGCACATGGAGATGAAAGTGAGGCCTTCCTACTGTTGTTTTCATTCGCTGACTCCTCACAGGACATGATGGGTGTTTTGACGCAGTGCGCAAGCTTGTCCTCGTTCTCAGCCCTGTGCTCACCGCTCTTTAGACTCAAAAGTGTTAAAGATTCGGAAGAGATCGCCCCGGATGGTACCACCATCCGCGGCCGGATGCAAGAAATCATCAAGGGGACAGCAGAGGACATTAAATCATGGTACGCACACCCAATCGATCGCTCCACATTGCTCTGGCTCAATACGAGTCCCGAAGTGCAAACGCATGTGATACCTACACTAAAAAGAAGCTGATCGGTGAGTCCCAAAAGTCGCTTTGGCGTCCAATTGACACGGCATTATACAGTGAAGGTCTTAAAAGGACCGATCTGGGAAGGTGAGTTCGTAAAATATAGTGGGGTACCTCAACTGATCCTTCCGAATCCTGCCTTCTTGTAAAGGCAAACTCGTGAAGTTCGTCGGCATCTTTACGAAACGGCGGGGCGAGTTTGAATTTGCGCTCACGATGCACACGGCCCTCGGGGTGGACGCGGCGAACAAGGCGATCAGCGCCGTGGACAAGACGACGCAGGAGATGAACGCGAAGATGGACATGATGATGAAGATGTTCCAGCAGTTCGTGAGCCCGGAGCAGCGGGAGATGGCGCGGTGCGTTTACTGTACATTTGTTCATAAACTGGGCACTCAATCGCAGTAGGCTCGTGGAGCAAAAGGGCGGACTACAGGCGTGTCAGGAGAACGACAAGATTCTCAAAGAGCTTAGCGACCTCGAGAATAAGTCAGCGGGGGCGACAGGACCGCAGAGCGCGAAAGGCACGGCGGGCACAGGGCTGGAGGGTCTGTAAGTCCCTCCTCTACCTCTTCGATCCGGCCACTCAGTCTAGCAGCCGGGATGAATTGATGACAGACCCTGACGCCGCTATGGAGAAGAATATGACCGCGTTCTCACGCAAGTTTGAAGTCCAAAAGCGACAGATCATGTCCGTGTTCCATTTCATTGCTCTCGACTTGTGGTTTGACTTGGCATCATTTAGAGACGAATTATCGAAGGTGGTAGAGCGGCAGGGCGATCGCGTAATCAGCGCCATAACCGCTGGTCCCCACGATAAAATAATCGACCCAGTAAGTATTCGGTTTCTCCGGCATGATCTGATCTGACTTCGCCGTATCTAGGATGTTCATGAGGTATTTGTCAACAATTTGAAGTCGAGCCGACCGACTGACGGCTTCTTTTCTGCGACAGATCTGGAAGGATATGGTAAGTTTCCTTCTTTCCGCATAATTTCGTCCGTCCTGAGTGTCTCTAGGGCTGGAGAGGCAGCGTCAAGTCGAGATATTTCGTCATGGCTTTGCGCGACCACTATCAAGAAGGCGGTGAATCCACCGATCCTGCTGCCATCAAAACCGACAAGAAGAGCACCGTGGACGAATGGGCGCTCATTTATCTCACTGTTTCAAGACTGCAGAGCATCAGTGAAGCTTTCGATGACGATGCAAGTGGATTCGTCACAGTCGCCGAGGCAAACACCTTTACTACATCTCGCCCACTTGATTGGAGGTACGTCATGCTCGTGGTATTGTTTTCTGTGCTGACCGCCACCAGCCTTCCGCACTGGCTTGCCTTCTGGTGCGTTTCCTCTCGACAGGATGTTAATTCCCACTCATTCCATGCATTTCAGGGCTGTCGGGTGGCATCAGGTTTGCAAGCACGTTGTTCGTCTGCCTCGACTTACACTGCCCTTTCTAGTCGATGGCTCGCTATGCCGGAAAGATTCGAGAACTCCTCGCGAAAATGTTCGCCCTTAGGTTGAACGTCTTGCCCGCCAATCGAGGGTCCGTAAACAAGTATCTTGACTCCATATACCACGGCGTCACGACTCTACATTCGGCACTGAATCCATGCTATATCAACGAAGGCTTGCAAGAGAAATTCAACTCCTACGTAGAGGCTGAAGAAGCTAGGCTTCGGGGGAACCTGGAAGCAATCTCATACGACATCGACGCGTCAAACACGCTATCGCTCATCACGGGCCAAGGCCGTATCGAACGCGTCAGTCTTTAATGTTTCTGGGAGGCACCATTTTAATCCTTCCCATAGTTCCTTCTGCCGCTCATCTACCTTCTCCTGGAGCGAGATTTTCAGTAAGTGATGGCGCCGGATTAATCACTTGATTAGGTATTGATGGAGCTACTAGGATCTTGAGGGCTTGTCAAACGAAAATCATCCACCCCGACGAACTTTGGGATGCTGCCGACACGATCGGGTGGACAGTGAGTGCAGCCCGGGAACGTGTGGAGTTGCTAGAATGTAACTACTACTGTCCATCCAACTCCATCTTTACTAACAACCCCTATCTAGCTACTTTCAAGCAACAGAAGGTAGACATGAAACAGCAATTTAAGACTTTCGCACACGGGCTTGTCGGTATTCCAGCTTCCTGACGAGTGTCACCACCTCATTCCGTCTGTAGTTCCAGTACCTTCATGACCCCAGCGGCCTCTGGGATCCAAAGCTCGTTCTCGCACAAGATGACGTTGAATACCCATACGACGATAGCCTCGAAGCGCAGAATGTCGACCTCTCTAAGATCCTTAATTACCCTCTGGGCATGGATCGGTTGGATTTCGATGCATACAAACCCGCACCACGACCGAAGAAATCAGCCACTCGTCCAGCAGCCGCTCTCAGATCACTCCTGGGCACCTGGAATGGCTTCACCTACTCACCAGCGTCCTCCGTTGTTCCATCTTCGGGGATGATATCCATAGAGGTGTGTTGCCCTGGTGTATTACGGAATATTTCTGATGTATTCCAGCTTTCTGCGCTTGGAAACTTGAAGTTCGGAGCGAATTCGCGAGCCAACATGACGGATTTCACGATCTCCGGCGAATGCAACGCGCCAAATGTCGATGTGGTGAATTTCACGTTCAAGCAAACATTTCCCGCCCGGTTTTCGCCTCTTTATTTTGCCGGTTCTTGGACCAGCACTACAGAGTCTCTTTCGGGGACCTGGGGAGAGGACTCAGATCCTCGCACCCACAACGGCGTGTTTATATTCAAGCGAACAGTTCCAGAGTGCATGTGCTTCTTTCCCGCGCCTCCAATTCTTAAAGAGAACCAATCCCGAGCTTTGTGGAAGTTTGCCATTGAATCTGTACGATTTGGGGTTCGCAGGGGCTACTGGTCGTGGTCTCTTTTCAAGCAAAGGGCTGACGGGCGGAAGCGCTTTATCGAGCTTTATATTCGCAATACGCGCTTCGGCAAACCCTTGAGCCGGAAGGAGGAGGAGGAGCTCGGGGTGCTGAAGAAATCTTTCACCGTGGCTGACAGCCGTTTTTACCACTCCATTGCTGAGAGCCAGATTAGGGTTACCACCGACCACGAGTGAGTGACATTCTTCCAATGGATCGTTTTGTATTAACTTTTATGTTAGTGTTTATTGTGATTCCTGCAAGTAAGGCTCATCTACTTAACTAATCCTGCTCGTTTTAATCGATTGCTACAGGGGACATATTGGAGGAACCCGCGTAGCGTGTCTCACATGCCGCTTAGAGGGCACGTTCGATACAGTGGATTTCCACGATGACCCAAGCTGCATCTCTGCAAAAGTCATCCCGACGGGCTTAACAGTACGTTCCACAGCAATCGTTCTCGGGTCGCATCTCAAATACGTTTCCAGAGACATCACCTCCCTACACATGATATTCTCAAAGTCAGACGCGTTGTGCACATTCGGCAGTTTGGAAAAACATACCGCCAGGCCCAGGCGGCGCTCAAAAGAGCGAGAGAATTTTTCCCGGACCCCGACGACGACGCCGAGGCAGCGGAATCACAAAAAACTACGCTCCCGGCCCCTCGGTGTGCAGTTTGCCGTCGGCTTGCCATGCAACCCTGTTGGTACTGTGTGAATTGCGAAGGTTGGTGCCTTGGATCTACTTCATTGTATTTCTTTCTGATGATCGCCCCGCAGAACCGAAATTCATCTGCATTTCGTGCGAATCAAAAAAGAGAATCTCGTTCCCAGGCCACGACTTTGATACCCATGATCTGGTAAAATGTCAGGTCCTGGTCGAAGGCACGGAAATGCTGCTGGACGAACGACTGGCTGACATGGAACGCCGGTTGGAACGGCACGAGGCCCGTTTAGACGAAAAGCTGCATGGTCTGGAGCTTCAACTCGGGGACCGGCTCTCGAAAGTTGACCAGCGCCTATCGGACATGGAGAGACTGCTGCAAACCTTAGTGACTACATTAGGACCCCGTTCGATCCCGTCTGGACTACCGGCTCCTCAGATTCCTTCGACTTCGACTTCTACCTCGATTTCGTATGTCGAATCTTATCCATAACTTTATATCGTCGCACTGCAGGGGGCCTCGGAATAGCATTACATACAAGCATGAGATCGCATCTTTACATTGGACTTAGTGTATACACGCTCAGACTGGCATTTGTTCACCTTGGCTTCTCTCGGATATTGACTGACACAACAGCCGTGTCTTTCGCGCGCTCATACTCAGGTTCCTCCACGAATGCTGGCGCGCCGTCGCCTATAACAGCCTGACAGCCTGTAAGTATAAATATTTCTCACAAGCTTCAAGTTAGCGGTGAGTTGTCGAATTTCGTAGACGTGCATGGCCAGGGCAGCTTCAAGGCGGTAGGTTCGGGCTGCAAAGCTCATATACAGCACGTCGCCACATCCAAGCTGTGTGTAGTCCTGGTTTTATACATTTCTCGGGAGGGTATAGTCGTACACAGAAAAGGCGCCCCTACATTGGCACCGGTACATCCTCATTCATCCTCCCATCAACATTCAGAGCCACCGTGAACCTACTGACGAAGGCGTAGCTTCCAGCGGTTGCCACCGCCTCTACCATCTGTGCCGTCGAGAGGAATTTTGCGAGGTTGTTGTAGATGTGCGTCGGGACGTGCACGTTGGCGATGGCGTCCGCGAAGTCCAAGGCGGCAGCGAGGCTGTCGCCGAGGATTTTTTGGTCGGCCAGGCTGCACGCGCCCTCTGGTGCGAAGCGAATGACTTTGAGTTGGTGGGTGGTCAGGCCTTCAGCGCGCCCCACGGATTCATGTTGGCCCCTGGGACATGTAAGCATAGTAAAACGGAGACGCCAGGAACAGATGAACCATTGGTACGCGGCGTTATTGAGCACGGCAGTTCGCAGGATCTATTTCGGTCGTCTGTTAATTCTACAACTCGCAGCAGAAACAATAAACAGAACTCACGAATAGTTCACGCATTTCGCCAGGTATTGTCAGGTTCTCTCTGATCACCGTGAAAAATTGATTCCAACCCTGTGCAACCAGTTCGGAATTCAACCTGAAAATCGGACATGTTAGTGGTTTTGGGAGACTCAAGATTGAATTTAATCACAGTGCACCGTCCAGAGCCAGCAGCGTGCCGTTCACCCGTCTCGCCCGTATGGCATCCGCGATCTGCATGGCGCTTTCAATACCATTGAAACCACCAGAGCGTTTGGGACGTACCGGATCCGTTCCTGGTGCGGGAAACACGTACGGCACACGGGCGGGGAGATTCTCGTCGCGCCGCTGCACCTCCGCGACTGCAGACCCAGCCACGATCGTAAAAAGAGTGGCGAAGAGCAGGAACAGGAGAGAAAGGGTGTTGCGAGCCATTGTACGTTGCGGTTGTCCGCTCTACATTGGCCTGTTACTTGCTTTATACCTTGTCTCAATGCCGCTACGGCTCAAAAATAAATCGACCCCATCACGAGGAGCCCATATGGCGGAAGAGTCGGTTCAGATGGTTGCCTATAAGGTTGCCGTCCGGATAAGTAAATCAACGCCTACGAGCAACTGATGGGATGCCAAGGCTTGCTGATTCGGCTCCAATATTACCACGATAAAGTTTTTTGGCCCGACTTTCTCGTGTGGATCAACAGCGTCCGCATGCCAGGACTGTGCAAGAAGAAGTTTCACTGGTTTCACCTCCGCGAATCCTTACTGTGAGCGGAAAATAGTTATTACATGTCAGAGGCACCGAGAGATAAATTATGTAAGATAGGTACGAGGGGTTGCACACTGTGGAAAACGGAGAGGGTGAACTTCACAGTACAAGATGGTGAAGTTCACATTTCACCCATTCTTCAAGCGAATAAAAAAGTTCACAGTATGCTGTGAATATTTCCTTTCACGCTACCTTGGAGTGAATCTAGTTTTCACCTCATGCACTACATGAAATTCACTGCTATACAGCTACATGGGCTACAATTCATTCAATTCTCCGCTTTCCTCCTGAATGAGCCTGAATTTGGCTGCAACCCGCATTCTCGATCCGAGTTTCGAGGCATCCAGAATCAGCGAGTTGTGAGTTCAGCTAGGGGGATGCCAGCGGCGACAAGGCAGACTCGGAGTAAAAATCTGGCATTCCTACTCGACGTTACACGCAGTCTACTAGGCCGCGCCGGCGTCGGAAATATGACTTCATACGTGCTGCGGAGGTGGGGCAGAGGATAAGCGAGCGGGCGAGCCGAGCGAGATGGAGCGTGGAGTTTGCTGTTGTTTACTTTGCGCCACCACTTTCTCTTCACTTTATGCCCTCTCCGCGATGACCTGCCCACATCCCCATCATGCCCCGCCGTGAAAAAGAAAAGAAATCCCAGCCGTTCCCAGAGCGGCAGACGCCGACGACGTACCTCCCGCCTTCAGCACACTCGCGAATAGACATTGGCAGCCGCAGAAATGCTTCGCAAGAAGAAGGAGAACAAGGCGAAACGACTGGCCTTGAGACAGCGCCAAAAAGAGAGTGCCCTCACGGCAGATCGACCGGACGACACTCCAGAGATACGAGAGCTTCGAGGTGCGTGCTAGCTGCAGTAGTCCCGAGTTTCTGGCTAACGATTTGCAAGCTGCCCTTAGCCGTGCTCAAGGGAAGCACAATGCCGCTGAGGCGGCTAACTCGCGACCCCAGCATCGTCAGGGACCTCCCAGCCGTTCCGTCGCGCGTCCACGCAACATGGCTAATGTCACTATCAGTGACATCCGCGCTGCGCTCGACCTCTCGGGATCGCAGAACAACGATCAGTGGGCGGCGCTGAGGGTATGTGGCATTTATCCATCCCCCCCTCAAGCTCTGACTAGCCATAAGGCCAAAGTACGCCGCTATATGGACGCTGGCCTCCTCGAATTGGATCTTGGATGGAAGGAACAAGACAACCGCCGCCTAGCGAAGGTCTACGATGCCGCACGTTCGTTTTCATCCGCTTCGTTCTCTCCTGCTGACAGTCTCAATCCCAGATCGAGGCCGCCTATCCTGACTTGGAGCGCTTTCGAGCGCAATGGGCCACCGCCTATCTCGTACATGAATCGTTTGTCGCCCAGAAGACGTACAGGAGCTGCAAGAGCAAGGAGGGAACCTACCGAGCGAAAGCCCGTGAAGCCCGTCGGTCCAATACCAGCCGCTTGCGCTCCGAATCCCCATTCCCTGCAGATGGGTCGGAACCCCGAGCTCCGTGTACGTCTTTCTGTCCTTCTTCGTGCTTCACTGTTCTCAATATCCTTAGCTTACTCACCGAACGCATCACGGGCCCTACTGTCAATAACTCGGGGTCGGGGAGTCCCGGTACGTTCAACTCGACTCTCCTTGCTCGGATTCATACTGATTGTTTCATGTAGGCGTAGGCGCCGCAAGCCGCGAACGCTTTCGATCTGCCCCGCTACGAGGGCTGACAGCTGAGCCAGACGCTGACAGTTGGGCATCATCGCGAGCAATCTGTGTAGTGCATTAGCTAGACAGTCACTTGAAATCTATATGTGATTTTGATTCTATGTTTGAGTGAACTGTACGGGTTAATTGGGAGAGTTTCTCGCCATACATTGGTGATCTTTTGCAAAGAGATGGCGAGGAATTCACCCCAAAACATGGTGAACGGCAACTGTGAAAAACGCCATTTTGTATGTGAACTATTTTACCCCATTCTTTGCGTGAAGTTCACTTTTTCACCGCGAAATTCACTTGTTTCTCAGGTGAAAGTTGCGGTGTATCCGGGTGAAAAAGACCTGTGAAATTCACTCGGTCCGTGGTCCACAGTGTTGACCTCAGTCTGACGGTTGCTTGACATCCCACTTTGTTCAGAGCTCAAATGTCCAATGCTTATAGTCTCACAGTGGCAGCAGTCAATAGGTCAACCTTCGCAACCTCAGGATGTCAGCTCAAGGAATATCCTGAGACATGAGCTAAAGGTTGAAAGGAACTGATCTACTCCGCCTCAGGGAGATTAGATGCTTGCGCTGACAGCCATATTGACACCGAGGCTCGTGAGTCTTTGGTCAATGGCGGGGCGCTGGGCATGTCGGCGTTTGAGAACACCGAATAGAATCATCCAGCTTGTGTTTTCGTTGTTGTCGATGAGATACAGCAGGATTATAAACTGCACGAATATATTCGTGATGATCTGGTCGACCGCCTTTAGTATCCGCCCCAAGGCAACACAGTGTCACGCACCGTGCGGACAGACACGCCGACCATCTGACACGTCCGACTTGAACGCGAGCATCTCGAACCTAAGCTGAGATTCTAGTCCCCGCATATGGATGGGATTAGGAACATTCACAGCGCCGGGAGGCCCAGAAATCATAGGTTGGTCTCCAGGAGCACACATTTCACCTCTTCGAGCTCTGGAGGCGTCGGGAATTTCATGAAGGACATAGGTTGGAAGCGGAAGGGTCGGCGTCGTAACGAACACAGGTGCTGAAACTCGTTTGGGAACACGATGGGCTTGTAGAAACCGTTGGTGCCCGTCTCGTCTTGCTCGTTGGGGACGTGGACGTCTGAACAGTGAATATACCTGGGGTGAACTCATGACATCGGAAACGGTCCGGGTCCTGAATCGGCGGCAGGAGGGTGCCATCGATGAGGCGGCACCCGTCGTACTGCTACTAGAAGCCTCACTAGTCTTGTCGAATATCCGAGTAAAGTTGATGCCAAGTTGAGGCTTGATAATTAGTCACCGTGTGTGCACAGCCCCACACGTGTCACCACTTCTTCCTTTTAATGGCACTCATCGGCACTATTAGCACTAGTAGGGCAAGGCGACCGCGACTTTCTGGCATTCTTACTGTCTCGGTCGACCCTGCACGTACGCCACGTACGAGGGAGAGGAATGGAATGCATGCTGGTAGCTATATAGCTATTCGCAAAAGCACGGGTACAAGTTGAAGTTAGAAGTTGCAAGCCTAAGACTTGCATCTTAGTGTCCCCCTCAACCATGGCAAATTCCAAGCAAATCCTAACCAGACGCTGCTCCCTACTTGTCATCGTGCGACCTGAGCACAAGGTGGTCATCTTGCATGCCACCACATTTTCCGACTCTCTTTGTCCTCCTGACCCGTCCAAAGACCATGTCGTATGACAAACTTTTTGGGAGTTGGTTAAAGAAACCATTATCTGGTGTGTCTTCGGCGCCGTCATCTCGCAGTGGACAAGACTAGAGACAACCGAATATCTCAGCGTGTTCATTGTAATGGAAAAGAGAGCGGGTGACGAAATACGCCTGGGAAGAAACTTGCAAAATCAACTGTTCGACGTGCGAATGTCCTGGTCTCTTTCGCTAAGGCGCGTTTTATCGAGGCCGAAGCACTGCTTCATTGTACCATCGCGACCAGGGTTCCGCGAACACAGTCAAAATATTCAAGTCTTACCTCTCCTTCTCGGCTTGAAGCGTTGTATTCCAGGGGGGCTTCTTTCACCTCAAGACGGACATCCACCCGGTCGCGATCTAGATGTGGTCCTCGTCAGCTCCGCGGTGGTCGTTATCCGCCGTGAAGCTCGACATCTCGTCGGGTCCCCGCCCTGGCGTAAGCGTCCTGGTTCCAGCCATAATTCTATCCCTAGACGCTGAATATACCGTGCATCCACGGAGAAAATCATACGCGAGGGACGCCGCTTTCGTGAGACCGAAGACTGGTACGAGTTGAGTCGCTATGGCATGGACCCTTCCGACAGCTTGCATAGGCTATGAGCAAGTGGTACATTTGCCCTCTATGCCTTCGACCCAACCGAGCGTCCGTTGATCAACCTATACGCTCCCCGGTTCAAGACCCCTGCCCTCGAACTCCGGGTACTAGCACGACAGTGATTTAGACCAGGTCGACGTACGAATAGGCGACCGTAATTATGGGATGTTACTCTGAAAATGACTTATGTTTTTTACCTCATTCCGGTGGAATCAATTGCACAAAATATGGTCAAAACAGAAAAATATCGGGCCTCTATCTATCTCAGTTCCCGAATCCCACACGCGCGGAGCTCCACTCGTCAAATATGCTACTTTACTTGTTTCCATTTCTCCGCTTGTCTCTGACCGGCTCTTCTATGTCTCCCCGCTGCGTTCCGTCCTCCGGTAACCCTGCCTATATTCGTTCGCCCTTCGGAGAGCACGTATCGTGCGGACACGGGGCCATTTCGTTCCTAAACTTCTTCAGGGGAAGCTCGGCAGACCCTCGTCCTAGTCCTTGGGAAATCCCAACAACAACGTGCGAGGCGGAACGCCCATGTCTAGCGCAGATCCAAAGACTAAACACAGAGAGTAGCGTCCACGGCTCCCTCAGCGGCACCCGCGTCGCGCAAGTCCTTCCATGATCACTCTTGTGGTTAGCGGGCGTCCGGGACTAGACGCCGATAGGGAGGCTTGTTGGAGCGGTGCGAGAAGCTAAGTTATTTACTCGGTACTCTGCAGCGGTGTCGAACGCATCTCTGGGATGCGGTATGGAAATTCCTCCCAGCCATAACGCTATTTATCAGCCTTTGGTGCCGTGTCGCCCAATAGTCTCCGCCTTGGTCTTGAAATGAGATACATAACATCGGCACACGGCAGCCCCTATCCGCCGATCTCTAAAGAGATTCTTCCATGTGCGTTGAGCAACTCCAACTACCGTGACGATGAACCATATACAGCAGCTAGAAATCGAGCATCGCATTGTCCAGCGCGAGACTCTGCTGCGCTGTAATGTGGTGAAACCAGAAACCGCCATTCTCCCCATCGTCCCCCCTTCAACCGGACCCTACATTCCAGACTCACACATATCGTTCATCGTGTGCCAAACATTACGGTCCCTCGCGATGGCAGATACGGAAACGCTCTGGGACATATACGGGTCCATTATGTCCAAATGGCCAGGCTCCCGACAAACCTCCGTCGAAAGCTGCGTTGCGGATGAGCGGGCATGGGTAGCCAAGTTCCGACAAGACGGCCCCCCCGACGACCTCGAGTTTCGCGTCCGCAGAGCTATCGCCGACGTCGAAGTGCAATTCATTCCGACCTCGCAGCTCAAGGCGCGTGCCGACGCCTGGGGCAAAACGGTCGATGAACTCAGTGACGTCGTGGCCCTTCACTATCGGCACGAAAGTGCCAAAAGCATACTGTTCATCCTACCGTTTCTGCCGCGGGTGGAGCAATGGATTTTGGGACAAGTGCTGTCGCCGGGGGTTGGGTTATTGCCCGGGCAAGATCTGGACGCTCTTCTCGTTAGCACGGCCAAGACAGTGGTGCACGAAACGCGCCGCATCATCGCCACCCTCGTACGTGTGTCAGGTCCAGTCATCGAGTCAGTGCTAGACATCCCATACAGCTGCATGGCGTCGCGTACACCACGCCCTGCCTCGTCCAGGGAAGTTTTGCCCCGCCCCTGTCGCCGGCGATCCACGACGAAATCCCTATGGAGGGCGGTCCTTGGGGCGAAGGCGGCGACTGGTATGAAGTTAGTCGCTACGGGGCGTACACTTGCCCCGGCCTCAGTGTGTATTTTCGCTGAATGGTTGATGCATATCTGATGGGAAATCTCAACAGTTGCGCCAACAGAGGAACCTACCTCCTTCGACAACGTTGCTGTCGCTATTTCAGGACACCTTGACGAAACCGGCCCCCCACGCCGTCTTGGATTCCCCCAAGTAGGAATCCTGGCTCACTTGGCGCGCACCGGAAGATTTGTTTCGGACGCTCGCCGCTTCTTTTCGGCAGAGACCACAGTCCGGTACAAAGGGTACAGTGTGAATATGGACACATTAGACAAAATATTCACTCCAGCATGGCAAGCGGTTACACCACCGCAGCAGCAAACCCTGCTTCGTCTCTCTTCCCGTCCTTCTCCAAGGCCACAGCCTCCAACGAGCAGCGATGGTACCGCACCACAACTTCGGTCATTTTCGGTACGAGGGCGTATGGGTTACCCCAATCACCCCGGGGTCTTGCGTGTACGTATCCTCAAATGCTGGTCACCGGTCCGCATAATATCTGACCTACGCCTTCAGTAATCTTGTTCGGACCATTATCCATATAAATGTAATAGATTATAACCATTTCTTCATCTATCTTTCTTCGTCTCCCCCGCCGAGTCCACCTCCTCCAGGATCTGTCCGTACTCGTTCACCCGCTTCGGGTCGATGCGGTATATCCAGCGCTACGAGAAGCGGCGTCAATACAGCGAACAAGGTATGTATGTACGCGGATGACGAACCTGGTAGAGGAAGATGAGGAAAACAACGTCGTCGCGGAAGCACGCGAGCCGGTGCAGGAACGGCATCTTGATGCAGAACCTAGGTTGCAGGGGTGAGCTATTGGAAGAAAAGTGGGTTTCGTCAGGAAGACATACGCGAAGAAGTCATCTACGACGGTAGAGAGCGTCTTGTAGATCATGGCTTTCATAGGCATGTGCGAGACGCTCTGGGGAAGATGTGTAAGGTAAGTCTCAGCGCTGAGGAGGATAACGCACCTTGAGCTTGTAGTTGATGATCAACTGGGGGACCAGTTGCGCCTGCACCATGCATGAGCTTCATCAGAACGCGGCGAGGCCACGGCGCGACTCACGAAGCCGAACATGTACACAAACGACGTGAGCGTCGAGATGATGAAGCTGTACCACCCGCGGTGCGACTCGTACATCAGCGAGTACACCGTGTAGCCGGCGAGCAGCGGAATGGCGACGTAGGAGACGTAGCGGAACGCTAGCTTGTCGTACCTGCGGCGCCCGTCAATTTCCCTTGCGAGATGGGTGAATTGAAGTGCGGCACTTACTCCTGCGTCTTCTTCTCGTCCTCGCTCAGGACGTGTTTATCTGGCAGGAAAGGTTCGGACGGGGGAGCACCAATTGACGGGACACAGACCTTTGATGTCGAGCTTGTATGGGAGGAACGAGCCTGCCGGGGCGGGAATCACGCTGATGTCAACGGCCTTGGTAATCTACCAAACGGTTGTTAATGCTGCGAGAAGTAGGGGAAGCTGTGGCAGTACCTTCCACGCCTCGATGAGGACACCAGTTCCAGAGCCAAATAGAATCATCCAGCTTGTGTTTTCGTTGTTGTCGATGAGATACAGCAGGATTATAAACTGCACGAATACGTTCGTGATGATCTGGTCGGCCGTCATTAATATCATGCCTCAAGGAAACTTAGTAACACGCACCGTGCGGACAGACACACCGACCATCTCCTTCTTCTGTCTCCAGTGCGATACGTCCGACTTGAATGCGAGCATTTCGAACCTAAGCCGAGATTCTAGTCCCCGTATATAGAAGCGATGAGGGACACTCACAGCATGTGCAGGACAGTGACGAGCGCCGTAAGGCCCAGGAACCATGGGTTGGTCTCCAGCAGCATACGCTTCACCTCGTCCAGCTCTGCACCCGCCCCAGTGCCCTGCTGCTTCGCCGCCTCCTTGAAGCCGTGAGTCATCGAGGCGAAGATCTGGAATTTCATGAAGGACATGGGCTGGAATACAATCTGCAGTGGAAGGGTCGGCGTCGTGTTGTTCAGCTCGACGTAGTGCGAACGCAGGTGCCAGAACTCGTTCGGGAACACGATGGGTTTGTAGAAACCTTTGGTTCCGGTCTCGTCGCGCTCGTTGGGGACGAGATGGACGTCTGAAAATACCTGGGTAAGCGGACGGCATTGAAATAGACGGTCTACCCACGGTCCTGGATCGGCGGCGGGAGGGTGCCATAGGGGATCACGGTGGCATCCGAGATGAGAGCGAGAGTCAAGTTCTACGGAAATACCGGTCGGTCGGAGGAATGAAAAGAACATGAGGACGCACAGTGTGCCAGTGAGGCATGATGACGTCGGGCTCGACCTAACGAGCGTAAGTAGATTTTATAAGTCGAAATTCGATATTCACCTCCTCCGGTTCCTCCGTAGCGTTGGCGCTCAGCAGATTTTTCTCCTTCCGGACCTTCAATCTGGGAATGTACGGCGTCAGAAGCTTGCGAACGTGGTGGACGTTCTCCGGGACGAATGCAGCGTTATACGGATTCGGGTTGGCACCGTTTCGCGCGAGGAAGATATCCGCCCACAACGAGCCGTTATTCAGTACACTCTGCCCCCCAAAAATTTAAACCAGGCAAACACTGAGATTACAGCACGCACCGGCGGGAAGTTGATGTTATACTCGACCACACGCGCCTCGTTGTAATCCCCGAAGGTGAGGTTTTCCCAGACGAAGCTAGGCAGACCCTCATCCTGGTCTTTCCGATACCCGGACGTCCACTTTGCAGAGAATACGTCGCCGATGGGCGAGGTGGAGAGGTGGACGTGCATGTCTAGAGGCTGGTCAAGATGCCATGCCAAGCTTGCGTGCGCAGGGGGGAGGGTCCACGGGTCGACTGCCACTGGCGGGGGGCTGCCTGGAGGGCCCGGAGCGGGTGCCGGTGGTCCCGCATTAAACAAGTATTTGGACGCTGTACAGCTATTGTGGTCAGCGACCACTATTAAGGGCACGCAGGCTGCGCACCTAGCTGAGTGATGGCGTATATTAAAAACGCTTGCTGGTGCGATGTGAGCAAGAAACTCGATTATTTTATGTGGTCTTGCAAGTCGACTGACCTGGGCAACTCCGAATAATTTGCGGAAAGTCGATTCTTCTTGCGGGGCCGCAGCCTGTGCTGCAGGAGCAGCAGCTGGTGTGGGCATCGTCGTTTCAGTAAAGGTCCAACGGCGAACGTGCCTTGACGCGTTCGTTCGGAAGCCGAGCTCAAGCCGAATCGATACATACTCCAACAACGCCGAGTCTTCTCGCCTCAACTTGCCAACTTGAACTGGTTTCTTCGGGGACCTGGGTCTCGAACATATCGTCCAAGGAAGTTCTCATGAAGCGCTTTGGTGAAATTCCTCATAAAGCGCTTAAACGAAGCTCTCGTAAGGCGCTCTGTACTGTGCAGACTCCTCAGAACTCAATGAGCCCGCGCCGGGCTATACCGGTAGAATCGCCACCAATTTCCTCTAGTTCTGTTCGAATCATGGGTTCCCTCCTTCAAGCTTCAAGGCTACGAGGAAGTGCGGATAGACGCTGACGAATAGGCGACATGAAATATGGCCCCTATTCCATGATCAAGACCTTAACTCGCCCATCAGGCGCCTCTTCGTGAACGGCCGGCACGTTGGTGCTCCCACTTTCCATTTGGACAATAGTTCTGCACGGCGCTGGAGGACCCAATTTCCGGACTGTAGACGAATTCGCAATGCGATGGCGGAGTCGGTGCATTGGACTATTGCGAACGTAGTGTCCTGCCTTTTTCCCCCGAGGCCTATAGGGAGGCTCTTGAGCTTACAGAAAAATGCAACGACCCGTTGCCCATAGATAGCGTATTGTGCAAATGGCGACCAATTCCCTCCTAACTTGGCTCGGTTCTTGTATTGATCTATCGGTGCCCGCTCTAGCAACTTTCCTGAGTTTCAGCCTCGCGATTTAGGTCTGTGTTGAGAGTATCAACTCGATTTCGCACCGCTGGCCACTTCAAATTAGGCAGGAGCCTCGGAATATCTGTGTAGGAGTAAATCGACACACGTCGTCTAACGTTCGGTTTTCCGTGTTCTTTGACGGGACTCGGCTAACCATACATTTTAGGTGAAAAGCTCCTGGAGCACGCACCTCAAATCGCGCGCACGTCGCGCGATCCGAGGCTCAGGATCGAATCCGTACGACGTATACGAAGCCGCGCTAGTGATCCCCAGCCCTCTGAGCGCGCGCACGAGTGCCTGTGCATTCCGAGGCACGCCGAGCTGCGACTTCGATTACAGGCACCCCAAGCAGAGAGCGGCCTCAAGACCGCGTGTCTTTCCATCTGGTGCCGCGGAACGTACCCGGGCGGTGAGCGGTATCGGGCGGGGTGGACATAAGCGAATTCTGTGCGGGAGACCACATTAAGACCTGCCAAACGGCTGGAAGTATCCACTGTTCTGGTGAGGCTGCGAAGTAGGTAACGATACTGCCGTACTTGTACTTACTTCGTCTGTCATGTTTCCCTGCAAGATAATACACATCCCTCTCACCAGCACTTACTATATTACTTCCATCTTCGCCCAAATAGAAACAAAAAAAATGCAACGAATAGTTGCAGATAGATAGTTTTTAAATGGGAGGATTGTAAGTACAGTACGCATTAGTAGTACACGTAAGTTGTACGGACGTCGACGGCGGACAGCAGCACAGCGGTTGGAGGTGGATAACAATATATACACTAGCTAATTGCACGGGGGGCAAGATGGGATGGGATGGGATGGGATGGGGATGGGAATCGAAAGCTATGTATGTATATGTGTTGTAAAACAAAGCAATTAAGAATATAACGTATACATACGCGACAGCGTAGAACCAATCGATTTGCGATTATATTAAGCTGGGCCCTCCATTCGGACCGAGGGACAACAGCGGTGGTTTGCGGCGCACAGATTACGTCGCGAGACTCCGCCAGAGCCCAGAGTCGGGGAGCTCGTTTCGAGCCTGGAGGATCTGCGACGCGCGCCGCCGGCCGCTGCTCACCGCGTCGTCGGGTGCACTGCTGGTGACCACCGTCGTAGCGAGCTCCTCGCCGCCGCCGCCGCCTTCGTCTTCCTCCGGGATCGCCTCGGCATCGTCCACGGCGAAGTCCAGAGCGCCCGGGTCCATCGCGCGCTGCAGGTCCCGCTCGGCATACACCTGCTTGCGGACGGAGCTCGACGAGATCGGTGTCGGAGGCTCGGGCTCGGGCTCGGGCTCGGGCCCCTGAGGTGCAGGCGGCAGCGTCGACGGACGGTACGACGCGAGGCTCAGGTTCGCATGTGGTTTTACTAACGGGCGGATGGTGATCGGCATGGAACCTGGCATCCCCGCGGAGCCTGATATCAAACGGTACATTGAGCACTGGTACTCTGCTGAGAATTGTGACGTACCATTGGGAATGGGAGGCGGTGCAGGTGCGCCTTCGTAGTCTTCATCGTCTTCTTGTTCCGACTGTCGGCCGACGAGCGCCTGCCACTCGACGCTGCCTTTCTTCCACGCGCCGCGATGACTTGGGGTATTAGCGGCAACGAGCTTGAGGATTTCCACATCGCGCGAGTCGTACTCTTCCTCCTCCTCCTCCTCCTCCGCCGGCTCCTCCTCTTCTTCTGCGTCGGCATCGACGGGCGCGTCGCTTTCCGGAGGCGATGCGCCTCGGCGGGGCGGGACGATATTGGACGGCTTCGGCAGCGACGTCGGACGCAGCGCCGAGAAGGACTGCGGCAGGCCCGTGGAGTCAGTGGCGCCGTCCTTGCGCCATTGCCTCCGGGGATAGGACACCCGCCGCGGCTGCACCGGCTGCTCGACGAGCGTCATCACCGCGCCTTCTGCTGAGTCGCGCTCCTTGCCTTCCGCTCCAGGTGGAAATCATTTCTACAGAATCCATCAGCACCGCGCCAATAAACTATATAATAAACAAAGTGTGAAGACCACACACCTTCGCACATTGTTCCGCGCGAGCCGAGCTTCTTCCTCCTTCTCCGCGTTGACCTCTCGCTGATGGTCACTACCGCAGGCCTGGGACTCGAAGGTGACCATTTTCCGCCTTCCCTTCCCCTTGTCCTCATCACGCTTTGATTCACCGGGCGGCTTTCCACATTCTGTGTTCTCATCGTGATGCCAGGACCCTCCCACACCGTTCTTCCTCCTACGTTCTTCCCCTTCCCGTTCACGGTACTCGGCCCGGCCGCGCGAGCGGCTCGCATCGCGCTGTGGCGCGGCAGTGACGAGGACCCCGAGGCGGCGCATGGGGCGACCGTCCTTCTGGCTCCTCCGCAGTGCTGCTCCCGCTTGCTCCGCGCCATGTCCGCCTCGAGGTTCTGGAAGAACTGTAGCTCGCGGCGGTGTTGATGTCCTCGTCGAGCTTGCGGCCGAACTGGAGCACGGACGCGCCCTCCTCGAAGACACGCACGGGGGCGGGCGGCGGGTGCAGGGCACGCGGCGAGCCCGCGAGGGTGATGGAGCTGCCCGAGAGCGTGCGGCTCGAGCTCGAGAGCGTCGACTCGGGGCGCGCGGGGGACGTCGGCTCGCCCTGCGGTTGCTGCTGTGCGCGCGGATGGTGGAACCCCGAGGTGGCGAGGGACGCGGAGAGGGACGATATCGCCGCGGGGCGTGCCTGCCGGGTCGGCGCCACCTGGAGCGGAACAAACTCACGCACAACCGCCACGGGCGTCCCGGAGATCGTGGGGCTTGCGGGGGTGCCCACGGTGCCCGATGCGGCGCGAGAGGCGGGGGAGCGCGGGGAGCGGGGTGAGCGAGGCGAGGCGAGGGCGCTCGTGTCGAGCGGCTCGACAGACTGGAGGCCCTCGCGGAATTTGCGCCATACTGTTTCCACTTGCTGGCGGAGCAGTGCCTCGGTGTTTGCGAGCTGGGCGGTTTTAGTTCGCATTACTTCTGCCATGTAGGCCTCGACGGCGGCGCGCTGGGCGTCGGATTCAGCCTTTGCGAGCGACGCGAGGTGGACAAAGACGGGGTGGGCGGGGGTAAATGGGGGCGGGAGAAACAAGGGGGATAAATGGGTGAGATAGGACACCGGGGGCGCATCTTCGCTGGCTGGCTGCGGGGTCGCAGGCGGAGAAGCTGCGATGGGAATCGCGAGAGAAAAGAGGGCAGAATATTGGGGCGATGCTTCAGCGCGTACTATAGCGTCTCCAGTCTACCACAATAGAGAAAAAAAAGTGAGCCCGTTGGTTGCAAACGCGCCAGATAAAGAAGGGAGAAAAAGACGAGGAGTCTCGCATAGCGTATTGACTTACCAAGCATTGCTTGTGGACCTCAATCCAGCCAGACGGCGATTTGAGAATATCCTGCTCGACCCAGTCCTCGGTGGGCATGAGGGGGCCGTCCCGGCCGTCCGCGTCGAGAGAAACGATCTGATGAACGCGATAGACGAGAACCTGGCAGACAAGGCAGGTCAAGGACGTATACCGCGCGCGCCGATGTCGCGACGTCAGTTCTCCGCGCGTCCGGATTCGCAGAGTAACCTGAGGATGGGCCTAAAAAAACGGGGGAAAGCGTGAATAGGTGGCCCCCGGAGAGCAGCGGTTACTGACGACTGAGATGCCCTCATCTGCGACATGGACATGGTTGAACTCGGGGGTCGAGAGTGGCAAGTCCGGCGGCTCTGAAAATTGGGGAACCGGGGTAATACGGACGTTAAGGCAGCCACATGCGTAGGCGGGGGATTGGGGGCCAGGCATGGTGGCTGGCGAGCGCCAACGAGACACGAGCTGCTGAGCAGGTCACAGACAGAGTCAAACACGGCAAACCGGTCAGATGCGCCGCCGCTTGTTATTTTGTCCGAGCTGATGTAAAAAGTCCGATGGCCTTGAAACGTCCAATGAAACTCGTAAATTGCGTGAAAATATCCAACACAGTAATCAGACGATGAACTACACGAAGGAAGAGCACCCGTATTTTTGAAAAAAAGCAAAGAAAAAATGATGTCGGGCGTCGGGCGGTTACTCACGACCTTCATATCCATTTTTACATGTTCTGCGGGGGCAAAATGGACAGGATTGCGTGAGTGGGTGTGTATTATTTTGCGGCCAATTATGACAGACGATGTAAGTATATGTACGGCAACAGGCTTGCTTACTTCTCCGAAGCCTCTTTCGCGCATCGGGAACACTGGCAAGCGAACTTCCAGCCCCTTGCCAGCTCTTTTCGCCGCCTCAGCCGGCAATCTGCTGCGCTCTCCCCAGGGTGCTGCGCGACGTCGACGTACGCGATGGTGAGCTCGTCGCCTTTTTTGAGATCTTTGTTGGCGACCAGGTGGAGTTCGGACGTCCCCGAGGAGAAGGACGGGCGCGCGTTGGGGGTGCAGGAGTGGGACAGGTATGGGGACACGGAGTAGAGCGCCGTCCCGATCTGGCGCGCGGTGCCGTACGGCGTCCGCGTCACTTCCGCGTCCTCTGGCCGGAGGGTAGACGCGGGCTGGAAGTAAAAGGACATTACAGGAGGCTCAAACATGGAGGGTAGAAAAAACACACGCGGTTGTCTCTGCCGCCGCCGAAGCACACGCCGAATGCGTTGAATGTGAGTTTTCGGAGGAGCATTTTGTGGATCTCCTCGCCGAGGAACGCCTCCAGGCCGGGCAGCGTCGCCTGCAACAGGGCAACGAGGACCGGATACTCCTCTGGCGGCGGGTTGGCCGTCCCCATTGTCCACCGTTCAACATGATCCTCGATGCGGTACTCCCCACTGTCCGCCTCGGTGTAGTCGGGAGTTCCGGGAGTTTTAGCAACCGAGGCGGTGAGCTGCCTGGCGACAAATTTGGCCACGAGCATGGTGCCCACTCTTTTGTCTTTGTTCAAGTACGAGGCAAGTTGGGCTTGCGCGGCGCGTCGGGCGTCCAATGCCGCCGCTGACGGCGTGAGCTGAGAAAGCTCCAACACCGCGGGGAGCGGCGGGTCGAGGGTGAACAAGAAAGAGAACCACTGCGTCTTCGAGGCGACCTGGCAGGGCTTTGAGCAGAAAGTGGACTTCGTGCTGGAGGAGGAAATTAGAGGGATCGATCCCAAGGAGGGTTGAATCTCGCGCAGGCAGTGTGTGCAGTGTGTTCCAGCGAACTGGAGATCATAATCTAAACAAGTAAGCATGGGGTGCTCCTGCGGTAATCGTCGTTCAAGCTCGTCGGAAGGTATATAAGAGAGAACCTGCCTTATAAATAACCTCGCCCGCTGCGACGTCTTTGTTTAAGATTAATACTTTTTGGGGGCCGGATGTATCTGAATCCAGCGGACGCGACTGAACAGAAACATTCGTCGACTTCGGAGGAAAGACGTCGTAATAAGCTAGTACCGTCATCTCAGTGCCCGATGGTCATGCTGAATTCTGGACCAGGCGTACCTCCGATCTTTGACGAGAGCTATTGATGCAAAAAAATAAATGTATTAGAACAGTTCTTGGCCAGTAGAGAATATATGATGGGGGGACGTGGGTGTATATGGTGGCTACATGGCATCGCTTTTCGCCTCGTTCGACATGATCATGAAGAAGCGGGGGTTTGCGATCCCGGATCAGTGACCTTGTCCCATTCCTGCGAGGACGTCTCTGAGGGGGCCCTGATCGGGCTGGCCTCACCGACATCTTCGTCGATACCCATATCTTGTGCGGTGGAAGAACTCACGTCGAGATTCACCAGTTCCAAAACGATCTTGCATGGAATGAGCTCGCATATACTGAACAAGCGTAGCACAAACCTTAACGATGGCCTCGGGCACTGTCTTTTGATAGATACCCAGGAGCTCAGGTGGTGATGGATAGACGACAAGCGCCCGATAGAAGGACAAAGCAGCGGGCAGGTGGAAGGCCTCGCCTGTGAACACAGGCGGTCAGAGGACAATGGCGATATCCGAGGGTTAGAACGTGCCTCTCGCGGCTAATTGTTCGCCCATCGCGACCTGGGACATGAAGTAGTTTTCTTTTGCTTCTTGCGTTGGCGGGGGAGGCTCGCTTTTGATGAGCTTCAATGCTTCGCGTAACTCGGCCTCCGACACCCCACTGGAAGCCGCCAGGGCCTCCTTCGATTGTGCCAAGGACTTGTCGACGCGTTTCTTTTGTTTCCCTGGAAGAAAGGTTCGAGAATACACCGACGAAAAGTAGAAAAAGACGTGCGTATTTTCTTTCTGAAGTCGGGGTCTGTTCGTCTCTTGTAGTCAAAGTAGACCGCGTAGGCAATGAGACCGCAGATCGAAACCCCAGTAATTGTAAGAACGGTGTTGGTCCGGGAGGTCATGTTGGTTGTAGGAGGCAAAAGCCAAACGAACGTCATTTTCAGCCTCCAACAATTAACAAGGGCAAACAAACTTTCGCCTCAACTTCAATTCCTCTATAGCCAAGCTAGGTCTAAGGGAGCCTACGTGCGTCGATTCGAGCCACATATTATGCCGGAATCCATGGCAAATATCCTTGCCATAGCCCAACAAAAACGGCACTTGAACGAGCTCGAGGACAGCAGATGGGCAATTCAACAGCAGATTGACTGTTCAATCTATCCCATCCTAACACTGCCTCCCGAAATCACTTCAGAAATGTTTGTTAACTGCCTGCCCAACATAAACAACAGCCAACCTGATCCACTGAAAGCCCCATTGCTCCTCTTGAATATTTGCAGCACATGGAAAAAAATTGTTCTCCACTCCCGCATTGTGGGATACCTTCACGCTTGCTATCAGGCCCACAGTGCTCGCCGTGTCTTTGGGAAAAAACCCACGAGCTGGGAAAGCGCTAGCTAGACCGGGCACAGAATCGGCCGCTCGCCATCTCTCTCGACAACGGTAGATCCGGGGCCCGTGCATACCCCCTTCCCATTCCTTGTGGACTATCTTCGCCGACTACAGACGCTTGACTTGCACCTCGGCGAGGAAGGGGTCAAGGAACTCTGCAGTTTTGAACCAGGACCGTTTCCAGAGCTCCAGAAGTTATCTTTGGGCTTTGGGGGCACAGAGGGCGAGGGCATAAGCGTTGTTATCGTCAATTTTTTCAGCGAGGCACCCCAACTTCGCGACTTGCACCTATGGAATTCGTCGTACCATCCATGGTCGCTGTTCCGTGGCAGCAGATAACCAAGTTCGCCGGGGAGATGTGCAGCGTGCAAGAATGCATAGAAGTGCTGCGTCTCGCTCCCAACCTCGTCAAACGCACGTTTTCGGGTCCGTCTGCCGAATCGTACGCACGGCCCCAACTACTCGTCCATCCAACTCTTCAATCACTTGGCCTTTTCGCGGACCCTGATGGAGATACTACTGCAGATATTCTCAAATTCGTGACGCTACCTGCGCTGGAGCGCCTCGACATCGCCGCAGTCCCTGATCTCGACGATGAGGAATATGTGCGATTCCTGACCCGCTCGTCAGCCAAGCTGCGACGACTTCCCTTTCGTTGGACCCCGGGGACTCGTTTTGCGATGCTCATATGGACGGACGACTGGGCTTCCCTGCGCTCACAGATATCGAGGTGTGGTGCGCGAGTCTCCCGACTAGAGCGCGATTCTGCAAATTTCTCGACCGCATCTCCGATTTTTTTCTCCTCAACCTTCAAAATCTCCCTTTCTGGGACCCTGAAGGCGAGGACATGCTCCGCGCGCTGTGCACGCGTCACTTACGGTTCTCTGGCACGAGAGACCCAGTTCCGAAGGCGATCGCACGATCGCTCAGGTGTTGGCTGGGGGCATGAAAATTCACATCGGGACCATCAACAAAAATTATTGCCGTGTAGTTCGAGCAAGACAATCACATAGTATTAGTAAACCGCAAATAAATATCCTACATTGCGCTATCTTCTCCTCAGTCCATATAAAGGGTCATCATCGACACTCGTGTCTACTTTCACCTGTACGCTCAACAAGGAAGAGAAACGGAACACAGCGTTCACACAGCCACAATGATCGGCTGCAATGTGAATATCCACCTTCGCCAACGTCTGTATCCACCGAATCCCAGGGGAGCGCCCGGCTCGTCGCGAGAAGCGCGCATCAGCTCCTCGGGCGCGATGACAATGTCGACTGCGAGGGTCCTCGGACGCGAGCGTGCCTCGTGTAGCCACGCGAGGCCTGCCGCCCACGGTGTTTCTCCATCAAGCGCTACCCGGACATTCAAGGCGCAGAGCGCGCGGAACAGCGCGTTCAGTCGATGGAGGTGACGAAGAAGGAAAGAGTAATGCGTCGGAAAGTATTCCGAGGGGTAAACAAAGACACACGCCAATCCGACTCCCTTCCTCTCACATCTGACCCTTGTCCGACCTCCCACCAAATACCAATGACCAACATCGAGGCCGGGGACGCTTGCGCTTACGCGTCGAAGCGGCAGTCAGTCCAGAAACAGAGACTTGAGGTTCCCACCAGATGGCAAGGACCGTAACATTGAGGATGGGGACGCTTGAGATCATCTTGCGCTGACACGTCGCACGGCGCTGCCGGACAGTCAGCAAGCGAATAGCCGTTACGTTGAGGATAGGCACGCTGGGCGCTGACGCATCGATGCAGCGGACAGCAGACCTGAGGCTCCTATAAAGGTCGACGAATCTGCTAATGACTTCAACTTTCAAGTCGAATAACTACTTCGGAATACACCATGTCTACTCAACAGCAACAAGCCATTATCGTCCATGCTCCTAAAGCGCCGTTCGTTCTCGGTTCTCGCGACATTCCTGCCCCCGCAAAAGGCGAAGTCTTGATCAAGATCTTGTCTGTGGCGTTGAACCCAATAAACTGGAAGCAGCGCGAGTACAACCTCCTAATCGATGAATTTCCCGTGGTCCTCGGTTGTGACATCGCTGGCGTGGTCGAGGCCCTTGGCGAGGGCGTAGACGGATTTGAGAAGGGGGACAGAGTGTAAGTATTCAGGTGTCTGACAAATTTCGTGCACTTTAATCCAGTTGTTATCAGATTCGCACAATCTCTCGTTGGTGGATTCCAGCAGTACACCACTCTCCCTGCTGCGATTCTTCTTCCTGTGCGTATGTCCCAAATATTTGTTCAACGTCACTGATTTACCCTCCCTCAGATTCCGGAGAACACGAGTTTTGACGACGCAGCCACCTTTCCCGTCACATTTACCACGGCTTGCGTGGGCTTGTTCGCTCCTGCGCCCATCGGTGTCGGCCTCAACCCCACATTCTCTTGGGACAAGCCGCAGCAAGGTGAATCTGCGCTTGTGATCGGGGGAGCCACCTCAGTGGGCCAATTCGGTGAGGAATCCTGACCTTCTCTGTATTCGCGAAAGCTGGTCATAATAAATTATCAGCCATCCAGCTCTTGAAATTTCTTGGATTCGCGCGTATCATCGCGTACGCGTCTAAGGTCCACTTCGATTACCTAGCACAGCTGGGCGCGACGCAATGCATCGATCGGGCGGACGTGCCTATCGACTCCTTGGCTGGGCATCCTGCGCTTGCCCCGCCGGTGAAGGTGGTGTATGACACCACCGGCGCGATAAACGTCGCATACGACTGTGTGGGAGACGGCGGAAGCGTCATCACCGTCCAGCCCCGGGGAGACGTTGAGCGAGAGGGCAAGAACGTGACGATTGTCCGCGTCCAGGGATACTACGTGGGCCCCGACGTCGTGAAATTAAAACGCGACGATGTCGTTGGATATCTGGCCGTGCCGGAGCACACGACGTTTGGGAAGCTGATTATCAAGAACCTGCCGGAGATGCTGGAGAAAGGAGTTGTCGTTGTATGTCCCGCTCTCTGTCTACGACGCAGGACTTCATGACTCACTCTTTCTAGGCGAACCGTTCCGAAGTGCTGCAAAATGGTATTGCTGGAATTCCGGGAGGGTTGGAGAGAATGCAGAAAGGAGCCGTCAGTGGTGTTAAGCTCGTAGCGCATCCGCAGGAATCGCTTGCCTAGGATTTGGACTATTAGAAGTTGGCCAACACATTGTAATAATTTAGAGCACATCAACCACCAGTGTTCATCGGATCATCGGACGACTCTGCCCCGAAATGGTAACTCACACTGACAGATCAGTTCCTATTTACTCTCCCTTGACAGCCCACTCGTTCTGAGTTGCCTCTCAATTTGGTGGATTAGATCTTGACGCCCTCCGTACCGGCCGATGGTAAATTCAGGTGACTAATGCTCGTCGGAAAGCATCCCGAGTTGGATTTCTTGCAGTGACCGGTACTCCTTCCGAGTTCTCCTTACACAATACCAATGACGACTACCAGCAACTACCCCCTGGTACAGGAACGTGAGAGCATGAAGATTGACGCGTCGCACGCGCCAGGATTAAGCCTGAGCTTTATTTAAAGCTCCACGAATCGATTCTGACCTGCAGTCGCTACTTATCCACCATGTCGATTCAGCAGCAACAGGCCGTCATCCTCCCAGCTCTTAAGGCACCGTTCGTTCTTGGTCCTCGCGACATCCCCGCCCCCGAACATGGCGAGGTCTTGATCAAGATCATGTCCGTTGCCCTCAATCCCGCGAACTGGGCGCAACATGAATATGGCATTTTGATCCCGGAATATCCTGTGGTGCTCGGTTGTGACATCGCTGGCGTGGTCGAAGCCCTTGGCGAGGGTGTAGAGGGATTTGAAAAGGGGGATAAGGTGTGAGTATCCCCGATTCTTCACGACGTGCATAGTTCTCATCATCATACTGAATGAAAGATTCGTCGGAACTACGATTGGTGGTTTCCAGCAATATGTTACGGTCCCTGCCGCAATTCTTATTCGCGTATGTGTGTATTTTATCGTTTGAGCCGTTATTGACGTCAGGTCGTTAGATTCCGGAAAACACGAGCTTTGATGAAGCAGCTACCTTTCCAGTCGCATTCACCACGGCTTGCGTGGGCGTATTCGGTCCTACGCCGATTGGCCTCAATCTTAATCCCACATTCTCTTGGGACAAGCCGCAGCAAGGCGAATCTGCGCTGATTATAGGAGGAAGCACTTCAGTGGGTCAATTTGGCGAGCAACTCCCGTCCCTGTCTTTTACCCCGCCGCTAATAATTCATCAGTTATCCAACTCTTGAAATTCGCCGGTTTCTCCCGCATAGTGGCGTACGCGTCCAAGGCCCACTTCGACTATCTCCAGCAACTCGGCGCGACGGAGTGCATCGACCGTACGGAAGTTCCGCTCGATTCCTTGGCCGCACGCATCACCGCGCCAGTGAAAGTGGTATACGATGCAACCACAGGGCCACTCGACGCTGCATTTGATTGTATTGTCGATGGCGGAAGCATCGCGACCGTCAAACTTATGGCACGGTGCGAGCGGGAGGGAAAGAAGTTTACGTTTGTCAACGTGATGGGATTTCTGCCCCGCGTAGACGACACGAAATTCAAAGGCCGTCCGGAATATCGCCCGGAGTACCTAACGTTCGGCCATCTGATTGTTGCAAATCTATCGGAGATGCTCGCAAAGGGCGCTCTCACTGTACGGGCTCTCTACGAGCTTGCATGACTTGGGGGCTGATTGTTTTTCAAATCCTAGGGAAACCGGTGCGAGGTGCTCCCGAATGGGCTCGCTGGAGTCCCAGCAGGAATCGAGAGGCTTGGAAAGGGAGCTGTGAGCGGCGTTAAGCTCGTGGCTCATCCACAAGAGGCATAGAACAATATCAGGAGCCTTCTCACATTCGAGGAATTATTTTAACCACAGAAGAACGCAAGTATGCGCATAGGAATCACCCGTAGCACACAGCTAGCCTGACGCGATATGTGCAGTACGCAGGACCGCGCCAACACTGGAATATACCTACATACAAAAGTACCATTGAAATGAAGCCAAGGCAAGTAGTTTTGACTGCGTCTCCGGGTCCAGCCTTCAACACACCCAAAATTTCTGAATTAAATAATTAAGATGTCACCGGTACAAGCACAATGGTAATGGGTAGTGTAACACAACAGATGCGACGACAGGATGCTGCTAAATAAGATGCAGAATGCGTGAGGGAGGGGGAAACAATACACTACACATACACGAAGAGACTCGACTCGGAGCCCATCCGATTAACGAACGACTAAATCACTTCTTGACCGCGCGCAGCTGGTCGCGGAGCTTCCCGTTCTCCATCTGCATTGTGTTGAGCTCGTCGAGCAGCGCCATGCGCTGCCCCTGCTCCGACATGCGCATCGCATCGACCTCCGCCTGCGCGGTGTCCAGCGCCGCGCGCACCTCCGCGAGCTGCGCCTCGAGCTGCCGCCGCACCGTCTCGGGTGCGGACGCCGCCTCCGCCGCGAGAGAGAGCGTCTTGGCGCTCAGCGCGTTGTTCGCCTCCGTTAGCTGGCTGCACGTTGCTGCCTGCTCCGCCGCGCGGACCTCCACGTCGCGCTTCTCGCTCGAGATACGCTCGACGGCGCCCTGCAGCTGCGCGACCTCGTTTTGCCTGCACACCGTACCGTCAGCACCCACAGCCATGCAGAAGGAAGGAAGGAAGGAATAGACGCACAGCGATGAGACCTTGTTCGCAAGCTCCATGTTGCGTTCCTCAAGCGTGCGCACTTGCTTCTGGTATGTCTCGAGCGCGCCGCTGCCCTCCTGCGCGAGCTTCTGGGCGCGCTCCGCGTTCTTCTTGAGCAGGTCGTGCGCCTGCGCGAAGCGCACCAGCCGCTCGATCAGCGCCCGGTCGTCTGCGATCAGGGCCTGGACGCGCGCGATGAACGCGTCGATCGAGAACGCGCCGTTCCCGCCCGGTGCGGGCGACGACGGGGTGCGCGGGTCGTATAACGCCTTGAGCGAGCGCACGTCGAGGTCCGACAGCGACGTCGGGTTCGGGCTCAGCGGCTGCGTCGGCGACGACGCGCCCGAGCCCGCGCGGAAGCGCTGCTGCCCGAACTTGGCCGCGCGCACTTCGGGCGAGGGGAGGATCGCCCAGAGCGGCTGCAGGAGCGCCGCGAGCTGCTTGCTGTCGCCCGAGAACTCCGGCAGATTGGGGGAGGGCATCGGCGAGAGCGAGGGTGCGCGCACGTCGGTCTAGAAGAAGGTATGAGTGGCGAAGGATGAGACGGGCGGGAACGCACCTTGATGCGAAGCTCGATTGCCCGGATTTCTTTGCGAGCCTCCTCGCGCTCCTTGCGGGCCTCCTCGACCTCGCGAAAGAGCGCCTCCCGCTTATCCAGCCCGCCACGCACGTCGTCCTCGAGCTTGCGGCGTAGCACTTCCCATTCCGCCTGGGCAGTTCGGTGGGTTTCCACCTTCGTCGCAAGCTGCTGCAAATGCGACCCCAGAGCCGTAACAAACGATGGGAGCGTCGGATCGCGCGAGAACATCGGTATCCCGTATGTCTTCACCAGCGCGCGCAGCGCCGACGCCCCCTCTTCCAGCTCACTCTGCACCCGCTGCAACGCAGCCACGTCAACTCCTCGCAGCCGCTCCGTCTCGTCCTGCAGCCGCGTAAGATCCTCCAGCCGCTCGTCCTCCAACGCCGCCTTGTCGCGATCCCACGCTGCGCGCTCTGCCTCCTGCTCCCGCACCAGCGCTGCGCGCTCTTCGGCCCACGCCGCCTTCTCGTGCGCCAGCGTCTGCATCTCCTCGTTCATGCCCTCGAGACGCGGCAGCTCCCGCTCGAGCGCTGCGATCGTATCCTGCGCGCTGCGCATCTCTTCATCACGCGCGCTCTCGACCGCCTCCTTCTCCGCGCGCGCGGCCGCGAGCTCCCGCGCCAACTCACCCTGCTTCGCGCTCGACGCTGCGAGCGCCTCGGTCGCGCGCGCGAGCTTCTCCTCGAGCTCAAGCACCGCCGCGGGCGCCGGGCCCTTGCCCGTCGGGACAACACTGTCCGCATGCCCCGCGAATAGGTGCGCGCCGTCGAACCGCGGCTTGGCGGCGGCCTGCGACGCGGTGCCGCTCACGGACGAACCCGTCGGGCTGCGCTGCGTGCCCGAGGGCGTGTTGTACCCCGAGTCGGTGTTGCCCTCGGGCGGCGCCATCTTGCGCTCCATGCTGCGGACGGAGAAGCTGAGGACGCCCGCGCGGTGCTCGAGGAGGCGCTTCTGGATGTCGTTGGCGCGCCCCGAAACGCGTTGCAGCTCGCGCTCGGCTGCCTCCACGCGCTTATTGGCGGCTTCGAGCTGCTCCTCGGACTGTTTGGAAACTTTCTTGTGGGCGGCGTTGACGCGGCTCAGGGATACGGCTGCATCACGGATCTTCGTCTCGAGGGAGAGTTTCTTGGTCATGGCCCCCTGGCGAGACATCAGGACTTGTTGTTCCTTTAGAGGTTATTAGCAGCCATAAAGTATGCAAAATTGGGAGGTGGTGGAAAGCCAAGTAATGAAAATTTTATTGGCAAGATTGACGGCAAGGAGGGAAGTCAAAAATAAACAAGCGCAACCGCTCACCTTCTTGAGATCATCCACTTCCTCTGAGCTTAAAATCTCAAAATCGCGGCTATCGACAACAGCCTCGCTAGCCAAGAGACTGATGAGCAGCTCATCGCGGGTATTGAGGGGGGATTGTGTGGCTGTTCGAGAAGTCGAAAGCCTCGTGGGAGGTGGGGGCACGCGAGAAAGGGCCGACGGCAGCTGTCTGGGCGGTGACGGGGTCTGAGGCGAGCCATTTGCGAGGGGTTTCTGTAAAACCCGAGCAGGAGACCTGGGAGCTTCTTGCTCGTCCTGCTTGTCCTTCCTGAGAAACAAGGGCGCGGTTGTTGGGGACGAGGGGGCTGCTGTTGCTGCGGGGGACTGGGGAGGCCAGGTTGGTGCACCTGGCTTGAGGGGGACTGGTTCAGCGGGTGGAGGCGAGGTTGTCCCCGTCGCAGACGCCAGGAAACGGCGCACCCCGCCGCCAAAGCCGTTCATGGAAGAATGAGAGAGAACAGGATTCGATGTGTTCCGTTGTTTGTCTGCGGCTTCCCATATACCACCAACTCCCTGTATATAGAGCTGCAGCCTATTGGCCCACATTCTATGCCCCAGAAACCCCTCTGACATCTCAGGCGGGATATATGCCACAACGGATTTATCTTTACAACTGGAGAACTCAGGAGCAAACCAGACCTTGGTTGCTCGCATTTGACTGCGCGTCTCAATCTGATTCTTCCCACTCAAGCACGAGCATAGAAGCCTTCAAGGTCACAAGGATTTCACTTGAGCTTTATTAGGGCTCCCTTGATGGTCTTGAGCGGTCTACACTCGAGTTACGAGTATTACCATTTTCAAGAGCAACTCCTGCGAAGTCGATATGTGCAATGAGCGATCGGCCAACGCCTATCGGGAGATACTCCAATTTTTACACATCTCGTGGATTCAGCTTACGCTTCTCAACCTCTACAGTATGCACGACCCCTTCTGACTGAGGGGACCTGGCATCTGTTAAGTTCCGCGCAAGCAACAGTGGTCGTGCTCCTTCCCCCATTTCGAGATCCTAAAAAATATACCTCACCCTTACACGGCCTGCCTCTGTCTCTCCGTTCTTCGCAGACGACTCTCAATTTCTCAAAAGTCGAAATCTTCTCTGCTCGTCTGGGACCGGCCGAATTCTCCGTATCCTAGGACCGTGCCAAGAAGAATCAAGATCCAGCTTCGGTCGTATGGTGATGGCAGCTTGGCCGCCCTGCGATGTTACGCCGTTCTCCGACATACAGAGCTCGACATTGGTGGGGGCATCGATGACGTCTTTCTGTGTATCAGTCTGCACTCATCAAAAGTCAACTTGAAACAGGTTTGACGAAATTGACCTTGACGGCCTGTTGACACCGTTGGACTCCGATCTAATGTTCATTTGAGCCTACCTGAATTTGAGAACATCAACAATTTTAGCCCGAGAACATGTAAAATCTGGAAAGAAACACACCTTTTAATTTAGAACAAGTAGAGTATAGCAGATACGGTCAAAGTCTGGCTTTGGTCAAACCCCCAGGCTGTTTGATACGGTCAAAGACAACACTGTCGTATTGCGGATGTAGATGGGAAATAGCGAGGAATATTTTGGTAGTGTGCTGAGGCTGTGCTCATCAGCGATACATCGCTTGGACCGTGACCGTGACACGTGGACATATTTTGCATTCCCCATGCGCACCTATATAATGTTTCAGTACTTCTCCGTGAATAGAGGACAAGGCAAAGAGGGCGTCGATGGTCGAAATCATAGAGTATATGAGAACGGAAAAGGGCAAAAGGGGTGGCTTGTTCGTCGTTTTGCAATGTGATATGTTTCAAGTATATTCCTCTTGTCTGAGTGAGACTTAGCATCGATAATCTCGAGTGACTGGTCGTTTTTGCACTCCTTGATCTTCAACGAAGGATTTGGCTCTAAAAACAAATAATTGGTAAAGCTTCTCACTGCTTTGCCTTGCCACAGTCAAGTTTCGCAGTATATTACAGAGTCCTCCGCGCCATATCCGACCCACTCGATGTCGCTCATCAATTATCCCCCTCCACCGACGATTCCGACGTCGCTATCGGAAGATTGCGACTCTTAATTTTGGACACCCCCGCGGCCACAAAGAGGGCCTCTCGAAACGTAGTCTCTCGTAGACAGACGCTTCAACAGAATGAGCTCGTACCTCGCTTTGTTGAACTCGAAACAAGTCAATTTGATAAGCATGATCATGACTTTCCCAGCATATCGGACTATGACTTGGCCTGCCCGTCTGACGCGGGATTTGTCGACTTCCTCGTTTGTTCATGTAATATCACGACAGACGAGGCTGCAGTGCCCGGAATGTCCTGAATGCCATCTAAGTATATGTACACTAGTCTATCTATGCATCTAGCGCGGAAATAACCTTACAGACTCAAATTTTTTCCTTCTGTATGGAATCGGTCTCGGAGCTCAAACCAGTCTCAACGGGCGCCATTCCGCGCCGCCGAGCTTCTTCGGGCGTAAATGTTCCGAACACATCAGTATCGTCGATCTCGCCCAGCCCCGTAACAGGGAATACCAGGTTGAGGACGTAGAAGACGATCGCTGATATGAAAAAACCTGCCAGACAAATGAATCGCCTGCATATGCGCGGCAAGGAGCGGCTCACCGAGGAAGAAAGACAAGTAATAAAGTTGGAACAGCGGGCGGGGGGCATCTGAGTGCAGGCCAGCGGTGGCCCACAGGCCGCCGATCGTGGGCGCCCAGCCGGCGAGCCATGCCGGGATTGCGCGCCAGTTAATGCCATGCCAGAAGTAGTACGATCCGTGCAGTTCGTAGAGGTCGGTGAGCTTGATACGCTGCTTCCGCAGGATGAAGAAATCGCAGGACATGATGCCCATCATTGGGGCGAGGAAGACGGAGAAGGAGCTGATGACGGTGAGGAAGGTAGTCGCCTGGTTAACGAGCTGCCAGGGCTGGCATATCCACGCAGCCATGAAGGTGATGACCGCCCCGCGCCGGATGTTGATGTATCTTGGGAACATTCCACTGAGGTCGATACCTCCGGCGACGGCATTCCCGCAGATGTTCTCGAAACCGGACTGCGAGATGTGCGATAGTGAGTGCCATGTGGAGGGAAACTGTGTCTTGACGTACAGTCAAGGCGAATCCAAGAGCAAGGAAGAAGACGCCCGCGCGAGCCTTTGAGCTCCCTTCCCCGCTTTCCATCATGCGCATCAAGAGGTCGGGCGGGTTCCAGTAAATCTCCCCGTAAATTTTCTGGCAAGCCGCGGTGACCACAAGCCCGATGAATGAAACCAGGGTCCCGACGCAAAACAGGCAGCTGATGGTGCCGAGGACGAAGTCTCTGGGCCTTCGGCCGTACCGGGAATAATCAGAGCCATTCGTCATCCCGGCAGCTTTCCCCCCGATCGTGGAGTTGATACACCTCATCATAAGCCATGCAGTCGACCACGATGAGGACTGAACCTCGCCCTTGTGGAAGACGGGCCCCACACCCTTGGCGACAGAAAGTGACCAAATTACTGAAATTAAGGTATTCAGTGGATACAGTCAAGTCAAAACAGACATGGTCATACACATGCAGAGCATAGAAAGCGAGCAGTATACCGAAATAATCTGGAACGGCAGCCGGAACTTCTCTGGAGGTACCATGAGGAAGGGAATCGAAAACAGCCAGAAGAGGAGAAAGCCAATCATGTCGGTAGTCTTGGCTACGCCTCCGGCGAATGCTGAAGAGGGAAACGTAAGAAGGAGGAGGATATCGAATGAAACGAACTGCTAGTTATATTCTGGAATGACGGAAACATAGCGGTTATGATCACGGACACCAGCTTCCCACCAGTCCAACACTGTTACGGAGTCAGTGCCAAAATATTAGTCGGACTAGTATAGAACGCACCTGGGTAGCAGTCCAAATGAAATTGAGCATGACCCGCTGAATCAAGGGAATATAGCTTCCGCGCATGCCCCATGAGTACCGATTCTGGACAGTGAAGCCGACGTGCCAGCGGAGTCCACAGGACGCGACAATGAACGAAAACAAGCCGACGATGGCGCGCGAGATGATGATGACTGCCATCGATCTCTCAACCGACAGGCCGACGGTGAGGAAAGTGTTCGGCATCTGCCATGTCGCGACCTGCACACAAATTCAATTCACGGTCACAAGAAGAGATAATAGTCGTACATTCAGCGACCCCAATGTCCAGTAACCAAGAATGGAAGAACGTCCATGTACGCCGTCTGCAGGAACATCAAAATCGAGTAATTAGGTCGACTGAAAGTACGAACGCAGGAGGAAGAGGAATTAGATCGCGATTTGACCACGCGTCTGTCCTCTCGTGCTTGTCTTCATCTCCTTGAAGCTTGACGGCGCTGTTCACTCTTTCGAGAAGTTGGGAGGGCATTGCGAGCAAGCAACACAAGGGTTCGCGAAGTCGAACATATATACCCGAGAATCCGGCCAAAGGCTGCGGCCATTGGCCAAGGCGAGAGTTCTTTGCCGCGGCCGTTCGCCTTCGTTCGCCTAAACATCTGATGCTCCTCAGCTCAATTTTCTACGACACTGCGGTGGCCGACGGCCTACTCGTTTAATTCTTGAGGCGAGAGGAGTCGGGGCAAGGCTGGACAAAGACTACGCTCAGGGGGGCTGAAGCTGAAAAGTCGCGAGACCAGCAGAGCCAAGAAATTGATCGATCGTGATCACCGTTATCTCGCTTAATTGTCCTGTTATCTGACCACAGATCGCGGCACGTCGGCTCCCACTTCCACTTCGCCGTCAAGTTTTCGCAATGTGCAGTATGCCCCGGCGAAATCCTGTTCATAGGCCACTGTTGAGCAGCTCCTAGCATTCCATTCTTCGCCCAGAATTTTGCCCATGTCTGTTCTCCGAATTGGCGTCGATGTGGGAGGGACCAATACCGACGGCGTGCTGCTCGACCCGTTGACAACCTCTCAGGCGAATCGGGGCATCCTCGCGTGGCACAAATCCCCGACGACGTCCAACCCCAGTCAGGGAATCGAAAATGTGATCACGACCTTGCTTCAAGCTGCGAAAGTTGACGCTGGTGCAGTCGCAAGCGTCACCATTGGAACGACACAGTGAGTCTAGCCACAACGAGTTGTTATTGGAATGCTGATGACCTGGGCTAGTTTCATTAATGCCGTAGTCGAAAAAGACCGGAATCGACTGGCGCCCGTAGCTGTAATCCGGCTGTGTGGTCCATTTTCGCTGAGACGTTTCCCCAGGGATCGACTGGCCAGCGGATTTGCGGGACATCATATGCCGCCATTGCAGCTGCGTCGACGGTGGACTTGAAGTCGAACGGCCAACTCATCAGCAACGTCGACGAGGCCCAGATCGCCGCAGAGTGCCAAATCATCAAGGACAAAAACATTCGGGCCATTGTCGTCAATGGCATTTTCTCCCCGTCCGATATCGTCGAGCGGCAGGAGGAACGAGTCGCCGAATGGGTGAGGAATTACTACCCCGAAGCCGATGTTGTCATCTCGAAAGAAGGTAAATTCCGCCTTGAATCTAGTCTCGCCCGATTCTAACGTGTCGCCTAGTCGCGAATTTGGGCTTCATCGAGCGTGAGAATGCCGCGATCCTGAATGCCTCCATCCTGCCCTTCGCCAAGACCACGATCCGCTCCTTCGAACACGCCATTTCGCGCCTCAAGCTCACTGCCCCGTGTTCCTCACGCAAAACGATGGCACGATCCTCCTGCACATCTCGCCGCCCGGCTGCCCATCCGGACGTTCTCCAGTGGGCCAACGAACTCCGTGTGCGGCGCCGCGTTTTTGGTACAAAAGAGGCGGAAAAGGAAAGCATGCTCGTCGTCGATATCGGTGCGCGTGTCCATCCTTCTCATTACATCAACTTTTTCGACTGACGGAATCGGCAGGGGGGACAACGACGGATGTTGGGATGCTGCTGGGGAGCGGACTACCGAGGCAGGGCCGCCGCGGTGACCGAGATCTCGGGCGTACGGATGAATTTCTCGTGCCCCGACGTCCAAGAGGTGCGTTCCTATGACTCTCTCCCTTCCCATGATACATACGAGAATGTGAAACCCACAGCATTGGCCGGGTGGCGGGTCCATCGTGCGCAGGTCCGTCGCGACCAAAAGCTGACGGTTGGCACGGACTCCGTGGGCCACCATATCCAGACGCGCGCACTGGTGTTCGGCGGGAACGTGGCCACTGCGACGGACTATGCGGTCGCCGCGCAGGGCCCGCGCACATTGGGGACGCGAGTCTCGTGCCCGCGTCGGCGAGGGACGACGTCCCGGAATACACCGTCGTGGTGACGCAGATGCTCGAGCGCATCATCGACAGTATGAAGACGGCAGACTACGACATCCCGGTGCTGCTTGTCGGCGGGGGCGCGGTCATCGCGCCGGATACGCTGAAGGGAGCGAGCAGGGTCGTGAAGCCGGAATATTCGGGCGTCGCGAATGCTATTGGGGCAGGTAAGGGTGCATTCGCAGGACAGAAAAGAATGCTTACCGAACGTGACAGCGATTGCCAGAGTGTCTGGGACGATCGACACGATGGTGAGCACCGCCGACCGGACGATGCACGCTGTCTTGGAGGATATCCAAAAAAATGGCGATCGATAAAGCGGTCGAGAATGGCGCCGTTCGGGAGTCGGTTTAAAATTGCGGAGATGGACGCCATTCCACTCCAGGTATTCTTCAGTCTCTTCATGAGCTTCAGCAGCTAACCCAACTTCCGGCAGTACGTCGCTAACAAGTCCCGCGTGATTGTCAAAGCCATCGGCGACTTTGACTTTTCCATCGTCACTCCGAAGTCGGACTTGCCGGAGACTAGAGACGACGTCGTCGAGCATGATGTGGCTGAAAAGAAGCCGTCGGAGGTGGCGCTACTGCAGAGGCTCCGCCTCTCGACATCGCCTCGTACAGGCCCACCGTGAACGCGAACCGTGAGTGGATAATCTCGGAGGTCGACCTGGAGTGGATTTCTACCGGCTGCTACATCCTGGGCACGGCGGAGGCGGCACCGTATCCGCACTTCGTGCGGCTGCGCGAAATGATGCGCAAGGGGGCGGTTGTGCGCGTTATCTCCCCGGATGATCTGAAAGACTCGGCGGTCGTCGCCTGTGGAGGGGGAAAAGGGTCACCAACAGTGGGAATCGAGAAGCTGCCGGCCAACGAGTGCGTCAAGTGTCATTGGCTGCCATCCCAATGCTAACTGTTCGCTGCAGACAAATGGAGGCCCAGCGCTTGGTGTACAAAGAACTCGGGTACCAGCCGGACGCTGTTTTGGCTCTGGAAATTGGAGGAGGAAATGGATTGCAGGGTATGGCGTTCGTTTTGTTGATACGAACATGGCTACAATGACCGTCAGGGATGCTTCTTGGTGCTTCCAACAACCTGAACGTACCCACTGTCGACGGTGATTGGATGGGTCGTGCCTACCCTGTCTCATGGCAAATCACCCCTGTTGTGCTGGGCGGCGACAAGGCGCACTTCATCCCGACAGCCATCGCGGATGGAAATGGGAACAACATCGTGCGTCACAATGCGTCCGGTGAGGATCTCAATCATTTTCACAGATACTGTTATCTGGCAGCTCGGAGAAGCTAATCGAGCGCATATTCCGCGCTGCGCTTTCGGAGATGGGCAGCCACGTCGCATGTGCCAAAGGCCCCTGCACCGGCAAGAACACCAAGGCGTAC